>OY977935.1:11425601-12685958 GCA_963854355.1 Epinotia brunnichana | reverse complement strand
CCATTACATATGTTTCTTTTAACACATCTCCATATCGTTGATCTATTGCCATTTTTCTATATGGTAAAAGAACTGATGGCCAGCTCTTAATGATTTAGCCACAATAACTTAATAGTATTTTTCACAATCGTGTTATAATAGAGAGCTTATTAGTCGAGTACCGTGTTTAGGCCACGAAGCTTGCTGAGTGGCCTAAGTAAGGTACGAGATTAAAAAGCTTAATTATAACACTATTGTGAACAATACTTTTTGTACGAGTTCATTAAAATTAATTTTCTACGAGTCAACTGAACTAATTAAACAAACTCGATACTGTTGAAACGAAGTGCAGCTCATCGCTCGTACGCTTGTTGATATCTTAAAAGACATCAACGAGCGTACGACATCAAAGCGATTCTATTGGACGTTGCAGTATTCTCTATGAAATCTTAATACACATATTTTAATCGTCGAGTACAAAAAGAAACTTAAAGTACGTATTTTGCTTATACAGGGCGTCCTAAGACTTTGCGACACGAAGGGAAAGTACCTTAAATATCGTAAATAGGATATTTTGCTGAAAGAAGACTTGATGTTATTTTTAAAAGTTAGTAATATTGCATTTAAATATTTTCTATAAATTACTTGCTTCGGCTGGGAATCTAGAATCAGACAAAATAAGCATCTGACAGAACAAGTATATCACGAAGCAAGGACTTGACAATACAAGGAATTGACGACCCTGGGATTAGACAAAACTAGCACTTAACGAAATGAGGATTTGCCACAGTAAGGCTTTGTCCAAACAAGGATTTGACAAGCGTCTGTGCTATCGCTTGAAGCGGTGTTCGTTAACATCTGTATGTAACGAAAGTTTGACAAGTTTCTATGGAGACAGCTGCCAGCGCCATATTTAACGTTGATCGTTCTGTAATCGTAAGTTGTCAACCAAAATATAAGGGAACCCATACATAGGCATTTAATCCACTCTTAAAAGTGGTTCGAATAACATCGCGAATAATAAAAACCAGCCTATTAGATAGCGGGGAAGAAATCTTAGCAAACACTAAAGAACTATCAGTAGTGAATACAATGTTCTATAGTGTTCGTATTCGTATGAATAAAAGCATAAAATAACAAAAGTTGAAGGTAGCCGAGAGCTCCATGGATCGCAGCGTAGATAACTTCCGTGGCCTGTACTGTAGGTAGCGCTCCCAAGTTTATTCAAATATTGTTAAAACTTCCCTCGCTTCCACCTTGTTTTGGTGAGAGTATAAAGGGAAACATGATAGGTATCTCATGGGAGTCAAATAATTATTTCACATTGTTATTGATACGAAGTTGATGGAATTTTGTTCGAGAGTTTGTAAACGTGAATTTAAAATACAGACATGTGTAAGCGAAATCAGTTAATTTGTACCATTCTTTTTTTTATAACTAGTGTGACTTTGTATATAAGGTGGGTCTGGTAGCTGTCATATCACGTTGGTTATTTGACCACTTTTCACATAACTGGAAATTCGATGTATTTATGACATTGACATGAGGTTAAACTTCATCTGGCCAGTGGTAAAGGTTTTTTTCACTCAGTTTTTATTAATCGAAATAGAATCTGGTGAGAACATATTCGTCAACTAAACTTTACCTATCCTTACCAAAACTATAACGCTAGCCGAATTACCTCGCTGAATGGTTCTTCAGAAGATAGGATAATCAAGAAGCCATGTTTCTAAGAAAGGTAAAATGAGCTGAGAGCTGCATGAACTAATCTTTGAAGCGTGCTGGCAACACCACCAAGCACGAAAGTAAAATTTCACACAGCTGGTAAACTAATTAAAATGAGCTATTTAATAAACATTATCTAGTAGTCTATTTATGTTTAAAACTAATTAGTGTAAATATTTAAATAACTAATTAGTGTATTTATTCAAACTTTATTGCATAATAACAAGTTACAAATATAAAAGGCGAACTTAATGCCATAAGGCATTATCTACCCGTCAACCTTTAGGCCAAACAGAAAATAATCATAACTGGTAAGGGATACGAGAACAAGCCAGAAATAAAGAAAACGGACAAATTACTGGTGTGTAAATATAGTGTTAGTTGTATAAATCATTCACGAGAGACAGTTCAAATGTGAAACACAAGAAACTTCATCGTAGCGGATTATCGTTTTAAACTTCAACGATAAACCTTTTTAATATATTATATGAAAATTGTACTCGCACATTTGTTGCATTTAAAATAACGTTTCATAACCCGCAAGAGTTAACTGGAGGCCTCGTTCTTATGACGTTAGTACGCGCTCTAGTCTCAAGTTAACTCTTGCGAGGTGTACTTGAAAACTTCCCTCAATAAATGTATAAGCACGTGTATAACCTCACTTGCATAATGATATTACACCCGGTCAGCTGATTCGTAACTTTTGCATTAACTCTGTCAAAAACTCTCTCCGTAACTCTTTTAACATTACAATATTGCCTTCCATATCCATATTTATATCCTAACTGAACTGCCGTTGTCTGTTCTGTCGTTTCGTTATAATCATTAAGGACCGTATCGAAAATTATGGAGACAAGTTTGTAAGGGTAAAATAAGAGGTTGCAATATTTAGAATTTTTTTTCATATGTCAATGTGACAGGTATATATTCAATTATTGGAATTTAATATAAAAATAACACAATTCTTTTAATATCCAAGATGAAAGGTTTATCAGATAAAAAACGACTTTCAATTGTGACCAAATACTGTAAGGGATCGGGTATGTCTATGAGAAAAGTAGCTGCAGAGGAAGCAGTTAGCCTGAAAGCGGTTTATAATACCATCAAACGATTCGGCATGAATCATACTTAAAAAGATTTGCCTGGTCGTGGCAGAAAACGTGGCCCTTTGCGTCCTAATTTGGACAAGAAGATATGCGAACAGTTTTCCCAAAAAAAGAGACATGTCCATTCGGGATTGTGCGAAAAAATGCCATACTACTATAGGCATGGTCCAGCGTGCCAAGGAGCGGAACTTGTTGGTAACATATAAAAAGCAAAAACAACCGAAACGCAGCAAAACCCAAGAGTCTTCCGTCAAAACTAGGGCTCGGAAGTTATACGACCAAAGTTTAAGTAAAAATTACCAATGCATCATCATGGGCGATAACTTATGTCAAACTTGACTACAAAACATTGCCTGGGCCGCAGTTTTATACAGTAGAGAGAGGAGCAAAGGTCCCTAAAGAAGCCAAAGCAATTTTTTGCGAAGAATTTGGCCAATAAGTGATGGTTTGGCAAGCTATTTGTCAATGCGGCATGAAAACGTCTCCGTTCTTCGTAAAGGGCAATTTAAATTCCGATATTTACAAGAAGGAATGCCTTCAAAAGCGAGTGCTGCCACTCATTCGCAAGCACAGTGGCCGTGCATTGTTTTGGCCTGATTTAGCTGCGTGTCACTATGCTCGCCATGTACTGGACTGGTATAGAGAGAATAATGTTGAATTTGTTGCGAAAATGCATAATCCCCCGAATTGCCCTGAAATTAGACCAATCGAGAGATTATGGGCTCTGATGAAGGCAAGGTTAAGAATACAAGCCAAACCAACTGATAACATCGAGCAATTCAAAAAAGACTGGATTCGTACCCAAAAATCCTTCAGTACAGTTACTGTCCAGAAGTTAATGAAGAATATGAAAAGTAAAGTCAGAAAACTAGCAAAGGGAGGCAATAAATAAAAAAATGGACACTATTATTATATTGTTTGAAGATTTAAGAATCGCATTATTTTAGTAGTGTTCAGTTGCGTTGCCGTCACGTTTCAGGTGCTGTCATGTAGAGAGCTGTGTGTCAAACTAGCTCAACATGTCTAGCTCAGTTATGACACACAAGGCGTACGTGAACTAGAACAGAAGCTCAATGCAACACTCAAGGTACTGAAGCAGTCTAAAACTTTATGCGACCCGCTACTTCTGGAGCGCGATAAAGCGGTTGAACAGATTATCAAAAAAACACAGAACCCAAGCGTGATTTGGCCAACCTGGTTTCTTTCAATTTGAACACTGTGGTACAGCACGGCCATCTGCTGGACAAATTGAAAAGTATTTAAGAGTGCTGTGACATCCACGAGCGGGGGAGCCTTCAACATGTTGACCACCTGGAGTATGAACTCCCTGATGCCCGCAAGGTGGATCGTCAATTGCAGGAGGAGGCCGAGTGCCAGCCAGTCAACAACCCGGCAGGTCTTTGAAGAACTTGTAAACCAGCTCTCGACGAAGAGTGGGCTCAGTTTTGCCGAGTCGATACGCTTGGGTATCCACAAATATGGTATTCCAAGTTTACCTAATGAAAATGTCTTTTTCGAAGGCATGTGAACCATAATTAGGTGTACCTACTATCATCACTGCCCTGGGAAAAGCTGAAAACGGAGTAGCATTCTAAAACAGTTTGTCAATGTCTCGTAAGAGCGCTCCTGGAAGTGCAAGACCTTCATTTATAAATAAATTACTCGAAGAAAAAGATCAAAATCATACCCTACCTAAATAGTCACCCACTAGGACAATTTTGTTTTCACCCCACCAGCTCGGAAAGGCTTGCTTTATCGCTCAAAATCTGCGCCCAAAAGTCCATTATATCCGCTAGTGTGGTAAGTGTTTTTAAATTTTGAACGTGACGCTCAATCGCGAGATCCAACTTTTTTCTATATACAGGAATGAGGAGTCATTATGCTAATAATCAATTTCTTATTACAAACAAAATATTATTACAGAATATTTATTACACATATAAAAACGGAATTAAGTTAATATTTATAGATAATGGTACGGAACCCTTCGTGCGCGAGTCCGACTCGCACTTAAGAACGAAACCACTTACTACATTTTTTTCATATTTGGACAGTTTCTACGGAGCCTATTTCTGGTCTGCCTGGTTTCGGACATCTGAAGCTACCTAACGAACTTAACCTACCTAGTGTTTTGCGATTGTAACAGGTTTCCAACAAGGAAGAAGATTTCTTTGTATGTAACTAGTTTCGTAGCAAGAAAAATAATTCTTCACAAGTAGGTAACTGGTTACGTAGCGTTGGTTTTGTACCTAGGCGGCCGAAGGGAATTTAAACATGTATTTTTATCGCCGCCGAGTAGAGAAAATCGTTGGAAACATAATTAAATTTCCTAGTGCCGTTATGTTATATTATACGAGTACACTTACCTGTTCATCCCTAATAAACATTCACTCAAATAGAAATATAATATGTATTCCAAGATTAGACAATACAAAGATTTTTTACCTGGAATTAAATCCGGACTCGACTAATCGTGATCGAGTCCTATACGGTGTCACTCGACACCAATATAAAAAATTACACTTTTCAAGGTGTTCAATAGAAGTTGTTCAGTGAGTAGCAGGTGGGACCTGAACAGACCCATTCGAACAAGGTAATTACGCCAACTTTCGTCAAATGTTGCCTCCGAGTTTAAAGTGCTGCTGTTGAAAAGTTTCCTTTGCTGCACTGAATACTTTCGGACTTTCTTTGAGAAAATAATCAATAAACTTTAATATGACATAAATGATAACGATCTTCTGTGATACTTTAGATAAAAAGTGGGTAAGTTTTCACAAAATCTCAATTGATGTTTATTGCAGATGCATTACTCATATCTTTTTTAGTTTAGTTAGTTAAAAAGTTAGATGAAAAAGCGTAGAAACTCTAACTCCCCTTTTTTTCTGAAAGCAACTCAACTGATGATTTTTCTCTTGTACAAAATCTACCTTGGGACTGCATTCAAGAAATTTTCAATTTTTCGGGTTGATCTTAGAAATTATTCAGGTTCAATTTATGTGTTGGCAGCAGTGTTGTCCCTAATTCATTACTTCTGTAATGTAACTAATTACTAATTGAATTAATCGTACCTAATTGAAATTTGATTGCAGTTACCCGTGATTTAAATTACTACGTAATATGTTATTGCAATTACATTACTTAATTGGTAATTAAATTACTCAATTACTTTACGATAACCTTTTTTTAATAGACAAAGAAGAGCAAATTCACTTAGAGTACCTAACTAGTACTTTTTAGTACAGTAGTCTTATTTTGCTCTGAAAAGTACTTTTTTTCATTAATTATTTCCCCTTGTACAAAATTTTGCAAAAAAACTCACTTCTTTATATACTTCTTCACATATTTGAAAAGTCAAGCATTGTAAGTTTAATCTTTAAAGCTCATTCATATTTTTAAGCTGATTTGGGAAGTAAAGAATATAAAAAATGTTTTATTAAATAAAAGTAATTAGTAATTTATTTAAAAATAGCATTTTGTAATTGTAATACTTAATTGAAGGTGCAATTACTTTTTCCTTGTTATTGTATTTATAAGTTGCAATTACATTTTATAATTGTAATGTGAATTCTTAATTAAAAAAAATATTGCCCAACACTGGTTGGCAGTGCAGACTTTTGGCAATATTTTTCTTTAATTCCGCTTTCCACTAAACGTACGAGTATCCAGTACTTATAATACAGTCGATATTGTTCAACCTCGAAATCCCGGGTAGTTTGATGAAATTTGGTACGAATGTTCGTTGGAAGCCCTGTTTTCGTCTCCCAAAAGTCCCCGGGTCAGGACCTTGTTGAACGGCCGCTATCTTGGGAAATGTACGCCATTCCTAAGAAATGCAGGTTTTCTTCGACTATGTATTGGAAATTAACAATTTTCAAGCATGTATTTTTATTTTACCTAATACCTAAGATAGAAATATGAGTGCTCGACGCCGTACTAGGTATACTCGTCATCCATACTTTCAATTGCGATAAATAAGATAATATTAAGAACCGTTACTTCCATCGCAACTAGATTTAATATATGAGAAATGCTTGTAGCTTTCGCATTTCACTCGCCACGTTTAAAATAGAGAACATATTTTCAATTTATGAATACTATTTGTGATGACGTTGTCATGAGCAATCAAATCTCAAATTTTATTAATCTCTGATTGTGTTTGGTGAGTTAATTAAAATACTTCAACGTTAAGTTGTGAACATATTTTATAACTGTGTTGATGCCAGAATGTGCGGGAAGATATTTAAGTTACTAAATGTCGATTTGGTTAATTGTTACTATGATAAACATGCGTACCATCTATTAGTACTGAAAACCGTCGCAAGTCAAACAACACACGAGCACGAGCTATGTATACTCGATACGGCTGACTATGAGGTTATTTCCCAAGTCCCAATGTTTGTCGAGCCGTGTTTTTTAGGAGTTCGTAGGTAAAAACCAAACTGAGCTTTGACTTTTTAAGCTTCAAGTAATTCTCGTAGATGTATTTTAGAGACTGTACATGTGGTCGTAGGCCATCTTTGTCCTTTCCTCTACACCTTTTGTAAGTAAGAGCAGGATAGTTACAGTTTATAAAATACTACGTCTAAAATAAAAGTCGATGACACGTCGAACTCCAGGAGCGGGGTACACAGATGAGTGTATTTTGGCATCGCGCTCCTAGAGCGCGGTCAACAGTTGAAGGGGTAGCTAAAACGAAATGTTTACAGTTTCGTCATATCTTCCTGTCTTTCCGTAGTCACAGTCATTTTACTCGGAAAATATAAAGTATATGGTCTGACACGCACTTGGGCGGTTTTTTGTATTACTTTCATTGTTTTTGTTAATACATTTTTACCTTCAATCTAGTGAAATCTATATGTATAGTTTCTTTGCCTAGTGCTTTTGGGAGAATCCTTAGTTTAGGACATTCCATGATTTATTTTACTCGGAATGTGGAGCCGATTTATTTTATTTTATTACCTCTCTAACATCTAAAGTAAATATTTCCTTTCATTTCGTAGCCCGCTTTATAATAAATGAGGTGTTTTTCGGTGTTTCTCCTAAATTATGCTCAGATGACATCTATTGGTACTGCCAGCAAATGCACGTGACATTTACTTGTACAATCCGATTGACTAACATTTTATTTCAATTTGAGAAACTTCGATATAGTCACCATATGAAACCAATTCCATTTAAGAAAAGTAAAGGTCACATCTCCAAAAAGAGATGAATATGTTTTTTGTAAATGTGTAAATGAACCTAATATCACGAAGCAAATAAATATTTTCTTTTGACACGTCGAGCACTCGGACGTTTACCTTTTATGAGAAGCAACAATGGGGGATGGGTATGTCGACGAGCACTGCCTATCGTTTCGATCGATCTGTCAGCACGATATCAGGCCTATTGGCAAGAATAGTCCTGTGGCACGACCATTTTCGAGAACTGGCGCAGGTGTGTACTTATAGTAAGGCACTTCGGAGACCACAAGACCGTATAGCAGAGCAAGTTGCTGGTGAATAATTCTGGTTACAAGGTTATGTCTGTGCAAGTACTCGCCGTTAGCAAGATGACCACAACCGGAGGTAATATGCCTGAGTGACTCCCCGGGACGGCGGCATGCCCGACAAATGTCGACCGTACCGTCCTTCAGGATATACCTCCGGTAATTGTTCGTCATGATAACTTCGTCCGCAATTGCACAGACAAAACCTTCGGTTTCCCCGAAGAGATCCCCGAAACGTAGCCAGTTCACCGACGCGAGCAGATCCACATCGGGCCCTGTGAGGGCCTTGTAGAACCGCCCGTGAAGCTCCTTGTTCCTCCACACCGCCCTGCGGTCCTCGGCGCTCATTACTTTAAGTCTGCGCCAGTTCTCGTTTGCCAAGGAGAGCGGGGTGAAGTTTTCGTCTACTGCCACTACGTCGCGATGAATCCCACACTCGTTGCTTAGGAAATAATCCCTTAGACTGCACACCTCGCGGTTGTGGAGGTCTTTGGCATTTAAAAAACCGCTACCTCCACACTTCCGCGAGATGTACAGTCTCATAACAGACAAGCGTGGGTGTAACATGCGATGCGCAGTAAGCAGTACACGAACTCTTCGATCCAGGGCATCCAGCTCAGTCTGAGTCCATCTTAGTACGCCAAAGGAGTAAGTGAGCAAGGGCATCACCCAGGCGTTAAAGGCGCGCACCTTATTGCCGCCCGACAAAAGACTATTAAGTACTTTTGTCAGGCGACAAAAGAAGCGCTCTTTCACCGCCCGCTTTACGGCCTCACACTCAATACCCAATGACTGTGACATACCAAGATATTTATAGGTTCTGCTTCGGAAATAGATTTGAGGGACATTGTCTCAGAAAGTTGTAAATTTGTGGAATTTACAAACTCTACCCCGCTGTACATGCATAACCGCACACTTAACGACACCAAATTCCATTTTGATGGCGCTACTGAAGACTTCTGTTGTTTTCAGTAATTCCAACAGGTCATGTCTATTCAGTGCAAATAGCTTGAGGTCATTCATATAGAGCAGATGAGAAATGACCTTATTATTATTATCAATATTAAAGGAAAATTAGCAGTGAATGTTTATGCGGAACACTCGGAGTTATACTCGGACTCTGCCAGTTTTTTTTACATGGTCAATGTCTAATTCAGCAGAATATTAGTTAACCAAGCTTCATGAGCAAACGTTTTAGGAACTTGTTCTGATAATTTGTTGCCACAAAAGGTTTAATAAAACTCATATGTTGCATACTTATTTATGGCATCAGCTATATTGACGGGTGAGACGGCAAGTATCATATCAAGTCATTTATTGCGAGTAAAGTGGCTGAATACAACTGCAGTTTACAAGACTTACGAGTACAAATTGCGAACCCAATCGATACGAAAGGTTTGCCGTTAAATTGGTTAGGTTAGAACTGCGACCACAAATATAAAATAATAAATAAATAAATATTTGCGGACAATCTTACACAAATCAACCTAGTCCCAAACTAAGCAAAGCTTGTACTATGGGTATCAGACGACGATATAGATACTAATAGAAATAAATAAATACAGCATCATATCCGCAGCAGAACCAAGGTAACCGATATAGCCCTCCGAATCGCTAAACTTAAGTGGCAGTGGGCGGGGCACATTGTACGTAGAACTGATGGCCGTTAGGGCGGAAAGGTTCTTGAGTGGCGGCCACGTACCGCAAGGTGCGGCGTGGGTAGCCCTCCCCTCCACAAGGTGGACTGATAACCTGGTAAAGGTCGCGCAGGACCGGCCATTGTGGCACTCTTTGGGGGAGGCCTTTGTCCAGCAGTGGACGTCTTTCGGCTGATAGAGAAATAAATACCTAAACACATAGAAAACATCCATGACTCAGGAACAAATATTAGGTAAGGTCAGAATTGCGACTCCAACAGAAGTGAACTTCTAGCAGTAAATCATTTTAGATTAGAACTGCGACCACAAGAGAAGCGTACTGCTAGCAATAGAGGTTTAACAAGACTTTGACCTGTATGTCGATCACGTAATGCATTGTACGCGCGTCAGGTAGGTCTAAATGTCACTTTATATGGAAAATTGACAGTTAATTTGTACCGACGTTCATTATTTAAAACAATATAATGCGTTAAAATCTACATGCATCGGTTATGCCACTCGAGAAATCCGTTTATAAGATAAATTACATATTAAAAAGAAACTAGGCAATTATTATGCTTAACAAAAATATCAAAAGAAATATTGTGAATAATCAAAAATTCGAATTGTTTTCATTCCTAATGAACATCAGCTTATATTAAATTAGGCGTTAAGTAGTTTGAAATGTGATAATCTGCCAAAGTCTTTCACCAACACATTCATAAACCGTTAAAAAACCTCAACCACGACTGTCCGTTTAGTCATATTTTTTTATAAAGTTACATGATTGTTTGTATGGTAAGGGCATTATGAGTAAGAATAAGATTTCTACTCCAAACCACTCCAAAAAAACATGATTAAGTGAAAACTACATCAGAATCGGTCTAGAAGTTTCCAAGTTTAACACTCACGCATGCGCACTCTTCGCTTTACAATATGCAGTAGCGATAATATTACCATATTTATATAACATCAAATAGTTAATATAAAAAAATCTTATAACAAATAAAATATTTCAGTTTAAAATATTTAATAACGGTAAATAAAAAACTTTGCTAAAATCTGAAAAGTTTTTCTACTACTACTACCTACTAATGAACAGCAAACCCAAAGGAAACATGACATTCGTATTATGTTTCTACTAATAGCGCTGATATACATTTAAATACGCTTACAGCAACCATTATAACCTTAATTCATTGCTTTCAGACCGAAAGAGACGTCGCATGGGGTAGGAAAGAGAAAATCGATACTCTCTTAAACCGGGGACGCGAGCGACCGCATGCGTTAGAGCGAAAAGGGAACAAAACATATTTTTATCACGCTTACACAAAATATCCAAAATAAAATGAAAATGATGATCACAAAGTTTTTTGAAGCGAACCGGACAAGCAAAGTTGTCAACTGAAAAGTGAACTGAATTATCTCGCTTATCGCGGGAGTATGACACTTACCGACAACTATTTTCTCGACTGAAAAAGGCTGCGCCGCCACACCGACGTACAACAATAACAACCCGGCGCCGACCGACCAGCGTACTTTGCGTTCGTACGCCATTCTGCACTTGCAACCCGACTACTTTTATACACAGTTCGACGGGGAAAATTACATAATGCAGCCTCTTTGTCGCAGATCAACTAAAAGAATGTTGTGTTAAACGTAAGGAGATAAAGTGTCTGGATGCTGCGTACAAACCTGAGACTTAGGGGCGACTGATTGCGAGGCGGAGCGGCCGTGGCATGGGGACCCCTCCCGCGCGCCACAACCGCGCGCTTACTTTCTCTCTGAACCCTTATTCATTCCTCAATTTAATGTTTTATTAATTAAAAATAGTTTCGTAATGTAAAAATCAAGTAGTGAAACATAATCTAAAAATATTCTCCACAAAAGGTTTAAAATCTAGCACCTGTAGAATCAAGATGTGGAATGAAAATGTGCAAGAAAAAATGCAAGTGCATCAACTTTCTCCCATTTGAAGTATGGTTATAATCTAAGTTCAGTTTAACTACGTTGTTTCGTTTTAGTGGTGCGCGCGTCGATCTACACTGAGGCAAGGTCCCTCCCCCTGCTTCACCCCCATTCTGAGGTTCCCCCTCTCACATTAGCCGCAGTTTTCTGGAAAACCACTGCTCCGAAGCTCCGCCTATTAACTTTAGTTTTGTGTTGCTATACTAAAACGTAATGGTTATCGGAGACCAAAATCGGATACGAGATTGATTGTTTGAGTTGGCCTTTTAAAAACTCATATGAACCGCTTTGGTTATGAACCTATAAATAATGTATATTATATGAACATCGATGTCCTATTGTAGCAATATGCAATCCTTTACATGCAATAAAAAAATATATTTTGTCGAGAACACGAAAATCAACCGAGTAGGTAGGTACGTATAGAAATATTAGAAATAAGATCAGAATTCGTGTGTAATGCAATATGAATTAAGACCTCCTTAAGAGATCCTTTAATTAGAAATTATATATCAAAGCGCTATGAAATTTATTTATAATGAAAATATACATATTATACAAAGAGAACGAATATAAAAGTATATACAATAACAATAATAATAGAAACTAAACCTAACTTAAAATATTAAACTATATCTAAAAAGGGCCCCCGTGGCATCGTACCAAAGATGCTGGCAGCATTAAAGACTGTATCGTTTGTTATAAATAAAAGAAAAAAATGCAACAACTTTTTTTGAAATTATTTATTGACATACTAAAATCAATCAACTATGTACAAAATAATATGGACAACTCGAATAGTACCATAAAAAGCCCAAATTATTCAATTCTGGCTAGTTTTCTAATTTTTTGCCTCATGGTGCCCATTAATGACCGGACAGCGACTTTGTCAAAAGTTCGAGCCACCTTATTCCAATCTGACCGAAACTGTTGCTCTGTATCGGAACTACGGGCTGTTTTACGTAGTTTAGCTTTCATTATAGCCCAGTAGTGTTCAATCGGGCGAAGTTCTGGTCAATTCGGTGGATTTAACTCTTTGGCCACAAAATTTACATTATTGTCTTTATACCATTTTACTACCTTAGCCGCGTAATGGCAAGACGCTAAGTCAGGCCAAAATACAGTTTCGGAGTTGTGCTTTTTGATCATCGGCAATACTCGTTTCTGAAGGCACTCTTTCATATAAATATCGGCATTCATCGACGAGGTAGTGAAAAAAGTAGTTGAATTCATTCCGCATTCACAAATGGCCTGCCACACCATGACTTTCTTGCCGAACTTCTCAACGCAAATGGATTTTTCAGCCTCTGTGATTTCTGTTCCCTCGCGAATAGTACTGGGGGCCTGGAAAAGACTTGTAGTCCAGTTTTACATACGTTTCGTCGTCCATTATTACACAGCTGTGTTGTTTCGATAAAATCAAGTAATATAATTTTCGGACTCGTGTTAGATGCTTTTTGTTTTTGACTTCTTTTCGGCTGTTTCTGTTTTTTTAATGTCTTTAAATTATTCATTTTCTTTGCACGTTGTACCATCCCGATACTCGTACCAACTTTTTTCGCGACATCTCGGACAGATAGCTCTCTATTAGATGCGAATAATTTTACTATCTTTTGGTCCTGTTTTGGATTGGACGGACCTGGTTTTGGCCTGGCCGTTGTTGGTCCTCGAAGGTATAATCCTCTCCGTACTTACGGATAGCAGTTTGGACGGCTCCAACACTAACACCTTCCATTTGTGCGAGTTTTCGGTACGTAATACCTTTAACCGAACACCATTTGTCCACAATAGATTTTCGCTTTTGTTTTTTTTTGGAACAAGTTGAGCAAAAATAGAATAAAGGTATCGGTTCTATGACAAATGTCAATCAATTGTCTTGTATCAGAATATTTTTAAATGAATAGACAACTTATTCCTGCCAGAGCTAACTTGTATTTATAACAAACGATACAGTCTTTATCTCGCTGGATTGCGATACTAATCCGCTGTGCGAGGAAGCTGCCAGCTCTTTGGTCACCTGTACTTTCGACCAGCCTTTTATTAAGCTCGTTAAATAATTTTCTAGCGCTAGGACCCCAAGGCCCAAGGGTCTCGACACCGAATGCCATAAAATGGTATTGAGAGCCGAGACCCCTGTATTTCGTGGCCTTTTTTGTTTCAGCCGCCTCCGCTGCGCCGCCAGCCCTTCAAGTAGTTCGTGGACGATGGGAAGGTGCCAGCGTGTCAACACATGTAGCGTCCCACACTAACACTCGCCCCATCTTCCACGGGGCCAGGGTCATCCCGTCCGGCCTCTTGCCATCGTCTCTTGAGACGCCGTTTGGTTCCAGAATTGCAGGCGTGTTGACGGTGGCAAGAGTACGGCGGATTCCCGTTCTGCCGCTGCCAGTAGTCATGCGCGGTTAGAGGTTAGGACCAGAACTACAATTTAAACAAGATGTGTAATCAATTTTGCACAGCATGTCGTCCCAGCTCCGTTGAATATATAATTTTGGAGGCAGATTTTGCCCGGGACAAGCTATGAATGAATGAATGAATGAATGAATGTTTTTTTTATTTCAGGCAATAAACCCATTACTACATTACAATATATATATGATACAAAGAAATAAAATAAAATAAAAGCATTTCTAGCCTCCGCCAGGCATGCCGTCTCGTAGTTTAAAGGACAAGCCCTCAGGCTTTTGCCTACGAGGACGCAAGTGCCATGGACGGAGGATAGAAAAGCTGGTAAAGCGACACTGGTAATTTTGCGCGTACCTAACCCACCAAACCTGATGGATAAGGACGCCCTGGGCCCAACACTGCTCGCTGAGCTGTATATTCAGAATTGATTCGAGGCTAGATTTAATCAAGAAATCAATCGGTAACAAGGAATTTTGGTGTTTAAAAAAAGGACCGGTGCGAAGCAGATACTTAAATTTTGGCACGAAAAGGCAAAATTTTAAGATCGTTACAGCGTAATGCGAATTTATTAAAAGTAGGCGCTCGGCGCAGTTTTTGAATTTTGATATCGCGTTTGTGATGGTATTGGGGACGGCTTCCTCAAATATTGGAGACCCTAGAAGGCTGAGGGACTCTTTGTCGATCACTTTGATATTAGGAGTGGCTGCTCTGAATTTCTGAACGACATCTGTTTGGTTAAAGTTCAGAAATAATTCGCACTTGTTAAAATTTAGCTCTAAACCGATTGATATAAACTTGTTTTTAATGTTCAAAAGGTCTGCGAGTACTGTATTCGCATCTCCTCCGAGGGTCCCATCATCCAAATACCATACGTTGAATTTTGATTTTAAATTTAGAATTATCGGATTGATTGCTAAACTGAAGATGGCTGAACCCAGAGGGTTACCCTGCTGACAGCCAACTTCTGAGGAAAGTTCGTTGTGTTTGTACATTAATTTTGAAGGATCTGCGTAACAGTGTAATAGATAACTATATAATTCTGGAATGTGATTTCTCACTTCCGAAAGGAGAGTGTCCCTATTTACCGAATTAAAAGCATTTTTCACACCAATTTTGAGAAGTACCTCACATTGGTCGTTGTTTAAACAGGTACGCAGGGCTTGAACGGCTGCTTCGCATCCACCTTTAGTACCGATACCAAGTTGCACAGGTTCGAATAAATAGCTTCTGCAGTTTTGACGAAACGTATAAAACGGAGATTTTTGAAGCAAGACGCCGAAAAGTTGAGCCAACGGCTATGGGTCTTATTCCTCCGTATTTGAGTATTTTGCAATATTGGTAGGCGAAAACTACGTTGCTCGGCGTTTTCATTGATGTGATGTGAACCTGAAGATAAAAAATATTTCATTTACAATCTACCGTTTTCAGTTGATATTATTTTCCAGGGGTTATGGATGAGCATGCAATATATATGTACGAAGGTACAGTCAATGGCATCAATATGTATACACCTTGAAGTCCCTTGAAGTCAAAAAAATATGTACATACACAGACCTTATTTCTGCAACAATAAGGTTGCAGTATACATATTTATGAAACTTTGAGTGAATACATATTGGTGCCCTTGACTGTACCTAAGTAAATTACATGAGGGTAATTCTCTCTGTAACACATTACGTATACTTCCATATAAAAAGATACCTGTACCCGAACATTACACTCTATTTTACGGCAGACGATTTAAAAAAAACTCGTCTCGTTGCTATCAAATGAAAATTAATAAGTATGCATCCATTTATTGGCGGGTTGTGAGAGCTAAAAAATTAGTTTCCACTCCATTTAGGATTTTGTTTATTGAAAATCCTCTTTTATGTACCTACCTATAAGGTAAGGTAATAAATCAGTGCGTTTCATTGATATCAAAACAATCGAAATATATTTGGGTACTTAAAGGAAAGTTAAATTAATAAATTTAATCGCTTGAAGGTTTACTTAGTAAGAAAGATAAACCATTTTGCGGCAACAAACAAAAAACTGTCCCTCAAATAACTTCAAGGGAAGGGCTAAGAAGTTTAATATCCTTAAGCAGTTGACGAGCTTGGCCCCTAAACCTTGAAAGCTCAAAGGGAAAATAAAAAGATATTTCACTTGCAAATTTAAGCAAGTTTGATTTTGATCGCTACTTTGGGAAGCCGCCGAGGAGCGGGTTTGGGTTGGGCCTAGTTTCAAGTAGGTACATAAAATGCTAATTTAAAACTTTTTAGTAAGTATAACTAGAAAGTTGTAATGCAGACAAGATTCGTCCGAGTTAACCATTAATCTTTCGCCTATCTTGCGTAGCTGAGAAGCTTGCAACTGGCACAGAAATGTTAGTTTTACATGAACACACCAGCATAATCGCAGTTTAGATGCTTCTAGCTCTTTCTAGAAGCACCTAACCAAACTGCGTAAGTAATGTAATTAGTTAGTCATAATTAAATTTTGTCTACAAATTAGCTTTTATTTTTGACTGCTGGTTTTTTAGACATTGCGATGAGACTAATGAGCACTAATATGTAATGTAGGTATGAACCATGTGTAATTTAGGAGTTAGTCATATCTCTATCTCAATGGTACCATAATATTAAATTCTGATCCTAACAGAACGTGCAGTTCAATTATCAAATGAGGATAATTGGTTTAAAATTAAACTGCAAGATTTACCTAAGCAACAGTTAAATATAAGCTTGTACTTAAATTAAACTTGTAAAATATCTACGTTATCGCTTATTACAGATTCAGATTCATTTATTCACAATAAAATATTACATTATAAATTACATCTCAATTTACAAGAATCCCTATTGTGATCGTCAAGAACATTCGATAAAATAAAAATTTAAGAATAATAACAATTTAAATATAACTAACTATGTCCACTTAAATAATTTAAATTTATAATGTCATAGATTACGAACAGACATCGAACATTTTTAATGGTGAAGCACAGTCGCGGATATATAATTTCCGTAAATAATTTTTTCAAAACATTTGCTCGTAACGTGCCTCTTATTGTGCCGCTTTTAGGCTCATAATCCTGGGTATTAAACACGCGTGTTTTATAACATTACGACACTCGTGTAGTTATGTTCATATCCCGATTAAGATACGTTGGCACCTTGCAGCAAGGTGTATGCATGGACTCAGCGCATTCTTAAATTGACCGGAATATAGGTACAGGTTTGTGTTTAATTCTCGGCAAATGGATTCTTACTCGACTATTCAAATTAAATCCTTCTTGTGAATTAATTGATTATTTCTTCTTGGATATGATATAAAAACGTTTCATTTAGTAAAACTATTTACTTTTGATAACATTTTACATGAATTTATATTGAATAAGAAAATATTTATTTTATTTTGTATTGGCTGTTTAGAGATTAAAAAAAATTGTTGCGCGCCATTATAAGTAATTTCACAAATATTTGTAAACATAGATGATGCGTGTTTGGTTATTATTAAAAATGTAAAAGTGATAAATAGAATTGACGCCACTGTACATTCTTGGAGGATGTACAAATATGTGAGTAAAAACCTGTTGTCTCCAATAACTAAAGGAAACAACTTAGAAGCCTGTACCATTTTCATTTTATGAAAAAGATTTTTTCCTCGCAATTGTGTTGAAAAACGTCGTATGACACGCGTGAGCTTTGATAATTACATCCTCGGCTCTCTTTTCACGCTCACCTGCGGTTCGCGTGACAATTCCGCCTCTGATGTCATAATCAACATAGCTCACTTGTATCACAATGTACTATTATCGCAATGATTAATAAGTCAATAGTGAATTAAAATTAATAAAATTCAAATCTAGTTACTTTCACGTTAAAGACGAAACAAAAATATTTTATAAAATTATTCGTTTCGTTAAGAAGTGTAAAATAAAAATCATTAATTTTAGACTCAAGAATCCATATGTTTGTTAGTACGTAATAGTTATTTATGATACAAATGTGGAAAGTAGGTGATTTCCGACGAATGTCATTTTCGACACAAGAATGGAAATGTCAGTTTAAAATACACTCAAGAGCAAAAGTTTCGGGTCACCTTAAATTAAATGAACGCAATAGGTTTTTTTATATATTTTATACAAGTATATTTACGTGCCTTCGTAATACCCAAATGTATTAGCAATTTCCGGGATACTATCATAAAAATATCAACGTCCAAAAATGATGATTTTTGCGATATCTCGCTCCGTTAACGTTGTTTTTTTCATGGGTTTTTACGAGTCCGATTTAAACCTGGTAACGAGTTTTTTTCTGTTATTTTTGCAGTTTAGATGTAAAATTTAATAAAGATCATGACAGGATTAAAAATTGTACGTACAACCTTGCACTATTTTAGGAAATATGACGGTATTTCACCGACCCGAAACTTTTGCTCTTGAGTGTAGATAGGTTAAAAAACTGAATTTGCCAATGTTGCAGGTACTTATTATCTGGAGCTGCATTTAAGAACTTCTCCATATCGTTTGGTGTCAAGTGTGTTCACTTAAAACCATTATTTTGTGGTTAGGAGCGCAATTAATTTTGTGTTAACTCTTTATGTTCCACAGCAAAAGAAACACTGTACCGTAGTTTTAAAAAACAATCTGAAACTAAGTATTTAGTAAATTACTATTATTAGTAAATTATTATTATTGATAAGTCAATTTTACTCGACATTTTCAACAAATGTACATGTGTTTTCAATACATGCGCGCTCAACATTATGTACTACTGCGCATGTGCAAATGCCCGTCGTGTCTCAAAATACCTAAGCAAACTAAGTTCAGCCAAACATATTAAGTGAATATTTAAAATTTATTTATTTACAGATCAAAATAATAAAACTTGATGATTAATAAAACGTTTTATAAATTATTAGTATTTATGAGCCTTGAAAGAAAAAAAATCTCAAGTAATAAAAACTCTTTGCGTCGGGCAGACGACGCAGTTAAAAATAAAAAAAAAAAACTGAAAAGTAAAAAGCATCTAGTGCGGAAAAGTGGCACTTTCCGCACGATTTAGCTGCTTGTGGTGTCTTTTCAAGCACATGCATTGTAATAGTTATTTATGAGTGCGGAAAGTAGGTAATTCCCAACGAGTGGCGATGCCCAAAAACACGACCGTCAGGGAGTGATTTTGATCGACGCGAGTTGGGAATTACCTATCCGCACGTGTATCATACAACATTTTACAGAAAACATAAAAGTTTTTTAACGAACCTCGATGTGGCCATTCAGTACTCTGGTGCAGGATTGACATTTCCTCATAAATGTGTCATTATTTTTATTTTAACGCACCTTGATGTGTTCATTTAGTACCTACTCTGATGCAGGATAGAGGTATCCTCATAAATTAGTCATTATTTTTATTTTACTGCACCGTAATCAGTCAGTACTCTGGTCTGATGCTGGATAGAAATTTCCTCATATAATGTGTCATTATTTTTATTTTAACGCACCTGGCCATTTATTCAGTAACCTACTCTGGATGCTGGACAGATATTTCCTCATAAATGTGTCATTATTATTTTTTATTTTAACGGACCTCGATGTGACCTATAACTTGCAGTTTATAGTGGGTCCTGGGTTTGGAACACTCAGGGAGATTTAACCTAGTTATAATGTGGCTTGTTAATTGACCGGTCAATGGGTGCAATCGATACGGCGCCGGCATACTAAGGGCGGTTGGCATCCATCATTTTAAAGACGATAAACGTTAAATATTAACCGACACAACTTACGATTACCGACGGATTTAAACATTTACCCAAAAACCGCCTTAAAACAATATTCTTTTAAATTACATGTACAATCTATGTAAAATGATTGAAATAAAACCAGGCTCGTCCGCATACATTGTATAACAGCATTTAACAAATCGTCTCCTTAGAGACCGTAAAATATAAAAGCAATAAATGTCAAGCACAAACAGCCAAGTTTCACAACATAAAAGTTTGCGAACGGTCGCGGCGGCCTGTAAGACCAAGTGGCTATTCAGCATTTTTCTATAATATTATTTAGGTACAGTCGTAATACTGCACAGTGTTCAATATGACTCAAAAAAATTCCCCATGCTGTTTAGCGCATAAATCGATCAAGGAATGCGTTTTAAACGCAAGACTAGAACACCCACAAGTCTACTTCAAATACTTAATTTAATAAAAAATATATAATAATTCGTTTTGAAGTCAATCAAAAATTATTAAATAAATTATGTAAGCGTATCTGATCGAGATATTTCTTTGTGATCAACACAGTTTGATAAAGGACTTTTTGACGCATATTTTGTAATTCTTATTTTTGTAATTTCGCCTCTGGTTATAAAACTATTAACGTTTTTTCAAATTTTGGTTTTTATTTTTTTACTCCAAAAAAACTCAAAAGTGCGACTTGTGACTAGCACCTAAAGATTAACTAGGTCTATCACTGATAAAAAAACAAGTTCCACTATTGCGGAAAATAAGTCAAGGTCAGGAAATATTAAATATTTTTTATACAAATAAGTATTTGAAATAGACTTGTGGGTGTTCTTGTCTTGCGTTTAAAATGCAATCCTTGATCGATTTATGCGATAAACAGCATGGGGAATTTTTTTGAGTCATATTGAACACTGTGTACTGGGCGATTTCGAAGTAATGACAAAAATTTAAGAAGATGTATTGTGTACCGAACAACTTTTCCCATGATACCACCACTAAATAGCAAAAAAGTTTGGCGTTCTATACATTAACTCTAATTTACTGTAACGTTAGCTCTAAATACCTAAGCTCTCTTCTTTTCGCGATTTCATGGTTGGTCCTATGGGAAATTTGTTAGGTATGACCATATTCTTCAGTTTGAGTATGTCAACTATCTTTTGCCCGCTCATCCATAACCCCCAACCCTCACCTAGTATTTCTGTCAACCTCATCATCATCATCATATCGGCCAAAAGAAGTCCACTGCTGGGTATAGGCCTCCACAAAGAGTGCCAAAGCGATTGATCCTGCGCTACTCGCATCTGTAGGTACCTACACTTCAGTTTGCCCAAAAATATCTCAACATGGACTTAGATAAAGTTATCTAGACAGCCTTGAGAATGTTGGCTGACGTATATCTGATGGAGACCGTACAGACCTTAATGTGACTGTCGCCTCCAACACGTCGTCTCACTAGCTCGTTCATTATAGCTGGATATGCTGTGCTCTTTGCCCGCGCACGGACCTACTTCCGAAATTTGAATAAAAGTTCATATTGTCAAAACGAATGATTATTTCGGAATGTTAAACGTCCAGATTTAAGTAAAATATTTTTTTCTAAAGTACTTATTTATGGTTTTAGTTTAGAAGCAGTAGCGAATTCTTAGTTAAAACCAACCTTATTTCAAAAAAATTACCTAGTTAAGTATTTGATGTTCTAGGTAAGGTGGACTGATGACCTGGTAAAGGTCGCGGGAGTCCGCTGGATGCGGGTGGCGCAGGACCGGTCATTGTGGCACTCTTTGCGGGAGGCCTATGTCCAGCAGTTGACGTCTTTCGGCTGATGTGATGATGATGATGATGATGAGGTACCTACATGAAATGCCAACTTTTAAGAGCCTTAACGTTTCAAATACGTAGCTACTCCCCTTAATCGGTTGGCATGTACAAGGGGCATAACACTTCCGCTTGGATCACACTACTATCTAAGGTTTGTTTCGTGGCAAGACACAGTTTGTGGGGCGAGTATGCAACATTAAGAACTTATTATATTGCCGCTACTTCGTATGAAGTGTTTTAACTCATATTTCTCATCTAAAATAACAGCGTTGTGTGTAAAATTTATGTAAAACCTTCAAGCAATATATAGAATAGACCTTCACGATGAATATCCATACTAATCCATACTTATAATGTCACTGTATGTCTGTCTGTTACCTCTTCACGCTTAAGCCGCTGAACCGATTTAGATAAAATTTGGTATAAAGACAGTTCAATTCGCGAGGAAGGACATAGTTTTTATCTCGGAAATCATCCCTAAAGGGGGTGAAATGGGGGGTGAAAGTTTGTATGGAGCTACGATATAAACGAGTTCCACGCGGAGTTTCGCGGGCAGAAGCTAGTAAGCTATATTTTATCCCGCGGATCCGTCTGGGTTCTGTGAAAAGCGCGTGGACGCGAGCACCTAGTAGAAAACAAGATAAAAACTAGTTGGTAGTTTTCATCATGTTTCTATAGAAAAGTTGAACGCCACAAGTAAACCTAATCAAGAAGTACGCCACTCAGTTCTCTAGATACAAGCGAACCTCGACGTCAATGCAATCCGCTTGTAAGTTTGGAGCATGTCGGAGGTATTCCACTGAAGTTTATTTCGCGAAAGGACAACATGGAACGTCGTCCAAATATCAGTAACGCTCAATTTATTCTTCTCTATACTCGTAAGAGACTGAAAGACGAGGCTTGTCAGAACTTCTTAATATAATAAAACTCCAGTGTGCGATCAGAGTCGACGTAGGTAAAACGGTTGTTCTTGAAGTCACATGACGATTAGCACACGATTTTCTAATGTTGGGTTACCTAGTAAACATACCCCATTCACTTTTGGTACAAGCTTTTATTGCCGACTGTACTTTTCTGTATACCGCCAAATTGAAGCGATTCTAACGAGCACAAACTCAACAGGGATTACGTCAGTTAAGTACTGAATTCCTATGGCCGCATTCTGTCTCTATCATCAGATCAGCTCGATGGTACCATAATATTGAACTTTTATCCAAAATATACCTTTACCCAAAATTTCAAATCAATCAGTTGAAGATCTCTGCTTCAAAACTGAGTTGCAAGATTCGACCCGAACAAACATAGTAACAGACATATGTACATATTCGTAGTTAGTTAGGTTCATACATTGCAAGTTAATAGCCGCAGGCATTAGAAAAACAATAATATGTAGATAAACATAACAGACAGAGGCAGTTGTCCCGTGACCTAGGATGTGGTAACACAACCGAAACGTTAGGAAAGACTCGAAGTGGTAAATAAATAAGTTAATTATACGCGATTCAGCCCGTCTAGTCAAAATAATGTGTGAGAATCGTGGACATAGATTAAATAAATCCCAAATCCAGCGTAAACATAAACTCGAGCGAAATAAAAGTATACCTATTCACCTCGTCTCTTTGTTTCCCGGTAAACAAATTTGAATCGCATTCAACCAAGTGATTTCAAGTTTCTCTCATTGAAAGCCGAACACTTAATTGCACAGGAAAGCCTTGGCTGTTGTGAATCGAGGCACACTCCAGTTATTTGACTGGAGGAAGTTACTAGAAGAAGTTCATTAGATATTCAAAGTTTCATTATTTGTGTGCCGCTGAGGTTTACAGTGGCAATGGCAAAGTTACCTACAGTTTTGAGATTGATTTCAGCGGCAATCAGCTGACTTTAATAGTTTCTGAGTTTTTGTTTGAACTCATTGAGGAGGGAGATGAAGACGACTGTAGCTGCAATGTAAGGGAAAGTGCAACACTCTGATGCATTAAGTCATGGGCATTTTCGGCTATCACAGGACGGCCCACAAGATGTGTCGCGGGTAGTTTTTTTTTAAATTCTGTCTCTTTCTAATTATAACGCTTGGAAAGAGACTGATAGTCTATATCGCCGCGGGCCGTTCTATGATACTCGTTAACTGTTACTAACTGAAATACCTTACCTAAGTATTTAGTTAAAGTAACTGGGGTAGTGTGTTATTAAGAATTAATTAAGTTTCGTTAATGCTACAAAGCTAAAATACGTGTTTTAAAACAAAAACTAATACCGTTTAATGGACACAAAAGACTTGGTAGAATTAGTTACCTACTACTCGTATCTTGTATTAAATAAGTACTTACATATTACAGGCTCAGCCCAGTTTGGAGCCCAACGGATAATGTCTGTATAATTTGTAATCATGTGCTTGTCCAATAATAAATTATTGTTATTCTTATTCTTATTTTATGCGGTTAATAATTATGATGTCTATGCGACAATAATGTTATTCTTGCCAAATATACTTATATTTTTATTTATTTATATTTCAACATAAGTAAATTACACAGTTAGACAATAAATAAAAAGGTACAATGAGTGTCAATAATAAATTATTAACTTAGTCAAAAAGCCCGCCCCGAGCCACCCCCGGTGGAAAGGTGCCCATCACGCTCGCCGCGTTGCCGCGCTGAATCGCGACGGACAGACGTTGCACCAGGAATGACCCGGAACAAGGACAAGACCCCTCTCCGCTAATTATTTTTATTTATCTTAGAATTATACTGTCTAAGTCTTGTGAAAACAATGTTTCCCCACAAAAAGGTGCGTTTGCCAATTTATTTATTTACAACAAACATTCAAAGTGAAACTAAACAAAACTTAAATCTAAACAATTATAAGTATATCTACTTAACTGATATACACACATCCCCAGCGGGCCTAGCATAGTCGCTGTCACTTGTCACGAGATTGTGGATATGATTCCGTATCGATCGTGATACGTTAACCAAGCATGCAAACATGGTTTACAAATGCCCCGTCGACTATTTGACAGCTTGTCACTTATTGCACAACAAGTGTCAAAAGTTGTCGTGCTTCAAAAACTCTAGCCTCTATGCCTTTTATACATTTGTTGGTAATATTGGATGAATGCTTGCACACAAATAGGATGTTTTATTTATTATGACACCAAATTAAGACGATTTTGTAATGCCTTGAGTTTAACACACTTAAGCTACTTTTTAAAATATACGGTTAGTGACATTCTGCATTCCTTTATTTGCGGGCGCATATTAATATTATAAATGCGAAAGTGTCTGTCTGTCTGTAACCCCTTCGCACTTAACCGATTTAGATGAAATTTGGTATAGAGATAGTTTGAGCCCCGGGGGGGGACATATGATAGTTCTTATCCTGGAAATAGCTACGACATAAACGATTTCTACGCGGACGGAGTCGCGGGCAGAAGCCAGTAAACAAATAAATAAATATTAGGGGACTTAAATACAGACACGCAGGCAATAAAAGACACGCAGGAAAAAAAAACAATCAAATTACCGATTCAAAATGGAGTTATCCAACGTTGACAGGGATACATGACAAATCATAGCCGTTACCGTTTTGTATAACATGGTGGCTGGTTAATGTGATAGATTATCGTAATTTGACGTCTCAACTTAGTTTACTTTATCTAAGTGCTTCCGAGGTGACGATAAGCTATTTTGTGCATCAAAAAAACCTCAATTTCCGCACTGTTTCAAGTAAGTGTATTTTTTATACGAGAATAACATACAATCACTTGCTAAAACATATTTATAGGTAACATTAAATAAAATAATAAATATTTGGCGATAATCTTACACAAATCGACCTACCTAGTCCCAAACTAAGCAAAGCGTTTACAATGGGTACTAGACGACGATATACGTACTTATGTAGATAAATAAATACTTAAATACATAGAAAACATCCATGACTCAGTAAGAAATATTCGTGCTCATCACACACATAAATGCCCTTACCGGGATTCGAACCCGGGACTTCCGGCTTCGTAGGCAGGGTCACAACCAATTAGGTTACAGAGGGCATCGTTTTTAGGGTTCCGTAATCAAAGAGTAAAACGGGACCCTATTACTAAGACTTCGCTGTTCGTCCGTCCGTCCGTCTGTCTGTCTGTCCTCAGGCTGTATCTCAAGAACCGTGATAGCTAGAGAGTTGAAATTTTCACAGATTATGTATTTTTATTGCCGCTATAATAACAAATACAAAAAACAAAATAAAATAAATATTTTTATTGATAATAGTACGTAACCCTTCGTGCGCGAGTCCGACTCGCACTTGGCCGGTTTCTTTTTTATTTGTAGATATTTCACGATTTTATTTTTTTGGCTTGTCAGTTGCTGTTGCCGAAAACAGCAAAAAAAATCCATCACATATATAGAGTGCGCAAGTAGATGGCATCATGTGATGAATTGGGCGAGGGCCTCCGGCCTCGTCACGCCGATGAGTTGCCAGTCCATATAAAGGTAACTTAGGTGTATTGTTTCTCGAATATAATGGTCAATAAGACAAAATCAAATCAATCAAATCGAATATATTTATTTGCATAGAATACAGTACAAAGGGATGTCACATTATTATTTTACTTAGATTTGAACAAGTTACCATCCATTGTCCTTAATTCTCCGGGCAGACGGTTGTAGATGGCAAATTGGCAAAACACATATTTGGTGCGCCCTATAACGTACATAAATAAAAACTTTGTTCTATAAAGCGCGCGGGTGTTTTATGCGGTAATAGAACCGCAGTCTATAGATACCTGCGCTTGAATATTACCGAAAATTGTTCAATAAAAGTCACACATTACGGATTTGAGGTTTCTAATTGAGACACACTTTTCTTTTGCAGGTCGCTCCCAACTTTCGATACGCTGGAAGCAGAGGGAGCGGAGAGAGAGAGGGAGGATGACCCTCCAGCACAAGTGCGCCACCCGCAAGACGGGTGGCTGCTGCGGTTAGCTCAGGAGAAGCGGGCAAACGCAATAAATACTTATGTATTAGTCTTGGCCAGATAATTAAGAACACGATTTTTTTCCCAGTTATATACACTATGACTTTTCAAAGGACGATGCCCATTTCTGGCCCACATGTTATTAAAATGTACAGAGACGTTATAAAGTAGGCACAATGAATGGTGACATATTGCTCCTAGCGGTGAGTAGAGGCAACTTTATATGTCAGTTACGCCGTGTAATGCTGTGTCCTTAATATTCGCCCTGACTGTTTTTAGCACGTCCAAAAACATTAACAAGCATGCATCCTTAATTAATTCGACTTAGATTTTTGGGATAACTGTAGGATTCATTAAACCAGGCGTTTATTATTAACTGATAAAACGTAATGAATGCGTTTCTGGTTTAGAATGAATGGTGATGGTGACATGACATATTGCTCCTAGCGGTGAGTAGCGGGCAACTTTATATGTCAGTTATGCCATGTAATGCTGTCTCCACATATTCGCTTGTGCACGCTCGCAATTCTATTATAAAGGAATATTAGTAGAATAAAATATAATATTATTCGACAACAAAATCGCTAATTATTACTTTACTAAGATGCTGATATTGATTTACATAGCCAAGATATATAACACCTTCGTAATAGAGTTATACACCGTCAGTCCAGCTAGCAAGATTGCGGTTAAGTCAGACGTATTTTACGTCTGACTTAACCGCAATCTTGCTAGCTGGACTGACGGTGTATAACTCTATTACGAAGGTGTTATATACGCCCTTCTCTAGCAAGTGGTTAATTGCGAGAGGGACGGATGCTTTATGTTGGACGTAAAAGCAATCATGCACGACCAAATTAGTCTCAAAGTCATCTAATGCCTACACCAACCGTTATTTTAACGCTCAACAGTGACTTTTCAGCGACTAGTCTCAGCTTAGAGATTATAATAAACCAATAGAGATCAGAATTCTAGATCACATACGCTTGCCACAACGAGGGACCTACTTTATTTGCCCCAGTCTCATATTACCTGATTGGGGCAAATAAAGAAAAGTAAAACTATGACAAAGACAGCAAATTACACGTCTCTCTCCGTCACACTAACCAAGATTTGGATAAGACCAGCTCGTTCGGTCGAGGTATTATTATTGTTGTGTTATGTCCAGAGTATGTTCATGGGCCTCATACACTGTGATTTAAGTAGGTAGTCAAGGTAATGCAAACATGTAGGTACAGTCGCCATCACATACATCGGAGCAAACAAGCAGCTCACAAACATCGCAACACACCTCTATTTTCAAGGCATTAGGGACTAGGGTGCATGTGCCGATATTTTTGAATACCTATAGTGCACCTATGTATGTGATGGCGAACTGTACCTTTTTTGCTTTCGTTATAATAATAATAAAGCCTGGAAAGGCAAATGTATCAGTATATAGGTACGTGTACATGACCCAAGTCACAGAGTATTGGCGAGAACCTAATTGTATCAATTTCTATACGAGCTGATAAAACCGATTCTATCGAAGGTCTCACTTTTAGCTTACCATTGTACTTATTTCTGACGGGTAGCCGGATGCTACTGTTATAATTACCTCCAGTCTCTGATTAGTGTCAATCAAACACACTGAGAGCGTTAATAAATACAAATGATCTAATAGAAATAATGGGGTGGTTGCCATAAACTCTGAAGCAACAATACGCTAGGTATACGGAAGACCCAGAAATGGAGAACGTCCTGAGCCAGGGGGATTGCACAACTCCTGGCTTTCGATGCTAATAAAAAGGTCTAAGATTGGCTTTCAGTAAGCCTTCGAACTCTTTTTTCTGCCGTCTTTTTCAACCCTCTGAACGCCACATATCATCATTTTCTTGCCCTTATCTCATATACTTGGGGTTGGCGCAGCATGTCCTTTTCTTCCATACCTCCCTGTCACTCGTCATCGCGTCACTTACTTCCTTCCTCTTCATATCCTCTCTCACACAGTCCATCCACCTTTTCCTTGGCCTACCTTGTTTCTTCCATCCTTCCACGTTCATACCTAACACTCTTTTGGTCACATGACTGTCATCACTCCGGATAATATGATAAACTGCTAAAACATATCCATTCCTTTCGACTAAATAACGTATCGGCAAAAAAAACAACTAAGTACCTATAACGATTTGGTTAATCGATTGGACACCTCTCCAATGAAACAGAAATGTTTTTTCGCACGGGCGAGTTTGGTCCCGTATTAAAAGTTGTGAAGTATCATGCAAATATTCACTTTTTTTATATTGTATCACGTAAAAAATGTAACTTATACCTACAAATTCACCCGAACCCGAATACTGTTATGTATGTCCCGTCCCTTAGATCTATTTTTCATGCAACCGAAACTTACTAGTAAATACGTAAGAAGTCGTTTTTGTGTGAACGCGAGCGTATTAGGCGGCCTGCAAAGGGGATGGTTACCTTTACCTCACTCCACACTTGCGCTCTAAAACATTAACTTTCAAGTAGTGTTGTGGATAACGCTCATCTTGAGGCTTAAAGACTCGAACCCTAAAGACTCCCGAGGCTTAAAGACTCAATTGACGAAAATACAATATTTTGTATTCATATGCGTAAAATAAACCAACACGATTGAGTCTTTAAGCCTCGGGAGTATTTAAGGCTCGAGTCTATAAGCCTCGAAATGAGCGTTATCCACAACACTACTTTTAAGGCTCGAATCGAAGAAGAGATCGGCTGCGTGGTTTTAACATATTATAAAATCTTACTTTTACCACCTTACTATAAAAACATACACGGCCAAACTTTTGCTGTAACAACCTAAGACTACTGCGAGGGAAGAGATTAGTTCCCGATTCGTCAGATTCTTGTTTTAGCGGACTCCAGTTTTGTCGAATTCTTCTATCGTCAGATTCTTGTTTCGTCGTATTCTGGATTCGTTGGATTCTTCTACCGTCGCCACAAGGTGGACTGATGACCTGGTAAAGGTCGCGGGAGTCCGCTGGATGCGGGTGGCGCAGGACCGGCCATTGTGGCACTCTGGGGCTTGTGGGGGAGGCCTATGTCCAGCAGTGGACGTCTTTCGGCTGATATGATGATGATGATGATGATCAGGCGAAGGGATATGGGTCATTCTTCAGATTTGTGACTGCGTCTACTGCCCCCACAAGGTGGACTGATGACCTGGTAAAGGTCGCGGGAGTACGTTGGATGCGGGTGGCGCAGGACCGGCCATTGTGGCACTCTTAGGGGGAGGCCTATGTCCAGCAGTGGACGTCTTTTGGCTGATATGATGATCAGGCGAAGAGATATGGGTCATTCTTCAGATTTGTGACTGCGTCTAATTGAAGCGACTCCATATAAAATGTTAGTAAAACGTCGCGGTAATTAGACCCAACCGCAGACACAATTCTCAAGAATGACCCATATATTCCTCCCACATCTTACGAGTATATCGGTTATCATACATAGTCAAGGTTTAACTCCAAATCTAATACGATTTACGAAACACTAATTATCAATCACTGATAACTTTATTTTATGATCTTCATTCACGGCACGCTTCAAACTCAATAATGTATCCATTCGCTCTAGGTTGAACACAAAAACTGTTTTATTACTTACGTGAGTTGTTATGACATGACAAGACAATTTACCGGGCCATGGGTAGATTAGCTCCCGCATAGTTAAACTCTAATAAGGCCATGGGATAATGTCAACCCACACCCTAATTCTGGTCATACACAATAATGCATGAAGATTTAGCAATGTTTACGATTACATTACCTTTCAACACTCAAAATCTTCAAAATATCAAAAAAAAATCGATCTATGTACTTCTGTTTCATAGAAATTAAGGATAGTGTTCGAATTTCTCCGTAGTTTACTGAAATTAGAGCTCAAATGAATTTAAACGGCTGCCAAATATATATTACGCGATATAGAAGCGTGTTGTGAATGAAGATCATTAACCCTTTACCAGGCCCCTAAGAACTAGCGTGTCTTCATACGTACTTTATATTCTGTTACAACCGTATTGAGCGCCTTGTAAAAAATGTATTTACGAATGTCGGAGATGTTCGTTTAAACCAGAAATAAAAATGTGGGTTACGGTTATCCCATCGCCTGTCTAAGTAATTAACTGTCATACTCGATTTTGTCGTATTATAATTCTTGATCAGGCGAAAGGGATATATTCCTCCCACATCTTATATCGGTTATCAAAGCCAAGGTTTAACTCCAAAGTCTTCAGGGAAAGTCTTTAAAAGGAGATTTTATAGCTAGGTACATGAATTCGCTCTTGGTTGAACACAAAAACAGTTTTATTACTAACGTGAGTTTTTATGACATGACAAGACAATTTACCTGGCTATGGGAAGAATAGCTCCCACAAAATCAAACTCTAATAAGGCCATGGAATAACGTCAACCGTCCCCACCCGGATCAAGATCAAGACTCGTCTGTAAATATTTCTGCATCGAATTTCGCGATTCCCAAATTACAAGACGTATATTATTAGTCCACCAAAATAAGTCTGGTAAAACTCCTCGAGGAAGTTTTACTTTTTGGTCATACAAGCAATAAATTTATATCTTCTAACGCCTTTTCGTGTAAAACCACTTGTATCTAGCTGCTGGGTATGCAGCGGTAAGAACTCCTAACAAGTGCGCATACTCTCTTATTGTACAAACTGACAGTTGAATAAACTTTGCTAATAGCTGTGCTACATATATTATAGTTGCGTTTCTCCATAGGAAGGAATATTGACACGTCAACTGAATTGTAAATAAAACATAAGAATTTACAGCATTGTTTGTATCGAGCTTTTGGGATAGTTTACAACAAATCTTATTAGGCACTTGAGTAACCGTATGGCTACATTCGTTAAGGCCCCTTCCAATACACAAAATGTAATCCAAGTATATAGTGGAAGTTAGTCCTTGTTTTCTTAAGTAAGTGACGACTTCCTTCATATTTTTTGTGAAAGCTCTAGGCGCCATTTAAAGTCAAAAAAGTGAACTAGGAAACAAAACTCGTAAGTAACATTGTTATACTCGAATCCTAAATATCTTTGATGATTCTCAGGTACAAGTAAATAAGCCTCCTTCAAATCGATGGTAGCCATAAACCCATTTTTTGCTTCCATTTTAAAATGGGACTTAAATAGCTACAAATTTATTGAGCCCTTTCAGATTCAGTATGAATCTATAGCCACCATTCGATTTAGGAGTCAGAAAATCTTTGATAGAAACTGATCATTGGTATTCAGTGATAGCACCTAGGTTAATTAAATTCTGTACCGCTAAGTTCATTTCATAATGCTCTTGGCGTGTGAAAGTATTTACAGGTTTGACAGAATGCGTAACATGTCCTAAAAAGGAATTGGGAAGCCATTCTGTATCCATTCTAGTATAGTAGGTACGATTATTCGTAACATTAAGCCAATACTTATAAAAAGCTTTAAGGCGACCGGCATGTACCTGCGTTACTGCCGTGGCGTCGAACGTGGCTTGTTGGTCTCGCCGGCTGGAAGCGAGTGGGCCTCGTCCAGTTTCCCTGGTACCGAGAATATACTGGAGTCGTAAATTGAGATGTACCGGAACGACGTGTGACGAATGTCTATTTAATCTGTTGGCTCTGTTTTTCAATAGATTTTGAAGCTTTGATTTTCTCTGAGAGTTTGCTTCCAAAGAGAGTCTCATCTCTTTCGACGTCTTGTATGACGTTAATGAATATTTTATCTACTCCAGGAGTGACTAGTTTTACTCTAGCCGCACAATTCTGAATAATGCAGATCAGATCAAATCCGACCTCCATCACATAGGATTTTTATTGTTTGTACCTTACTTTGTTTATCCTCAGTCGTTAAAAGCAGCACTAAATCGGGATGAATTTGCTCCCATATTTTGGGACATTATTAATCGCGTCCCCTAGAGCGGTTAGTAAAATAATAATAAAATATATGGTCTATAAATTTAAATATAATATTTTTAATTTGAGGGTAGATATGAAATTCATTGTAAAACTCGTTAGGAATTTTAATGCATAAATGTATTCAGTGGCACATCGAAAATACGGGATACTCTAATCTCGCTTAATGGTTCTTAGAAATTGCTATCGTGTTGGCTCACGGCCAACCGCCCAGCATAAGATACCTTCGGTTATAATGGTTCTTAGAAATTGCTATCGTGTTGGCTCACGGCCAACCGCCCAGCATAAGATACCTTCGGTTATAATGGTTCTTAGAAATTGCTATCGTGTTGGCTCACAGCCAACCGCCCAGCATAAGATACCTTCGGTTATAATGGTTCTTAGAAATTGCTATCGTGCTGGCTCACGGCCAACCGCCCAGCATAAGATACCTTCGGTTATAATGGTTCTTAGAAATTGCTATCGTGTTGGCTCACGGCCAACCGCCCAGCATAAGATACCTTCGGTTATAATGGTTCATAGAAATTGCTATCGTGTTGGCTCACGGCCAACCGCCCAGCATAAGATACCTTCGGTTATAATGGTTCTTAGAAATTGCTATCGTGTTGGCTCACGGCCAACTGCCAAGCATAAGATACCTTCGTGACGACTCTCGGCCGCCCCCCCCAGGTTTAGAGTTACCAGGCGTGGGTTCACGGCCCGCGCGGTATTAAATGAATTTATTAGAGGCACCACAATGTATAATTATCTATTGAAATTAATTACACTTACCAGATTTATCTTCAGAATCTTATGAATCAAATAGCACTGTCATAACTCGCCGACGACGATTTATAGTTTTTTCTTGCTATTTCCGTATTTTCGCAGAATAATACTCCATTTGTTCATGTGCACTGCGTTTAGGCATGATGAAATATTTTCAATTATTTTCTAATAGATTAGTTCGTGCGTTCGTTGCCTCGCAAAAATAAAGAATGAGATATGACAGCAAGCCGAAGTGCCCAAGTAGGGTAGGCGTCAAAGTGGGGATGAAATGCTTTGAGCTATGGTTTTTACTGCGTACTTTAAACATGCGAAAAGTTGCCTGGTAGATTAAAGGACTACATGGTTATTATATCTGAAGAATGAAGCTTCGAAATATAATATCAGTTGGTAGGATTTAAAGAAATATAACCGTAAATGTAACCCAAGACAGGGTTCGAACCTGCGTCTTTGACATTTCAGGCCAACGCGTTTTAGTCGTTCGACCACTAAACCCTCTACACACTACAGCATATTTTTACCTTGTTTTCACAGCTTCCGTTACTAGTTACTGTATTTTTTTACACCATGCTCTCAGCTTTCAGTGACTCTGATGAATACAAGTAGGAACTGGGATGAAACGAATAACAGATCGACTAATGTACGATTCCCACCTACTGGGCCGAACCGGGGTGTCGGTGAGTACATTTTGCAAAGTCCAGAGGAATGTAAATCATGAATATATGCGTTATATATTATTACAAAATCGAATATACTCGATATCGAATGGACGGCTGTGCTCGGCTGATGTTGCATCTGACCGGTTCTGTTCGACTTTTGCCTACTGCACTCTTTTAAGACGTGCTCGAGCACCCGTTTGGATGGGGCAGCAGCCGACTCGGCCTGAGCCAATCGGTGGGAATCGTACATAAAATTTCAGAGAAATGGACATGCAGATCATCTCCCGGTTTGTCCATCTACAGTAGATGGACCAAACCAAATCGAATAGGCATAAAGACAAGCGAACACATGCTAACAGACCGGAACTTCAAAGACGTAGACAGACGGACGGACAATCCGGTGGATCGCCGTGGGATAGCAGCAGGCAGAGAGAGAGATAGTTATGTGGAATGATCCGACTAAGTAGTAATGTACTGTGTTCTGAATGAATGGACTGCATTTGTCTATAGACGTAACACAACGAATCCTCAAACCAATAAAGGTTAGTTGCCGTTTGGCTATTACGGAGACGCTGACTTTCTTGCTTGCGTTGGGTTCACGCCGGGTGAATGGCGGACGGGTGAGGTCAGGCGATGCCGATCTATAAAGCCAAAGCGATAATGGTGTCGTGGATGTCCACCAAAAATAAATATATAGTTTTGCCTTACCTTTGCACTAAGTAGTTTAGTGTTACTCAATAAAGATATGGGTTAAGAGTTGCTACTAACTTTTTGATGTTCAACGGTTATAAGGTAACAGTTAGACGACAAACTTATCATAATATTCATAACAGACAGAGAATATAAACCTTACATTGACTTTTGGCGCTTTAACTCAAAACACAACACCTATAATAATCCTTATTAGGCAATCAAATAAATGGTAAGTTTGTTTTCCATTGTTCTTTATTATTGCGCTATAGTTCCTATTATACCAACTCACGACTTGGACGCCGGTCGCATTTCCGGGATCATTCGTTTTGTTTAATTGTGTAGAAAAAACTTGAAATCACATGTCATATATTTCAACTACTGATGGCTCAAACTGCAGCGCTCACGACCACGACGTGCTTCTGACGCTGTCGATTTGCACACTGCCTTTACAGCCTCTATAATGGTAAAGAATTCAAAGGATATTAATATAATAGTAAGGAATTCATAGGATACTGATATCTAAGTATTTGTGTCCAATGAAGTCCAATCATACCTATAGAAGACGAAATCTATAATAATACCACTACTTGCTCTGTAGGTAAGTATGTGGTGTTGTGTTCCTGTGGTTGCGATGATCTGTTAGAAATTCCCGTTGGAATTTCCCGAGGGCTGCGTTGAGAGTACGGGAAATGTTGTGCCTGCTGTCTTTGTATGTAAGTAGGTCCATAGTAGTCCAGTTATTAAGGACCGTATCGGAAAGAAAGTAGACAACTTCAAAATTGTATTATTTTTATTCTGTGTGAAAACTGATAGTGAAACAAAAAGAAACTGAATAAATAAGGTATTTATAAAAAAACAATTTTGTGTGAATTCTTCGTATTATATATATTTTGCGTGCAACCTAACTTTCTTTTTGATGTGTCGCATTCAATTCTGGACGAGAGACGAAAAGCTTGAAGCACTGTAAATGGTTTTCATTATAAAATGTGTCATTAACGACTAATATGGTCCCATTCACAATGTAGGTACACACACAGTACACATGTGGGTATCAACAAACAAGTCAAATCAAAACATTGTTCATACAAGGGAAATCCAAACAATTTAAAAAAAAATCCATATTTTTTTTCCAATATAATATGTAGTTTAAATATATCTCTCCCTCGATTATGAAAATCCAACGACACCTCATAATATGCCAAATTTTATTAAGCCGTTTGGACTGTGTAGCCCGTGAAATATAATTTTCTTGTCCACATTACACATATGTACATACGCTCTAAAAACATAACCCTCCTTCCGGGGCAGTCAGGTAAAAACTGTTGTCTACTCTTACAAGAAGTGTGTGACTATTGGACCCTGGGATGTTTCAATATTTTCAATACGGAGTATAGATAGAGTACCTTTGTCAGAACCTGTGTACGAAATATCATTCAATGACGTGTATATTATTATGAACTACATACATCTGCGAAGGAATTCAAAGAGTTTATGTAAAGTTCCTTATGTAAAGTTATAAAAACCTTGAAGATGTCAAAACCCAGCTGTCTTATTTTTTTTTATCTAATAGGTATGGTTAGTAGGTAGGTATGTCACTCTCATAAATATTGGAGACAACATACATACATACTTACTTACACACATACATGCTTTACTTATGGTTTAGTTTCAAGGTATAGTTATAGTAATAATATGTTGAATCTGCAGCTGTTCGTTCCATTAGGTATTTGTAGAAGACCAATGATACTCGACTCTTAGGATAGGTAGCAAAAAATCTTGTGATTTTAACGTCCCCACTCCATAGGTAAACATTATTTTTACTAAAAATTATTTAGGTAAGTACGTACCTAGTAGTTTAAATGGGCAATTGTATTTCGCTATTAAGAAACAATCACTAACACACCTCAGAAGAAATTCAAAGGTGTATGTGAAGTCCCCAATCCACACTGGCCCAGCGCGCAGTAGTACTGCCCGTTCCCTCTAATTCATGAGAGGAGGCCTATGCCCAGCAGTGGGACGTATGTAAGCCGATGATGATGGTGCTGATTGAGAAATAATGGTTTTAGGTATTCCATCTGATGAGGTTGATCTGTGTAAGATTGTCCCGTAATATTATTATCTTTATTTAATTTCTTTCTTAGATTAGGTTTTTACAATAACTATATAAAAAGTAAAATATAAAACTATACATACAAAACATAAAATCATTATAAAAACCTAACCTAGGGTGCCGCCGGCAGCGAGGCGGGGCCTAAGCTACCGGTGGTCAGGGCGACAGAGACAGGAACCTCCTGACTATCCTCGCAGTATCCAGGAGTACCGCCTTCTGTATCTGGCCCTTGATCCAGCCATCTAGCGAGAGTCTCTTGAGGTGATGGTCGAGACTCTTCGCTATTAAACCGTTCGCCGAAACGACTATCGGGACGATGATCGTCGAATCAATATCCCACATAGCAGTTACCTCGTGTGCCAGGTCTAGGTACTTGCTGGCTTTGTCCTTCTCGGCTTTCACGAGGTTCCCGTCATGGGGGATGGTGATGTCGACGAGCACTACCTGGCGTTTCGATCGATCTGTCAGCACGATATCAGGCCTATTGGCAAGAATAGTCCTGTCCGTGATGACAGATCGATCCCAATAGAGCGTGGCACGACCATTTTCGAGAACTGGCGCAGGTGTGTACTTATAGTAAGGCACCTCAGAGACCACAAGACCGTATAGCAGAGCAAGTTGCTGGTGAATAATTCTGGCTACAAGGTTATGTCTGTGCAAATACTCGCCGTTAGCAAGATGACCACAACCGGAGATAATATGCCTGAGTGACTCCCCGGGACGGCGGCATGCCCGACAAATGTTGACCGTACCGTCCTTCAGGATATACCTCCGGTAATTGTTCGTCATGATAACTTCGTCCGCAATTGCACAGACAAAACCTTCGGTTTCCCCGAAGAGATCCCCGAAACGTAGCCAGTTCACCGACGCGAGCAGATCTACATCGGGCCCTGTGAGGGCCTTGTAGAACCGCCCGTGAAGCTCCTTGCTCCTCCACACCGCCCTGCGGTCATCGGCGCTCATTACTTTAAGTCTGCGCCAGTTCTCGTTTGCCAAGGAGAGCGGGGTAAAGTTTCCGTCTACTGCTACTACGTCGCGATGCATCCCCCACTCGTTGCTTAGGAAATATACCCTGAGACTGCACACCTCGCGGTTGTGGAGGTCTTTGGCATTTAAAAAACCGCGACCTCCACACTTCCGCGAGATGTACAGTCTCATAACAGACGAGCGTGGGTGTAACATGCGATGCGCAGTAAGCAGTACACGAACTCTTCGGTCCAGGGCATCCAGCTCAGTCTGAGTCCATCTTAGTACGCCAAAGGAGTAAGTGAGCAAGGGCATCACCCAGGCGTTGAAGGCGCGCACCTTGTTGCCGCCCGACAAAAGACTATTAAGTACTTTTGTCAGGCGACAAAAGAAGCGCTCCTTCACCGCCCGCTTTACGGCCTCACCCTCAATACCCAATGACTGTGACATACCAAGATACTTATAGATTTCTGTTTCGGAGATAGACTTGAGGGACATTGTCTCAGAAAGTTGTAAATTTGTTGAATTTACAACTCTACCCCGCTGTACATGCATAACAGCACACTTATCGACACCAAATTCCATTTTGATGGCGCTACTGAAGACTTCTGTTGTTTTCAGTAGTTCCAACAGGTCATGTCTATTCGGTGCAAACAGCTTGAGGTCATCCATATAGAGCAGATGAGAAATGACCTCACCCTCTCTCCGAAGCCGGCAACCTAGCCCCGAATCCTTCAGCAGGGTGCTGAGTGGATTCAGCGCTAGGCAGAACCACAGAGGACTCAGACTGTCGCCCTGGAAGATCCCACGTTTAACCCTTATAGAGTCCTGCGGGCCAGAGGGGCCATCTCCTCCCCCCGGTTGACAAAAAACTGTGGTCCACTGCCCCATGCAAGCGCCTAAGAAGGATCTCAGAACTGCATCAACTTTATACAGCTCTAAGATCCTCCTCAGCCATGAATGAGGCACCGAATCATAGGCCTTCTTGTAGTCAATCCAAGCGGCCGAGAGGGCCCCTCTGTTCCGCCGAACTCGTTGGCAAATGGTCATGTCTATGAGGAGGAGCTCTTTAGTACCACGAGACCCAACCCTACATCCATTTTGAGCAGAGGCCAAAACGTTGTTCGCAACGATGTGTGCGTTAATTTTTGCTCTCAAAATGGATGTAAGGAGCTTGTACAGCGTAGGCAAGCACGTGATGGGTCTATAGTTTTTCGCTTCCGAGGTACTTCCGGACTTATAGAGCAGGGAGGTGATACCAGTTGTAAAGAAAGATGGCAGGGAACCGAGCTCAAGGGCTTGCTGGAACTGCGTTGCCAAACGCAGGTGTGAGCATCGAAACCATTTCACCCAGAAATTGTGCAATCTATCCGGCCCAGGACTTTTCCAGTTCGGGGTCAAACGGATGGCACAACTAACGTCTTCGAGGCTGATGGTAACAGTCCCCATGGGTTCGATGAACTCACACTCACGTTCGACAACACTTATCCACTCGCCTTCAGTGTGTTCAACTGGCACCGACCAGATACTACGCCAGAAGTCAACCATGGCAGCAGCGTCCGGTCGCCGCCCGTCAGACACACGAAGATCGGTTCCCTCCCACTTCCGGTATACCTTCCTTTGGTCGCTCTGGAAAAGGCGATTCTGCTGGTATCGATCCACACGCTCTCTGTAGCGGCGAATACGGCTTGCCCATGCATAGACTTTCTGCTTCAGAAAGTCAATGCGCTCCGTGACACAGGCCATGTATTCGCAGGACCTGATACCAGTCCCCGCGAAGGCCTGGTTCACAAAGCGCATGACTCGGGGGCGGTTGTTGCCCCCCCTGAAGCAGATCAGTTTTGCAATGAGAGTCCTAAACGTATTGATACGCCGCTCAATCCGTACTTGCCAGGCAGGGACATCCCCGGCGGTCCTAGGTGCACGGTCAGCGTCCGGAAACTTGACGCGAGCAACACGGCACGCCGCAACGGCCCCGCAGTACATGATTGAGTGTGTATCCACTAAGTCTTCACTAGCCCGTATATACGGGTCTAGCAGACCGTTCAGGGCTCCCATTAGCGCTAGATTGCGTCTATTCACAGGCAAGCGTGGTAATCGTGGCCTAGAGTTGTTTGTGGAGCGATACTGCGTAATCGCTTCTTCCAGAGCCCTCCTCAGTTGCTCATGGGCCTGACTGCTTACATTCTGATTCGCACAGTCCTCCTCGTCAGCACTGGGATCAACCCACGGTGCCCCCGGTGCCAGGTCGGGTACAGGCACCGGAGCCGGCAACAAGGCGGGCGGATCCCGCGCCGAGGTAGAGGCCGCACGAGCAGAGAGTGCTTCCAGGCGTAGCCGATCAAGCGTGGCGTCATCCAACCGCTTGTGCCGCTGGATGACGCGCACTTGATCCGATAGACGCTGTGCAGATACGATGATGGATGGTTCAAGCACCTGGAACAGAGGCAGCATCCGGACACGGTACGCGGACAGATTAGTTCCTCCCTCTGTCGCCCCATAGTAGGCGCGCATGCAGTTTTCGTTAATGGATTGCGTCCACTGCATACGGCGCACTATACCACCGGTAGCGGGAGCCGTAGGCGGAGCAGGATGCCCCGCAGGCCCCAAGCGTGCCGGCAGCGGTGGCCGGCCGCGCCGCGCAGGTGGACGTGGCGGCGGCGGCGGCGGCCCACACTCGTCGCTTGAACTGCTGCTGGTGTCGGCTGCGGTTTCAAACTCGTCGCCCGACGATGGTGAGCTGGATGACGGGGACGGCGGCGAGGTGGGCGATGATGGAGGGTGTGCTTGTGTTTCCGCTTCTTGTGTTGTTCGTGCTCTTGATCTTGTAATCATAGGTGCTTGTCATTTATGTCAAATCCGTGGTGAAATCAAAATTGTCTACAATTGTATCCAAAATTGGGCTAAAACATGATTTTCCAATTAGCCCTTCGTTTTAATGCTTCGGCGGTGTAAAATTGAGCCATTTTCGTACGGATAAACATAAAAATATGAATTTGTAAAATAGAATATCAAAAAGCACGACTGACGTGACAGCGGTCAATCTGTGTAAGATTGTCCCGTAATATTATATTATTAGTAATATTATTATATGTCAGATGTGATATGCATGCATATCATATCTAACTATGAACTGATATGAACATACATTTACAAGAATAAAGGTAGGTACATATTATTCAATGCATACAACAACCATCACTAGAAATTACCACATTCCTAGTTTTCAAACGTAGAGAAGCGGAGAATTTGCTTAATCATTTTTACCGAGAAACTATCACCCAGTAAGATATTTCGTGAAATCCGCGTGTAACTCCTTATACAAGCGAGGCTTTTAAACTCACCAAATATTATTTTCGTTATCCCTCCGTGAGACGAGTCAATAACTCAGTAGTAATCTTGTTTAGTTAATGGCATATTGGTAAACTAGGTACCTACACCTACACGGCCACGGTTTTTAAGTCACAGCAGAACCTCATGTCGCTCATATTTGGGGCAGCCCAACTAGTAAAGTACCTTTAACTTACAAAAGGCCACATAGCCATAGGTAAAATAACACAGTGGTGTAAGCAGCGCCTTATTGCGTATAGACTCCTTCGAAATGTGGTGTTGTATTCGTAGTCGTAGGTAACATCGCCAGAACTCCCGACGACACATTTTTGTTGAGCGTGAGAGACACCTGCATAATACTACAAATCTCCTTTAGTCCGTTTTCGCAATTGCGGTTTCACAATTGGCTGCGAAAGAAGAATTATTTTTCGCTGTTTCGTAATTAATTGTCAAACAAGAATTTATTTTCTGTATTCACAACCAAGTTTCGTAATTAACTACGAAATAAGATTTTTTTTCCGTTTTCGCAATTGCGGTTTCACAATTGGCTGTGAAAGAAGAATTATTTTTCGCTGTTTCGTAATTAATTGTCAAACAAGAATTTATTTTCTGTATTCACAACCAAGTTTCGTAATAAACTACGAAATAAGATTTTTTTTCCGTTTTCGTAGTAAATTGGCTACGAAAGATGAATAACTTTTCACACTGCTTCGTAATTATTTTATTATCAAACAAGCATTTTTTGCTGTTTTAGTAATCGAATTTCGTAATTAACTTCAAAAACTGAACGAAAAAAAAGAACAATAAAGGCGTTGGCCCATCACAACGTATCACACCATGACCGTGCTAGGAACGTAACCGGCAAAAAGTTCCGTCACCGGTCCGTCATTCTTTGACACATACGTTCATAGCACGGTCATAGTATGATACGTTGTGATGGGCAAACGCCTTTATTGTTATTTTTTTTCGTTGTGATGGGCAAACACCTAAGTATCGATCTCTGAAAGTGAATTGGAGGAATAAAAATATGCAAATCGTAAATTATTGCCTTTATTTTTGTCGAAGTGGAATAAAAACCTTGTTTACATTAAAAATAAAATTCTACATTACTTACTTCCTTAACAAAATATATACTTTTTACTTTAAAACAATACTTCCGAGCTTATTTAATACATAAATGGAGCAATGATCTCCACACAGTGCCCGACCGTAATTTCGTTATTACATAACTCTGCTATTGCTTTTTTAATTTCTTCATCGATTTCCTGATAGTTTTTATTTACTTTCATAGCAGGTTTAAAATTACGAAGCTTAGTTTCCCTTTCTAAAACTTCCAGTATTTGTGCCAGGTTAGGGTTTTTTCTTCCAACATATTTATTTATACGCGAGTGCCATGCCTCAACTGGGTTTGTAGTTCGGATTTCCTCATCTTCGCAGCACCACTTTTTGACAAATCCGATGTCTTTCATCCATTTAATTTGGTAGTACTTGTTAAATATAGTAGTTTTTTCATCCGTTGGGCTTCTTTTCATCACATACTCGTACCCATTCTTGACAAATGCTAAAGGTAGACGGGCTAAGCCAGCACAACGGGCTACATGACGTCTTTGAATCCTTGAATTCATGTCAAGTGCTTTTGATTTTCGAAAGAGGGTATTGCAAAAATGAAAAAAGCAACCCTTTACTATGGAGTCTGGAAATACGGTTTGAATACCTTTCATAGCTGCTTGTTCATAATCTAAAGTCATTTTTACTGGTTCCCAACTTGGAATTTGACTTTTAATCATCCGGAATAATATCTCGTATGTTCTTTCATTCTTGTTTCGTAAGAACGCAAAAAAAATTGGTACTACCTTTTTTGCTTCGACATCAAGTCCATGTATACTATATAATTGTTTAAACGGAAGTGGGCACGATTTAAAAGTACCATCAAGAAAAAAGTGCTGAAAGCGATGTATTATTTGTTGCGTATCAGGGGAACCAAACACGAGGATTCTCATATCGACATCATAGTAATCGGCGATGAGTAAATGTTCAAACTTAATCGGCACTATTACCTCTTGAGGCGATCTAAATTGTAGTTTGGGCACTCCCAAGTTTCTGTATCTTTCATTGTATAAACCGGTTTTGATGTTCTGGAATTTAGGTAACTCGTGAAGAAAGTTCACTCCTTTATCGTTGAGTTCACTCACCATTTCGACAAATTGTTTCTGAATAGGATAGTTGTTAGTGCACACTTTTTTTTTCAGACCACTAAGTTCTTGTTCAAATATGCATTTAGCGTCATTTGCCAAACAATCAATATCATGATCCTTTGATTTTACTATAGAGTTTTCTACACTCAGCGTTATGCTACCCTTGCATGTTGTTTTGCTGAAACACTGCCAAAATGAGTTACGGTCAGCGTACGTACTCTTTTTGTGATATTTACGGCCATTATAAAGCAATGCTTGGCCTCCTCTCTTTGTGGGAATGAACCGAATTTCATTACTCAAACTATTTGACGCAGTGCACTCAGAAGAATCAGCCATAATACTGTTGTCTTGATATAATGTATTGTGAAAATAGGTTTTATCAATTCCAAGTGCACTTAAATCTTAGTCACATTTCACATAAGTTGATAAGAAATTAATATTTATGTTTAAACTCTCTCTTTTCATTAAATTGATTAAATAAAATGTCACAAACGATTTTTTTCTTTATTATGTTGAAGGAAGGAGGTTAAGACCTCATTAAGTAATTTATTTATTAACCAAGGAGTTCCAATAATGCGACTAATTCTTGTTTAGTAATTAATTGTGAAAAAGGAAAATGGAGATGTTTCTAGTAATTAATTACAAAAGGAGAAAAAATATTCGATTGCGAAAACAGCCAAAAAATTCTTGTTTGAAAGCTAATTACGAAACAGTGAAAAATAATTCTTCTTTCGCCGCCAATTGTGAAACCGCAATTGCGAAAACGGACTAAAGGACAAATCTAGCTGTCTACACAATGAATCCTCAAATCAATAAAGGCTCAGCAACGCGCTTGTGTTGTTCTGGAAACACACGCGTCCATAGGAAACGGTGTATGCTTACTATAAGACATACCGTTTGCCTGTCAATACAGTTGACTCTTAAATCAATAAAGGCTCAGCAACGGGCTTGTGTTGTTCTGGAAACACACGCGTCCATAGGCAACGGTGTATGCTTACCACAAGACATACCGTTTGCATGTCAATACAGTTGACTCTTAAATCAATAAAGGGTCAGCAACGCGCTTGTGTTTCTTCTGGAGTCACACGCGTCCATAGGCACCGGTTTATACTTATCACCAGGCAGAACTATGCTTACATATTCCATAATCAATGATCATTATATCGGCATACATAATATAAAAAGCGGCCAAATGCGAGTCGGACTCGCGCACGAAGGGTTCCGTACCATTATCAATAAAAATATTTATTTTATTCTGTGTTTTAGTCATTGTTGTTATAGCGGCAACAGAAATACATCATCTGTGAAAATTTCAACTGTAACTATCACGGTATCAGTGAGATACAGCCTGGTGACAGACCGACAGACAGACAGACAGACAGACAGACGGACAGCGGAGTCTTAGTAATAGGGTCCCGTTTTACTTTTTGAGTAAGGAACCCTAAAAAGGATGTGTGCTAAATAAAAATAGACAAAGTCCTAGGTATAAAGTACACTCGAAAAGTGACACTCTATCTATCTTTGTATGTAATAGGCAGTCAAGTTAGTAAGCATGTGGGGTAATACTCTTATCTGGAACTATTAATCAGATTTCAAAAATTCTTTCAGGGGTATGTGGTGGTGTATTTTGAATACGTGGGAGCCGTGTCGGCAGTTTTTCTATACTAGCTTATCTATATTTCTATATTGTAGCTTTGTAAGTTTGCATGTGGGGATAATCTCCGAAACCAATTAGACAATTTCAATAATTCTTTCTGCTGTGTTTAGAATGGATTTTCTGCATGGACATTACATTGAATCCCGCGAGTTTGCCTGCATTCTCTGGCTGCGCAAGCGGCTAGTAATATTATATACAGAAAAAGTTATAGGTTAAGTTAGGGTTATCTCCGTAGCCACTTACCCGACAATTTTTTTCACCTGTGTGGACTGCGGACCACTGGATGAAAATAATTTATACATTTTATCCAGTGGGTTTGCCTGTTTCCTTATTATGGGTGCGAGGCGACACGGGCTTAGCTTTATTATGTTGCAATTAAGATTGAATCCTGTGTGTCGCAAGTACACATTAAGTAACATTTTTGGTTTCCTGGAAAAAAACATATTATTTTATATTTGACAACTTGTCTTGTCATAATTTTTTAAATTGACAGTTTTCCAGTCAGTCCATAGACAATGGTTAGCTATACGAATTAATGCCAGGGAAAGACCATTGTTTTCAAGCGTTATAAGATTATCTCACAAGTGCCACCCGTCGCTGAGTAGAAACTGATTGTTCATGTAATGGCACAGACACGTCAGTGATTGACCTCAACTTATCAACTGAAATTGTCAACCTATCGCCCTCTATTGTTGAATAGCAGGAGAACAGTATAAAATAACTTGTATAATATTAAAAACTAACGCAAACATTTATTCAGGTGTATTTTGCACATAAATATATAGTGTAAACATTCTCTTTTACCTGCTATGGAGAATTATTGTGCTGAATTCATTTTAATATCGGTGTGTACCTAGTATTCGTTTTTTAGGAATTATATTTCGGCTCCATGTATATTTCTGGTTTAGTAATGTACTTAGTGCAAAAAAATACCTTTTTATAAGTTCATTCAAAATAGACACCTTTCAGGTACCTAGTTAACACATAATTTGTGTTGTAACATAAACATAACTGCTTATATGCATCACAGTAAGTCTGAATCCTGGAGGAATATACTCGACTAGGCCTATAAAGCCTCAGGTGATGTTGATGATGATCCAATCAGCTTCATTTTATCTAAAATATTTCTATACTATAAAACTAAATGAAAACAATTGTTTACTGTCACTTGAAACGCCTTCAAAAGAAATTGCGGCAAAGTCGCTTTAGCTTACGATAACTTGCTAAGCTTGCTAAGTCATTACAAGGCGTATTTTTTAAATCAGAAAATATAAGACTCCCCCAGCTTTAAATTAAAAATAAGAAAGAAATACGAAATCTACGTCTAATGGGCTTTAAAATAAAATATACGTTAACTTTGGACATTGCAATTTTTGTGTGGGCACGCGTCCATACTATAAGTTGGTCATCGTCCTTTCTATTGCTGCTTTATACAGTCGCCATAGTGACATGGTGTATATTTAATTTAAAAATTAATGAATAAACTCAACTGTACCCTGTTCAATAACATTTGACGTTTCTAAAAAAATACCTCTATTATTAATTTTAAAACTTTCTTCCTAGAAAGTTTGAAACTCCTGTTTCATGTTATTTCCATTGAGAATCACGAGCTCTGTCGATCCAAATAAGACAAAAAGATTTTTTCTCTATTGTATTACCACTTCCCATAGGAAATTTTGGGACAGTTTTATTCTCCTATTGGTATGGAAAGAGATAGTGTCTACGACAACGCGACAGGCTCCAGCGGTCGGTGTGCGGGCGCGCGGGGCGCGGGATCCCTTCCACTGAACACTAGCTCAGACGGCGGCGATCACAACGCTCGCGTCTTATATTTTTGTACCTATACATAATTTTTCCTACATAAACGTAGAAGTTTAAAACATAGTTTTCTTTAGCCCTTAATCGCGCATACAAAGTGGCGACCGTGACATTACATTACATTAAATACATTTGTACATTGCGTACTAATCGACATGGAGGGAAGAACATTCTCGAAGCGCAAACAAAGAAACTAACGGCGAGCAACCTTTGGACCCAGGCGGCGACGTGGCTTCGCAGCGATGTAACAAGGGGAGTGCCCGTTTCTATTCCTTTGCCTTTCTTACCTTTCCTAGTTTTGATTTGTGTGCAAGTGTACTTTATTTCGAACACGTAATTTATAATCATAATTGATTAAAATCCAAAATCATAATTTAAAGCATTAAAGTGCATGATCTCGCTAATCGGGATACGTTGCTTACCTTTAATGCCTATCATGCTATTCGCATTGTTAAAAATATTGCATTATTTTCACTTAAATACGAGTGAAACATTATTTTAAGCATAAAAGAGCATACTTTCATTGGCCTGCCCGAGCTAGTCAACCCAATTCATAAGTCATTAAGTGCTTAATTCCATTGCATCTTGTCCTTGCACTGTTTTAAATCGTAATTATAATCTTAGAACTAGTTGTTTTACCTAATATTTACGGTGCTTTGTTTATTGAACATGCCTTTGTTCACGCTTTCTTGATAATAAGCGTCCATAAACATTATTTCGCTTAGCTACATAAATAAAAGTCATAATAAGTGTTTTCTTTCACTCTAAAGTAGTGTTTATTCCCCAAAGGTCCTAATTATTAGCTATTTGTTATTACATATTGCTCATTTCGTACCGGGCCGACATTTCCAGGGAATGCGCGCGCGTCGGCTGGATTAGCAACGCGCTGCCGTACCTACCTACTCGCCATCAGCTGTTTGTGCGAGCCATGACCTTGCTTCGCGCAGCATATCAGCGCGCCTGGAACTCCTGTCTGGTTTGATGCACAGTTTACTTAGCCTAATTTGTTGATTGCTCTTCACCTTAAGTACCTATACCTATTGTGTACATGTGTACAGTCATTACTTGTCTTTTTTAATTGTAGTGTCAACCCCATTTAACTTTAAATCATGGCACCAACGACAACGCAACCAACGCAAGGTGATATCGACATAAGGGCACTTGAAAATGAAATTAAACTTAAAGAATTGATTAAACAGCGTGCGTCGATTAGGGGTCGACTGACTACGTTTGAAAACTTTATTAAAGACTTAAAAAGGACAAATATTGACGAAATTACAGAAGCGCAATATAATGAACTGAATTTGCGAAACTTGAAAATAGAAGCATTATTTTCTGAATTTGAAAAGTGTCAAATTCAAATAGAACTAGCCTGTCCTAACCCGGATGATCAGGTCCAGGAAAGGGAGGCAACTGAAACCAGATTTTACAGTGGCATTTCTAGTGCTCAATCGTTACTGAAGTTACAACCTTCAAACCTTGAAGATAAACACAGTTCATATAGTAGTTGTGTGCGTCAGGAAAACATTAACGTCAAACTTCCAGTTATCAAATTACCGGTTTATGACGGAAACTACTTTTTATGGTTAGAATTCCGAGATACATTCGAGTCATTAATACACTCAAATGAAACTATCCCCGACATAAACAAATTTCATTATTTACGATCCTCATTAGAAGGGAGCGCGGCACTTGTTATCAAATCTATTGAATTCTCATCTCAGAACTATAAGGTCGCATGGGATTTGTTATGTCAGAGATATAATAATAAAAAAATCCTAGTTAATAATCACTTAAAGGCTCTCTTTAGAATCGAGCCCATAACGAGAGAATCTCATAAATCATTACGTTACCTAATAGACGTTGTGACTAAAAACCTAAGAGCTTTGACTACACTCGGACAGCCAGTGGACCATTGGGATACGCTTGTAATATTTATGGTTTCAAGTAAATTGGATTCAGTCACGAGTGGAAAATGGGAAGAGCATAGAAGTAACCTCTCCGACCTCCCACTCTTGGATGAATTCATCGAGTTTCTTCGTAACAGAGCAGACATTTTGGAAACCACGTTAGCGAATAGACATGAAAAAAGCGTCCCACATTATCATAAAGATAACCAAAAACATGAACCTAAAGGTCCGTTTACACATAACACATTTTCGAAGAGTTTTGTTACTTCTAATAACGCATCCAAACCGGTAGGCAATTTATTGTGTCCGATGTGTAGCCAAGGTCATAGAATAATTGATTGTGAATCATTTAAATGCTTACCTCTCGAAAGCAAGTGGAGCGAAGCCTTGAAGTTAAAACTTTGCACCAATTGCTTACGATGTGGTCATGAAGCAAACAATTGCAGACTAGGTGTTTGCAGATTATGTCATAAGAAGCATAATACGTTACTACATAAAGACAGTAACATAAACATAACTACAACATTACCTGTGACGTCACCAATGGCTGGGACGTCCGTTGACCTTGAAGTAGTCAACCCACCCCGCAGGACATTGTCAGTCCAGTCTTGTGGGCAAGTTCTCCTTGGTACCGCTTTAGTTAAGGTATCCAATCCTGAAACAAATACTTACCAGGTTGCTCGTATTCTTCTAGATGCAGGCAGCCAATCTTCTTTCATGACGGAAGACCTGAAAAATAAACTTGGAGTAGTTAATCGTGATCCCGATTCTTTAAAAATATCGGGCATTAACAACATTCAACTTACCATTTCCGACAGGTGCGACGTAACTATCAGCTCCTTGTCAAACAAGTTCAAAACAACCTTAAATTGTTTAGTAATTCCTAAAATAACAGGTCAGTTGCCTAACATGGCTGTAAACATTACTCAGCTAAACTTACCTGAATCAATTCAGCTCGCGGATCCTCAGTTTTATCACCCTGCTGAAATTGATATGCTGTTAGGTGCAGACATATTTTTCGATATATTATTCCCTAATAAAATACGTTTGGGTTCAAAAATGCCAATCCTTCAAAACACTCAACTTGGCTGGATTGTAGCCGGCCCTTTAAGTCCAACTCATTGTTCTGAACCCTCCCAAACTATCCATTGTAACTTCACGAAGGACATCAGTGATCAGTTGACGCAGTTCTCGAACCTTGAAGAACTTCCACAAACTAAAATGCCCATGAATCAGAAATCAGCTGATGAAGAATTTTGTGAAGAACACTTTAAAAAGCATACGCATCGTTTATCAGATGGCACATTTTCAGTCTTAATGCATCTGAAAGAGCCACCTGAAACACGAGATATAACGTTACCTGAAATAAAAGTCTTAAAAACTAACATTAATGAGGATGATAAAACTAATGAAATAATAAACATAAAAGACTATTCTAGTTCATTAAAGCTCAAAAGAATATTGGCGTTCATATACAGATTCATAAATAATTGTCAAGTAAAAGAGAAAAATAATAGATCATATGGCCCCTTAAAAGAAAATGAACTTAATCAATCACTTACTTACCTTATTAAAATTGCAGAGACAGAGTCATTATACAAAGAACTTACCTAATAAAAAAGAATAAAAACCTTACCATGTCGCATATGTTGCAGTTGTCACCTTTCCTCGACGATCGCGGCGTGCTGCGCCTAGGTGGTCGGCTCAATAATACCTACGGAGTTTTGCTTTGACAAAAAACATCATGATGGGCAAACAATGAATTAGGTCGAGCATTAAAGGCAGGCATGAGTTCCACATATAGGTACACAGCTTAAGAGCGCATTCAATTCATAGTTAGTCCCCCCTATTCCCCCACTTTCGGTGGTTTGTGGGAGGCCAATGTTAAATACCTAAAGTTTCACTTAAAACGAACAATAGGTAATTCTAGTTTAACGTACGAGGAGTTGAGTACTCTTTGCACAGAAGTCGAAGCAGTCCTCAACTCCCGATTCCTTACTCCTCTTTCATGTAATCCCAGCGACCTTTCTCCCTTGTCACCAGAGCACTTTCTCGTGGGTCGTCCGCTGACATCTATGGCAGCTCCACCCACTACATTAGAAAAAGGAATAAAGACGCGCTACCAACTGATTGAAGCGCTTCGAGACAGTTTCTGGAAGAGATGGCATCAGGAGTACCTCTCAGAATTGCAGAAACGGACAAAGTGGAGACATCCCTACAAATACATTAAGGAAGGCGCATTAGTAGTTTTTAAAGAAGAGAATTTTCCTCCCATGCGATGGAAGCTAGCACGAGTACATTGTCTTTACCCTGGCAAGGACGGAGTTAGCCGGGTAGCCGATTTTAAAACGATCAGAGGGATCGAACGCCGTGCACTCAATAAGGTGTGCCCCCTCCCTGATGATGACGAGGAAGAGTTGCAGGCAGCTTCAGCTCCAGCCAGCACTGCCAGTTCTTCAGCTACCTCCAACGGGCCCCCAGCATGTCTACGACAACGCGACAGGCTCCAGCGGTCGGTGTGCGGGCGCGCGGGGCGCGGGATCCCTTCCACTGAACACTAGCTCAGACGGCGGCGATCACAACGCTCGCGTCTTATATTTTTGTACCTATACATAATTTTTCCTACATAAACGTAGAAGTTTAAAACATAGTTTTCTTTAGCCCTTAATCGCGCATACAGATAGTGATACTGAGTAGAAATAACATAAAAGATGCAGAAAATTTCGTAAAAAATGTAGTGACAAAGTTTTTAAGAAATGATCAGTTAATCAAGCAAAACAAAAAAGGATTATTGATGAAATGGATTACTCTCAGGAGGTTGTTGTGTTCCTGCTGGAGGACCAAAAAGCTGGCGGGTTCCGTCATGCGGTTGCGGCTTGTGGGTATTTTGGTCGGGTCGGGCGGAGGCGGGAGCGGGTGTGGTATGACTTGAGGCGTGGCCGGCGTGAGGTACGGGGACGGCGTGAGGTGCGGTGGCGGCGTGAGGTGCGGGGGCTACATGAGACAAATGTTAATTACTTACGGTTTTCCACGCTGCCACAGACTTTTCAGGGCCGAACGCCCTCAGCGACACAGCCAACTGTTCCCACTGGGCCTCGTGGCTGCGAGCACCCAGGAGCCCGCCGTATTCGCCGTTAGCAAATAATGTGTGCGTGGCCATATATTCGATTATTTTTCTTTTTTGAAGCGAAGAGCAACGGCTGCAAATGTATTCAATACACAAATAAGTAAGAAACCAACGTAGTTGAAACGATAAATCAACTTATTTTGATGATTACTTACACTTTTGGTGGCATTTTTTTGAACTTTCTTTTACTTCTCAAGCCTTTGAATCTGTGCTTTCATGCTTTGAACAAACAGTATTTAAGTAATTCCCCTAAAAGCTTACATAGATGCAAAATACATTGTTAACCCAAATATTTTAAAGAGTTAAGTAAATTATGAGTGAAGGTATAACATTTCTATTACCTCTCAATTTGATGGCATTATAGTAAAGCATCCTATTTATGAGCAATCATTCATCCAATATTACCAACAAATGTATAAAAAAAAGGCCATAAAGGCTAGAGTTTTTGATGATTGACAAGTTATCACCTATCGTGTGGTTAGGGACAAGCTGTCAAATTGTCGACGGGTTAATCTTATCAAAATAATAAGCATGTTCGGATGATTGGTAAAAGTAACACAATCGATACGATAAGGAATTATACTACTGCGAGTGAATGTGAATGCGCCGCTAGAGGCGCTAGTGACGCGTGATGTCGCCTCGCCAATTGTCAAATAATGTTGGTCAAATGCTTTTGTTTGAGTGGGTTACGCTGGATTATTTCTAAATTTAGCATAATGTTGTGAATATTTTGCTAAACCTGCAATGAATTATAGCAAATATGAGTTACGGATCATTGAAAGGCAGTGCTTTAATCATCATCATCATCATAAATTTAAGAGCCAGGCTCTTGTCGGTGGAGTAATCGCCATTCTGTTCTTCTTTCTGCCACTGTTTTGAGCTCCTGATACGACATTACATTAACTTTCTCTTTAGCTTGGTCCATAAACGCACGTCTTGGCCTTCCTCTGCCTCTCCTTCCTTCAATTTTTCCTTCAATTATAGTTTTTATGTAATTGTCATGTCGTATCAGGTGCCCAGTGCTTTAATAGCGGGGCCGAATTAAGCGAGCCGAAAGACATAATTCAGAGGTTAGTTTTCTTTACTATTTACAGACACATTTTTATCAAAGAATGCGTATTTACCGAGTTAACAGCTATGTTTCTTCTTTTTACAGACTTCAAGAGTATGATAGAAATAATAATTTTATTGGAAACAGAAGATGAATTGAGGGTCAGTGCTGCAGTTCAAATAAAGTGCTATAGGTAATATGGATAAATGAAATGAAGTCCAGTCTGAAAACACGAAAGCATTATCATGTTTTATGGGTATTGCCTTTGAGTTAAATGGAAAAACAGATATAAAATCAGTTTTCACAGAAAAGCACGAAAATAAAGAACAAAAAGACTATAAGCTCGACGGCAGTTAACGTGTTTTAAATGTGCTGGTAAGTTGTAATACATATTGGACATTTACAGTGATTTTACTTACTTGCCCAAGCATTTGAATGATGTTGGAATAGGTAACATAAAAATAACAGTCAACTTTGGTGTACCGTAATAAAACTAAAATTTATTCAACATTATAAGTACACTCGCGGACAAAGAATACGGGTCGGTAAAATACTGTCATATTTCTAAAATTGTGCATGGTTGTACAGTTTTTTTAATCCTGTCAAGTTCTTTATTTACATGTAAACTGCAAAAATAACAGTATAAAAGAACGTTTACCAGGTTTAAATCGGACTCGTAAAAACCCATGAAAAAAACAACGTTAACGGAGCGAGATATCGCAAAAGTCGTTTTTTGGATGTTGACATTTTTATGATAGGATCCCGGAAATTGCTAAATGTAAATATAACTAGTGTTAAATATTAAAATAAACCTATTGCAGTTATTTAATTTAGGGTGACCCGAATTTATTGACCGCAAGTGTATACTGTAGCCACTATACTGTAGTTTATTTCGTATCTGTTTCTAGACTACTGAAATATTAATAAATTTGACTCCCATCCAATTTTATTTCACAACAAGAATATGGCCTTCCTGGTGAAAAGCAGACGCTTATTGGGTTGCTTGCAACTTCAAAGGACTACTATACTAGTGTGTTGCCAATCAAAGATTGAATCAGCAAAGATAATTGAGGATTCTGTGTTAATAGTTGGAGGCAAATGCAAATCTCTTACTCTTATTTATCACAACTTTGGGAGGTCTGGCGACCTTACTCACCATCACAAAAGTCAGTCTATTAAATATGACCTACTTAATAATACTTTTGTTTCAGAATGGTGGAAATGGAACCTAAATTTTAAGGAAAATGGAACCTAAACAGCAAAAACGCAAATCTACTCAAAGGTTGGACTGCCTTCTTTTTTGTATGCTGTGCACAATAGACTTAAATTGAAATGAAAGTAATAAATTCCATGTTATCATTTTATTGTTTATTTTTTACTAGCGACCCGCCCCTGCTTCGCAAGGGTTTATGTATATAATACATGCATGTATGGTTTGTATTATACACATAAACCTGCCTCTTGAATCATTCTGTCTATTAAAACAAACCGCATCAAAATCCGTTGCGTAGTTTTAAAGATCTACGCATACATAGGGACAGACAGACAGACATACAGACAGCGGGAAGCGACTTTGTTTTATACTTTGTATTGATACCACATCGTAGGCAAAGAAGCGTACAGTCCGCTTGATGATAACCGGGTGTAATCTTCTTTTCTTTCTTTGGTAATAGATCTGAAAAGAAGATAAAATACAGGTATCAGTAATATGAAATAAAATTATGCATGTTAATTCTAGTCTACATACTTCTATACTAATATTAAAGAGCTGAAGTCTGTAAGATTGTGGATTTGGAAGTTTGTTTTTAATGGGCAATCTCCAGAACTACTCATACATACTTACTTCTCTCTTCGCCAGTACATTTAATCCCGCGACTCCGTCTGGGTTTACTGTAAAACGCGGGCGGAGCCGCGCGCACATATAGTATTTTATCAAGTAGGAATTGGGATAGGTACAACAATGATATGTTGTAACAGATGATGGCATCTTGATTGATGTCAGTGTTTCTGTTTACAGTACCTACGAGTATAGGTAAGTATCTTAGATGAAAACAGACTGTACCTACATACTTACATACACAATTCATGGACACACTGTACTCTGAGAACTTTACGGTTTCGCTCTATGAAAACAGAACAATATATCGATATCAGCCATATTTTTACACCAAAAAATAGGTTGGGTAATTTGACTAAATATTCATTATTTTTATCTTGCAGTAGTAACTGCAATTTATCACAATATCTTGAATATCCATACTTACTAATATTATAAATGCGAAAGTGTGTCTGTCTGAATGGGACCTCTTCACGCTTAAACAGCTGAACCGAGTTAGATGAAATCCCGGGGCAGGACATAGAATAGTTTTTTTTATCCCAGAAATCTTTCCCTATGGGGGGTGTAAGTATGTATGGAGATGCGATATAAATGAGTTCCTTGCGGACGGAGTCGCGGGCAGAAGCAAGTTTAAGATATAAATAAGAATGATAAATATGTATTAACGAATGATCCTCTGATTCCCCAGTTTAGTACATGTTGATTGCAGTAACTAAATCATCATATCAGCCGGAAGACGTCCACTGCTGGACATAGGCCTCCCCCAAAGATGGAGGTTTAATAAAATAATCACTGGCTGTGGGTCCATACAACTTAACAATTCATCCAAATAGCATTAATTACCTTAAGTACCGCTTCGATACGAGTGTGACCTCCTTGCCACTAATGATATGCAGCGAAATTTCTGGTTTAGGAACTCCAAGGGCCAACAGCGTTTGTTGAAGACTCTCCTTGAAACCTTGATGAAATTTAACGACAACTTTTTCAATAATTGGTGTGAATTCAACAAACAGATCTATGTTTGAATATAGGGAGAAAATTATCATATCACAGTATCATTATTATCGAGTATTCACTCGTAATTTTTGTGCAAAAAAACGTTTTTTAAATAGTTTATTGTCATCTCCGAAGCACTTAGATAAAATAAACTAAGTTGAAACGTCAAATTTCGATAATATGTCACATAAACCAGTGACAATGTTATACAAAACGGTAACGGCTATCATTTGACATTTACCGTTGTCAAAGTTGGAAAACTCAATTTTATCACATGCCAGCATGTTCAGGCCCCGTAGCATGGATGGCGTTATCACGCGATAAGTGATAGGATAAGCGCGTCGTCTCATTCTATCGAACGGTGTCAGCCAGGGACGGCAGCTCTATCCTATCACTTATTCCATGCTACGGGGCCTGAATCGGTAATTTGAGTGAAAAAGTAGACAAATCACGTGACTGTCACGTGACTTGTCGTCTATTGCGTGATAAGAGCTCAACCATAGTAGCCCTCCAGGTCGGTGAAATCACAACTCAAAACATTATGTAAGAAATGTTAGAATGAACAATTTCGTCCTGCTATGCTAAAGTATCTCCCTTTTCCCAAAGTTAGAATTTTTTAACGTCCTATTTTTACTGTTCTTGAACATTTTGTTTGTAAGATTTTTGATACAGGCCTTTTTTATCAGACCTTGGCCCCACTAATTATTCGTTTAGTGGATAAAATAGGATTCATAAGGTACAACCATATTCGTCGAAGGTTCCGAAAACATCCTTGTAGCTGATTCTAGAGATCCGTAACAGAAAAAAAGTTTGATATTTTCTATATCCTTTTGCCAGACTCTGTTAGTCAGATTATTAAGATTGAAGGTCAGAACGTTATGAAAGTTATAATGGATACATTTATTTATGAACTACAGTACATACTAACAAAACACTGTTAACTAAAATGTGTTTGGCCCTTTCTCACAAACACAAATGGCCAAGTAAAACAGAGAGAATTCAATTTTTATTTTAAATATTTGAGCTATACATTTGCTGCTGCCCGCAACAATTGATAATAAATTGTTTCTTTTTGTAGTATCTGTAATATACCGAGCCTCAGGAGCTTATGTAAAACATAATTTAATATCTGTTGTTGTTTTACCATCATCATCATCATAGCGTTATTTCTGGTTGTGCCCTAAAGGAGCCCGGGGTCCGCTTTGACACCTAATCGCAAGATATGGGCACTAGTTTTACGAAAGCGACTGGCATCTAACCTTCCCAAAACTAAGACCTTCCTACTTTCCGCGTGATCAACAAGCAACAGGGATGTGATTATCATGACGCCTAATGACAACTCACTTTAGTTAACCAGTATTAGCGTGACCTCCAATCGCATACAATAGGGGTGTAGACTCAAAATGTATTATTACTTCAAAAGAAAGTGTCACGTAGATAGGGAGCCCTAACTTGGGGTACCTATCTAGGAGCAAAATTATAGATGATAGAACAGTTAAGAATTTATTGTTAAGATTAAGGGGCGGTTCGATCGCCTAGGTCGGGCTATGGCTAGATGCCAGGTCTGTTTGAGGGGTGGTCGGTCCTTCCGGGTACCCTCACTCCCCTCGCGGTACGCAGCTGGATGGCAGGAGACGATGGTGGTCCGAGGTGGTCGGTGGACGCGCTGGTAGTAAGTGCCGGGAGAGCGTCACACGCCAGGGGCCTCCAACTTGTTTACTCCCTGGGGGAGCGTCTGCCTCGGCTTCAAATGTAAGCGTAGTTCCCAATTACGGGAAACTACACTCACTTCACGGATTGAGAAATTAGGTACGTCCGCTTAATAGCGGCGTCTTTACTTAATAAAGGTGCGCAGCGGCTTGTCCGCGTCGCAGCTGGGTGGCAATTGAACGACCCATCGCGCTCGAGCTCGCGGTCTCGGCCGCAGAGGGCAAAACATAATAGCGGAAGGTCGACCTACGTCACAGATCTAGAATGTTCCGAACTCCCGCGCCTAGACAGTATTATAAGTAGAGGTTTTCTATGTTTTTAAGGCAAAATTAAATAGGCTACGCAACGAGATAAATTAAGAAATAAAACTTGTTTATTAAAACCTATTTCTGGTAAGATGTTACAGTAGGTATTTATGTTTAACGTTATACGTTACAGTACACCGTCTCCTAGGAGAAGGATTTTTCCTAGAAGAAAAATCCTTCGAGAAGAGCTGAGGATCCTATTCACTACTTTACACTTTCATACATCATCTATCATACTAGCATATCGTTCAAGCTGTTTCTTCCACTTTTAGAATAGTAGAGAAACTCCTTATAGAGAGAGAAACGCACACTTACTTTTGTGCGATGCTCCAGTAGCAAATGTTGCTAACCATTACATGGTTGATCTTAGGGTAACGTACAGTTATTAAAAAAAATAGTTATAGCGAGAACTACGACTAATTTTTACACGGATTACCAGAATATAGAGATACGCGTCTTATAGGCACATAGTCGAGGATTTAAGGCTACAGGAAGTCACCACCCGCTTCCAGTTGAGTTCTCCCAAGGGCAGAGAACTCAGGTGAAGGCTTAGTAAGGCTATTGATAAGATAGGAAGTCACCACCCGCTTCCAGTTGAGCTCTCCCAAGGGACAGAGAACCCAGGTGAAGGCTTAGTGAGGCTATTGATAAGATATGAAGTCACCACCCGCTTCCAGTTGAGCTCTCCCAAGGGACAGAGAACCCAGGTGAAGGCTTAGTGAGGCTTTTAATAAGATAGGAAGTCACCACCCGCTTCCAGTTGAGCTCTCCCAAGGGACAGAGAACCCAGGTGTAGGCTTATTAAGGCTATTAAGAACATAGGAAGTCACCACCCGCTTCCAGTTGAGCACGCCGTTCAGAGAAGCATACTCAGGTGAGGGCTTAGTAGGGCAATTAAGAAGATAGGAAGTCACCACCCGCTTCCAGTTGAGTTCGCCGTTTAGCGGCATAACTCTGGTGAGGGCTTAGTATGGTTATTGAGGATAGGAAGTCACGACCCGCTTCCAGTTGAGTTCGCCGTTTAGAGGCATAACTCTGGTGAGGGCTTACACTGTTCTCGTTGCGTAGCGAAAATCTCAATAAATTCTAAAGTTATATTTCGTCACCGGCTTATCGGTGACGAACGCACACACTACCCAATAAAGAACAAAAAGAAAAAAAAAAAAAACTAGTCATTGTAAGTTTTTTATAGGTCGAGTCATTGTATAACTTTTGAGTTTTACTGATTTAGAAGAATCAAAGTTAATTAAGGTTAAGCTTTAGTGTTACTAATTAACAGATAATTAAGGTATAAATTAAGTTTGCAAGTGTAGCAATATTAGGGTAAAAAAAAAAAACTGTAGTGGCAGGTTGCTAGCCTGTTATCCACAACACACAATAACCCTATCCTTCAGTCGCCTTTTACGACTCCCACAGGAAGAGATGGGGTGGTGCTACTCTAACCCGACACCACACGGGGATACCTCATATACAAGCTCTGATTTAGTTAGTTGTAAGTATTTAATAGGTCGAGCCATTTTATAACTTTTGAGTTTTACTGATTTAGAAGAATCAAGGTAAATTAAGGGTTAAGCTTTACTGTTACTAATTAACAGATAATTAAGGTATAAATTAAGTTTGCAAGTGTAGCAATATTAGGGTAAAAAAAAAAGAACTGTAGTGGCAGGTTGCTAGCCTGTTATCCACAACACACTATAACTCTATCCTTCAGTCGCCTTTTACGACTCCCACAGGAAGAGATGGGGTGGTGCTACTCTAACCCGACACCACACGGGGATCTCAACTCTGTCCTTAGGCTGCTCCGCACGAATGCTTACCTCATATACAAGCTCTGATTTAGTAAGTTGTAAGTATTTAATAGGTCGAGCCATTTTATAACTTTTGAGTTTTACCGATTTAGAAGAATCAAAGTAAATTAAGGGTTAAGCTTTACTGTCACTAATTAACAGTTAATTAAGGTATATATTAAGTTTGCAAGTGCAGCAATATTAGGGTAAAAGAAAGAAAACTGTAACTGCAGGTTGCCAGCCTTTTATCCACAACACACTATAACCCTATCCTTCAGTCGCCTTTTACGACTCCCACAGGAAGAGATGGGGTGGTGCGACTCTAACCCGACACCACACGGGGATGTCGGCTGTAATGTTTAGGTAGAAGTAAATACCTAATAAAAAAAAACTTAGTTTTACCGAAGATTATCGATAAATGTTGCACAATTAGTCTCAGATTTTTAAACTAGGTTGAAAAAAAAATTTAATAATAAATCAGCCCGCTGGAAAAAAAAAAAAAAAAAAAAACACAGTAAAGCTGCGACGTGCACACACACACCAACACCAAGAATGCTTGGAAGAAAATACCAACCTCAAACAGACCAAAACCCGAAAGACCTATTTAAAAAAACACGTATGGGCGCCAATTTGTCACGTAGATAGGGAGCCCTAACTTGGGGTACCTATCTAGGAGCAAAATTATAGATGATAGAACAGTTAAGAATTTATTGTTAAGATTAAGGGGCGGTTCGATCGCCTAGGTCGGGCTATGGCTAGATGCCAGGTCTGTTTGAGGGGTGGTCGGTCCTTCCGGGTACCCTCACTCCCCTCGCGGTACGCAGCTGGATGGCAGGAGACGATGGTGGTCGGTGGACGCGCTGGTAGTAAGTGCCGGGAGAGCGTCACACGCCAGGGGCCTCCAACTTGTTTACTCCCTGGGGGAGCGTCTGCCTCGGCTTCAAATGTAAGCGTAGTTCCCAATTACGGGAAACTACACTCACTTCACGGATTGAGAAATTAGGTACGTCCGCTTAATAGCGGCGTCTTTACTTAATAAAGGTGCGCAGCGGCTTGTCCGCGTCGCAGCTGGGTGGCAATTGAACGACCCATCGCGCTCGAGCTCGCGGTCTCGGCCGCAGAGGGCAAAACATAATAGCGGAAGGTCGACCTACGTCACAGATCTAGAATGTTCCGAACTCCCGCGCCTAGACAGTATTATAAGTAGAGGTTTTCTATGTTTTTAAGGCAAAATTAAATAGGCTACGCAACGAGATAAATTAAGAAATAAAACTTGTTTATTAAAACCTATTTCTGGTAAGATGTTACAGTAGGTATTTATGTTTAACGTTATACGTTACAAAAGAAGGCAAATAAATATGCCTAATGACGAAAATCCCATTCGAATATCTCAAAAAATTACGAAGCTGCAACCGTTTCATTGTTGCCCGTTAGAGAGAGAAAACGCTACGGGATCGTGACGTCACGATCGTCTAGCGTCATAGTAAATGACAATCGTTTCATATGAAGGTGCGTTTTGCGGAAAAGGGACAGAACATACCCCTTCTTAAAAATTTGGACGCTTATAACTTTGTGATTACTTAACCTCTTGCGTTGCTTTTTTCTCAATTTGACTACATTTTAAATCCTTTTTCGAGAAAGGCAACATTATTGATGATTTTATTTAATGGTTAAACTGGAGTTGAGAGGTCATGCCTAACAGGTTGCGATTCTTTACATATTGGCATGACGGCATGAGGAACGGTGTTTTTATCCTGGTGGGAATTATCGTACCTACACATATTTAGTGCTACCTTCCTGTATAAATTAATTACTAAAATTGAATCTAATCACTGTTCACGAATTGTTGTGTCGATACAAACCCGATAGTGTTTAACGGCACTGTTAGATTTAACAAAATGCATTTTCTTTTATAAATGTAATAAATAAAAAATAAATCTATTTTGTAAGTTCTCAGACCAACACAAGGTACGCATACAAAAGAAATTGCTTACACGGCGAACCATTTAACGCGCGTGGAAATCCGAGCTTTGCCTCCTTTGTGTTAAATAAGTGGACGGCAGCTTTCCTCAGTGACAGGCGCGCTGATAATTAAACAGAACACTGACCTTAATAAAAGCTTGTTGTTTATTTAGTGAGGATAAACAGACCCGGCAATATCTATTTATATTGACATTTATAGACGCAATTCGCTCTCTTGATTGTGATGAATATTAAATCTGATTGGTATCAATTACATAAATATGAGGAACGTATCTCCTAGCAGTGGCTCATGGAGTCTTATTACTGACCTCTTCTTTTCACCGAAGGAGAGGCCATTTAGTCCGGTACGTAAACAGAATGCACCATCGATAATTCACAAGAGTGCGATTTTTTGTTAATATGTAGAATATAATGAATACTACTAGTAGTAAAAAGATAAAGTGAATTCTAACGTGGATTTAGGAATGACACATCGTTTTCTTAGTGACCCTTGTAAATCCAGGGAAAGATTATACAAGTGGTATTTTTCTTCAATAGAGTGTCGCATTTAACTGTTACAACCTTCTCTATAATTTACTAAAACTTTTGTCTATGGATAACGTCAGTATAATCCAAAACGAATAAAAAAATGTTTTCTATAAAAGATTATTCAAGTGAGTTTTGGTAACTGAATTGTGTTAAAAACTATAAAAGATAACGACAGTTTGAATTAATAAAATGTTCATCTATAGGTTAAATTTATATGAAAAATTAAATTTTGAAAGCCTTATAATAGTCACTTAAATTTTTTTTAGGAGATTTATATTTTTTTTAAATCGTATCCGCTTTTGCTGACTTAATCTATTAACAAAACTATTAGAAAACGATAGGTAACATTTTGAATAATCAAATGCGTTGCATTATTGGAGAAAACAATGACTTGTATAATCTGTTCAAAGTTTTACATGTGTTCCTAAAAAAAAGTAAATTATTTGTTTATCTACGTTAGAAAATCTTAAAAAATATTTTTCGCTGATAGTATTTAATGTAGGTACTCTCACTGATATCAAAAAATATCTGACTTGTGAATTATATTAGTTTGACGACCAATTACAGTGTTCGCGTACTGGACTAATTGAAAACTTATGTAAAATAATAATCATAACTTTACTAAATAGTATAATTAGTGTAACAATTTGAAATCTGTCATTTCCTTTAATAAGGTTTTATAATTATATTATTCTACGAGTATAAATCGAGCACACGAGCAAAATTGGGTGTCGTGTAAACCATCAAACTATTACAATAAATTGTAAATTAGAATTCATAATCAAAATCAACCAATAGGATTCTTAGAGCGAATACAAAATTGTGACGTCGCCATTCGCTGTTAATTAACATAAGGCGTTTTTGCGGTCGCTGGCGATGTTTGATTTTAACTTTTGCTTTGCTCTAATAGTAGTTCCCATGTAGACAGTTGAACCTGTCTAATAACTGGTTAAAATGGCATCGTAAATTACACTCCTTTTCGTTGGGCAGTCGTGTAAAAAATAGGAAACTATTATAATGAGATGGTTACGGGACATCAACGGTTTTAATCCGTCGCACTATTCCATTACATTCCTATGAATGATAATACAGACTTAATGTTTCAATGTACGAATAAAATTCCTATGTTTTGTTCTGGACATTGCTGGCTGCACGCCAGAAATAAAACTGACTCCTCAAACTTCCTTTAGAAAAGCTACTGCAAAGTTAGTTACGTCAAAAACTATTTAAGCACTTTAACAATGGCACGTTAACTTTTTTGGCCAAGACACGGGTGTATATCTTCAGCGAACTCGGTGACAATTTTTATATGTGTGAACCCGTAGGCAACAATAGATGGAATCTTCATAAAACGGTTTTTACTTCATTTTTTATGACATCACGTTTATTTTTGTGTTGGCGCAGACAATACAGTATCCGTCAATAAATTCGTATCACGTCAATTCAGTTTTTTAACTTATTGAAATTTACGGTAGGAAGCGAGCACAATCATTGGTGTACGAGGGGAGCACTCGTAAAGAGACTAGTCGGAAACTTTACTGCCCTCCGTGCTCTACGAGTTAAAATTGTCCACGCCGAAAAATTCCGACAATGACGACGTGCCGGCGTGAGGCCGATGGATTCCCGGGGGCTCGCGAATACTAACCACCGGATCTTTATACAGGAGGGCTATTTTTCTTCGTTATTCGCATCGAATTCGCGCTTCATCGCGTTTCGGCCACCCTATCAGCCGCCGGTTGTATAATTGGCCAAGATGCAAATGTTATGTTCCAAAAAAGCTTCCAGGTGCGCTCAACTGATGTTTGGCTAAACGCAGGTTGTAACTTTTACAATATGAGGATAAAAGGCGAAGCTCGTTAATTATATTATTAGTCGCTACTCATATTATGGTTTTCATTTATGATGTTTTCTCCTCCTTTAGTCTCGTACTTCATGTTATATGCAGCTGATTTATAATATGTGCTGACGGACGCAACGGGTGACCCTCGCGCAGGCAGCTTTCTCGCTCAAAGAATAGCAATCTATTCAACGCGGGAATGCTGCCTGTGTGATGGGCACCCTGCCTAAAGGGCAAAGTTTTGATACGTTACTGTAATTTTATTTTATTTTTAAGTCGTTTGCAAATAAGTAAGTACTGTAATAATAGTTTTATGAATATTAATTCTGATAGAAAATAAACGACCTGTGCTGACTGTACGTTTCCAAATTCAAAAATATTCGTACAACTACATTTTTGATCACCTTGGCTGTGCAAATATTTTCAAACTTGACTGTACATATTGTAACGGCAGAGAGCTCAGTGGAAGTGGAATGAAAATAAATTAGGAATTTTAACTGAATTTATTAACTGTACAGGGAGATGTACGACCGTCATGAAAACTAAAGTGTTCTCAATACGTGAAACCACATTTGTATTGATTTATTTAACCAATAACACACACACACACCTTAATTCACAACTGACACTTCTAAAAATGTTATTGTAAGTTCACTTTCAGTCTGCCAGAAAAATAAATGTTTATTATCGAATTTCTCTACTCCATCTTCAAATGGAAACTGAAAAGCTAAAGGTAAGGTACGCATATAAACTTCAACAAAAAACCTTGAATGCGATTCCAACTTAAGTGGATTAATAAATTTTCATTTATGTGATGAAGGCTCAATCGGAACAGTTTCAGACGTAAACGAAATAGTTCAGCACCTAATTAAGGAAAAGAGGAAGTTCTTAAAATAGTTGGCATAAAAAGGTTGGAAATTGACTTCCATTCAATTTGTTTCCCGGCTACTTCATCCAGATGGAATCTCACTTGAAACTTCCAAGTGGCCTTTTCCCATTAACTTTGATGTTACACTAAGAAAGAGAAATTATAGAAGAGATCGTTTATATTATTTTATGTTGTAGCCACCTGGGTCATTGTCAGTCACAAAAACAAAAATCATTTTTCCGGTGGTCAATAGTTACGGGCTTGTGTTTATATATACTATGTTTTTAACACATTGAATTATAGAAGAGACAACGCCGTTTATGCGGATTAAGAGTTCAACCAAAAATTAGGCTTTATAGCCCTTAACTTTGGCAATGTCCACCGAAAAGACGCGAACCTAAATCTGACAATGACCCACCTAATAATACTTTGCTGGGGTAGCTAATGTAGTTAGTTAATAAAGGTGATCAGTATAGTAAATTAGGTCTTCTAAAGTTTTTAAGATCTGTCTGTGTGAAAAAGTATGATATTATGAGCTTTAGGGTGTGCTTCCCTCGCATGCTTGCCAGTTTAGTGTCAAATATTAAAGACCACAGTTTAGCACATCTCTGGTATATGTACCCTACCCTACCCGTATTCACCCTTATGCTGCTATATTTGTTCTCGTGAAATAAAATAACACATTTTTTTTTATTATAAGTATATTATAACATGCATTATAATATTAAAATTACCTATAAGTAGGTAAAATTCACTTACTGTAAAAGTCAGATATAGGGATAAAATAAAGCGTTATTCCTGGTTGTGACCTAAAGGAGCCCAGAGTCCGCTTTGACACCTAATCCAAAGATTTGGCATAGGCACTAGTTTAAAAAGGGATAAAATATACACCCACTAAAACTAAACGTTTCGCCCGAGTGTAATGAATTGAAAACTATCCTTTTTCTTTCGCCGTACGTAGGTAGTTGAGAAGTATCCGATAACAGGTCTCGGGTTTTGTATCTTCACGCCAAGAATGATTCGATTCGTTTTGAGCGCTTTGATATGATGCGAACTGAAATGAAGACACTGTACAGATAGAAAAGAGAAATGTGATTATCAATAGTAGATTGTTAACCAAGGGTTGAAAGTGACCCATTTAACCCGAGATATTTCTGGCGCTCGAACGAAGTGAGAGCGCCAATTGTTCGAGGGTTAAATGGGTAATTTCACCCGAGTTAAACACTCTACTTTTCATTTCGACTGTGAGGAAAAGTAATTTAATATCAACCTATAATCGTAATAAACAACTCGTTAATGCAGGTACATATAGCTGAGTGTCGATTTGTGAAAAGTTTTTATTTTAATGATTTGACGTAACTCTATTATCTTCGACTCCGTGGCTGACCGTAACAATAAAAAAAAATACTTTCCACCCTAGGGGAGAAAAAGCTATTTTCCACCCGGCTATATGCCCATGAAAAATCAACTTTCAGAGCAGGAGAGATGAAAAAAGTATTTCACATAATTATTGTCATAAAATATAATTTATTTATATTCAAACGAATCTTTGGACTGCGACACCCTGGTAATTAATTTAAGAGAAGGAATCCTTACGTGTATGGATTGTTGGTTCTGAAAGTCCGTCCACAAAAAAAACACTGAAGCTCTTCGCTAGATTTTTCATACAACGACAGATATGTAGGTATGTATAAGCAGTGCAAATAATTATACAAAGTACTTAAACACATTCACTGCCAAGAATCTCTACGCGCTACGCTCGTGGCCGATCCCGTGTTTTTCCTCGTTTGTAGCGGAAAGCGACTACGCCGTAGGCGCCCGGTAGGCGAGTGCCTTGCAGTGTAAGTGTTAATTAATATTGCAGGAAAGAGATCCTCCTAGAAAAATAAATGTTAGGCGCCACAATTTCATCTCCCTATACCACATTTTGTTTCCGCGCACCCCTTTCATAATCTTATTTGGTCTAATGGTCAAAGAGATATCTTCGGGGAAATCTCGAGCTCCCAGAAGGGTCACAAAGATCGTTTTAAACCCCTTGACTTCTTATGTATTAAATCACCTCGGATTTTTGGCTAAGTTGGTACGGCTGCGATTGCAGGGATGTGCTGAGCTAAGATTTTATATAGCCCATGTCTGCTGGCTTATTTATAACGTTGGATTGGATTTTTATAGCGTCAGTAGTCTGTATCCTATGGGTACCAAGTATTTCAATTACGTTTTGGTTTATATAATATATTGTAGCATAGAAAGTCCTGTTGATTAAATTTACAGCCTGTAAACTTTACCAAATGGATTTTTACCAAATTTATAACACTTGTCACGTTACGTGGACTACCAGGATATTGATAGCCCACGGAACAGTTAGAAAAGCTAGAGGCTTTAGAAAGGAAACAAGGTATATGGGTCGGGGTTGTATATTTATTCTTTATGTTTTGACAAGTGCAGGGGTTACAATGGCACACCGTACAGGATTTGGATGTTGAGCGTAAAAGAGGTAAAAAAGTGAGGTAGGTCGCGTGCAGATAGGGCGCGCAATCCAAGGGCGCGTGCAGATAGGGCGCGCAATCCAAGGGCGCGTGCAGGTAGGGCGCGCAATCAAAGGGCGCGTGCAGGTAGGGTACGCAATCCAAGGGCGCGTGCAGGTAGGGTGCGCAATCAAAGCGCGCGTGCAGATAGAGCGCGCAATCCAAGGGCGCGTGCAGATAGGGCACGCAATCCAAGGGCGCGTGCAGGTAGGGCGCGCAATCAAAGGGCGCGTGCAGATAGAGCGCGCAATCCAAGGGCGCGTGCAGATAGGACACGCAATCCAAGGGCGCGTGCAGGTAGGGCGCGCAATCAAAGGGCGCGTGCAGATAGAGCGCGCAATCCAAGGGCGCGTTCAGGTAGGGTGCGCAATCAAAGGGCGCGTGCAGATAGAGCGCGCAATACAAGGGCGCGTGCAGGTAGGGCGCGCAATCAAAGGGCGCGTGCAGATATAGCGCGCAATCCAAGGGCGCGTGCAGATAGAGCGCGCAATCCAAGGGCGCGTGCAGATAGGGCGCGCAATCCAAGGGCGCGTGCAGATAGGGCACGCAATCCAAGGGCGCGTGCAGATAGAGCGCGCAATCCAAGGGCGCGTGCAGGTAGGGCGCGCAATCAAAGGGCGCGTGCAGATAGAGCGCGCAATCCAAGGGCGCGTGCAGATATAGAGCACAATCCAAGGGCGCGTTCAGATAGAGAGCGTAATCCAAGGGCGCGTACAGATAGAGCGCGCAATCCGCGGGCGCGTACAGATAGAGCGCGCAATCCAAGGGCGCGTACAGATAGAGCGCGCAATCCATGGGCGCGTACAGATAGAGCGCGCAACCCAGGAGCGCGTGCAGGTAGGGCGTACAGACGCCAAAGAGGAGCGCGTACTGGCGTCCACAAGGAGCACGTGCAGATAAAGGACGTGGTTGGTCAACGCGCTGCCAGAACTCGTAGGAGGGACCTTCTTGAGGTGCGGGGCCAGCTGTGACCCCGCACAGGTCAATTTGGAAGTCTTCCTGGTTTGGAAGTCGACGTAAAACTCACGTTCTTTTTTTTTTTTTTTTTAATTTATTGACCAATATAATCTGAGTAGTACATTTTGGTATACATTTTTTCACCAGCGGAAACCTCTAGGGTTTATATGCTGATGAATAGTTCGCTATGGTACATTAATTTACTTGAATACATCACCGTTATAGGCTCATAATTATTACAATACACTCGTATTGGGTTCAGATAACGTCAGATACCTTTTGATACTAGGTATCGATTGTAAGCTATTTACGTATTTATGCTGTAGTTCTTTTGGTAGTTGGTTTATTATATAAGGAAGAAGATATCTGACGTTTCTTTTCCCATGAACATTGACAAAATTAGGTAATTTGAACATAGCTTGTTTTGGTAAATTTTGTCTAAGGTTGCTTTTTCTTACATATAATACTAAATGTTCTTTGTACGCATACTCTTCCCCCAAAATACATAGTTTAACTTTATTGAACACTGACATTACTTCACAATAATTAAACAAACGCTCATAGTTTGGTGATATTTTATTCCTTGTGTTTTTGGGTACAATGTTTTTAAGTAATCTAATTTGTAGTTTATAAATATCGTTCAGGTAAGTTTTGTAAGTTCTACCATAACTGCTTAGTCCGTATGTAACCACTGAATCTGCCATGGAGGTATACAATAGCTTAAGTGTGCGATAAGGTAGTTTATATTTTAAAATGTGTATTTTACTGAGTAGTGCTCTTAGTTTATCGCATACATGCTTTATATGCGGACCCCAGTTAAATCTCTGGTCAATTATTAAACCCACATAAGTATGTTGCATGACTATTTCAATCTGTGTACAATTACACTTAATACATTTAACATCGTAATTATTATGCAAGCAGTCGACGCTGTGCGCTATGAGGCACGGGATGTGAGCTGCCTTATTGTGTCTAGTATGTATGTGCATAGCTTTGGTTTTTTGAGCATTAATGACAAGCCCCATATCGTGCGACCAGCGGCACAGCAGGTCGAAGTTTGCCTGCATTTGCTGTTCTGCCCTTACAATGTCTGTGTCCGCGACTATCAGGCAGGTATCGTCCGCAAACTGGTATACAGAACCCTCTCTGATCATAGAACACATTTCATTTACGTATATAAGGTATTCACTCGGCCCAATTATTGAGCCTTGGGCTGTGCCCATAGTGGTTTCTATGCCTGAACCTGTACTCATTACGTTGTCTATTTTAACAAATGTTTTTCGGTTGTTATGATAGTTTTTGAACCAAGTCAATAGAGGGCCCTGTATTCCAGTTTGGTACAACTTGTCATATAAAGTGTTAAATTGCAACATGTCGAACGCTTTGCTAAAATCAATGAAAACAACGATCACGTGTCTTTTTAGGTTCATGTGATCGTTGATTTCATTTGTGAACTGGCAAAGTAGCTGAGCAGTACTTCGCTTTTTTTGGAATCCAAATTGTTTCGGATTGATAATCGCGTGTTTTTGTAGAAACAAGTTAAGTTCATTGCCCAAGTAACGCTCAACCACCTTGTCCAGTGTAGGTAGGATCGTAATCGGTCGATAATTGCCACAGTCAGAGTGGTTACCTTTTTTATATATAGGTCGAATAATTCCAATTTTAAGTTTATCCGGGTATGAACAAGTAGTTATGCATGCATTAATTAAATGAGTTATGGCGGGGGTTATTAAATCGTTAATTTTTAAAAGATCTGATGCACGTATGCCGTCAATGCCCGGACTTTTTTTTATGTTTAGACCTTTAATAATTTTGTAAGTAATGTCATTGGTGATGGGCCTTAATCTCATACAAGCATGAGGTGTTAGTTTGTATGAGTCGGCGTCTAGCATGCGATATTTGCACGAAGATGTGTGTGACTGTGCTGCGCTGCTGTCTGCCAGTTGTATGGGCTTATATACCCCACCAGACCAAGAATTCTAGAATTTCTAGTTCTAAATTTACAATTCAAAAATTACAAGGTACCAGGATCACATAATAACGAAAAGTGAATACAACCTTAGACTAAAAGTATTCAACCTAAACTGCATGGTGATGCGGTTAACATAACTTGACATAATATCGTTGTTATGACAGATTGTCAAACATAAACAACCAATTTTTTTATTTCAGCATATGTTAATATTAGCACTAAAACAGTATTTAAAATACTGCTAAAACCACAGAAAAACAAGTAAAAAGAGTGTGCCAAAACGCACGTTAACATTAACAGCGTACAGACGTCATTTTCTACCTTTGCTGTTACAGAGACAGAATGAAAAGCCTGCTAGATGTCCCGTAATGTGAGAATCCTCAAACATGGCACAGTACCACGACTGAAGCATGACACGCGCATTTGCGTCCCTTAAAAGGATGAGGACCGCAACCGTTCGTAACAAGGTAAATATTACACACTTCTAAATTATTTTTTTCATTCGATTTTTGTTTATCAGTTAACGCTATACAAAACTTAAGATTCTAACGATTTTGAGTGTGATAGAGGTGGTAAATTCAAAATAAAATGAATGTGAACTGTTTAGAGCACTGCGAGGAAAAAAACGTTAGGAGGATAATGACAAGATTAAGCATAATATAATGTCATTGTCAAAAAACTATTACAAGCGGTTTGGAAACGGTACACAAGTACATTTAAGGACCTTTTTAAGGTTTTTGCCTACACCGGCCGCTTTTCAAGTACATGTATTACGATACCCCGTGATAGCGTTAAATAGATGCGCAACAATAGTCCACGACATAAGTAGTGTAGGTCAAAATGCCTGGAGTTAAATTGAATTACAATAATTATCTATTCATACCCGGTTTCAAAAACGTTATTTAACAATGTGTAATCCACAGACAGACACTTTGTTTGTCTTATTAACACAATATATAGTACATATATAGGTATTTGATTCATTGGAGGGGGTAATGACCTAGCTTGCCTAAATGGGCATTTGGCTGTTGTTAGGGTCCATTTATTAATTGAAACTTACTAGAATATGCTAGGCACTATAAAAGTCAAAACCTACAAATCAATCCGATGAAATGCAAGTTCTCGTATCAAATAGGGTGCCGTAAAACTTTTAATGGTATGTCTTGCGCCCAAAATTGTTGACGAACATAAGACCAGTAGAGGAAATAAAGGTAACATCAGAAGTTAAATAATAACTCTCCCGTATGATATAAAAGCCATGTTATGTACTCGCGGGCGATATGTGGTCCCGAGGGTAGAGACGATAACTTTTCTCCTCCAGAATACATATACAAGCTCCGGCGATGAACTTCAAAGGTAAATCTTAATCAAAGCAAGGCGTTGTATAGTTTATTTTTATCGTGTACCATCAACGAATATTAAGCCTCGAGGACATCATTTAATATGCCCTTATGAAACCAAGCTTTTTTGTTTCTAACTACTTATGCTGTAAATTCAATAAAAACAGCAAGCAAGCATGTGTAGTGGACTAAATAATTTAAACCCCCACATTCTTTTCCGTGCTGCCAGCGAAATGAGTCGCTAATCGAAATTCCGTGGACGAAAGAGCGGAATTCCACCGAGAATACGCGTTGGTGACAGCCCCATCAGTAAACGTAAGTTAGGCTCTTAACTTTTTGCGTGTATTTACAGCAAGTAACAACCCTAACTTTATTTTCTTCAGCAGTCGGCGTTTGACTAAGAAGATTACTTATTCACCGTCATGCGCGACATCTGAGCGTGCAGCGCCTCGTCTCTCTTGCCACTTCATTAACACATTTAAACATTAAGATTCGGGCCACATGTGTTATCTCAGTATTCGTATTTTTATAGCGCCCGTTACCCAAGCTCAAAGGCCGACTGGCAACTTAACGGTCTGAACGGATTCGGAGTGGGTACATATTATTTTCTCTGTGCGCTTATTTATTTATGAGTTTGTTCATCGATGTTATTTTTAGTAAACGTAGTATGTTTATTTTCCAACTGGTAATTTTATAATATCAACGATGTTTTCTCTTTGATTTTCTCGGCGTGTGCACTAAGCTCGCGTAGAGGTTTTTTTTTATCTCATTTACAAAACATGCAATGTTGGTATTTTACAAGTGTGGTTCTTTTATTACAACAATTTGTAAATAATATTAATCCCATTTATGTTCTCGATCGCACCAATACCAGCCCTTTATCGGGTATTTCATTTTGCCTATTTAATACTCTAATATTTCTAGATATCAAAATAAATTGTGTTAAAATGCCTAAATTTGTATTAAGGCATTTTAACACTAAATAATACAAATACAATACAAAATAGTTTATTTGAGTTTTCACACGTTATAAAAACAAACAAGGTTGGAACCTTCCATTAAACATATAGTATGCTTGTATCGGCAGATCCCGCTCTTCCATCACTCGGAGATTGTACCACACGACGCCGGTAGTGTAGGGGGGCCCTAACTATATAACCTACTAAGTTATTTTGAATGTCTAATTTTTTTTCTCAAAACACCGTGCACCGGTTTCTCCTGAACGTGTGGTGGTTTGAGGTATTTATGAAGCTCAATTGAAATCACGTAGTAATAAAATAAAAAATATATTTACGGACAATCTTACACAAATCTACCTAGTCCCAAACTAAGCAAAGCTTATACTATGTAACAAAACAACAGTATATCATTTACTGTTCAATATATTTACGAAGCTGAATATTTTATTATCATTTAAATTGATGAAGTGCATCAATATAATAATGGTCATATCACTCATAGCTGACCTTAATATTTCGATAGTATCGAAGTATTGGACACCTAGCTGTCAAGAATGCGAAGTGTCAAATATATTATGATCTTCGGTGGATATTCACCTTTTAATCATCCTCCTAGCGTTTTGCCTGGTTGTGCCCTAAAGGAGCCCAGGGTCCGCCTTTACACCTATTCCCAATATTTTGGGGGAACTAGTTCTACGAAATCGGATGGTTAACCTTTAAAACGGTTAATGTTTTAAATAAAAACCATCTTAAATACGCGCTGTAATTCGCATACATATTTATTTAGCTGCCACGTCCGCCCTCGGTAGGCGCGGCACGTACTATGTAACGCTACACGTTACTCATACGTGCCCGAACCGGCTGCGTCATTCAGTACGTAAATGACTTCCAATGGGCAGTTCACACGGTTCCATTAGCAATCCAATCTAGTACAGTCTTACAGGGCAACTGGGGCGGCCGGCGGAGCGCTAAAGGTCGCAAATAACCGCAGTGGTTCCTCCGCCGATAACAAATAGGCTTGGGTTATTGTTTCCTTCGGCTACGCTAGAAAGTAAACAAATATTTTACATTTTGTTTTAACTTAGGATATAATCGTGTAAAAAGATTTATTTGTCCAACATAGTTATTAGGTATTTTTGTTGTATGTGGCGCCTTGCGGCATACAAATATTTTTATATCTTTTGTAACATGCTTCTGCATGCAGCATGCTTTACAAATGATTAACATTAGGTAGTCAACATTATTTAACAAATATATAATTTAAGTTCGTAGGTCCGTTAAAAAAACTTATTATTACATTTATTTCATAAACAGAGTATATAAACATGGGTACATTAACTGGGTCTCACAAAACTGTCGGAACAGTTTGTCTGTGTGATTATAAACATAATAATACAGAGTTAATAATTAATTAATTAGGTACTAATTTATAAATAGGTTAAGGTTAGACACATGTTTAACCTAACCTAAACCATGCATACAGTTACTTATGTGTTATGATACTTAAATAATGTCGTTTTAATTTTCTTTTAAAGTCGTTTTTTATTCTTTCACGGCTGATAGCTTCTGGTAGACTGTTCAGAAGGTAAGGGATACGTTTTTTTAAGGTTCTGTCGCCATAAAAGTTTTTAACCTTCGGTACGCACAGTTTACCGGACGCCATAGCCCTAGTAACATAAGTATTATCGACTGTTTTTAACAAGCTATTTTCAAAACTAGGTTCCAGACTGCTATGGTTATTTATAAGTAGGAAATATTTATGTTTAAGACTAACTGGCAGTATTTTACAGATTTTGAAAAGAAGTTTATAGTTACCTTTACATTTGTGTCTAGTTTTACTGTTTACTAACAATTTAACAAATCTAAGTTGTATGTTTTCTAACCTATCAATGTTTGTTTTAGTTGAGAGTCCATAGCTGTCAAGGGCATAACTCAAAATAGAGTCTACTAGTGACATATATAAGCACCTTAAAGTACTAATTGGTATCCTGAAACTTAGATGAAAAAAATTGCCTAATAATATTCTTAGTTTATCGCAGATAAAGTTAGTATGAACGTTCCAAGAGAAGTTTTCGTTTACTTTCATGCCTAAATAAGTTACATATTTAGATCTTATAGATAAACTTACATTATTTAGTCAAAATTATTAAAAATTATAAAGATTGAGTACAGGCTGTTGAGTTATAGTCAATATACATTTTTTTATGAAACGTTAAAAATGCTGTGTTAGTGTGAAGCTTGTAGGGAAATAGAAAAAAACAACGTCACGAATTCTTTAGTCAAAGGGCTTCCATTTTTTTACCTATATCAAAATCTTTTCAAACCGCAGTGGTTCCTCCGCCGATAACAAATAGGCTTGGGTTATTGTTTCCTTTGGCTAGGCTAGAAGGCATAGATTTGTTTTTACTTAGGATATTAAAGTTTACAGTAATAAGTAATGTACTCGTAATATAATAAAAACCGGTCAAGTGCGAGTAGGACTCGCGCACGAAGGGTTCCGTACCATTATCTATAAAAACGGCGAAAAAATCACGTTTGTTGTAAAGGAGCCCCCTTAAATAGGTATTTATTTTATTCTGTTTTTTAGTATTTGTTATTATAGCGGCAACAGAAATACATTATCTGTGAAAATTTTAACTGTCTTACTATTCCGGTTCATGAGATACAGCCTGGTGACAGACGGACAGACTGACGGACAGCGGAGTCTTGGTAATAAGGTCCCGTTTTACCCTTTGGGTACGGAACCTTAAAAAAGGGGTAGATAATTAGGTTTTAAGTGCTCCACAAATAGCACATTAAAATTGAGTCAATTGCACCAACTTGCCTCAGTTTCGCGTCGTCAATGGAAACGAAAACGTGTCTCAGCTGTCAGATGTGCCTGGCCATTTTTAAACAGGGAATTTCGTATAGACAACATAATTATCTACCTCTTTTTAGGGTTCCGTCCTCAAATAGTAGAACGGGACCCTATTACTAAGACTCCGCTGTCCGTCCGTCCGTCCGTCCATCCGTCCGTCCGTCTGTCTGTCACCAGGTTGTATCTCACTGATACCGTGATTTCACAGATGATGAATTTCTGTTGCCGCTATAACAACAAATACTAAAAACACAGAATAAAATAGTTTTTTATAGATAATGGTACGGAATCCTTCGTGCGCGAAACCAACCCGGACTTGGCCGGTTCTTTTATATTACATAATTGGTTTACAGGATGTTGACTTAAAGTCAAATTACAAACTTTTGCTGTGTTAGTGTGAAGCTTGTAGGGAAATAGGAATAAAGTAACGTCACGATTTCTATAGTCAAACGGCGCGTCCATTTTTGATACGTACCCATTTAAATATCTTTTGATTAATAGTAGCAACTGTGTCAAGTCAAGTTGAAACATGATAGTTACGTGTTCCAAGTAGATTCATGAGTTTTGTTTATTGGTAATGTCACATTTTTGATTTTATTGTTGTCTGCTAACGTTATTTTGCAAGCTCCTATATGAATTTCCCATGAAACTAAACTCTTTATTAACATTTCATTATTAATAGCTCAACACGCACTTGACCGTTTTTTTAAGGTACCATTCAACCTACTATTTCAGTCTTGGAAAAAAATCAATTATTGACTACTCTAGTATAATGTTTATTTCTTGAATACATTCTTAATAATGTTATGACTTTGCATGCTACTAGTTGGCTAAATCTATAATACTCTTATTATATTACAGTTAATACCATCATGTCCATGCATTCTAGCAAATAAATGTATTTCATTAAATTTCCGCCAAGCATTATTTAGCTAAAAGTAACAAGTATTGAAATTTCAGTTCAGAGTTTCATACAATATTAAAGCACCTAGTTTAAAAAGAAACTGTTTTTGTTTCTCAATAAACTAGAAGCTATCGATACTGTAACTCCCTGAACATAGACTATTACGTATAGGCGTATGTCATACTTTGGCTCTCGGGGGAAATACGACGCGAGGTTCGCTCACGCTATCTTAACTTAAGTCTATGTCTCCATAGAACGTTCAATCGACGGGGAAGCGCCCCACTCTTTGCGTGTAGTCCTTGTGTTAAGAGTAAAGAAACGGACCGGAGTACCCGAGTTCTACAGCACGTGCAAAATGTATACCACCTCTGGTAGGTTTATGTATAGGTAGACCGCTTAACTCAGTCCTCGTCTACGCGGACCGCGGCTGCAGGGGTATGACGATGACGGGGTGCGCGTGGCGTGCGGGAAGCAAGCCGCACGCCCCGTTATCGTCATACTAGTCTCGCCTATAACGTGACTTATCAGCGATGTCTCCTGCCCCGCCATTCCGTAACTTGTTTTAGCCTCACCTCATCGTTCATTCACAAATATATTTGACGCCGTGATTCGTAGTAACTAAGCGTAATCAAAGGTCTAGTTTCGTTAGGCGTGACGGGAGAGGTAAGGCGCATTAGCGCGTCCCGAATAACAGTCCTGATAAAAAACGTGAGTAAAAACGGAACGGTATACTGAGTACTAAATAACGTTCAAAATACCTCCTCTAGCAGGATTAACGTGACATCAACGATGTCTCCTGACCCGCTATTCTCTAACCTCACCTCACCGTTCGTACACATAAGCTTGTCCCAGAAAAAAATGTCGCTTATAAATTTGTAAAAATTCCATATTAAATATTAAAATTCACCAAATTTTCTAATACAGTTTTATTTGATATCCTTTTCAATATTATTATTTAGACATAAAGATCAGTTTAAGATTTGTTCATCCAGAAACTTCTTCATTTTCCATTGACCCGTGCCATCAAGGTTTGTACATCATCATCGGTGATTAGTTTGCAAGCTTCATTCCACTTCCGTTTGAAGTTTTCTACTGAAGTGGCATTACTTTTATATTTTTAAAGCTTCCGTTTCACACGCGCCTAATATTTCTCAATGGGTCGTAACTCCAGGCAGTTGGGAGGATTGAGGTGTTTTTTTCGTGTTACTTTTCTTGCACCGACAACATCGTTGAACATCTAGTACTAACAGGGTTGTTTTTTTTATTTAAATTTATACATTAAATAGCACCCTAACGGAGAACATAGTTCTAAACCCTTTTACATTTCATCCTGATATACAACCCCATTTAATAATGAGCTACACTTTTTTCTGGGACAAGCTTATAAATAACTTGACGCTACGATTCGTAATAACAAAGCGTAATCAGAGGTCCAGTTTCGTTAGGCGTTAGGTGAAGCACATTAGCGCTTTCCGAATAACAGCCCTGATCTTTTTTTTTGTTATAGAATCACGTTACCTCTCTTAACGTAACACGTAAGCCCTTAACTTATGACCACAGGAGAGATGATTTATTTATTTCAACAAAAGACACACAGCATAATAATACATCTAAGGCGGCACTGTGGAATTTATAAATTACTACAATTATTAACAATAAGTACGAAAAGCAAACTACGTCAGTACTTAAGTATAAAACAATAGATAACAGAAAACATTATGTATGTTTTACCCTGCTCATGACCCATAAAAGTATTGCATGGTTATATCACAAGCTCAAAGATCAGTGTTAAAAGTTATGCACTTCAAACCTTGTAGACATTCTACGTTAGATCTCTATATTCTCTCCGACGTCTTATCTGTTAGAAAATTATACGTATTATTTGCGATTCTCAGACTACACAAATCTATGCAATATACAACCATCACACATAATAGAAGAAGAAATAATAATATAAAACCAACCACTTCAATTAACACAACATTTGCAAGTAGACAATTCGTTAGTAGATCTGCCAAATTATATAATATATACTAAATAAGCAACTAAACATTTATCACTTACCTTATTATGAATGCAAAAAAAAGTTATATGATTGGCTGAAACCTAAAAGTTATTATGATATAGAAAACTTATTACTAAATATTTTTCAAATATAGACACTCAATACACTTCCGCAGGCCGCAGGCACACACATCACGCATCCACATGTACACACGTAATTTAAGATACCTTATACTCGTACATATACGAGTTTGTAAAAGTACTTGTTATATTATTATTATTATTTTAATTGAAACTTAAGATAATACTTACTACTTGTGTTATCCTTTAATCATTAATGTTCTTTTATTTCTTTTTAGTTTATTTTAACTTTGATTACTGTAAAAATTATTCTTCACATGTGCCTTACTAACTAAGGAAGAGCGGTGCCTCTTAGCACAGGTATTTCATACTTAAAAAGAGGTACCATCAAATAACAATTGTAAACCACTGTGTGACTGAATAAATGATTTATGATTTATGATCACTCCGTATCCAAGGCTCACGTTCAATCATAAAATTGACCAACGTGAAAATAAACTCAGATCCTACTTTAAAATACCGGTAAAATCCTACATTATTTAAAAATTGTACGTCAAAATACCAACACTTATGTCGAATATTTCGTGTGAATAAATTATATTGGTAGTCCATTGCAGAATAAGCGGCTGAAAGAAGCCGGCCGGCCACCGGCTATCAGCGGCGTACCAACCTCTTCCGTCACTCGTTTCCGCCCCAGTCCCGTTAGGAAATGCTATCTGAAGAGCAATCGATTTGCCAACAGAAAAGTGTATTTTTCTTAGACGGTAACTGCACTATTTTTTGTTTTTTGAGATGTCTTCGCAGATTAAGCTTGCTGTTTTGTTAGCGACGTGCCTAACACTTTCGCTGCCAGGAAGCCGCCTAGCGGGAGCGCCCACGCCGTAGTCGTTATCCGCTACATACAGACAAAACCATGTGATCAGCTACAAACGTAGCGATTCTTGGCAGTGAATGTGTTCATAGGTGAACATTACATCAGAGGCCGGGAAAACACTCGTATCTCTATCCTCTATCTATACCTACTTGGTCGGAAATCCGTTTTCACGCCGAGGCATGTATAGTGCTTTTCTCAAACATGCAATGATATAAATAAATAAAAATCCTCAAATCAAACTAAATAGTTTACATGGCTGAATGCCGTGATGCTGTGTCACAAATAGTGGAATGAAAATTAAAACGTTACTTTGCAGGCCTAGGCCTGAAAAGTTGTATGAAATCCCATTTCAGGCTGCCTCGAGATGTTGCGCCCGAAAAAGGATACTTCCAAGTCTATTATGAGGAACAAAAAGATAATATTTCATTGCATGTTTGAGAAAAATAAGTTCGCTTTGGTGTGTATTCGTGTCTTTGTTAATCTGTTACTCCTTTGCACGATACGGCTTAGTCCTTGGGGTTCAAGAATGCCAAGAACTAGTATGGCGTAGAAGCTCGTTTACCCCTGCAGACCAGATCTCAGACTGTCACGTTACGTGGACTACCAAGATATTGATAGCCCACGGAACAGTTAGAAAAGCTAGTCTACAGAAAGGAAAAAAGGTATTCGGGTCGGGGTTGTATATTTAATTTTTTAGTTTTGACAAGTGCAGGGGTTACAATGGCACACCGTACAGAATTTAGAGATTGAGCGTAAAAAAGGTAAAGAACACGTGAGGTAGGTCGTGCGCAGATAGTGCGCGCCGTCCAAGGCGCATACAGATAGGGTGCGCAATCCAAGGGTGCGTGCGGATAGGGCGCGCAAAACAAGGGCGCGTACAGGTAGAGCGCGCAGTCCAAGGGCGCGTACAGGTAGAGCGCGCAGTCCGAGGGCGCGTACAGGTAGAGCGCGCAGTCCAAGCGCGCATTCCAAGGGCGCGTGCAGATAGGGCGCGCAACCCAGGAGCGCGTGCAGGTAGGGCGTACAGACGTCAAAGAGGGGCGCGTACAGATAGGGCGCGCAACCCAGGAGCGCGTGCAGGTAGGGCGTACAGACGCCAAAGAGGGGCGCGTAATGTAACATTTACCTTATTAAGAACGGTTGCAGTCCTCATCATTCTAAGGGACGCAAATGCACGTCCCATGCCTCAGTCGTGATACTGGGCCATGTTAGAGGATTCTCACATTACGGGACATCTAGCAGGCTTTTCATTCTGTCTCTGTAACAGCAAAGGACGTCTGTACGCTGCTAATGTTAACGTGCGTTTTGGCACACTCTTTTTACCTGTTTTTCTGTGGTTTTAGCAGTATTTTAAATACTATTTTAGTGCTATTAACATTTTCTGTAATGAAATTTTTATGTTTGACAATCTGTCATAACAACGATATTATGTCAAGTTATGTTAACCGCGTCACCATGAAGTTTAGGTTGAATACTTTTAGTCTAAGGTTGTATTCACTTTTCGTTATTATGTGATCCTGGTACCTTGTAAATTTTTGAATTGTAAATTTAGAACTAGAAATTCTAGAATTCTTGGTCGGTTGGGGTATGCACTTGTCAAAACTAAAAAATAAATATACAACCCCGACCCGAATACCTTTTTTCCTTTCTGTAGTCTAGCTTTTCTAACTGTTCCGTGGGCTATCAATATCTTGGTAGTCCGCGTAACGTGACAGTTAGGGCGCGTACAGATAGGGCGCGCAACCCAGGAGCGCGTGCAGGTAGGGCGTACAGACGCCAAAGAGGGGCGCGTACAGATAGGGCGCGCAACCCAGGAGCGCGTGCAGGTAGGGCGTACAGACGCCAAAGAGGGGCGCGTACTGGCGTCCACAAGGAGCACGTGCAGATAACGGACGTGGTTCGTCAACGCGCTGCCAGAACTCGTAGGAGGGACCTTCTTGAGGTGCGGGGCCAACTGTGACCCCGCACAGGTCAATTTAGAAGTCTTCCTGGTTTGGAAGTCGACGTAAAACTGCTCGTTCCGCCCATTGTATGGGCTTATATACCCCAACCGACCAAGAATTCTAGAATTTCTAGTTCTAAATTTACAATTCAAAAATTTACAAGGTACCAGGATCACATAATAACGAAAAGTGAATACAACCTTAGACTAAAAGTATTCAACCTAAACTTCATGGTGACGCGGTTAACATAACTTGACATAATATCGTTGTTATGACAGATTGTCAAACGATAATCTTTTATTACAGGAAATGTTAATATTTGCACTAAAACAGTATTTAAATTACTGCTAAAACCACAAAAAAACAGGTAAAAAGAGTGTGCCAAAACGCACGTCAACATTAGCAGCGTACAGACGTCCTTTGCTGTTACAGAGACAGAATGAAAAGCCTGCTAGATGTCCCGTAATGTGAGAATTCTCAAACATGGCCCAGTATCATGACTGAGGCATGGGACGTGCATTTGCGTCCCTTAGAATGATGAGGACTGCAACCGTTCTTAATAAGGTAAATGTTACATTACCCCAAAAACCCAGGAAAAAAAACTTTTTCGTTATCTTAGAGGAAAAGTTTTTTTTTTGACAAAGTTATGTTATGAGCGGTGATTAGTGCGTGAATGAGGTGAGGTGCTAATAATATTGAAGAAAAAAAAATATATACAATTAAGAAGTTCCCGATCTAACTTGCTTCTCTTTCAGAAATCACGCAAACATTCGTCACCAAATAAAGTAAGGGGATGTGGTTCACATTCAATGACGCACACTCCTAAGGAACTCCTCACCATGACCTAAGGCTTTTTATAAGGGAGTAGTCAGCCGCTCCGCAGAAGTAAAACATGAAGAACCCACGGCTTATTTTATGAGTTGGTCATCCGCTCGAGAAAATACTATATACAAGCCTAGTTGGTTTAGAGCCAACTAGGGAAGAGTTGGTTTAGAGCCAACTTTAGAAGATGCAGTAGACCTAGGCTACTGCAACTTGACCTAAGGCTTATTTATGAGGGAGTAGTCAGCCGCTCCGCGGGAGTAGAATGTGAAGGACCTAAGGCTTATTTAACGAGTTGGTTATCCGCTCGAAGAAAAACTAAGTATATACAAGCCTAGTTGGTTTAGAGCCAACTAGGGAAGAGTTATATAAATAAGAAGAAAGAAAAGCGAAAGCGAGTCGGTGAAGACTAGTCGCACGCTAAGAAGAAGATATATACAAATAGTCTGAAAAGAAACGAAATGGATGATGTGAAATGAAGTGAGGTTAAGAATTATACATTGTGTTTTAACCTGGTTTTTCTTGACTTGCTAAGTTCCTTGTTTCCTCTAACCTAAAGGTAACCTCGTTAAGTTTAGACTTATTCAAGTAAAAGTAAGTAATAGAGCGTGCCATGGTAACCATAAAGTCCGAAGCGAACAAAATCGAGTAAGAATAAATTAAGGCCGAAATTAAACTATTTAAAGACGTATGCTGTCTGTCGTTTTAAAATTTAGAAGAATAAAGCTTGTCAAAAATAAAAACCGGTTGGGCGCCAAAACTGTCACGTTACGCGGACTACCAAGATATTGATAGCCCACGGAACAGTTAGAAAAGCTAGACTACAGAAAGGAAAAAAGTTATTCGGGTCGGGGTTGTATATTTATTTTTTAGTTTTGACAAGTGCAGGGGTTACGATGGCACACCGTACAGAATTTAGAGGTTGAGCGTAAAAAAAAAAGGTAAAGAAAACGTGAGGTAGGTCGTGCGCAGATAGTGCGCGCCGTCCAAGGCGCATACAAATAGGGTGCGCAATCCAAGGGTGCGGGCGGATAGGGCGCGCAAAACAAGGGCGCGTACAGGTAGAGCGCGCAGTCCAAGGGCGCGTACAGATAGGGCGCGCAGTCCAAGGGCGCGTACAGGTAGAGCGCGCAGTTCAAGGGCACGTACAGGTAGAGCGCGCAGTCCAAGCGCGCAATCCAAGGGCGCGTGCAGATAGGGCGCGCAACCCAGGAGCGCGTGCAGGTAGGGCGTACAGACGCCAAAGAGGGGCGCGTACAGATAGGGCGCGCAACCCAGGAGCGCGTGCAGGTAGGGCGTACAGACGCCAAAGAGGGTCGCGTACTGGCGTCCACAAGGAGCACGTGCAGATAACGGACGTGGTTCGTCAACGCGCTGCCAGAACTCGTAGGAGGGACCTTCTTGAGGTGCGGGGCCAACTGTGACCCCGCACAGGTCAATTTAGAAGTCTTCCTGGTTTGGAAGTCGACGTAAAACTGCTCGTTCCGCCCATTGTATGGGCTTATATACCCCAACCGACCAAGAATTCTAGAATTTCTAGTTCTAAATTTACAATTCAAAAATTGACAAGGTACCAGGATCACATAATAACGAAAAGTGAATACAACCTTAGACTAAAAGTATTCAACCTAAACTTCATGGTGACGCGGTTAACATAACTTGACATAATATCGTTGTTATGACAGATTGTCAAACGATAATCTTTTATTACAGGAAATGTTAATATTTGCACTAAAACAGTATTTAAATTACTGCTAAAACCACAGAAAAACAGGTAAAAAGAAGGTGTGCCAAAACGCACGTCAACATTAGCAGCGTACAAACGTCCTTTGCTGTTACAGAGACAGAATGAAAAGCCTGCTAGATGTCCCGTAATGTGAGAATTCTCAAACATGGCCCAGTATCATGACTGAGGCATGGGACGTGCATTTGCGTCCCTTAGAATGATGAGGACTGCAACCGTTCTTAATAAGGTAACTGTTACATTGTAGTAGCCCAGGAAAACCGAGAAAAAATGTGCAGGTCCAAATCCTGCGATCTCTGATGTCTGTCCGTCTGTCACCAGGCTGTATCTCACTAACCGTGATAGTTAGGCAGTTGAAATTTTCACGGATGATGTATTTCTGTTGCCGCTACAACAACAAATACTAAAAACAGAATAAAATTAATATTTTATAGATAATGGTACCCGTCGTGCGCGAGTCCGACTCGCACTTGGCCGGTTTTTTCATTTCGTTGTTGATCTTTGTTTCATTTCGTTACGAAAATATGAGCACGGTCAAAGTGATCCAAAATATACGAACACGACTTTTTTGTTAAGGGTATGTTTTTTTTTAAAGTTTGCTGAGATATGTTTGAACCTTTGGGAATGTACATATCTTTATGAACTCGACTATGCGTGGATTAGCAAGTATCAAATAACAGGCTCCAACAATACGTGGTATTCTATCGTTTGACCAGCAATGGTTTATTTTTCTAAAACGTCCAATTGGATAAAAGGAGACTTCAAAAGCTGATAGCTATATTGAAAAGCAACAGCAAAAATATCCCTTGTTTTTCTGACTTTGGTTGCGCTACTCAATTTTGTTTTATTTTTCATCGCCACCAAGCCGGGACAGTGTGGAAAAGGCAAATAGTAATTGGCTTAGATAAAATAATAAAAAAATGGTCCGCGTTTCACTGTACGAGTATTGCTGCGACAAATGAAAAATTTAATGCTTTGCGAGTTGGTGGAGTTTGGCAGTCGATGTTAAATAGCACCAAAACAACGCAGTTAGAAGGTAACGAAGTTAGATTATATGTCAAATTACAATACAAGTAATACAACACGTAAGTTATAACAGATGATTTAGAATGAAGTCATGGTAGTGACAATGCTGAATAAGAACAAATGTGATTATAGAAATATGCGTCAGAAGCTAAAAAAACTATGAAAACCATACAACTGCCCCTAGAAAGGTCCATAAGTTACGTTACCCGTGATAACGTAAAGATTGTTATCCTTCTTACCATGCCAAAAAAAACGTAAGTTTAAGCCTTAAGGATGACTCACGCTAGAACGGGCCGTGTCCGGCCCGGGCCGTTTTCTAAGAAAAACGACGGCGTTTTTACGCGGCCGAGCCATACGCAAGCCCGCGGCTGGGCCGTGCCGACACCGAGCCGCGTCCGAGCCTTAGCCGTGGCTCGGCCTGGCTTCGGTATGGCTCGGCCGCGCAAAAACGCCAACGTTTATCTTAGAAAACGGCCCGGGCCGGACACGGCCCGTTGTAGCGTGAGTCATCCTTTATTGGTTCTGTATAGTGAAAAAACATAGTTATTAAAGTGTAGTAAGATGTATTTGACCAATCAAATTTTGGCATTTAAAGATAAATATTTTTCGGTTTATACACCTTAATTGGTAAAGTTTTGATTTGAACAACCTAAGATCATCAATATATACGTCGTTGTCTGGATAACGAACTAAACCTGAGACTAAACGTCAAAATCGCATTATTATAATAGGGTGACCAAACAGTGGAACAATATTCTAGACAGCTTCTAATTAATGCGAAATATATGGCTATTTTATTATTATTTTGTTTGTGGGCCTTAATATGCCGCTTCGACCAGCAAGTGATCTATTGTGGCAGCCCTTGTTTTAGAGTTCACCGTTAAGTCCCGTTGCCTCCAGGAAATTCCAGATTCTTTGGGCGGTGATATGTTGTACTTCTTGTGGGGGTGCATTATGTGCCGCCCTAGGTAGGTACTTCTTTTATGCATGAGTGGTCCGCAGGAGCAGAGAATGTGCATTGCAGTCTCCTCTGTCTCCTGGCAGAACCTGCAAGTTGTGTCCTGCTTCATACCCATTTGAAACAGGTGTTTGTTCAATTTGCAATGTCCTGTCAGGATTCTTGTCACTGCGCAGGTTTTGTGCCTTTTGAATTGTAATAACTCTTTAGACAGCTTACTATTGAACCCTTCGATCCGGGCTTTAGCTTGTTTTTGTCCTTTGGTGAACTTCCACAGCTTGATTGCCTCTGAATTTTCCGCGTTGTTTAGCAGAGAATATGCTTTCCGTTTTGTGATGCCACAGAACGGTTCCGGGCCGACCAGGGCCGTGTCTGCACCCTGCCTTGCAAGTTCATCTGCTTTTTCGTTTCCTACAATGTCGGAGTGCCCTGGTACCCATCTAAGTATGACTTTGTTGGTGTTCGCCAGGGTGTTTAGATTATTTTTACAATTCTGGACTAGTTTAGAGTAGGACTCTAGTGATTCTAGTGCCAGCAGAGCAGCTTGGCTGTCCGAGTTGATGTAGATATGTTGGTTCCTTAGGTTTCTTTCAAGATTGATCTCCACGCATTTATTTAATGCGAAGAGTTCAGCCTGAAAGATTGAGGCCTCCTTCCCCATGCTGACGCTAGCTTTGAACTTTGGCCTCTCACCGTAGATACCACATCCAACATCATCACCTTTTTTAGATCCATCTGTATACCAAATGTGGCTTCCCTCCTTGAAGTCCATTTGGTCATTTGTCCATTTGTCTCTCGGAGGTATTTTCACTGTATATAGTCTAGTGAATTTGCATTCCACGTATGTGTCGTCAGTGGGCATGCTTAGGTTTTTGTTATCAAAAACAAGGGCCTTAAGTTTGCTTAGCGCTTGAGAGCGCCATTTTGGCCTTGTTAGTGTGCATATCCTGTAGATGCACTGCTTCGCCTCCTTTTGCACTTGCAGGTGGAGTGGCGTTAGATCGAGCAGTGCATCCAAGGCTGCCCCCGGTGTTGAGCATAAAGCTCCTGTTGCTGTTAAGCAAGCTGTACGCTGAAGACTGCTTAACTTTGTGATGGCTGTCTTTTGGTGAAAATCGCATAAACTAATCTTGAATTGTTCTCTCTTGTTTGATCGAATCGGCTCCGTCAATGCGACTGTTATTTCTACCCTTATATATCTAGCCTCCTGTAAAGGGTTTATAAAGATGCCACGGAAGCAACGGAATAAAACAACAATGTAATTTATTAAATATCTAATTAAATGTGGTTAACACAACACCGACCAAACAAGTTTAGAGTTTATACGAAGATTAGGGTGAATACCATGTGTGGCGAGGAGGATGAGACTATGCGATACTTACTGTGTGAATATCATGCCCTTGCCACACAAAGAATGAATAACTTTGGTAACGGCTATCCGCAACCAAAGGAATTCAAGGTACTTTTGCTAAGGTGCATCATCCGGTTTGTGGAAATGATGGAGTGAGCTTGGGAGTAGGCATAAAGGAAAGGTAAAATACACAAGAGATCCCACTGGAAGGCAGTGTATCTGAAAGGGCCCTCACATAAGATAAGATAAGTGTGAATATCGATGGCAAATATAGGAAAACAAAGCTTTGCACTTCTCTGGTGGATATACCGTTTAATCCATACTATTTTGTCAGGTCAAGACCGTTTCCGAATTTGGATTAAGGCGTCAAGGTGGAACAAGGAATCATGTAAAATGTATCCAGAAAAATAACGTTCCTATTTCATTATTATTACAAGCTTTTATTTAACTCGGCCGGTTCGTTTGTTAGTTCGTTAGTGTGAGACAAGTATTGGAACTGAATTTTGAACCAGTTAACCTCAACTGATTACCTACTATCGAGCTGATCTGATAAGATGATGGAGACAGAAGGTGGCCATGGGAATTCAGAACTTAGGTTATAGGTTGTACGCGGGCTGGGTTTCCGCAACTCGACGTCATAAATGCGCCTATTTTGCGTACGGGTTTTGGCACTACTGTTATTCGTACCAACCCAGTTCCACCAGGAAGCCTAGCAGACCATTTATGTTGCCGACGGCCTCCGGTAGTGACCCCGGTGTTTCGAAGTGTTTTGCCCTGTACTCGTATTCCGCCACTCCAGGACATGTCAGGATGACGTGGGCGGCTGTCTCGTCCTCTTCCATGCAGGCTCTGCAGAAAGGACTGTCTGTAACACCTAAAGTAAAAAGGTGTTTGTTTAGTAGTGCATGACCAGTTATAGCTCCTGTCAGAAGACAGAGTGCCAGCCTCTTTAGCTGCTTTAGCTTCCTTGACAATCCGGGGTTGATTGTCGGGAGGGCCTCCCTGGTTTGCCTGCAGGTTCCTAGGGTGTTCCAATGTTTTTGGTGTTCTACCTTGGTGTTTAGTTGCAGTGTGCTCCGCAGCCATGCAGAGGGTAGAGGAATTGTGGGTTCCGGTCCTACAGTTCTTGACTCTGAACCCTCTCTAGGCAGTGCTTCCGCTGCATCGTTACCGCGTGAATTGCTGTGCCCTTTGATCCATTGCAGGGTTATGTCGCTGTTATTACATAAATACCTCTGATAGGATCTTGTGGCACTCGTGTATCAGCCCAGAAGTTGTTGCGTGACCTTGCAGGGCTTGCAGTACGGATCGACTGTCGGAAAGTATGCGGATGGGATATCCCCTTACCTCCCTGGAGGCGATTGCGTGAGCAGCCATTATTATGCCCATACACTCTGCCTGGAAGACGGTGTTGTGGGTCCCTAATGGTGTCGAAATGCGTATGTTTAGGTCCTCCGAGAATACTCCTGATCCGGTGCCTGACCTTGTCTTGGATCCATCCGTGAAGATTCTTAACTCTCTGGGGTTAAATCCTTCCTGGGGGGTTTCATATAGTTCAACTTTGTACTTTTTGTCAAAGACGAACTGTCTGGAAATGATGTCTGAAGTTACCTCTATAAAGGGTTCCCTACCTATAGCCTCGTAGAGTATTTCGGTGTGAGGAACCCTGGGCGGTCTCCAGAGATGTTGTTTTTTGAGCCGTATGGCTGCTGCCAGAGCCTCTTGCCTGATAAAGATGTGAAGCGGCGGAATGTCCATGATGACTTCCAGGGCTGCAGTCGGTGTAGTCCTCATGCAGCCACTAGCCGCCTTGCAAGCCAGTCTCTGGAGGCGTTGTAGTTTAGCTTCGATCGTGGTTAGCGTGGTACGAGGCCACCACACTCTGGCGCCGTAGCTTACTATTGGTCGGATTACTGCCTGGTAAAGCCATAGAGTGATCTTGGGGTTAGTCCCCAGCTCCTACCTACCATTCTACGGCATTGCCAGAAGGTGACTGTAGCTTTTTGGATTTTATTGTCTAGGTGACTGCTCCAATTAAGTTTGGCATCGACTATTATTCAGAACTTAACCGACGTAACCCCGTTGAGTTTGGGCTCGTTAGAATCGTCTCAATGAGTAAGTAGTTGATGGCGATATACAGTCGACATTAAAAGCTTGTAGGAAAAATGTTTTGATTTTTTATTGAAACTTATCGTAGACTTGGCTTTCTGTTCCGTAACGTCAAAGAGTTCCGTGACGTTGGAGCCATGGAACTTGTTTATTTTCAAGCGTTCTTAGTTACTGTTTCGTTAATTATGAATAAAGTTTTATTTTTCAACTATTATATTACAAGTTGCCAATGTGCATAACAGCAACGGGTAACACTTGTTGCCGTGCAATTATTTCAAAATATACTTCACGGCGTGGTTTCCTAAGCAAGCTTTCAACACCAAAACGGTGTAAGTACACGTACGTGACCGTCGTAAAATCAAGCGAAAACAAGCGTTGTCACAGTGGACATTAGATTGGATTACGCACTCGAACAAACAGGATTTCATTGTAAAGGGTAGTGCGACGTGGTTTGTTTACCTATGCGTGTAAAATGTCCGCATATGCGAGCTAATGGAACGTGCCGGACGCAATCGAGTGTCCACGGTGACGCGGCGCGGTGCAGCTTTGTTAAAAAAGTGAAAATATTGGCCACATATATCTGTATTATAAAGTAGCAGCATAGCTATGAAGCTTCGTTTGGTAAAAAAAGAATTTTAGTTGTTTTGATGATTTAGGTGTTTCAGAGAACGAATCCGGTTATTATTATTAAGCGTTTTTGGCATTACGGTGTTCCGAATGATACGATTTTAATTGTTAACTTAACGAATTGAAATGTAACTGTGGACTCCTGGGTTTTTAAATGCAATATTATAAATGCAATTGTTTTTTATAGTAGGTACATTTTAAATACATAGATAGTGACATGCTCGTTCGATCAAAAAAACTTTTTCTAAACTTTTTTAATTGAAAAAAATATTAGTTAATGAAGACCACGTGGTAACTCTGGTCAAATAGGATCATTAAACTAAAGGAAAATATAGCAGAAGACGCGCCCCACTCCTCATCGCAAATCATATATATAAAGAATTATCTTGAATAAGACTGATCAATAAATATGAATAACAAAAAGTACATGTAAACAGAATCGTAATAAATTGTAGCTTTTTCATAAGTCCCTTTAAAGAACAATTTTCTAGAAGATGCCAGCGCCATCTTCGCATTCGAAAGGTCGGATTTGTTGTCTTGTGCCTCTGATCCTTATGGAGCTCTTAGGACTGAAATTTGTACTTTTACTTTAAGCCAAATTTCTGAATATGCTTTTCCCCATTTTTCATTCAATTTTGATGCGGTCTTTTTTAAGAAGAAGTTATACTCAGTACCAAGGGCTCCATCGCAGGATATGACTAGTGGAGTAAAGGACGCTCTCAAGTCTTCGGCTGCTCGGTCGTATTCGAGTGTTTCTCTCGGCTATGTCTCTGTGCTGTTTGTTGCCAGGTGAGGTTGCTGTAAGAGGAAGCGTCGGCATTTGCTATGCGAACGTCAAAGAACGCTTTCCTTGCAGGTTCCCACACACTGTTTAATAACAGGTCGCCTTTAAGGGACGGTTGAGTTGTATTTGCATCACGCATTACGGGTTTTGTCGTGCCAGTTCCCCAGGCTAGTTCTGACCAGTGTTTACAGTCATCTCTATGTTGATCGTGACCTTGTTTTACTAAGCCACCGTTTTTGCAGTTAAGTGCGTGGTTTAGGTCAAAATTACACTCTCCGCAGCCGTCGCAGTTTTGAGGAAGGCTCGAAGGTTCATGAGCATAACGAATGGCTCGAGCGTCTTTAAACTGGGCTGCTGTGAGGTCGGTATTATTGGCGGTAGTAGGGATGATAGATAGCCATTGTGAGGAATTCGTTTCAACGACTCTTTGAACACATCTTTTAATTTTATTTGGGAGTTTAGATATTATGTCTTTACTTGTTTCGATGTCTCTTATTTGTCTCGCTAGTTTTTCCTCTCTCATGGTAGCCGCCGAATAGGTTTGGTGAGCTAGTAGGTCTAGGTTTTCAGCATTTTTGATCGTATCAATTAGTATTCTGTTTAATTTTACGGTTGTCTTGTAGCAATCTAAGTTTTTAGTTGGATCGTTAATGCCAAGGCCACCGAGTTTCACTGGTAGAGTGAATAATTCATGTTCTAGTGATGTTACTTCTCTGTCTAAAATAGATGGTGTCAACGTTGTCATAATGATTTTTTTAAGGTGTGAAATTCTTCGTCAGTTTTATCCATTACTGTTTGTAGGTATATCCATTCATATTGGAGTGACTTTGTAAAGGCTGTATGTTCAAGTTGTGGGTGTATTTTTCCTTGCTTTTGATAAAAGTTTAATACAGCTAATCCATTCATTAACTTTTTCTTTGATGTATTCTTTCTGCTCGGTCTCGTCTCCAATGACACCACCTAAAAATCGGTGGGAAAGTACTGTCTTCACTCCTAGATTCCCAAATTGTCTCTTAGCCTCTTCGCTTGAGTTATTTTTTACAATGATATAGCTTTTAGAAGGTTCCGGGAAGTAACCGTATTTTGGGCCTTGTTTCATCAGTTTTTCTAGCCATTATTTTATATAATGTAGTTTACCAAAGCAGGCAGAGTCATCAGCGTACCAATTTTGTGTATATTTAGTATGGTCTTTGCAGCTTTGAATTACAGGTAAAATCCAAACAGCATACATTTGCATTGCCAAAGGGTCGCCTTGTGTTGTAACTTCTTTACTCAAAATGAAATCGTTCGAGCCTGATAAACAAATGACTGCATATCCTCTATAAGTGTTGAAAAGAAATATTGCGCAACGAGGCCAGTAGATTCTAGCATTCTAAAGAGCGATTGGACAAATCAGTGCGTTAAAGGCATTAGCTGCATCAATTAAAAGGAGGCCTTCATCATCTTCACCTTCATTAAAACATTTAGTCATAGCATTAATTCCACCTGCCTGCCTTTATACCTGTTTTTATACCGGCGCAGAACTGATCAGAGCCGCAAGCTAGTTGAACGTCTAGTCCAATTGCGGTGGCCATGGCTTTTGCAATAATGCGTTGTTATATTTCGCCGACGCCGATCGGGTGAACGCCTGGGCATTTGTTCAGTGCTATGCCTCTTCTTGCCAGTAGAGCTCTAATGCAGTACCAGTCGACAATTTTACAGCTAAGTTTTCTAGATAATGCTGCGATTGATTCTCTCCGAGCTGAGAGAATCAATCGCAGCATTAACCAGAAAGCTATGGTTTCCGAAACGAAGGAGGAGTGACTTCCATTGTTCTGAATCTGTACCACTCGATCCAGCTCCACCAGATAGTTTTCTAGCGACCTTTTCTATATGGGTTGAAGTAATATCAACATTCACTATTATCGGTAGTTCAGGGTGGTCTAAAAAATCGCTTAGTTGGGGAATCACTTGGTTAGGATGTTATTCTTTGAATATTTGATGTACTGTTTTATTTCCTAGTTTTTCATTCGGATCCATGATTTCACTTCCTGATCTTTCTGTTATCCATCTATTTGCTTGTCTGATTTTTCCTTGTAGCATAAGTCGACTAAATATTCGGACAGCATGGTCAGCACCTTGTTTCTGTTTGCTTTTTGATGATAATTTTGAATTACAGAGTAGTGTTTCGGCAATCAGTTCGTCATGCTGATCTGACTTTCACATTTCCATTCTTCTTTGAAGCATTCGTCTGATATCTTGGCCTGATTTAACCATGGAATCTCTCTGTAGTATCTTAGTACAAAAGATGAATATTTTTTCAGAGTTCCCTTCACGCGGCAATTTGTTTGTAAGTTTGTAACTTTAATTTCTGCTGCAACGAGTGAACTTAATTGTCTGCCCACGTTTCCTTGTGGGATACTTTATTGCTTACTACGAAAATTTATAATTTTTTCTCAACATTCTCTCCAAATTGAGTCTGGACCGCCTTCGCTATTCAGAAATTTAGCATTGAATCCGTTCAGGAATAAGTTTTGGATAGAGTCGGGTATTTGTGCTTGGTTGAAAGGTTCTTGTAGTGCTTCATCGAGTTGCCTTATATTTAGAGTCGAGCCGATGGTTGGTTGACCGTGGTGTCCCGGGTGGGACATGAGGATATGTCTTTTTAACCCTCTCTTTTTGTATTCGTGAAAGCATACCGGGCATGATACTTTTGTTGCTGAGGATGTATTAGGCTGCGACGACGTAATATCAGCATCAACTCCTCCGTCGTCGTCGTCCATTTGTGTTTTTAAAATGTTATTAATGTATTTCACTGTTAATTTTATGATTGAAGACGAAATAAAACAAGGAATATAGAAAAATAACAAAATAAAATGAAATAATATTTTTTGACGTGACGTCTTGTCAGTTTTACTTCTCTACACTTTGACAGATTGATGAATTAAGATGATTCCCTTGAACCAAGAGAATAAAATCTAGGCTCAATATAGTTTTGTTTCATTCAAAATAACTTAACGTAGATGTTAAATAATGTATGCCATACGATTAAATACATTTTGCATAAAATTTAATTATGTTGAGGCTAGATTTTATTCTAGCCTAGCCTAAATCTATGTGGGCGATTATTCGAGCGTTTCAAACGCTTGACTTCGGTGGCCACATTTTTGAAGAAGTGGCGGCAGATTTCAATTTCGTTTCTGGTAAGCATATAAGTCTACCGGACATATTATAAACAATATTATATTTTTAAGAGGATTAAATGTATGTATGGTGACTAAAATTAGAGCAACCACAAAATATAATAAAATGTGGCCACCGAAGTCAAGCGTTTGAAACGCTCGAATAATCGCCCTGGTGAATTTCATGGTTCAAGAATTTTTACCTCGATAAAAGTTTTTTTCTTTGAATTTGTGTGTAAATTAATATTTTCGTTCGACAGGTTTGACATAATCTTGCTACTCGGGGCACCTTTTCCTAGTCTGTTTGCCCTTTAACGATCGCTATTAGTTTCCTATTAGGTAGCTTTTTTTCGTACGATATAGAATAATAAACTAAAATTGCCATTAATTGCCAATCTGCAGTTGCGTACGAAAAAAGCTATAATTTAATCGTTGTTACTGCGTTAAATATATGTCATATTTTCACATTAAATATTTATATCCTTAATCACCCGTAGCGGCTTAACTAGTTGATATATATTCAAATAGGATTTTAAACTGGAGGTTGAATAAAGTTCGTTAGCGATTCAGAGACATGCGCCTTCTTCCAGGGAGTGGCTGAGACGGTTTATTTCATTTTGAAACTCCGCAGCGGAGTCTAAATTAAAATAGGCTGCGGGACAAGTGTAAATATTACCCTAAAATACGTTTCAAGTATAATAATGTCGGTATTATTGCTACACATATTGAATATTACGAACCAGAATAGCAACGGTTAAACCGACTTAAAAAAAAACAAGATAAAACGAACTGTGATCTCGCTAATACCATTAAGAGTAGGTAAGTAATTATATAGTATGGTAAGTAGATATCAAATATCCGTACCTATAAATTTTCCGCTTTCGTTGCTCTAGAGTCAAACAACGTTTAAATTATTGTATAATAGGTTAGTTATAAACAATATTATATTTTTAAGAGGATTAAATGTATGTATGGTGACTAAAATTAGAGCAACCACAAAATATAATAATTAGACATAAAGTCAGACATTGCTGCCGATTGCTGTTCGTTTCTATTAAACTTGGAAATAGGAATAATTTATTGTTTTATGTTTGTCGTTTGTCCTCGGAACTACATCGTTTATGAACCGATTCGTACATTTAATATATTTTATTTGAAAATATATGCTTCCAGAGTGATCCCATTGTTACCAAAAATCTAGTTGGATGATGAGAGATTGAAATTAAAATAGTATTAGTCACTTAAAAAATAATAAGTTTGTCATAATTTCATTTTTGTTACAAGCTTTTATTGCCGACTGTACTTTACTGCATACCATCATCAACTACTCATTGAGACGATTCTAACGAGCCCAAACACGATGGGGTTGTGTCGTTTTATTGCGGATTTCCTATGGCAACCTTCCAGCTCCAGCATCAGATCAGCTCCAAGTCATCATAATATTGTATTGTCATGAGATATACATAATATGCTTGCAAAATTTCAGCTCAATTGGATAACGGGAACTGACTGAAAAATCGATTGCAAATTTTGACGGATAACTTACATACTATGTAAGTATGTAGTAATTTACATACATACGAACAGTGCAAGTTAATATAAAGTTTGTAAAAAAGCGGCCAAGTGCGATTCGGACTCGCCCATGAAGGGTTCCGTATTAAAAAAAAACTACTTACTAGATCTCGTTCAAACCAATTTTCGGTGGAAGTTTGCATGGTACATAATATATTTTTTTAGTTTTATCATTTTCTTATTTTAGAAGTTACAGGGGGGGGGGGGGGGGCACATTTTACCACTTTCGAAGTGTCTCTCGCGCAAACTATTCATTTTTGAAAAAAAAGATATTAGAAATTTCAATATCATTTTTGAAGACCTATCCATAGATTTAAAGATACCTCCTCAATAGAAGATCGAAAGAGATCTGGTCGGCCGCGATCAGCGAGAACAGATCCGGTAGTTAAAATTATGAGGGAGCTAATTAGACGTAAAAACCATCGCTCTATTCGAAAACTAGCAGCCGAGTTGAAAATTTCAAGGGGATCTGCCCATAACATTTTGAGACAAGATTACCCCCTACATACAAACTAACAGCCTGATACACATTAGTATACCTACATAATTTGAATAGGTACTAGTATGTACTTTCCTAGTCACTATTTTTAAAACATTACGCTTCTATGTCGGCCAATTCCGTCCAGCTACTCAGGGTAATGTATTCGTAACATTAAATTGATGTAGCAAAGGACCACGAGATGTTCCCTTTAATAAAACTTTTGGCTTTTGTTTCCTTAATTGAAATTAGATTTCAAGAATGACACAGCTGCTACATTGGAACTCTCATCCGCGAGTAAAATTGCTTCAATTCTTTCGAGTAAGAATTCAATGGCGTTATTGTTTCATGAATTATTTAAAATCGAAGAATGCCTGAAAGAATTGTTGACATATTTCCACACATTTCGGACAGGTTCCGCATTTTTTTTTCTTAGAGAGTTAGGGCAGGACACAAAACCGTGTAGACTCGGGCAAAAATAATCTCTCTTAAAAGGCGACTTATTACTATTACTATATAAGGGGGTCAACGGCGTCGCCAGTAGTTTTTGTGGGTAGAAATACCACATAACCCAGACTTCCCCTGAGAGCTGGGTACCAGTAGGTCGATCACGTAACGCATTGTACGCGCGTCGGGTAGGTCTAAATGTCACTTTTTATATGGAGAATTGACAGTTAAAATGTACCGACGCGCGTTCGGAACGTTACGTGTTTACCCCCCAGGTCCGCAGGTTTTTCCCACGAAAAAAAAAGGCAGGACACAATGTCGTCTCGCTTGTATTAGGAGCAGCCCCCAACAGGGGATGTTTAACCAAAACCTTTCAGGAAAACGCATCCATAATAACGCCACTACTTGCTCTGTAGGTATGTGATATTATTTGCCTCGTAGTGAGTAAGGTTTCCAGAACTCCCGTGAATGCGCTATTGGGAGTGGCAGGCGGACCCGGGGTAATTAAGGATGCCTCCGAGTTTTTAATTCCACTGGTCGAATGCGCAACGCTTTGTTCTTACGTCAGGCAGATCTAAATGTTATTATTTGTATGGGAATATGACAGCTGAGCTGAGTTGTCCTACGTTCAAAAAGTTACGTCTTCAGCTCTCTGATGTAGTTTTTTTTTTATTTTATATAAAAATACGGGGTCTCGGAGTTTGCCAGCAAGCCATGGAGCGTAGCATATTATATGTAAAATTAGTGGATCGTATCCGGAACACCATGCTGCGCTCCACAACTCAAATAGTTGTTGTAGCTCGGAAGTCAGCCAAGTTGAAGTGGGACTGGGCTGGTCATGTCAGCCGCATGCCGAATGAGCTGTGGACGAAGGTGGCCACTGAATGGCAGCATTGGCAGCCCGACAGCTCAAAATGGAGACGTGGCAGACCTCGGTGGCGATGGCGGGGCGAGATAGACTCATTTTTAAAAGAATTGCTAGAGACTGCTTAGAATGGGAAGCATTAAATAAGGTATGGGGGGGGGGGGGGGGGCTTTGCCCAGCAGTGGGACACTACAGGCACACAGAGTCCTCCAATTTTTTCCATCGACTGACAAATCGTATGGGATTTTCATAGGCATAATTTATTGCTAATAACACATCACAGGTCAAAGATAAGAGTATTTCATTCATGAATCACCAAAACATTGGATAATTAGATTATTAAACATCCATACATTATATTCATTTATTATCCATATTTTTATTTGATTTTATGTTTGGATTCTATAAATTCTTTAAAACTGTAAAAACACTGCTGATAGATTCGTCATGTCATGTCTGTCTGTCTGTCTGTCCGTCCGTATGTCACAGCCACTTTTTTCCGAAACTATAAAAGATATACTGTTGAAACTTGGTAAGTAGATGTATTATGTGAACCGCATTAAGATTTTCACACAAAACTCGAAAAAAGACAGTAAGTTTTTGGGGTACCCATACTCTAAGTGAATAATAAAACAAAAAAAAATATATGATGTCCATTACCATGCAAACTTCCACCGAAAATTGGTTTGAACGAGATCTAGTAAGTAGTTTTTTTTTTAATTCGTCATAAATCGTAAACCGCAATTTATTTTACGGAACCCTTCATGTGCGAGTCCGACTCGCACTTGGCCGCTTTTTTATTTAATTGTATATGCTGGAAGTCTCACAGCTGTAGTTATGGATTCTGGTAACTTATTGTAAACTGCCGGACCCGCAACATGGGACTGTCTTACTCGTTTCACTGAGCTTTTGGAGGATCGTACAGAGCTTAAGTATTCGCATTTCAAGTGACCATATCTAACGGTTCCCGATAACAGTCCCGTTTTAATCGTTACTGCGGTCGAAATGCTTCGATCCCTTACGGAGCTTTTCTCAAGGCTGCGTCGTGCTGTAAGAACTCCTGAATGGTTGAGAAACTTTTGAATTCGGATTAGTGGTTCCGGAGTACACCTTAGTCTAAATAATTTCAACCCGTAGTGTCAATTTTCTAAATACGTAAGTGCTACCTTTTTTAACTAGGATTCATCATCATATCAGCCAATGATGTAATATAAAAACAGGGAGTCAATTGCAGTGCTACTTGCCTCAGTTTCGCGTCGTCAATGGAAACGTAAATGTGTCTCAGCTGTCAGATATGCTTGGCCAATTTTTTAAACAGAGAATTTCGTATATACACCATATCTACCCCTTTTAGGGTTCCGTAACGTTCCGTTCCGCAACTCTGTCCGTCTGTCACAACGTTAAATATTTTATATTACATCATTGATTTCAGCCGAAAGACGTCAACTGCTGGACATAAGTATCGCTAAAATAAAAGTGATCGCTCCTGCGCCATCCGCATCTACGAGTATGGCATAAATTCCAAAATATCAGATATCTTGCTAGAATTTAATAGAATTGAAAAATATTAATCCGGTTAACTCGTCATTTCATTACACACTTAGTGCAGTGGGAAATTATTGTTCTCGAATTTAACGCATTATTTTTATCTGAACCGGTTTTAATCGAGTATTTGATTTATAATTGAGACATTGAGTAATATATTTTTACTGTTGGTATTTTTCTTCCTAATTACAGAAAATCAACATTCAAAATCATTTCTGTAAATATCGGCTGCCCGCCATAATGCTATGAAGCTTTTTTTTCACGTTTCGGCATGGCCCTCTAGATTAGTTGCGTCGCGGCCTACTCGATAACAATCGATTTGATTTCAGCCGAAAGATTGGATATGGTTTTAAATATTTTACTTAGGTATATCTAAAATCGAATAATTTGTTTATTTCATACTAAGCAAATATCTCTATACATTTATTTATAGAATTAAATAAATACAAGAAATAAGATTAAAACTATTAGATCAGATACCTACGTTTTTTAACTTTTCTAAAGTTGGCAGTATGTGTATTTTAACTGATTACTATTAATATACCTGTTTTATAAAATGTACGTGCAGTATTTTAGTTACATCACAGTCGGTTAAATCGGCTGAAATGACCCATTTCACCCTCGAACTATTGGCGCTTCGTTCACTTCGTTCGAGCGCCAGAAATATTTCGGGTGGAATGGGTCACTTTCAACCCTTGGTTAACAATCTACTATTTTTATTTACCTCGTTCATATTTTCGACGTTTCGGGTATGTCACAACATGTACCAGAGCACAAGGAATTAAGTCTATTTTAGAGTCAAACGCCATCAAGTTTCAGTAAACTAATGAATAGGAAATAAAACACGCGGGGACGGATTACGTAACTTTAATTACTTTTATTATAACAAACATTAATATTAGTCTTGGCATACGGATAATTTACCATTACTCTAATACAAAATAAATACACCACTAAGTAATCCTTAGTTATACACGACAAGTAATAATCAAATCGAATAAAATGAAATGTCAATTTGATACCTTCTTAACTATTTACGTCTATTCTTAGCCTACGATTATCAATTAGATCATAGTCATTTAGATTCAGTTATATTAACGATAACATATATTGAAATATCTACCTTACGAATACGTCAGTGAAACGATTATGTAAATCAGTCATTTGAAGAATAACATTTAGGTAACGCATAATACTTATGATTAATGTAATACATGTAAGGGTTTTTAAACCTGTTTGCCAATGTAGCTAGGCATAGCATAAGGAAATGAAACGGGGTTTTGGCTGTTGGGTTTATGAAAAGCCCGCGGCTAAATGGTTGCAGACTCGTTTCCTATTATTATTTAATTAAAAACGTTTCGAGTCGGAATCAATTGTTCTACTGACGGACTAGTGCGTGTTGTTAGGGGATTCCGTCGAACACATACTTCACTTTCGGATACCGGCGCCATATTTTGGTATGTTGTTAGGCATGTCCCCTGGATTCCAAAACTGCCGGGAGACAGTCTCTAAGGAGCCTGTCTCCCCTGTAATGACGTTATCAAAAACACCGCAGCCGCGCTTGGAAAAGTGTAAATTACACCCAAACCATGCAACGCTCATACAAATGTGGGTAACCAAATGAAAGCTAAATAAATTATCAATAGTTCACTCATACATTATATTTCAATATATACGCTAGCTTAAGTACAAATTAGCAAAAGTATAAAAAAACCTAGGAATTTTCGAAGGACTTTCTGACTTAGCGGCAAAACTAGAAAAGATACACGAATGTGATCTAGAACTCAAATGATATCTAGTATTTCAGCTTTACATTTTTATTTTTTATTTAAAGATACGAGCAAAATTTGGAATATTGTGCTCAAAAAACCAACAACGCAAAGCGAGTTTTCCTTACAAGACAAAATTTTATCGAAATTTTTATTTTCCAGAAACCAGCATGAACTTTTAGTATGTTGTTAGACATGTTATGTGCACCGCAAAACTGTAGAGAGACAGTCTCTAAAGTATCTAGTTCATCAGTAATGAGATAATCTTCATGCCGCGGAGGCTTTTGGAAAAGTGGGAATTTTACCTGAACCATGAAATATATAATATATATATATAAACGTGTGTTAAATTATTTAAAAGCTTAACAAGTATGATATAATTCTTGCCATTATTGTGATTACATATATCCATAAATTTAAGTGGTTTTTGCAAAATTGTAGAGAAGAGAAGTGAAAAGCCTGTGCTAACATTAGATTTTCGGGAATTGAAATTGCTCTGAAACGTATCAATATATTGAATTACAATATTAAAACGAGTTATAGCACATTTTAGTAGCTTTCATATAATATCACATTTGCATTCAGAAAGTACATAGTTTGGGTTGAATTTAGACTTTTCAAAAAGCGGGAGCTTTTCACTTTTCTTGTCTAATATTTTGCAAATACCTCTTAAATTTAAGGATATATGGAATCTTTATGTTGACAATTAGTACAGCATATTTGTTAAGCTTTTACATGATATAATATAACACACGTTTATATCCATGAACATGGTTCAGGTAAAAATCCCACTTTTCATAAAGCCTCCGCGGCAATGAAGATTATGACATTACTGATGAACTAGACATTTTGGAGTGTCTCTTTGCAGTTTTACGATGCACATAACATGTCTAACAACATACTAAAAGTTCGTGCTAGTTTCTGAAAAATAGTAATTTTGATAAAATTTATCTTGTAGGGAAAACTCGCTTTGCGTTGTTGGTTTTTTGAGCACATTTTTCCCAATTCTGCTCTTGTCTTTAAATAAAAAACAAAAATACTAGATATCATTTGTGTTGTACAATACATTCGTGTATCTTTTGTAGTTTTGCCGCAATGTCTGAAAGTCCTTAATTTTTTTCTTGATTTTTTAATTCTTTTGCTGATAATACTTAAACTAGCGTATATATTGAAATATATCGTATCAATGAACTATTGACAGTTTATTCAGCTTTCATTTGGTACCCCTCATGTGTATGTAAGTTCCATGGTTTGGTTGTAATTTACACTTCTCCAAGCGCGGCCGCGGCGTTTTTGATGACGTCATTATAGGGGAGATCGACTCCTTAGAGATTGTCTCCCGGTAGTTTTGGAATCCAGGGGACATGCCTAACATCAAACTAAAACATGGCGCCGGTATCCGAAAGTGAAGTATTTTCCCCTAACAACATGCACTCGACGGACGTATCCGCGTGGTCGGCTCCACACATAACCGGGCTCCAGCGCTGTCCGAATAATCGTCAAGTAGTAGTGTAACCTCAAACTAACGGTTATTAACTCTCCAATGAAAGTAAATGTGGTGGTTGCCATTTAACAATTATTTAGTTGCCACTGAATATGTATATCCATGCTTGTCACATAAATTATTTTTTTCTACTCGTCGACTTTAATCTTTGAATTAAGATTTCGTACACGAAACTAAGATCACATACTTTTTAATCCTGGAGCTCTACGAGCTGGTGACGGTGCTCGTGGTTCCATAAGAGAACCGCCAGCAGCAGTCATCTTATGAATTCAGGAGCTGTATAAGATAACTGTGAAGACGTCAACGCGCAAATATACTAAGCTGCTGCGTTTCATTTCAGCAGGGCGAATTTCAATAGATACCAAGTTTGTTTAATAAATTATTATTTCCGTTGACTCGTAGAAAAAGTATTGTATACAATAGTTATATAATTAGCTTTTTAAGTCTCGTACCTTAATTAGGCCACTCAGCAAGCTTCGTGGCCTAAACTTGGTACTCGACTTAAAAAGCATACATTATATAACGATTGCATAAACTACAATTATAAATCAGTTTTCTTACTGACTATCAATGACAGTCGAGTGTACAATCATGAAGGTTTTTTTCATCGGTATCAAATTTAACAGCACTATGGCGAGATATTTAATCGACATTAATTTGATTGCTGGATTTTGATAACGGCTGCGAAAAAAGTCTCGCTATAGTGTTGATTGCTGTAATAAATATGCATTCCTAAAAAACCTCGTTACAATACATAACACATAGTACGACTAGAATAGCACGAGAAGCGAGAAATGTTTTCTTGTCACGCCTTTTTCGCGTAGCGTACGTCTCGTGCTAGCCACGGTGTAGTAATGGTACACTTTTGTTTTCGTGGAAAGGATTCTTATTTCACTAAGGGCGGGTTGCACCAACTTACGATTACAGGACGATCAACGTTAAATATGGCGCCAGCAGCTGTCATTCCATAAAAACTTGTCAAACTTTCCATACATTCGGATTTTGACGAACACCGCTTACGTTTACAGACGGTTTCGTGAATGTGAAACCCACCCTTAATAGTTAGCGTTTGATAATATTTGACGTGTCCGAGACAACTCTGTCACTGCAACTGGCTTCTTGAGGCAGACTCATCCTACTTAGTAGAAAATCAGGAACCTCATTTAACTTCAAGTAGGTACTTATTGTTTATTGATCTGTCTCCGTCGAAATAATAACTGAATATTCTATCAGGTATGCAGGTAACTAATTAGAAGTTTTAAGGTAGAAATATTTAACCTATGTTATTTTTATAACGCAGATACATAGCTTAATTAATTTGAAATAATATTGAATACTTGCAATCTTACAAATTGAAATAAACATATATTTAACGTGATTAAAAATTATCCATTAGAGTCCTTTAAGCAACAAATGTGCAAACATAATATATAGGTAATAGGGTCTATAAATGAGCATTATATCAGGACGGACGCGTATACATTAAAGAAGCTGTTAATGCTATGAAAAATATTGTCTATTAGACAATCCATTTAGACAATTCCTATATCATTAAATGAAGCACCTGTAAGAAAATGTTTAACAATAACTAGAGTCTGATATGATCCTTCAACTTTAAGTGGCGTTTCTACTCTCCAAAAGGCCGTTTCATTGCGACAGACAAATTAACAATACGGTATCCGCTAGTTCTATTTGCCGATCGCATTTTATAATTTCGACTTCAATATTGACTTACCAAAGCATAACTTTGCTAAGGTTTTCTTTGTTTTGTAAACGACATTTTATTTGCTTTACGCGAATGCAATACATTCGTCCACTACCTAACCTAATGATAAAATTATCATTTATCACACTTCCACGATCACCACTTAGTAATACACGAGCTGTTCTGTAAGTAATATCTAAGTATAATAAAACGTGCTCGTGTATTAATAAATAAGAACGTAATTCCGCTATCTTACAATTTAGAATTCCATTTTATAACTTCCCCATTTTTCCTTCAAAGCGCACTTTTTAAATTATGTGAATTTCACCAGAGGCTTCTTAAATCAAAATTTCATAGGTTGGAAGATAAAATACCTATTCAACTTTTTATTCTGGCACCTAAAGATATATTTCTTGTAACTTAATATATCTGGAAACATGCATACATTTAGCTCGTTAAGGAATGTTCTCGTTTAATTACTGAAAGACGTTACCTAGACCCATCCAAGTGAAGTATTTGTAGACCATTAAGTACACAATATATCTGTGAAATTATAGCTAACATCTATTATTTCTTAACACTATAGCTGTGTAATTTGATTATTATTTAACATTGATCATCTACCTGTAAGTGATATAAATGTAACCTGCTATTCAAGGATTTATAGGACACCAATAAAGATTGAATTTATCTCAGATTGGGTTCAGTAAAAATGGGAAGGTAATTAAGCCACCGGCTTACCGCCGCCGGGCGCGACAACTTGCCTCAATAAACGGTTAGCCAGCTCATTACTGGCATTACTTGACAATTACTGAATATAAAATAATATCACCTAATTTAAAAAGTTTACTTACTAAACACGTAATTATTAAGACCCTGATATTCATCTACTCGGTTAAAACCGTCAGGCGTTTGAAAATAAACGGGACGGGAATTACAATCTCTAATGTATAGAGGGCTAGAAAGTTTCCCAACGGGTATTACTAATATTACCATACCTACTCGAGTCATGGATTCACTATGCTAATTTGTAACATATTTTAGGAATCGGATGAAACAAAAACTCAAAAGCACCAGTATCACGAAGCTCCGAAGTAAGGAAAGATTACTCTGAGTACGCTAGACGACTGTTACACCTATGAATCGGTTAAAGAATTGATATACCATTTAGACATGAATTACGCTAGACCTGCACTGGGATGCCACGGAGTGTGGCGTGGCACGACGAGTGGGGAGTTCATTGTTCCGGTGTTCTCGCTTTGAGTGTTCGTTGGCAACAGCTGGTACAGCTGCCATGACTTCGAGCGGCGGCGGCAGCGGCGGGTCATGCGTGGAGCGAGCGTTCAGCACGCGGCCTCTTGCTCCGCTGCCGCCGCTGGAAGTTGTAGCCAAGCATGATACAGGTTCGCAGTTGTCTCTACAGCTGATAGAGGTCTACGTTGGAGGACGCCTGCTTGGAGTGGGACGCGCGGCACGCGGGGCCGGGCTCCCGGGCCGCGGATCACACTTGGGTGAAGCTGGCGTGTAGCGCGGTCTCCTCCTGCCCGATCTGGGTGGCGGGCGTGTAATACTGTCGGAAACATTCTCAATTAGAAACCAACTAAATAAATAATTTAATGTGGCACAGTAAATAGCCAAAGTAGGTACGTAGGCGAGGTGCTGAAACTGATCTAAAGCTAAGATATTTCCTTATAATAAAGACAAGTGCTGATCATTATGACCTATTCGTGCGCATAGCTCCTTCTGCTGCTGACTGCACAATTATACAAAATCGACCAAGTCTACTACTAGTAATAAGACTGGCAGTATGTACTTATTTTTTTACCGTCCGGTTCCCTGAAACGGTTTTTATCACGGCAAGCGATATGTTGCAGGTAATCTGACGAGAAACTATTACATGTGCTGCGAGTCTAAGGCTTCTATCAGATCATGATAGTTACATGGGTAGAAAAGGCACTAATACTTAATCGCGTGGAAAACGCAATTCAAGAACTCAGGAACAATTCATGTTCATTACTTATACAAGTATTTCTCCTTACCGAAAAAAATATGGTAGGCATAAATGTTTAAGTATTTGTTTGCCAAAATGTTTAGACCACTTCAAAACACTTACTCCAGCGTAAGCTCCCCCATTCCATCCGAGTCGTTCGTGTTCGCGCTGCATCTGCCTGGAGGCGTGCGAATGGGCATGCGATGGCTTGTGGTCGGCGCGCGAGGCGAGCCGCGCCTTGGCGGAAAGCGCGGCGCGCAGCGGCACGTTGGCACGCGCCGCCTCCGCGCGCCCGTGCTGACAGAACTCCAGCAATGCCACCCCCAGTGCCAGCGCCAGACCACCCACCAGCACGTAGAAGAGTCCTGCTACTTGGCCCAATGTCAGCTCGTTCACGTGTGGATTCTGAAAAAAAATCCTGTCAGAATATGTCAATCCTGACAAAAGATTTCTTTTGCTAGGCACAGGCCTCCTCTTATGGCTTATTAAATAAAGTTACGAAATTGAATCCAATATATTTGTATTATGTACATACCTGTTCGGTAAGATCACACTCCGCCTTGGTAAACCATTTTCGTATCAGTTTTTGCAATTCACCGTCATCTTTTAGAGATTGTAGTGCTAGATTGATGCCATCCCTAAAATGAAATGTTATTTATACCACAGATTACCCTTTGTTAGCAAATCACGTCTTATACGTACACTCGCATTGCAAATTCGCTGTGAAAACACGTTTCAGAAATGACACTACATTATTTCGCAATGGCCATAGAGATTTTAATATTGTGCTTACCGCAACTCTGATCCCTTTTGCAAAGCTACAGCGAAGTCTTTCACTCCAGAGTTAGTAACGGTGACCAACATCTCACATGGCTTGCTAGCATCATTTTCGGAAGAGTGATCGAATAGGAAGCTGAGCCAACTGTGCTTACTCCGAGGTATTGCGATACCTTTAATTCCTTCAGATGTATCCTGAAGCAGCAAAAACATTAGAGCAGCTCACAAAATACCTCTATAGTGTGTCATGTTCAAAGGTGTAATATAAGAGTATATAAATTCACCTCGGGACAAGCTGCCACTTTGCTGTATGTCTGAGAGGGCTCGGCTATGCGTTGGAGCGTTAGGTAGGAGGCGAGGCTAGCCGTGTACGACGATATTACAATAAATGTGAAAAACCACCAGACCGAACCTACAATTCTGCCAGATACAGATCTGAAAACAATAAAAAATAACAAATTAACCTTAGTGTACTTTACTGTACACGTATGTTTTTAGACTACATTTGTTACTTATATCATGGCCAACTCATTTGTGGTAAGAAATAGTATTCACAAATGTATTTACCTACAGTCGTGCTAACTCAAGCAAGTTATTATTTTTAGATAGGTAGTGAAATTTGAGGGTTTACAATTCTACATTTATATTGTTAATTGTTTTTTGGTTGTTATTCACCCTGTATGTTCGAAAAAGTAATTAAACTATATTAAACAAAAACATGTCAATGTCAAACTATGTATCATCTGTTCTCGCTATACGAGTATAAAGTACGAATCCTTTATTTTAATAACCGCCAGAAACAATTTTACTATTTCGAATGCGACGTTAGATAAACATTTGAAACTCAGATATCCCAGTGCTACGTCTGGTTCGTTGAGTAACATTGCCTTACAGTTGAAATTACATTTATTTTAGACTATGACTGGAACGTTTCTCTCACCACTAGGTTTTCAGTGCCCAACCTCAAATTTTATTTGAAATGTGAAATTATGACTTTAGAAATGTAGTCCGAAATATTATCATTTAGCTCGCAGAAGTGAAATAAACAAGCATATTTAGCCGTCTTTAGCAGCGAATTACATGCTAATTAATTTGTCATTCAGTGTATTTTCGGAATCTAAAGAGTTTTGAATGGACGCAATGTCAACTAAAATCAAACATTATTCGTCGGTTTCCGCGATTATCACTCATAAAATAAAGTATCTTATCGCGTATTATTATGCATTAAATACACCCCGACGTTTCGAGCCCTTTCCATTCGTGGTAAACGGGGTAGACAGAGTTTTATTTTTCAATATCAAACATTTAGTATTATTAAACATTTTGGTATCTATTTATTTTATTTTATTGAAATTTTTATTTCTATCTATATATCAGAGCCATAACATCATCCAAACCACCAAACCGAAGTTGTAATGTTTCGTATAACATAACCACGTTAAATAAAAAAACTTAACTGAGACGCAGAAGCCAGAGTCAAGTTTATCTAAGGGGATCGCGATAACGAACAAAACTAATATACTTTACACAATCAAATATTAAAATATACACTGACCTCGGTGTAATGTCGCTGCCCTGCTGCATAAAGGAGCCCACCGAGAACCACATAGAATTCCAAAAGCTGAACTCGTTCACCACAGTCGTCTGGAAACATTGAAGATTTGAATAAAAATCAATTTAGTAAGTGGGCCACGCTACTTAACTCGTGTCCGCTTAGGTACCGAATAATGTTTTGCGGCAGGAAAATAGATACGAAAGGACATTTGCAGGGTAAATTATTCATAGAACATTTGAGTATTTCGCATCACATAACGTTCACAGAGCACGATAGCTTAATAACATTTGACGCGGAGATTCAATTATTGAGGTTTAATGGATAATGGAGTAGATTAAAGAATTTAATTTTAACTTCAAGTCACGGCTAATAAATGTTCTGTTCTCGGGTTGACAAGCCAGAATTACTACTTGATGTTTTTACCAAGGACCTCACTAAAACTTTACAGTACAGAATAGATATCATTCTTATGTTCATGTTTTTGGATTTTTTAATGTTTTGATAAGACCTTATGTTATGAACGTGATTCAATAAATTAATATGAATATAAATCATTTTCGTCTTCCATTATACTATAGTGAACGTTATTGCAACTAAATGAACAACAAAAATACTCTACAGAATGAAACTTCGATCTCAGAAAGAAGTTGTTACCTTAGTAGTTGCGACTTCAGTATGTTCGGAAGATTGAGTATCGGTATAGGATACGACTCGCCACTCGTAAGGAGAAAATCTCGATACAATGAACAACACTACCGTCACGGCCAGAACGCTAAACATCAAACAGAACTGTAAATAGAACAAAAACATATTTTATTTTATTTGAAATAATTCTCAGGAGTCGAACATTTTGCAGCATGGTAAGACGTTAGTCTTAAGTATGATGTATAAGATCAAACACAATCTTGTATTGATTAATGAATAAAAAAATAAAATGAAAGCCATACCTACATACATATAAAGTAGATATTCAGGTACGTATACTATCTTATTAATTATAAATAAGGTCTTACCACGCTACCAAATGTCCGACCCCTGGAAATATGTATATAATCTATACTAACTTTATACACAGGAAGTGTCTGTGAGATTGTAGGGTTGTAAGTTTGTTTGTTTGTATGTAATGGGTAATTTCCGTAACCTCTTATCCAATTTGAAAAATTCCTTCACCTGTGTGTCAATAGACTTTCTGGATGGTTATAGGCAAAATATTATCCCGCGGGTTTGCCTGAGTTCTTTGCGATTTGCGGGCGAAGCCGCGCGGGCTGCTAGTTTCTTATAAATATGAAGTTATTTGAGGCGTAGACAAAGTTATCTTACCCAAACTTCTGTAGAGAGTGGATCAAGAAAGCTGAAAATGGTGCTCGACTCGGCGGCAATGTTCTTAAGACTCGGTTTAACGTCGAACGACAAAAATGGTTTGCTGAAATCAACTACTGTCTCTCGTTCAACAGTCACAGTGAGCGGGGCTATTGCCATGTCTGCTTCCTAAAAAAAACAGTTAGAAAGCTTTAACAATTAGAAAGTAAGAATGCAAAACTAGTTCATTGGAAAACAGTAGGTCAATCACGTAACGCATTGCACGCGCGTCTGACAGTAAAATCACAATCTAACTGTCATTTTTCCATATAAAATTGACATTTAGACCTTACAGACGCGCGTAAGAAAAGTTACGTGATCGACCCACAGGCTGAATGATGCAACGATCAGTGGAAGGCATTACGTCTTTTTGTGCCGAAAGGAAGGAAGGAGAATCAATTTTGCTGCATGAGGTATTCATCGATTTAAAATTAGCGCCCCGGGTGGCAAAGACTATCTTTTGGAAAAAAAAGTTTTTTTTAATAGTTCATTACTTACCTAGGGCGGTTAAACAAAGAATGTCTCAGATCGCAGGTATTTGACGCCCGAGCCGAAGGCAAGGGCGATAAATATGCGCTATGAGGCTTTCCTTATTACCGCCCGTGGTGAGTACAAAATTTTACGTCTCTATCTGGCCAGGAAGTGGGGTTTTCCGCACGCATAGCGTGCGGTAATTCCTACTTTATGGCCAGGTATGACGTAAAGATAGTTACCGTATTTGGGATACAGTTTTTGAACTTTGTATGCATGTAAACATATTTTAACGCTTGCCGCTGAACCGATTATAAAATTGTATGTGAATGGTTGAAATGGTTAACTAGGAACGCACGCTAGCACTTCATACAAAAGTCGAATAGCGGTACCCCACTTGCTCAGCGGAATGTAAGCCCAAGCAAATAAATATAACGTAGGTAAAAGAAGTTTCATTAAATATTCTATGCAAGAAAGAAAGTATTGGGGAGAAGGTGGAGGGCTAGTTGGTTATAGGCCTCCCGGTCCTATGTCTGTTTGGTTGCGTAATCAGGTTGCCTTTCTTGGATCTCGGTAAAATCAAATGCCGGTTGGATTGGAGAAAGGTGTAATATTGATAAACTTATGAGTGCACTTTGGAATTCAAATAAACTTTATTTATTCAACATAAATCAAGGTACGATGTTCACAAGCTTTTCAAAACGAAAAAAAGCAAAGAAAATATAGGTGTACGTAGATTTAATTATGGAGGAGTAAAAAGTGAACCACCGTTTTTTTTGCCCTCGTTGGTCTGCGCTACGGTCAGTAACAGATGTGGTTAGGTATGGCCTCTCTGGGGGCCTCTTGGGACTCCCAGGGGGAAGAAGGAAGGAAAAGGAAAATAGTACAGAAGAGTAAAGACGATAAAGGAAGAAAAGAGAAGAGTAAAATTTTGTAAAAATAATTGTATAAACAAAAGTGTAAAAGTATTTATGTAGTACTAACAGGCCTTAATGAGATGTGAAATAAGAAGCCAACGAAAACTTTGGGACAGTTTTGCGGGTTTTAAAACGATTTTACAATTCTACACTTTAACAAGTCTACAATTTTATCAAGGATTATTGGCTTTACAATATTTAGGAATGAGGCACGTAATTCAAGCTTTTACATGGATTGCGCGCTGGCCCGCTTTTCCTCTTAACACTTTCACTGGCAGGAACCCGCCCAGCGGGCGCCTACGCCGTAGTTGCTTTCCGCTACATACGGAGAAAACCATGGAATCAGCTTTAGTAGTAGCGATTCTTGGCAGCGAATGTAAGTATTAAGAGTTCTACACGTGTTGAGCCTCTGTCATAAACTAGTGCCTATTTTATAGCAGAATCTGTTTCGTTGGGAAATAACTGGGAAATTTTAAATTTCACAAACATAGGTAAATTATATTGAAAGAATGTCATTTCTAGCAAAAATGCATTGCCTAATAAGTCACTCAGTACATATGTAGGTATATCATACAAGTTTGAAACAAGAATGAGCCTCTTCATTTTATTTTAGAACAATCATTAAAAGATTAAACTTTAATATCCCGACTACGGAAAAGTAACTATGAATAAAATACATATTTAGGTAAAAATAAGCCGAAAAAGTAAAAAGTAAAACTGTATCCCGCTCTGCGTCATGCCCGAACCAAAGGTCCCCAAAATGCTTGCGGCATTGCCTCGCTGAACAGCAATTGTGACCTGTTGGACGAGCCATGACCCAGAGCGGGGGTCAAGACCCCTCTCCCTCATACGTCTGCCCAACTCCTTGAAAAGCCCGAGAGCCTCGCTGCCCCAGGGCCCAGCTGTCTCTACAGCGACTGGAACGAAGTCGTAGAATGAATAATATTTTTAATATTTGAACACGTAACTTTCTCCTCTTTCATTTGATATCCAAAACGCTATGATAGAAAATTTCGCGAAATCACCCGAAGCATAATTTCGAATCGATTGGGGTGTCAATCTCGTTATCAAAATCTGTTCAGTATTTAAAGCGCTACATTGGAACATACACAAATACAAACATAGACTGCTAAAAATATGTCTTCCTTACGACTCTGCCGTAGTCGGGCAAATAAGGACCTAATTCTCAAACATGAAGGTTCTTCATAATATTCGGTAGTAAATTAAGTACTACAACTTCGTATTTTTTCGAACGAGCGTTAGGAGACCTAAACAGAAATTTCTTTAAGACAGTTGATACGTACTAACAATCGGTTTAAAAGTTACGTAATTACGCTGCAGTTTTTCAAAAACAGGAGGTTGTATTCAATGCAGTCAATGCAAACGAACTTATGAAGAATGTCATGGCGGTCAGCAAACAGGTAGTCTTTTGTTTGAGAGTGTCGCGTTCGATTTCTTGTTTGTTCTTAAGAGAATAAACACTATTGTGCGCCCCGACCTGAAGCAGTGCCTGTTTTCTTTAGCTAGCTCCTCTTCAAATATACCATTTTACCTTGTAAAAAAAGCTTTTTCTTGCAGTCAAAAGTAGTCAAGAAACAAGTTTCTTAATGGCGTACCCTTGTTGGAAACCTTTTAAGGGGGAGCATTGAAAATAATATTTAAGTATTACATTTTCTCATACTTCTTCTTTTACATATTCGTAAACTACAATGTTTCATGGAATATAAAATAGGTCATTACGTACGAGCGAGTACCTACGAGTACTTATTTAAAAAAATATGACAAGCTGATTTATAATCACTGGTAGTGATTGACTTGATATTTGGCAAGTGTATGTGAATCTGGTAATAATAGTGAAATACGTAGAGCAAAAATTTATAAACTGAAAATAAAACTTACGAAAACATTGAAATTGGGCCTTAGTACTTATACATAACCAAGCTACATAACCAGCCCTCGCATATTCGCGAAATACTAGGTTAGGTTCGTTAGGTAGCTTCAGATGTCCCAAGGGCAAATCGTCCAGAAATAGGAGCCCAGGTATGCGGGGCTCCGTCGAATCTTTCGAACTACGAACAAAATGGCGAAAGGGGCATATCGGTAATTTAACTTTGTTATGTGGAAAACAAGGGGAAATCAATTAGGTCATGTAGCTGTATGTACCTCCATGACCCAATTTAATATAATCAATTTTTACCTTTTATTGTTAGCATACCATCTCCATGTAGGTAGGCAATTAGGTATTATGTCAGAACAATGTACTTGAAAACCGTGTGCAGAAAGACGCTCAGAATGGCGAGCTTATCCAGTTAAAGGTCTGTTTTAAACATTCTACAAAAGATGCTTCCAGAAGCACTATTTTGGTGTTTTCACTTCGGCAACTGTTCTCCGATCCATATCAGATACTTTGCATTCCCACTGAGCATCCCATTCCATTGTTCTTTGTTTAATTTATTGTTTTAAGGAGTCATTAAGTAGCATTAAAATATTTTATTTCAACTTACTTTGCGTAATATTTCACCGATCATTCCGTCCCATCCACCGATAATTTTGGGATTTTCATTTCCGTATTTACCATCTTTGACTACTCTTAGTTCATCTGAAATATGAATAAGAATTTATAATGAGGTGTGATTACACAAACAAAGCAGTTACTATTGAATATTTAGTAACCAAGTATTATTCTATTCTAACTTGAGCAATGGTTGTGGAACACTTTGGGAGATTTAACAGTAAGTAACATATCCTTGTCATAACGTGCCTGTGACATCGACTGGCAAACTTACCAGTTCATGTGTTCATGACAGGGTTATCTAAGTATTATTAAATCTTGCAAACTGTTTCATACCCACACCACATAAATCGTGATAGTCATATTTAAAGAATGTAGTTAATATCTAAACTGGCTCATTAAGCCACTAAAGCAACATCCGAACTTTGCGGAGAGTGATGTTCGAATTCAAACCAGATTCAACTTGAACACAGTAAATAGAGTGACTTACACTTGATTTCCAACTTATCCGATAACATTTTGGCGAGGTCAACGCAGAACCCCTTGTACGGGTCGTTAGGCGCGAGTCTCGTATATTCCGAGTTTTGGCGCATAATGTAGGGGGGCTCTTCTATGGTCGACACTATGTAGGTCTTGTTCCTGTTGTACACCCCAGGGATACTTGGGCCCGGCAGCTTCGGCACTACCGGGACAAAGCCTTTGTTGTCGTACCAAGTTGCGATCTGTAGCAGGAATAGTTTATCGATTAGCACACCTCCGGCGTTAAGGGGCACGCTAAGTATAATAAATCACTGCTAACTCTGCGCTGTTGAGCCAGTAGAATTCACTTGGGCCCGGATTTACCTATTTACAAACTGAAGCGAAGCAGAAATGAGTTTCTTAATATTAAATATATTTTGTTGGTTCATTATCACAACTTCTGCTTATCTTTTCTATCTTGGTTTCTTGCTACTCGTTATTCTCTTTATCGTTGCAACTGCAATAATCTCAGGTTGCGAGGAAACTCGTTTACCTTGGTTTATTTGAGATGAGTCTTGGGCTGAAGACACTTTACGACATACGAGATAAGCAGTGAACAAAAGTCACAACGAGTTAAATTCAATTTCGACATACCTTGCCTTTGTCTTTTGGAACTAAAATGACAGAGAGAATCACTTTCGACAATGAAATCGATGGGATCGCGGGCCAGTAAATGTGTAGTCGATATGACAAAGAACGTGGCACAGTCGGGGTTGTATGTAATAAAATAAACGATCCCACCCGAAACTGAATCCTTCAGAACAGGAGGAGCTCATGACCTTTAATAAGGATATACAGATAAAACAAGTTAAAACACCTTTTCCACAGGCCAAGTGAAATTCAATCTTGTATCAGTCATAAAGACTTTGACAGCGAAAACTTTACTTACTCTATCTATAAGTTGTTAGGTTTAAGACACTCTGAGAGATCTCAGAGTGTCTTAAACCCAAGCAATATAAATAAACCGTGTCGCAGTGTAGGATTTTCTCACCTTAATCATTTCTCCCTCTACCGTCATCTCCATGACTTGCAGGGAGAAATTCTTGCGGTGGCCCTCCTCATTGAACCTGACGATACCCGTCAAGCCTTCGATCTCCGTCTGAAGCAAACACATAGAATCTTGTTTTCCATATATTCTTAGCTAACACAAGATATAATTACATACAAGACAAAAGTACTCGTTTGCGCGCGAATGATTAAATTATTAAGTAATGTGTGTGTGTGTTAATTATTATTTACTGATTAACAGAATCTGGTTATTACTAAGTAAGATTTAATTATAATTATTTTTATCCTTGAAATTGTAGGTGCTCTGCGTACCCCTTCTGGAAACACGGGCGTGAATGTATGTACTTTTGTGTAGGTAGATGACAGTATTCAACTTTCCCTAACTGCAACCTTAACTTTTCAGAAACAATGAATCCAAGCGCGAAAAATGACGAGAAAAGTTTCATATCATCGTGTGGATCGGCCCGTTGCCGAGGGTTAATTAGGCGTCAACCGGCGAAACCTAATTAATCGGCGGGCTAGAGGCGTGGAACCCTGGCCCGCCAGGGCGCGGGACACACGAACTACATTTTTACATATTGCTATTGTTCAGACAAGGGTATATTAATACGTACATAAATAAGGACATTAATATCTGTACACGCCTTTATGACGTTAAGTCCCTTATGTAAGTCTATTAATACCCTAAGTACACCTAAAATTATCCTGCTAATATTATAAATGTGAAAATTTGAGTGAAGCAAGAGTGCGACAAGAAAGTTTCTTAAAAATAACACTAACTTTTTACTTTAGTACTGATACTTTGATGATATGTCTACTGCGTATCATGAGCTCTTTCGATCCTTATAGGACAAAAAAAAGGCCCAAAATATTGTTTCCTATTGTGTCACCATTTCACATATAAGTTGTATGGTGGTAAAACAAAAAAAAAGTTCAAAGATGTACGGAAATAATGGGACACTTTTTTCCTCCTATTGGGATGGAAAGAGCTCGTGATCCTATGTGAAAAAAAGTTGCAGAAAATAGCATGAAAAAATGAGTGCAAGTAAGCATGTCTTTTAAAAAATGCCACTAATTTTTTAATAACGCAAAAACGGCTAAACAGATTTAGATACAGCGATAAATATGGCTTCGAAAAAATCGCTCGTTTTGAAACTGTTGCTTATTAAATGAATAAATATTACGGGACAATCTTACACAAATCGATCTTACCCTATAGGCAGTAAGCTCATCAAGCGCTCGTGTTATGAGTACAGTACCTAGACGGCATTAATATTTAATATACATAAATCCTTCAAAACGGAAAATACTAATAAAATATATTCGTGCTTATGAGACTAATATTTTTCCTTACTGGGATTTGAACGGACGGTCAATTGGCTACTTATTTTTTTTTCACGGTGCCGTTCAAACCAGTTTTCTGACTGCATCATCTGCTGTCTTAATCTGTGAGTTAGTGACGTGCCGTTTCTACGAATATTCCACATTTGTATAGGGAATTTACCTAACTTGAGAACTTTACCCAGTATTCCGTAACTTTCGCGTACACTATTCGCGTTCAGTCAAGTGCAAAAATATGTATTGATTTAATCCTCTCATAAATACGCACCGAAAGCTTAATCCGCTGACATAAGAGTCATTAGCCTCACCAAGTCACAAATACCTATTTAAATTAAAGGTCGTATCTCGATATCGACTACGTACCGAGATACGAGGGTTTGAAGAGCAGTGACAGTTTTGGTAATGACTTGCTTGCCACCCGACGATGTATAGAGTAAGAGTATGCAATGCACCCATATTTTTACACTTCACTGTACACCAGTGGCAGAGTACACGCCGATTCCCACCAGCTTGCCAAAATTGTATTTTTAGCCAAGCCTATAGTTATAATGTACACTATCATGTGAATGCGGCCAAAACTAACTAGACATCAACGAAAACACGACAAACACGAACATTGTGCACCACGCCTAAGAAAACCTCTCGTATTCAACACCTGCGCTCCGTTTCTGATTGCGCTCAATTTAAATTTTGCTACGTTATTATGCGCTGATTCCACAGCAAAGGACTGCTCTGCTCGCGATTATTTATGACCCCACGACTTTTTAAAAGTTAACCCTTCTCAACATGGATATTATCTCGATCGGGCAAGATCGGCTCGGGGGAAGTTTGGCCCACACTTGACATTTAAAAACTGATTCCATTTAAAGGGACTCATAATGGGAAAAAATAAGGAAACAAGAGGTTAAATTTTATTATGAGTGTTAAGGTAACCCTCTGCATCTGTGGTGACGTTTTTAGAAAGATTCTACTGATGAAGTCTGTCAGACGTCATTTTTGATAATTCAAAAAAAACATAATTACATAAAAATGGCAATTATGGTTTTATAAAACGATTATTTCATTTATGATATTATTTATTTATTTAATCGTATGGCATAAATTATTTGGTCTTGAGTTTGTCACTATTTAGTACCACCCAGGGGACACGTGCAGAGTTGTGGTAGGTAGCTATGATGTTGTGATTAAATATAGTATATTAAAAATTGATAAAGAAATAAATTAAAAAGAAATATATAATCAACAACATTACAGGTTCACTTACAAATAAAATAAAAATACTATACAATTAACAACGGCGGTAAACTAACCAAAATTTTCTTCTTTTAATATTTTTATTTTCGTCAGTGTTTTTATATTTGGGTATTCCAAATTATATCTTCATTGTACAGTCAAGGTCACCAATATGTATATAGGTACCCAAAGTTGCAAAAATATGTATACAACAACCTTACTTCCGTAGTAATAAGGTCTGTATACATATTTCTGTAGCTTTGTTGTGTATATATATTGGTGACCTTGACTGTACGAGCGATATATCTATTATTTTATTTCGAAAGATACACAATCTTCCCAGATTACCAATTCCAGTTGTTTACAATCTATTTATAAAGTGGCTGAAATATGTCTTGTACATTTTGAAGGACCTCACTTAGTTATAAACATAATTATTATTATTTTATTATTAACGACATTGTAAGTTAACAGCTTATAAAAAGATAAAAACGTTTCATTTTGTCAACAAACTGCACGACCCTACTTGAATAACAAAAAAAAGTTATTATATGAAATATTTTTAACAATGAATCAATTACATCAGTGCAAATGCATCTTCTCCCGTTTTAACGCTTATGCATTAATGCACTATCAATTTGAAGCAAACATATTTATGTCTATAAATAAAATGAACACCAAACTACTAATTTAGTTGCTGCCGAAAGTGATCTTTTTTATTGTTTAATGTCCGAATTTGTTAAAGTATGTGGCTTGTGCAAGTAGCATAATTAGGTTAAGTGAAATAGTTAAGGCTATTGCACCAACCTGCAACCTGTAAGAGTATTAGCTGTATTAAAAAAAAAAATAGGACAGCTTCTGGTTTGTTACTCAGTATTATGCTGTATTGCCATCAAGCCATCATAAAACAAAAGAAAACTAGATTCTGCAGCTTTTAAGGGGCTCACAGCTCCCAATGACCTTCGATCTGTTACTGTTCGTTTTTCGTGTTTTTTTTTATGGGTTATCGTATTAACAACGAGGTTAACCGAAATAGTATCCCCTATAAACTTCAAAACTTACTGTTTTCGAGATATATTGTCACCAAACTTTGGCAGTTCTAGGCCAAAAAACCAGTTTTTTGGACGTACCTTTTGTGAAAATTAGTTAAAAATAAAAATCTTAGTTGATAGGAAACAGTTACATGTAAATTTCATATATAAAAAAGTGCATTCACAATATACTTATATCGAAAACAGAGCTTTTTTGGACCATGTTTGAATAAATCATATTAAAAATAAATATATATTAAAAAACTCTCGTGCAAATGTATCTACATTTATTAGTTTTTTAATAAAACATGTATATTTATGTTTTGTCGTTTATTAAGGATTGAAGAACCGATTAACGTGTGTGCCATAAATATGACGGAGGAATATCAACTCAAAACTCATCAAAACTACTCAAAAAGCGCGTGGAGCCCCTTAAATAAATAACAGGAGTAGGTAATTTTTTTTGCGGTGATTTGCTTGCAGTTTTTCGCCACTATGAGAACGTCAGTCTTGAAGACTGTTATTAATACCATATTTTTTACAGAATTTGCCGTATAATGATTAATTTTAGTTTAACCTCTTTAATATCCGGCTTAATTAACCCTTTATGTTTAGTTTGCAAATAAATTTCGAAAAGAAGCTTTCATCCATAAACAGAAGGCACGTTTGGAATTTAACTGATTTAAATTGCAAGTATTTTGAGTCCATACTCCAGGATATCTGCATCAATCAGATTATATCATCCATAGTGCAGTCTCGCATCCTCACGATTTTCGGGCACATATGTCAAGACGTAGCTATTGAGCGACTTGTGATCCAGGGAAAGGTCGAGGGCACTAGACCGCGAGGCAGGTCACCAAAGAGATGGACAGACCAGATTAAAACTGCAGTAAATGCATCACTGCACGCAATCATAAGGAATGCGACTGTCCGTGAGGAATGGCATCGTGTTGTGAAGCTTGCTACCAACACCTGAAATGATGACCACGACCACTCGACAAGATTGAAATCGAGGTAAACGACAAGGAAGAATATTGAGTAACAGCATTTCAAAAAACCCAGTCTAAGTGACTTGAAACTCACGTCACTAATAAAACGTTTGTATCACAAAGTAAGGAAGTTTTGTACGCATATGCATAAAATGCAGATAACAAAGCAAAGGTTCTTCAGTGGAGCCACTCATGGTTTATTGAAACTGGCAAAGAGCGCGTGGACTTCGTGTATACGTATCACAACAGCGAAATAAAATTGAAATATTCCATATCTAAACTAATATTATAAAGCGGAAATTTTGTGAGATTGTACCTTTATACGTTTGTATGTAGTGGGTAATCTCCAGAGCCACTTTATCCGGTTCCAAAAATGTTAAAAAAGTTTGTGTCTTTAAATTTACCTCTTCTACTGTTAGAGTGTCGTTTAGCTTTGTAAGTTTATATCCCTCGGGGGGTATGTTGGTCCAAGTGTCAGAATGTCCAAGGTGCCATAATGTCCGGATGTTATAAAGACCGTTAGTCAATATGTACAAGCCTCTGAATGTCCAAAGAGTCATAATATCTAGAAGTTATAAAGACCGTTTGGTCAATATTTACAAGTTTTTGAATGTCCAAGGAGTCATAATAATAATGTCCAGATGTTATAAAGATTATTAGTCAATATGTACCGCCGTCGGTTTCTGCGCTTCGACGGCCACTACCGCGGCACGCTCGCTTCGCTCGCTCTGCGACACCTGCCTAAGAGTAGAATAGGTACCTAGGTAATTGGGTGTTTTTATATTTGACAATCTGACTTTTTAAAATTTTTTTTATTTTGGTAGCTTGACATTTTGGCAATAAGACGTTTAAGTTCAAAAGAAAACAACTGGCGATTTAATATTACAACATCAGTTGGTGCGAATGCCCTATTCCGAGAATTTGCATAAATTTTCTATACTACTTAATCTTTACTAATATTATAAAGAGGAAAAGTCTGTGAGATTTTAGCTACGTAAGTTTATAAGTTTGTATGTAATATCCAGTACTGCTTATCCGAATTTTTTTAATCTTTCACCTGCGTTTAGTATAGACTACTTACTTTCTGGATAGTTACCAGCTACATTTTATCCCGCGGGTTTGTCCGTGTTCTTTGCAATACGCGGGTAGCTATCCTGCGGAACAATAGGCATGGAGACAAGCGGATGGTTGAGAAACACACACACACACAATGCGAAGTCAGCTAAGTCGGTCTATACCTAACCTCGGACCACCAATTTATAACCAATTGCCTGATACCGTCAGAAATGCAGCTTCAAACGCAGGATTCAAATTAAGACTGAAAAAGTGGCTTCTGAACAACATGGTCTATAACAACGAGTATGACAAAGTTTACAGCATGCCACTGACAATATGAAAATAAAGAATTATATTATAAATGAATGATAATAATAAATAGATGTATGAATCCAGAATTTAATGATGTATACAACTTTATAATTCGTTTCAATTAGGAAATGAATGTACCAAATTGGCCATGACCACGACCTGTAACAATTGTTATTATTAATTTTCATATTCATATTCACATGTATGAAAAGGTGATTATTATTGGCCGGTATTGTGAGTTGGAAATTACCCCAGGCCTATCGTCGGCTTGGGCGATAAGTCTTAGGAAAAACGATACCTACCTAATGGTTATGCCGACGACAATGGACCGTTTCGGAAAATTAAACAAATATTTTTTTACATTTTTAAGTCTTAGATACGAGTACCTATTGCCATGCAACGGCCTTCCCTGATTCTAATTCCTAACTAGCTTTTCCACACGTCATTGTGACATTCAGATGTTCTCTATGACTAATGATTGCTTGCAATACAGAGATGGTGGATAATACATACAAGTCACAACGCTATTTGTATACTAATGTTCACCTAGAGCCTTCGGCTGTTTATGAATGACTCTGCCCGCGTGGCAACACCCGCGTATTGCAGGATGAAATATAGGCAATGTCCAATCCAAAAATATAAACCTGGTAAACATTTTTTTTGGAATTAGATGAGTAGTAGTAGTATTAGGTACCCTCTGGGTAAAGCTATCCGTATAAGTGTTACATTATGAATTGCGTGTTACACAAATTTGTGTTTTGGATAACACAAAAATATCATCAAGTTATCAAACACAAATCAAATCGTGTCACAAAAGCAGCCATGGGTTCAAAAAAGAAACCTTAATTTTGACGGCCTTAAGTACATAAACATTTTTTTACCTGTAATATTATTTTAGAAGCTTAGTTTAGTTTACGTAGCTTGAGTAACTAACGCCCAAACGTACAGACATCAAGACTTTCACATTTATAACATTAGTAGGATGAAACCACTCATTTTGTTTTAGAAAATGGTAAGTAATCACAATGAATATTATATATTCCTAAAACCAAGCAAGCTCACAATATTAATGGAAACTGTCTCGTTTGTCGACGACGACAAAAAAGAAATCAACAAAACTTTCATTTCTGAATAAAAGATTATTTACCGTAAGATGTCACCACAACACAAAATACTTTGTTTAAAATCAAAGTGCAACTTGAAAGTTATAACAGAAGAAAAAAGCATGAGGTTTGCTGAAAATGTGGCAAAACAATCAATTATTCGGAACCATATTTTAAAAATTATAAGATAATTGTTTGACCTTTTCACCGATCATGATTTTGTCTCAAGTGATTTTGAAATGTAAATAAGCAATCAAAAATGAAATTTTCGGTATAAGCTTTTATTGGCAATTTTTGATGGTATATTATTAAGTAGTGTAGATGAAATGTGAAATGAGATAAGTTAAATCGCATCGTGCGTGATGAAAGGATGAACGCCTTCAATCAAAGACTGAGTGAGCAAGTCGAGAAGGGTTCGATGTCCCAACCAGAGATAAGGGATCAAATAACCGACGTTCTGGAAAGTTTCGAAAATTACAGTCTTAATTGAGCTCTCATTCTCTTCTCTTCTTAACACGTTCCCTGTCCGAGTGCCCCCAATGATGGGTCATGCACCTGCTTTTCAGGAGTCCATGCTTCCATAAGGATTCACAGCTTCTAACTGGAACACTTGGACGTGTAACATGGTCAGATCGTTGGATGTCAGAGTGTTGTGTTGTCCGTATCTTAATTAAGGACATAATAAATTACAAATGTACAGTATACACAAGAAATTCCCTCATGCCATGCATACAATTCATCATCATCATTATCATATCAGCCGAAAGACGTCCACTGCTGGACATAGGCCTCCCCCAAAGAGTGCCAAAGTGACCGGTCCTACGCCACCCGCATACAGCGGACTCCCGCGACCTTTACCAGGTCATCAGTCCACCTTGTGTGTTGCATGCTATTGTTATTATATTATTAAATGTAACACTAAGAATGTAAATTTGATGTACTCTCCTGACATGTAAAATATTGTATTTTATAAATAAATAATCTGTATCTGTATGGGGACAGTGAATGTGTTAAGGGTGAATTTTCACTTGAAAAGTGCGAAGATGTTGTTTCATATATTTGACACCAAATAAAACACTAAGTTATTAAATGACACCACACCGTGACAAGGTTGGGGCCGGCAAAAACTACTTCGGGCCGACCGGCCTTTAATACTTCATAACCACAATTTAAGTTCCAGCATTATTAATATTCAGGAATGATAAGTTTAGATTTTCACCCTCTTATAAGAAACTTAACTAAAATGCGATTTGTCTCTTCCTCTCAAACACAAATGTCAAGTGGCAGATCAAATATTTTAACGGCATTTCAGCAAAATTTGATGAATATTAATGAATAAAACCTACATTTAAGTCCAACGGATGATGGTCCATTTTCGAAAAAAGATAGTTTTGAACGAGATAATATTTATAATATTATAACCAGTAGTAGAATAATGAACCGTTACAGTTCGATGAATTTTGAATGGCGAGCGTTTATAAACAGTGTGTTAATTTATTTGACCACAATCTCGATCTAACGAGGGGCCTACATTATTTGTTTATGCCGTTCCCATGAATAAGCGATATATTAAAATATTCACTATCATACCGCACGATCACAATACGCATAAATAATGAATTCGCAAATCGCTATGGCGTTCACATGAACGGTATCAATCATTCGCAGAGCACATAGGGGTCACGATTTACCCAAGAGAATAGAAATCGTAACCGACGGCAAAAATTAAGCCGGCTTTTGTTCGTGGAATAAAACGATCGATTAGATATTACTAAAAGTCATATAAAGGATAGGAACTGAAGCCAAAATACGAATGCAGTTACACAACGGAAGACTAATATTTGAACTCGTTAATGTCTGGGCGGAATACTCTTGGAGCACGCATTTTGCTTCTATAATAAAAAGAAACTGTGTTTAACTTCACTAATAAAATCTGATTTATACCATTGCCTGCCTTTTTGTGTCTGGTGTACGAGGTGTATTGACAAAACACGTGTCATATTTGGGTAAATCAACTTTTTTCTGTGACCTGTTGCCATGGGTACGACTCTTACACGGCTATCACAAGACGGCCCGCGTGCCGTGTCGCGGCGAGATAGACTATCCGATTGTTTCTAATTAGAACGTTTAAAAAGAGATGGATAGTGTGTGTCACCGCGACACGGCTCGCGGGCCGTTCTGTGATAACCGTGCTGGTTCACATTATAAAACATCTGAATGTAAACAGGCTTTTTAGGGTTCCGTAGCCAAATGGAAAAAAACGGAACCCTATTCGTCATGTCTGTCTGTCTGTTCGTCCGTATGTCATAGCCACTTTTTTCCGAAACTATAAGAACTATACTGTTGAAACTTGGTAAGTAGATGTATTCTCTGAACCGCATTAAGATATTCACACACAAATACATAAAAAACAATAAATTTTGGGGGTTCCCCATACTTAGAACTGAAACTCTATTTTTTTTTTTCATCGAACCCATACGTGTGGTATTTAAAAATGATATTGAGGTTTCTAATATCATTTTTTTCTAAACTGAATAGTTTGCGCGAGAGACACTTCCAAAGTGGTAAAATGTGTGTCCACCCCCCCTGTAACTTCTAAAATAAGAGAATGATACAACTAAAAAAAATATATGATGTACAATTACCATGCAAACTTCCACCGAAAATTAGTTTGAACGAGATCTAGTAAGTAGTTTTTTTTAATACGCCATAAATCTTAAACCGCAATTTATTTCATGGGCGAGTCCGACTCGCACTTGGCCGCTTTTTTTACATATTTTTACCCCATTTTTTGTAAGAAGTTCATGTAGCATTTTTTTTTATGTATCTCGGTTAAGTTTCCCTCGGGCTAATAGCAGAATAGCGATAGAAAATAGTTTGACCCATTTATTTAAACGAGGAGGCTTGACTTCCGTTGTGTAACGTACTGTTATCCAAATACTAAGAACGCGAAATGTAAACTTAGTTCGTCCATGTATCTCTATAGCACTTGCTTATTTAAGCAACAGAGAGGAATACATATAGGTACACGATTGCACGAAGTTTGCGTATAGCGATAGTTTGCAAAACTCAAGTACTGTTAATAATTCGATTACTTTCATTTCATTTCATTTATTCCATTGCTTTGTGTTTAAAAAGATGTTATAAATAAATATGTTTCAACACAAACCCCGTTCGGGCACTGCAATAATACACTACGAGAATTATAAATAATTAAATTAAATTACATCAGTTTCATGCATTCAATACAGTAATGATTAAAATAATTTTAAAGAAATAGTTCATATAATTTTACGGCATACAACAAAACCATGGGAAGTCGTATGTATATATGGAAGAGAGAGGAGTGGACACTTGGTGAAGGCATTTAAATGTAAACTTATATGGTTACATATTGTTAAAAATTTAAGTATTCGTTCACTGTGTAGTATGCTTTTTCTAAAAGAAATGATTTTATGTTTTAAGGAAATATATTATTAGAAGGCTGGTTTTTGTATCGTTGGGGAGCTTATTATAAAGTTTTATAGACATTGGATAAGGACCATTTTTATGTAGTTAGTTTTGATGTCGTTGGAAGTAAATTATTCTTATAACGAGATTCAAAACGACGATATCTCCAATACTTCTTAGTATAGTTTTATAGGAAAACAATATCACTAGTAACGATAATATTACTGCTCTGACTTTAATAATCTATATTTTAGTATGAAATTATCGTTTTAGGAAATGAATTACTTTTGGATACCTATCGCAATCACAAAATTTTATTCCCCAACTGTATAGTTTGTCCAAATTATCATTTCGGGTAATATTGCGATAGGATACCATAACTTTTCGAACTAACATTGAACATAACCCAAAAATTTGAGACAAAGATTGAACTCGCTGGCGGTAGCCATAAACGCTTCATACTAATTGACACACAGGTATGACGTCACTCCTGTTATTTGTACTAACCGTTGCATGGAAAATCTAATAAATTGCTGATTCGCTCGCAAAATACTGCGTTTAGGTCCATAGTTGTTATACAATTTTGTTTCTATAAAAGCATAAGGATTCTATTGGTAGTTTTAAATTTAACCTTGGACAATAAAAAAATTGATACTTTTTCTAAACTTTTAAGGTTCTTTTTATGATTTTAATTATATTTTATAATTTATACCTTATTACAATCATTTGATGGTTTACTATCCATTTAGCAACACTAGTTATCAATTTTAACATGAGACATCATGCCTATTGTAATACGTACCTTCTTGATCATTCTAGAGATCTTGTCACCATGTTCGTACGGCATAATCTTGTCTCCCTTAGGGTTGCAATCTATGATGCGGCTTGCGTTAGCATTCGCGTTGCGGCGCATCGGGGCTCTGAAGATGTCCGGCTTCTTGCGCAGGAGTCGAAGAACGGCGTCCACCAACACTTGGACGGCATCGTATGTTAGCGCCGCTTGAGCCTGTGCCAACGAAATATTGTTACATAAAGGGTATGTAATGTACGGCTCAATAATCAGCGTCTACTATATTTCTGCGTGCTGCAAACGCATCTGGTGTATATATATATGTACTTGAGATTATTTGAGTAGGCCAAATTGCATCAATGTAGTCCATTCAATAAGCAACTCTACCGTCCAACGTCGAAGATTCCAATTCGAATGACAGTTTTATGAAAAATCGACCACATTAAATAATTTCACGTAGCAGGCCTTGAATGTGCGAGAAAAACGTAAAATTTGAGCCGCCGTAGTCCCATATTTCCTCCGCCAAATCAAAATCTGTGCACATCATTTTTGTAACTAGATTAACTAAGAGTTCAACTATGTCCTAATAACTGATTTTGTTACTGAGCTAGCCGCTTGTAAAACGCTAAAAATACACCATCTATACCATCGCCTAAAGACGTCAAATGTAATAAAAAACGATATTTAGAGACATAGACTCATCGTTAATCTACGTTAGAAAAAATATTTACAAAGGACTAAATTTGACGGTTAAAATAAGGCACTACGGAGGCACGAAAGGCAAGTCTTTGTATAAGGCGCGCGCCAGCCTGCATTTCCCCTTAAGGGGAAATATACGTGGATGCAGATTAGTCACTATTTGTCATAAATATACCTGTATAAATATTATGTACACCTACAGTCCCGTGAAACATCAGGTTAAGTGTCCTTAAAATATCATGCTCGAATATTAAGGATCTTACTTGACTACAGATGTATCTACTGTTGTGTTATGCCTGTGTTGGTCGCTTAGTTTAGGGACACACCTTGCCTTACAATATTACGACCATAAATTCATATTCTTGTACAAGCTGTCCCACGGCTATGTGACATGAAGGGAAAGTCCTACCTTTAATATTGAAGATATGACATTTTGCTATATGGTAGACAGACATTATTTTATTTTCAGAAATAAGTCACTCAAAGATTTAAAATCGTTGCTTGCCTCACCTAGGACAACCTGACTAAATGTGAAAAAAACAACTTCTTTTAAATTAAATATGCCAATCGAAAATGTAAATAACAAGGTTTTTTTTTTCAAATTAAACCCTTATATTTTAGATTACAGTTTCGTGATTGGTTGTGTCTTTTAGTAGGTAAATTAGCATTCCGTAGCAAAAAGGTTTAAAATGGCCTTTTAAATACAATGTCCATGGTAGCTCGACACATGGAAATGCATTTCTAACACGCTCGACGTCTCATTTTCAAATGCAAATGTTGACGTGGACTAAGTTAAATGCTGAAATGAAATGGATGTAATATATTTTATTCCTTTGAGTTTGAGATCTGATTACAATATTATTTCTACAAGCCTTATATAAATAATCCGCTATAAAGCGATAACACCCCTTATTTAAATAATAAATCATCAATATTTGGATACAATCTTACACAAATCGACCTAGTCCCAAACTAGTTAAGCAAAGCTTATATGAGTACTAGACGACGATAAACATACTTATATCGCGAAATAAATACTTAAATACATAGAAAACATCCATGACTAAGGATCAAATATTTGTGCTCATCACACAAACTAAATGCCCTTACTGGGATTCGAACCCAGGTCCCCTCCGGCTTCGTAGGCAGGGTTACTACCAACTAGGCTACAGAGGTCGTCGTTTAACAAGCAATTTTTTGTAAGATGTTACTTTCATGTGCAATAAAGAGTATTTATTTATAGAATAAATATGTAAATGTTAGGGGACAATCCTACACAAATCGAGCCAGCCTCATAGTAAACTCAATAAGACTTCTGTTATGGGTAGTAGACGAAAGATATATATGTACTTAAATACATAGAAAACATCCAAGACTCAGAAACAAATACTCAAGGTCATTCGAACCGAGGTCCTTAAGCTTCCTGGGCTAGCCAGCGTCACTACCCACTAGGCTGACCGGTCGTCTAAATATATAAATAAATATGTGGGTAGATAATGTAGTGTATGTCACTGTACATAATTAGGCATTAAAACACTCGTGTGATGTAATTATGAATATAATAAACCCACACTCGTGTTTAATGCCCTTCATTATGTACAGTCACATAAACTATTATTATGTAAAAGTGCATGCCTAGCATTAAATAATACAGCAGTAATTAGTAGTACGTAGCGACACAACTTCCTTAGTACCTATCAAGAGCAGCACGAAATTGAATTGCCAACAAACTGTCATGCAGTTTGGCAGTACATTTGTTATGTAACCATTTTATGTGTCCTTTCGAGAAATAAACTAAAAAAAAAGAAATATTAGGTAGGGGAGAATCTAAGATGGCCCCGTAGCATGGCCTTATCACGCAATAAGTGACAGGATAGAGTATCCGTCCCTGGCTGACACCGTTCGATAGAACGAGACGACGCGCTTATCCTATCACTTATCGCGTGATAACGCCATCCATGCTACGGAGCCTGAACGTTATGGGCATCTACTAGATAACGCCATCCATGCTACGGAGCCTGAACGTTATGGGCATCTACTAGATAACGCCATCCATGCTACGGAGCCTGAACGTTATGGGCATCTACTAGATAACGCCATCCATGCTACGGAGCCTGAACGTTATGGGCATCTACTAGATAACGCCATCCATGCTACGGAGCCTGAACGTTATGGGCATCTACTAGACAACGATATATTATACTAGCTTCTGCCCGCGACTTCGTACGCGTATAAATTATAGCTTAAGTACATGTTATTTTCATGTCTATAGCCATACTACTGAATAATTTGTAATTAACGATTAAAATATTTTTTACACCACGTCGGTGGCAAACAACTTATAATAAGTAGTTACCGTAGCCTATGGACGCTTGCAACTCCATAGTTTATGCGTGTATCGGTTCAAATTCTCTTTCAATCAAAACACCCTCACAAACGTCGTCATCGTCAATAATATTTGCAAAAGCTGGACTTAATGCCACAAAGCATTATCTGTCAGTCAACCTTAAGTCAAAGCTGATAATATTTGGTGGGAAGTAAGATTTTACTATAGACCCATTCATTAAATTTTCTTGATATTAAGTAGATAACTGTGGCCTTGCGCGTATAACTTCAGTTGTGTAAGTATTTTCTGTAAAAATCCAAGCATTTGCTTTCGGAAAGAGTCTGTGAGGTAAAGTTAACAGGAAGTGCATGCATGTGGTACAACAAAGTATTGATTTGAAGTCGTTTTTTAGTTGCAAATTATGAAACAAATTAAGTCTGTCCGAATGTAGAGCAGCAAACTAAGCAGTTTTATTTTATCTTCAGAAAATTTAATAGCTAGCTAATAACAATTTTAAGTCTCCCTCTTCAAAAAAGATTTATTTTCTTATCACACCTTTAACTTCCTTTTAACCCCTCCTTCTCTTAATGTTTTTTTTTAAACACACTGAAATAAGTTTACTTGTCCTGACACGGAATATATACGATTCATGACTCTCATCTCAGTTTTGAAATCGCTGAAAACAGTTTCCTTGTATGAGTATATTTACGAAGTTTTAAGGCTGAGAGTTTGAGTTGCAGGACCTATTACCTAAACAGAAGGTATCCCAACTTCAAACGAAGTATAATATTCCAGGTAAACATAGAGCATCCAGGTAAACTAAAATATTATTCGTCCACGAGCACGCACTATCATCCCCGGGTGTCTTGCAAGCGAAACCTGAGTATCGAAGTCGAGGAGGTGGGCGGCCAGGCAAGCTAGGTTTTGGTGGCATTCGTATATCAAGCTAGATGTGATGTTATCACTGCTCAGTGTTTGTAGTACTGATTTACTGTCTGAGAGTATCCGTTTGTTTGTGTATTTGTGTTTTCGACTTGTCGTCTCTTTATGGCATTGCAGGCTTCAATTATCCCTACGCATTCAGCCTGGAATGCCGTGTTTTGTACACCCAGTGGTTTGCATATGTGTATGTTTAAATCCTCTGAGAACAAACCACATCCCGTTCCCGTATTTGTTTTTGAACCATCTTTAAAGATTCTAAGACCTGTTTGGTTTAGTCCCTCTTTCGAGCCTTCCGTCAGTAATATGCCATAGTCTTTCCTAAAGACTGCAGTTTTTAGGGTTCCGTACTCAAAGAGTAAAACGGAGCCCTATTACTAAGACTGCGCTGTCCGTCCGTCCGTCCGTCCGTCCGTCCGTCTGTCTGTCACCAGGCTGTATCTCAAGAACCGTGATAGAGAGTCGAAATTTTCACAGATTATGTATTTCTGTTGCTGCTATAACAACAAATACTAAAAACAAAATAAAAATATTTTTTAAGGAGTTTCACGTTTGTTGTATGGGAGCCATACAACAAACGTGATTTTTTTGCCGTTTTTATAGATAATGGTACGGAACCCTTCGTGCGCGAGTCCAACTCGCACTTGGCCGGTTTTTTGGTATTTTGTCGATTGAAGCTTCCATCATAGGTAGGCTTGTGATTGGTTTGTTATGGATCTTCGTGTGGGGTATGTCTAGTAAATAGTTAATATTTAGAAAACGTCCACTTTAAATTTAAATTTAACAGCTTTAAATTTTCCATACTATCTAAAGCAGAGTGAACCTGTGTTAAGTGTACTATGATTAAGACGCATCAGCGTCTGCTGCCTGTCTCATCATCATCATCATCATATCAGCCGAAAGACGTCCACTGCTGGACATAGGCCTCCCCCAAAGACTGCCACAATGGCCGGTCCTGCGCCACCCGCATCCAGCGGACTCCCGCGACCTCTTTTCGTCCAATATTCCGCAGTGCTCAAGACGAGAGTCTTTGACCAGTGTGTGATGCCAGTGATGACATACCGTAGCATGGAAACGTGGTCGCTTACTATGGGCCTCATAATTAGGCTCAAAGTCACTCAAAGGGCAATGGAGCTGCCTGTCTAAAATTGAATAATAATAATTATAATATTTGATAAAAAGGGAAAGATTTGTAAACAATTTATTTATTGCATTAATTTTATATTTACAAATAAAGGTTCCATCCATAGCTCTAATTGAATATTTCCCCATTCATTAATTACGCAAGAGCCTTAAAATTTCAATACGAGACTGGGTTGATTGAAGTTAAACGATTTGTTGTAGTACTACGATTAGGCAAAGATAAAACACAAGAACAAACAAAATATTACATTACTTCGTAAAGTAATCCGACAAGCATGTAATCAAGAAGTTAGTAAAGCAACCAAATCCATTAAAGCAATAATCGTTATGGTATGGCTGATCAGTAGATCAATATTCGTCGAAACAAGGGGATCAAGAAGTTTGCACATTGAATTTATAATTAGAAATTGACTGTAGGAGCGTGCGAGTGTTGTGAGTAAATACTGTCTCACCTTAACGCAGTATTTCGCAACCAAAATGGCGATTTAGGTACTATATTTTCTAAAGAACTTTGAATTTGAGTAACTATGCGCACGACATTGATTAGTAAGTCGTCATTGGAACTACATAGAAATGTCCAGCCAGGGATATTTATAATTATACCAGGCTCCTATTTCAACAAATCAACAATTGTCGCCTGCCAATGACAATTCGACTTACATGGCTGCGTCGACTGGTTAAGGTCGTAGCTTATTGACCAAGCAATGTACGTGGAATCGTCATTGTCAGGTAACAATGGTCAAGATAGTGAAATAGGGCCCTGGATGTAATATTTATTATTAGTACTGTTCAATCTCATCAGAAATTGTTCAAGATTTTAATTAAAAGATTTCATTTCTTTTCATACAATAAATAACACCTAACACACGATACGATAAAATCCGGCCGCACCTGATTTAGTATATTTTTCTACCAACTGCTTATTAAGAAATAACACTTTGTTTAATAATCCATAGATGTAACACTATAAAATAAAAGTACAATCATATTAGAATATTTGAGCATGTGTGAGGGTTTTCCGTTATATATTCCAACATACTTATTGTTTTTTTACCGGCAAATTCTGACAGTCTTTGGTAGGTTTCTGCCTCTAAATTATTGATATGTTAGGTTTTTGTAAGTGTTTGAAGCTATTCAATGCTTTATTAAATTGTCTTTTCACAATAACTAACATTTTTTTCATTAACTTCTGTTTGGGGTAGTTAGGATATATTTACCACTTTAGTCTATTTTCTTTTTGGCTGATATTTGTTAAATAATTGCCTTCCATACAAAAACTACTTTCAGTGCTTAAAGTGGACAGTCTTGCTGGCTACCCCAAGTACAAACTAGTCAACTAATGTAACTTTTTGGTCAAATTATATTCTTAAAATTGTAAAACACCTTGTTATAATGTAATAATACGATAATGGTATTGCAGTAAAAAGTGAATGACCATTGTCAAATAATATTGCACAAAAAATTATAAGTGTGTTGGAATGCATAACATAAAAACTCATACTTGCTCGTACATTTTGATATGATTGTATTTATATTTGAAGGTATTATATCTCTGAATTTTAAAAAAAAAGTGTTGTTTCTTAATAAGCAGTTGGTAGAAAAATATACTAGATCAGGTGCGCCCGGATTTTATCGAGTACTGGGGACCAATTTTTGACTTTCGAGCGCTCGAATCTTTCACTCGAAAACTGACAAATATTACGAAATCATCTTTTGAAATAGCGATAGAAAATTGAAAAGCGAGTGGTATTGCCCACTCGTATCGAATTATATCGGTAGAAAATTAGTGCCTGCAATTTTGACACTAAAATCGTATTCACTTTTATTTAATTTTCGAGCTCTCGAAAGTCAAAAATCGGCCCCCAGTCTTAATACTTATTCAGGAAATTTTCCAAAAACTGTATAGACAAAAAACTTTCTTATTATTATCGAACCAGCTCACAAAATTTCACGACAATTTGAGAAATGCGAAATATATAGAGGAGAACAGACGGACAGACATACGAGATAAACGGAGAAATTAGCTGTAATGATGACACTAATACATCAAAAATTATACGATATACCGAAAAAACTTGCACACCTTCATAAATGTTTGTGTACGAAGCATGCCCACTTGGGCTTGTACTTTGTGTCAGAGGAGAAATGGTGCGAATGCCTACTCCCTACCGTGTTGCTCGAATTCGGGATAAGATCCATAAACAAATGCTGCTGGTAAAATTTATCGAAAGCCAGCAAAGTAGGCATTTTCCACGAACGGCATTATTATCTTTGGCATACAATAGTACATTGTTGTAGAGGCTAGAAAGTAAGCAATAGATGGACGAGTTAGTTCGAGGATGCCCTCGAAAGTACGAGTCCAGCTATTGCACTTTCGGCCGAGGCTTAACATAGTGCTTTTCATGTCTACTGCGAGGAAATTGCAAATAATCATAATTTTAAATCAAAATTAAGTTCATAATACTAATCAAAAAACAAAAGAAGCGCGGCACCGCTCGCCGGCGCGGCGGCGCCGCTCCTCCCGCTCGACGCCTTGTGATTGGTCGAAGAGCTGTTCAAACTGAACAACCACTATTACAATGACCAACCACTCAAAAATAATCGACCATAGCAGAGTAGAAAGTAAAAAAGGCCGCTAAACACTACATTTTACGTTGCAAATCTACATTGTTTGACTGTTTTTGAATTGTACTATACTAAGAACTACTTTCTACTCGCATTTCAATCCATCTTTGGCCATATTTCCGAGCAGTGGCGTGAAAAAGCTATTTTGTAAACCAAAGGAATAATTGGCGGAAAATCAGAAAGCGCATCAACTTAAACATAAACAATCGCTTTGTGTTTGACTTTTACTTCACTTGTAGCGTTATTGTTTCATACCGAAATTGTGTTCCGCTTCCAATCCTCGATGAATTCTCGAACCATTTTCCTGGAAAAATCCACGACTCTGAATCCAGTTATATTGATAGCGCCGAATTCGGTGACCTCCTTCTCCCAACGATCGTCCATCACCTGAGGGCAAGGAAAATTTATGTAAACATAACGATTTTATTTATTTCTTCATAAAAATTAGGCAACAAAGGCAATTTACATTTAGTTAGTTACCTCACAGACTAACGTACACATTAATATAAACTGGTTTTAAAACACAACAAAAACACTTCAACTGCGATGTGTTACGCAAATTCGTGGTATCATAACCGACCGCGAAAACGCCGCAACTTGACTCCCTTCGGCCAAAATGACTGAAGGGCAATAGATTAATACTTTAACATCGTCTATGCAAAGGCTTAAGGTGGTTCGATTGCCATACAAAGCGTTATTTGACATTCGCAGGCTAACGGCGTGATATTTTAAGAAACTAATGTATCAGACTTTTATCAATTGGCTTCCTATTTGCGCCAAATTCCCCCTTTCCTAGAATAAACTTGTATAAACTAAATTAATTTGAGAAAACTAGTTTTCCCAAAATATCACGTGACAAACCAATTTCTCAAATTAATCTAGTTTATACAAGTTTATTCTAGGAAAGGTGGAATTTGGCGCAAATGGGAAGCCAATTTATGAATGTTTGTTACATAAGTTTCTTAAAATATCACGCCGTTGGCCTGCGAATGTCAAATAACGTTTTGTATGGCAATCGAACCACCTTAACATATTTTTTATGTTTAATTTGTGACGTGTACAATTCTGTATATTTTTATTCTGAACATAGGTAATAAAAATTACACCAATAAATATAAAAACAAGAAAACGACATTATAAATAAACATAAACTAACAAGCAAAAAATTATAAACTAATTAAAAACTAAATTAACTTAACTTGCCCAGTCATAGGAAGAAAACCCCGTCCAGCAGTTCCGTCTGCGGCATGGAGCCCATAACGCTGGCGGCGTTACCTCTCTGTATTGCTAATGAAATACGTTGCGAGAGGTAAGCGCGAGCCCTATGGTCCCCTGAAGCGTCGACGAGTCGTTTAGTCATTGCCCTCATAAATGATTTCATGTCAGCTGACCAGGGAATTTTTTATTACTTTTTATAGTATGCATAATTCAGAAATTCTTAAGGAGAATTTAACGAGACGGATTAGTGCTGCAACGAGTAATATTTGTATGGCCGTCTGAAAAATGTATATAAAGATACCATAGACATAGGTGGCGCTGCACTGTGCTGTATGTGGTCACTCGATTAGCACAAAATATAATTTTCACACAGCTGCTAATCAGAAAAGAGTCGTTGTTGCCCTCAAATAAAGGATCAAAATTGTACTTTTCTTCCCGGTTCTTACTATTAAGACAATATTCGAAGTATTTAGAAGGATTTCAATTATCCTCACAGAAGGTGTAAAAAGCAGTATGTGCCACTTTAGAATCCCTCGCTACGCTCAGGATTTTGCTGTAGAATCTTTTACCCATTCAGGATTCAATATACCGCCCTTGCCGTTAGGATATAATTTTGCTCCCTTGACACGCAATCTACTATTATCTCGTGTATAAACAAAGTAACTTTCAAAAATAGAGGCGTTGTGAAGAAACTTTTTCCCCAGGCCAAAAAAAATACAATTTTACAATTATCACATTAAGACTTTGACAGGGGAAATCTTTTCTCAATTCATCTGTATCTTGGCCCTGTATTGATATATAGTAAATATTTCGTTGTACAATTAAATGCACACTTGAATAATAATGGAATATGAATAGGTAGATTATATAAAAGGCAATTAACGTCAAAGATACGTATTAAAGTAAACGTACGATATGATTAGACTTTAGAACTGTTGTACGAACTGGAAGTTAAGGGACTTCGACCCTATAAAATATATACACAGGGCACACCGTAAGTCAATTGTTCCTAAAAACAAGTGTTGTTATCGGGTATTTGAAACGGTATATAAAGGCGTAAGTGATGTTAAGTCTACAACTACTTACAATCCCAATAGCATATTTAAGTAACTGGATTTTCCCCTAGAAATTTAGTTCGTTTTGCTCTCACTTAATGAAAAGTCATGGAAAAACTACTTACAGCTCTAATGGAAAATGGAACACGAAAAATCCAGATAAGCGTTATTGCAAAAGCGAGATAGGAATAGCTCGTGTGACCTCCATTTCGAATTTAACCATTATTTTTACTGGATAGCAAGTGCGAAACGAGATTAAGGTATTACGTACCAATCCGCTTAAAAAGTAGTGATAGTTGCGGCGTCCGAGCTGGACGTCTCGCACGTGTAGAATGAGGGTATCCTTGGCGAGTTGAGTGGTGGAGTCCAGGACTACGTATTTGTTGCTCCATCGGTCGAGCCGCTCGAGGGCCACCAGGAACGCGACCACATCAGTCGCATTGTTCACCCTCTTCACATTCGATATGCGGAACGTCGCGTTCCCCGGCTGCAGGCTCTGATATAGTTGCTGTAGACGCAGCAAACCTGAAACGCAAATATACGGTACACGCTGCTTCTTCTGATGTTTGGATCGGGTATTTGTCAGCTAAGTTAGTAAGGATATTTGTTCGGTGACGTTGGATTGTTACACTGCTTATACGGGAATTTGGTTGCTATGATATAAAATACATTTGTTACCTCATCCGTTACAATTTAAATATGGCAGAAATCAAAGACATGAATGCAGATTTCGCAGACACTTGTCAAATCCTTGATTCGTCAAGTTGGAGATTCGTCAAATCCTTGATTAAACTGTACCCTAGTAAGGTAAAATTAAGAAACGGTAACTTTGTCATATGAGTAACGAAAATTAGCCATACATTTATACGGCTAATTTTCATTACTCACATGACAAAGTTAACGTTTCTTAATTTTACCTTAACTAGGGTACAGTTTATTTGAAAACCACCTATTAATGAGATAAAAATGAGAGCGATTATTGTCTAAAATATAGTGAAATTTTTAATCGCTTACAAAAAAAATACTGACTGTGCAGCAAAAAATAGTGACGTACATCTAAACGAACGATCAGTATTTTAGCTGAACAAATCAGTATTTTTAGGGTTCCGTACCAAAAAGGTAAAAAAGGAACCCTTATGGTGCGTCTCTGTCCGTCTGTCACAACGTGACATATCTCAGGAACTACTTGTGCTATCAATTTAAAATTGGGACAACTGTTAGAAGGGTATGGAAAATGAACAATTTAAATATAAAATTTTATTTTCTGTGTAAATGACGAATATGAGGGGGGTTTAAAAATCAAAGTCTAGTAAATAGATCGAATGGGGTATCATATGAAAGGGCTCAAGTTGCACTTTCTAAAACCATTTTTATTTTTTTCCTACAGTGGTTAATTTTTGATTTATTAAGGAAAATGTAGAAAAAAATACCTTCTCCCCCCCTATCTCCGAAGTTTACCTAGCGAAAATACTGAAATAATTACATATGATTAAGAGTAACATAAATAATACAGGATAAATAAAACGATATCTCAAACTAGCGTATTTTTTTTTTCAAAAATAATGTCTTAATTAAAGGCTATAGCCGTGTTTCTATACAAAATTTGCCTTTCTGTCAAATGGACGTAGTTACGCGAAAACGTTCCAACCCACAGCGACCCCATTTTGAGATAAACGCAATTTTGTGTTTTAGCGGTACACTTTTTCCCTGTCATTATTTAAGGCAAATACTATTGGTTTTACTGTGGAATGCCAAACTGGTTATTGAATGATTTGCATATTTTTTGTTAATACATAACACAAGGGGCATATAAATAGGTAAAACGAGTTTGAAACGTTTTTGCTAAATTTAATTTTGTATGAACCTTGTCAAATAGCAATTATGCATTAACGTTCCAAAACGAATTTATTATATATATTTATTAAAGATATATTTATAAAAATAAATAATACACTATTTATTTTTATAAATAGTGTATTATTTTTTTATAGATTTACAATATTACAAAAAAAATAGGACGTGATCTTTTGAGCTTAGAACCTATGTGATATGGTTCCAAAAGTCATCAAAAACTTATATTAAACATTCAATTTTCATCATCGTATTCTATGATCTCGAATTCCGGAACTCCACCAAACCCATCAACATCATCAGTAGCTTCTTCAGAATTTTGAAGCGTTCTATAAAATTGAAGGCAATCCTCAGGTATGTAGTGGTACATGGATTGTAAGTCCACTAATTTCGCTGGAGCAATCGGTTTACCATTAGGCCACAATTAACAAAAATCAGATTATTTTATGTATTGCAGTTCGCGCTTTATTCTTTTATCAATTTTCAACTCATTGAAATCGTCTTCCATCGTAGACCGCATAAAAATAGAAAACATTTTATCTTTATCCAACTTAATTTCTTTTGTATGTAGCCAACTAACTTTAGATGAGTCAGAGGGCCTACCGCGAACGGCATTCGAAGTTTCCCCTCTCTGTCATACTTACGAGTTCGTACGTAAGTGCGACAGAGAAAGAAAACTTCGAATGCCGTTCGCGGTAGGCCCTCTGCAAAGTTCTTCCTATTGATAATCTTCTTTTCCAGTTTAGTTGTACTAAAAAAATCAGTCATTGTCATTTTGTAAACTTGAAGAGGTTTAACTTCTTTACAGGTTTTAATAATATTGATGTATTCTTCCGGTGTATTCTTCGTTGGTGCTGTCCTTTGATTGTTTTGACTAAATACATAAACTTAAATATACCATAGTTATTTATTTTGGTAAAATTTTTTTTTTTTCTCTCGAACATATTTAATAGCAAAAATGAATCAAGTATATGTGGATCGTTTAAAGCAAAAAATTAGACAATACTATATTATAATAAAACGTTCCAATTTATTTAGAACAGTCTTCGCAGCTTAAAAAAACAGTATGGAATAATCTAAGTAAAAGGTTTCAAATTACATGGAACATTTTTGCAGAAATAAAAAATGTATAAAGATTTTGCAAAAACGTTCCAACCCACATGGATCATTTAAGAAACAATTGAATGTGCAATTTATGAATTTAGTATAATGTTCCAAGACAAGTGGAACATTATAACGATATGTTATTCTATTAAGAGTTTTTAACAATATGTTTCAGTATGCATGTAATGTTTTTACTTTATTTTGAGTACACGTCCTTGGCATAATGGTGGGTTGGAACATTTGGGTCAAACTTTATTGATGAAACTAACCTAAAAAATACTAGCATCTTTGTGTGCACATGATGTAATATGTCAAAAATAGTACCCTGGTTATGGTAACTCATTTTCGAGTGACTTGTGGGTTGGAACGTTTTCGCGTAACTACGTCCAAATGTTCTAGTAATTTCATTTTTAGATACTCCTTGTAGGCAAAGGTCTGTTCCTCAAAGAAGAGTCATGTACACTTGTCAGTTTTCGTAATATGGCGGTTTGTTTTTTTTTCACTTTTTAATTTAAAAAATATTGCCTGAAACTTTAGTACAAATATATGTCAAAATAATGGAAACTATTTGTTGTTTATTTTTTTTGGTGTTCTGGTGTAGCGGCACCTACAGGTTTTATTTCATAAATTGCCCATCTATAGACCTACTACATATATTAAATTCAAATTATTAGCTTTGGTACTTCATGCCAAAAACTGACTACAAATAAATTTTATTTTTTAGATAATGTTTAAATAAATATCAAAAACGAAACAAACTTCCAAAAATGACAAAATACAAAAATAGGATGTAGTACGATTTCATTCATACAAGTAATTAAAGCAATCCTGTAAAAACATTGAAACAAGGAAGGAATAATTTTATTTGTAGTTAGTTTTTGGCATGAAGTACCAAAGATAATAATTTGAATTTAATATATGTAGTAGGTCTATAGATGGGCAATGTATGAAATAAAAACTGTAGGTGCCGCTACACCAGAACACCAAAAAAAAAACTAATTAAAGTTTCCATTATTTTGACATATATTTGTACTAAAGTTTCAGGCAATATTTTTTGTAGTGATGGGTTTTATTATGTAGTATAGTTTACCAAAAAATTTTATTAATCGCAAAGACCGAATTCAAGAATTAAATTAAAAAGTGAAAAAAAAACAAACCGCCATATTACGAAAACTGACAAGTGTACATGGCTCTTCTTTGGGGAACAGATCTTTGCCTACAAGGAGTATCAAAAAATGAAATTACTAGAACATTTGACAGAAAGGCAAATTTTGTATAGAAACATGGCTATAGCCTTTGTAATTTACTTACTTTTGTATGTAATTTTATAACTTCAAATTCCTATCAGATTATCTTTAAATCAGATTATTCTTTCAAATAAAAAAAATAATAATTGAAATCGGTGCGCGTGATAAAAAGCTATCGCTGATAAACAAACATATTCTGACATGACGGGTATGGTGTATGAAAGTTTGTACGGAACCCTCGGTGCGCGAGTCAGACTCGTACTTGACCGGTTTTATTTTCATGTATTTTTAAATACTTGCCAAAAATATATAGATACGTAGGCAAAGTTAGACTTCACATCATAGGCACCATTCCAGCAATTGACGGTTTCAGTAAAATTCTAAAAATATTTTTGACGTATTCGTCGTTTGATAGAACGGGGAAGACGCCCCCGACAAATCCTACGATAAAGCCTTCATTACCCACGTGTCAACCCTCTTCTCGCGCGTCTTCGTCACAGCTTCAATCTTTTCGCGGATATTACCCTTAAATTATGACAAGAGTGGCACATCGAGAGCTGCATAATGAACAAATGATGAATAGCGGAATCCGTCTTTTGTTTTGCGCGTCGACTTTAACTCTTGGACTTTTGAAACGGTTTTTCGAGGTTAATAATAGGCTAAGAAACTTAAGAAGGTTGTTTGAAATGTTTGATTAGGCTTTCATTTTATGAAATGTCTCATTGATCACATGCAGATGGGCTTTTTGATAGTTTCGCCATGTCTGTCCGTCTGTCTGTACGTATATGTCACAGGCATTTTACTCGAAAACTATGAAGTGTATTTGAAAAAAAATTGAAGTATTCCTAGGTGAAATTTGTTAGCCACTACATAGTTCTGTAATGAAATTACAAAATACTTCTTCTTTTTTTAGTGGGGCATTTCATACAATTGCAAGTCAAAAAAAGAAGTGGGTTGTGTCGGAGATACAACCGTTACATAAGTTTAAGTGGATACTTTTTTGTTGGATAACCCTCATAAATCTGAATTAATTCACTAAAATCTCTAAGTACAGATACATCGGTGTTTATGGCAACATTGACTGACGTAGCTCATTTGACTCGGGATACCTACATTGAAAATGGCGGTAATTTCTGCATTATTTTCATGTCCGCCACATAAACTAAATTAATAACATTTTGTGATTAACAACTAATGGCAAATAAAGAAGGATTAAAACATGTAATTAACTATTATTTGAAATCAGATGGGGTTTCTCTACAAAAAGTTTTCCGGAAGTCACGTGATACATTTTGAACTGTAGTACAAGAACGCGAGCAAAGAAGTATCCACTTCAAAAAAACATCAATCGATAGGCCTTTCTAAATAAAATGCTTCCACAGCATTTTTTTATATTAAGTAAATATAGTCAGAGATAATGAGGAATAGATGAAAATTTTAGAAGTGCCTGATTATTTTTTTGGTAATAAAAATAACCTTCCTTAGCACCAGAAAAAAAATGCAGACTTTTCAGCTGCGTCAATAATTTCTGATAAATATACGTGTGTCTCTGACGTTGGGGCTTTAAATGCAAATATCGATTATGGTCCTGAAACTGAACCACTTTTGTTCCGCAAGTTTGTAAAATAACTATTATTTCTATAATTTGTTAGTGTTCGAACTTTAATTGTACCATCAATGTATTGCAAACACCGCCTCATTATTTGACGTAAATGACACTGACAAGTATAAAAACTAACTAATGGATGTTGTACATTGAAAATTTTATTTAATTTGTATGGAATAATGAAAATACAAAAATAACGTATTTTTGAAAAGTTGTAGAACAAAAGTAGTTCTATTTCAGGAGCATATAATCGACATTTGAATTTAAAGCCCCAAAGTCAGAGACACACTGTAAACAGCTAAAAAATTAAAACATCTTCATCAGCGACCGGCATGTACTTTTTGTAACAAAAAGTGCATGCCGGTCTTAACAAAAAGTGCATGCCGGTCGCTGGGTTTGAACGCGGGGACTCTGACTCCGTAGTATATAGGCCAAACCAGCGGACTACGTATTAGTTGTACAGTCGAATTCATAAATATATGTACGTTCTCAAAGGTTCATAAATATCTGAGCAACCTTACGCCCTTCACAATAAAGTCGGGTTCACATATTTTTGATCACTTTGTCCGTGCACATATTTTCGAACTCGACTGTAGGACGCGATGCATATTCGAATACCTTGAGGACGTGTTATCACCACGTTAACGAAACTGTTTTACCCCGCCGTCGCAAGATTATAGTTAGTCTCTTGTCGCCTCAGCCTATATACGTCCCACTGCTGGGCGCAGGCTTCCTCTCATGGATGAGAGGTAACAAACGTATGGCAGATTATGCGTCAGAAATTCATTAATAAAGTGTAGTTATTGCTTACTTAGTATAAGACACACCGGGCCAACTGGCTTATATTAGGAAATACTTCAATATTATAATTAAGTATGTGTTGCAAATGTTATTGAATTTAATCAAGGGCCACCATAGTTACAAAAATGTTATGGAATAGAAGATGTACATTATTGCATGCTGTTTGTAACAACTGTTTGTAACTGAAAAAGGTTTAACAATAATGTATTTACTCTATGTACACGTAAACTAACCTTTTTCTGCAAATAAATTATTTTATTATTTATTTGTGTCTTTCCCGCTCACGGGACAATGATGTCCCGGACCTTTGGGAGGCGTGCGTGGGGCTAGGTACCTACAAAGTACCAACTGAGCCAACACGTAGCGGCCCTTTTGATAATTTAATGAAATGCAAGGAGTACACCGAGCGGATGCTATCCCTGCCCGTGTCATGGGACAGCACCCGCTGGGGTGTATAGGGACTATTGCTGGTTGATGGAATCTAAAGAAAACGGGTTATTGGGTGAAAATGATGGACTAGTGGCTGGGCTATTGGGTGAAACATCGGACGCCTGCCTAATAAACTGTCTCATTTTTTTATCTCTGGCAGACGGTGACTCGCCAACTGCTAGATGGGCCCCTATTAATAGCGACATTAAAAAATGGCCTAAGGGCAACACCAGTCAGAGAGGCTGGGGGGGTAGAGAGGTGGCACTGGACTTTAAACATATAGCCAACTCGCCACTTAGGTGTCCACATCTACCCTCGAGCAACAGCTCTTGCGACTTCACTCTGGACAGCCAGTTAAGGCAAGCCAGAGGTGGGGGGCCCGTCCAACCATCCACCCGATCGGCTCAGCCTGACCACAGGACACCCTCAGGAGCACTCAGGTACGTAGGGTCGCTACTCCCTAACAGCCCGCCACAAGCTGCCTTACGTTGACTGATTGCACCAGAAATCTGGTGGGCGATGGGGCCGTCACATCCCTACGCCATTTATTTATTATTATTATAAGGTGTATTGACATCGAATCTAAAGAAAAATGTTTAAAAGTCAGATCTCGATTTTTTGACATGCGTCTTTAAGAATTAATTTTTCTCAAACTTGCAATGAAATGTTGACATGACTTACTTCAAATTAGGTCCGAAAATACTACGTATCCGGTGCGACTAGTGAAGATGATATGTAAAGGAATGTCATAAAAACAAGAGGACTAATGTTAATGTCACCGGGTAAACCGTTGCTTCAAACAGGTTAAAAAAAAGTTTGGCGCGTAAATTGAAAAAAAGTTTTCTTTTCTTGTTGGCCGGATTTGTCAATAGTTCGTAATTATTTTGAAATTTTCTAATAAAAGCCATCGATTCCGAAATGAGTTCGGACGAAAATGATATGGAATTGAACTGTAGGTACGCCTCCGGAATTGCGAGCAGAAGTAGCCATGAATAATTTACTGCCCCCGAAATCAAAAGTTAGGTACATGACGGCGTATGAAAATTTCATAAAAAAGTGTGTTCTTTGTTGTAGTGCCTCGTCTATATATTTAGATATAAGTTCATGTACCTAACTATAAACTAATACTTAATTTAGGGAATAAGCGGAATATTTGTTAGTAAGAAATGTGGGACACAATTATAGGTTATGATGTGACAGCACTGACAGCTATCAGAAACGTATTATTTAGTTGTACGAATAAAACAACTACTTTTTATTTAATTGCAAGTTTGAGAAAAGCACTATACAAATCTCAGCGAGAAACGGGGTTGCCGACCGCGTATCCCTATATCTACTTGGCCTGCAACCCTTCGTTTCCCGGCCTCTATAGTAATGCACTATAATGCAATCTAATTCAATGCCGTCATAGGTACAGTAAGGGAATGAAAAGGTTGATCACCTTAAGATCTGTTTTTGCTTGCTCAGTATAAGTTATCAGTATCTGCTTTATCGACCAAGTGTCAGACACATTCCGTCATAATGATTGTCATTTCACTACACCTCTTTGAATTTTGGAAACCGAGATAAAAAAAGAAAAAAAAACGTATACAAGAAATAGCAATGATGACATTGACAGGACCTGTTACTCACATTTATAGTTTTAATAATTTTAAGCAAAGAGGATTTAATCATTAGATTTATCAAACTTGACACAACGTATTTGGCAAGATCAAACTAATAAAAAGGTTTTAGTTCAACTATTAATTAGTCAAGGAAAATTCGTCTAAGTAAATTTGAACTTTGATGTCAAACTGTTGAACGTAATTTTCAATACATCACTCTCTAATGACACACAGTTTAAAAAGGTAACATGTGCTTGCAACGTGTAAATGATTTGATTTGAAAACTGATCAACCTTTTCATTCCGCCACTGTACCACTGGAATATTTTTAAGTGTAACAAATGTTATTTCTATTTGTATACTTTAAATAAAAAAATGAGTTCACTAAGGCTGAGTCAAAGTTATTTATTTATTCTTCAGTTTAGGCATATTACCTACATGCACGTACGAAACTTGTTTGTTTTTACAAGATTTTATTTAACTTGCGCTGTTCGTGTGTATGTAATTATGTAAGTATGTAAATAATATGTCGTATGTATGTAAATATGTAAGTTTGTATGTAAGTTGTCCGTCAAAATTTGCAATTTATTTTCCAGTCACTTCCCGTTATCCGATTGAGCTGAAATTTGGAATACTTATGTATGTTTGGTGACTATGCAATACTTTGTCACACTTTAGCTGACTTGATGCTGGAGTCGGAAGATGGCCACTGGAACTCTATGATAGTCGAGTGTGGGCTCGTTTGCTTTGTTATCGTCTGCACTTTCCATTGCACATGATGGCGAGGTTCTCATGATGGAGCCTGAAGATGGCCACTGGAATTATATGATGGAAATGGCTAAGATAGTAAAGTTTGGGCTCGTTTGTTTTGTTATCGTCAGCACTTGCCATTGCACATGATGGCGAGGGTCGCATGATGGAGCCGGAAGATGGTCACTGGAATTCTATGATGAAAATTGCTAAGATAACCGAGTTTGGGCTCATTATTGTGAACAAGCGAAAAACTGAAGTACATTAAATTCTATATCAGACAGTGCCTCAAGCTTTTAAATCTTTATTACAATTTTATTACAACTTTATTACAACCACGTATGACGTCCATTCATCCAACGCGGTCAAGGGCCAAGTGATTAATGGGTCAAGGGCCATTAATGCCACTAAAATATATATAATTTTTTGCTCTTTAGTTCACATATTGAACGCTTGTTTTTTTAGAAATATTTTTTGAAGTAGTATTTTTTTAAATAAATGCTCGTTTTTTTTAAATATTTTTTTACTTAATTTATAATTAAGTTTAAAGTTGTATTTGTGCAATCTACGTGTATATTATATATATAGGTGTAAAGGGGTTACACCCGACTCGGTACGATCGTGCAAGTTTATTACTTACATTGAAATTGTAAATTTTTGGTCAATTATCCATTAAAGTTAATTTTTGACTTGGCAAATAACGATTTCTCGGTTGTAGGGGGTACGTAAGGGATACGTAAAATTAGCTTATATTAAAACAGTTCTCTCTAGTCATTAATTATACAGGTTTTTTTAGTTTTATTTTTCTAATAATTTATTGGATTTCTTGTTTTACAAATTTAACCCAGTTTCATTATTCGCGAACGCAATTTTTTTTTCTCAGACCATTTATAAACTTAATTTAACCGTGGGATTGTCGTAATACAATCCCACAGTTAAATTGTATGATCTGTTAGGAAGACAATACCAGCGAGTTCCTATAATAGGGGTGTAGACTTAAATTCCAAAAGAAAGAAAGCAAAAAAAGTAACGAAAATCCTAATCAAATATCTCAAAAAAATACGAAACTACAACCGTTTTAATATTGCTTGTTACAGAGAGAAAACGCTAGGGGATTGTGACGTCACGCACGATCCACGAGCGTCATAGTAAATGACAATCGTTTCATATGAAGGTGCGTTTTGCGGAATAGGGACAGAATCCCCAGGGTATCCCCTCTTAAAACTTTGAACACTTATAACTTTGTGATTATTTAGTAGGAATAACCTTCCTTAGCACCAGAACAAAGTTGCAGAGTTTTCAGCTGCGTTAATTATTTTTGAAAAATATAAATAGTTTTCTCACTTAGGTTTTGGGCTTAGGATGGCGAATAAGATACTTTGCTTGATCCGTTTCATATTACAAAAAAATATCTTAAAAATCCGTGGTAAACTGACAACGGCAATGATATTGACATCTGCAGCAGCTATATTTGTCATTGCCAGGGTCAGATATTTAGGTGTAAAAGCGGACCCCAGGCTCCTTTAGGGCACAACCGGGAATAACGCTAGGAGGATGATGACAAGTTTTTCCTGTCATAGTCTTTATGGCATAAGTTGGAAAAGGTATTATCACTCTAACTGTTTATCATTCATAACACACGCGTAATACGATGACGTCAAACAATAATAGTAGAGTTACATGTAAATATAAATAAAAGGGGACAGTCTTGCACAAATCAAAGTAGCCCCATAGTGAGCTTAGCAAGGCGTGTATTGTGGGTACAAGACGACGATATCTTCGACTTAAAAATATATACGACAATACATAAAAACATTCAAGACTTGGAAAAAAATATGAATTTACAAATATTTGCCCTTACCGGGATTCGAACCCTGGACCTGGTCACTACCCACTAGGCTAACCGGTCGTCAAATCATAATCAATTTTCATCTTCACAGATAAATACGATACGTATCAATCAGTATCACACGCTCAAACAATTATAAAACAATACCAAAACACAAATTGAAGCGAAATTGTATTTCGTGTTGTTAATTGTATTTTCACGAGAATAGCGAGAATCTCCCGTCGGGTAGCGTGGACGAGGGACGCTAATAAGCTAACTAAGATAATACACGAGATACTAACTACTCCCTAGTAGGAGGATTCATTCCGGACCAGGAAGTCTTTAGATGTTTGGACTCGGATAGGGCGGTCTCGTTCCTCGCGATTCAGACTACTAACTTTCCAAATGTCTTTTTGCAGCATCTGCCAAATTCGAATAGAAAAGTTTTTCTTTATCTTTGAAAGTCTAGCTCGGTAACGACCCGGAAGCTTATTTACCCTAGAGAATCAGTGCTAAGTTCCAACTCCATCTAAGAAAACTAACAGAAAGAAATTCAACTTGTTGATTTCAAACACAATTCTTTCCTATGTAATAAATAAGATTGCTTTATGAAATAAATCGGACGCTTTTTATTGTAATATTTATATCTCATTTATTTAAAACAAGCAACATTTTCTTTGTCGGTAAGTAGCTTTTCATTGGACCTCAATATAACGACGAGTATTTGGGCAGTATTGGGATCAAAGTTAGATTAAAGTTCATTCATAGCAACAGTTAAGGTCTATAAGACTTTTTTTTGCTAGGTCTAATAATAGTAAACGGACTCCTGTAATATCTATGTACATTCAATACATACATTAAAATGTAACTAACACCTCTTATATGGGTCGGTGAAGACCTGAAATAAAATATATTCATTCATTCATTCATTCAATACGTGAAAAAAAACCATAACATTCGTGCATAAATGCTGTCATCTTAATTCTCTACGAGTCTTTTAACAAGTGAGCAGCTACATGTGTTCAGCATTGGACATTTATACACACACTAGCTGTTGCCCGCGACTTCGTCCGCATAGAACTTTTTATCGTCTTAGAAAATGATTTCTCTCAATACAAAATTTGAACCCTCTTTTAGGGGATAATTAAAAAAAAAGTTGATGTTCATTTTCTAGTTTGTGAACAAACAGTCTAAAACCAAAGTTAAAAATCTCATACTTTAAAAATGCCTTGAAATACTCAAACTTTGAACCAATTTTAACACTCTTAGGGGATGGATTTGGAAAAACTCTGAAATCAGTTTTGTAGTCTTTTAACGTACAGAATAAGACCGAAGTTAAAAATCTCTTACTCACACTTTAAAATTTTATTGCTCGCCATTTAAAATTTGAACCCCCTTTTAAACCCCCTTAGAGGTTGAATTTTTCTAATCGCTGAAAGAACTTTTTTCGTAAACTTTTAAGTCTCTAGCTCAAATAAAGTGTTGCCCATACAAAGCTTTATTAACCCCCTTAGGGGTGGAATTTTCTAAAACTCTGAAAGTACTTTATTATTAATTTTAATAAGTAACATTTTGAATAGTTTTAAGTCTAGTAAAAAAAAAGTTTTTCCCACACAACACTGGCTACCCTTCTTAAGGATCTTAAGGATCCCCTTAGGGATGGAGTTTTCTAAAACGCTGAAAGTTCTTTTTTAGTATTCTAATAAGTAATCTTTTTGCAAAGTTTTAAGTCTAACTCAAAAAAAAGTGTTGCCCATGCAAAGCTTGCTCTCCTTTTTAACCCTATTAGGGGTGGAATTTTCTAAAACGATTTGTGTTCTTTTTTTGTATTTTAATAAGTAATCTTTCTACAAAGTTTCAAGTCTCTAACTCAAAAACATAAACTATCCCTGATAAAAACTTTGCACCCTTTTTTATCCCCGTTAGGGATAGATTTTTTCAAAACGCTGAAAGTCTTTTTTTTTGTATTTTTATAAGTAATCTTTCTACAAAATTTTAAGTGTCTAGCTCAGAAAAAGTGTTCCCCATACAAACCTTGCACCCTTTTTTAACCCCCTTAGGGAATGATTTTTGTAAAACGCCGAATGTAGTATTTTTCATGTTCTAATAAGTAATTTTTCGTCAAAATTTTAAGTCTCTATTAAAAAAAAATATGTTTTCCCATACAAACTTTGCACCCTATTTTACCCCCTTAGGGGTGAAATTTTCCAAAACGCTGAAAGTACTTTCTTTGTATTTAAATAATCTTTCTGCAAAGTTTTAGGACTCTAGCTAAAAAAAATAGTTTCCCACATACAAACTTTGCACCCCTATTTTAGCCCCCTATTTTTAGGGGTAGAATTTTCTAAAACGCTGAAAGTACTTAATTTGTATTCTGATGACTAATCTTTCTACAAAGTTTTAAGTCTCTATTTAAAAAAAATACTGTTTCCCCCATACAAAATTTGCACCCCTATTTTACCCCCTTAGGGGTAGATTTTTTTAAAACACTGAATCTAGGTACTTTATTTGTATTCTAATGAATAATTTCTCTACAAAGTTTTAAGTCTCTATTTAAAAAAAAGTAGTTTTTCCCATACAAACTTTGCACTCTATTCTACCCCTTTAGGGGTAGAATTTTCTAAAACCCTGAAAGTTCTTTATTTGTATTCTAATGACTGATCTTTCTACAAAGTTTTAAGTCTCTATTTAAAAAAAAATGTTTCCCCCATACAAACCTTGCACCCCTATTTTACCCCCGTAGGGGTGGAATTTTCCAAAACGCTGAAAGTATTTCATTTGTATTCTAATAACTAATTTTTCTACAAAGTTTAAGTCTATAGCTCAAAAAAAAAAGGTTCTCCCATACAAACTTTGCACCCCCATTTTACCCCCATAGGGGTAGAATTTTCAAAAATCCCTTTTTATCCCTAGCCCACGTTATAAAAGCAACATACTGTGCAAAAATCAACTCTCTAAGATTAGTAGTTTCGGCTGTGCGTTGATGAGTGAGTGAGTGAGTGTTTGAGTGAATAAGTCAGTCAGGACATAGGCATTTATTATGTATAAATAGATAGAAGATAATGAAACTCCCATTCAAATATCTCAAAAAATTATGAAGCTACATCCGTTTTAATGTCGCTTGTTAGAGTGAGAAAACGATGAGGGACTGTGACGTCAATATACTCGAGCGTCATAGTAAAAAACAATCGTTTCATATGAAGGTGCCTTTTGCGGAAAAGGGACAGAACATACCCCCTCTTAAAACTATCATTATCTATATAACCTCTTGCTTTGTTTTTTCTCCATTTGACTATATTTATTTTAAATTCTTTTTCGAGAAAATACATTATGATTATTTACCATATTTTCGATTCCTGAGCTTCACCTGAGCGACCACGAACTTCGGAATTCGAAAATATTCGGGTATCTCTATCTCTATCGCACTAACCATACTCGAGTGACAGGGATGCAAATATATGAAAATTGAGTATCGGTTTTCGTGGTAGCGCCGCAGGTACTTTGGCTGAATGCGCCGAGCGCGTGCCATTGTCATTCAAAAAAAACAAATTCGTGTTAATTATATTGTTCAAATTTGTTGATTTCATTTATTGAAATTACGACATAAAACGACATTTGCGCATATAAGTTCTCATATCAGAATCGAATATTTTTTTATGGTTTATATTTTAGCATTTGTCTCGTAAATGTCTATCGTAGACGGGATTTAAATTATTAATAAGTGAAAGGCAAAGCAATTCCGCCATTTTGACGAAAATTTGACGGTTCTTATAGCTGCATGACAGTTGGAGCAGCGTTTGATTTCAATAAAAATAAATGAAAAATTAAATGAAGTCGTATATTTCGGAAAATTAATTAAGTGTCGCAGTCGGATAAAAACTATCCTAAGTTGCAGCTAGAATAATAATGTACCTATATAAAATGTTTCATATTTTTCCGTTCATGGGATGCTGAGAACATTCGAACCGCGCAAAGCTTAGTTTCAAACTGGCTGATTCTTTTTTTAATTTAGAGATTTATTATAAGTGGAGATGCCTTTCAAGTTACAATTATGGACACGTGATTTATAAGGTTCCGTAGCCAAATGGCAAAAAACGGAACCCTTATAGATTCGTCATGTCCGTCCGTCTGTCCGTCTGTCTGTCCGTCCGTATGTCACAGCCATTTTTTTCCGAAACCATAAGAGCTATACTGTTGAAACGTATGTAGATGTATTTTGTGAACCGCATTAAGATTTTCACACAAAAATCGAAAAAAAGCATTTAGTTTTAGGGGTCCCCATACACAAAACTGAAACTCAAAAATTTTTTTTTCATCAAACCCATACGTGAGGGGTATCAATGAAATAGGTCTTCAAAAATGATATTAAGCTTTCTTACATATTTTTTTTCTAAACTGAATAGTTTGCGCGAGAGACACTTCCAAAGTGGTAAAATGTGTGTCCCCCCCCCCTGTAACTTCTAAAATAAGAGAATGATAAAACTCAAAAAAATATATGATGTACCATGCAAACTTCCACTGAAAATTGGTTTGAACGAGATCTAGTAAGTAGTTTTTTTTTAATACGTCATAAATCGTAAACTGCAATTTATTTAACGGGACCCTTCATGTGCGAGTCCGACTCGCACTTGGCCGCTTTTTAACAAAAATATCTGTATTCAAAATATTTTTTCATCCACTATCCTTCTGATACAAAAAAAGTGTCGCTTGATTCAAATTGTATTGTTACTTGTGCTTTAAAATGTAACGAAAACACGCCTTTTTATCATTGTTTTGATTTCCATTCATATTTCTATTCATTCGTAAAAAATATATAGTGGCAGGTACGATGGGATTTTTTAACCTATTTTCGTTGCAACAGAGTAGGTGTTATTTATTTAGTATGTTTGCCCCGTAAATTTACATTAATGTACGGAATACACGGTGATTTTTAAACCCTTATCTAGAATCGAATAACATTAATAACCAGCCAAAACAGATTTCTATAGAGGGGAGGGGGGGGGGGGGGTAATATGTGTACATCCATGTATATTTATACTATACTAAATATAAATTGCTACGCCCTATCAGGGTCCATATGGAACTCATGTACCTATTATAAGATCTGTACAACTATGGATGCAATAAATGATATTGAATATTGAATATTTAGTTAATTAAATTTTATAATAATGTTAACACTAATATCCACTGAATGTATGGTCACCCTACATTTCTTATGATACGTACGTCATATTTCAGCGTTTTGGCGTGAAAGTTAATAAGGTCTTATGTCAATAAACTCATGTCATGCATGTGACAATTTATTATTACTCATTAATCTCATTATTTAGTAATTGGACACAAGGGTTTTTAGGTAAACCAAACCTGGCTATTTTTCAAGGACGTTTTTATAGATTTAAAGTACCGTCAGGGTGACAATGATTTTTAATTAAACGGTTACTCGTAAGTAATTAAGTTTTATTCAGAAAAAAAATACGTTTCTTCTGGGTAACTACGATTTCATCGAGATAGGCATCGATTACTGAATTAGGCAAATTGGTTCCTGATTACGAATTAAAAATCAACCTGTATGTATACATTTGGCTACAAAAAGACGGTATACCACACTACAAGGCATACATGAGAAAAAAACTTTGCAGTCGACTGTATCTACCTGAAAGAAACACATTTCAAAAGTATCTATCGTCTTCACCTAAACAATTTAATCTTTTCGGCCGAAGACGGTAAATTGTTGCGGCTTGTTATCCTAATTTTAGAAAATACGTAAGCAAGAAAACCGTTCCTTTTTTGCGAAGAAAATTGCCCGCTGTGAAGTCTGCTGGGAATGTTGGGGCCAGCGGAATTCCGGCGTTGTCGGTCGTTGGACGTGATTCTTCTCTAGACATGATTACGTCTTTTCTTATATTGTGCGCGATGAATGGACCCCCCACGGGTGGCGAACAAGTCAATTGCTCGCAGTTTGTGACTAAAGAAACGAGCCGAACCACTCTTTGACTTTCCGCTAGGTGGGTGTCGGCTACGCCCCGTTGACTGATAAGAGATATTTCAACAACAGTCACGATAATAAATGTTTAATTACCTAGTTAAATCACCTTATGCCGATCTTCTGCGAATGCGCTGTATTGGGGGGACCAGCATTTGTATTTAACTGTCGACACATGGCATCCTCAGATCGATAAAGGATCAGCAACGACCTTGGGCAGGCGTACATTATCACCGTCGTAGCACTCATTTTTACGATTTTTAAACAATCGTTTTTACAATATTTGCATATTGATTTGAAAGCGATTTCAATAAGAAAGAAAGAAAGAAAGAAAATACATTTATAAGAAAAATAAATAAATATAAGAAGTTTTAAAACTATTTGATAGAAAAAATAACAGATCCCAATAAGTCATGTTTTGATGTTTTGATATGATATACAAATATAAAACCTATGTGGATCAACTTGGTTCATGCGCACTGTTTGGCGTCTGGCAAACATCAAACAAAATATGTAGTATTCTTTCAAAATTATCCAGAAATTAAGCCTTTGAATAATCTAATAATCATCCAATTCAAGGCGGGGCTGGCATATTTGTATGTATGTCACTGGAAGTATGTTATCATCTGCTAAACTATTATCAAACGCTCGGCATAAAATGTGGGAAAGGGACTCGTCTATTGCGCTGTTGCAACTGCCATGATTGGTGCGATGGAGAGCGCAACAGAGGTGTCCCGTTCGCACATTTTGAGGCCCTACGCACAGCGAGCGTTTGATAATAGTTTATGTAATGCCAAAAACACAATTCTAACATTGGAACTACATAGACTTGTGTAGGATTGTCCCCTTATGAAATTAATATTAAAAACGATAGCCTGACTGCCTCACTCTGCGGAATATAATTTTTAAAGTCAGTGCTCCGTCCATCCCTTAGAACAGCATCCTTTCCGGTTCTGCGCAAATGCAATAAACAGCGGAGGTTGTCAACGTCACAAGCTTCAACTTTTTGCAACCGACTTAGTGGATTTGCGTTTCTTTAGCGAGTATATAGATATATTTAAGATCTGGCATGAAGCCACGCGCCGTTTTCATGTAATTTTGGCGCGTTGCTGAATTATATATTCAGCGATCGGTATTCATTTAACGATGTAGCCATGGATAATTTGCATGCTGGTTGCTTTGTTGCTTTCTGCTAAATAAATACAGCAAATATAAGAGCGTGTTGATTGCAGATGACATGGTCTTTGCTCCACGGTAGCAAGGCGGATAAAAAAAGTTTATACGCGCATTTATTTAAATTACAATGTTTGTTTGTTCAGGACAACCTTGTAAGTCAGATTTGGCCAATAAGTAGTAGTTGATGAGCGCAATTAAATGCAGTTGACAATAAAAGAGCGTTTATCAAAAAAAAAAGTGTACATGAACGTTTTTTTTTTCAGAATTTGATATTTTCAGGCAAAATCCTCGCGAACGCAAAGCGAAGCGGCGCGACGCGACGCGGCGCGGAAGGAATAAACAGTCGCATACAATCGGCGGCGGTGCATAGTCCTGCGACGCGGCGGGGCGATTCGCAGGACAAAGCCGCCGCGTCGCACCATATCGAATCACATTCGCGCGTCGCCGCATCGTATCGCTTCGCAATTCTGTTCGCGTTGATTCCCCTACGTCGGACACATCCTTACCCATGTGAAGTGATATCAAATATAAAACTAATCAAATATACCCATATTTAAGTAGTTAAAGAGCGAATACAGCGGCAGATAAACCTTTACGGCTTTGTCCGCTGTACAAATGTTTTCTTTTGTATTGTTTTGTGTAGTAAATAAAAAAAAAGTGATATCAAATATATATATAGTCCTCCTTGTCGTATCCGACGACGGCGACCCTTACAATTTCCTCTGGTGAGCACGAATATGGCTCGCAAAGCCAAACTTAGTTTTAAATGTCCGGTCACATTGTATGCAGTACGATTTCGTATAGCTGGCCTAGTCTTCCGTAAATGGCGCTTTTGGTCCAGGTGTTCAAGTCGAGCTACTTCAAATGAAGCTACACCTTTTCTGACTTTATTACGCCATTCCGGTCTCATGGACGCGACCTCCTCCCAGCCCTCAGCAGGTATATCGCAGGCTTTGAGATGACGTTTTATTACGTCCTTGTAGCGTAGAAACTGCCCCCACGATTACGCTTTTCATCCGCAAGCTTGGAGTAGAATACAGATTTTGGGAGTCTGCAGACTGTCATGCGACTAACGTGGCCACTCCATCTCAACTGGCGTTTCATCAGTATGGCCTACATGCCGAGCATGTTAGATCTTGGTAAAACGTCCATGTTGGTCAAACGATCCTGCCACCGAATGCGGAGAATTCATCGTAAACAACGCATGTGGAAGGTGTCAAGCTTTCTAATATCTCCCTTGTACAAGCACCAGCACTCAGCAGCATATGTGAGTATTGGGAGCACCATAGCCTTGTAGACAGAAAGCTTGGTTTGGAGTTTCAGATCGTGCGATTTCCAAACACGTTGGTTCAATTTGCCGAAGGTGGCGGCAGCTTTGGCTTTGCGTAGTGGGATCTCTGAGGCAAGGCGATTGTCACTTCGAATTTGGCTGCCCAGGTACTTAAAGCTAGTCACTTCCTTCAGCACTGAACTGCCCAAAGTAATTTGAGCTGTATCAGCACTGCAACCTCGGGGTGGTTGACCTGAGTTTTGGCGACACTTATAACTAGGCCAAATCTGTCACACGAGTCACTCAAAGACACCATGGAGCCCTGGAGTGCGTCTAAGCTGCTAGCCATCATGCATACGTCATCGGCATACAGGACTTCAAGCATCGATACCTGGCGAATTTTCCCTTTTGCCCTAAAACGCGAAATATCAAAAACTCCCTTGTTTGATCGCACGTGGAGCTGAATCGGTTCACTGTTTCGGCCAAGCGCGCCACTCATTACAGCGGAGAAATACAGAGCGTATTAAGACGGAGCCACCACGCATACTTGCTTGACACCACTCCCAGAAAAATACGAGACCTCGTGGATGCACCCCAGGTCCGAACATGTGATTGTTCGCAAAGAAGATCTCAGCGATGTTTTAATCACAGGGGCCATGAGAGGAGCACAGGGCTGGACTGATCATAGGCTTATAAGATCTAAGCTACGTATTAAGCTCAAAGCACCACGAAGAGCACAACATAAAATCCCAAAACTGGCTTACCCAAGGCTGATTCACTCAAAAGTGCTGCAAAAGACTTTCGATGACGATTTCGGCACTCATTTTGTAGATGTAAATGATGTCACAGTTGATGAAGCATGGAAAACATACTCAACCAGGCTGAATGAGAGCGCTGAGCGAGTTATAGGGAAACCACCGAAGAAAAACCAAGACTGGTTCGACTTTTACGAGGAAGACATCCAGAAACTCGCTGACGACCACAGACGCGCCATGCGACTTTCAAATGCTGATCGAAAGTCTTTAAACTGGTGGCGTAACTAAGCGGAAGAGCTGCAGCAGCGTGCGGATTCGAATCAAACTGGCAAGTTTTTTGAAGGCATTCAGGCGGTTTTTGGTCCACGAGTTAGGAAAATCGCACCCATCTATTCACGTAGTCGGATCGCTTCGCAATTATGTTCGCGTTGATTCCCCTACGTAGGACACATCCTTACCCATGTGAAGTGATATCAAATATAAAACTAATCAAATATACCCCTATTTAAGTAGTTAAAGAGCGAATACAGCGGCTTTGTCCGCTGTACAAATGTTTTCTTTTGAATTGTTTTTTGTAGTGATATCAAATATATACTTATTAAATGTACTTCTTGTAATAAAATAATATAGTTACCTACAAGATAAGTGTTTTCAACTAGCATCTTTCATGAAATGAAAATATTAAAACAATTGTGGTTGTAAGAACAACATGCGGTAATCTACAAAATAAAAGACCAAAGCAATCTAATTAAATACCTAATCTATTTTATGGTCTACCAGTGTTTCCTAACAGCTAATTCATCTTTAATCCTACTTTGACTTATTGACTTCCGGCAGTCCTTTACCGACAAATCGGGCGATAAATAGTGAGGAAAAGGGCTAAAGTATTCATTTAACGTCCAGTTTAGTTATTCGAAAAGTATTCCGCTTAAAGCAAAATTACTTGAAGTGCTTCAAGAGTCCCTGCGTTGTAGATTCGACCCGGTATTGAATTTCAGCCTTGATACGCCACTTGACGCTAGGAGGGCTAATCTTTTGTATGGAAATGTATTTTGATTTTCTTGAGAGTGCGAAATAGAGGTCGTGTTTCCTGGTAAAACAATTGTTTGCTTTTCAACCAATCTTAGCAACAATCGAACAGGTGGCTTTCTTATTTGAAGGAAATAAATTATTTGTATTTTTATTTTATTTCGTGGCAAGAGTTGACGGAATTAGATGTTGGTCAATTATAGTGTTTTTTACGCACGCAGGAACTATTCGCCTTTATCATCTTTCATGGACGATGAATCGATGATCCAACTTTTTGAACTCCTTCCAACTATGTATTTTATTTAGGCAGCATTTATCTTTATCTAGTTAAAGCATAGTTATTTCAAATTGGATGTATGTAGAATAAATAAATAAATAAATATTATGGGACAATCTTACACAAATCAACCTAGGCCCACGGTAAGCTCAGTAAGGCTTGTGTTGTGGGTACTAGGCGATGATATATATAATAGATAAATACATATAGATACTTATATACATATATAACATCCATAACTCAGGAACAAATATTCGTGATAAACACACAAATAACTATTCTTCTTCTTACGCATGAATGTTAATAATGTTGGTTCAGAATTTATAAAGACCAATTTATTTAATTACAGCCGTCATGTCATACCTTCAATGATAGGCAACAGTAGATATTTTAAATCCTGGACACTTTGCCACTCTCGTTAAAATGCCGTTTGACCTCTTTACGGATTAAATGCCTGCCGGCAATAGGATTTGTCCCTTAATTCTAAGTTACTCAAAAGAAAACGGATTGTGTGATTAAGTCTTGCGTCTCACTTGCACTGGCCGTAATCGCATGAGCCCGTAAAAGATGGAACCAGTGTAATCAAACGGTTCAGTAGTTACCGGATCGCTTTGGTTCGACCCGTGCTCTTATACGTCATACCCTTATACGGTACGTTAGTGAAATGTTAAACGTAGTTATTTGATTACAATATTTCGTGAATCCCGTATAAATTTGGCCCGTATCAAATCGGCGAAACTAGGTTATTATAACTTAAAATAATTGATAGATGAGAGTGAGTAGCTTAGCTTGTATGTAAGAGATAATCAACGGAACTGCTCATCTGATAAAAACAAGTGCAAGTCGGACTCACGCACGAAGGGTTCCGTACCATTATCTATAAAAACCGTTTTTTTTTTATTTGTTGTTATAGCGGCAACATAAATAAATCATGTGTGAAAATGTCGACTGTCTAACTATCACGGTTCATGAGATACAGCCTGGTGACAGACGGACAGAGAGACGGACAGCGGTGTCTTAGTAATAGGGTCCCGTTTTACCCTTTGGGTACGGGACCCTAAAAATACACCAGTACCTAAGTATATAAAATGGACTTTCGGGGTGGATGCAGGCTACATCATCTTGCAGCTCTGCTTCGCTGTTTAACCCCTTGTATGCTAAGGTACAACAGATCCGTGCCAACATGTGAACCTATATTGTTTTACATCTCAAAGTCCTTAGATTGGACAATTTTGACATCCGCATAGGATGGGTTAGTGCTCGTGCGGAGTTTTAGTTACGAGTAAGTATTTATCTCGGTCCATTGCATTCAATTGCCTTTAGTTAGTGCTTTAATTAACTCACTAATTTAAAATAAGTTCCGTTTTCTTTTCCTTTTAAGGTACGGAACCCTAAAAATGGCATTAAATAGATATCTCTATATAATTTTCCAACATAAAGACAAAAGCAAGCCGAAACACGAAGTTAACAAAGGAAGCGGCCGCCAAATTACATTCTCAAAAACTAGGTAGTGTATATTTGAGCCGAGCTGGAGTGGTAGTAAAATCGCGGTGCTTTCCGAGCTTTGTCTAGATTGAAGGACCGCTGTTGACCAGCCGGTCTGCCCTCGATGTCACCGGGATAACATAATTAGACCTCTTTTGGTAAAGGCATGTGATAGTCTTTATGCCGTCTTACATTATTTTGACTAAGTAAACCGGTCTTAATCGCACGGACGTATTTATATCAAGTATATTTTTAATTTTTTTTATCATTACAAAATGTAAATAACATACAATTACATTGTGTAATAATAAAAAAATTAAAATCGGCCAAGTGCGAGTCGGACTCGCGCACGAAGGGTTCCGTACCATTATCTATAAAAATATTTATTTTATTCTGTTTTTAGTATTTGTTGTTATAGCGGCAACAGAAATACATCATCTGTGAAAATGTCAGCTGTCAAACTATCACTGTTGTTGAGATACAGCCTGGTGACAGACGGACAGACAGACGGACAGCGGAGTCTTAGTAATAGGGTCCCGTTTTACTGTTTGAGTACGGAACCCTAAAAATGAGGAGTGGGGAGTTTTGACTACCTAGTTCTTGATTATCAAATACAGCGAAGCTTAAAGCGCTCAACCGTGAAAACCAGCTACCTATAATATTATAATAACAATAATAACTCTTCCTTTCTAATCTTTTATCCGCCAAGAAAGTCATTCTGGCATTATTAATTTATTCCAGATTGTATAATGAATATGGAAGCAATCAAATTCATTATGGTTTTACCAGTAATCCCGGGAAAGGTGTGGCCTAAAATACGCGGTTGAAGGCTGAAATCCGGGGCATACATTAAACTCGGTGAATAAATTGAAAGTCGATAAAACCATTTCTACTATCCTATATTGAACTAGCTGCTCTAAAATGTCGGCGAATAAAATTTTATGCACAGTAATATAATTTTAAAATATGCTGATGCTCGGCAGCTCTGACCTGGTATTGCCAATTAAATGGGATAGGGTCGGAATCTCGACCATTACCATTTCTGGGTAGCAAGTTCACCTTGATTCTAATAAAACACAGTCAAGAGCATATAAAACGGGTACACTTTGTATTGATTTTCCAAACAAAGTGTGTGATTTTTTAGTTCTTGAATATACAATAGATCGAGGTAGATATGTACGAGTATAAAGGTTTCTCTGGCACCATAGCACCTAGGATTCTGAAGTATCCCGGTAAGAACGAGCTCTGACGCGTTAAGCCCTCAGAAAAGGCATATATTCCTTGTGGAATGGAATTGGCTGCTTGCTCTTAGAACATTTTCATTAACACCATTTTCTCTGTCCGTAAGTTTTATCTCAACATATTACATTTTAGACGAATAAATTCGGACAGAAATTCTCATGGAAGTTAAAATCCACAATTTTTTATTTTTATTTAATTGATAACCGCCACAATCACGCGTTTCATTTACGAACGTGTCGGTTGTACATATAGGTGGAGGACTTAACGTTAGACCTAAACAAAATGAGGAAATTCTAAGTACCTAAATATTGCGTTGTTGTTTACACTTTAATTATGACATTTATGAGGAACTTGTAGTTCCTGTATTTGTATATACCTACAGTTTTCACATTTAATCGCCTTATTCCAGTTCGGTCGAATCCGGACTTAGAAACACACGCAAAAACATTTTGAACGGAACTCTCTTCACACACCCTAGTTTAAGTTTAGCGATCAAGTTATTTTAGATAGCTGGAGCCTTGGTCGTGCCGGCGATTACCGCGGTGTTTACCCTCCGAGTGGAGACGCAGCTTGTTTTATTCAGTGTTTGTATAAAGCCTTCCCATTCTGCAGCGACAATGCTCGGATCACCGCCATTGTTGGTTGTATTGAGTTAGACGATTAGGAGCCTCAATAACAGACCGCGGAGCGAGTAATCTATTGCTGTCATCAAATCCTTAGCTAAGAATGTACGCGATGCCTAGATACTCGTGACCCCGGGATTAACGTAATCTATACTAATATAATAAAGAGGAAAGATTGCAGCTTTGTAAGTTTGTACAATGGAACCACTTATCAAATTTCAAAAATAATTTCACCTGCGTGTATAATGGGCTTTCTGGAGCATTTTTTATCCCGCATATTCGTCGACAAAACCGCGCGCGCAATATTATTTATATTAAAACCAAATTCTTGAATATAATTGAATCAAGGTAGCCCGGTATCTTGCTTAGCAGCTCAAAGAGGGCAATGTAAAAATGAGATTTTAATTCAAAAGAGGTACAATTAATGTAAAGAAAAGTTTAGATTGAATACGTAAACACTGCCAAAACTTTATCACAACATTATGGAGGCGCCCGTTGCCTCTTTACGTCGTTATTGAGCTCCGAGTGGGCTTAAATGTTTGAAAAATGTTGGAGTGCTTAAGTTTGCTCCTGACTCTGCGGGAGGTTCGATCGAGTTTCTCTGAAACAAGCATGGGATAAAGTAAATGCCATTGTCGAAAAGGAATGCAGAGCGGGATGAATTAGGAGTAAAAACCAGGGTATGAGTTACCTTTGTCGCTGAGACAGTCGCAGTCTGTTGCGTCACTTAAGAATAATTTGAAGAAGTTGTTGTTGTTGTTGTGGCTTTCCAATGACTTGTGAATTGGTTGAATATAGTATTTATTGATTTATTTTATATTTATGATATATATTATAGTGTGTAGGTATATTATTATATTGTATACAGGGTGCTCCCGGGAATTTCCGTTAACTTTGGCATAGTGCAGAGTACCTACATTCACAGAAACAAATTAGCATACCTAATAATTTTTTGTTTTTTTTTTTTTTATGTTCTTAATAATTTAATGTAGCATTAACCGATATTGTCTTATTGTACAAAGGCCTTGAAACACATGAAATAAAAAAAATATGTATTTAAAAAAATATGTAATATCGACCGAACTCACTTTGTAAACCTTCTTGTAGTGTATAGGAGCCTTTCAAAATGTATAGTCACAGTTAAGAGTCATTTACACTGGTTAAACAAAACTGATTAAATTAGACATTGAATATCTTGATAACAGTAGGACCTAAGATACTACTGTCTTGGAGAAATTAACTTTATTTGATCTAAGGGGGGCATCCCTTGCAATTAACGGAAATTCCCGGAACCACGTTGCATATATATATATGTATTGGCATGTTTTTATTTGTCTAGAATGAATACCTAAATATGAGGTTTCGTTTTTATTTTCTGAGTGTTTTTGTATGTATAAGTTTGCCTATCTCGTTCTACCTACTTTCCTCCCAATTGCTCAAAGGTTAGCTGGAAGAGATCCCTTATAGGGATGAATTCGCCTTTGTACTTTGATCTAATGTGTGACTTGTATATTCTTTGAAGTGTTATTGTGTACAATAAAGTGCTAATTTATTGCAATAAATATGAGAGCTCCAGAAGGTATTCGCAGTGAGTTCTTTATACAGCAAATAAATATTTAATTCTCTTTGCTGGATTAAGAAGATACTGAACGTCTTCCAAACGGTATTATCGGTGTATCGCTGGTATATCACCACACAGAAAACAAATCATGATTCAAGGTTTCCGATAGTGGCTAAGAATGCCATACCTTGTAAATTAAAATGTACCGATTTAATAAATCAAAAAAAAAAGGTAAATAAGTATTCTGGAGCCAAGAAATTCATTAGGAAAATGTTAAAGCATCTCGAATGAAGCAAAATTATCCTGAGACATAATTATTTTCTCTTGGTCCGAGAGAATCATCATAGTTCACGATGGTTTCTGTGTCATTCAAGATCATTGGCGGTATTACTAATGTATTTCTTGATTCAAGATTCTTTTCAGCCCATTTTACTCCGGTGTCTCACACTCGCACCACATGTAAAGCTTCGTATGTAGATATTATAAAACCTCGGTTCTAGACAAATATTCTACAGTAACACAAACAAAGACAGTTTGGCATTTTAAATCGGGTGCAATACAAGCTTTCACCGCGTGACAACTAAATTATAAACTCGCGCGCTTGGTTTTGGATGGCCCTGTTACGTACGAACTTTTGTTTATCCTTTTTCATTTGAACAACAGCGCAATTGATTTTCTAGAAAGCTATACTGGTGAAAAGTAAGTTGCTAAAACGCTGGTATCAAAAACTCGTTTCAAGTTAGTAAGAAAATTTCGGATGTTAAAGTTTTCACCAACATTTTTAAGTCGCGAATTTCAAACTAACAAACCAGGTGAAGTATGATTTTGTAGTCACAAGTCCAAAAATGAAATTCGGAGAACTTTGAATGTGATAAAGAAGATAGTCAACCTTTGACAACCGTGATCAGTTAGTGTATCTAATGAACTCATTACTCATTTTAAACGACAAAACCAAACACTCGTAAACATAAGGATAAGGTGAAGAAGCATATGGGCGTTTATAGTATAAACTTTATACACCGTGGGCCTGAGGAACCCGACCAACTTTAACTATCGATTCTAGAGCCTATTTGGAGTATATAATATGGTATATAAGTAAGAAAACTAGAAATACTTATTCAGTATAAAAAACTTAACACTAGGCACTTAAATCTACTTAACTACTAGTATATATACCCTCTCCAAGGTCACAGCCCTTGGGAAGGGTGCCCATAAGGCTGGCTACATTTCCTCGTTGAATTGCAATTCCAATCCGTTGGCCGAGGAAGTAGCCAGCCCTATGGTCAGCCGTATTATCTAAAATTTTTTTCTTTATTTCTTTATAAAGCCTATGGGCGTCAGGACTCCACGGCCCGAGAGTTTCAACCGCGAAGGCCGCAAATATGTAGGTGTTTGTCAGGCCCGCATATTTGCGGCGCTTCGCGGCTTCTGCCGTTGTTGCCGCCCCGCCCCCCCTCAAAGAAGTTGTGGCTAAATGGGACGGGGCCATGGTGTCCACGCAGGTGGCGTCCCAGATAAGAGGCCGACCCATCCGCCACGGAATGAGTGTCAATCCATCGGGTCTCCTGCCATCGTCACGAGCCAGGCCGGGAGGTTCCAGGACGGCAGGCACGTTTACGCTGGCAAGAGCCCGACGGATGACGTCATTAATGCTAGCGTGGCGGGATAAACGGCCGGCACTCTTTGTGCATGAGAGGCCGTGGTAACCCAAACGGTCTACCTCCACTCCGCAGGGGCAGCGGTGAGGTACTACGATATCCGCGCCTAGACGGAGACCGACAGCCAACCTTATATGGTATAACATATAGTCCAATTACGCATAATCGTCGAGATATAAATTATTTAAACCAAAGTTAAAATTTTTAAACCTCAAGTCTAACACACCCTAAGAACGTGTTGTAGGTACATGGACGCGTTTAAACTATTTAATGAATATGCTATTCGCAGTATTTCTGGCCAGTTCCTATCAACAAGTTTGTCATTCAATTGTTTGTTGTTTGATTACTTACTTTCTCGCCTAGGGATAGGATTGTCTTTCTCTCACTCAACTAAAGATTTGTTCACAAGGAAGTGATTAACTTTATTTATTAATTTGATTCTAAAAAAATATTTTTTTTAAATGTAATTGGACCTATACTATGTTTATATAACATTAATTAATCGTAATATCTTTAGGAGTACGCTGCTAAAATCTGTCGGGTTCCTCAGGCCCACGGTGTACATATACAAGTGCATGCATTATCATACACGCTGTCCGCGCCGGGCCTCGATAACGAAACCTAAGACCTTACGTCTTGATTGACGCTTCGAACGATTTAATTACAGATCCAACGCGATCGCACAAAAGCCCTAACTAAATTATAGATCCTTTGACGCAAAATCATGAGTTGACTGTGCATGTGACGTCACGAAGGCGCGTACTCGATGAATAGTGCTAAAGTGCTAACGACCGATATTCATCGTAATCGACACCCGATAATGACAACGCCGGCAAACGATGATCAGGCAAATACGAGGAATTTCGATATAAAAAGGGTCTATCATGGCTGCAGTTTAAAACTGATTTTTAGGTACCTACTTTAAAAGCCGTTATCCAATACTTTCATGGTTACTCATGATTGTTATAGGACATGCTACGGAGGATTTTGTGACTAAACTCGTTTGCTATAGGAAGTGCTTATATTTCATATTTTACGTAAATACTTTTCCGCAAATTCAGTGAGGTCACTGCCATTGTCATTTGTTAGGGTAAATACGACTGCCAGTTTTCAGTTTTAGCAAGAAAACGTATTCAACTATACTTAAAATTTATTCAAAACTATATTTCCATTTCAGCCTGTAATCATATCAATATGTTTAACCATCGGCTACTAGTTAGGCTATTCAATATAGTGATGTGTATTTTAAAAAATCACAGATCTCGTGCCTTTCACGACCTTCTGGTACATTGAAAATGAATTTAATGAATTAAACAAAACTAAATTTACTCATTGTCTGTTGCGTTATGAAATAAATATTAATTTTTAACTTATTGTTTTTTTTACTGCGACACGTATTTTTGTAATATTGTTTGTAAGCGTCCCTATGAACAATAAAGTCCCATATTTTTCATGGTCTTCACTTATAGTAACAATATACTTACTATTGATGTATGACTACTATCCTTTTGAGACCTTGACAATTATCATGCAATTTATGAGTCTCTACCGCTTCCTAAATCTATTCACAGAGAAACAATTGTCTTTACAACTTTTTCTTTGCTTTTAAGATTAGTTTGGTTTGGCTTTGTAGTATTGTACAAATGTTTAATTTGTTGTCCCATTTAGCTTGAGTCAATCAGTAGCCATTAAGAAAACATATTCAAACTCTTTATCGTAATACTATTTAACTTTAGCATCATTTGAACTGTTTACCTTTCTCATCCAGCGACTGACAAAACAATAAACATCTACCCCCTAACAAATTGCTGAATAAAACTGGTATTTTATCAAAACACGCATGTGTCGTAATCGCCCAATCACAAATAATTAGCCTGTTTTCAATTAGTTAAAATACGTAAATTAATTGGTCAAAGTCGCCTTGAGTCGTTTTTATCGTTTGGAAGTCCGCCGTACTGTATCCAATCATTTCATAAACAACGTTTCGTAAATATTAAATTCTTACTTTAACTCACTAACTTTACTTAATTTATTACCAGCCCGTAACTTCGAGAACACATCCAGATACACAAGTGTATCTGTCGCCATGTACAACCACTTGACTTGACACAAACTATTTGTCCAAACCCCCCCCCCACTTATGATGGTATGTATCGACTCTCTAACATTCCTTTTGTTTTTTGCCAAAGTAAAATCAAAGCCCGATGCAGACCTATACATATATAGGTAGATAACACCATTTGCATTTAACTGACAATTGCAAGAAGAAATCTGTATTTCATTATTTGTTCAACCAACAAAAAAATATTGCGATAGTAGATAAACAAAATGCAAAGACTTGCAATCGCAATTCAACGCGGGAACGCTGCCTGCGTGATGGGAACCCTACCAAAGGGTCCCAATTTAGATAGTAATGTATAGTTTTTGGTAGGTTATTTTTATGTTAGTTTTAGTATTTATTTTAAATAAAATAAATAAATATTTGCGGACAATCTTACACAAATCAAACCTAGTCCCAAACTAAGCTAAGCTTGAACTATGGGTACTAGACGACGATATAGATACTTATATAGAGAAATACATACTTAAATACATAGAAATCATCCATGACTCAGGAACAAATATTCGTGCTCATCACACAAATAAATGCCCTTACCGGGATTCGAACCCAGGACCTCTTGCTTCGTAGGCAGGGTCACTACCAACTAGGCTAAAGCGGTCGTCAAACGTCAAACCCGTTTTAAATCTAGTTTTACTTAATTGTATATTCTATTGTGTTTTTGATTTTTATTATTACCTATTAAATTACTTAGATGTAATTACGAAATTGTAATACAATACTTCTCCGCAAAGGTATATTTAACCAATTATAAAGATGAGATTAAAGTTCCGGCTGGTCTTAGCCATGCACTTACTCGTAACATCAAATTTTTATTGCCGTGAAAGAAAATCTATTTCCTAAATCCCATTTACTTGGGGTCGGCGGTGCATGTCGTTTTATCTCATGCATCATCTCTCACTCACATCCTTTCTCTTCATATTATCGTCTCTCAAAGTCCATCCTACTTTTCCTTGGCCTACCTCGACTCTTAAATCCCTCCAAATTCACGCCTATTTATTCTCTTTTGGTCCCTCTGCATTACATGACCATACTACGTGATATACACATGTGATATAAAAATACATAAAATTTTAAATAGCCCTTATTCCTGCTACACAATCCATACAATTGTTTACATAGTTATGACTTTAACCTGTAAAAATATTTCGTGTATACTTTTGAGGTGTATTCTTATTATATTACCTATTTTGTAGTAGTCGCTTGTGACCAGGCCAAATCTTTCCACACTTCCTTTTCTCGTGCCTTTTGCATCCAATGTACCTAAAAGTCTATACATGTGATATACTGCTAATAAATATACTGTTACCGAAGTTACACAGCGCATCCAAAACACCCCTGTGTGGTAGCACTGCGTGTTTCATCTTGTGAACATATCATATTCATATGTATGGCGATTCGATCGAGGTATTGCATACTAAGCTACGCAAATTCCGCTTTATTTTGTTATAATTCTACGTTTTCAATGTTTGTTTATCACTACTTTTTATTATTTGATTTAATCATTGAGATTGAACTGAACTTAATTGAGTATCAAGTCTGATTCCGAAACAATAAAGATTGTATGAAATGAATATGGGCCTTATTGCGAAATGTTTAGCCTGCTTAATGCCATTCGAACCTGTTTTCTGGGTGGGCAAATGTTTATTTATTTATGTATGTATACATGCATGGACAGCCAACAGCGTGAAATATTACTATACACTACAATAGAATTACAGAGCCAATTACACGTTCTCACTTATGGTTTGTATGGGACTAAGTACAATTAATAGTAATAGTAGTAATAGTAATAAAACTTTATTGTTCAAAAACATAAGTTTGTTACAACTGGAGCCTTGGAGACTGCGTTAGTTTACACTGTGTTGCAGCCCCCAGTGGTTGCCCGTAAACATGAACAGAAAGTTGTTAAGAACAACTGACTTAAGTACTTATAAAATATATTAAAAAGTAAAAAAGTAATAATATTTGGATTACTGTTAAGTTAGGCTATTGTTAGGTTAGGTTACTGTTACTTACATTATATTTAAAGAATACATATGTTAGGTCTGTATTAACTCAAACAATTTTTATTTATTTTTGTGTTGGTGTGTGTGCGTGCGTGCGTGCGAGTGCGTGCGCGCGCGCGCGCGCGTGCGTGTAAGTGTGTGTGTGTGTGTGTGTGTGTGTGTGTGTGTGTGTGTGTGTGTGTGTGTGTGTGTGTGTGTGTGTGTGTGTGTGTGTGTGTGTGTGTGTGTGTGTGTGTGTGTGTGTGTGTGTGTGTGTGTGTGTGTGTGTGTGTGTGTGTGTGTGTGTGTGTGTGTGTGTGTGTGTGTGTGTGTGTGTGTGTGTGTGTGTGTGTGTGTGTGTGTGTGTGTGCATTTGGACGACTCCTTAGGGTAGGAACTTATGTTAAAACTGATTAGTTGTACGAGCCAAAATATCCCAGTCGTAAAAGGTTTTCAGTCTCATCATAATTTTTATCACTCAACCATGTCCACACAGTTTTTTTAAATGCATAGTTAGGTAGCGATTTCAGGTACGTATGATCTAATTTTATTTTATTATATATCTATGGATATTTATCATTTATCAATGGAGCACAGTAGTTAATGTTGCGCCGAGCAAATTTAGTTTTGTATGTCGGGAGAGGACAGCGGTCAATGCGTTTGTTTGTTGCTGGTAACATAGGAACAACTTTGCGATGGTATCTCTTCAGGCAATTAAAACGCGTCAAAAGACAAAAATGGGAGTCGATGGCGGTGGCAACAGCTGAATTGGCTCATACTCATACTCATTTATTTATAAAGAAAAATACTAATACTACAAATGCATTTGCTTATTAAAATAAATTATATAATTATATACCCTAAACCGACAAGCATGTATGAGAAATGTTATGAAAGTGAGTGAAGCGAAAGTGGTTTGTCAGGATCGTAGCAAATGGAGATCCGTGATCTCTGCCTACCCCTCTGGGAAAGAGGCGTGATTATATGTATGTATGTATGTATATAATTTAAATTATAAATTTTGATATATGTTTAATTTAAAATCCCTTTTTTTGTGTGTGTAATATAATTGACATACTATGACGTCACAACATTATATTCGTACTTACAATCAAATCATTTGCTGTTTTGGTCGTGGAATACTGCGTTTAAATGTCATAGTTACCACACATTTTTTTTTATTAAATTGTAAGGGTCCTATTGGTAGCTTTCAATTTGCTCTAGGATGATATAAACAAAATACATATTTTTAGTTTCATATATTTTTATGATTAAAGTATATTTTGTTATTTAGACTTTATTGTATTGTAGTCGAGAAACAAGAACCTATTTTTGACACCGTCAATTTGACGTCTGCTATGCAGTGATGAGCCGAAGACGTATCGTTTCGATTTATCATTCACCATTCGTTAATTATCGTTAAATATTATTTAGCGATTATTAACGAATGGAGAATGATAAATCGAATCCATTTAACACCGATTCCATAAACGCGGCGCGGTAAACGTGGGTTATTAGTACATTTTTTTTTTATATCATGTTTTTTTTTTTTTTTTATTTTTTTTTATTCTCTCTTTAAGGCTTATAGCTAAATTTACATAAAATTATAATAAATTCATCAATCTTATTGCGCAAAAAAACTGCCTCCTTGCTCTGCAGACTTTGCGCTGGTTCCAACTCCATCCTAAAGACCATAGCCGGGCGGTTTGACTCGCGTATAATGCGCCACCTTATACAGATGCTGCACGTCAGCAAAAGGTGACGCCGTGCGACTAATATTTCGCATTTTAACAAAAAAAAAATGTATAAGTTATTTCAATTTAAATCAATGTAAGGTAATGTAATTTAATAAAATCTTATTTAATACCACACTCACATAGCCCCTTAAGAGTTCGCAGTAAGCTCGATTCTCCATACAAACGTAGTTACGCTCTCATTTTAAAACTACGTGTTGGATTGTAACGATACTTTGCATATACAATGACATGAGGTACATCTAAGGCTGAAATTAGTTTATATGGCTTCAGATACCATAGGGAAAAAAATACAGCGAATTTAAATTTTTCATACAAAACTTGTTTTTGCTGCATTTCATTTGTTTTATAAAGTGGAGCCATATAAACTAATTTCAGCCTTAGATGTACCTCATGTCATTGTATATGCAAAGTTTCGTTACAATCCAACACGTAGTTTTAAAATGAGAGCGTAACTCCGTTTGTATGGGAAGGTGTAATTCGGCCTAGCTTACTGCGGCCTCTTAAGCTGACTACTAACGAAATACCTTTGGACCAATACAGTAGTCTGAAATAAAAGATTTTTATTTTTTATTATTATTTTTTTTTATCGATTCCTGTTAACTTACGGAAGTATCATCTGAATCGAAACCAATGATTTGGCCACAACACTAAAATAAAAATAAAACATGTTAAGTTTTTTTAAATATTCATATTATGGTTACATCTTAAAACAGCGTATTTTAGTTTTACTCGTAGTTACTTGTGAACCCCTAAACGTATTACTGCCTTATTTACTATATCGATGGGCGTGCATATATCTGCACGTTACATGGGTGTTGAGATGTGTCTAAAATAGGTTATCTTTTCTCGACTACCTGCAATAATAATTTGATGGTTTATGATTATGAATATGGCAATACGTTATAAATTTAAAAATGAGCAAAGTAAGTACCCAATCAACATTTTATATCGAATAGGTAGTCAACTATTCAACGTAAATTTAATCGCACAAATCGTTTGCTTAAATCTGAAAACTTATTATTTTTCTGAATTAAAAAGAAAGTTAACATTTAAACTAGGTACTCTTAATAAAACGTTATTTTTATCTGAACTGCCATAGTCTATAAGCCTGGCTCAACGAATGCGTGTTCCCATGAGAACACGGGAACGCAAATCCTAAGCGTCTCTGTCTGTTAGGTACTCAATTCTGGTCTGTCGAAGCTTTTGATGGGGCTTTCACCTTTGCAGAGCTTAGCACAGCCACGTATGTGGTTACTTACTATAGCTATAGCTCTAGGTTTAGCCTAGTCATAGTAGTAGCTAGTTCAAAGAAGAGGGGAAACTAATGGTTTGTACGATCAACAACACTTTTGAATTTTAATGCACTAGATTCATTGATCAGGAGAGTGAGTTTCAAGTTTCTAACTCCTCAAATTTCTCTTTCACAAACGAAATTTTCATGGATATAAATTCTAAAAAGATAATTTTTAAAGTCAATTGATTTTGGGGTTTTCCCATCAAATAAAAATAACGAAAATTGAACACTCTTAATAAGAAAATACAAATTAAAATCATCTCATGTGTAAATATGATGAAATACCGTTTTACAACGGAATATTTAAGTTTTTGACAGCAACGTGAGTATAAAAATTTGTAAGTAGGTATTTAGATATTTTTTTATTAACGATCGTTGAAAAAATAAAAAGATTTGTGAACACTGGAATCGTTAAAACCCTGAATAAACACGAATCAATTATCCATGTGTAATTGACAACTTCATTTAGTACAATCTTAGTTACAGGTTTAAGGAAAACATCCACCAGGGATGTGCGATGCTAAGTTTTCATAAACATATTTGACACCCTAGCTCACTTAAGTAAATAGCTATCAAGCATGCGAGGTGGCAAATATAAACAGTAATAAGTAATCTGTGAAGGATTCAGGTTTACAGAGATATATCAGACACGTACCTAGTCACAGTTTTTTTTAGACTCATCAAATCCTATTACCTTTTCAGGCGTAAACACCTTTTATATCATATAATAAAAGTACAGATATAAGCTTAATAGAGTCCGTTACGATAACAATAAAATTTATGTAAGTAGTAGAGTTGAGATAAAACTTTACAATTTTAGCAACAATTGATTTTAATTCCAAATCAAAAATATGTACGTGTCATTATTAAAAAGTCAGCAACAGTAGAGTAAAAGCCAACAAACTATTGTTTGGTTATTCTTTTAATTATATTTAATTTATCGTTTATGAAAACATGTCTTCGCACATTGTTGATAATTCAACCTAAACCTTTTACTATGATTGTACAATTGATTAAATGATTGTATGATTGATTCGACCAAACAAAACAGGTTTATTTTAGGATTAGCCTATACTAGTTTGATGCTTAACCCCAGATTAATTTCTTCTTCCTGTTGGTCGAATTCAGCTCGAATCAGGTGATTTCCTAAACCCTAGTCCAGAATATTTATCCTTTTACTACATATAATAGTTTAGCGAGGTAAAATCAGAATATTTTTTTTCATGAAATCGTAAACAAGGAAGGTGTTGTCCGATGGTGGTAATTGAAGAATAGATATTAGAAATATACCAGTACATTCATTATGTCAGTTTTAATAAAAGCAAAGATTGATCCCTCCGGACCATCTGGCCACCAAATCTTCACCACCAGTGGTGACTTGACACTGCAATTTCCCAACTGACTACCGGTGACCAAATAACATGATAGTACTCCCCATATACCCACCGGTGGTGAAAATTTACTCATTTACAACTGGTGATAAAATTTAATAGAAATGGTCAACTTTTTTTATAATAGCTACAATGAAGGCAATCTAGTAAATCAAAGTACCACATTTATTTCCAGACGGATTGTACAGTACAGACGTACTAAAAATCAACTGAGTTAGAAAAATTGCTTATCGTAATATACTCTTGAAAAAAGGCATTTTTTAAGGAAAGTGAATGTTTTCTTGGCCTCTGTATATCTGTTGATTTACGATTGCTAATCCTCTGATGAACAATGATTTGTCGTGCGATACTATTACTCAGACATTATCACAGTACATTATTATACAGCCATTGATTGAAGGAGCAATTATTAAATATTGAGATCGACTCGGTTGAGGGACTCCATTTTAGTATAGTTCCATCCCTGATCAATATGTTGTGGAAGAATTAGAGCTAGTCCTCAACATAAAGCCACATGACGTCTCTCCACCCTAGCGCCCTCTAGCTAGCTCCCCTCCCTCCCCCCCAGCGCTAGCGCAGTGTTAGCGCCCGGCGAGTGGCACTCGGACGCACGCACACCCAGCACCATAGGTGAAGCCACCCCCTGCTCTCTATTGAGGCTTCCAAAGAAATATCCTTTGCCTTTCTCCGTAGACAGTGAGTATAATGATAAAAGCACCCTTTGATTTCTATTTCTGGGAAAATAATCCTTATTGCATTAATGGTTGATGACTTGTAATCCAGAGTCAATATTTTAGGTTTCCATGACTTAAGTTGTGAGTTTTAAAGCTTGAACACTATTCATATGATTATTTATCTGAATTTGTCATTAATGATTATTTATCTGAATTTGTCAATAATAATACCATTAGTGCAAACACTAATGGTATTATTGCAGTGGAATAGTCTGCACTGAATAATTTTCCATGTATGCTATATATTTGCATGAATGCCTTCGAACAACTTTTGAAGGTTCCGTCCATATTAAAATGCTCTACGTCGCCAATATTTTTTCTAGCATATTCGGAACAAAACTTTTATTCGGTTGTTAAGATATTTGTAATCCTGCAGGTCGAGCACGCAACACATTGTACGTACGTTAGGTAGATCCAAAAGTTACAGTTAAATTGTCCCAGCGCGCGTTCGAAATATAACGCGATTACCCCTCCGTTCTAAATTAAACAACGACCAAAATGCCTCAATGAATGTCCTAAGTAACCTTTACTTTATATTTCACAGAAATGTGCATTCTCTATATCAAAACAAGACTGTGATATAATAGGTTTTAAAATTACTTTATTCGATAGATCACGTTTGTTTGATGTGACGGGCTGAAGAGGGTGTTATTTGGGTATCAGTATCAGGTCAATCTCGTGTTACGCCCTCGCGGAGACTCCGATCTCTACTTTATTTCCGTTCCCGGGTAGCGTCGAGCTACTTTAATGTACTTAAAGGTGCCTCTACAGTAAAGCCGTCACATAACATTAAGCTAATCCTAGTGAGCACAAAGGCAAAGAGGCTTCTATTAACGACGTTTTTTTATAAATGTGGATATGTTATGTATACAATTTTAATCAATGATTTCTTTTTAAGAATGCTAAGTAATATTAAATAAACAACGGATTATTTTGGTATATTTGATAAAGGACTTAGGCTACCCGCACGGCTCCGCCCACGTAAGTATTACACGAAATGCAAACGAACATATAGCCTAATTTTAACCTTACTTAAGTCTATTACAAACTTACACAGCAAGATCTAGTCATATGCATAATGGTCGCGGCAACGCAAAGTAATCAGTATTGAAGCTCCTGACATCTATCTTCTATACATAAAAGAAAGCTGTAGTGGGTCGAAAGTCTGTACATTGAAGATATTGGCAAAAAAATCAATTTATCTATCTATACATATAATAAAGCTGTAGGGGGTCGAAAGTCTGTACATTGAAGATATTGGCAAAAAAATCAATTGAGGGCTCTTAGAATCGATAACAGAACACACTTCAACAGTTTTTAGATTTTTTGTCTGTTTGTCTGTCTGTTTAAATGTAACGGCATTACGTGAAAACGAGCTAATGGATCAATATACAACTTTTCTAAAACGTCAAGTGGATCTTCAGCCAGACTATAGGCTATAAAAAATATAAATATTAGGGTTCAAAGGGGGTTAAAAATGGGGTTGAACTTTGTATGGGAACTCCTTGAATCCATGAGCTAAGGACTTGAAAATTGGTAAGCATAAACTAGACTGGAAAGTTAAAACATCCCGTTTGAAACTTTCAGCAATGCATAACATATAACATGAAAAATATGGGATGAAAAATAGGCGCTGAGGTGACTAGATATAATGTTGCGAGAGCGGGTTCATAACAGTTTCTTTACCATGGTAACACGTTGTCACCATATTCGAAAATTCATTGTGTTCTTACAACTGATACGTAGCCAGGTGGTTTGGCCTATAGCTTACGGAGTCGGTGTCCATGAGTTCAAACCCAGAGACCGGCATGCACTTATTGTGTAGTTTTTTTTTGTTAAACTTTTTCAAAAAAGCAGAGAAGTTTAGTGAATAGGAGATTCGATGCCTTAGGAACTTAATTACCATAAAGAATATTCGAGAAAAAAAAACGTCAAGAAGTATGCAATAAAGAGTATTTGTATTGTAAAGTAAGAAATCGTGTAAAATATATATTCTCAAAGATTTTTACAAAAAAAATAAAGGCTTTTAAAAAGTATGTCTAGACTAGAATAGGTGTTTCCTAATCAAGCGCGAAACTAAAAAGAAATTCATGGAGCGGAGCTCGGCCTTCAGCCTCCCGTCCCTCGCCGCTTACCTTCGGCCCTTGGGTTTCGCTAAAAGAACATTCGGGGATAGTGAGTGCCCACGTACGCTTGCCCTTGGGATCGCATAGTGAGCGTACTCTGAAGTCTTCTTCTCACTTTTTCCTTCCAATAGCAGATTTTTACTTCCTTACACAGCAGCAGGTCGATCACGTAACGCATTGTTCGCGCGTCAGGTAGATCTAAATGTCAAATTTTACATAGAAAAATTACAGTTGGATTGTCCTAACGCGCGTTCGGAACATTACGTGATTGCCCCTCAGCACTAGAAGTCATGCTAGGACTACTACCTTTACATATGCACATAGAAAAGGAGCTGGATGCGGGTGGCGCAGGACCAGTCACTTTGGAACTCTTTGGGGGAGGCCTATGTCCAGCAGTGGACGTCTTTCGGCTGATATGATGATGAAGCCGAAACTACCTATGGACTAAACTAGACATACCCCACACGAAGATCCATAACAAACTGATCACAAGCCTACCTATGATGTAAGCTTCAATCGACAAAATATCAAAAACTGCAGTTTTTAGGAAAGACTATGGCATATTAGATATTACTGACGGAAGACTCGAAAGAGGGACTAAACCAAACACATCTTAGAATCTTTAAAGATGGTCTGCTTCTTCATCATCTTACGCGGTCGCCGACATCTCTATACTGGCAATTTATATAACTTAAATATGCGTTTTAGTCAAATTATCTTTACCTCTTTATTATACAAAATATAGAGTGACGGCACCGAAGCTACCCAGCATGTATAGAGAAATCGTGACGCCTACGACTTGTAACTTCGGAAATGCACGGTAGACGTCAATAATATGTGTACACATTAGCACCATATTCCTTTGTATTAATACTTTCACAACCAGGAACATGCTTATCGAGCGCCTACGCCGTGCGCGTGCCGTGTGTGCTTAGCGGGAAAACCACGGGATCGTCTACGAGTGTAGCGCGTAGCAATTCTTGGCAGTGAATGTGTTAAGGCGAAAAATGTATACACATCTTTGATGTAGACAGTTCGTGGCATCATGCTCCACTGTGGATGGTCCTTAACGTGTATGTTAAAACCATTTTTATATGTTTTTTTCCATTAAACTGCATAGAACGAGCTCTAATGCCTTCCTTTATTTGGGACCGTTTTTAGTGGCGTACTTTCTTAATGTAATGCTTTTGGTACTTGATTGAGCCACTGGCTCGTAAAACTACTGCCAATCTTGGTCTCAAATATGTCTTATCAATTTAAATAGGTGCGGGTGATTACTTTTAAATTAAACGTAATCGAAGGCGGGGCGGGAATGAATTGCGATACTTTCGCCGATCAAAAACGTAAGACTTGACTTTGCCTTAATCTAGGGGCTTACTTGGTAGATCCTCGGTCTTCCTTAGGCTGTACTCTGAAGAACTGGCCTTGCTGATAGAGAGCTCCTCGTGGCCCACTCGATTGCGCAAACACATCAACTCCTTGTCGTGATCACAAACTCCGATGTTGTCCACACAATAAACAACCCCGGGGCGAAATATCTCTCCAAAAAAACACGTTTAATTAATAAGGGCGGTGCTGCGGTTTAAGATGCAATAATTTGCTCCTGACCGTAGGAGTTTCAAGCGAAAACTGATTTCTTAATCATGGCCACCGTTGTCAACGTCCGTTCACGGTTGACCCCTAGATGGCGCGGTCGTGCTTAGTTCTGAAGGCGATTATCGCATTGGCTCAAACATAGCCCCGACCTTGAAAGGTTCCCTTTTCAAAATGAAAATAAGAATTTACTGACTTAAACTATATAGGTACATTTATTCTAAGAGGGCCGCTTAAACAGCTGATGAAAACTAAAGTTAAATTATTGTTATACCTTAACCTACTTAAACTACAGTTTTTGCTATAGCAGCCTAAGGGATATTAGATGGAAGTGGGCACAAACGTACTACCGGACGCTTATACGTACCATTTTTTGTTTTTACTAAGACCACTCTAATCGCACCATCTTTTCCCGGGAAAATCTCAGTAACTATGCCCAGTGGCCAGTGTAACGGTGGGGCGTTATCAGTGATAATAAGAACTACAGTCCCAACTGTTATAGTTCGCGAATCCGTGTTCCATTTCTCCCGTGATTGTAACGTATGCAGAAATTCCATGGACCAACGACGCCAATAAGATTGCACCAGGTTTTCGAGTAGGCTATAACGAGACAATCGATGGAGGCGTTCTTCAGTTATCTTCGCGGCGGGTAACGACCTTAAGGGTACCGTATTCAAAAAATGTGCCGGCGTAAGCGGCGCTGGTTCCGAGGGATCGGCGCTTAACAATCCTAAAGGTCGCGAGTTTAGCACGGCTTCAATTTGACACAACAGGGTATACAACTCGTCGTAAGATAATATTTGAGCCCCGATCACTCTGAACAGGTGAGTCTTAAATGATTTTACAGCAGCTTCCCAGCTGCCTCCCCAGTGTGGGGCGTTTGGTGGAATAAATTTCCATTTTATTTGATTCTCTAAGAGCTCCCGTTTAAAAGTCTCAGAAAAGCCTTGTTTAAGGAGATTCTTTAAATGAGAGACAGTTCCAACAAAATTTGTCGCATTGTCCGAATAAATCGTATCTACTGGACCTCGGCGAGATATAAAACGTTTAAGCGCGTTAAGAAACGTCTCCGAGCTTAAGTCCGAGCATATCTCCACATGAGTACCGCGCGTAGTCAGGCAAATAAAAACACAGACGTACACCTTAAGACTCTTAGCACCGCGTTTCCGAACCATGGTAACGTGGAGGGGTCCACATAGGTCAACACCCGTATGTGCAAAGGCCTTGGAAATTTGAAGCCTACACTCTGGCAAGTTTGCCATTGTAGGAGGGGTTATTCCTTTCGGACGTGCCTTGAAACATCGCACACATGATTGGACTCTGGAGCGCACAATAATCCTAGCGGATAATATCCAGTAACGGAGCCTTAACAACGAAAGCAAATGCCTTTCGCCTGCATGACAATTTTTGCGGTGGGTATAATCTATAATGAGGTTAACGACGTGATCTTTTCGCGGTAGCAAAAATGGATGTTTGTGGTCGAAAGTAAGATCACTGTTCTCCAACCTGCCACCTACTCTCAATACACCGTCAGTTAAAAAGGGCCTAAGCTTTTGAATAGCCTTCGAAGCGTTATCTTTGCCAGCCCGACCAGCCTCCACATACTCAGGAAAGTGCACAGATTGTATTGCCTTGATCGCGGCTAGCTCCGCTGCTCTCGTGTCATCTACTGTGACAGAACCTTTAGAGGGCAGCAATTTCGCGAAACGTAAAACGTAAACGATCACGCGAAGATATCTTAGCCAAGAGGAAATTCTTTTCGACAACATATACAATATAGGCTCTTCAGCTAACTGGGTGGTAGCTGGTAGGGCTATGATTTTTCGTTCCGGCATTTCCGCCTCCGAGCTCGCAACGAACGGCTTTATAGGCCACTTGGAGTGTTCCAATCGCGCCCAAGATGGACCTTGCAACCACAGAGGATGTGTCAACAACTGCGAGGGTGTCAATCCACGCGAAAGGCAATCACTTGGATTCTCTTTTCCTGATACGTGAAAGAAACAATCAGGTGTCAAATTCTTTTGTATCTTTGCTACACGATTCGCAACGAAAATTTTCCATCTATGGGGACTCGAGTGAATCCAGTGCAGAGTCACGGTCGAATCCGAAAAGGCGTATATACGGCCAAGCAAAATGCGAGAGCCATAATGGTCCATAACTACCCGGACCAATTTTGACATAAGATGTGCCGCGCACAGCTCCAAACGGGCCAAGGATACATTTTTTACGGGCGCCACCTTCGATTTCGCGCACAAAAGGCGAACTGATATGCTTTGTTCAGTGGTTACATGTAGGTACAACACCGCACCATAAGCCTTCTCACTAGCATCTGCAAAAGCTAAAAGCGAGATCGTGCATGAAGGCGTTACACCTATGTGACGCGGTATTCTCATTTCGCTTAAAAAATGTAATTCTCTAACAAAGTTAGTCCACGCATCAATGATAGCTGAAGGCGGGGTCTCATCCCAATCAATCTTTTCTAACCACAGCTGTTTTATCATGAGTTTGGCGTATAGGATAACCGGAGCTGCAAACCCTAAAATGTCCCATAATCTTGCCACCACAGATCGTTCCAGGTTGGAGTTCACTTCGAATGAAAATGAATCAGACCGCGGCTCCCATTTTATACCTAAAACCTTTTGAGAGGACCCATCATCAAACTTAACCCAACTCGGGTGTAAGTACTCTTCCGGTAAGGCCTTGAGGAGCTCTGACGAGTTACTCGACCATTTCATCAAGTCGAAACCCCCAGCCTTGAACATCTCGATGAGCTGTACCACCGTCTCGGCAGCTATAGCTTCAGACTGCGCACTAGACGCCACATCGTCCATATAGTAGTCGCCTCGTTTAATAAGTTCGGCCGCGCGTGGATACTGAGGTCCTTCGTCTGACGCCAATTGCTGAATGGTGCGCAAGGCTAAATACGGGCTAACGGACAAACCAAAACAAACCCGCTCAAATTCGTATAATTGTAATGGGTCGCCCGGGTTAAACCTATACAATATTCGTTGAAACTTCCGAAACTCGGGGTGTACCCGAATTTGGAGGTACATTTGTTTAACGTCTGCACAAAATGCGACGGGAAATAATCTGAAGTTTAAAAGCACTTGAAATAAATCCGACTGTAGGTTAGGGCCTGGATTCAAAATCGAATTCAGCGATACGTTTTTATCAGTAGGGGCGCTCGCGTCCAGCACCAAACGCAATTTGGTGGAAATTTTATCATTTCGCGCTACGCCGTGGTGAGCTATCACGTATCCTTCCTCCCTCTTATCCTCTGTCACGGGATTCAAATAACCCTTTTGTAAGTACTCCCGCACAATGTCATTATATGCAGCTCGCAAAGGCGGTGCCGAACTAAATTTTCTTTCTAGTGACAAAAAACATTTCTCTGCGGTGACTATTGAATTTCCGAGTACCTCGGGGCGACTCTTAAATGGTAAAGCTACCGAGTATCGTCCTAAGTCATCCCGTGTGGTAGTATTCTTGTAGTTTTCCTCACAATCTTGTTCATCAGTGCTCATAAAACTAGATCTACAGGTGGGCACTTCTTCTAACTCAAAGAATTGTTCTACTAATTTATTTAGCGGAGCCTCCGTAAATGCACACAACACCACCGATCTCGGTCTAGACGATGCTACTGCTAAGGGGACCGTTCCCATCAACAAGAACCCAAGCGTAGACTGCACCGCGTTAGGTAAGCCGCTTGGACCTTGAACCCGACCTGTCATAAGCAAGGATCCAAATAAATCCGCTCCAATAAGCAAATCAATATCCCCGGGGATATGGAAAGAGTCATCCGCGAGCGGTATTCCGGAAAGGTATGTCAGCGCGGCACGGTCAACTGGAGCGGTAGGTAAACAAGCCGTCACGTGATCCACTACAAGCGCCTGAATATCATACGCTACGTCGCTCGTATACGTCGATCGAATCGTTAGCTGTGCCTTTCCTTTAGTAGAATTACACGTACCTCCAAAACCGTTCACGATTGTCGGCAATTCTTCCGTCGCATAATCTAATGATAGCCTATGGCAACAGGCGGCAGTTATGAAATGGTTTTGGGAACCACTATCAATCAAGCAACGAAGATAGTGTAGTTCTCCATATTTGTCTACAGCGGTCACTTTCGCGGTAGCTAACAATACTGTCGAGAATTCACGCGAGATATTTGCTTGTAAATAATTATGTGATACCTGCACATTATTAGTTTCTACGGGCGCGGGAACGGGCGAGTCTAAGTACGCGGGCGAGTCCACATCCACACTCGCGAAAGGGCGCGAGGGCGAGCGCGGGGTAGGCGCGGGGAGCGAGCCGTGCGCGCCGCTACAATGACAATCCATGCGGCCGCCGCCGCCGCCGCCGCCGCCGCCGCCGCCGATCGCTGCTTCGCCATGTGTCACAACCAACGGAGGAACAGCTATCTCAGTTGTGGTTAGCGATGTCGAAACATTTTCCACGAAATGTAATAACGAATGGTGTGTATTGGCATTACAGCTATCGCATACTTGAATAGAGCGGCAATTCCCACTTTTATGTTTATGGCTAAGGCATCTTACACACGCACTGTGCCTTTTAACTGCATTGAAACGCTCACGCGGGCTTAACCTTTTAAACTCCTTGCATTGATAAAAATGATCGTGGATTTGACTGCATAGGTCGCACGGAACTGAGTTTTCCGTGGCCGTTACGAACGATTGAGTACGCTTCGCGTTCGGCTGTTTACCAAATTGCCTTAGCGAGCGCGCGGTCGGAGTTGAACCTGCTACATTTAAACTTGGGTCCCCGCGGCGTTCCAATATTTTTGCTTGTTCCTTAACGAATGTAAGAAAACTAGCATATTTAGGCAGTTTCTCTGAACGTACTGAATTTTCAAACATACGCCCGGTTTCGGGATCGATTTTCTTTAAGGCTAAGTACAAGAATATAAATTCTTTCTTGTCTGATATTTCAAGTTTATCAAAGGCCGCGGCCGAGGTTACGAAACAATCTACAAAGTCGTTTAACCCTTTCGCGGTCGGCGATTCCAATTGTCTAAAGTTGAACAGTTCGTCCAAATATGACGTACCTAACAACCTTACATCTTCATATTTATCTACCAGCGTATCGTAAATTAATTTGTAGTTTTCACCACAAGCAACAATTCCTGCTATCGTGGCTAACGCCTTGCCCGATAGTTGGCCGCACAGGTAAAATACCTTCTCCGCATTTGAAAGCGACTCATTATGGTGCACTGTACTATTGAAGCATTCGATAAACGAAGCAAACTTCTTTTGATCGCCTTCAAACGTTTGGAGAACAATAGGAGGGAGCTTTAAATTTGGTTTCAGAGGTGCACGCACGATCGCCGCCGCAGCGTCGGGCTTAATTAAAGTTAATTGCTTTATGACATGATGAATGTGTGAAAACATTTCCTCAAAGGCCTCCCATGTTTGAAACGCGGGCACATACTCTTTATCTGCCTGCATACGAGCTGCATTTACCTGTTCTACCAGCTGATTAAATTCCGAACGTAATGTATCTACCGTGGCCGATTGCGACAAAAACCGTTCCTGTTTTTTGGCCGTTTCAACGTGCAACGACATGTCATAGATGCTTTGAATTCTACCGAAATACGCTTGTACTCGAGATTCTAATAACTTAATATTAGGCCCGACGTCTTGGTCTGCCTTTGGCGGCATTTTATTACCAGTATGCAAACACGGTAGGTATATAAGTGGTACCTATATTGAAACGCAAATACGCACTATATTGAATATGATACAAATAGTTATTGCAAAAGAATACCAAGCTTTATTCAGGAACGGTCACAAGTGTATCAACTAATTAAGATTAGGACTATTTAAATTCAAACACGTATCTAAGTCGCTAGGTAGGTAGGTGTATTTACTAAAACACAAACAACTGACCGCGCGATCAGTGGCCAAACGAGTGCAGGCGATTCTATGCCTTGCTGCCTAATACTACTAATTATCTTTATGTATGACCTAGACCTAACGTCTTATACCGATTGCTCGTAAAGTTATAAGCAACTATAACGATGAACGTTTTGTTTTATTACTTCTAATTTTATTATTACTAAGCTCGCGCGTAATTCTTATAAAATAGTGTAGGTAAGAATGGAACACGAATGTCGGAGCCTACTTCTGAGCGAGCGCGTAGGTATATACCTACTTTTTTTTAACCAAAGATGCACGATTTGTGGTATGTAGGTACTCAATCTATCTGAATTGTGTAGGTACTAGGCACGTATCGAGCGTTCGGTATTGAATTAATTTGGATTGGTACTAACTGTAACGAGACAAGTACCCTTTTTAGGTTAGTTTGGTATGAAAATGTATTTTAAACATTGAACTGATAATCCAGGGGTGAAGGACCATTAAATGATTGAGCCACTGGCTCGTAAAACTACTGCCAATCTTGGTCTCAAATATGTCTTATCAATTTAAATAGGTGCGGGTGATTACTTTTAAATTAAACGTAATCGAAGGCGGGGCGGGAATGAATTGCGATACTTTCGCCGATCAAAAACGTAAGACTTGACTTTGCCTTAATCTAGGGGCTTACTTGGTAGATCCTCGGTCTTCCTTAGGCTGTACTCTGAAGAACTGGCCTTGCTGATAGAGAGCTCCTCGTGGCCCACTCGATTGCGCAAACACATCAACTCCTTGTCGTGATCACAAACTCCGATGTTGTCCACACAATAAACAACCCCGGGGCGAAATATCTCTCCAAAAAAACACGTTTAATTAATAAGGGCGGTGCTGCGGTTTAAGATGCAATAATTTGCTCCTGACCGTAGGAGTTTCAAGCGAAAACTGATTTCTTAATCATGGCCACCGTTGTCAACGTCCGTTCACGGTTGACCCCTAGATGGCGCGGTCGTGCTTAGTTCTGAAGGCGATTATCGCATTGGCTCAAACAGTACTTTTATATCTGCTGCTACTTAGAATCTGCACCATATCCGCTCCGCTCGCCCTCTGCTGTGACATCCGCACTTGCTTTTTATGGCTTTTCTGCGTTTTTATTCCCCACCCTAAAGATAACTTGAACGAGGGGTTTATAGAAACTTTAAAAATTGTCGTAAATCCGTTGGCATGATGAGTTGTATACAGCACTTGTTTATTATACGCAATCAATGACTCAATTCACCGATTTTAAACTTTCGTTAGACATATTTAAAATATTACTAGCAAAGTTGCTTGAAGCTCACTCACCCTGAAAAAGAATTCCCGAAGAGTTCGAAATATGTCGCCCGTGTGACATTTACGCGATTTTAACCATGGATTTAATAGTATTAACTCAATACACTTTTAAGGATAGATAATATTTAGCAGGTTTTTTTAATGACCACCATTGGTTAATTTCGTGGAAAAATGTGATTTTATAAAATCACGGTTTAGGGTGCAACAGCTCCACCAGAGCTATGCGAGGTAGCGGAGTGGTGTATGGGGAAACTTCAAAGTCTTAGTTAATACTGACTTGAAAGGGCTTGAATTGCACATTCTGATACAGTTCTTTTTTTCCACACTGAGTAAGTTAAGGCATGGGCGGTTCACTCTGTGATTCCGTCGCGCCGCTACAAGTACATGCCGGCGGCCGCCAAATTGGCGGCCTATTAGTAGCTGCCGCGTGTTAGTACAGGACGCCAAAGACTACAATATACATACTGAGATAGACAGGCAACTCGACTAAATTGAGAAGGCATTTAATGCTTGCGTATACAGGCGCCATCTCTTCTGCGATATTTACAACTTTTCTTTGAATGTACAAAACATATAAAAAGTGCGTCGGTCGTAGGGTTTGAACCCCGGATCATCGACTCCAAATACCACCGTCTGTGCCCCTAGGCTACTGATGCCTTGTGACAATACGGCGAATTTTGAAATACCTTGACAGCCTAGCCTAGCAATCGCTAGAGCTTCAGAGAGTTCGCCACCTATCAAGAAGGTGGCACTGTTTTCAATAAGAAACTGGATTTGCATTAAGTTCTAAGTTCGCATAGCATGCAGGACGCTCGCACGGGTCGCAGCGCGTTGCATGCGATAGAACGGGATGGCCACATTTAGGCACGTTTGGCGTACCTAAACAGGGAATTTGTTAACAGAGAACCTAAAGAAAGCTAAATTTATTTATTTATTTTATTTATTTATTTATTTATTCTTTGTATTATTTTTTCTTTGTACTTGTATCGGGTTCTTTTGTGGCTATAAATATTTTTCAGTTTCTGTTTCAAACGTCCGAGTGCTCGACGCTGTACTAGTATGTGGCAGGGGCACTCTATGTCAAAGCAATATGGGTTAAATTCGAACTAAGAGGATGTGACTTTTGTGAAATGTATGCGTTATTCAACGTGCATTGTATCGTTGATTATTATATTACATACGATGTGGTATACCTACATGTAATATATACAGTGTGTGTCTACAACCCGGGCTTTTAGTAAGACAGATGATAATATGCTTCGTTAACAATCGTTTGCACATATTAGTAGATCATAACTATGCAAATTAACTGCACAACTAAATTTCCATAATCCGAACCTTCAATGTACTAGTTGTATGACGTCGTACTAAACAAAGTATGAAGAGCTGTCATTTACACTAACTTGTCAATTTACTTCGCTGTACATTGCTGGCAATAAAAAAATTGTTAGAAAATTAACAAAGTCTGAAATTTAGTTCATAAATTAAATTAATATCATGATTACATTTATAAATATACGTTATTTTAACCTCCTTTAAAAAAAACCCGGGTCGTAGACACACACTGTATATCACATGACGAACTCACCAGATGCTTTAGGCTACCTTGTTCTAAAATAACTTAGGAGAGACTTGCTTGGTGTCCTGAGTGAAAACCCGGACCAAATTTTCCCGGTCATGCGACCGAACTATACCGTATTTTGACGCCGTATACATACTGTAAATCTCATCGAAATAGTTAGAGCTTTTTTTGAGACCACATTTACAAACAAATATTCAAGAGTTGCCATTTAAAACTATATTTCTGCGCTAAAAGAGCAACACTTGTACAAGCAGGAGAACGAGCTCTGCTCGGCGTATTTCGTGTTTTTTCCGCAGAAAATGAGTTTTCGCGGAGGTGACTAGCTAGATCGATTTATCGCCCCTGTTTTGATAATCGCATCGAAATCGTTAGAATCGTTTTAGAGAACAATTTTACAAACAAATAAATAAATATACAAATGTCGTTCTTCGAATAGTACCTACCTATAGTAAAAATATCTAACTCACTCCGAAACGATTTACCACTTGGAAAAATCCGTAAAAGAAAGAGCAATAATTATACGTACCACGTAAAGGTTTAGCTATAAAAGAGACATTCTACTGCAAACAGTGAGGTGTACTCTAAAACCACGTTTTATATGTAAATGGGCTTTTCCGTTAGCAAAGTGCTCTTTTCTTGGTGATCCTGTGATGTACTCATAAAATGAATTTTACGCTCCCCGCATCCGCACTCCGTACGGCTAAGTCCATTTGGCGAGGACATATTGATTCCTACCGTCATATTAGGTATCTCGGTGTTTCTATGAGAAAACTTTCCTTACGTACCTTTGTCACTCTTTGTACCAAATAAACACGTGTACTTTAGTAAATACGGGTAGCCACTTATATTACTCATGTGTATGACATTAACTATCCATGTCATTTTAGACGACCGGTTAGCCTAGTGGTTAGTGACACTGCCTATGAAGCTGAAGGTCCTGGGTTCGAATCCCGGTAAGGGCAATTCATTGTGTGATGAGCATAACTATTTGTTTCTGAGTCTTGGGGGTTTTCTATATATTTAAGTATTTATATCCATTTAATATATCGTCCTCTAGTAGGTACCCATAACATAAGCCTTATTGAGCTTACTATGTTAGTTCGATTTGTGTAAGATTGTCGCCCTAGTATGTATTTATTATTTATTTATGTAAATAGGTACCTACTTACATAACAACAGTATGTAATAACGCAACGAAAGGCAAACGAACGGCCTCCGTAGCCCAGTGGGTAGTGACTCTGCCTACGAAGCTGGAGGTCCCGGGTTCGAATCCCGGTCAGGGCATTTATTTGTGTATTTATCACGAATATTTGTTCCTGAGTTATGGATGTTATATATTTATACAAGTATCTATATGTATGTATCTATTATATATATCATCGCCCACAACACAAGCCTTAATGAGCTTACCGCGGGCCTAGGTTGATTTGTGTAAGATTGTCCCGTAATATTTATTTATTTATTTATTAAATATGTATTTCAACCCTACTTATATAGATATGGATGGAAAATAATGAAATGGCATGGGTACTGTTTGTGGCTGTGGACTTTCGAACAAGCCCTTATTAGCAAAGTTATAAAAAAAACTTTTCCGTTATTACCAAAATTATTATGTTCCATAACAATATTTTTTCATTCATGTTTTAACGCAGTTGTCACCCTCAAAATGTTGTCTCGCTCGCTCGCTAATGTTAATTCGACGTGCTTTAATCTTCGCCCACACGGAAACTTGTGAAAACTGGTAGCTATATAAAAAAGGTTTTGGCTGCCAAAAGGAATGAACTTTCATCAATATATATATTTCAAATTAAAGGAAAAATTTAAAAATTTAGGTTCCGAGCCGGATTTGAACCGGCTACCACGGGCATACATGGCCCGTCGCTACTAACCAACTAAATTTTTAAATTTTTCCTTTAATTTGAAGTTTATAAATATCGTTAGCAGGCGGAACTGCATTATACAAAATGAATATATATATATTAAGAATCCATTCAATTTCAAACAAGAAATTAATAACTGACCAGTGTTCTTTTTTTTAGCTTTTGGTTGGCAAAATCAGCAATATCGCCCGGTCCCAACGTGGCATACGCCTACACAGTTTAGAATATTTGACTTTGGTTATATAATATATGTGGCGCTCGATATACGCGCAAAACTGATAAAATTAAACATTGAATATCTTGATAACAGTAAGAGTAAAGATTCTACTGTCTTGGAGAAATTAACTTTATTTGATCTAAACTATGCCCCCTTGCAATTAACGGAAATAAAGTCATAAACACTTAGCATATGTTTTAATGACAGCTCGTCAGCCCACCAGGGCTTAGATCAAGAAAACGGATAAAGATTTTGCATTTACGATCGACTTCCACAATTTTTTGACAGATTGTGCTAGTATGCGGTTTCCATCGCATCGTCTAATTAAATCTGATAGTACATGGCAACACTAGTACATGGCGAATTAGACGGCTTGGTCTAAATGGCGAGAGGTCACAGGGGTCATCAGCGATCGCAGAATACCACTTCGACTCAAAGGGCTAGTGCATCATACAACCAGTCCTATTATATGGCAGCGAGACGTGGCCAGTTCTTGGAAGGCACATTCAAGAGCTTAGCGTTACTGAAATGAAGATGTTGCGGTGGATGTGCGGCGTTACGCGTGCGGATCGCATTCGTAACGTGTACATCCGGGGCAGCCTCGGAGTTCGTGACGTAGCGGATAAGTTCCAGGAATGTCGCCTTCGTTGGTTCGGTCACGTCTCTCGCAGGCCAACTGACTACGTAGGGAACAGATGCCTTGGTCTAGTCCTTGACGGCCCTCGACCCCGCGGCAGACCTAAGAAGCGATGGCTGGATGTCGTGAAGGCCGACATGAGCGAAAACGGGCTCACAAAAGAAGACGCCCTGGATCGTGCAAAGTGGAGGAAAGCGAGTAGGAAAACGAACCCTGGCCAAGGCCGGGATAACGCTAGGTAGAAGAAGAAGAAGAAGTACATGGCAACACTAAGACGATTTCTTTTAAATTCCGCGTTACACGAAGAAACATAGACGAATTTGTCCATTAAAATTCGAATGTTATATGAAACGAGGTATAAATCATAGCACTTCATAGATATGTAGTGGATTATGGTAATTTTAAATATCATCGAGGTACCATAAATACGCCTATTACAAAACTAGTAAAAAAACGAATCTATCCAAACTTTTGTTGGTTTAAAAGCGTCATCCCATTTAGGTATTCATGTTTGGTTTTAGTCACATTTACAATGTACGATAATGGTTGTGGTTATTGCTGTGTTCATATGATACGTGTGTCAGAAAAAGAGAATATAACAGATCCATGCCATGTGTATTGGCAACCGACAAAAATAATATCAAATGTAATTTTTATAGATGCCCATACACACTATACACAGTGTGTAAAACAAATGCCGCCTTTCCTGTGTCGTCAATAGTTAAGGGCTTCCCGTGCATATAGAACAATGTTTGGATTGCATGGAATCATTTCAGAGGAGACGTTGTATATGCGGATTAAAAGTTCAACCAAAAATTAGGCTTTATGGCCATTGGACTTTAGCAATGTCCACAGAAGACGCGAACCTAAATCTCTGTATGATCCAGGTGCCTATAAAGTTTGAAATCAAACTTCCCACGAACTAATCCTAAAGAGAACACTTTAACAAATTAAGTGCAGCTAACAAAAAAAGGATTATTTTAGTTTATATTATCATGTCAAAAACCCAGTAACGAGTCGGCAGGATTTATCAAACTTCTTATCTCTACCGACAGACTTTAACCATGGCTTCCTTAGGTTATTAGGAGTAAAAAATGTAAAATGAACTCAAGTCAAATTCAAAAAGAAAAAAAAAAGAAAAAAGCTAGTTATGTCGGTTTTTGTTGGCTTTTGTAAATAAAAATTTACATGAAAATTGATAATATCTTCAAAACTACGCCGGATTTGACTGGGGTTAATCTAACATTTTATACTCCTAATGACCTCGGTAATCCATGGTTAAAATCTGTCGGTATACTCCTTGCCCACCCTGTATATAGTCCTCCTTGTCGTATCCGACGACGGCGACCCTTACAATTTTCTCTGATGAGTACGAATATGGTTCGCAAAGCCGAACTTAGTTTTAAATGTTCGGTCACATTGTGTGCAGTATTGCTGGCCCTGGTCATTGTAAGTATAATATTAGGTCCTTACCTATGAAATTGGCGGTGTGTATGGAGAATTTTATGAAAACTGTGATTTTCATACATTGAATTTTGCGGATTATTCAGCAATGTCAAATTCAAAGCAAACTAAATTTTGGTAGGAATATAGAAAACTTTTAAGCTACTTTACACATATCTTCATTCCTTAAAAATAGTTCGCATCATAAAACTATACGTAATTGAAACACTTTAACCGGCAGCACATGAAAAGGGCGGTTTTCAAGCTTTAATTTGAAACACTAAATAAAAAATTCAAACCTATTTTTTGTATTTAAAACCTTTGTTAAATAGTCAAATAATGAAATTAAAAAATAATTTGGAAGTTGCAATAGAAATGAATAAATGACGTTCAAAATAATATCTGTGAAAAAACCGCCAATTTCAATATATACATAGGATGGTCTAGGTAGAGTCTTCCGTAAATGGCGCTTATAGACGAGGTGTTCAAGTCGAGCTACTTCAAATGAAGCTACACCTTTTCTGACTTTATTACGCCATTCTGGTCTCATAGGCGCGACTCCTCCCAGCCCTCAGCAGGTATATCGCAGGCTTTGAAATGACGTTTTAATACGTCCTTGTAGCGCAGAAACTGCCCCCCATGATTAGTTGATTACGCTTTCCATTTTTTTAGTAGGTATCTAATGAAGCCGCAAACTGTAGTCTGCCTTATGTTACTAATTTAAAATATGAAATGTCCAATATAAAGTACCTAAACGTCGAGTCCTCGACGCTGTATGTGGCATGGGCACTTTACGTCAAAGCAATATGGCACCTAGCGCCGTATTGCAGTGTGCAATAGAGCCACATCTCAGATGTGTTTTAATTTTGAGATGAGGCCGTATTGCAGGCTCCAGGCGATGGGATAAATTTGAACTAAGAGGATTTTTCTTAATTCGAATTTAGGCAAGTTACTTTGACATAGAGTGCCCATGCCATGTACTTAGTATGTAGCCAGAGGTGGGCAAAAATTATCTATTTACAAAAAACCGGGAAGATAACTAAATCATATTTTATTTGAAGTAACTAAATTATCCGTCATTTGTTATTTTGAATTTATCTAGATCAGTTTATTTTTTATCTAGATAAATTAGTTGGGATTTAAAAGAAAAGATGAATGACAGTGTGACGGTTTGACCCGACGTGACATTCTGTATACATTTATTATTAGGTATAAGCTTACTTCAATAACAAACGAGATCGGTTATCTTCATCTAGATAATTTATCTAAATAAAAAAGTTGACAACGCATTATTTGTGATTGAATTTATCTTGGAATAGATTTATTTAAACAATTTTTTTTTGAAATAATTATCTAGATCCTAACTCTGGTATGTACAGCGTACAGCAAACCTGCAACATGATGACTGTAGCCTTTGTCCATCCAGCAGGTCCATTTTATATACCTAATGGGTTTTTTTTTAATCAGTTGAGCAGTTCCGTTGTTTATTTTAAATGTACCTGTTATTGATTATTCAAATAATTTTATTAACATAAGAAGGTATCTATCTATTTGGTTTTTAACGATCATAATAATGGCTTCGTGTAAATTGACATACTAATTTAATTTACAATGTAATCTTAAATATTATGAAATAAATGAATCTAATCTAATCTAATATATCCTTTACATACAAAGTTACATCCTCACAAAGCTAAAAACTCAGTTGTCGAAGTACGTAGATAGATACTCTTATAGTGACTACTACAGTCTGGTGTGTATGCTATTTTTTTTTAAACATAAACTCACGCCTGGAATTTCAGGCGGGGTGAACAGAGCACATTCAATTTAATTTCAATGTGCCAATTGTAGGTTTAAAGGACGAGAAAACGTGATATTGCAGTAAACGGTTGCTAGCCCATGCCCCACAACATACTTCAACCCGGTACTCATAACCGACTCTTACAAAACCCACGGGAAGAAAGAGGGTGGTGGTAGATTTGACTAAGTCTAATTAAACACGATACTGTTGACTACACTCAGAAATATCCAGTTATATTATTTCGTTTGAAGCCTGACATTACATATCAATACCGAATACACAAAGTAAAACGAATAATCATAATTACTGCAACCCAAGACTTAACTCGCCCTCAATACTCAGAAGCACGAATTGTGTTAAGTATATTCAAACAGTCTTCCCGTCTTAATAAATTCACCAATAGGTCCGTCTCAAAGACCTTTAGTATGCACGGGGCCATCCGAACTCATTAATGAATGGTTCAATCAGCATTGCGCGTCGCGAATACAAAATAAACTCATTATAGTAATGACTGCACTCATTATTCGCTGAAGAGACTTGGAAATATTGAGACCAGTCTTCAGAATTAACATTCTGGACGCGGCTACTTCTGAAATTTCTTTTCTTTCCCTCAGAAATAAAGGCGTAACCTTTACCCATTTTAACATTTTTTTACAGTTGGGAATATTAAAGAGGAACGGAAATAAAGTGTTTCGATAAATGTACATTTTGAATAATGCTTCCTTGTAAATACCTAAGAATTAGTGATCTTTTGCGGCTTGTTAAAAACAAATACACCTAAGTAGTAGGTATTAGGGTGAACCCAATAGAAATGCGCAAAACATTTCATATATTTGACATCTCGTAAACTTGACAACTAAAATAATGTATGAAAACACAGCTTTGTACATCTCTGATGGACATTCACCCTTAAGGTCACACAATCATGGCATTCAGGAACAAAAGTCGCCTTTATTACGATCAACACTTACCTAAGGGCTTATGTAAATGTTTTAATCGCATAAAATTATAATAATAAGAGACGCCAGTTAAATATGCGGATTAAGGATTTAACCTAAAATTAGGCTTTATGGCCCTTAACTTAGACAGTGTCCACATAAAAGACGCGTACCTAAAGCTGATTCGACACAAACATTGAAACAAAAGAAATTTAATTTTTGCTGGAAAGACACTCCTCCAGTCTACAATTTGGATATGAAAAATAGCTTAGTGAAAAATAACTAGGGTTAAATAGCAGAAATAAACAACGGGTGGCAGTATTATCACAGAAAATACCAATTTTGCTAAACATATTCATGTTTCTGATAAGGAAGTAGGTAGTAGGTATCATTTCTTGGTAGTCACGAGCCATTAAATATTTATTAAGCATGCAATACCCACAGTTGGATGCGATACAATGTTTGTTGTTTTATAGCTGCTGGCTTTTAACGTGGACTATATTAATTTTACGACAAGACATTTGTATGTGCTTACCGTCGTGTGAATCGTAGATGTATATGACATGTTTCCAGCCATAGTGTGTAATAGTGTCGATGACGGCGCGGTGGTAGTCAGGCCGCATGCTTATGGCGTAGTCGATGAGGCCAGATGATGGAGGGATGACCTGTAAAATAATCACAATAAGTAATCCAATTCAAATTTGTACGAGGGCGACACTGAAAGTCTTTAGAACTGGCCACTTGTAATAAATATAATAAAAAAATAAGTTCAAAATTTGAAAATGGAACTCTTTCTTAATATTTTTGTGTACGAATTCCACTCGATTGTCATTTGTTTTACGATTTGGCGGCAAATTGAAAATTGTGTGTACTACGTGAGCATGAATTTAACGCGAGAAAATTTTCGAGCAATGATTTTTTACGACTTTCGATGTAATTTAAGTCAACAAGAAAGTTATGATAGACTTCGATTGGCCTTTCACGATGAAGCCCCATCTCGTGCTACTATTTACAACTGGTTTAATGAATTTAAACGTGGCCGCACTGATCTCACTGATGATCTGCGTGAGGGCCGGCCTTCTACGGCGACTACTGAAGATAACATCAGTGTTGTGCGGCGTATGATAGAGACTGACAAAAGAGTAACCTATCAGCAGATTCGTACAAGCTTAGCCATTGGTATGAGTCAAGTCCACAAAATCCTCCATGAACATTTAGCGGTGAGGAAGCTTTGTGCCCGGTGGATACCTCATAATTTGACAGAAGCCCAAAAAGTCCGTCGTGTTGATTGGTGCCGTGAAATGGGTCAAAGATTCAACGGAGGTGACTCAAATGCTGTGTTCGACGTAGTTACGGGTGACGAAAGCTGGATTTACTGTTATGATCCTGAAACTAAAAGACAGTCTGCTGAGTGGGTGTTTCCTTCCGAGGAGTTGCCTACTAAAGTGAAGAGAGGTCGAAGTGTGGGAAAAAAGATGGTGGCCTCGTTCTTCGGAAGGACTGGTCATTACGCAACAATTATTTTAGAGGATCAAAAAACAGTTACTGCGAAGTGGTACACTAACAATTGTTTACCACTTGTCTTGGAAAAAGTTCGAGAAAAACGGCCTCGCAGTAGGATCCTGCTTCACCACGACAACGCCTCATCGCACACCGCCAAGCAAACGATCGACTATTTGGCGACGGCAAACGTGGAATTACTGGGTCACCCACCTTATAGCCCCGACCTTGCACCTTGTCATTTTTATTTATTCCCAAAAATTAAAGAAAAACTTCGAGGAAAACGTTTTATGGACGCCGACGAAGCAGTGGCTGCGTTTCAAAAGGCCGTCGAAGAGACCCCTAAGGACGAGTGGGCAAAGTGCTTTTCTCAGTGGTTCTATCGAATGCAGCGATGTATTGATGTGAAGGGAGGCTATTTTGAAAAGATATAATAAAAGTAATAAGTTGCTTGATTGCTCAGTTTTTGATTTTCTAAGAACTTTCAGTTTGACCCTCGTAGTAGGCAGAAGCGTCTGCAAACGAAATAATACATTTAAAGAGAACGAGATGAATTAGAAACTTCATTGTTTTCATGTGGATTTGAACCTAAAACTATCTCGTACACGGGGCCAGCAGGTCGATCACGTAACGCATTGTACGCGCGTCAGGTAGATCTAAATGTCACTTTTTATGTGAAAAAATTACAGTTCAATTGTCCTAAAGCGCGTTCGGAAGGTAACGTGATTACCCATCAGCACCCTTAGCGTGGGATTGAAGTGAGTCGCGTTTACTATCGACGCTACCGCCTATCGTCAAGATTTAGTATGAAAAGTCTATACACCGCCCCTGGTGGTCACTCATAGAACTAAAAATCCAAACTGTAACGTGAGTCACTTATACATTACTTAATTCGCGATCGACTTCACGTTCGTTCGACAGTTTAATCGATTTTCCAATATTCAACCTTATATCACTAGCATTTATCGTTTTAATTTAAATGTTTGTCGGTTATGACATTACAGAATACGCGCATCGCGACGCGATACAATATGGCGGCGCGGGGGCCATTTATTTGCATTTTTAACGCGACAATCCGAATTTTGCGGATATATTTGAGATAAATTTCGATCGGATCTACGGTAACTCTTGACGGAATAATACGATATCACGAGCCATTTCGCAAGTGAATCGAACTTCGATTCGAAATGTCTCACACTACCGATTGGTAGTACGAATCGAACGTTAAATTACGCATCGAAAACTAAACGTAAAGTGCCTTACGTTTTGCAGTTTGTTTCGTAGTCCAACGGCAGTGTGAGTTACAAGTTTGACGGGTCGAATCGAAGAATACCGATGCGAGATCGAAATCTATTCGAAGCGCGTTTATTCGATCTCGTATGTAGTTACTTATCGTAAGGTTACGATTGAAACTCACGTTAGCCGTACAGTCTTAGAATAATAACGCCTAGAAACACAGTTCACGCGCAACGGTGAGGCTACCAAAACTCAGCCATAAATGACGTAGTACGCCGATCGGTGGAACACTATTGGTGCGTTTGTGTGCATATTGGCGCGTGTGAATACGAGTTGATCACAGCTATTTACATTAATCCATTTTATGCCTCACGCTTGGCGCGTCAGTCGTATGAAACTATCATTCTAGGCGTTATTATTCTAAGCCCTCAGTAGAATAAAGTAAACAAATGCATGTATACACTGCACGAAGCACGCCACGACTCTGCCGCGCCGTAAGAGGCACCGCCGTGCGTTTTTTTTTGCGCGTCACATAAATACAAACATTCGCCGTGCTTGCACGTGCAAAGATTTCTTTGATATGTTTGCCTCGAGATTGGACAATTACCAATTTTATTAAGAAACACTTAAAAACTGACCGTCTTGTTTACCCTCACTTCAAATATTTCCATTTACTAGTAATTTCTTATCAAACGAATTATTAAATATATTGGCACTATTCTCGACCTAGTTAATGTGTATCTAAAACACAATTGAAAAATACCGGCAATTCGGACACCGGAAAATATTACAGCATCGCAATGCATAATACATAGGAGTTTTTTTAAGATCAAAGTTGGTTTTCTTTTCTTCTTAAAACTAGATTCCACGAGGGAGAGATAAAAAAAGCTCAAAAGCCGCAAGGGGAAGCAGAGACAGTATAATAACATTTACATTTTCCGTTCATTTAAAGTAACAGGTAAAGATGGTGACATTCAACATTATGTATTTTTCGGGCTCTGTCACGAACACGGAGGTTGGAAAGCGACTGTGACGCACTTGGGTCGTAAAAATTATTTCCACTCGGGATGTTTCGTGAGAAAACCTGAAAATGACATGGTATTTTGTTTCCAAGGTAGCCTTATCCTTCAATTTTAAGAAAACCTGAGCATCACGAGCTGCATGAATGCATGAGAAGTTCGGTGTGGTGTTCTTGTTTGGTGGGTTTTAAACAGTCAAATTATTATGATGTAAATTGGCGGCGGAATTAGAACGGCTATTAGGTACTATCTTTTAACCATAATAGCAGCAGTAGCAATTCGTTGATACCTTGAGAAATCTAGCATGTGACGTGAGACCTTATCACTAAACCGAAACTCAATTTATATCAAACTACTTTAAGCGCCATGTGTTCATTCGTACGGTTCATCAGGCCAAACGCTTTGCAACCAAATTTAAGCACGGATAGGTACATCTCTAATGACTTCAATGCCGTTGTAATTGGATGGATGGATAAGTTGACTGATGTCGTTAACACTCGGTGATGTAACCCTACGAGTATTACGATATCAAACGCGTCATTTCATTTAAATATTTCCAAATATATTATTATACTTAAATCAAACAAGCGACAATGCCGGGATTTATAAAGGATTTTAGCTATGCATAACAAAAGCCTTTTATTCCACGGTTGTTTATTTACCTGTAGTCCAATGTCCCGGTTAATTAAAGGTTCGTCATACATTTTGGACAGTTGTACGCTATTAAGTATGTTGACCTGCCTGCAGAATGTTACTGAACGACCTTTTTAAATCTATTTATATGCATGACTATGCTATCAATTTTCATCCCCAATTTCATCTTTATTGTGGTTGATTTTCGGGGCAAAGATGATTTTGTTGTAATCCAGGTTATAAACGCTCTCTATGGCAAATTAAATCTCAATCCCTTCAACGGTTTTTACCAGATTGAGACACGAATATCCAAATATCTAACCGTCCATATTTATAATTGAACGATTGAGCGAAGCGACCGAAGTTTTCTGCATCAGCTTGGGCCAACATTCTTTCGTATGTCCGACTGTCCAGCTGTTTGCCTCTACAGATCGCATTTCTCAACCAATTCCCGTAAAATTTTGTAAGCAGGTTCAATAATAATCATACATACGAGTATACTTCGATTTTTTTGTCGATTCAGTTTTCTGGAAAAAGACAAATGTTCGCGAGTGCTATAGCTCAAAGAGTACAGAGTATTAATTACTAGCATATGATTTGTCGATGAACAATTTGATACGATATGGTTATTTTGCAGCCCGGACTGTTCATAGTCTTTGTGGCATTTCAATGAATTTCGGGTTTCGTTCTGATATATGTTAGCTTGGCGGACATGCGTCAAAGGGAAATAAATAAATATTAATATAAATAGATACGGGACAATCTTACACAAATCAACCTAGGCTCACGGTAAGCTCAGTAAGGGTTGTGTTGTGGGTACTAGGCGATGATATATATAATATATACATACATATAGATACTTATATACATATATAACATCCATAACTCAGGAACAAATATTCGTGATAAATACACAAATAAATGCCCTGACCGGGATTTGAACCCGGGACCTCCAGCTTCGTAGGCAGAGTCACTACCCACTGGGCTACGGAGGCCGTTAAACTAACTAACTTTAATTACTTTTTGAAATGCGATACAGACGAAGAGCTACGAACAATAAGACATCTTGTGCTCTACAAAAGTTCACTAATGTATCCCAACCTAACGTTTGGCAACCGGATTCATTTCGCATCTTTTCATTTCCCAACCTCTTAATATTTCTGAAACTGTTAAATATTTCAGGATTTTTAAAAACTAACCTAACCTTACCTTTAGAGTTCTACACGATGACCATGAAATAAAACCTGAAATATTTACAGTTTCAGAGTTTGGGAAATGTAAAGTTGCGAAATGAATCAGTTTGCCAAACGTTAGTTGCGAAAAGGTGGAACACGTTGCTAATATAAAGTGTAAAAAAGTGAATGTTATATTTAAATTCTTACCTTTTCAGGGAACCAGGGCGTGACAAAAGGCATTTGGAAGGTGTTGGTGTAGGAGTGCAAAGTGTCGAAGGAGTCCGGCGTGACGGCCCCCAGGAAAGCGATCACGCCTCGGGCGAACTGGTTGCAGACTGTAACAGAGAAATAACACCCAATAAGTCAAGTACCGAGACAATTTGTCTCGTGGAGCTGTTTTCTAGGCGCCATCCTTGAACTCAATGTGGGTTAGGACGTAAAATCACAAGCCTCCCAAATAATGTTCTACTCGTATGTTAACTTTGAAAATTATTGGATGCGAATATAACTAATATTGAAAATAATATTTCCAAACGGTTCCGAGCCTGGGCGTAGTTACCCCCGGGGGGGTTAAACGGCTATTTCTGGAGTTGGTATCTAAAACCCCCCGGTATAAGTAGTTATTTAAACTGGGGGTAAAGTCAGTTTCCAAAATAGGTTATGGGGGTGAGGATACTGACAAGGAAAAATCCAATTTACAGTAGTTGTATTATCTGACACTTTAGACTTGATTTGGCGCAAGTGAAAGTGCGCTTTATTGATATTTTCACGTAAGTACATATCAACAATACAAATTCTCTTTATTGCGCACATCTTATAACTACAGTAGGTACATTTTTTTTTCTGTAGCGGAAACACTACCCCGCACAATGTCTTAGTTCCTTGACGCTGGCGTACCTACTTGAGATTATTAGAGTTGGCCGAATTGCATCAAAGTAGTCCATTCAAATAGCAACTCTACCGTCCAACGTAGAATATTCCAATTCCAATGGCAGTTTTATAAAAACTCGGCATCATCAAATAATCTCAACCGTACTTGTTCTGATTTGTTAAGCTCGGCGTGTGTAACTGTAAACTACTTAAAACAGAACATCGACTCACAATACCCGTATACAGGCTGTTCAGAACATGAACCGTCAAAATTCCCACCCATGGATGGACCCTGGGTCCTAAGAGTTACGGTCAAGGAGGTACGATTTATTTTTTATTTTTACCTAAATTACCCAAAATCTGACCTTTGAAGCCCCCATAACTTTTTTGTGTACCTATGCTTTTACATGCATTTTAACTTGCTTATTTGTCTTACGTGTACGTAGTGTGTGTTTAAAAATACATTTTTCTGTAACAAATAACACCACAAAATGAACACGTGGGGCTTTTCGTTAACAAACAAAAGGAATGTACGGAAACATCTATACTTCAAAATTATTTATTTTATTTTTTATTAATTAGGGTCCAAGGGTCGAAAGGTAGGAAATGACCCTACTAGCACGCCAAAAAATGATGACCGTTCGTGTGCCGAACAACCTATATATTGAATGTAGCTGGACTGGATAATGTCTTGAAATATTCAAATTAAACCCGAACCTTGATCCCGACACAGTATATTCATCTCTAGCATTAAATTTGCCTCTATCTTTCTGAATGTCTAAGTCCTATAAAGTACGTAGGAACCCCCTAACGAAAGTAACATTGCATTCACCGTCGCTTATATTTTACTTCACATTTAGAGGTTTATAAAGTAATTTCATTTCAAAAAAGAGTGATGTAAATATATGTTTATTCTTTTCAAGATTCTAATTGTTTTACACGAAATCGGTTGACTTTTTCATGTTCAAGTTCCACAGGGTAGCATTGTTATATTAAGTGTGTTGTACGTCAAGGTAATAAGTTTTATATTATATTAAACAGAAAGCTCTAATGTCGTCCGGTAACGTTCGCTATAAACGCGGCCGCATAATCGCATCTACTATTGTTTAGGATTATTCTAACAAGAACACTGTTGCATACTAATTCGCCAATTCTAGAGTCGAATATTCACTGCGGAATTGTGTGCTGATACGAGCGAGAGATAAACTGGTTATTAGTGAAACAGCCCTGATTTATACAGCTTGCTGTTTAACGCATACCGATCATAACTGTGTTTTGAATAGGGACGGGAAGTACCTAAGCGAACATTATCGGGCTATGTGCTGGCATGAGACTATACCGCAACTATTGCCAATGTGCTACCACAGGTTCCTTATATGTATACAGTTGAGATAAGACTATGCGTGAAAATGTGTTTTGATTATATAATTTTGAACATTTCTAAATAATTAGGTATGTTGAAGTGTTTAAAATGCTTGAATCCTATTTTTTTAAACAAATTTGTGGTATTTTTATATAAATATTTTTATTTTTGATAATGAAGGTTTTTTCATACTAAAAATAAATCAAAAATTTCTAGTAGTTACATTCCGAAAAATATTTATACAAAATAGGAAAATAAACATACTGGACTAGCACAAACAATTTAAGAGAAAAAAAATACCGACTATAACTATAATAGTCCCCCATCAGAAACTATTTTCATACTGCAACACAACACCTTCCTTATACATTGAGTTGTGTCGAGTTTGTTGAATAAGGATAAACAACCTAGCCCAAACCTCTTTGAAAGGCTTACACCCTGGTACCTGAGACGTGCTAAACTCGAAACTAACTCGTGAGTTATAATGCCAGTGGTCATTACAGTATGCAAAATTATTCTGCTCACTAGGAAAATTTTCAATTCTGTAGTAATGAATGCAAGCTTATCTGGCATTAAACAGCAATGTTCGTTAATTTGTTGATACAACTTTAATAATATGGATGTGCCCGTGTATGATAATAATGATTTCTAATATAGGTAGTAAGTAGTATTACTCGTATGAACTGGAATTACATAAATGGAAGCTGGATGATGGCTAAATCAAATCAAATCATTTATTTGTGAACAATAGGTAAGTATGCCGAATGCAATGCACTTTATGCTAGATGGTAGTTACATATAGATTAGTCCAGCTATGTTCAGCTTCAAGGCATACAAAGATCTTATGTTATGACTAAACATGTTACTAATGCAGATTATAACTATGATTAACATTCGTTGACTTAGGAGTACGCTTTTTTAACTAGAAATCCACTTAACCAATAAGTATTTATTTTTATTTTTGTTAGAACTACCCTTGAGCACAAAAAGTTTTTCTGTGCAAAATGTACCCTATTCTTTCTGCTATTGAGTGTAAGTAGTTAATTATGAGTATTATGACAGAAGTTGTACCTACTCGAAACACATACGATGTCATACGACCACTAGTATTGTAAAATAAAAAGTTGTTGGATAGTAGGTACCAATAGTTAATAATTTCTTTCTTTATTTCTTTATTTATTTGCATTCATGATCACACAATTACAGTACAATACATGAACCCGAGCGGGTGTGGCAAAATGGTACAATTTCACATAGCAAGTAATGCTCGTCATATCTTATCATAGGCAAGAATACATTTGAAAATATACTCAATACTCAATCTCAATACTCAATCATTTATTGCACATAATGGTTATACAGGTGGTCTTAAAATAAAGTATGGTATCACATCATGTACCCTGTTGGGCGCAGCAAATAAGAACGTGGACACTTAGGTACATATAATTCAGCATACAAAAAATAGTATTAATTAATTATATATCTTAGTTTTACTTAATTCTATTAACAAACTTATCATCTAAATATTCCTTTAAAGAGTAGTAGGTTTTCGAAAGTAACATTTGTTTTAATTTGCGTATGAAAACTGTCTCTTTATTTTCATCTTTCAATTCTTTCGGCAATTTATTATATATTTTTATCGACATTACAAAGGGTCCTGACGAATGTAGGTTTAGTCGTGATGGTGGTAGCAATAATTTGCCTTTATATCGCATCGTACGGTTTTTGATTACATCTCCCAGTTTCGTATAAAATTCCGGGTATTTACGGACAAATTTACAAATTTCAAGAATGTAGATACATGGGAGTGTAAGTATGTTGTATTCTTTAAAATGAGGTATACAACTGTCAGTCTGTTTAATATTAGCTAGAATTCGAATGAGTTTTTTTTGTAAAATGAACAGGCTTGGTGCGTCTGTGCTATTGGCCCAGAGAATAGCTCCGTAGCTCAGCCAGTTGTATGCGTACGAGTAATATGTCTGAAGTGCAGTATTTAAATCAGTCGTTTTTTTAATCTCTCTGAGAGCATATACAAATTTAGAAATTTTGTTTCGTATATTTTTAACGTGTAATATAACACATTTTATGAATTAAAAGGAGAAAATGTCAAATAATTTACAGTTCTACTCGTACAAATGACAAAATTATCGAATTACTTAAACATAAGGATACTTATTTATATATAACAAGATTATTTATAGGTTTGGAAATATATCGTTAATATCATAGAAACATCCTTCCAACAGTAGAGCTTTGAGAGATTCTTTGAATTTAATAGTAAGGAGAAACTAAATTAAAACGATATACAGATGTAGTGAATAATCATTTCCCATCGTATTTTCTCGGAAATGTTCGTATTTGTCATGCTACATCAGTCAACCTCAGTACTTTTTGTACCGTGTACGACTCAAATAGCAAGACACGTTCGTACGTTTCCGTGAAAAAACGATGGGAAACCATAAAGCCTCTGCTAGACGGTCGCCAACACGCCCCTCCGACCGAGCGACGTTGGTCCGCAGTCCGCACCGACCGTGTAGACAGTTGTTTGCAATAAAATTTTATACCTACTACAGCGGTCGGTGCCGACCAAGATCGCTCGGTTGGAGGGGCGTGTTTGCACTACATCTGTACTTAAAATACTCAATACGCCTTTCATACATAGATACCATGATTGCATAATGACTACAACGTAGTGAATGTGGTACAGTATCCAGATTGACATGCTTCTTTTACTTGGATTGTGCCTGCACTTGACTATCCAGCATAATCTATAAGTACATATAATAAAGCTGTAGAGGGTCGAAAGTCTGTACATTGAAGATATTGGCAAAAAAATCAATTGAGGGCTCTTAGAATCGATAACAGAACACACTTCAACAGTTTTTAGAATTTTTGTCTGTTTGTCGGTTTGTCTGTCTGTTTATATGTAACGGCATCACGTGAAAACGAGCGAATGGATCAATATGCGATTGTTACTTAAACGTCAAGTGGATCTTCAGCCAGGCTTTAGGCTACAAAAATTATAAAGATTAGGGTTCAAAGGGGGTAAAAAATCGGGTCAAACTTTGTATGGGAACTCCTAGAATCCATGAGCTAAAAACTTGAAAATTGGTAAGCATAAATTTGACTGGAAAGTAAAAACATCCCCATTGAAACTTTGAGCAATGTATATATAAAACATGAAAAATATGGGATGAAAAATAGGCGATGAGGTGACTAGAGACTAAATTTTTTTTGTTAAACATTTTCAAAAACGCTGAGAAATTTAGTGAATAGCAGATTCGGTGCCTTAGGAACTTAATAAACAACAAGTATTCGAGAAAAAAAACGTCAAGAAGTGTTCAATAAAAAGTATTTGTAAAATTATTATTCTCAACTTTTTTACAAAAAAAATTAAAGGCTTTTAAAAAGTATGTTTTGACTAAGATAGGTGTGTTTCCTAATAAAGAGCGAAACTAAAAAGAAATGCATGGAGCGGAGCTCGGCCTTCAGCCTCCCGTCCCTCGCCGCTCACCTTCGGCCCTTGGGTTTCGCTAAAAGAACATTCAGGGATAGTGAGTGCCCACGTACGCTTGCCCTCGGGATCGCATAGTGAACGTAATCTGAAGGGGCGCTTCTGCCTTCGGTCCAACGAAAAACTCGGCCTTCAGCTGCGCTTGCCTCGCCACTCACCTTCGGTACTTGGACCCTCAGGTTTCCCTTGCAAGACATCCGGGGATAGTGAGTGTATGTGGGGGCTCCCATAACGAGCGCGCTCTGGAAAGACGCTTTGGACCTTTCATCCCTACGAGAAACTCAGCAATCGGCCTCACTTGCCTGGCCACTCACTTCCTCAAATGCGGTCCTCTCCTCAGGTTTTACTTGCAAGACATCCGGGGATAGTGAATGTCCGTGGGGGCTCGAATAGTGAGCGCACTCTGAAGGGACGCTCTAGGCCTTTCATTCCTACGAGAAAATCGGCCCCCGGCCTTGGTTCCCTCACCGCCCGTGAGCACGCTCTGAAGTGACGCTTCGGGCCTTCGGCCCATCAAAGCAGTCGAATGCAATATATTTGGTTTAAATTTTTTTTTTTAATTTTTCCTTCCAATAGCAGATTTTTACTTCCTTACACAGCAGTATGTCGATCACGTAACGCATTGTACGCGCGTCAGGTAGATCTAAATGTCAAATTTTACATGGAAACATTATTACAGTTGGATTGTCCTAACGCGCGTTTGGAACGTTACGTGATTGCCTCTCAGCACTAGAAGTCATGCTAGGACTACTACCTTTGCGTTCAGTATGAGATCCTGGAGTCCTCCGCATGAGAGCGCAGATGCCGGCTGCCGTGGAGTTTTTAGTGGATAGAAATACCACATAACCCAGTCAAGCCCCGATAATTGGGTACCTGGTTCGCAGGTTTTCTCCACGTAAAAAAACACAAAAGCACATACAAAAGGAGCTGGATGCGGGTGGCGCAGGACCGGTCACTTTGGAACTCTTTGGGGGAGGCATATGTCCAGCAGTGGACGTCTTTCGGCTGATATGATAATGATGATGATATAAAAGGAGGCGGCTGCGACGGCAATACGCCTGAAAAGCCGAAACAACCTATGGACGAAACTAGACATACCCCACATGAGAATCCATAACAAACTGATCACAGCCTACCTATGATGGAAGCTTCAATCGATAAAATACCAAAAACTGCAGTCTTTAGGTAAGACTATGGCATATTACTGACGGAAGACTCGAAAGAGGGACTTAACTAGGGTTTGCAATCCGGATCCGACTTGTATGGAAATATCCGGATCCGCGGATCCAGATCCGGATATTTCCATACAAGTAGGATCCGGATTGCAAACCCTAGACTTAACCAAACAGACCTTAGAATCTTTACAGATGGTTCAAAAACAAATACGGGTATGGGATTTGGTGTGTTCTCAGAGGATTTAAACAAACCCATATCCAAACCACTGGGTGTACAAAACACGGCATTCTAGGCTGAATGCGTAGGGATAATTGAAGCCTGCAATGCCATAAAGAGACGACACGTCGAAAACACAAACACACAAACATACGGATACTCTCAGACAGTAAATCAGTACTACAAGCACTGATATACGAATGCCACCAAAACCTAGCTTGCCTGGCCGCTCACCTCCTCGACTTCGATCCTCAGGTTTCGCTTGCAAGACACCCGGGGATGATAGTGGGTGCTCGTGAACGAATAATATTTAAGTTTACCTGGATGCTCTTATCTTTACCTGGAATATTAAACTTCGTTTCCAGTTGGGATACCTTCTGTTTAGGTAATAGGTCCTGCAACTCAAACTCTCAGCCTTAAAACTTCGTAAATATACTCATACAAGGAAACTATTTTCAGCAATTTCAAAACTGAGATGAGAGTCATGAATCGTATATATTCCATGTCAGGACAAGTAAACTTATTTCAGGATGTTTAAAAAAACATTAAGAGAAGGAGGGGTTAAAAGGAAGTTAAAAGTGTGATAAGAAAATAAGAGGGAGACTTAAAATTGTTACTAGCTAGCTATTAAATTTTCTGAAGATAAAATAAAACTGCTTGGTTTGCTGCTCTACATTCGGACACACTTAATTTGTTTCATAATTTGCAACTAAAAAACGACTTCAAATCAATACTTTTTTTGTACCACATGCATGCACTTCCTGTTAACTTTACCTCACAGACTCTATCCGAAAGCAAATGCTTGGGTTTTTACAGAAAATACTTACACAACTGAAGTTATAGGGGCGCAATGCCACAGTTATCTACCGAATGTCAAGAAAATGTTATGTCTGGGTCTATAGTAAAATCATACTTCTCACCAAATATTATCTGCTTTGACTTAAGGTTGACTGACAGATAATGCTTTGTGGCAATAAGTCCAGCTTTTGCAATAAATATTAAATAACTAAAATTAAATATTATTAACGATGACGAAGTTTGTGAGGTTGTTTTGATTGGAAGAGAATTTGCACCGATACACGCATAAACTATGGAGTTGCAATCGTCCATAGGCTACAGTAACCACTTATTATAAGTTGTTTGCCACCGACGTGGTGTAAAAAATATTATAAATCGTTAATTACAAATTATCCAGTTGTATGGCTTTAGACATGAAAATAACAATTTATACGCGCACGAAGTCGCGGGCAGAAGCTAGTTAGTAATAAAAAAGGTCGCAGATATTTTTCGTATACCAGTTTTCCCTCTTGCTCACTATTGATGAGGCTGGCTTATCTCCAAGAAGTTAATTTCAAGGCCAGAAAGATTAGAAGCACCTTAAAATGTATGAAATGAAAAGATGATATTTACTGCTTTGGATTGGATTGGAAAAATTTAAACGGCAGGTTGCTACGAGTATAATAAGCTTGTGAACAATTATTGCCAAGTGGTTTTATTTGAAAGAAATATTATTTTTCTTAATTTTTCTTTATAATAACGTAAACGTGTATTTTTTACTCTTCTTTTTATTTTAAAAAGCGGCCAAGAGCGTGTCGGGCCACGCTCAGTGTGGGGTTCCGTAGTTTTTCGTCCGTCACAGTAAGTGTGTGAAATTATTTTGGAATTATGTTCAAAAACTATTCAACCTATCAAGTTCAAAATAATTTTACTAGAAAGTTTTTATAAAGTTCTACTTTTGAGATTTTTTTCATATGTTTAAAACTTATGGTTCAAAAGTTAGAGGGACACATTTTTTTTTTACTTCTGGAGCGATTATCCAAATATATTAACATTATCAAAAAATGTATGTAGCAAACCCCTATTCATTTTTAAATACCTATCTAACAATATATCACACGTTAGGGATGAAACGAAAAAAAAACACTCCCCACGTTACGTATAGGGAAGGTACCCTAATAAATAAAAAAAAATCACTTTTTATTTTACCACTTTGTCGGCGTGATTGATATATATATATAAGTATCAAATTCCAGCTTTCTAGTGCTAACGGTTACTGAGATTATCCGCGGACGGACGGACAGACAAAGTGAAACTATAAGGGTTCCTAGTCGACTACGAAACCCTAAAAAGCAAAAAAAAAAACACAAAAATATCTTTTAAAATAAAAATGCTAAAATTATTATGACTCATTACATGATGTTACCTCAAAAGCTGCATTGACTGCTGTGCTATGATCTCGTGGTGCCAAGATACATTACTTGGAGTCTGGAGGTCATAAGGTCATAACTGCTCCGAATTATGTTTTTTTTTATAAATGGGACACAGGGGGTTAAGTACTGCAGATGCTCTAAGGAAGCGTCCTTTTGAATATTTGCTCCTTGTTATTTACAGGGTCCATCCTGTGTAGTTCAATTTACGTAAGTAGGTATCACTTATTGTGATATGAATATTCTAAGACAAGAAACATCAAAAACCTCTTTTTTATAGTAATTGAAAAAATATGAAAATGAAAAATGAAAAAATGAAAATGTAAATATTTATTATTACATATACAGACATACATTTTGAAACATAACTGTGGTCCCACACTAGGCTAGGCCTGTCCCGTGGAGACCAAGACAAATACTGATTAACTGTCCACGAGGCTTAGCATGAAAACAAGACAAAGTAAAAAGAGAAAAGAGAAAAAAAGACAATTATAAACTAACAATTAATTAATTATATTAGGGTGCTTGTATGCGGTGATGTATGTGTATGTGTAGTGTATGTATGTAATGTATGTAAGTGTATGTTATGATATTACATTAATGATTGTTTCCGATTGCTCGTAGTTCCAAGGTAACAATAGAGATTGGATTTTAATTTTTGCCTCTAGGACACTGCTTCTTCTTAGGTCAATACGTTTACGCAAATGTGTTATAGATGTGCGGAAGTAGAAATGTATGAAAAATTAACTTTATTGTTAGATGTGAAATAATTTTTTTTCACATTGATGATCCGCGTAGTTTCGAAATGGTACAGTCACCAGCATAAATTTATGATGGAACAAAGGCCGTAAAAATATCTGATGACAACTCTATTCCTAGAACCGTAAGAGCCCGTCAGATATTTTTGCGGCCTTTGATTCAACAATATTCGGTTAAACAATAAAGTTTTTTCTATTTCTATTTCTATTTCATCATAGATTGATGCCGGTGACTGTACTTGTGCCTATTGAAAGCATTTTAAGAGATTGTTTAACGGTAAGCTTGAACTAAATTACAAATTCCTATCCTTCGAAATATGACTTAATATTGTAACCAAGAACCACTGGCTTGACAAAAAGCCAAAATTAATTTATACTGATGCCGCGTTTTAAATCGCTTCTTTAAAATATTATCTTATCTCACACAATATAGGTATACCTCAATACTACAATTATTTAAACAAATTTGCGTACTAATTGACATTGTTATCAAAATACAACATGATTGCCTCCAGCTGTAACTCCTATTATAAAATACCCTTTGAAAATTACTACTTTGCGCTTTTCTAAGAAAACCCTTGTGATTTTCGTTTTCTTTTTGAGATCGGTACGCAAACCTGAAATGCGCGGCTCGGTATTTTTCATTCTCATGCCATTGATTCTGCACTGACGCGTACCTGAACGCACGAATTCTCATCCAATGGCGATGGCGCATCACAATTGCTTAGCTAGAACTTGTTGTCGTTCGCTTCACCGGACAAAGTATAAATTTCAAAGTAGCTGAATAAATAGTAGATAGTGTTTCAAGGGAGCCAAATTATATGCCTATTTATGCCGGGTGCGAGAATATATATTGAATCCTGGGTAAAACGAAAGATTCTACAATACTCGCTACGCTCGGGATTCTAATGGGATTCAAGTTTTCGCCAACAAACTGTTATGCAGTTTGGCGCAAATTTTACCGTAAAATATACTGTGTAATCCTTGTTTTGGCTCAATGAAAAATTCAAAAATAATAAAAATAAATTGTTTACGCCCGAGACGGAAATATTTTTGGTACCACTTTTCACACATTCTATAAGGAAAATTTAAATTAAACAGGGAATATCAGGGCAGAAACGTACAAATTTGATCCCTTTGATTTGAGGGCAAAAATGGCTCTTTTCTAAAGGCGTCAAAAAGTAATTTGAGTGGTCTTGTGAAGTTGAGTTTCTTACGTTGATGTAGCTGTACAGTCACTCATGTTGTATCGGCACTCTCAGCTCCAACTCCCCTTAGATTGAATAACTAAATTAAAATTCAAAACATTTATTCGCGACAGCAAATTCATTAATACCTAAAAAACACACAAATGATAATTTACTTTAAAAACCAAGTTTTAACCGACTTCAATTCGGTACCTACTCCGCCAAGCCACAAGAACATTTAATTGATTTCCGAGAGTAAATATATTATTAGAGAAAAAAACCTAATCGCTATATGTGGGCCGATAATATTTGACGACTTTCGTCGATTCCTCAAGGATCTCAGAATTACCTTTGACACTTCATTGTTTGCTATTTCAACGTAATCATATAATAATCCGTGACGTACTTTTATAGTTTGAAGTTCCACGCAAGCCATTTGTGGTTATCATCATCACTTCCACTTCACCAAATTTATGATTTCCGAGTGTACATACACGAGCTATTATAGAAAATACCGAAATTACTATACGCGTGCCTAATATATTTGAGGAGCTCCCTCAATCAATTCCCGACGGTTCCCATCATCCAACTGGAGTTTTAAAAACAATGGGACCAATCCGGAAGCATATACTTTCAATTAAAAAAAGAATTCACGACGACCGATTTAGCCTAATTGGTAGGGACGCTGCCTACGAAGCAAGAGGTATTGGGTTCAAATCCCGGCAAGGGCATTTATTTCTGTGATGAGCACGAATATTTGTTCCTGAGTCATGGATGTTTTCTATGTATTTAAGTATTTATTTATCTATATAAGTATGTTTATCTTCGTTTCGTACCCATAGTACAAGCTTTGCTTAGTTTGGGACTAGGTCGATTTGTGTAAGATTGTCTGCAAATATTTATACTTATATTTTTTTATAATTGTACGTACGAATCGGTTCATAAATGACGGAGTTCTGAGGTAACAAACATAAAAAAAATAGATTTGAATTGAGAACCTCCTCTTTTTTTAGAAGTCGGTTAAAAAGGACAAAAAATATACGGCCTGGGCCGAGTCACGAGCTCATCATGATGAACAGCAGCAGCTTCCGCCGAGTCCATCTATCTACCTGTTATTTCTACTAAAGGGGGCTTAATTGCGTTGCGTATCATTAAATTGATGTATTTACCTATCTGAGGTCACTCGACGTATCGGATATTGCAACACATCCGAAACGTCGAGGTATCTAAAAATAAATTAAATCTTACGCGATTAAGTCCCATGTATTAAAAATAATGTGTAAAATCTGCGTGTTTTATTCCGAATACGTTTCAGTGTTATTTTTTCAATTTAATAGTAACATTAGTTGTTTTCCGGGAACCTAATCATGTTTCTCTTCACGCACGCATTAGTGCTCACTGCTTCCAAATATTGTTGAGGGTTTTCCTGTTGAAATATGGATGTCGTAATAAAAAAAGCAAATATCGGTTGGTCTGCCCGCGGGAGCTGTGCGGAATGCCGATCACGTTCACTCAGCATCACGGAGCGTCTCATATACTTTGAGATACTTTGCCGAGTCTAAACTGTTCATAACCTAGCCATTGCAGTTAAACTTTATAACTATTTTCCTGTTTTGTTAAAGCGGCCTTTGAGCTGAATGTGAATGTTTTTTCCTCTTCGGCCGCCTACGAAGCCAACCTAGGTACAGTCAACCAATTTGATTTCTGGGCCACTTCGTACGTCAGCCTCATTAGTTGCTGAACACCTAAGTACTTTGTCGTTTTCACTCGTTAGACAACTTCATATGGCAAATGGCAGTTTAACATGACGTTAAATGCGACATGGTACAAAGGTGTTAAGCCCCTTGTGAGGCTGACCGTACCTTGTCACAGTGACAAATATATGAGATCTCTAGGGGCTTACACACAGATGTATGAATATAAGGAGATCGGACATGGCGGCCGATTTGTATAGAGTGAGCCTGTCGCAAAGACATTAACCCACACAACGCCCAAGTAATTGACAAGACAAAGCACATTTAAAACACACACACTTGTATACCTACACGCTTATTTGACAATAAACTCGCATCATATCAGGCATTTTGGGAAAAAAACGTAATATTTTCTGCGATCAGCACGCGTGCACAGTGTGGCAGTGTATGCCCATTGGGCATACAGCTGCGACACGGCCGCCGGCGGCTTGTCCTCTCTCTAGTATTCTATGCTCTGAGGGCTTACATATTAATTTTCACTGTGACAAGGTACGAAGTGGCCCAGAAATCAAATTGGTTGACCGTACGTAACCAGTTACGTGTGAAGAATATTTTTTCTTGCTACGAAACTAGTTACGTACAAAGAATTCTTCTTAGTTGTTGGAAACCCGTTACGATCGCAAAACCCGCCCGAAGAGCACCCGCCTATTTCTGGTCTGTATACCCGAAGAGCAAACAGACCAGAAATAGGCTCCGTCGAAACTGTCCAAATACGAAAAAAATGTCGTAACTGGTTTCGTAGAAAGAAAAAAAAGCCTTTGTACGTAACTAGTTTCGTAGCAAGAAAAATAATTCTTCACACGTACTGGCTTTTGTTTCGTAAGGGCGAAGGGGATTTTTTGCTTGCAGCAAAATTTTGCAGTGACGCTCAAATGGCGTTTTAAGATAAGCGTTTTTTAGCGCGTATTAGCTCGTTTCTTAATAGTACAATACATAACACGAACCAGCGCTTACGCGGCTCCGGCTTATATGACTGCGACTGTAGTCACGTGTAGACAACGCTCACAGAAGTTGCGTGTGTGATAATAGACGCGCCTATTCGCGCCTACACGCGCTAAACACCAGTCAATTTTACACGTAAATTGAAAAAAAACCGCTTACTTTAGTGATAAATGTCTATCAATATCTAACGTCTGCTGGTACTTAGGAATAGTATACAAGCAGGTCTTAGTGTTGGCCATGCCGACAATAATATTTGATCGGACTTAATCTTTTGAAAAGTCTTTCAGTTTTCGAGATGTGTTGCCGAGGTACACACACTCATGTATTATTTCAAAAAAATTGCATTTTTGCCCTTTGACCGAGGATTTGATGGAGCACAAATATTCGAAAGCGTTCTCACTGAAATAGTTCATTTTACGTTACTTCTCTCCCCTAAATAACTCTAATAACTATCTAGTAATGATTTAGTTGCCTACATTTAAAACAATTCCTACGGGTTCGTTAGCAGGCAGGCAGTAATTATCAAAGTCTTTAATGTAAGGATGCTCGCCATTCCCGGTAGTGATTACCCCGGGACAGCCACACGAGAGATCATGTTATCGATTTCAGATTACACTAGAGGCAAAAGAGTGCAGCTGGATTACCGCAGCGCTTTGCTTGTAAAGGTGAGTCGCCGTCGCCGGCAGTATCACAGCACGTAGTTCCTTTATGCTTCCGCCATAGTAAGCTGGGGCAATCTAACCAAATGGGGCGCTATAAACGTAGCGACCTGTGTCTCAGTCGTTTAAGGATGTAGGTAGGTACCGGTAGATGTTTGATGTGGAAATTCAAAATAAGTTCATGCACGCACTGATACGGACGCTCGAGCAATACAGTCTAATGCCCTTATTTATAAACGCCTATCAAAACTTTTTATTTTCATTTTCCTGGTTGGCTTCGGGTAAGTCTAATTTCCTGTAACCTGCTATTTGATTCGATACATATATAATCTATTGTTTAGATGTGTTATCCGTTAGTGGTCCTTGAATAAATAAATAATAAATTTAGTTGTTACAATTGTGGGTGAGGGACATTGCACGTAGTACCGATGGCCGTTGGGGGGAAATGTTCTCGAGTGGTGACCATGTAGCGGCAGGCGCAGCGTGGGTAGACCCCATAAGGTAGACTGATGACCTGGCAAAGGTCGCGGGAGTCCGCTGGATGAGGGTGGTGCAGGACCGGCCACTGCGGCACTCTTTGGGGGAAGCATAAGTCCAGCAGTGAATATTTTTCGGCTGTTATGATTAGTGATCGGTAATTTGGTAGCATTTTTGTTTCGGCGTAGTGGTGTTAAGAGGAATGGCTATCTGCGATTTTCCCATACAAACGCTCTCGACTGTTTCCTCCCTGGTTTTTGAACCTAGAGCAATGATTTTTTCAAATAAGATCAATATCTATGCCGCTACGTTTTGCTTTTTTGGATATTTTCATTTTAAAGAATCTTACAGCGCCTCGAAAATCGCAAAAACGGCTTTATTGAATTCGCTGCAAAAAAAGGCGCAGTATACAAATATGACAACAAATATCCAAAAAATCAAAACGTAGCGGCATAGGTTGTTTCTTTCTCTTGCAGTTTCCAAAATTTTATAATGATTAGTTGCGTTTTGGAGGAGGAAACAGTCGAGAGCGAAACCTCGATTTTTGTGATTTTTCCGTGGGAGTTTTAGTCCGACCTGCAGTTGTCCTTATCGCACGAATTGGAGGTGGAGGCAGTTTCTAAATATACGTACACAGAGGGATTAGTGATGGGCAACAGTCGTTGACATATTTTGTCGATACGCTAGCGGTGAACATTATCGATGACCTGTAGGGAATGTGGTCGCACATTCTCTGCAAAGATAGGCTACGTCAGTCACCCGAGAGCTCACGAACGACGCTCTAATTAGCCATATTTCCAGTCGCCGTGGTCAAAATCGGCCAGGATGATGATGATGATAACATAATACAGGCAAGCTAGATCGCAATGTATGGAAAATGTTGAAAAATATTGTAGTTCTGAAACCTATTGGTATGTGTAGGGAGGGACAGAGTATTAAATTGAATCCCCCCCCCATACCATCACCCCCCTCACCCAAACAAGTGTCCCAAATCGCGGTTTTTACAAATTTTAAGAAAAACCGTAAAACATACACAAAAAAAGTTCATGACCGAAATGATCCTTGATAAATTAATCGTCAATGTCTCATGCATACCAAAGCGCTATCACTTGTGGTTTTTGCGCAGTTTGCCACGAAACGTCTATATGTTTTATGACTTATGCATTTTTTTGCTAAAAGGTTAGTTTTCTGAAGACTTTCTTACTTAACCGCTTTCCGCTTCCTTAAAATGAGGCATAATTTATTTATACACTCCTTCATTTTTAACCGACTTAAAAAATAAGGAGGAGGTTCTCAATTCGGTTGTATTTTTTTTTATGTGTTACCTCAGAACTCCGTTACTTATGAACCGATTCGTACCATTCTTCTTTTAACTGAAAGTATATGCTTCCAGGTTGGTCCTATTGTTTTCAAAACTCCAGTTGAATGATGGGGACCATGAGGAACTCCTCAAATATATAAGGCACGAGTGTAGTAATTTTGGTGTTTTCTATTATAATTCGTGTATTTACATCCGGAAATCATAAATTTGTTGAAGTGGAAGTGATGATGAAGACCACAGATGGCTTGTGATATCATTCCGTTGAAATAGCAAACAAAGAAGTGCCAAAGAAGATTCTGAGATCCTTGGGAAATTGACGGAAGTCCTCAAATATTATCCGCCCACATACAGCGATTTGGTTTTTTTCTGGTATAATCAACATATTTATTTGCTCTCGGAAATCAGTTCATGTGGTAAATTGGAAAAAAAATGTGGAAATGTTCATGTGGCTTGGCGAAGTACTGAATTGAAGTCGGTTAAAACTTTGTTTTTAATGTAAATTATAAGTTTCTATGCAATTTTGAAAATTGTATGTGTTCAGCCATTTAGCGAAATATCCTCCCTACACATCCGAATAGGTTTCAGAACTACAATATTTTTCCTAATTTTGATACATTGCGAACAAGATTGCCTCCACCAGATGACAATTAATTTTCAAAATGGCGCAGCAACATGATTTGCAGGAGTTTATAAATAAACTATATCTAATTATAAAGAGAAAATTATATCCCTTACTTTTGTTATACATACCTTGGCAATAAATATTAATCTCTTTGAGAAAATTACACCTTTTTTTTTTTTTTTTTTTAAAACCTAGAAATCATAATAAAATTGACTTTTCGTGGCAGAATGCGCGACAATCATAAGATATATTGCTTTGGTATTTATGAGAAGTTGATAGTAAATTTATCAAGGATTATTTTAGTAGGTAGTGCACATTTTTCGTGTACGAGTATTGTTTACTTTTTAATGATAAAAATCCACGTTTCGGGACACTTTTGGGGGTGAGAGGAGGTGAAGCTCCCCCCGGGGATGCGTGAATATTTTTTTTAATACTCTGTCCTACATGTTCACATCCCAATATGTTTCAGAAGTACAGTATTTTTGGCAAATTTTGAGCTTATAATTGCTTCCACTATAATAAGAGAGGTTTTACCTACATAAACATAACAATAGGTTAATCTTTGTACTTGTGAAAGTATTTACGACACGGAAATCAAAGTTTTATTTTGCGTTGCCTGTGGGAAATATTTTTTCTAACCTGTACGTAGGTATCAGACTAACATAAAAAGTCCAGTTAACAAAAGCCGACTCACAAAAATTAGCAGGATATAAGTAAAATTCGCAATAATACCAAAAAAAAATACAGCAATTCCGCTATTCTGTAACTTGTTTTAACCTCACCTCACCGTTCGCCCACACATACATCTTGACGCCGCGGTCCATAGTAACTAAACGTAGGCAGAGGTCTAGTTTCGTTAGGCTTGACGGTTGAGGTGAGGCGCATTAGCGTGTTCCGAATAACAACCCAGAGGCTTGAGGCGCGCAGGAATGTACTAAATAAATTCCGTCCGGCTCGCGGGCGATGTCAACGGAACGGCACGCAGCGAGAGAGTGCTCGCGTCTCGTGCCTGTGTGCGTGCGCTCACACATAGACAGCTCCCGCCGCCCACAACAGCGCGACAGTAACATTGTGTCAAAAATTTGAGATTTGAAAAGTTGCATTGCTCTTAACAGAATTAGTGAAGACAATTTCAACCTAGATGATTCATTAAGGTTAATATTGACATAAATAACGTTAATTAATCATTTCAATTGAAATTGTCTTCACTAAACCTATTAGCACCACTACGCCGAAACAAAAATGCCACCAAATTACCGATTACTAGTTATGATGATGATGATGATGATGATGATGAAATAATATCCTTACAAATAGGAATATACTTTATTAACAAATATCAGGTTGCGAATGATCTTTTCCGTTTCAAAACACTGTTCGCATATAATTTCTGTGCAGTTTTCTTTACTTTGATGTTATCTAGAAGTCCGAACAGGATTTTTGTTATTATCGTGTGCTTGTTTATCATCCTCACAAAACAAATCGCGTAATAGCTTCAAACAATTTCTAAAATTTCTCCAGGGATTTCGGAAAATAAAGTCACAAAGAAAAAACCTGCATTATAAAATTTCTAAGGAATTGAACATGGCCTTTTAAATCCATGTAAAAAAACCGTTTCTGGAAAGTATCGGAACGTTTCTTACATAGTTATCATATCATTCTAAATTTGAAATACCCTTTTAATTCTTGACATACCACAGTCATTTCTGGAAGGTCAGCCTCAAATCATTATCGATTAGTAACTATTAATGTTACTTTAAAAATGTCGAAAATATTAAACATATGGGTACCTCTGATGTTGCTTATTTGGTCTATAGGCGAATCCATTCTATATCAGTTGCACCATGTAAAGTGTCGCTTTAACTTTAGTTTGGGAGGAGATACTTTGAAAAAACTACTTTTTTCAAATTATTCTAGTTTATACAAATCAATTCTACGAAAAGGGGAATGTCGCGCAAATGGAAAGCCAATTCACGAAAGTTTGTTACACAAGTTTCTTAATATATCACGCTGTTAGCCTGCAAATGTCCAAAGACGTTTTGTACGGAAATCGATTTGCCTTGGCAACATAAAAATGAATAATCGAATAGGTATTAATTATACTTATCACATTAGACCCATGAATTAAAACAACCGTAAAAAAAGCCTATGACATACCGACAGAAAGACAGATATCCGGACTCGACGAAACTATAAGTGTTCCTTTTTTGCCATTCATCATTCTTTGTGCCCTAAAGGAGCCCGGGGTCCGCTTTGACACCTTATCCCAAGATTTGGAATAGGCACTTGTTTTACGAAAGCGACTGCCATCTGACCGTCTAATCCAGAGGGAAAACTAGACCCTCTAATCCCAAGAGTCTTGGGATTAGACCGGTCTCCTCACGATGTTTTCACCAAAAAGCTAACGGTTAATATTCCGTACATACGTTCCGAAAAACTCGTTGGTCTCGACCGACGCTTGACAGCCGCATGCCTGAACCACTAGGCTTAATTACTTTTTATATTTGATAGGTAATACATTGCCCATCATAACATAAAAAACAAAAAAGTTATAACCGTAACACACAAACAACAAGCAAGAGGGAAGTGTGGCTGATTCATTAGATGCCACATATCCAATAACGCTAGCACGTGGGACGAAGGACACTGACGAGCGGCGATGCCAGGTCTCATGGCGGTGTGTCCACATTCCTGCCCGGGAAATAACTGAACCCTTGAAGCCTATTTTTATCCATCGCTTTCGATCCCAATCACATTACTTCACAGAAAAAATCTTGATCAGAGGTAAATATTCTCTAACCAAGAAATTTATTAGAAAGATGTTAAATTATCTTGAATGAAGCGAAATTACTTAGACCAAGACTTTTTCCTCATTCGAGAGTATAATCTTGATTCAAGATGGATTGACTCTGCTTCAACCCGACCCGCTCAGTATCATTTGTATGAAACTCCATACCTTTAACACACACTTATCAACTCTGTAACGGCATCTTCAGTTGTTCTAATAGAAATGCATACAAGGAAAAAAAAAACAGGCAGTTCTGTAAAGTAAAGTAAAGTAAGGTGAAAGCTTTAGGAAAGGTATTTCTCGAACTGTAGATAGTTCTAGGCAATGCAAAGGTTGGGGATTCTGCCCTGATTGTTGAAACCAAATTCTGCATACTAAAGTCGCAGACAAGCCTGGTGAATTCCCCATTTAATTGACTTCCCTATTCCACAATATCATTACTAAAAAAAAAAAAAAACTGTGTATTTCAGTAATTTAAATTGTTACAAAAAATAGGTCTACTAATTACTTAGCGCAATCTCAATTTTTTAAGATTATTTGCAAATTATACTGTAGGCATTTTTTTTAAATATCGTTAATACATATTCCATTTCAGAAAAGGATATACCCTTGTGAATTAAGTCTACATTGAATGTCAAATCGCTAGGTAAAAATCGAAAATGAACAATTTTTTAATCTACATTATTTATGTTTTTTTGTCAAAAGATCACTAGTATCAATAATTTTGAGTAAAGAGCACAAAAAATACTGAAATAAAATTTGATCTCACGGAGATTTGAATCCTATAAAGTGAAACGCAGAATTATAAAATTGAAGAAAGTACGCAATCCGGGAATACGGTCATTTGCCTGTACGAGATTAGAATGGCTCCGTATTAGAATGGCCGTAGACCACATCCATACGCTCCACCAGGTTATACAGAAGACTGAGGAGTATAACCTGCCTCTCTGCTTAGCGCTCGTGGACTACGAGAAAGCCTTCGATTCGGTCGAATCAATCTCTCCAGCGGTGCCAAGTTGACTGCCGCTATATCGAAGTTCTGAAGTGTTAGAACGAGAACGCCACTATGTCAGTCCGACTCCAGGACCAGAACTCGAAACCTATTCCGCTGCAGCGGGGAGTCAGGCAAGGAGATGTTATTTCTCCAAAACTGTTCACCGCTGCACTGGAGGATGTTTTTTAAGACTCTGGACTGGAGATGGCTAGGCATCAACATCAATGGCGAGTACATCACTCACCTTCAATTTGCTGATGATATAGTAGTCTTGGCTGAGACCATGGAGGACTTGAGTACTATGCTCGATGACCTTAGTAAAGCCTCCGAGCAAGTTAGTCTAACGATGAACATGGACAAGACGAAGATCATGTCAAATGTCCACGTAGTACCAACTCCCATTTCAATCGGACACGTTACGCTCGAAGTTGTAAGGTTTATAAAATACCTAGGACAGACTGTCCAGTTAGGTAGGTCCAACTTTGAGAAAGAGGTCAATCGTCGAATACGACTCGGCTGGGCAGCGTTCGGGAAGCAACGACCTTTGACCAGTTGTGTTGCCAGTGATGACGTAGGGCACCGAAACGTGGTCGCTTACTATGGGCCTCATAAGAAGGCTCAAAGTCACCCAAAGGGCAATGGGCTATGCTGGGAGTTTATCTGCATGATCCAAGGTAACCGATATAGCCCTCCGAATCGCTAAACTTAAGTGGCAGTGGGCACTGGGTGGGGCACATTGCACGTAGATCCAATGGCCGTTGGGGTGGATAGGTTCTCGAGTGGCGACCATGTACCGGAAGGCGCAGCGTGGGTACCACAGTGGTTTGTTTGAAAGCATATACTTCCAGATTGGTCCCGTTGTCACCAAAATCTAGTTCTGATGATGAGATCCTGGAGAAATCGAAGGAACTCTTCAAATTTTATAGGCAAACTTGAAGCAATTTGGCTACTGATTTGAAGTCGATTAAAACTTTGTTTTGAAAGTACAATACAACTTTGTTTTGAAAAGTATAGTACAAAAAAAAATTGCGGACTATCTTACACAAATCGACCTAGTCCCAAACTAAGCAAATTTTGTACTATGGCTGCTAGACGACGATAAACATACTTAAATATATAAATTAAACACATAGAAAACATCCATGACTCAGGAACTAATAAATGTGCTCATTACGCAAATAAATGCCCTTACCGGGATTCGTACCCAGAACCTCTAGCTTCGTAGGCAGGGTCACTACCAACTCGGATAAACTGGTCGTCATTTTCGGGTGACTTAGTCCTAAGTAATCTAAATATTCCTGATTATTTCGCTGTGACCCTCGTATTTATTTACCTCTTAGAGGTAACTCCACGTTTCGGATGTGCTACAACATCCTTGGCTGTGCGCAAAGGCGTAAGCGGAAGTTACAACTTAGCTACACGGGTTTTCCATACTATACCAGCACTAAGTATTTATTAACGTATGCGGAATGAAATTTGCACAAAGTTTTAAATATGTACAATGTTAAAAAAAATCGAGACAGCAATTGCATCTTACGGTTAATTTAAAGACTACATATCTGTCAATCAATCTGGTAAGTTTTTTTTTCTCTTGAAATTATGGCAAATCGAGAAGAACGACGTCGCGAAACTATTTGTAATTTCTACAGTACACATTCCCTACGGCCGAAACTGAAGATAGTGAAACATTTTGTGCAAATGGGTGAGAGCCGAAGCTCTGTTTAGTGTCATTTTCTTTGTGAAAAAGTACTACTAGAAGGACTGGTTCAGGGAAACATTCCAGCTTTAGCCAGTTTTCTGAGGGGGCTCGATTAAAGAAAAATACGGCCGCCGGCCGAGTCGCAAAATCTTACAGAGAGCTCAGAGGAAAATCAAATATGACAGCAAAACTGTAAAAACATATCTTAAAGACATGGGCATCTTCAATCGTTCAAGAAAAGTTAAGCCCGCCGTCTCCAAAAATCATAAACTTACTAGGAAAATGCGGCTACGTCATTTGGTCAAAACATGTAAAAACTAGCGGTTTTTGCGTTATGGGATTTATGGGTGACGGATCATAAGTCACTTTAAATGGAAATTCGTGGCAAGGTTACTTTTATTTTGAGAACACCAATAGTCCAACGGACGACAACGTAAAATATTTACCAATTTTCAAGTTTTTAGCTCATGGATTCAAGGAGTTCCCATACAAAGTTCAACCCGATTTTTATCCCCTTTGAACCCTAATCTTTATATTTTTTATAGCCTGGCTGAAGATCCACTTAACGTTTAAGTAAAAATCGCATATTGATCCATTCGCTCGTTTTAAACATACTTAAATATATAAATTAAACACATAGAAAACATCCATGACTCAGGAACTAATAAATGTGCTCATTACGCAAATAAATGCCCTTACCGGGATTCGTACCCAGAACCTCTAGCTTCGTAGGCAGGGTCACTACCAACTCGGATAAACTGGTCGTCATTTTCGGGTGACTTAGTCCTAAGTAATCTAAATATTCCTGATTATTTCGCTGTGACCCTCGTATTTATTTACCTCTTAGAGGTAACTCCACGTTTCGGATGTGCTACAACATCCTTGGCTGTGCGCAAAGGCGTAAGCGGAAGTTACAACTTAGCTACACGGGTTTTCCATACTATACCAGCACTAAGTATTTATTAACGTATGCGGAATGAAATTTGCACAAAGTTTTAAATATGTACAATGTTAAAAAAAATCGAGACAGCAATTGCATCTTACGGTTAATTTAAAGACTACATATCTGTCAATCAATCTGGTAAGTTTTTTTTTCTCTTGAAATTATGGCAAATCGAGAAGAACGACGTCGCGAAACTATTTGTAATTTCTACAGTACACATTCCCTACGGCCGAAACTGAAGATAGTGAAACATTTTGTGCAAATGGGTGAGAGCCGAAGCTCTGTTTAGTGTCCTTTTCTTTGTGAAAAAGTACTACTAGAAGGACTGGTTCAGGGAAACATTCCAGCTTTAGCCAGTTTTCTGAGGGGGCTCGATTAAAGAAAAATACGGCCGCCGGCCGAGTCGCAAAATCTTACAGAGAGCTCAAAGGAAAATCAAATATGACAGCAAAACTGTAAAAACATATCTTAAAGACATGGGCATCTTCAATCGTTCAAGAAAAGTTAAGCCCGCCGTCTCCAAAAATCATAAACTTACTAGGAAAATGCGGCTACGTCATTTGGTCAAAACATGTAAAAACTAGCGGTTTTTGCGTTATGGGATTTATGGGTGACGGATCATAAGTCACTTTAAATGGAAATTCGTGGCAAGGTTACTTTTATTTTGAGAACACCAATAGTCCAACGGACGACAACGTAAAATATTTACCAATTTTCAAGTTTTTAGCTCATGGATTCAAGGAGTTCCCATACAAAGTTCAACCCGATTTTTATCCCCTTTGAACCCTAATCTTTATATTTTTTATAGCCTGGCTGAAGATCCACTTAACGTTTAAGTAAAAATCGCATATTGATCCATTCGCTCGTTTTCACGTGATGCCGTTACATATAAACAGACAGACAAACCGACAAACAGACAAAAATTCTAAAAACTGTTGAAGTGTGTTCTGTTATCGATTCTAAGAGCCCTCAATTGATTTTTTTGCCAATATCTTCAATGTACAGACTTTCGACCCTCTACAGCGTTATTATATGTATAGATATAATGTGATCATCATCATTACTTAAGAGCCTTGCTCTTGTCGGTGAAGTAACCGTTACTTTTCTCTGTCCATTGCCAGCCTCTTGACTTCCTCATATGACTCGACATCAGCTCTATGTTTTATTTGGCTAGAATATGTTAACCTAGGCCTTCCTCTGCTTCTCTTGCCTTCAATTTTACCCTCCAGGATGTTTAGGAAGAAACTGTCGTGCCGTATCAGGTGGCCCACCATCTTGCCTCTCCTATTTCTTATACATCCTAGCAAACATCTTTTCTCATCTACCATCCTTAAAACTTCTTCGTTTGTCTTTCTCTCCGTCCAACTAATCCTATTAATCCTTAATCAGATAATCCTTTCCATCCATAATGTGATATTGCAGTGTAAAAGTTGACCATTCGGCTCACATTTATTTATGGGCTGTAAAAGCTTTACGAGTATTTGCAAGTCCGACGGCTTCCAGATCAACGATTAAACTTGCTGTGGAACAGGGAATTATTAACGCTAGAGTGGCTCTGAGAATGAAGGATAACACATAGTACAGGTAACACAAAGAGATGTTCACACTATTGCACTTTATGTCATTGTAATTAGGCGAAAAATGTTAATATCTCTTTGACGTCGACTGGTTACCGTGCACAATCCGTTAGTGGTTACCGAGTTCCACATACATTCGCCCGTGCCAGACAAGCTGCGTCCGCAAACGGTGACACCCTTCAAAATTGCGTAGGAAACGGAATGTCATGAACACTATTGACGACCTCTGTAGCCTAGATGGTAATGACCCTGCCTACGAAGCTAGAGCATTTATTTGTGTGATGACCACGGATATTTGTTCGTGAGTCATGGATGTTTTCTATGTGTTTAAGTATATATTTGTCGGAGATAAGAATATTGCCTTGAGCGATATATTTATCTATATGAGCATGTATATCGTTGTCTAGTACCCGTTAATTTATTTATTTATTTATTTGTTGAACCATAAAATGTGCAACACGACAGTATTAACCAAACCGTTATCTAGGACTAGGCCGATTTGTGTAACATTGTCCCCAAATATTTGTTTACTTATTTTAGTCGGGTATTATTAGGTCAAAAGTACCCTAAACCGACGAGCATGTATGAGAAATGTTATGAAAGTGAGTGAAGCGAAAGTGGTTTGTCAGGATCGTAGCAAATGGAGACCCGTGATCTCTGCCTACCCCTCTGGGAAAGAGGCGTGATTATATGTATGTATGTATTATTAGGGTCGGGGCACGGTGCTGGCTCGACTGTGTCACCCTTTACTCTTCAGCATCACGTCTGATTCCCCCACCATGGATGATTCCACCAAAGGCAAGACCTAGCATAAGTAATACCGGATATATATATATATTACTATTCATACAGCAAAAAAAAAAAAAAGCATCGAACAAAATCACAACATTCTCCCACCACGGGTGGTCGCCACGGGAGATTCCGAAAAAAATGGATGATCCCCAAATAATCAGCATGTTATTTTATTTATAATAATAGTAAATTTAATAACAATTGCATGACTGTTTTAAAATTGTTAGTAAAATATATATCCATACTAATATTATAAATGCGAAAGTGTGTCTGTCTGTCTGTCTGTCTGTCTGTCTGTCTGTCTGTCTGTTACCTCTTCACGCCTAAACCGCTGAACCGATTTAGATGAAATTTGGTATGGAGATAGTTTGAGTCCCGAGAAAGGACATAGGGTAGTTTTTATCCCGGAAATCTACCCCTAAGGGGATGAAATTAGGGGTGAAAATTTGTATGGAGCTACTTAAACCGCTGCACCGATTTGGATGAAATTTGGCATTTAAATAGTTTGAGACCCGGGGAAGGACAAAGGATAAGTTTGATCCCGTAAATCATCCCCTAAGGGGGTGAAATGAGGGGGTGAAAATTTGGAGGTAACCAATTTTGATGAAATTTGGTTTGGAGATAGTTTAAATCCTAGGAAAGGACATATGATAGTATTTATTTCGGAAGTCATCCCCTAAGGGGGTGAAATAAGGGGTGAAAATTCGGATGGAACCCATTTGAATACAATTTGGTTTAGATATAGTTTGAGTCCTAGGAAAGGACAGAGAGTAGTTTTTATCCCGGAAATCCACCCCTAAGGGGATGACATTGGGGGTGAAAATTTGTATGGAGCTACTTAAACCGCTGCACTGATTTGGATGAAATTTGGTATTTAAATAGTTTGAGTCCCGGGGAAGGACAAAGGATAGGTTTGATCCCGGAAATCATCCCCTAAGGGGGTGAAATGAGGGGGTGAAAATTTGGACGTAACCAATTTTGACGAAATTTGTATCAGAGATAGTTTAAATCCTGGGAAAGGACATAGGATAGTTCTTATCCCAAAAATCATCCCCTAAGGGGTTAAAATCAGGGGTGAAAATTCGGATGAAACCCATTTCAATACAATTTGGTAAAGAGATAGTTTGAGTCCCGGGGAAGGACATAGGGTAGTTTTTATCCCGGAAATCTACCCCTAAGGGGGTGAAATTGAGGGTGAACATTTATATCGAGTTTCTTAAACCGCGGCACTGATTTGGATGTAATTTGGTTCATAAATAGTTTGAGTTTGAATCCGGAAATCATCCCTTAAAGGGGTAATGAGAGGGTGAAAATTTAGAAGTAAGCAATTTTGATAAAATTTGGTTTAGAGATAGTTTAGGTCCTGGGAAAGGACATAGGATAATTTTTATCCCGAAAATAGTTCCCAAGGTAATGAAATAGGGGGTGAAAATTTGGATAAAACCCATTTAGATGAAATTTGGTATAGAGATAGTAAGAGTCCCAGCACGGCTATCACAAGACGGCCGCGACATACTCTCGAGCTCTCTCGCACTATGCGTCTCTCTTTTATTAGACCACTTAGAAAGAGACGGATAGTGCGAGAGAGCTCGAGAGTATGTCGCGGCCGTCTTGTGATAGCCGTGCAGGGAAGATGCATAGTTTTTATCCCGAAAACCATCTCCTGAGGGGGTTCTTAAAACTTTGTAGAAACATTACTTATTTGAGTACAAACAAAGTCCTTTCAGCGTTTTGGAAAATTCCACCCCTAAGAGGGTTAAAAAGGGCTGCAAAGTTTATATGAGGAAACTCTTTTTGGGATAGGAGCTTAACAGTTTGTAGGACGATTAGTTATTGAAATACAAAAAAAGGATATTCAGCGTTTTAGTAAATTCCACTCCTAAGGGGGTTAAAAGTGGGTGCAACATTTGTGTGGAGGAAACATTTTTTTAGCCGATTTACAATTTTGTAGAATGCTTACTAATTAAAAATAAAATTAAATACTTTCAGTATTTTAGAAACTTCGATCTTTAGGGGTTTATAAGAACGTTTGAATGAAGAAAATATTTTTTTAGCGAGGGACTTAAAACTTTGTTGAAAGATTACTTATTACAATAAAAATCAAGTACTTTTAGCGTTTTGAAAAATTCGACCCGTAATGAGAATAAAAAGGGGTGCAAGGTTCGTATGGGAAACCCATTTTTTGAGCTAGAGACTTGATATTTTGTAGAAAAAATACTTATTACAATAAAAAAACTTAGTGTTTTCTTTTCAATTTTTCCCCGAAAAGCGTTAATTCAAAGGTTCAAAGTTTGTATGCAGACTATCAGAGCAAGTAAATTTTTAAGTATGAGAATTGTAACTTCGATCTTAGTATGTTTGTTAAAAGACTACAAAACTCATTTCAGCGTCTTTTGAAATTCATCCCCTAAAAGGTATTATAAGGGTGTTCAAAGTTTGTATGGAGAGCAAAACATTTTTAAAGTAAGGGATTTGTAACTTCAGTTTTAGACTGTTTACTACAAGACTACAAAGCTAATTTCAATGATTTTATATATATATGATACGATAACATGTTCTACGCGGACGAAGTCGCGGGCAACAGCTAGTTTAAATATAATTATTGAGAAACGTTGTATAAACACTCTATATATTATGCACCAAAGATTAAATCATTCGTATTATAAAAGTGAATAGAGAATGCTTATATTATTATGATAATAAAATAAAAATAAAATGAAGAATTGAAAATATGCAATTATAATAGTTACATAAATTCATATATAAAATAGGGGCCAAGTGCGATTCGGACTCGCACATGAAGGGTTACGTTAAATAAATTGCGGTTTACGATTTAAGACGTATTAAAAAAAAACTACTTCCTAGATCTCGTTCAAACCAATTTTCGGTGGAAGTTTGCATGGTAATGAACATCATATATTTTTTTTTAGTTTTATCATTTTCTTATTTTAAAAGTTACAGGGGGCCACACACATTTTACCACTTTGGAAGTGTCTCTCGCGCAAACTATTCAGTTTAGAAAAAAATGATGTTAGAAACCTCAATGTCATTTTTGAAGACCTATCCATAAATACCCCACACGTCTGGGTTTGATGAAAAAAAAAAATGTGTTTCAGTTCTATCTAAGTATGGGGAACCACAAAAATATGTGTTTTTTTTGTTCTATTTTTGTGTGAAAATCTTAATGCGGTTTACAGAATACATCTACTTACCAAGTTTCAACAGTATAGCTATTATAGTTTCGGAAAAAAGTGGCTGTGACATACGGACGGACAGACAGATAGACAGACATGACGAATCTATAAGGGTTCCGTTTTTTGCCATTTGGCTACGGAACCCTAAAAAACTAAGATAAGCTGATCAGTTATAATGTTTAAATTAAGCATGTTTATTTCTAAGATAATGGGAAATAAAGGCTATTATAATAATAATAATAATTCATACAGCCTTTAGCTAATAAATTAGGAGCGTTGTTTGCCAACAAACCGCACTGTGGTTTGGCAGATTAATTGTATGTAAAGCGAATAAGCCTTAAAGAGAATAACAATTTAACAATATTCTGAATGTCAAGCGTAAATGATCTCAGGATTTTGTTGTGAAATTTGAAATAATTATGTAAGTTTGGTGACAATACAATGTTAGGGCTCTACGGAGCTGATCCGATGATGATGACACAGAAGGTGGCCATAGCAAGTTCTAAAACACAAGATAATCTCGTCGTGTTTGGGTGCATTTGAACCCTCTCAACAAGTAGCTAGTTAGTTGACGGAAGTGCAAAAAAAAGTTAGTTACATAAAAAAATGGCGAAATTTTTTAGTTTTTGTGACGTGAAATACACAAACGGAATATACAAACATGATTTCCAGCACAGCGAGTCGGCGTGTTTTGAAACATGCAGCTTAGCTTTGAGGAGCGTTTACAAAACTATCATCGACATTAACAGTCAGTAATCGCGTTAACTAGCGAAACCCTTGTGGTGCCGCATTTGTCCGTATGTCTGTCTGTCACAACGTTATATATTTCCCTTATATATATTTTTTAAACGCTGTACTCGTAGAAGACAAGTTCAGCTTGAAAAAAAAATCCTTTTACAATATTAATTACAAAGGGGAATATTGTAAAGAGATAAAAAAACTAAGCAGGTGCTCATCTCATTTCAAAGAATATCACGGCATAAAAATGAAATTTATTTTGCTCTGCTTTCTGCATGCGTTCTTTGTAATTACTTACGCATAGTTATTAATAAAATGTCAAGTTCCCACGAAAGTTCCGGCCTACCAAAAGTCTGACCCACAATGAGTATTTCGAGCGATTTTGCGCATACCCAAAGACGTTAACGACCAAGTCACTCAACGTTTTAGGCGCTGATTTATTTACCACTAGCACATCTGTTCCAAGACACAACTGGCTAAATGATACTTTGAAGTTGTCAAATTATCGCGTACTTTGCCAAGATTGGGACGGCACCGCAAGTTTCGCAAATTACTGTTTGTAATACGGTTTCTGGTGGCGTTGCAACTGTTAGCACGTACTCGTACCTATCTAAGTATCTACTGCTTGGAGTTAAATGCTGTTAACTAAACGTTGCGTACTATCATGCCTCGCTGTTTATTTATTAGGTTTATAGGTAACATTGTTACGCTGAATTATTAGCTTATTAGGTCAATCAAATTGGAATTTTTCGAAGAATTAATTCCCATAAAGCTGGAAATCAATTTAATACCTACATTTGGTCCTAAATACGTGTAATCTGAGTTTGCCCAATCCCAGGAGGTGTGCATACATTTTTGCTCTTTTTTCATGTAGCACAAAAACGGCACTTCGGACAGAAAATGTATTCAATTTAATATTAAAGAGGGTCAAATTTTGCGTCGAATGAATATCTTAAACTTCAAATTCCGTTTAGTGGTATAGTCGAAATCAAAGGTTAGAAACTGGGAAAAATTTGTTGTTTAGGTGCAAATTTCCATTTTGCGACTTTTCAAGACCGACATATCTTTGAAAAAAATATACCTGCTGAAAAAACCCATAGAATAAAAATGAAGAAAATAGTATTTTATATTATATACATTGACCTTCTTTAATATTAAAAAGAATACGTTTTTCGTCCGTCGTACTGTTTTTGTGCACATGCAAAAAACTAAAAAGAGCAAAAATTTCGCGGCTATTGGGCTTCCAAAAGTTATGCACACCTCCTGGGATGGTGCAAACTCGGATTACATGCATTTAAGACCAAATGAAAGTATTAAAACGATTTTCATGCTTGCTTTCTGGGAATTAATTCCTCAAAAGGTTTTTTTATCTAATTTGTATTTATTATGTCATATATATTGACTACTTAATTACTTGAAATAAGATAGCGCTCTGCCTTCGGTGTGGAAATGAATTCAAGGTGAAGAAGTTGACAAATTGGATATTATGTGAATTGATTATGGCACAACATTGGCGAAGTCACGTCCTATCAAAATAATAATCTACTCGTAGTTGTCATGTTGTTACGTGGCACCCACTGCCACTTCCGAAAAATATACGATCGACCTCACAAGAGACTTTTTTAGACATAATTATTACATCTACTGGATCATCGTTATCATCAACATCATCTTTCAGCATGTTATTGCAAACTACTGAGTAGGTAGTAAGTACCTATATCACTCGTGCCGGTCCTGAGCTAATCTTACCCACGTTCATGCCAATATAAAAAAAGCATTAATTTGAAACAAACTTCATTAATTTCATTGAATTTATTCAGTCTCAATTTACATTGTATATGAATTTTAATTTCCTACATATTTTTTTATAAAAAACTACTATATAGCAAACACATTAAAAGTCGAGCTTACAATTACATTTCAATATAAGTATGTAAATTTCACATTACAAATTAAAATTATTTTTTTATAAACCTAACTCAAAAAAACAAACATTACATTAAACATTATTTTTAAAGGTCTTTGTCATTTACGAAGTCAGCTATATATTATTATAAGACTTCCCCAGGAGGAATGCTTTGAGCCTTGCATTGAATACGCGAGAGTCTATAAGTGATTTGAATTCAATTGGCAGTTTGTTAAACAACTGCATGCTTCACGATATTATTGATTGAGCCGCGGTGCCGTTTTATTGGGAATATCTTTCCTTCTTGTTGAAAGTCTGACCTCACTCTGGGTTTCATACTGATACAAATGTTTAATGAAGTCGCTAAGCAGAACAACAATATACAGCTATGGGGCACAGTTAAAAGGTTAAGCTTTTTGAAATGTTTTCTCACGATTCTCTCTGTGGAATGAGAACTTTCGTACGAATAACCCTTTTTTGCATCTTGAAGGCAGTTTCTACGTTATATTTGTAACCATACCCAACATAATAATGCTATACCGTCATTTTAGGTTATACCATTTTAGGTGTTTAGTGTGAACCTTATCCCTCAAACTACGGAGTACATAACACGCCGAACCAATCGAGGAGTTTAGTTGCTGCACTTCGGTTTTCCATTTGACTTACTAGTCTATGCGTATTCATTAAAACTTTACTATCCTAATGTGATCAACTTGGACTTCTATATCTTATAAGATATCTAAGTTACTGGCTGTCGCAGAAAATAACAAAACGGTTGTTTTACTGGTATTAAGTCTCAAGTTATTGTTCTTAAACCAGTAACTGAAAGCCATTAGAGCTGCGTCGACTGCTTCATTGAGCTGAGTCATGTTATTTGCTTAAACTATGGCATTTGTGTCGTCCTCGAAAACAACTTCCTTAAGATCAGGCATTACCTTATTTATATAAGAGATCAGGTCATTTATATAAAAACTACGAAGAAAAGCGGCCTATAATCGATCCCTGAGGTACGCCGTGTTTTATGTTTACCATTTTGGATTTGTAAGTTCTTTATTATTAATTTTCATAACGATGTAAAACCACAACGAATATAAATTTTGATGATATAGTGCACAACTTATTTTTATACAATCGTGGAGCCCAATTAAAGGCATAAAAAGGCGTTTTGTTTCCAATACAGGTTTGTATTTTCAACAGCACGCTTTTTGTTTTATTTGAAAACCTGCTCGCTAATATTTGGGTGAATCAACTTTTAGATATTATGTATCTATCTGCAGTGTACAGCAAATATATACTGAACAACGACATCAAAAATATTGACTTCGATTTCCTTTACGTAACAATATACTTATTTTTGTTCTTTTAATGAGATTGAAACCTCCTTTCCATGGCAACAGTACAACCGTATCACATACCATTGTTAAAATACACATTCTGGCAACACCAGAACACAGGAACCGCAAAATTCAACTAAGAACCGTATTTAAGGCGAAACGTTTCGGGTAACTTCCCATGCTTACCGATATTAAGGGTAGATAGAGGTATAAATATACGAAATCGTATCATGATATCATTTTATGTAGGCGATCTCGTTACTTCAATCCGTAAATGAATAGTACATTACTGCAAAGGCCGGGAAAATAGGGATTGCCGGCCAAGTAGATATAGACGGATGAGCGTAGCGAGGCCTGATAGGGTTAGGAGGCGAAACATGCAATAAAATAAAAAAAAACTCCAAGTTTTTTTAAATGGCTGAACGCTACGATGTTGAGTCACACATTGATACCTACTGAAAGAAAAGAAGGTCGTTTTGCAGGCTAGGCCTCCAATTTTGAATTAAATTCTATTACAAATCTCTCGTCTCGCCGCACCCGAAACGTGACAGGTAGGTACCTATATTGAAGCCAATATTGACTCTGTGTTCTTTATAATAATAAAGAACACAGAGTCAATATTTAATTGCATGTTTGAGACAAAAATTGTAACTAATCGTCGCTGCGTCTACAAAAGTGGCTATGTGATTTTGGTTGATTTTTGTATTTTGATGCCATTTTGAACCTTATTTTCCAACGCATATGCTCCAAAAACACCAGTGAGTTATGTTCACTATTTTCAGAGTTATGAAAATGTCGGTATGTGATGTTCATATATTAGATGTCCTTAAATTAATCGCTTAGTAACCTAAATCACATATCTACATTCGTTAACTAACAGGAATTAATTTATTGCGCCCGTAATGTAGTTTTCCACACATAGCGATAATTTTGTTTGATTTTATCATCATAACAATAAAGTTTTTGCGCCCGATATGTAATTTTTGGCACATAGCGAAATGTTTGTACTTGTTTGTGGATGCAATCAGGTTTTAATATTGCGCGTCAAATGTGTTTTTGATGGGCACATGGCGTTTTTTTACTATTATTTATGTTGGTCCTTTGGGTCTTCAAGAGCAGACCCAGTGGCACGGACAACTTCCACAAACTCGTCACCTAGGCAATTGAAATGGTTTTGGAGGTCCAGTTGAAAGCTTTCGGGGCTTTGAATTTGGATTAGTGCTGGAAGGAGCGTAGCTGAAGCTTAAGCTAAGCAGAGCTTCGTCAATCGAGAGCACCCTGGCTTGACACTTGTATTCAATGTGCCTCGTACGAGATGGTGATCACTTCCGGTTTTAATCGTATTAATCAAATACATCATTTAATATTCATATGCTTCCTTGTCGACATGATGAAGTTAATCTCGTTTTTAGTTGCAACTTTGGGACTATCCAGGTCCACTTTCTGTGCTTAGAAGTCTTGGCTAAGACCATGGAGAACTTGAGTACGATGCGCGATGATCTCAAGGCTCCAATCGTTGGTCTAAGAATGAACATGGATAAGACCAAGAGAGAAAGATAATGTCAAATGCCTATGTAAATAGATAGTACCAACTCCCATTACAATCAGACACTTTACGCTCGAAGTTGTAAACGATTATGTATACCTACAGGTAACTATGACTGGGAGAGACTATCTAGTTAGGTAGGTCCAGCTTCGAGAAAGAGGTCAAACGTCGAATCCGACACAGCTGGGCAGTGATCTGCAGGAAGCTTTCTTTTCCTCCATTATTGCGCAGTGTCTCAGGACGAAAGTCTTTGACCAATGTGTATTGCCTGTGATGACGTATGGTACTAAAACGTGGTCGCTTACTTTGGGCCTCATGAGAAGCCTCATGAGGCGGCCCTCTTCATTACTCCTTCGATGGCTTCTGGGAGTTTCTCTACGTGGTCACATCAGAAATGATGTTATCCGTCGCAATCGCTAAACGTTAGTGACAGTGGGCGGGGCACAGTGCACGTAGAACCGAAGGCCATTGGGGTGGAAGTGGTGACCACGTACCAGGAGGCGCAGCGTTGGTAGCCCCCGGTAGTGACCTAAAATAACGTAAAAAGTCACAAGACATGGCCATAAAAATACTTGTTCGTCTGTTGTAATTAATAGCCAAGAAAAGTAGTTTTTTACGTTTCCTGTAAAGTAGGTCCAAAACACATGGCGATTTGTGTAGGCGCAGCGACGTAATGTGACTGTTTTCTACACTTTTTAAAATTATGTAACGTTTATGTATACGTATAGCTTAGTTAGGGTGTAGTTTTGTGAGTTTGTTTGTAGGAGGGTAATGTCTGGAACTCCTCATCCAATTTCAAAAACTCTTTTTCCAGCATAATGTACCTTCAGGATGGACATAGGCTCTATACTTTATCCCGCGACTGTGCCTGGGTCTTCTTAGGTTCTGCCTGCGACTCCATATAATAGGTCCATAGAAATCACCCCCCATTTGACCCCCTTAGGGGATGATTCCCGGGATAAAAACTAGTGTATGTCCTTCAATTCGATTCAATTCAATTCATTTACTTGCAACCATGTACAATAAACACATGCAACTTAATGCTAAGTAGGTACAGTACAAGGGCCCTGTTAGAGCGTAGCAACTGACAATAACATTTATAAATTAAATTTAAATATTAAAAAAATATTAAACAGACACTTGCTGAAATAACAAACATTGTAAAGTGGTAACTAAGTATAAAAAATAAATTTGGTAAAATCAATTTTTAACTAACTATGACAACATCAACATCTTCCCCGGGATTCAAACTATTTTCATACTAAACTTCATCTCAGTTAAGCGGTTTAAGCGTGAAGAGGTAACAGACAGACAGACAGACACACTTTCGCATTTATAATATTAGCATGGATTGCGCAAAAGAACTTATAGTACAAAAGGTGGATGGTGGATAATGCCATAAAACATTCTCTACCAGTTAACCTCATGGCAAAGCAGATAAATTGGGTTTTTACCCGACTGCCGAAGGAGAGGAGGGTTATGTTTTTCGAGCGTATGTATATGTATGTAGGTATGTATTGTATGTGTGTGTCTTATTGTTTGACACGCCCTGCAGCCTAAGCCGTTTGACGGATTTCGACATATGAGGTAAATAAAGATAGATCAGACGGTTCCATCCCGAGTACCTGGGTTAAAATTATTAATTAAGATACCTACCTAGACATTCTCTTGACATTTTCACATATTATGTACCTATTGCTCTGTTGACGTTTTTCTTGAAATCAGTAGTTAATTAAGAAACCTTGATATTTTCACATCTGCACTTCTGTTGACATTTTTATAATTATTTAATATGAATTAAAGTAGCACTGTTTTAGATAAATAATCTGAATGTACCTATAATGTATTGTATTGTATCGTTTGGAATGGAATGTTCTGAAATAAAGATATTTTATTTTATTTTATTTTATTTATAATATTTGCAAAAATCTTTTGAATTCCCTTGTTTGTAATACCCGGGTGGAGCCACATGGGCTGCTGGTTGTACCTATATAATTTTGCATTGCTCGTTTTGTATGATTGTTTTAAATCAGTTTAATGGAGCATGTACTACGATTTCGTTAATCAGATCGGCGGTAATTACGTAATTGGGACGATTCCAAAACTTCAATGAATTTGGTGTATGTCAGGTAGTAAATATGCACATTCGTTCCTAGAATGGTTTGAATGTAACTCAAAATTACCCTTTAAGGAAGCCTCATGCTTCAATATTAATAAATAGAAACAGTAGTTTCTGATTACATTCATTATAATGACTGAAAGTCAGGAGTTGTGAACGTGGAACGCTGCGAACGAGGTAAAAGTGACCGCAGCGGAACGAAGCGTGGCGTACAAAGATTAAATTGAATCTGGCAACCTGCCAGAGATACAGTGCAGAAATTACAAAATATTATGCTGATTTGAACTTGAGCAAAAGGTTGCCCGCTTCTGATCTTGGCTAATGGCAATATTTCCCCCGCAGCGAAGCGCTAGAGTTAAAAATTTACTGTTATTGTAGCTACTAGGTCCTATTTTATTTGAGGTAAGTGATTTCAATTGCATGGCTAGGTACAATATGTTTTTCATGAAATCTAAAACCTTTGAGGCTCAGGGAAACGGTCAAAAACAGAACCATTTTTTATGTTAGTTAAGTTGGTTATGGAATGAATGGGCTTTTTTGTTTTTTTTTTTATATTTATATCTAGGGCAATACATCTGACTGTGCAAGATTGACAACTTTTCATAGAATTTTTAGAAAGAAAGAAAGAAAGAAACATTTATTCGTGACAAAAACAAACAATTAAACAAAAAGAAGCGGGTTGTGTCGGAGATACAACCGTTAATTAAGTTTAAGTGGATACTTCTTTGTTGGCTATGGAACCCTAATATATCTGAATTAATTCACTAAAATCTGTATAAGTATACAGATAAATCGGTATACATGGCAACATAGACTGACGTAGCTCATTTGACTCGCGATACATTGAAAATGGCGGTCATTTCCGCATTATTTTCATGTCCGCCACATAAACTAAATAACACTTTGTGATTAACAACAATGGCAAATAAAGGAGGATTTAAACATGTAACAAACAATTATTTGAAATCAGATTAGGCTTCTCTACAAAAAGTTATTCCGGAAGTCACGTGATAAATTTTGAACTGCACCCCTATACAAAAACGCGAGCAAAGAAGTATCCACTTCAAAAAGAGTGCCAGATATAGCGTTTGTCACGAAACCGACAGTATGAATCACCTTATTTTTTATTAAAATCACCAAATTATATGAAAATGAAAATGAAAATGAAAATGAAAATGTTTTATTTCATAGATTGCTAGGTTACATTGAAAATAAGGTTGGGTCTTCCTAGTAGGTAAAAAATACCTGTGTCAGGAAGACCCGCTCCTCCATAAAAAAGCAGTTAATGTTAATTTCTTATATGTAGGTAAATATTTATAACATAAAATAAAAACAAAGACGAATTAGGTATCACAGGCATAGTGTCGTGACCCTAAAGTTGAGTGTGTGTGTGTGTGTGTGTGTGTGTGTGTGCGTGTGTGTGTGTGTGTGTGTGTGTGTGTGTGTGTGTGTGTGTGTGTGTGTGTGTGTGTGTGTGTGTATATTAAATACTTTATTTAGGTTTTAGATTTAATTATTTATTTCTCTAAGATTACAAATCACTTCGCGTGAAACAAACAACATTTGAGTATAAGTACATTAGTCTTATAAAATAAGTATGCATTAAATGTAAATGACGGTATTTTTCTATTCAATTTGTAATTACTCGGTTAAACGTTTAAATCTCGATATAATAAAAAGGCTCGATATAATAATAATAATTTAGGTTTGACACAAACCGGTTAATTAACCAATTGAAGTTACATCTTCGTTAGAATACGTGACGTTATGAATCTCGCAGTGTGGAACCCACAACTTATAAAAAAATTGCACAAATTAAAGCTAAGAAATAGGGATGATTTCTAACAAAAAGATACCTACTTACGCAAAAAGTCAAGGAAGCCTAGTTGCCAAGGGTTGTGTGTGATATAAATAATGTTGTGACACGTGTGAAATAAGGATTTCCTTTTTACTTGTGATGTTGAATAGCCTCAAAAATGGCCAATCAATCGGCACATAAATCACTATACGTAATTTTCTTTATCTATCTAGTTCGTTTCTTTTTACGGTACCTAACGTAAATATAAGTATATAAATAAATATAAGGGGGTAATTTTAAGTAGTAAGCTCAAACCACGTTGAGTAGTTAATGGACCATGGTAAAATGTAAAAGGTACTAGTTTGTAAGTAGAACAAAAATATAATGAATCCAATATGACACTCAAATGTACATAAAATCATAAACGTGAAACATGCTGAGATAGAACCGTTATTTTAGCTGAGCGAGAAAGCCCTGCCAAGTAAATGATCCTAGTTTTTAATCCCGCTTCTTCTGATGTGATGAATGATGACTTCACTGAACACTAGATTTTCTATAATGTTCCTTTTAAGGGTTCCGTACTCAAAGAGTAAAACGGGACCCTATTACTAAGACTCCGCTGTCCGTCCGACCGTCTGTCTGTCACCAGGCTGTATCTCACTGATAACGTGATAGTTCCAGTTGAAATTTTCACAGATGATGTAAGTATTTCTGTTGCCGCTATGACAACAAATACTAAAAACAGAATAAAATAAATATTTCTATTGATAATGGTACGGAACCCTTCGTGCGCGAGTCCGACTCGCACTTGGCCGGTTTTTTATATGCATAAATACCATCTTCAGTGGCTGCCGATTCGCCGGCGCAGAGACTGCATATCCTGTCGTTACTTTATAACGAACTGTTTAATCCCGCGTCCCCTCCATACCTTACAGAGCGTTTTAGGTCTATTATATGACAGTGGTCATCGCTTGCGGTCGAGCCCTAACCTTACCCTTGCGGTGCCGTGAAGCTGTGGAATGAGTCGCCTTTGTCGCTAAGACAGTGCCAGTCTGTTGCATCACTCAAACGTAATTTGAAGAAGTTATGGCTTTCCAACAACTTGTGAATAGGTTGAATACTTCATTTATTTATTTGTTGTATAATTAAGATAAGTATATATATTTATATATGTTAGCATGTTTATATTTATAGTATTTGTACACCTTAATCTATACATATAATAATAATTAATATGTTTGTATTTATCTTAGATTTCTTTGTGTTCTTGGTTTGTTTTAGATGTTTTTGTACACGGTGTCAGTTTGTCTATCTGGTTCTTACCTTCCTTCCACTCAATTGCTCAAAGGTTAGCTGTAAGAAATCCAAAAATTATAGGGATCACGTTTATTTTTTTACCTGTTTTGTGTACAATAAACTGCTTACATACATACATACATATTAAGGGATAATCTTACTCAAATCACAACTAACCCCACACAGTAAGCTCAATAAGGCTTTTGGTATGTACGTGGTATGGGTACTAGATGACGATATATTTACAAACAAAACAACCAAGACTCAGAAACAAATATTCATGCTCACCACACAAATATTTGCCCTTACCGGGATTTGAACCCAGGACAGTCAGCTTCATAGGCAGGGTCACTACTCACTAGACTAATCCGTTCCTCTTCGCAGTCACAAACAAATTGGGTAACCATCACTACGTGTTAGCTTGAAGATGACATGTACTTATATTAAGGACCGTATCGGAAAGAAAGTAGACAACTTTAAAATGGTATAATTTTTATTCTGTGTGAAAACTGATAATGAAACAAAAAGAAACTGAAAAATAAGGTCTTTATAAAGAACTGTTTTGAATAAATTCGTCGTATTTTATATATTTTGCCTGCAACCTATCTTTCTTTTTGATGTGTCTCATTCAATTCTGGACGATCACTTTTGACACATTTGATGATGCCCTGATCCACTTTTTTTTAAGTTTTCAACTGAGGAGGCAGCCTTGACGTTTTTTTAGAGGTGTCGTTTCATGATAAACCAATATCGCTCAATTGGGTAAAGTTCTGGGCAATTGGGAGGATTCATCTCCTTATCCACTACTTCTACCTTATCGGCTTTATACCATTCCTTCGTTGTTTTAGAGTAATGACAAGAAGCCAAGTCTGGCCAAAATAAAGTGCTAGTCCTATGCTTCTTTATTAGTGGTAGTAATCTTTTCTGTAAGCACTCGTCACTGTACGAGTATACCGTAGCGTTCAAAGCCTCTGTAGTGAAGAAGGATTGCGATCGCATCATCATTTCCTTGCCCTTATCCCATTTACTTGGGGTCGGCGCAGCATGTCTTTTTCTTCCATACTTCTCTGTCAGCCGTCATATCATCATTCACTTCTTTTCTCTTCATATCGTCTCTCACACAGTCCATCCACCTTTTTCTTGGCCTACCTCGTCTTTTACATCCATCCACATTCATACCTAATACTCTTTTGGTCACATGACTTTCATCCCTCCGCATTACGTGCCCATACCACGCAAGGCGATTGGCCCTCAATTTATCCGCGATAGGTGCTACTTTTAGGCTTCCCCTTACATACACATTTCTTATTCGGTCCATCCTCGTCACACCACACATCCATCTTAACATCCTCATCTCCGTTACATGCAATCTCTTTTCATCCGTCACCTTTAAGGCCCAACATTCCGATCCATACATGACGACAGGTCTCACAATGGTCTTATAGATTTTGCCCTTTAACCTAGGAGGCATTCTGCCATCGCATATTGTTCCGGAGACCTGTCGCCATTTCATCCACCCAGCGCTAATTCGGTTTTTGACATCACGGTCGATATCACCATCACACTGTACAAGCGAACCGAGGTACTTAAAATCGGAGCAGACTGGGAGCATAACGCCGTCTAGCTTTATGCCTGTAAAACTGGAGAGACCGCCGAAGTCACAAAACATATGCTCTGTTTTGGACCTACTGATCCTCAGGCCAACATTCTCCAGTTTTTGTCGCCACTTCTCCAATCTGCTCTGTACCTCGGATGCGTCTTCACCGACAAGAACAATATCATCCGCGAAGAGCATACACCAGGGTGCTTCTTCCTGTATGTCCGACGACAGAGCGTCCATAATCAGTACAAAGAGGTATGGACTTAAAGCTGATCCCTGGTGCAAGCCTACCGTTACACTGAACCTGTCTGTGGTGCCAGCCGCTGACCGGACGCGTGTACAACATCTTTCATACATAGACCGAATTAGTTCCGCATACCGCATTGAAAAATCGCTTGCCACACCCACACTAATACTCTTTTGCTGAATTTCTCGATGTTGATGGCCTTATGTTTTCGAGTAACCTTCTATAAGCCGGCACCGTAATAAATTGAGGTCCTGGTAAGGATTTTAAGTCCAATTTGCAATAGGTCTCGTCATCCATTATAATGCACTGATTTTTCTTGGTCAATATACGGTCGTATAATTTCCTTGCCAGTTTTCTGACAGCTATTGTTTGATTTTCATCTCGTTTTGGTTGTTCTAGTTTTGTATAGGTTTTTAGGTTGCAATTTAGTTTAATTCTTTGTATCATAGCCAGTTTTGGCTCTTTTTGCCGCATCTCGAATTGAAAGGGACGGATTTTGTTTAACATTCTTACGACTTTCTTTTCTCATGCCAAGTCGGTTGTCCCCGGTTTCCTTCCAGATTTAGGCAAATCTTGGAGAGTACAGAAGTCACCACTTTATTTATTATCTTGTGCACGCCCGCGGGACTCAACTCGTACTTTTTAACCAGTTTTCTAATCGTCATACCTTTTGTTTTGCACCAATCGTCCAAAATATTTTTACGAACGTGTAAGCTAATTCGCCCCATGTTGACAGTTTGACAAAAGTAGTAATTGCTTTTTGTTGCAATTAAAAGAAAAGGATATAGTTCGTTATTTAAAAAAAAAATATGCCGATTTTATGTACGTACCAGTTTTTAGAGATGCCTAAAGTTGTCTACTTGTTTTCCGATACGGTCCTTATTATTACATAATTTAAGTGTATAAATGACTTTATGTAAGCCACTTAACTATTTCTCGATAAACCGAAGTGATGGGTACAGTTGTTGATTTGACTATTTCCGATAGAGTCCTGGTGTGGTGTAACGGTTACCGAGTGAAAGTCGAGCGGCATCAGGATCGGCTTATGAACTACGCTAGTACGAGTATTACGGTTAAAGTGTGCAGGTTGAATAAAATAAATCTTGTTATAACAATTACGGAGTTTTCACTTCTGGAACTAACCCATCATATGGTTACATACCTATGTGGTCTCACATACATTCTAGCGTTACCTGCTTTTCGAAATTCAAAAAGAAAAAGAACTTCTTTTTCGCATTTTCTCTTTTGATGTTAAGGTAAAGTCGTGACCTGTCTTCAAGAAATGTCGCGTGAAATCTACGTCCCTCACACGTAGCTGCTGTCAACGTCAGGACGGAGAAGTTTAAATTGTACAGCCATTTCAAAATAAATAAATTAATTAATAAATAAATATTACGGGACAATCTTACACAAATCAACTTAGGCAAATCAAATATATAAATAAAATGTGGTCCTTTGTTGGTTTTTAGGGTTCCGTAGCCAAAATGGCAAAAACGGAACCCTTATAGTTTCGTCATGTCCGTCTGTCCGTCTGTCCGTATGTCACAGGCATTTTACTCGAAAACTATAAGGTGTATTTGAATAAAATTTGGAGGATAGGTGTATTTTGTTAGCCGCTACATAGATCTGTAATGAAATGAGTAAAACAATAAAATTTTTTAGGGGTATTTACTATACATGTAACTGCACGTCAAAAAAATAAAAAACATTGTATGTCCACGTGTGGCACATCAATCGATAGGCCTTTCAAAATAAATATAAAGGTTCTTAGCAATTTTTTTGATTAAGTAAATATAGTCGGAGATAATCGCCCTGAAAGTCATAAAAATTGTGTCCCCCCTCTAATTTCCAAACGGTGTATTTAAAAAAAAAAAAAAATTATAGACATAGCTCGTATTATATTCTTATACCGAAAAGTATTTTGAACAAGATCGGTTAAAAGGTTTTCGAGATATTGCTGAAAAACTGCCTTCCCTGCGGAAAAGGACGTAAGTGCCGGAAGATTTCTGTGACGATACGACCTTTTTAAAAGGCACGGAACCCTTTGTTGTGTGTGGTTTGACACGCACTTGGCCGGTTTTCTAGTAAACGGATTCATCGTAGGTATGCTTACTTTGTGTTAAGTATTCACTGATTTAATAAAGGTAATAAACTAAAACCAATATTAGATTATTGCTTCTTATATTGTTGCCATGATCTCGAAAGGAAAAATAACCATTGCTATTCTCCTACATATCTAAGTGAAGGTACGAGAATTACGAAATGCTGGCAAAAATATTGAATGACTGACTGATAAAAGATGTACCATTTTCATTAGTATCAGTATCTCTCGGAAAACCAATGTATAGACCGTTCTTCTGTACACACATATAGTCACCAGCATTATTATCTGCCATAACAAAATAGGTCAAAATATACGAACAAAAATTGTACCTTAAATCTATTGCTGTTGCTGCCCGCTTCGTAAAATATACAGGCCTGCACAAAACTCTTCTCTCCCGACTACGCCAAGCGTTATAATATCGGAAAAATCGGAAAACACATAAAATCGCCTCGGTAGCACAGTGACTTTAACTTTTTATAGGGGCTTTAAGAGTGAAAATTCAACGGATATCTGTGAACAAATAGTAGTCCCTGAAGAGCGGAAACTGCCATAAAAATTCGCGCCGTCGTCATTAGTCGCCGACGTGTTTTGATCAGGGAAACTGAGCGGCGGCCACCGTTGCCCGCCCTTTATCTTCGACTTGCAATTTTAAATGAGGGCCCGTGAAAAACCGCCTCAAAGAGAAGTCGATTTTATGTGCCAGAGGAGACGGCGCTGTATTTATTTGATGGCTTCCACGCGACAGCTGAGAAATATCTCCGCTGTGATTTCACTCTCTAAACTACTCGACATAAACGCTCTTAGATGAATATATACATGAGAGTCGGGGTTCTCAAATATACTTCATGGGAACGCTTTTATTCTTTATCTTTTCTCTTTAAAAAAAAAAATATTTACGTTAGTACCTAAGTAGGTTCCTAATATCACGCGAATTAATAAATGAGTAACACGCGTTACTAAACCGACTATTGTTTCATTGCATTTCATATTCAATGATGATAATGATATCCTGGCCGATTTCGGCCTCAGTGACTGTCATGCGAGATTGGCAATCAACGTGTATACAAAATTGTATGCATTACTGGGATTTCGCTGTTCCTCTTTCTGGTGCGCTCTCGCGTGGCTTATGTGACTGTACATAATGAAGGGCATTAAACACGAGTGTGGGTTTAACATCACACGCGTGTTTTAATGCATAATTATGAACAGTTACATACACTACTTTATTTATCCTCATATCATAAGCCTCCATGATGCATTCAGGAGCCCCATATTATAACCGGCATCGCGGCGCTGTTTTCTTGCAGCTGTCGTCATAGTTTTTTTTTAATTCAGAGACAAACTAGAGTCGGATCCAACTATCATATCGTTCGATATCTTACTTACGTGCGACATTTGTCAAATTTGTATGCAAATTGACAATTTATTTCGAATTAAGCGTCATCTCGACTGATATTAGAATAGAGGTTAAATCAAGTTGTTATACAGATATGTTCGAAATTTGAATGAAATAATAGTATCGAAATCGATGTTATTATTTAGCAATAATTTCACGGATATGAAATTTATTCTAACAAAACAGTCTATTTTTATGGTGGTCATAATGTGCGGTTCTTGAACGCATCATGGAGGGTTTATAATATTTGGATAGATACAATTCTATAATAAAGACATTTTTGCATTTTTAATTAACCAAATGAAAAAAAAATTAAAAATGAAAAAAGTTTATTGGACAAAAAAAGATACACAATATGCTAATCACGACCCTGCGTCCTGAGCTAGGAAACCCTGTGTTACAGGACTCAGTTTCGTATCAAAGTTTTTACACAAGTATAGTTAGTTTTAGGTACTTATTATAAAGTGGTACAGAGCATTCAGTATCTTCGTTACATCAACTTTGCTTATTTTAATATTCCTTACAATTTTGTTTAACATTTGGTTTACATTATGTGTGTGTATGTGTGTATGTGTGTATGTGTGTGTGTGTGTGTGTGTGTGTGTGTGTGTGTGTGTGTGTGTGTGTTGTTATTAATATATATTAGATAATAATTGAATATTTTGGCAGTGTTCTAAAAAGAGTATTTATTGGTCTCCGAAATATAACAAGCCTTTTTTCCCGAACCAATTCCTGCCAAATTTCCGTCTGAAGCTGACGCAGATGTATTTCCACTGTGCCGCCCACTAACATTCCTAATACTCGTATACCTATAATAGCCAATATTGTTAAATTAACTGACCAGCCTGAATTATACTATCGCTGCAAACACAATGTGAAATTAGTAAGAATTGATATCAGAATGGCGTCTCCGTCCCCGGAATGAAATGTCATATTAGCGATATTGCCATTTTCATGTCTCTTTCAAAATTCAAATAACAAACATGAATATTTTCCCTTGTTTCAATTAAAACACCCACAAATTTTGTTCACTAGCTTCAAAATTCAATCACATTTCAAAGCATTTCGCAGGCTTATTCTGAGTCTTCATACTTTGTGCTCGTAGAAGCGAGCGATTGACATACATATACTCTATATTGCACACCTCATACAAACAAAGCAGTGACATTATCAATAATAAAACGAAATAATAGAAATAAGTCTATGTAAAATTTTTTTTTTTTGGTGCTTGTAATTCTTCTGGAGTCACAAGTGTCCATAGGTCGCACCAGTCGCATTTTTGCCACCGTCGTTGTATAAAAAAAAAGCTTTTATTGCCGACTGTACTTTTCTGTATACCATCATCAACTACTCATTGAGACGATTCTAACGAGCCCAAACTCGATGGGGTTGTGTCGTTTTATCGCGGAGTTCCTATGGCCACCTTCCAGCTCCAGCATCAGATCAGCTCCATGTCATCATAATATTGCATTGTCATGCGATATACATTGCATGCAACATTTCAGCTCAATCGGAAACCGGAAAGTGGGTCAAATTTAACTTGCAAGATTAGACAACGGGACAGATGAAACTAAATAAAAGGTTGTAAAAAACCATTGCTTCATACTGGATTCAAACCAGCGGTATAACAGACGACCAACTGAGCTTTCGAAGCTGCTGCTCAATTCTAGAATTTTTTAACCAATTCTCATTAGGGACGTTACATTGAACTGAGATGGGGATCAGAAGTGGGGAACAAAAACAGACCCCGAGTTTCGTAGTAATATGAATACGCTACTCAACAATATTCGCTGCCATTATACGACCACACTCTAGAGCTCATCTGCGGGAGGCTCTAACATGCAATTGCTTTCAAGTAGGCTTTTATGCCCCGGATACGACTCGCGACAAATGTTACGCCATAAGGACGTAGACGTCACAATGAACAAATTAGCCCTCCAAGTGGTTCTATTTAATTGTTGTAAAAGGTTTTAAATGATGATAAGTGGGAGGTTATTAATGACACTTAGTTTGTACCAGTTATTAGATCTATAAAAGTTATCCATTTAGGACAATCGTTATTCATAAACGTTTTGTACGTATACCTACTATTATGCTCGTATGAAATTATTTTTATACTCGATTTCGAATGTTGAGTTGTCCTAACGGTCGTTCAAAAATGTATGCAATTACCACTCAAACAGACAACGGGCGCTGCCAGAAGAATATTGATTTTAAAGGCACTACAAAACATATTTGACTATTGAATATTCCGAGATATTCCGTCACGTACTCGACTTATAGCTAGCTATACATAACATTTTTTATTTATTTGTGACCCGCAAAGTTTAGGAGAATTATTTAGTTCCTCGATTACCCAAAAGATTGCGGTGTCACGGGTGCGGGCAATTTCTACATCGCGCAAGCGTTGTTTCCCGTAGATCGTTTAAATCGTCATATTATTATTATCGATATCCATATAATTAATGTTATCGAGTGATTCAAGCAACCTCGTGGGAAGTTAGGCCGAGTCTCCTGCCGGCCGAACTTGACATATTGAAATGCGAACGTGACATAGAAACAGACATAAATTGTTGATCAGAATAGGGACCCCCCTGAGCGCCTCTAATTGGGGAAGGCAAACGTAGGTGTAGGTATATAGTAACTAAACGAGTCTTGTTTTACTAGACCGGAAACCGGAAGCATGAAAAATAGGAGATATTCTGAGCGTTTCTATTAGTTCGTTATTTGCCAAACACATACTGCATGAAATCGTATTGATTTTGTTATATTATCTAGTATTGGTACATATTGTAGGAGTACATAAGTATTTTATTGTTAATCTTTGTAACACGTTCCTGTAATAGTGTTGTATCTAGAGCTGTTAGTAAGACTTTTCGAGACGTTAAATTACATCAAACAACTTTAACTTTAAATATTAATTTAAATAGACTTTCAATATGATTTTATTGTTTTGTTTAATTAAAATTTTGCCCCGACATAATCAACTGTTTATTAAACTGACAAGATATTTAACACTTTCTGTCAAGGTAGCGTCGTTGAACATCGAACAAATAGCATGACAGCGACAATTATTTCTGTATTTCATCTAAGTGAAGGGACCAGTCAAGAGGTTCCATAAGATAATCAAAGGTGTTTTACGTACCGAAGTTATTTCCCTTATAAGTCCGCAGTAAGCTCGATTCTCCATACAAACGTAGTTACGCTCTCATTTTAAAACTACTAGCTAGTTAGCTCTGAAACTTTGTACTAAGAATAAATTAAGTACCATCCAGGTCTGTAATTATCTAATGTAGCTTCAGATACCATGGTAAAAAAATACAGCACATTTAAGTTTGTCATACAAAACTTGTTTTTGCTGTATTTCGATTGTTTTATAAAGTGGAGCCATGTAAACTGATTACAGACCTACATATACCTCATGTGGTGTCGGGTTAGAATAGCACCACCCCCTGTCTTCCCGTGGGTTTCGTAAGAGTCGACTAAGGGAACAGGGTTGAAGTGTGTTGTGGGCGATGGGCTAGCAACCTATCACACACATTTATGTTAAAAGTGGCACTGGAACACAAGTTTCATGTGCTCTGCCTACCCCTTTTAGGGATAAAGGCGTGATGGTATGTATGTATGTATGTATATACCTCATGTCATTGTATATGCAAAGTTTCATTACAATCCAACGAGTAGTTTTAAAATGAGAACGAAACTCCGTTTTTATGGGAAGGTGAAATTCGGCCGAGCTTACTGCGGACTCGTAATATCTCCAAAAACTACAATAAACTTAAATCCCACTGTCTACTCCAAGAGAAGAGTACTAACAGCTCTAAAAGTGTTGGTAACTAAATTATTAGCATCTTACTATACAGAGGGTTACCGGCAAGTGGGCTTTTCTAAAATAGGGTAAATCAACGTACCTACTTCTTTAACTTAACCATGACCTTAATTTTATGAATTCACTAAAATTCCGACTTCGTAAATAGTCTGAAAAAGTTTAAATTGCAATGTACAGCAATGTAAATTGATAAGTAAGTTAATGGCTGGAAGACAGATTTCTTCATACTTTGTTTAGTACGACGTCATTGAAGGTTCGGATTTAGGAAATTAAATTGTGCAGTTAATTTACATAATTATGATTTGCTAATACATGTAAACAAATGCTAATGGAACAAATTATTATACGTTTTAATAAATGCTTGCGTGCCGGTGACACACTGTATATAATACAGCGAAAGACAAACAATTCAATCCGTTAAGGGTCGCTTACGGAGTCGCGCCGCGTGAAGTTTAGGTTTTTAGCGCTACTGTGTAAAATGTATGTCACTAATTTTGAGCTACTTACTGTGTTACTCAAAGTTTGTATATCAAAAGATATTTATCGACATAATTATGTCCAAAATCTCGTTTTCTCGTGACATTTATAAACGTGTATCTTACACGGAGGCGTTGTTTAAAAGAATCGAAGCATCCCCTTAAGCGTCACCACGACGCTGGACTCCTTATACAAACGTATTTTGATTCTCATTTTAAAATCCCATGCTTCCAACTTTTTGTACACAATGAGACCCGCCATATCTACGTCGGAAATTAGTTTATATAGCTATAAATAAAAATAAAAATAAAATTGAGCGAATAGAACTTTTTCCATACAAAGTCTCTAAACTCTCTAGTCACTTAATTTTTTTCTATTTTACATATTATATCTATTAGAATTTAAAGCAACAGAAACAAGTTTCATGTTATTCCAGTACTTACTTATGCCGTTTTAAAATAAGAACAAAACTACGTTTGTATGAAGAGTCGACTTTAGACATTTGCCTTTCCTAGTGTTCCTCGCATTATTAAAGGCGAAAGAAAACAACGCAGTTGGCATTTAAACTTTACTCATATTCACACTCATACTCATTCATTTCATTAATACCAAAAGTTAATTACCAATATTATAAAATAAAAAATGTTTACTGCCACACCATGTTTATTACATTTTTGGCCAAATAATAAGAACTTTGTGTAAAATCCTGGTTGGTAATACCCGTGGAGCATGTACGAGTATGTAGCTAAGGTACGTGTACATTACTAAGTTGAAATAGTTACATCATGATAAATATAAAAGAACTAGCTGTTGCCCGCGACTTCGTACGCGTATAACTTGTTATCGTCTTAGAAAATGATTTCTCTCAATACCAACTTCGAACCCTCTTTTAGAGGATAAATAAAAAAAAACGTTGATGTTCATTTTCTAATTTGTGAACAAACAGTCTAAAACCAAAGTTAAAAATCTCATAACCCTTCAACTGTGGCGTAAAAACATGGCCACCTACCCCTGTCTGTGGCCTCTCTGAGGGCCGCTTCACAGACAATGTTTCTGGCACTACGTGATTTGGTAAAATTTAATTTTCATTAGTTTTTTAACTAATTACAGGCTAGATTTTAGATAAAACACAATCTATTTTAAATTATTTAACTGCAACTATGTATCATTACTACACTAAAGTCGTATTAAGGCTATCTAACCGGACTTAGGGCACCAAAATTTACTACATATTTTGGTAATTTTGAATACGTTAGATTAGTTTTCTGGGTTAATGAACGGCATTTATTTGAAGATATTGGAGTTATACACATTCAAAAACCATAAAATAGCAGGCTCAAAAATTATTTTTTTACACGAGATTATTTGAAGTATTCTACCAAAATGGGACCTACACTCAAAAGGTGCTTGCATGGACTTTGATTTAGATGTTCATTACTGAAGTGTGTTTTTACTATATTTATTCAATTCATACATAAACAATAAACATAGGTCATTGACTAGGTGTTTCCAGAGATTTTTTTTATTGTAGGTGCACTAGACGTTATTTTAGAGATAAATGAAAAAAGGCTTATCTACTTTCATCCAAAATGATCACTTGCAATTGACTGCAATTATCACAGCAACCATATGTTTTGAACCAGATAAATTAGGTTTCTAAATAATACCATTAAATATACTTTAAGTTTTAATTATAACCTTATTATCACTTAAACAAAAATCCCATAAAAACATGATCTAAACACGATACAAATCAAGGTCATGATTAGTAAGAGTGTGCAGCGTCGATGACGTCACGAGGTGCGATGTGGAAACCCCTCGGAGGGCCTATGATCGTTACCAATTTCGACCGATTTATTTACCTTCGGGCCATTATTAATCCATTAAGGTTCATTTTAAATGAATTTACGATAAATAACGATAATATTAATAGCTGTTAGTGATATCAAATTATTAGAAAAGCGCTAAATAACGTGTAGGCAAATTTTGACCTTCGGTAGGTATGTTATGTTAGTCACAGGTTTAGTACCGAGAATGGGCTCAACTTAATTTGTTTTTAATGAAGAACGTTAGATTACTTACATGTCCAGAAGTGTTCTCTTTCTGGCACTAAAATTCAGCACTAAACCCATAAATTTTCACTCGCGAACACCGACCGTGTCATACGCGTCAATGACCGTTTTAGAATAACTATCAAATTATATTTTTCGTCTATTGGCCATTGAAATTATGGCTTGCTAGCTGTCTCGCTTCATTATCTATACGTCTCAATGGCTTAAAACGAGATCGATACACGATCGGCTGTTATTTCTCCTAATAAAGTAAGAACAGCTCCTGCGGCCCTCTGAGGGGTCTCCACAGACCTGCAGTAAAAAATGTGAAGCCCGCAGAGGGGTCACCACAGCTGAAGGGATATTTTAAAAATGTCGTGAAATACACAAACTTTGATCCCCCTTTTAACACTCTTAGGGGATGAATTTGGATAAATTTTAAAATTTTCTTGCTCTCCATTTAAAATTTGAACCCCCTTTTAAACCCCCTTAGGGGTTGCATTTTTTTAATCGCTGAAAGAACTTTTTTTGTATTGTAGTAAGTAATCTTACTACTAACTTTTAAGTCTCTTGCTCAAAAAAAGTGTTGCCCATACAAAGCTTGCCCCCTTCTTAACCCTCTTAGGGGTGAAATTTTCTAAAACTCTGAAAGTACTTTTATTTTTATTTTTAATAAGTAATATTTATAATAGTTTTAAGTCTAGTTCAAAAAAAAGTGTTTCCCACACAACCCTGGCTCCCTTTCTTAACCCCCTTAGGGGTGGAGTTTTCTAAAACGCTAAAAGTTCTTTTTTAGTATTCTAGTAATCTTTTTGCAAAGTTTTAAGTCTCTAACTCAAGAAAAGTGTTGCCCATGCTAAGCTTGCTCCCCTTTTTAACCCCCTTAGGGTTGGAATTTTCTAAAACGCTTTATGTTTTTTTTTTGTAATTTAATAAGTAATCTTTCTACAAAGTTTCAAGTCTCTAGCTCAAAAACATAAACTTTTCCTCATAAAAACTTTGCATGCCTTTTTTCCCCTAAGGGATGGTTTTTTTCCAAAACGCAGAAAGTATTTTTTTTGTATTTTCATAAGTAATCTTTCTACAAAGTTTCAAGTGTCTAGCTCAGAAAAAGTGTTCCCTATACAAACCTTGCACCCCTTTTTAACCCCCTTAGGGAATGATTTTTGTAAAACGCTGAATGCAGTTTTTTTCATGTTCTAAAAGGTAATCTTTGTACAAAGTTTAAAGTTTATATTTCAAAAAAAATAGTTTTTTCCATAAAAACTTTGCACCCTATTTTACCCCCTTAGGGATGAAATTTTCCAAAACGCTATAAGCGTTTTTTTTGTATTCTAATGACTAATCTTTCTACAAAGTTTTAGGTCTCTAGCTCAAAAAAAAAGTTTCCTACATACAAACTTTGCACCCCTATTTTACCCCCTTAGGGGTAGAATTTTCTAAAACGCTGATAATACTTTATTTGTATTCTGATGACAAATCTTTCTACAAAGTTTTAGGTCTCTATTTAATAAAATATTGTTTCCCCCATACCAACTTTGCACCCCTATTTTACCCCCTTAGGGGTAGAATTTTCTAAAACACTGAAATAACTGTATTTTTATACTAATGACTAATCTTTCTACAAAGTTTCAAGTCTATATTTCAAAAAAAGTAGTTTTTGCCATACAAACTTTGCACCCTATTTTACCCCCTTAAGGGTGAAATCTTCCAAAACGCTGAAAGTACTTTTTTTGTATTCTAATAACTAATCTTTCTGCAAAGTTTTTGGTTCCTAACTCAAAAAACAGTTTCTCACATACAAACTTTGCACCCCTATTTTACCCCCTAAGGGGTAGAATTTTCCAAAACCCTTAAATCACTTTTCTTGTATTGTAATAAGGAGTCCCTACACAAGGTTTCAAGTCTCTCACTTAAAATTTTACTCCATCAACATACAACATTTTCAAACCCCTTTTTACCCCCTTGAGGGTGGAATTTTCAAAAATCGCTTCTAAGTGGGTATTAACTATATTATGATATACCTATTGTGAAAAAATCAGCTTTCTAGGTTAAATGGTTTGGGCTGGGCGTTGATTTAAGTGAGTCAGTCAGGACATTGCCTTTTATATACATATATAGATAGATTACGGGATTAAGGAGTTAATATCGACTCCAAAGTTTTATTTCGTCTCACTTTGCTATGAAAAATCCGAGCCCTGTTCATGACCAAAAAGCCGCGGTGCGACTGATAGCCTGCTGAAAACGAGTAATGTGAAATAGTATTCTACCTATCGAAAATCACTACCTACTTTCGTGGTAAAGTGGGGTTCCCGCCAACGCCACTCTCGGAAAAGAAATTGTTCTCAAATTATTATGGCGTGTGCTTCCACGTTCAAATGTCATTGTTCTCGTGCACGTGTATCACGCGTTGAGGAAAACTATTTCAGCTCGCGATGTGTTGTTATTATTATAAAGTTCATTTTTGCTTGCAAGGTACCTGGTAGAATGATAATAGTTAACTTACCTAGCGAGAACTGTGAAATTAACAATTAATTAAGATTATTAAGGTGAAGCAGCTTCAGAAAAGTACCAAAATGGGCTTGGAAATTCCTACTTCATTACGCGAAAACTACATAAAATGTAACGGTTTCTTATTTAAATGCTATTTGAAGATATTTGCTACAATTATATAATGCCCAACACACGATTTGATTAATTTGCCTCGATGTATTAGGCTCGCAAAGTTAGCTCTGATTGCGCGTTTTTCGGTAGGTCGAGTTGACTAAAAACCAGAACCATTTTTTTGCTAGTCAATGTTCAGTATTTATTTTTGTATCCTTTTATTCCTTATTATATATTTGACAACGTAGTAGGCTAATTTTATTTTTAAATAACGTAAATTAGTAACATTAAGCACATAAATATAAAATCTCGCTCAAAACGGATGCGCGTAAGTCATTCGTTTGAATTTTAGTAGGCAGATATAGGCCAAGGGGCCTCGGGCTGGACGGACGTCTGTCGCGATTTTTTGCATTTTGACAACTGTAAAATTCGCTAGTTTAATACCAGCTGTTAGAAAATAATACGTTTTCAGGGAGAATTATTAGGGTGTCGTGTGGGTGGATAAACGTTTAAAATAGATTTTCGGTCATTTTTACAATTTGTTCTAATTTAAAACACAAAAGTTCGTTCACAAACCCTACGACTATGCTCATCAAGAAATATGTATTTGAAACCAGGTTTCCTTAAAATAATAACAACTCGGGCTTCTAAACTGGTTTCAAACCTTTGGTTTCGGAAGTGGCCGAAGGGGTTTTTGGAGCCGTGACAATAATGTTAGGTATACAATAATAAAAAATAAAATTCGCAGTAGGGTACGAGTATGTTAGAAAGCTTTTTACACAACTGCCTAAAAAAAGGAGTGCAATGTTCTGGATTCATGTTAATATGTATGTGAGCTTCTTTATTCCACCAAAATGGATAAATTCGTTCGAGTCCCTACTTTAGCGGGTAATGTGGGCTATGAGGTTTTTTCTCGGCGGTTAAATGAAGCAACGAGAAGCAAATGTACAAACTCACTCTCACACTAACTCTGTGTAGTAAAAAATACGTTCCATGAAATCGATAAGAGGAGGCTTGTGAGCAGCAGTGGGGTGTTTAGACTGACGGTGATGATAAGTAATTAAGACCATAAGTGGGCTAGCGCATGGCCCAAGCAAAAACTTGAATTTCAAGCTGCCGTAGTCCCATAGTTCCTCCGCCAAATCAGATACTATGCATATCATTTTTGTAATATAGATTAACTAAGAGTACCACTATGTCCCTATGTTTTAATTTATTTGATAACTGATTTTATTAATGAACTAGAGCTGCTTGTAAAGCGCTAAAAATACACTTACTTTACCATCGCCTACGGACGTCAAATGTACGAAAAGTTTAAAAACAAACATAGAGACATAGTACAGCTCTTTGTTAATCTATGTTAGAAAAAATTATAACATAGGTCCAAATTTAAAGGAGAAAATAGGTGACTACTGCGGCTAGAAATGCAAGTTTTTGTATAAGGCGCGCATCAGCAGCCCGCATTTCACTTAAGTACGAGTAGGCCGCTTTCATGTAGTTGTGGACTTTTCGAATCGGCATCTGTTTTGATTGTGTTCCAAGTTTTAAATATGTAAATTGTTGTGAGTTGGAACCCGGCCGAGCCTTAAAGACTTGAGTCATGCGAGTCTTCTAAAAACTGCATAACGGTAGTCCTCGAGTCTTGAGCCTCGGCTGAGCGCTGAATAACGACACTATATAAAATGTACATTCTAACAGCCGCGGTCGATTGCTTAACGTTTCGTTTCTACCACAGAACAAAGTATTCCGTGGTTTTAACGCTAGGTAGATCTCAATGTAATTTTATTAAGAAAAAAAAAGCGGCCAAGTGCGAGTCGGACTCGCACATGAAGGGTTCCGTAATATAAATTGCGATTTACGATTTATAACGGATTAAAAAAATCTACTTGATAGATCTCGTTTAAACCAATTTTCGGTGGAAGTTTGCATGGTAATGTACATCATATATTTTTTTTAATTTTATCATTCTCTTATTTTTGAAGTTACAGGGGGGGGCATACATTTTACCACTCTGGAAGTGTCTCTCGCGCAAACTATTCAGTTTAGAAAAAAATTATATAAAAAAACTTCAATATCATTTTTGAAGACCTATCTATAGATACCCCACACGTATGGGTTTGATGAAAAAAATCTATAAGGGTTCCGTTTTTTGCCATTTGGCTATGGAACCCTAAAAACCGGACAATTGCGAGTCGGATTTGCCCACCGCACAAAACAGGGTTCCGTACAAAATTACAAATGTATAGTTTTTATATTTTTCCTTGTACTTTTTTATTTTATTTATTTATTTATTTTAAAAAGTACAAATTTTTATATACTTAAAATTAAACATTGCCCCACAAAACTGTAGTAACAGTTTGACTGTGGGAGCGGCAGTCTCTAGGTAAGGCATTAATTATAAAACTAGTAGTAAAAGACGATATTACTTTCCAAATTTCATAGTTCCAGGTCAACGGAAAGTACCATATAAATCTTGATTCCTTTGAGTGTCAAAATACTTATACGTTTTTTGCGACATAGACGACCGTTTCTTTTTTTTACGATAACTTAGAAGTGTGATTTTTTCATAGCTTCAAGGCACTGTAGATTTGAGTATATGGTTTTAATATCAACTCGATAGCTAAACGCGCTCCCGATATAAAGGATCTTGACACACCGACAGACAGACAGACGGACATCAAAGTGATCCTATAAGTGTTTCGTTTTTTCCTTTTGAGGTACAGAACCCTAAAAATACAGTTAATTTTTCTTTAAACACTCGTTTGAAAAGCAATGCATTAGAATCTGGCCACAACTACATATGCATACAAGAGAAACCTTTCTTAAATTTATTTTTAAGTTTTTATAATTAATTTACTATAAAAATCAACGGTGACAATTCCAAAATATCCCCGAACACTTCAGCGTTACGCCGTAGCAGATATTGCATTCCGCCGATCGATTTGCGGCTTATTTCTATGCGTAAATAGGGCTCGCTCAACCCCAAACAGTGGTGATCTAGTATGTAATTCCGGACGAATATTACGCGCGGCTGCTAAAGCCGCGTTGATGGATTCTTCTCACGTCGCACGCCACTCGATGGGGCACAGACTACTGAGAACAGACGATGCAGTGGCGGGTTAACTTACGGGTAACGTTTATAGTAATTTCAGCACGTTCGGACTACACTGCTTAAAAGGCATTTTCATGTCAATAATGATTAATTGGACCGATAGCTTTGGGGGAGGCCTATGTCCAGTAGTGGACGTCTTTTGGCTGATGATTGCTTATTTTCTTAGTAGTTAAATTTAAAAAAAGCTAAAAAATATCATACCACTCGGCATATACCAAGCAAGCTTGGCTTTGGATATTGCTTATAGCTTGGCTTTAGCTAATTTTATTTATGTATGTCTATAAATGTAGTGTATTTCATTTGGTTTTTTTTCTCTTCACGTATTCGGTACAGAACTTATCATACTTTGCTGCCGCGGGGCTCCTATTTCTGTGCTGTTTGGCCTTCGGCCATTAGAAGATACCTAACCTACCTAATCTACCTTTGAGTGACTTTAGACCGGGGTTAGGGTCAGAACACCTTGGTAGTAAAATGACTAAATAAGTAAAAGGTCTAATTGGCATCAGGTCAAGGTAGTAAAATGTCCAAGCAAGTAAAATGGCATAGTTTCAAAATGGCTTTGGTATACACTTAGACTTAGTTGTAAAACGTCTTTGTTTGCAAATCAGCTAATGAGCAAAACGTCTCATATTTAAGCAAATCGACGAAGTAGCACAACTTACTGAGAGTAAAATGACAATATAGGCATATGGTCAAATATTCATAGTCTCACTTGCAAAACGCCTAGGTTATCGAACGACAAGGAAATCACAGAAATGTTCTTTAATAGATAAGATAGGTACTGTATCTGGCCACATATAAGGGACAATCAAAGATAATAGGGAACATTACTACAATGTTCTGCCGCCAGAGTGCAGCACTAACACAATTAGTAAACAGTTTTTTTGACAACTTTGACAAGTCCTTCAAAGCTCTGGATCAAATAGTGAAGAAAATATTTCAATGAATAAAATGCATCAGTGCCGCGTAATTGGATGCAAAAATGAAGGGCATCATTCATTTCCGAAGGAAACGATGATATCAAAACTATGGGAAGCGGCAATACGTCGTAAAGCAAAAAAAAACCCTCATCCACCTTTAAATGGCTATAGGATGCCATTTTAATATCACAGTACAGGTATTTTACACACGAATGATAATAAAACGATTGTAGTTTAACGCGTTTTCATCAATTATTCGTTATTGTTTGTTAGGTAAATAAATATGAAATTGTACGTCATGGCGGTTTGTTGGTGCCGGTTAATGTACGGCCCGATAATACGCGTCCATTTATCGTTATCTCTCTCTTTTTGTTTAAGTTAAAAAGATACATAGATATAGAGGATGCCAATTATTGGGCCGTACATTAACCGGCACCGGTTTGTTTACGGGTTGTGTTAGTGTCGCCCCCTACGCAGAGCTTTGCGTAATGTTCCCTATTGTAGGCAATCATGTAAGTCATTTTCATTGTCAAAATTTTCATTACAGCAGCTAATTAAAATAAAATACGAGGAATGTGGTTGATCTGATATTCGTTGAGAGCCATAAAGGTAATCAAGCCTTAGTTGTGAATGGCTACCGCTATAATAAGTGCCACACCAATGTCAGCGGTACTTCTTTCTTTCTTTTTTGTTACAATAATAGAGTCATTAATGTCATAACATTAAACACTGCTTTTGTTTAACGGCTTCCGTAGCCCAGTGGGTAGTGACTCTGCCTACGAAGCTGGAGGTCCCGGGTTCGAGTCCCGGTCAGGGCATTTATTTGTGTATTTATCACGAATATTTGTTCCTGAGTTATGGATGTTATATATTATGTATATAAGTATCTATATGTATGTATCTATTATATATATCATCGCCTAGTACCCACAACACAAGCCTTACTGAGCTTACCGTGGGCCTAGGTTGATTTGTGTAAGATTGTCCCGTAATATTTATTTATTTATTTATTTATTTTGTACAAACAGACGTCGTTATCAGTTAGAATAATTTAATTCTTTTGACACCACGACGTTTTGCTATTTAACCATTTTTAATACGAGACGATGTACTATGTAGACATATTACATACTATGTCATTTTACAACTAAGACATAATATGATATGGGCCAATATCTACCTGGTCATTATACAACTTCGGCATTATGCTATAGTTGACAATCGTGCATCCAGACATAATGCTACCAGGTCATTGTTCACAAAGGTCATTCTGTTCACCGAGGTTTTTTACAATTACGACGTTTTATACATGTAGGCATTTTACTACCAAGGCGTTCTGACCCTAACCCCGACTATACCCTTTTCTACGCCACACGCAGGCAAGCGTATACATACATCCAAATATTAATTAATTTCGTTTCCAAGTACAGAACCTTTGAAATCTTCGAAATTGTAATGAAGCTCAGCAATTTCTGTGGGAAATCAACGTTTACCAAGCAATTGTATGTAAAACGTCCTTCATATTTTACACGTTGTTTGCCTTTGAAATTAAATAAAACAGCATCTTAGATGAATTTAAACTCATCTTAGAGATTGCTTACTTAAAAAACATAGTTTCAGATGATAATTAATAATTAAGGCTATTCGGTGATTCTCGTAAATCGCGTGTAAAAGACACAGTATCTTTTAACATGGGTAAGAGATGCAACACTCTTCGGGAATAGCTTCTTTGGAGAAATTACGACTAGTTCAGTGACAATAGCCTACCTACTACAAAACTACTTAGTTCATTATAAATACCTGCATGTTTGAGAGTGAGATATCTGTTATATTCATCTGTGGCAACGGAGTTTAGTAGGTTGGTATGTCACACTCACGCGATATCACAATTTTAATCACTCATACCTATTATCGATAAAATATGAGATATTAAAATAGGCGGTTAGTATTCATTTTTCCTCGGGGATAAGAATATCGTCTGTCAGGGATATAAAACCTTTACTGTCCGTGACAAAATATATAATTTGATTTTGAAATGTTACATTATAAATAACTAGCTTCTACTCGCGACTCTTTGCGCGTAGAACTCGTCTATATCGTAGCTTTATACATAATTTCACCCCCCCATTTCACCACCTTCGGGTATGTTTTCGGGATAAAAACTATCCAATGTCCTTTCCCGGGACTCAAACTACCTCTATACCAAAATCTTAATCGGTTCAGCGGCTTAATCGTGAAGAGGTAACAGACAGACAGACGGACAGAAAGACAGGCACACTTTTGCATACAACTTACTCAAAAATATATTATGTCGGCGAATCGAGATATAATATGTGTACATATTTATGAGAGGATTATTCGATACCTACTTTTTTTTGCACCTAATTGTAGGAGGCGCAGCAGCGCGCTTTGTGTCGCAATTCTCGTTTGTGGGACAAGAGGTCAAACCAGGCCCCTATTTCACCAACTTGACAATTGTCACCTGACAACGACAATTTTCCGTACATTGCTGGTTCCACAAATAGCCTAGCGAGCACCTTAACTTCTAGAACAAGCAATGTATGGCGAATTGTCAGTGTTAGGTGACAATTTTCAAGTTCACAAACTCACACGCCTTCACAACCGTCTTTCACCAAAGGTCCTCAGATTACTTTTTCCAGTTCATGGAGTCGATCTAAGACTTGATAACATAATGAAAACTACATAAATCCCTATAACAAGTAACAACATGCATAATCAATACATGATTACATTACAATTGTGTGTGGAGTTTAAATAAAATTGTTAATTTATCTTAAATTGCCGTAGTAAGTACGGTTCGTAGAAAGTGCAGAAACGGTTCGTAGCGAAATTCGCGCCCTCCACTCAAAAGTGTTTTGATCAGCCTACCGTGACTGCGAAATAAAAAGCGTTCGCGGTCTTGCATCGCAATGAGACTTGAGACAAGGACGACAGAAAAGTGGAAGTTAATTCCATGACCCAACTTGCATAGTAAAGTAACAAGTTATTTGCAGCTGTAGTTGCTGGATAACTAGAATATTCGCTGGCTATTTTCTACATAATTCGACAAGGATCGCCTTGAAGATTAACTCTAGCATTCGATTCACAACCTACGCATATTAGGTTCCGTTGCTCGTATTTACAAGGGGTAAATCTATACCCGTCTGCGTTTCAGAAGCCATATTGCTTATACTTACCTCTACCAGTTCGGATTTCAATACATTTCATGCGAATATTATAACACTTTTTTGGCTGCACGCCACAGGCTTGTGTATTTAAATTGTGGCTGTAAAAAATACCGTGCGCTTGACCTGTCGCGCACCTGTATCCGACGCGCACAATATTTCACCGAGCGCCCGCGCCAACCGGAGGTGTATTTTTATATGTCGCTTCCGATCAAAATCACATTTCAACGTGCCGGATCATCGGAAACATATTTAAAATGCGGCGTGCGCGATAAGTCGAATTGACCCGTGCTCTAATTTCCAACTTATACTGTGTGCAAGAGTATACATAATTGAGGTGATTCTGATATGCCGATCTCGGCAGGATATCTGCCAATTTAATTGACGTTTGGTCCGTTTCAATGTTAACGTTCCAAATCTAAAATGGGCACTACAGTTTCTATGAATATAAACATCATTGCTAGTAATAGAACCAGGTATTTATTGTTAAATATAAATCTTGTAGGTACGTAATTTTACGACCAGGATTTAAATTCCATTGTAAGATAAACAACCAACAATATAGGTAGTCAAGATAAAGTCATTCAAATTAAAAAATATATTAATTTAGTTTCCTAGCTCAAGCAATATAGTCTTTTTAATATCACATATTCGTCGGGTGACAAGCAAAACTCACTAAGTAACAAATACCTACTTAAATCAAAGGTCGTATCTCGATATTGACTACGTACCGAGATACGAGGTTTTAAAGAGCAGTGACAGTTTTGGTAGTGACTTTTGCTTGTCACCCGACGAATTATGTAATTTTCTCTTAGAAGGAGATACATTAATCCATATTATGTTTAACGTGTACTGTATCTACTTTTACCGCTTTTAACTTACAGTCAGCATGAGATAGTTAGTAACAGCCAAGGTAGCCAATCGGTATCGTAACACTTCCTTACTCCTATACTAATACAGACGTGATGCGATATATTTGGCTACCTTGGCTGCTACTAACTAGCTGATGCTGACTGTACATAGCTACCTACTGTATTTCGTCACAATATTGGAACCTGTTCCTTTCAAGAAATCATGTTTTTTTGCCCGAGCCCATATTGAGGTTTTCTAATCAGTGTTACGCGTCGACATCGTCATAAATTCCTGACTTTCAGATTTTTCGCGTGAAGAATTTTAGCCTCCCAGCCAAATTTGTGACAAAATGTCTTGTGTAAAGTGTGTAGAAATTGAGAGGACGGAGCGGAATAGCTTTGTTTATTCAGTACTCATTAGGTAGGTATAATATTTGCTTATCTGTCCGCGGCCGCGGAACGTACTTAACCTTTATGCGTTAATGGCTTTAATAGATTAATATTACGCCTGATAAAATGTAATAGCAAATATGCTAATAGTCTACACAGGCGCAGCATTAATTATCGCACTCCCATAAAATCTTCCACTGCCCTTAATTATCCATTTCAGCGATGATTTCCGCTATAAATACTATCTTATCTCCTTGTTGCCCTAAGAAACTATATCCAACCTATCATGGAGATAGTTTGAGGCCCTAAGGCCTAAGAGGAATTTACATCTAAACCTGACTAAGGTGCTAAGGCATTAAGTGCATTTAAGTTTCTACTGGGGTGCAATTCCGTCAGTGGAGCTTATTTTTATGTCTCTATTATAATATTGCAAATTGATATTACTCACCTATATACACTATACTTCAAAAATGAAACGGGCCATCATAAGATTGAAGTTCGCCTGGCATGAGTGAAAGAACTCTATATAAATATTTTATATTTTTTTCAATACATTTTTGATTAAGATTATTTGTATATTTTATTGTGATACTGAACGTAGGGTAGAATATCAGTGCTTATCTCGAAAGAGCGAAGCATATACCTGAGCCATGAATCCTTTTGTTTTGCCGCAACGCACATAGCAATTGTATGTTTAAGTTTTTCTTTTTTTTGTTATGTTACTATGTCTATTCTGTTCTATATTGTGTATCGAATAGTTGTAAACATTTTGGTTTTAAACGATATTGATTCTGTTTGATTGTAGCAAACCGATAATTATATTATCTATCTATCCATCTATGTAAAAAAACAGAGATATTAAAGTGGGGATCTCCGTATGCGCTGCCAGGATATAGGTACCATATTTTGATCATTTAATTAGGCTTTTCATTCTATGGAGTATTTAGCAGGTGTACTTAAATGTGTCAAGCCCATCTCTGTGCTGTTATGGTTCATATCAGAAAAATCCACAAAGAGAGCATAGCACCTACAGTTGAAGTAAAGGGGTAGGGCATATTCGAGCAGCCATTCGCTAAGCAACAAAGGGTCGGCACGTGATTCATCTGGTGCCGCAAGCGTCCATGGATCTGTCTGTCTACCATCAAGCTTATTTGCCATCGTGGTACAAAAAAGTAGGTTAATAGTATCATTACTTACTCAGCCTCGACAGTTTGAATGCATCGGCGGTGTTGATGACGTCAACGTACAACTGGAAGTCTAGCTTGAAAGTCTTGTTGAGCGTAGAATGCTGCATGATCGCAAATTTGAAGGCATTCTGGATCTCCTCCGTGTTCTGGTCAAAGACGACACCTGTGAAACAAAAGAACTCAAGTCAATATCGTTGCACGGCATTGTATACTTGAAATTATTTGAGTTTACCGAATAGGGAACTTGCATCGTTTTATTTTATTACGAAAACCAAAAGTATAATCCAGCATTAAAACAACTAGCATTAAAACTTTCTTACGATTTATTTTTCTGATGTTATATGCATTTAAAATCTGCACGCGCCGGCACCCCCCGAAAACGCTCTATATTAAACGGGCTAATGCTATGAAGTCACAACATATATTCTCGGCGCGTTTACTATGGAGTAAGCCATTAATTGCAATTATCTCCACAAAACTTGCGTTTAAGTCTATACTTGTCGTACAAAATATCATTTGTAATTCAATATTCTGTGTTACTGTTGCGTTATCAATGCATTTTTCGCATCAGTCGGAGCCCCCGACGGGGGAGCATCCCCGCGCGGATTACCTGTTCTTGACCCAATGACCAACTCACTGTATGTGCAACCAGTTGAACCCAAAGAGGTAAACAAAATAATAAAATCCTTAAAAAATAAATATAGCTACGGGAACGATGAGTTACCACCCACACTAATTAGAAAATGTGCTGACGAGCTAACAATACCGTACTGCATCCTTATTAACCAATCTTTTTCGGAAGGAACATACCCAGATATTTTAAAAACATCTATTATCAAACCTATATTTAAAAAGGGTAAAAAAACGCAGGCCAACAACTACCGCCCTATTTCGCTCCTACCTACATCCGCAAAGATATTTGATATGGCGATGTGCGATCGATTATACTCATTTTGTGAGAAATACAAAGTATTTCACGAATCGCAAAATGGATTTAGGAAAAATAGATCCACCATCTTAGCCACCTACACATGCAAGAAATATCGAACATACTAAATAATAAAAAATACGCAATAGGTATTCTCCTCGATATGACCAAGGCCTACGATAGGGTACAGCATCACATACTCCTGGACAAATTATATGGAATAGGTGTCAGGGGCGAGGCACACAAATAGTTCACATCGTATTTGCAAAGCCGTGAACAATACGTCGAAATTCAACATACTGATAAAAGGTCTGGAAAAAATAATAATATCAAATCAAACTCATTACCAATGTTATGTTCAATACCCCAAGGTGGCGCCCTCTCGTGTTTATTATTTTTAATTTACATCAATGATTTGCCGAAAATTCTAAATGAAACTTGCGTGATGTTTGCAGACGATATTTCTATAATTACTTCCTGTAATAATAATGAAAACCTATGCACCGATCTAAATAACATCCTCACAAAACTCACAAACTGGCTAAAAGAACACAACCTGGAAATCAACTTCTCAAAAACAAAATTAATGCAATTTAGGCCCCGACAAAAAGTTCCCCTGCAAATAGATTACACATTTACAGGAACCGAAATTGAGTGTGTCGATACTTTCACGCTCCTTGGACTAGACATCGACTCGCACATGAATTGGAAACCACATGTGGAAAAAATTAAAAACAAATTATCTAAATTCATATACGCCCTAAGAGAACTAAAGAAATGCACCGACCTAAAAACAGCCCTCAATGCATATTACGCATATGCATATTCGTGTTTAAAATATGGAATTATACATTGGGGTAATTCTACAAACGCTGAAGACTTGTTTATCCTGCAAAAAAAATGCATCCGTATTCTTGTTAATATCAAAAGCCCAGAGAGTTGCAAGCCGTACTTTCTAAAACACGGTATATTGACCTTAACATCGATCTATATATTTGAGATATGCAAATTTGTTCGGAAATACCTTCAATTCTTTACAAAGGCTAATGAACAACCACGACGCTACGCTGCGAGGTATAAAAATAACCTGGTAATTACAACAAACCCAAAATTAACCTTACATCAAAAAAGCCCAAACATAATGTCTGTTAAGATATATAACAAGCTTGCAGATAAATTGAAGAAGGAAACATCCGAAAAAAAATTCATTCATATACTCAAAGAATTTTTGGCAAAAAAGAGCTACTACAGCCTACAAGAATTCTTTGAGGATATCTAAGAAAAATGAATAATTATACTAATAATAACGAAATTTCAACTACATATGTACGTAATTAAAAACATATAAAAGTACTAAGTAGGTAAATAAATAATAGGTACTTACTCTTAGGAAATGATGCATGTATGTATAGCTTAACTTTAGCCATAAGAAATTGCTACGCCCTTACAGGGTTCCCATGTACTTAGCACTTAAGATTTCTACCACCATAACCATAACAATAACCATGGTTTTGCAATAAATATATATGAATATGAATATGAATATTTTATCAAAAAATAATCATTTAATATATAAAAAAACGTATAACTTATATTTACACATTTTACCTCGCCAAACTGTATTCACAGTTTGTTGGCGAGTGATGTGATAAAATGAATACATCATTCAATATTTTTTTTTCTTTTGTGTGATATCTCTACGTATATTGTGTCGTATATCCGCATCGATAGAGTGCAATTTATTCTAAATTCAAATTCCATGCAAGTTTCCCATTGCATCAAAGTAGTCCATTCAAAAAGCAACTCTATCATCCAAGGTAGAAGATTTCAATACTAATGACAGCTTACCCGTATCCTTCCACAATATTATAAACACGGAAGGTACACCAATAAGATGAAAGATATTAAGGATTCGGGCAGCTTGTAATTTTACAATGTAACGGTTTCATTGAAAATTCATTGAATGTTGCAATTTTGATGATTCTTTTAAGCTCTCAAACCATAGTTTTGGTCATTCTAATTAATACTTTTTGGAATTTGCTTACCTACTGACATTAAACTCCTGAATGTATACAGCTTATTTAATTGTCATCGGACCAATAAAATTAATTATTAATTAATTTATACTTAAGGAGTACCAACAGCTGCAAAAACATGTTAAAAGTCCTACATCTAAATTACTTAATAAAAGAAAGTTGGGTTAGTTCCTTTGCTTATAACTCGAGAACGGCTAAACGGATATTGATGATTGTTGATTTGTTGGATTTCTCTTCGCCCCGAATAGCAGAATAACTTAAAAAAAAATTAAAAAATTAAGTTTTTTTTTCATACATTTTGTACGGTGGAACGAAGTTCGCGGGGTCAGCTTGAAGTAATATAAAGCCAATTAAAGGAACTCACAGATATAAACATTATGAAAGAAACGTTTCAGAGACGCAGTGAAATTTAACATACATGTAAGGATTTTGAAAGAAACGTTACTAATGTTTCTAGAGCTGAAATGTTATCAAAAATCGCGCATTACTATTAAGTAAAGAATGCCCATACCTGAATTGCATCGTTAGTAGATGCCTATTGATAATTCATTGTATTTTTGAATTGTTAAGGATTTATTAAAAGTAAAAAAAAAAACCGACAGAGCATTTTAGTACAAAAAAGCAAAAGCAGACATTCGTAGGCAAACTTATACTGTAAATGGATAATGGTATGTATAAGCCAATTAATATAAAATAATAAGGTTGAATTTTGGAAACAGACGAGAGCCAAACCTCCAAAATTTTATTTATATTGACGAAATTGCCCATTTACTGTTCTCTTAAAATACGCGGTGACTCGATTTACGTGAAACGCTGAAGTACGCACCAATTAAGAGTGCTTCCCATTTGTTCTATGGGACATAATAATATATTAATTTCCTAATTATTCCAAAGAACATGTTGGCTTTCAGATTATCATTTGTTCTATAGAACTGTTACGCCGTGGAACAAAATGATATGGCAGTATTGCATCTTGTTCTATAGAATATATGGGATTTTTTTATTTTTATTTGTTCCATTTAGGTACAACTAAAAAGCAAGATCTCTTTTTACTCTTATGTATATAATCTAGCCGGAAATTTCTTTATGGTCCTTTACAAGCTCTTGACCCTGGACAGGAATGGGACCAATGGGCATCAAAAAAAAGTTTGTCAAAAATGACCATTTTCTCGCACCTTGATGTTTTTTCCAAAATCTGTACACCCCAATCTTTATTAATTTGAAATCGAAGGAACGTCTCCTAAGACCATTTTCGCCTAGCAACACGGGATCTGGTAGCTGCCCTCACTGAACCAAAATCTATTTCCATCCTGTATACATTTAATTACTTAGTCGTAGCCTTATATTTTGTGGCGAGAGAAAACATTTTATTTATTTTGTAATGAACTCTCAGACAGAGGTATATACAACTGGGTCGATCACGTAACTTTTCTTACGCGCGTCTGTAAGGTCTAAATGTCAATTTTATATGGAAAAATGACAGTTAGATTGTGATTTTACTGTCAGACGCGCGTACAATGCGTTATTATTATTATTATAAAAGAAATGGCAGCCTCGAGGGCCTTTGCCAGAGTCAGTAGGTTTATAAATTAAACAGTATTATTAGCATGATGTACGGTATAAGGCCTTCACAATGCACTGGGTGATAGCTGGAGCAGTACAAAGTATAATGGCGGCCGCGACCACGAACCGCCGAATGATGCCCGAGAATTGGTTATTCGCACTTCCAGGAAAATTCTTCATTAACTGTGCCCGTCACCTTTGCCATTCACTGCATAATATGCTATCAAAATTATACTTTAAACAGCAGAATGCAGAAAATAAAAAACACTGTCTGGAGCACGATCCGCCATGTTCCATGGATCATTCGAAAGTCCGTACAATGCGTTACGTGATTGACCTAAATGACAGTCAAAACATTTCATCATATATTTGCCCAGAGATAAGAGAAGATTTGCCTGTCATGTTAAGAAGAGAAGAGATACCTACATTTCATTTTCATTTATGTCTTGCATCGTAAGTATTTAGGTGATTTTCTTCTAGATAATGGCATTCGTTATTGAAATAGAAGAATTTCTAAAATTTTAAAGGGAGCTTAAGGTAAAGATGGAAATTAATAAGCTTCGGCATGCAAATTCTACTTGGGGTAAGAGAAAACCAAAAAATATATTTAAATTTAAAATATATAATCTGAAACTATTGATATACTTATATATTTTTTGTTTCACAGTGCCCAATTTCTGTTCCTGCATCATAAATTTTCGTGGGAGATGTTTAAGAATCATGCTCAAAGAAGTTCACTTTTTACATTTTGACAGTTGTTGGGACGATGTCATGAAGGTCTTTAGAACATACCATCAACATGATACTAATCAAGGTTATCAAAGTACTCGTATACTTAATTTTGCTCAACATGTCTACAATACTTAATTTTGCTCAACATTGTCTACATTTACAATAAATAAAATTAAATGTTGACTAACACTAGTTATACCTAAACTCCTGCAAAATTTTCCCTCCTTCACCAATAATAAACGACAGTTTTTTTCTGTTTCACACAGCCGTCACTATTACAACGATTAGGCTTGTTGCGTGGTGTTAAAATTGATAACGTCGTGTTGCTAGGATAGTAAACCATCAAATGATTGTAATAAAGTTTAAATTACAAAATATCATTCTAATCATAAAAAGATATGAACCTTGTAAGTTAAGAAAAAAAAGTTTTTTTGTTTATTGTCCTAGAGTAAATTTAAAGGTACCCAATAGAATTCTTTACGCTTTTATAGAAATAAATTTGTACGACAACTATGGACCTAAACGCAGTATTTCGCGACCGAAACAGCAATTTACTTCATTTTCCATGCAACGGTTAGTACAAATTGCACGGTGTGACGTCATACTTTAAAGCCGTCAGTTATGAAGCGTTTCGGCTGCTGTCAGCGAGGTCCGTCTTAAACTCGATTTTTTGGGTATTAATGTCCTTTAAATGTAGTTGCTCCCATACAAACATTTGTTCATCTACAAAAACTGGTTCGAATGGCATCGTAAACAATTTTAAGGTCACAAGCCCATTGTTGATGAGTATTCCTTTGGAAAAATTCGAGTTATTTTGGTGGCAGGTTGTTAATATCATAGAAAAATATATAAATAATTAAAAAAATAAACTTAATCTAAACAAAACTAAATTTGGAAAAATTCAATGCAATAAGTAAGAAGTTTGTTGAAGTTTTTCAATAGCCAGCGAAATATGTAAGAAGTTTGTCCTTGCGTTACACCTTTTATTTCCTAACCTATAAAAAAAAGACATCCAATAAATTGATGGTGCCAACCAAATATTATACGTAAATTAGAAAAGATTTTGGGTTTTAATTATGGAATTTCATTAGAAAATGTCATCAAAACGAAATCTTGACATATGAAATTGCGTAATAAGTTCCAATTTAAGGACATTTAATACGGTAATTGATCGACAGTTCAGATAAAGCCGAATCCGCGACTTCTCCCGATGGTAATGAATTATGCACTACATCTGTAAAATTGTTACTTCACCTGGAGTATGATAACGTGTAATCACTGATAAGGTCGCCTGGAAAGGAGTGAAGTCGAGTAAAATAAAAGTATGTTGTTCTATATAACAACTTGGGAATATAATTACTATTTTGTTTCATGATGGAACAGTATGGGAAAAGAGTAGTCTTATATATATTATATACTAGCTGTTGCCCGCGACTTCGTCCGCGTAGAACTTATACTTAGAAAATATAATGCAAACAAACTTCTACTTACCATCTTAAGGTGGTTCGATTGCCATACAAAGCGTTATTTGACATTCGCAGGCTAACGGCGTGATATTTTAAGAAACTTATGTAACAAACTTTCATAAATTGGCTTCCAATTTGCGCCAAATTCCCCCTTTCCTAGAATAAACTTATATAAACTAGATTATTTTGAGAATAATAGTTTTCCCAAAATATCACGTGACAAACCAATTTCTCAAATTAATCTAGTTTATACAAGTTTATTCTAGGAAAGGGGGAATTTGGCGCAAATGGGAAGCCAATTTATGAAAGTTTGTTACATAAGTTTCTTAAAATATCACGCCGTTAGCCTACGAATGTCAAATAACGTTTTGTATGGCAATCGAACCACCTTAAGGGATGATTTCCGAGGCAAAAACTATTCTATATCCTTCGAAGGGTCTCAAATTATCTCTATACCAAATTTCATCTAGGTACATGGATTTTATTCAAACTTTCACCCCCTATTTCATACCCTTAGGGAATGATTTTCGGAATGAAAACTATCTAATATCATTCTTCGGGACTCAAACGACCTTTATACCAAATTTCATCCAAACGGGATTCATCCAAATTTTGCGCATATAAGTTCGCATATCAAAATCGATTAATTTTATATTTGCTTTTGATACCTATGTGTCTCGTCAATGTATATCGAAGACGGGATTAAAATTATTAATAGGCGAAAGAAAGGCAAAGAAATTCCGCCATTTTGTCCGTAGTATTTCTTATTAGTCTGTGATTTTGACGTTTATTTTAGCTGACAGATGTGGCGGCGGTATACTTTAAGAATAATAAATGAAAAATTAAATGAAGTCGTATATTACGGAAAATAAATCAATTGTCGCAGTCGGATAAAAACTATCCTTAGTTGCAGCTGGAATAATAATGTACCTATATAAAATGTTTCATATTTTTCCGTCCATGGGATGCTGAGAACATTCGTACCACAGAAAGCTTAGTTTCAAACTGGCTGATTCTTTTTTTAATTTAGAGATTTATTATAAGTGGAGATAATTCTAGTGCGTCACTGGCAAGTAAGCTCGGGTGAAACGCTAGTAAAGACTGTATCATTTGTTATAAATACAAGTTAGCTCTGGCAGGAATAAGTTGTCTATTCATTTAAAAATGTTCTGATACAAGACAATTGATTGACATTTGTCATATAACCGATATCTTTATTATTTTTTTGCTCAACTTGTTCCAATAAAAAAATGAGGGGTCTTACACCGCAAAAGCGAAAATCTATTGTGGACAAATGGTGTTCGGTTAAAAGGTATTACGTACCGAAAACTCGCACAAATGGTGTTAGTGTTGGAGCCGTCCAAACTGCTATCCGTAAGTACGGGGAGGATTATACCTTCGAGGACCAACAACGGCCAGGCCAAAAACCAGGTCCATCCAATCCAAAACTGGACCAAAAGATAGTAAAATTATTCGCATCTAATAGAGCTATCTGTCCGAGATGTCGCGATAAAAGTTGGTACGAGTATCGGGATGGTACAACGTGCAAAGAAAATGAATAAATTAAAGACATTAAAAAAACAGAAACAGCCGAAAAGAAGTCAAAAACAAAAAGCATCTGTTAAGACACGAGTCCGAAAATTATATGACTCGATTTTATCGAAAAAACACAGCTGTGTACGACGAAACGTATGTAAAACTGGACTACAAGTCTTTTCCAGGCCCCCAGTATTACACTATTCGTGAGGGAACAGAAATCACAGAGGCTGAAAAATCCATTTGCGTTGAGAAGTTCGGCAAGAAAGTCATGGTGTGGCAGGCCATTTGTGAATGCGGAAAGAAAGTCAACTACTTTTTTCACTACCTCGTCGATGAATGCCGATATTTATATGAAAGAGTGCCTTCAGAAACGAGTATTGCCGATGATCAAAAAGCACAACTCTGAAACTGTATTATGGCCTGACTTAGCGTCTTGCCATTACGCGGCTAAGGTAGTAAAATGGTATAAAGAGAATAATGTAAATTTTGTGGCCAAAGAGTTAAATCCACCGAATTGTCCAGAGCTTCGCCCGATTGAACACTACTGAGCTATAATGAAAGCTAAACTACGTAAAACAGCCCGTAGTGCCGATACAGAGCAACAGTTTCGGTCAGATTGGAATAAGGTGGCTCGAACTTTTGACAAAGTCGCTGTCCGGTCATTAATGGGCACCATGAGGCAAAAAATTAGAAAACTGGCCAGAAATGAATAATTTGGGCTTTTTATGGTACTATTCGAGTTGTCCATATTATTTTGTACATAGTTGATTGATTTTAGTATGCCAATAAATAATTTTAAAAAAAGTTGTCGCATTTTTTTCTTGTATTTATAACAAACGATACAGTATTTATGTAGTTCTATAAAACAGTTTGGGAAAATAAGTTCCATTTGTACTATGACATCACTGTCCCATAGAACAAATGGGAAGCACTCCCAATTAATATGCAATTTTGATATTGCTTCATCTTACGCATTAAAACCAAAACGCGTTAGTCGCGTCAGCTTACAACTTGCAGCCAGCTTTGTTGTGGACGATCTTTCACCTCATTCTTTCACGGCTTACATCATTGACTTCGTCAACGTACAAAGTTTTATTACGTTTCGCATGTAAGGCGGACTGATTAACTCTCATTTTTTATTTCAACCATGACTTATGTGGCTACCATAAATATAAGAAAAACATGAGCAAAAATATGAAATAAAGTCGTAAAGTTCAGATATTATGGCATGTTACGAATTCACGGTTGGTGCAGACTCAATTTTTAAGAGTGCCTTCCTCGAAACCAAGGTAATAAATAATAAAAGGTGACGAGGCCGATATCGTTTTCGTTACAAATTTCAGTCGGGTTCAGCTTATGCTAAATATTTTTTGCTACTTCCTGCATCTCATTTAAAGTACTTTTTTTTCATTCTGGTACTACTTACTTAGATGGAGTTCTTGTGGGTTTTATTTTAAGTATTTTTTTTAATTGTTTGTTTTGCTTCCAGGCGTAGTGAACGTTACAGAGGTTTATTCACCAAAACAGGCTAAGCGATGCGCATAAAATACCGTCATTATTATGTCGTTAAAATAGCCTTGTTTGAGTTCACTGAGGTAAAAAAATAATAAAAAAAACCAACATTTTTGTTTAATAACGAAAATTTTCAGCAATAATTTTTAGCTTCTTTACCAAATTTATGAAACAATAGGGAACATTACGCAAAACTCTTCGTATCTCGTTCGCACTTGCGTTATTGTCTATGCAAGCATCCTTGTCACTCATTTGACAATCAATTTTGCATGTGTGAGTGAATCCCTATATTTTTATACTGGTTTACTGGTTTACTATTAGTGGTAGTGCTGCCTCTGGCCGCAGAACATTGCAGTAATGTTCCCTATTAGTTATTTTTGTTTTCTAGTTCAGGGAAAACCTCCTTTGAAAAATTTGGTAATTTTCCAGTGTAAGGCCGCTTCCGCATTTGACAGTGCGAGGTAAGTTGTGAAATGACAGTGTTAACTAATATCAGTGGGATCAGTTTAGTACAGATTAATTACTGCGTTTCATTTCATTTATCTTACATATAATAAAGCTGAAGAGGGTCAAAAGTCTGTACATAGACGATATTCAGAAAAAAAATTGTCTGGGGATACTTAGAATCGATAACAGAACATGTTCCAACAGTTTTTAGAATTTTTGTCTGTTTATCTGTTTTGATTTAGGCTCCTACATTTCATCAATTAATTTGACTAGTCATGCTCTTTGAATCGTTTCGCTACCTATCTCGCTTGAAAGCTCTTTTAATAGGTTTCCAAATGATTATAGATAGGAAGTGTAAATAATGTAAGCGTCTTCGCAGGTAAAAAAAAAAAAAAAAAAAAACAATCTTGTTTGGGCTGCTATTGTGTGAAGTTAGCTGCCTAACATCTTCATCACTATTTGTAGTATTTTGCCTGTTGTTTGTTTTCTACGTAGCTCTAGGGACATAGTTAATGCACATCTTACTCAAGGTACAGCTCGTTTAGTAAGCTGGATAACTTATATTTTGTGATTAAAAAAGCTATTGACAAACTGTGACTTTTTAATTTGGTCGGGTTGTCATAGGCTGCTTGCTACCTTTAGGCTGCTAACTTCACACCCGTTATTTATGAGAGGGTTAAATCAATACATATTTTTGCTCTTGACCGCTAAATGCCGCATACTGATCCCGCCCCCAATGCGGATGCGGCCTAAGGACGCCAGCAGCATAACTATGTAGATACGTAGACGTTGATTCGCAGATAAAAGCCAGGTTGGCACGCCGTTACAGCAGGCGGGCTGAAGTGGACGGCAGCCGGCCCAGAATAAAACCTGGCCTGTCCATTGGTATATGAATTTGACTAGAGTGTGCGAGCGGCATGCACAATTTATTGTTTTGTGAGCATACGCTGCTGTGTTGTATTCCGGTATGGAATTTATGGCTTTAGTCTGCACGGAGAAAAATATGGATTTATTGTCCTAGCTTTGCAACAAATCGTTATTGATTTCAGGAATCTGGTGGCTTAATTGGACTACATGGTGATTCACAAGATTAATAAATAAGTCTTTGGTATTTTATGAATTCTCCCAATCTTACATTTTATATGGTATTATAGCACTTTAGTAGGTGTAGGCTTTCTTTTTCTTTCTTTCCAGTATACGGGGAAAACCATGCGATCGGCTACGAGCATAGTGCGTAACGATTCTTGGCAGTGACAGAGAAAGTGTCAACATCCACACTATAATATTAAAAATGCGACAACTCTGTGTTTCCTTTTCACGCTTAAACCTCTGAACTGATTGAGATGAAATTAGGAATGGAGATAGTACATATTTTATAGACTTTGCCTTTTTATTAGAGTTCCGTAGCCAAATGGCAAAAAACGGAACCCTTAAAGATTCGTCATGTCTGTCTGTCAACCTGTTAAGGCCTTCTTTTTGTATGTTTTTATTGTGCAGAATTTTTAGTTTTATACAATAGTAAGAGACTTGAATTATGCGGCAATTACACTTCGTCGTTCGCCGCATGCTGCATGCGGCGACCGCAAAAGTGTAAAGACCACGTAAAGCGGCAAATACACGGTGTCGTTCACCTAATGCGGCGACCGCATTAGGTGAACAACGAAGTGTAATTGCCACATTATGGAATAATTTTAGTCTTGCCCGTTAAAGGGTTAAAATAGCATGACAGTTAACGCACGATTTTTCGAATATCATATGAAATAGGGTATAGTTACAAAATATAGTATTAAAATTTACTCATGGAAATCAACTTTAGGTACTCCTATTATTAAAGTATCTTATTAAGAGAGAAGAAAACGAATCCTTCATCGTTAGCCGTAACCGTCTTAATGAAAGATAATGTCTCTCGGATATTCCCGGGCACTAGCAACAAATGAGTGACATCGCCACGTGGCGAAAAATCAACTTATTCGCAACCTTATTTCCCCGGCATAAGAACCTTGGATTCAGGAATCTAGAGAATAGTGAAAAGTGGGAAATGTGTCAAACTGAAGCGCTTTCAAAATCAGCGTTCTCTGTCGCCCTGCTGAATAAATCTGAAAGTTCTGGCCACTTGTTTCGACTTTTGTTTGAAAGTGTAAAGGCCATCAGGAGAAAAATACGCGGTGGCTTACTTTTTATTGTAACTCGAATGGTTGGCGGAAAAGTTTCCTTATTTTTCACGTTCCGACGCCAGATGCCCTTAATGCCTTGGGTCACTTTGTTTATTATCCTGGGGAAATTTCAGACTTAACACCTCTTTATGGCAAGGGAATCTGTTTTGATATATAAAACCCTAGCTGTCTTACTTAACTGCGAGTAATAACGCTAGTAATACCACGGCCGCAAGGAAAGGTAACTTGAGTGGAAAATATGCATGTGTGCTTAAGACTTATTTCTTCACTATTCAATATTTTAACACGACGGTCTCTGATGCTAGATAGACACCATATCCAATGCACGCTTGCGAATCCAGAGTCACAATTGACATTTTAGTCGACAGCTAAAGAGAAAATGCAGGTTTCTCACTCCCACAGCGTACCCGCAGGAGCTCTGGCAACTTTATTCACCATCAGGAACACAACACCACATACGCAAAGAGCATGTAGTTTTGTAATTATGTCTGCGGTTTTCTTTAAGGTGAGAGTGATTCCCCAGTCGACACCCACAAAAGCGCTTTTCCCTCGTCGCAATTCTTTATAATATTAATAGAAACAAACATAACTGTATAAGTAAAGGATTATAATTAAGCTGTAAAACGAAACGTTATATTAGATATATCTATTATAAAAACAAAAATGTTAGCGACAAGATTAAGTACTCTCAATATTCAAGATCTCAAAAAAATGCATCTATCTAAAAAAACGCTAATGCGAAATATATAAAATGAGTAGAAAGTGAAATTACTATATTATGGTTTTCAATACTTGTGTGAATAAGAGTCATGTTTTACTATTATTATAAACCATTCAATTTAGTTCCGTTTGCATCATTTTTAAGGGCTGTATTACGAAAGTGACTATACTACCTAACATCACTTACTGAAAAATCATTTTTTTTTTCGAAAAATACATAAATTATGTTCTTAGTGGTAAAAGCAATTGCTGCGAGCACGAAATCGGAGCCCCGGCAGAATGTAGAAGCCTAGAGCTACTTTCCTCCTTCCAAGTTGCCAATATGAAGCGAGGCGAAAGGCTTTTCTTTTCAACAGAGCCTTGACCCCCGGCCGATGACCAAAGAGAAAGTAAGATCGATGCAATATCCTTCCATAAATCTCGCACGTAATGTAACCCATAGTTAGGAACCTTCTTAAAATTTCAAAAGACTGCATTACTTCTGCGGCTGCAAGGGATAAATTAAGGCACCACAGAACACCAGTAAGCTCTGGTAGAAGCCTGAAGGCCGAACTTCTTTGGAAGGCCAAAAAGACTCAGAATCAGAATCTCTTCATCACCTCCATCCCAGTAATTTGAGAGAGAAGACGAACTTCAAGGTCCGCTCAAGATCCTGCTGTAACTTATTAAAAAACATACACCACATCCAGTATAGTAAAATTTCACTAAAAGTCCTTCGTCTTGGACGAATGGTTCTCAATTTCATTTTAATTGTAATATTCTTTTTGTCTCCGTAGGTAAAATTTTTAATAAAAGTTATTGTACCTAGAAACTATTTTAACTTTTTAATCGACTTCAAATCAAAATAAGGAGGAGGTTCTCAAACAGGCTATAAGTTTTTTAAATGTTTGTTACCTCAGAACTACGTCATTTATGGACCAATTCGTACCTGCATATATTTTTTTCAAATTAAAGTGTATACTTCCAGATTGGTCTTATTGTTTTCAAAAAGCTAGTTGGATGAAGGGAGCCATGAGGTAAAATTTGTCCTTTCATTTTAATACTAATATTCGAGGTTTATCTATTTTTTTCATACAAATCTGATATGTTTTTAAATTCTGTAAAACATTTGATTAATTTTTTTTATGTTTTAACCGCAGAAGATTTCGGTTTTGGTTCTGAGTTCTTTTTTGTTTTTATATGGTATGATTAAAGTCGATTTCAATATAAATGGTTTTTTTAATAAATTTAATTTCTCAGTGTTTTTGTAACTCCCTAAGTCATTTGTAACTATTGGTAACATATCGATTGCAATCCATAACAAAAAAGCAGTTAATTTTATTTGTTCTGCAATTAACTGCCTTTTTCTCTAGCATTAATTCAAAACGTACATTATATTCCAACACATTCATCTATTTTAAACTAGAAGGCAATTAAAGTAGTATGGCCGTTTTCTAGTCATGTTTGTTTGCACAGGATTGACTGACATACATAGCTAATAAGCGGCTATATCATGTGGCAGTTACATGATATAGCCGCTTATTAGCTATGTATGTCAGTCAATCCTGTGCAAACAAACATGACTAGAAAACGGCCATACTACTTTAATTGCCTTCTAGTTTAAAATAGATGAATGTGTTGGAATATAATGTACGTTTTGAATTAATGCTAGAGAAAAAGGCAGTTAATTGCAGAACAAATAAAATTAACTGCTTTTTTGTTATGGATTGCAATCGATATGTTACCAATAGTTACAAATGACTTAGGGAGTTACAAAAACACTGAGAAATTAAATTTATTAAAAAAACCATTTATATTGAAATCGACTTTAATCATACCATATAAAAACAAAAAAGAACTCAGAACCTTTTAGTTATGTTTTATATTTAACTTTTTTGTATTTGTACAATCTATCACGGATAACCTAAATTACTCGGCTATAAGGCCGCTAAACATACTTTATCCGCCATTAAGCTATGTACTTTATTGCATAAATTTTTACGGATCCATAGCTAAAAAGGAAAATTGAAGATTTCAGCTAGTAAAACAAGTAAAAACATATCAGATTTGTATGAAAAAAATAGATAAACCTTGAATATTAGTATTAAAAAGAAAGGACATGGCTATCGCACACGATTTTTTAGAGACATGGTTTCGCGCGCTTTTTGGCCATAACTCAAAATGACCTTCTTACATTAAACCGCCTTTTAGTTTGAGGACGGCAGAGGTATTGAACCAAACATTTGGTGAAGTGAAACTGTTGATGAATACTACAAATAACTTATGGAACTCCTCAATGATGTAAATTACGTCACATATTCTGATAAGATTCCGTTTAGGTAGCAACTAATGTAGTGCCAAAGGTGACTCTGAGATCCTTGAGGAATTGACGGAGCTCCTCAATATCTCCTCAATCGATTGAGTGCAATTTATTCGAAATTGAAGTCCCATGCAAGTCCCCCTGCATGGGACTTCAATTTCGAATAAATTGCACTCTATCGATGTGGATATACGTAGAGATATCATAAAAAAGAAAAAAAAAACGATTTTATTAGTTTTACCTAACGTTAAAATGACGAAATTTTTTTTTTATTTTTTCGATAAAATAACGTAACAGTTACATAGAATATTAAATTAGAAATGATATTTTGTATGACAAGTAAATTTTGTGGAGATAATCGCAAATTAATGACTTACTCCATAGTATAGGCTATGCTGTGACGTCATAGCATAAGCCCGTTTACTATAGAGCGTTTTCGGAGGGTGCCGGCGCGCGCAGATTTCAAATGCATATAACATCAGAAAAATAAATCATAACAAAGTTTTAATGCTACAGTTGTTTTAATGCTGGATTATACTTTTGTTTTTCATAATAAAATATTAAGATGCAAGTTCCCTATTATTATCAGCCAACATACAGTGATTTGGGTTTATTCTGTAACTGGGGACTGGCAATTACGGTTCTCGGTTTCCGTCACCCCAAACCATGTTCGCGATTATTTCTCCATCAAGGAGAGCTTCCACCTTCTCTCCGACTTTTCTCTTCCATGACAGTCATCCCAACCGTATATTGTTACGTCTCTAATTCAAATAATACCCGTTATAGCCCTCTGTTAGCGCACGGCGGAACTAATGAGATCCCGAGTTTGGCTAGAAAAATATGTCCTCGTTACTTAACATTTCAATGATGACATTTCTAGAATTATAGTAAAAGCACATTACAACCGAAGTCACAATGAAAGTAATAGGGGGCGCTGAAGGCAATATTCTTATCACCGACTGATATTTTAATTTACAAACATCATAATATAATAATAATTCACTAAAACACCTGTTTTAAATATAAATTGTACCTACAATTTGGTCATAAAAAAATATAAAGTACTTTTCTGCGGAAATCGAAAATCGTTGTTGGTATCATTCCAACGATTATTGATATTTTGGGAAACGAATTTTCTCAAATTAATCTAGTTTATACAAGTTTATTCTAGGCAAGGGGGAATTTAGCGCAAATGGGAAGCCAATTGATAAAAGTTTGTTTTATAAGCTTCTTAAAATATCACGCCGTTAGCCTGCGAATGTCAAATAACGCTTTGTATGGCAATCAAACCACCTTAAAGGTTTAATGTGTGTGATGCTCCATTAACTTACTCTAACTTACAAAATACTGTAGGTAGGTACTACATACAATATGCGCAAATGAGAGATACCTATACAACGTTAAATCCATATACATAATTACAAAAGTAAGCGATAAATACCAAACATTTGTGTGTTCTTGTATTCTTAAATAAATAAATAAAATTAAAATAAAAAAGCCTTTTATTTCTTTCAGAATAAAGTTTACAAAGTTATTATGTTAGTATCAAAAGTTTAGTAATTAGTTATTTTTAATGTTAGTAAGTTAAGTTTTATAAAGTTTTATCTTGTATTCTTAAGACTTGGTAATTATATCTATATGAAAATAAATAATCCCCAAATATCCGCCTTGCTACGCGGCATTTTCATAGCGTTCTCCTTGACTTTTCGCTTTTCCGCGAATGGATTTTTTACTCGCATTTTCCGCGTTTCCTGTGTCATATTCATATTGGTTTTTAAGTTTTTTTAACCTGAATTTTTTCTGCAATTTTGCCACAGTGTCTCTTGCCTTGTAAACATGTTCTCGAGCTTTAAACGTTTTGAAATGCATTCGCCGAGAATCAAGAGTTTTGAGTTTTTTGAAAAAAAAAACTCATACTTGGAAGATAGTAGGTAGGTATCGTTTTTCATTCGAAGAAATCTTTAACCATTGTTCTTTTCTTTTTGAATGAAAATTATCAACGAATTTCTGTTTAGACGTAGTCGATCAGGGATAACCTTACCACTTAGTAATTTCTGAATTGAATAAATGTTCATGAATGTAACTTTAACTGTAATATTAACACAATGATTACTAATTTACATCGTAAAAAAATATTTGCGATTCCTGAAACGTCCAATTTTGTCACCTGTCGCTAACTTTTTCTAGAACCTTCATGATTCACTGCGTTTTTGAAAATCTATCATCAATAAAAAAATAAAAACTATTATTACTTAAATACAAAAACTACATGCCGGTCGCTGGATTTGAACTTGGGAACACCAAGTTCGTAGTCTATAGGTCAAACCACCGGACTACGTATCAGTTGTTAGAACATGATGAATATTAGAATACCTTGACGTGTTATTTATTACCAAGGTGACGAAACCTGTTATTCCCTGCCGTCGCATCATTATAATCTGTAATCGCCTCACCACCTATTTTTCATCCCATATTTTTCACGTTTTATCCCTACATTGCACAAATGTTGAATGGGGTTATTTTTACTTTCTAGACAAGTACGAGTATATGCTTGCCAACTTTCAAGTCTTTAGCTCATGGATACAACGATTAACCCTATTTTTACCCCCTTTTAACCCTAATCTTTATGATTTTAATAGCCTATAGCCTGGCTGAAGATCCCCTTAACGTTTTAGTAAAACGCTCATATTAATCCATTCGCTCGTTTTCACGTGATGCCGTTACATATAAACAGACAGACAAACCGACAAACAGACAAAAATTCTAAAAACTGTTGAGGTGTGGTGTGTTATCGATTCTAAGACCTCTCAACTGATTTTTTTGTCAATATCTTCAATGTACAGACTTTCGACCCTCTACAGCTTTATTATATGAATAGAAGATAGATAGATTGCACACACTTTATACGTTCCCACTTATGAAGATCGTGAACGGAGGTGTCAAGTGCTAAAGTTTGAGTACATCGTTAAAGTCTGGAGATTTCGATAGGGTGAAATCGGGGTCGTGTAGCAAGAAGACCAAAAGCGAATAAGGTGGTCATACTGAACAACTTTTTCCATGGAACCAACCACGAAATCGCAAAAAAATAAGAGCCAATTAAGAGTTAACTGTTAGTAACTTTGAGTTAATTGAGAGTTAATGTATGGAACTGCTGTTTTTTTTGCGATTCCGTGGTCAGTTTGTTGGGAAAAGTTGTTCAGTGTTACCATCTTTGGATACGAATGCATTAATGCACGTGCACTGCACCGCTCCCGCGCAATGATATCAAGTACTCCGGTGCAAATCCTGTGTAATACTGACAGTTCACCGACAATTGAGGAAATCTATGCGATATCAGTAAGCTTACGACAAAGTTAAAAATACCGTATACCAATTCCAACCCGCCAAGTCACCAAGTCGCCCTACTGTTTTTTTACATAGCCCTTTTTATTTCGAAGTTTAATCACTCAATAATATTTTTTGTAGTTTTTATTCCGTTTTAAAGTTCGTATAGGTTGCCCACTATATACTATGTCCTATCCTATAGTTCCTGTCCTCTTAGGACACCCACGGGAAAGAAGGAAATGGTTTTATTCTAACCCGCCTCAACACGGGGAACGAGGATTTTAAAACCGAATGAAACTTAGCACATCCTTACTAGCTTACTACGCTTGTAGCCGCTAAGTAGCGGAAAGCGGCAACCACGCGTTAGATGCCCGGTAGACGAGTTCCTGCCAGTGAAAAAGTTAATATTAGGTACTTACTTTTTTAATACGATTTTATAATTTCAAAGTCGAATTTAATCATATGGTGGGCCCCTACAAACTTGATTAGATAATAGGTATTTCCAGTAAACTAACCCTGAGTATTCGCAGTAAATCAGTAGGTTGGGGAACCCATAACATATGTCATCGCCCATATTAATTACCCAATCGTAGGTCGATTTCCGTTAAACTACATCTTGTTTAGTCTCCGTCTGGGAGTATCTGAGTTGAAAGTTTTGCTTTTCAAATTGATTATAATGACTTTATCACGTACCGGCAGGTACAGCGTGACCAGACCTCCACAAGGTGCACTGATGACCTTGTAAAGGTCGCGGGAGTCCGCTGGAGGCGGGTGGCGCGGACCGGTCATTGTTGCACTTTTTGGAGGAGGCCTATGTCCAGCAGTGGACATATGCCTTTCGGCTGATATATTAATTATGATAATGACTTTCGCTCGCTCGTTTCCACGATTACCCAGCTACCATGACTCAAGGTCAGTGCACACATTGGAACCACATTGAAATAGAGAGCGTACGTCACACATTGCCCCCCTAGAATCATCTGCGGAATTGCTGTGATCCCCGTTATAATTACATGCCATTTATATCCGTACGCGTGTGTGTTTTTTTACGTGGTGTTTATTGAATTTTCACCTTGCCGATGATTTACGCGATGCTTGTGCACGCGATATAGTTTCTATATAGCCGTTCTCTATGGCAAGGATGATCAGGATACCACGTTTCTAATATTTAATCTCTTAGGTATATGTTTAATACCCTCAGTTAAACATACAGTAAGGTAAACGTCCGAGTGCTCTGTGCTGTTAGTAGGTATATTGCGTGGGCACTTTATGTCAAAGCAATATGGGTTAAATTCGAACTTAGAGGATTTTTCTTCATTCGAATTTAAGCCATGTCACTTTGCCATATACTAGTACAGCATCGTAAAGTGACATGATATTATGTCAATGATATGTAATTTTTTTTATTGTACCTGCTCACAAAATTTCACGAGAATCGATTGCGATATGCGACCTGTAGAGGAGAGCAGCCGGACAGCAGGACATCTGGACATCCGTTCGTTCGCTTCGCTCGCTCGTTCAATTATATAGAAGAATAGTCTGTGAGATCGTAAGTTTGTATGCAGCGGCAGCGGCAACCCCATTTCGTCATTTTCCTGTAAAAGTGACATTTAGACCTGCTGAAGATCCATTCTATATACTTACTGGGATTTTTTTGAAATAGGATGTCTGTTTCCGGAGATCACACCCAAAAAAATCACTCACATATTTTTCCTTCTTAGGGTTCCGGACCAATAAGGTAAAAAAGGAACCCTTATGGTGCAACTCCGTCTGTCTGTCTGTCACAAAGTTAATTATCTCAGGTACTACTAATGAAAATCAGTTTCAAATTTGGAATAGTTGTAAACGAAGCTAATCCACGTGTATGGAAAATTAAAAATTTGAAGATATATTTCTAATTTGTATAAAAAAGGACAGACAAGAGGGGGTGGGGGGGGGGGGCATATTTTTTTAAGTCTAGTTAGTAGGCCAAGTGGGGTATCATATGAAAGGACTTGAATTGCACATACTAAAACAGTTATTTTTTTTCGATAGTGGTAAAATTTTGATTTACAAAGGAAAATGTAGAAAAAGTACCCCCTCCCCCTTATCTGTAATTTAGGTCTGGTGCCCAGCTGGCCCGCTAATTACTACTAAACTGTGCAGCTTGTTTAATTTGTGTATTCGGTATAATTATATACCGACTGCACTTATGAAAACAGTTGTAGTGCCAATAATTAAGAATAAGACGAGGGATCTTGGGTCTGCGGGCAACTACCGACCTATATATTTGGGCACAGTGATTGGTAAGGTGTTCGAGCGGCTGTTGGAACCTATGATACAGGAAAACTGTAAAATAGATGACGCGCAGTTTGGTTTTCGTCCTGGACTCTCAACAGATTCAGCCATACTGAGTCTGAAGCACACGGTTAACTATTACACTAACCGTGAAACATCAGTGTACGCATGTTTTCTTGATATCAGTAAGGCTTTTGACCTAGTAAACTACGGGCTACTATGGAATAAGCTCAGCAACACTGCAGTTCCTACAGAAGTAGTCAATCTGTTGAGATTCTGGTACGAAAATCAAACGAACTATGTGAAATGGGGTGACACGACGTCTAACGAGTACAGGTTAGAATGCGGTGTACGCCAGGGGGGAATTACCTCTCCGGACCTTTTCAACCTTTATATGAATGATTTGATTGAGGGGCTGAGAAGCACTAAGATCGGATGCCACATAGGTGGCGTTTGCGTCAATAGCCTAAGCTATGCGGATGATATGGTGCTCCTCAGCCCTTCAGCCGAGGGGCTAAGGCGGTTGCTTCATTTCTGTGAGAAATATGCAATTTCTCACGGAATGAAGTATAATGCTACAAAAACAGAAGTCCTCGTATTTAAGGCTGGAAAGGGACCGGAGAGAGTACTAGACGTATTTTTGAATGGGCTGCCTGTCCGTAGGGTGCAGCAGTTTAAATACCTCGGACACGTTCTTACTGAGAACCTGAAGGACGACAAAGATATAGAGAGGGAAAGGAGGGCTCTTTCGGTGAGGTGCAACATGCTTGCGCGCAAGTTTGGCAGATGTTCTGATGAGGTCAAGGTGACGCTCTTTAGAGCATATTGCCAGAACTTCTACACTGGAAAGCTCTGGACCAACTTCACCAGGAAAGCAATTAACACCTTAAGGGTTCAGTACAACGATGCCTTCAGAGTCCTAATGAAGTTGCCAAGATGGTGTAGTGCGTCATCAGGACACGGGTTGCGTCGTTTTGGAGCAGGTTGCGTGCCTCTAAGAACTCGATTCTTGCCATGATTGGTGAAGACTTAAATAGTCAAATTAGTAGGTTTTGGCTGTCTCTGCACCGGGATGCGAACCGTAAATAGTTTTAGTTTATATGATTCCAATTTTTACTGTTTCTCTTTTTACATTTTATCTATACTGTACTTTTATTTTTAAATCATACTTCTTCCTTCTGTAACTTTTATTTTTACACTTTAAATTATATTTTTACATGTAGTAGGATGAGGATGATATGGGTTTTTTGCCTGAATTAAATGTTATTTATTTTATTTTTTATTATTATTTATTTATCTCCGAAGTTTACCGAGCGAAAAATTTGAAAGAAAAATATATTATTAATATTAACGTATATATTACCGGAAAAGTATAACGAAACCTCTATCTAGCGTATTTTTTATTATTCTTCAAAAATCATTTAAATTTGTAATTTAATACTTTGATGTTTAATTTTTTCCCTTCTAATTGGTATGGAAGTATTCTGAAAGTACCTTTTATCAAATAAAAAAAAGAATTATTGAAATTGGTTGACTTGAAAAATAATCTCTGAAAAACCAACATAGATTTTTACTTAATAAAGCAAGGTGAAAGTTTGTACGGAACCCTCGGCGCGCGAGACAGACTTGCGCTTGACCGGTTTATTTTAATATTACAATAACATTGTCAATAATACCTTTATAATGAAAATGTGATTCAATCTTGGATCACTTACTTATTTAATACACGTGTAAGCCCATAGCCTTGCATCCAGCCGATGGACAAAGGCATTTGTCAAAACTGTGCAATTCTACGTGATTGAGAACAGCGAAGTCTCACAGTAGATATGTGTGGGATGACGTAGAATTAATCTGTGTCGTGTAAATAAATGTGGGGCGTATGTCAGAGCGGCGGCGGCGTGGCGGCGTCCGTGGCTTTCCGGAAACCGTTCCCCTCAACAGATTGGAGTACCAAAATGCTTGCCAAACTTGTTATTTACTCAACGAACAATCTTAATAATACCCTAATAGCCTTGTATAATTACAAAACTCTGCGTACTTAAACTATATCTTAAACCAATTCAATCTGGGTTATCCGATGCTCACAAATATACAGTAGTTATTTGAAATATTCTAGGGTTGCACAAAGGCGTTTCTTCGCATACGCATCTCATTCCTGTTCCGCTTTTTTACCCCCATAAAAAAAATGTTTGGTTTGGTAGAAATTAGAAATTACCGGAATAACCCGATTTTCGGAGTTAGGCGAATGCACCTTATGCCATTATTTCACATATCCCAACAAGTTGAAAACGTCAGATGACGCTTCTGTCATACACATATCCAATATCTAAAAAGCTCTTCGCTGTATTAGTAACCTAAATTTGTGCAAAACGAAACGGCGCTTTAACCTAAAGTACCCAGACTTTTTAACGTCCAGAATATTTCGTACAGCCTAATTACGTATCAACTGAGTTAAGTAAATATGTCCGCCGGCTAGGATAGGTTCTAGTTCAACAGTCCTTATTGGAAAACAGCGAGTACGCCTGTATTTTTAGGCAAAATAACGTCGACCGAGACAGGTCAGGAATCAAGCCGGCTTATGGAAATGCTAGCATCCCGTTCTGACCTAACTTATGTTCCGTTCTATAAACTAGTATAAGTACCCTTTGTTATTTCTATCGATCAAGTATATTTATTATTTAATACAGATAAAGTGGCATTCATATTTAATTTGTAAAGTGCACACACTGTAACGCCCTTGTTTGTAGTGCGCATATTTTAGTCAATCTGTCAAAGTATGAGTATACTTCGATGTTTAATACCGTGCTATTTTTTTGACAATTAGTTGAAAACTGCGATGCCCGAATTTGGGCCAACTTTGTTTTATTAGTCGATCGCTTAAGGCCCCGCACGTTCATGGTCTTCTCTCCCTATCACAGAGCATAAGCGTGAGCGAGATGGAAGTGCGTGTTCGAAAGCGCGGATATCATGTTTTTCGGAATATTTCAGAAAACGAGACGAAATTTAAGAAAGTAAGACAATAAAGCCATTGTTCATTACTTTATGAAGAAGATTATAAAATTTCATCCATTTCCGATAAAAAATGGAGCAGTTAACTGGTTACAAGTGAAAAAATAGGGTTGACTTTAGATTTTTTTTTCTCTTCTTTCTTATGTTTAAATGGATTTCTACGAAAACTATGCCTCTTCTCATATCTTGCAGATTATGATTTCTATTTTCCGACACGAAAATTTTTACGTTATAAGCTATAAACTGGTTACTAAACAACTCATTTTTACCAAAATTTGAGATGTCAAGCCTTAAGAGGAAATAAATTGCACTCCGTGCCGCGGCAGTCCTCTATTTTCTCTGTCAAATTTACAACTCTTGAAAATATTTCGTTTAGCACGTGTGTGTAGCACGGTCGACTCAAATCAACTTTCAATACAAACGTAGTTTGGTTCTCATTTTAAAACCGCATACGCAATACCTACATAATGGGATCCACGTTAAATATGTAGATCGGAAACTAGTTTTTGTTGCTATAAATTATAATAGAAAAAAAATTAAGCGTTTGGAGACTTTGTATGAAAACGTTCTATTCTCTCTATTTTTTTTTCATTTAATTTCTAGCAACAAACAATAGTTTCCGCCCTAGATAGGTGGATCCCATTGTCTATAAAAACTTTCATGTTATTCTAGCATGTCGTTTTAAAATGGGTGTCCTGTCGTTTAGCCAAAAAACATTTCGCCAATTTACACTTAGCATAATATTCATTTGACAATTAATTTTTTTACAACTCAACTTTCTACAAATGATTGATTTGACCAAATAATCAATAAGCAAATTTACATTTTATGAATGATCATTAGGACAAATTAAATTTTTGCAACTAAGTTACCTGTAAAAACTACTGTTGGTCTAAAACTGTTTGCACTAATGTATTATTTGACATGTGTTTCTTTTGTTAAAAGGAACAATTGCTAAAATGTGTCAAATTCTCAACTATTACATATTCTACTTTCGATACAGTCTGTAGGCAAGTAATTTTACTTCAACAGAAACGAACTACTTACTGCTAGGAAACTAGGTTAGGCTAGGTTATTACTTGGCTAGTTACGGTGTCAAATTCTACTTTAAGGCAGGTTAGTGTAGGTACGACGACGAGCGAAGCGAGGAGGAGTGTTAGGTAGAACTGCGACCGTACAGCTCGCGAGCCGAGCGAGCGAAACGAGCGTGCCGCGGCAGCGGCCGGCGAAGCGCCAGAACCGATATATTTTTTATATTTAACCCAATGTTACTGTTGATACTGGATTATAATATAGAAGATTAGGTTAGGGCAGCTAGAAAAAGGGGGAACAGGCGGAGCGGGTAAATAATCCAGCGACCGACCCAAACACTTACCTACATTTTAACAATACCTAGTTATTTATGACAAATAACATTTTGTTTAATAATATTTTGGTATGTGTATAAAATTGCCAAACATACCTATTATTTGGTGTAATGAAAAATGTATATTTGACACTTTATTATTGAATACATTTGACGTTATGCACTTATTGCTAATTTAGTGTTTGTCAAGTAAAAGTTTGTAAAATGAAATTTTTGCGAAATAACACGTTTGCCAAGTAGTTAATTATTTGATGAAGTGTTTTTTGTCAAACGATAATTAGATAATAATTTTTTGGTTATACATTCATCATACATACATTAGTGAACCTTTAAAATGAGAACCAATCTACCTACGTTGGTATGGAGAGTCGAGTGTCCTGGTGACCCTTTACTGAATCTCCTCTTAACTGTGAGCGGCGGGTAGCAGTGTTCTCTCTCGCCCCTGTCCCCCCGGGCAGGCACCGTCTCAGTTAAGGATGATAGGACCAGGAAAACTGAAATGCACTTTTTTTTTTTACTCAAAAAAACAACAATGGCTAGTACATCCCTCCCTGCTTCGCCAAACTGAGGAAAATTTGTCGGCGAACGTGCGCTCCCTTCCAAAAGTCAAATATTGTTGTGTTTACCTCCTTACTAAATTACCTACTTAATTTACTAACACTAAACTTAGTGTACCATTGACGACACACACACACTGACTGTAAACATATGACTGTGTTCACGAAATTTGAAGTAGTTTGGACAACCACAACTGCGAATTTTTAAGGGTGGCCCCGATTTTGAATATATTGAATAAGACGATAGAGTTCATTATTCAATGAACATTTTATGTGGCGCTAACCTTTTTCTTGCAAGAAAAGGCGCGCGTCCGACTACACAACCGTATTGTTTGACTTGAATGCTATTGTTCTGAAGATAAGTAGGTACATCAGCTCAGTTCAAAAAATCTCAACTATAACATGAGTTGACTGTCAAATGAGATCCAGTTACCACAAGTAAACAAGGTCAGCAAGAGTAGTTATGCTTAAATACTTATTAGTACAACTACCAACACACTTGCGTAATAGTGTGACAACCCTAATTACTTGAAAATAACAAGTAAAAAATAGATAATGTTAACCTGTGGTAGAATTCAAGTGCTTTTTCGTCGACTTATATAAATAAAGTACCTAATATCATTTGATATTTTCCTTTTGGTACGAATTTTTTCAACCACAAAACATCGAAACATAATAAGCAAACAGGCTTTCTAAATGTATTTTATTAGCAATATGGACTAGACACAATAGATGACGCAATACGCGTTTTGGTTAGACCTTTATTAAATGTTTATTCCTTAATTATTAGCTCAGGAGCAAGTTCAAAGTATTATAATATTTATAATATAGATATATACTTTTCTTCCTCCCTCCCCCGTGATGTCAAAAACCGAATTAGCGCTGGGTGGATGAAATGGCGACAGGTCTCCGGAACAATATGCGATGGCAGAATGCCTCCTAGGTTAAAGGGCAAAATCTATAAGACCATTGTGAGACCTGTCGTCATGTATGGATCGGAATGTTGGGCCTTAAAGGTGACGGATGAAAAGAGATTGCATGTAACGGAGATGAGGATGTTAAGATGGATGTGTGGTGTGACGAGGATGGACCGAATAAGAAATGTGTATGTAAGGGGAAGCCTAAAAGTAGCACCTATCGCGGATAAATTGAGGGCCAATCGCCTTGCGTGGTATGGGCACGTAATGCGGAGGGATGAAAGTCATGTGACCAAAAGAGTATTAGGTATGAATGTGGATGGATGTAAAAGACGAGGTAGGCCAAGAAAAAGGTGGATGGACTGTGTGAGAGACGACATGAAGAGAAAAGAAGTGAATGATGATATGACGGCTGACAGAGAAGTATGGAAGAAAAAGACATGCTGCGCCGACCCCAAGTAAATGGGATAAGGGCAAGGAAATGATGAGATATATACTTTTCTTATCCCTAACATGGACTAGACAGAATAGATGACGCAATACGCGTTTTGGTTAGATCTTTATTAAATGTTTATACCTCAATTAGTAGCTAAGGATCAAGTTCAAAGTTCTTATCCCTATCATTAGATAGTTCATAATAAGTTAAGTAGTATTAATGGACATAAACATGTAAAACTTTGAATACGGTAAAAAAGTATTTACACTTCGGGGCTACACGTATTTTCGTGTTTGCCGGATGGAAAAACATCTGCAATATTACAACTGCAATATTTTAAATTTCTTGGATTAATTATATATTGAACTTCAGTGGCAAACAAGCCTACGATCCGCCAGATGGTAAACGACCATCGCCATCGTTCACGCGTTTTCCTCTTACTTTTTTCCTCAAAATTTGGAAATTAAGTTTGGGCCGAAAATCTGAAACGTAGTAAATATTATAAACGCCGCCGCAGAGAGTACTACTTTGTACCCTTTGGCGTTGATAGCCTCGGTCCGTAGGGTCCCAGTGCGCATAAGTTATTTGCCGAAATCGCGAAAGGTCTGGTTGATTTAACCGGTCACCGACGAGATGGTGGCTTTCTCGTGTAATATATCAGCATTGCAATTCAGCGAGGAAATGCCGCCAGCATCCTCGGTACAATGCCTTGAGGGCCTTTCTCAGGTTGAACTTAGCTTTAATTTTATTTACTTAATGTAAATACCTAAATATGCATTAAATTGGGCGTAAAATGTTTACGAGTATTTAGAGATCTCACTTTGAGTTTTTATTACTAACCTTTATTTTGTGTGGACTGTCACATAGCTTAAAAAAAGTATATCCCGCAAGAGATAACTTGAGACTCGAGCGCGTACTAACATCATACGAACGAGGTCTCAAGCTAACTCTTGCGAGTAAGGCAATGTTTTTTCTCAATTTAAATGGAATTTCAAATGGAAATGTTAAAGGTACACTTTAAGTGAACACGACTGTTTATACTGCACTAGTCTGCGTCAGTTGCTGTCAAAGCAAAATAACATTTCAAAACTTCCAGTGAAAATATTGTTATTTAAATAACTTGTCAGTAGCACTCGCCTACGGTTGCAAATAAATGTAATTTTCCTATAGCGATAAATAGTGTTCATATTGCGTAAAAAAGTTAGTATTCTCGAATCCCAGTGATAGTATTCAACATGCAGGTTTGGCGTTTAACGTCATCCACCAATGGAAAAGTCTTTATTTTTGCATCATACTGCAACCTGTTATATCTACATATACAAATGAATGGCCGTATACATAAACGTTCAACAAGCCGATCCTGCTCTAGCTGAAATGCCGTTAAAATTCGTTTGTGTGACATTTGTGTTCTAAGAAAAGGGACAAAACACATTTTATTTATCACACAGTTTTGTGAATAAGGGGCCAGGTGTTCTGATATTATAAAGCGGTGATATTGTAGCTTTTTAACTTTGTATATTATTACGCGGCAGACCTCGTCGGCGAGCGCAATGTTGCCCACCGATTATTACATTTTACAGTGCACCATTGTGGCACCAGTATACCGCGAGAGTAAATCAAATGACCATCGTGTTATTTGTCCAGCACTCATTAACGCTCCTGGTATACAAGAACAGCTGGTCGATTGTGTAACGCTTTATAATTACGTCAGTTAGGGTAACGTAACGTTTCGATTGAGCGTTAGGACAATATTGTAGTTGCGTCATGTTGAACGTTAGGTCATGGCAGACTACATTTTAGTCGACTGTACAGCTACACTTTGCCCAGGAGCAGGACGAATATAGGCTGATTTATTATCGAATGAGCAAGCAAAGCGAATAAAGTTCTATGCTTCAGCTTGGGCTGAAAATCTTTCGTATGTCCGTAGGTATCTACAGGGGACTGATTTTTGATTTTCGAGCGCTCGACTATTTCACTCGAAAACTGTAAAAAATTATGAAATGCTGTTTTGAAATAGCGATAGAAAACTGAAAAACGATTGGTATACTGCGTTTAAGTTCATAGTTGTTGTACAATTTTATTTCTATAAAAGCGTAAGGATTCTATTGGTAGCTTTAAATTTTCTCTTGGACATAAAAAAAAATGATTTTTTTTTTAAACTTTCAAAGTAGGTATATATATTTTGTAATCTATACTTTGTTACAAAAAAATTATGGTTTACTATCCATTTAGCAATACTACGTTTTTTAACATGACGCAACTACCCTATAGTCCTAACGCTCAATCGTAACGTTACGTGTTCCTCACTGCCGTAATTATAAAGCGTTACACAATCGACCAGCTGTTCTTGTATACCAGGAGCAATAATGAGTGCTGGACAAATAACACGATGGTCATTTGATTTACTCTCGCGTTATACTGGTGCCACAATGGTGCACTGTAAATTGTAATATCCGGTGGGCAACATTTACGCTCTCCTCTATTCCCTTTTACAGGTAAATTATCTAATGACGCATGACATACTGTTTCAGTCCATTGTAGTTTGGAGTAGGGTAGCTTGGAGTAAAAAAGGGAGTGTATAAGTTCTTAAAGGGTCGGCAAGCCGCATGTGAAGTTGCAAGCGTCTATAGGCTACGGTGACCGGTTTGTCGTGGTATAAAACATTTTTAAATTCAAATATTTATTCGTGACAACAAAAAACACATACAAAAGAAATAATATAAAACACACTTTGTCACTAAATGGACCCTGCCAATCATGTTGCTAGCTTTACAGCCAGCGCTGGTCTTCCGCAGGGTCCATTCGGTGAGAGCACGGTGGGCAACATCGACAGATACACATGCAATATCATAAAACAAAGTATAAAAAATAGCTATTATGTAACTAAAATACACTATTAATTATAAAAATACACAAAAAAGAAAGAATGAACAATTTTCAAAAAACTAACAGCGAAAAGTACAAATCCTACAAACCACAACGTGTATGTGGGCCTTTACGGTAACAGTGAACGCAAAATAAAGTACCTCTTAGAAAAAAAATACATTAAGAACTTGGCTGCGACTTTGAGAGGCAGCGAAGCGGTGCGCCATACGTTTGAGCGAGAGATCAGTACGCAGCATCTCGCTTCCACATATAAAGCATCGGTGCCGCTGCCGCCGCCGCTGTAAGTCATGGCCGAGGCATAAACGTAAAAAAACTAATTGACTGATAATTTACTTTAAAAACAAAGTTTTAACTGACTTAAATTCAGTGCTCTACCAAGCCACATGAACATTTCCACATTTCCTTTCCACTTTATCACATGAACTGCTTTCGAAGGCAACGAAGCAAGCAAAGCAAAGACATTGTTATTATATAAATTGAAACAAAACTAATCCTATACTATTAAACGAGCAATATTTGTATATATATATTTGCAATCACGTTCTCGGAAACGGCTCTAACGATTTTGATGAAAATGGAATACAAGGTTTTACGGGGGTGAGAAATCGATCTAGCTAGTCTCATGTCCGGGAAAATTCGTTTTCTCCGTATTGTCTCTATTTACACCCGAGCAGAGTTCGGTCGCCCTGGGACTTATATATAAATTTGCATGCCTACTTTTATAAGGTATGACATTATATGGACATTATTTACCATTTACCTCACTATCTTTATACGTACAGTCAACCAATTTGATTCATAGGCCAACGTAGAACCCTGTCATTTTAATGGTTACCTAGCGACGCAATAATCCTAGTAACCTGTATTGACATAGCATTTACAACGGCAAGGTTCTATGATGGCCTAGGAATCAAATTGGTTGACCGTACATAATGTTAAGCAAATAAACAAATTTCATTTCATTCCATTTCATGGGACCACCTGGGAAGGATACACTTAAAAAAAAAACGATTTTTCCAAATCGGTCCAGGTCTCTTTGAGCAATCATCATACATAAAAAATTCAAGATTCCGACGAATTGAGAACGTCCTCCTTTTTCGAAGTCAGTTCAAAAGCGACTGAAAACCATCGATATTTACACGTATAAAGACGGTACGAAATAGTATCATCGAGAACAGGAGCCATTAATTATTCATATGCAGTTCGTTACCGGCATGCGGGCTTTTTTTAATAGGGTAATATAACGTACTTCTTTAACTTAACCATGACATTAATTAATAGAAATACCTAAAATTCCAACTTCTTAAATATTCTAACAAAATTTAAATTGCCGGCAATGTACAGCGAAGTAAATTGACAGCTCTTCATACTTTGTTTAGTACGACGTCATACACCTAGTACATTGAAGGTTCGGATTTTGGAAATTTAATTTTGCAGTTAATTTACATAGTTATGATTTGCTAATACGTGCAAACGATTGTTAACGAAGCATATTATCATCAGTCTTAATAAAAGCCCGGGTCGTAGACGCACACTGTATAGTGTTAACTATTCCAATACCAATAATAAATTAATCAGTTGTCAAATTATTGGTAAAGCGAGTAAACAAATGTATTAACTGCAATGCGTTTGCTCTCTACGGAGGTTGCAATTACCGTAGCTAACATTATTTCGTAGCCAACGTTGGTTATCAGCGACCAGTGTTTTCACAAGCGATGCCTAGGCCCGAGCTAGTTTTAGGTCGTAATTTTGCCCCGATAATCAACGATATGCGTTGAAATTATAATGAGGAAATAACTTTTCCATTACGAGATTGAGACAGAATTTTCCCAAACTTTTGTGCATGACTTCACAAACATTTGGGCAAATTTACTCCCAATCTGCGTTGTTGACAGTCCTGTTAGCCAGGAGACAATATGACACTTTCCTTGTTCATAAAAATGGGTTGAAAATGACAATAAATTCATTAGGCGCATTAACTAAAACACATAAAATCACTTTTTTTTAAAAGTGATTTAAGAACTATGGCAACTAGGCAAAGATGATTCATCCATTCACACAGTAAAAGAGCGATATGAACGAATATCTATAAAAAATAAATCAAGTCTACGATTGCATTTGCTTTCAAAATATCTTATATCCCCGACATCTCATAGGGATATCCCCAGCTTCACGATACTCTTCCAAAATAAAAATGAGTGAGACATAATGATGACACATCATATTTTCTTAGTCGAATATTAATTTTTTCCAAGAAAACAGTCTAGACTCTAAATACCCTTAAGCCATAAATATGCCTTTTAAAAACAAAGCCTATTTATATCAGGTCTCAAAGGACATAAAACCGGAAAAGTGCGAGAAACTTTCTAGCAGAAGGTTCCGTGCCAACTTACCATAATCCACCCGTCTGGCTGACAGCCTTGTAACTTCTAAACGGTGTCGTTGAAAGTTGAACTAATGTATTCTGAAGATAATCCATGGCACAAAACAAAAAAGCCCTCAGAGACTAATATTGCGAGATAAAAAAGAGGTAGGATAATAGCTGTAATACAAAAATTTACCTGCCACAATTCATTTCGTTCACGTCGTCGCCAGCCGTAAAGGGACAATAATTGTCGTAAAACTTGGAAACATGGAAACACGTGAAGTGCAACACTAAGGCCGGTGATAAATGAAGCCGTCGATGATAGCCTAAGATACGACATATTCGTATCTTAGGCTAATGGATGAAAAGTACTTTATAAATATCGAAAAGATTAAAAAATATTTCGCCAGTTGGTTGGCCAAAAAAATCCTGGGCAATTAAAATATGAGTAAGTTATCATCCTCCTAGCGTTATTCCCGGTTGTTCCCCTAAAGGAGCTCGGGGTCTGCTTTGACACACAAAATATGAGTAAGTAATAATTAAAAATTCAAATTGACTTTCTTTCTTAACCATTGCAGTCAATTGTTCAATGAACAAATTTTATATTCATCGAAAGTATGAAGCTCACCCAAGCAATAAAATTATCCCAGAGTGCGTATAGAATATACTAAAAAAAAAAAAAACGTGTGGTGTTATTATATTGACAGAACCACAATTTCACTGTAATTTGGTTTAAATAAGAATGATTTTCAACTAGTTTGGTCTTCGGAAAGTTGACCAAAGTTGACTTAATAACATTTGCCCTTGGCAGTGAATGTGTCATTCTCCGTATGTAGCGAAAATAGCCCGTAACCCTCTCATAATTAGCACTAAATGGGTAAACTAAACGAAGTGAAATGACACCTTGAAAACAATTACACTTTTTTCTCCCGTGCTCTGTCGCTACAATCAGCAGTACTGCCGAGCAGGCTGCCAATCAACCCGTACACATCAACCGTTCGTTAACAAGACGTGGCACCTTTTAAACCTCCCAATCCGGAGTACATATGCCGTTCTTAGACGTGAAGCCTCAATACCGAGCGCGACGTGGCACAGAGCGACACACACACATATAAAAGACCCGCTCTACAATTATCTTGCGTCGGGGCTTTGTCGCACTGTTTTTCCTGAAAGACTTCCTTATTCAGACGAATTCAACAGTACCGATAGTTCTTTTGTAATACTACGATGCCTGCAAACAAGCTAAAGGATTGCATGATAGTAAGCAGTCACTAGTAGCGTATAGGTGATTGTGTGTCTAGAAGAATCACAAACATGCATCCTTAACTGATTTGGGGATGTGTTGTGTTGTAAGTAAGTTGTTTTTAACCAATGCAGACCTATTGATTTCAACTTTCACGATTCTCACACATTATCCAGTCCCGAACATCCAAAACGTCGCAGAATCTCAGAGAGGTAAATAAATAAGCTAATAGGGGTGTAGACACGAAATAAAATAACCAATAATTATGAATTTCCTCGAAAAAGGATTGCCAAATGGAGAAAAAAGAATAACAGGGGATTATGTAAATAATCACAAAGTTATAAATGTTCAAAGTTTTAAGAGGAGGTATATTCTGTCCCTTTTCCGCAAAACGCACCTTTATATGAAACGATTGTCATTTACTATGGCGCTCGTGGATCGTGACGTCACAATCCACTAGCGTTTTCTTTCTCTAATAAGTAGTAAGTATTAAAATGGTTGTAGCTTCGTAACTTTTTGAGATATCTGAATGGGATTTTCGACACTAGGCATATTTCTTTGCCTTCTTTCTTTTGGGGTAATAATACATTTTGGGTCTGCTGATGATAATGATGATGATGATGTAGTCCCGGCCGATTTCGGCCACAGCGACTGCGTTCAGGTATGATGTTGACGGTCGTGTGCTCGCATGTGACTTATGTAGCCAATCTTCATCCTGAAGGTCCGCACATCGCGGGCATGTGAGCACACCATTTAAATAATAATAATTTGTAGCAATAACATATTTGTTTTACTTGTAAACATATTAATTTTAAATAAAATATGTGTATGGCTGCGCGCTGCTGCCCGGCCGTCGTCCGCGTTATCGGATACCAGTTTAGGAAATCGGGCGCATTCGTGCACGCTCGGTTTTGCCAGCTCGATCAGTCGAAACAGAGATCCGACGCCGAGAGGCCGCGCGCAGCTCCCTCGACAGAATACCTAACTATTCACGCAATTGAAGTGTTTTATGTTATATCTTTCGTCCTACGTGTACTGTGCTAATGTCTGCCTTCGATACTGTATTGTCTACCTTCTGTGCACTGTGTTTAAACCGTAATAAACTTTATATATATCCCTTCAACTGTGGCGAAAAAACATGGCCACCTACCCCTGTCTGTGGACCCCTCTGAGGGCCGCTTCACAGACAATGTTTCTGGCGATACGTGATTTGGTAAAATTCAATTTGCATCAGTTTTTTAACTAATTACAGGCTAGATTTTAGATAAAACACAATCTATTTTTAATTATTTAACTGCAACTATGTATCATTACTACACTAAAGTCGTATTAAGGCTATCGAACCGGACTTAAAACCAGGGCACCAAAATTTACTACATATTTTGGTAATTTTGAATATGTTGGATTAGTTTTCTGGGTTATTGAACGGCATTAATTTGAAGATATTGGAGTTATACACATTCAAAAACCATAAAATGGCAGGCTCAAATGTTTTTTTTTTTTCAGGAGATCATTTGAAGTATTCTACCAAAATGGGACATACACTCAAAAGGTGCTTGCATGGACTTTGATTTAGATGTTCATTACTGAAGTGTGTTTTTACTATATTTATTCAATTCATACATAAACAGTAAACATACTCGTAGGTCATTGACTAGGTGTTTCCAGAGATTTTTTTATTGTAGGTGCACTAGACGTTATTTTAGAGATAAATGAAAAAAGGCTTATCTACTTTCATCCAAAATGATCACTTGCGATCGACTGCAATTATCACAGCAACCATATGTTTTGAACCAGATAAATTAGGTTTCTAAATATTACCATTAAATATACTTTTAGTTTTAATTATAATATTATCATCAGTTAAACAAAAATTCTCATAAAAACATGATCTAAACACGATACAAATCAAGGTCATGATTAGTATGAGTGCGCAGCGTCGATGACGTCACGAGGTGCGATGTGGGAACCCCTCGGAGGGCCTTCTACCGGCCTGTTAACGGCCCTCTGAGGGCTTTGTTATGATCGTTACCAATTTCGATCGATTTATTTACTTTCGGGCCTTAATAATCCATTTAGATTCATTTTAAATGAATTTTCGATAAATACCGGTAATGTGTATAGCTGTTAGTGATATCAAATTATTAGAAAAGCGCTACATAACGTGTAGGCAAATTTTGACCTTCAGTAGGTATGTTATGTTAGTTACAGGTTTAGTACTGAAAATGGGATCAACTTAGTTTTTTTTTTAAAGAAGAACGATAGATTACTTACATGTCCAGAAGTGTTCTCTTTCTGGCACTAAAATTCAGCACTAAATCCACAAATTTCCACTCGCGAACACTGACCGTGTCATACGCGTCAATGACCGTTTTAGAATAACTATCAAATTATATTTTTCGTCTATTGGCCATTGAAATTATGGCTTGCTAGCTGTCTCGCTTCATTATCTATACGTCTTTATGGCTTAAAACGAGATCGATACACAATCGGCTGTTATTTCTCCTAATAAAGTAAGAACAGCTCCTGCGGCCCTCTGAGGGGTCTCCACAGATCTGCAGGAAAAAATGTGCAGCCCGCAGAGGGGTCACCACAGCTGAAGGGTTATAGTGGATCTGGGTGTATCAATTTACTACTCCTATCCACCTATAAATTGGTGACTTTCCGACATATGAACTGAGTGCAGTGCAGTGTTATAGCAAGCGCGTGGACTTTGATCGCTAAGTTAAGTGCATATTAAAGGACTATGGCCCCAGATCCAAATGTTACTACAGTGGGTGCCACGCTTACTACCGGTACGTTAGCGACCACGTCACAATCGGCTATTAGTGCAGTGGCTGTGATAATTCCGCCATTTTGGGCAGAAGAACCGGCTTTGTGGTTCGCCCAATTAGAAGGACAGTTTAATTTGGCAAATATTGTTACCGACTCGACCAAGTTTTATCATGTCGTTAGTAACCTCGAACACCGATATGCAGCCGAGGTCAAGGACATTATAACTAAGCCGCCGGCAATAGAAAAATATGAGAAGCTGAAGACAGAACTGATTTTTCGTTTGTCAGTGTCCAAAGATAGGCGCGTAGAAGAGTAAGTGTCTCAAGCTGAACTGGGTGATCGTAAGCCCTCGCAGTTTTTTCGACATCTACGTAACCTGGCTGGTACCGACTTATCGGACGACTTTCTTCGTAGTATGTGGGCAAAGCGCTTGCCGAAACATGTACAAGCTGTAACGGAACTCCTATAGCTACTTTTGGCTATTTAAGTTTAACGCTTGATTTTGGCTTGCGCCGCGCTTTTCAGTGGCGTATTGTGGTAGCTGAGGTTACAAAGTTTATAATCGGAGTAGATTTTCTTGCATTTTACAATCTGCTGATATATGTTAGAAATAAGCGCCTTATAATTGTACCACGCTTACTGCTCTTGCTTATTCAGCCTCTTCATGCTTTTAATGCTATATTAAGTCTATTACAGGTACATCGCCTTACCATGAATTGTTACAGCAGTTTCCCGAAATCACGAGGCCAGCTGGTGACCCGACGGAGCGTGAGGTGAAGCATAACACGCTTCACTATATCCGTACCACCCCTGGCCCTCCGGTGTACTGTCGTCCTAGGCGGTTGGACGCAGAGCGGTTGAGGATAGCCAAACAGGAGTTTGACGACATGGTGCGTTCAGGTATGGCTCGTCCATCTGACAGCCTGTGGTCTTCGCCCCTGCACATGGTCCCCAAGAAAAATAACGGATGGCGGCCATGTGGTGACTACCGCGCTTTGAACGCCCGCACCATACCAGATATGTACCCTGTTAGGCATCTCGCAGATTTCTCTCATAACCTACACGGTTGTCAAGTTTTTAGCACGCTTGACCTAGTTCGTGCTTACAACCAGATCCCGATCTTTAAGGAGGACATCCCTAAGGCTGCCATTACAACTCCCTTCGGCCTGTTTGAGTCTGGCTTCATGGGATTCAGCCTTCGGAATGCGGCGCAGACATTCCAGCGTTTCATCGACGAGATCCTAGGTGACCTGGAATTCTGCTTCCCATATTTAGATGACATTCTTGTGGCATCTTCTTCTGCGAGCGAGCACGACAGTCATCTCAAGCAGGTGTTTGGATGGATGCGTGAACATGGGGTCCTGGGAAATGTGTGTTCGGTGAGACCGAGGTCACGTTCCTGGGTCACAACATTTCCACCACAGGTACGACACCATTACCTGAGAAGGTAAAAGCTATCATGGATTTCCCTCGCCCCACCAACATTAAAGAGCTCTGACGTTTCTTGGGCATGTTAAATTTTTATCGGCGTTTCCTGCCGCACGCTGCCCAGAAACAAGCACCGCTGAATGGCTTGTTAGCTGGACACCATTGCAAGAGCTCCGCAAAGATCGAAAGGACTGCCGATCTCAATGCTATCTTCGAACATTGTAAGGCAAGTCTAGGTGAGGCTACACTTCTTGTTCATCCTCGTTCAAATGCCGATGTCGCTCTGGTCACCAACGCTTCGGATACAGCGATCGGAGCGGTGGTACAACAACGAGCGGGTAACGCGTGGGAACCATTAGGCTTTTTCTCGCGTAAGTTCAACCCAGCTCAGCGCAAGTACAGTCCTTATGACCGTGAGCTGCTTGCAATTTACGAGGGTGTCAGCTACTTTCGGTATATGCTAGAGCTGAAGCCATTCATAGTGTATACCAACCACAAACCAATTGTGTATGCATTCAGCAAGCCCTTAGATAAGTGTTCGCCTCGCCAATTTCGGTACTTGGATTTTATAGGACAATTCACTACCGATATTCGGCATATAGCTGGCGAAGAAAACGTTGTCGCCGACGCTCTTTCTCGTCTAGTTGATGCAATCAGTAGCAAAGCAATCGATTACAACGCTCTTCTTCCCAAGACTCAGACGCTGAGTTGCAACAGATGTTAAAGACAGGGTCGTCGTTGCTGCTTAAGAGGTTAGTCGTTCCTGTACCGTCGGGCGATGTAGCTGTTTATTGTGACACATCCGGATCAACAGCTCGTCCATATGTAACTCCCGGCTTCCGCCGGCAAGCTTTTGACTCAATTCACGGACTAAGTCATCCCAGCGCTTAAGCTACCATGAAGCTTCTTACCCCGCGGTATGTTTCGCCTGGTGTAAAGACAGACTGTCGTCAATGGTCCAGAGCTTGCCAGCACTGTCAGCGATGTAAGGTATCGAGGCATGTGCATTCACCGGTGATGTTTTTTTGCTACCGAAACAGAGCGTTTTGCACACGTTCATATCGATTTAGTTGGCCCACTGCCTATTTCACATGGTTTTCAATTATGCCTGACTGCAGTGGACCATTTTACGCGATGGCCTGAAGTGATGCTAATTTCTGACATTAGAGCAGAAACTGTCACTCACGCATTTTTCTCTGGATGGGTGTCGCGATTTGGATGCCCCAAGAGAATAACTACCGACAGGGGACGTCGGTTCATCTCCGAGACTTTTCAACGGCTATCAAGGATGATTGGTGCGGAGCACATTCAGACGACGGTCTATCATCCGGCGGCGAATGGCATGGTGGAGCGCTTAAAAAAAAAAATTAAAATTTAAACTGTTTATTTCAATAAAAAATTACTTAATGGTTATTACAATCTTAACTAATAATCTTAAATTTAAAAGATTTTTTGAGTTAAGGAGCCTGCCTTATAACTAGTTAGTCTTAATTAAATATTATGTTATTCTTGTTATTTTATACAATAGGATAAGTAAATTTATTGTTTAAGGTCTACTTTTAACATATGTCCTTTGACTATTGAACGTGTTTTACTACACGTTTTACCATCAATATGACGTATCAGCTCATCCGAAAATCTATTTAATATTGCAGGTAGGATACAACTCCATACCCTCTGCCCATATACATTATTGCTATTTTTCACCTCAAAGGTAGGTTGATTAGGTAAGTTACGAAGATGGCTGGGTCTTATTTTTTTCTTCCACCGACAGATGAAGGCTGCCATAAAGTGCCACGCGAGTGAGGATTGGGTTGAAGTGCCTCTGGTTCTCTTGGGAATTAGAACGGCATGGAAAGACGACTTGACCGCTTCTACCGCGGAATACGTGTATGGTGAGCAATTACGCTTGCCTGGAGATTTCTTCGAATCCCCAGGTCAAGACACCCCAGCTGACTACACGAACTTCCTTGCTCGCCTGCAGCTTAAGATGGGCAATTTGCAGCCCACACCTGCTGTTCACCACGGAACGCGAAACGTGTTTGTTCACAGAGACTTGGCAACGTCGTCTCATGTCTTTTTACGCAATGATGTCGTTCGAAAACCCCTGCAGCCCACTTACACTGGACCATATCCGGTGGTTGAAAGAGGTGACAAGTTCTTTAAGGTCGTCATAAAGGGTAAGGAAAATAATGTCTTCATCGATCGCCTTAAACTCGCTTATATTTTAAACGATTACAACCTTCCTTCGACTTCGACATCTGATCAATCTTTTGCGACGCCACAACTGTCGAAAATCGAACGCAGGACTCGTTCCGGTCGTGTTGTACGCTTTCCTAACTACTTGTAATCGACCTACAGGTCTCCGAAGGGGCTGGTGTAGCAATAACATATTTGTTTTACTTGTAAACATATTAGTTTTAAATAAAATATGTGTATGGCTGCGCGCTGCTGCCCGGCCGTCGTCCGCGTTATCGGATTCCAGTTTAGGAACTCGGGCGCATTCGTGCACGCTCGGTTTTGCCAGCTCGATCAGTCGAAACAGAGATCCGGCGCCGAGGGCCGCGCGCAGCTCCCTCGATAGAATACCTAACTATTCACGCGATTGAAGTGTTTTATGTTATATCTTCGTCCTACGTGTACTGTGCTAATTTATGCCTTCGATACTGTATTGTCTACCTTCTGTGCACTGTGTTTAAACCGTAATAAACTTTATGTATATAGTGGATCTGGGTGTATCAATTAACTAATCCTATCCACCTATAAATTGATTGCCGCAGGTGGTCTGGCTTTCAATGCATCGCGCTTCGAGTCTAGGTATATACCCCTATTATTTTATACGACGAAGGACAAACAAGCTAAAGGCCTGCCTGATGTTAAACTGGTACCGTCGCCTATGGACACTTGTGACTTCAGAAGAATCACAAGCGCGTTGCCGACCCTTTATTCACTTGAGGATTCGCTGTGTTGGCAGATAGAGACATGCAGGTCCCTCACTCCAAACACAGCGCATCTTTGGGAGCTCTGGCGACCTTACTCACTATCAGGAACACAATACCACATGCTCCATAGCATGCAATTATATAGTTAGCAACACTACAAAGCAGTGGTGCTATTATGGCTGCGGTTTTCTGTAAGGTGGAGGTACTTCCCCCGTTGGGCTGCTCCACATACGAGCGAGATGACATTCCGCTGTGCCCTACCTCTCTGAAACGCGATATATCTCACTCTGAACACAGTGGATCCTAAAGAACTCTGGCGAACTTACTCGTCACCAGGAACACAACATAATCTTCAACAAGTAGTGGTGATCTTATGGCTCCGGTCTACATTCACAACATGGTGAAGTAAACTAAATTAATTAAAGATCCTTAACCTCGTATGTTAAGGTTATTAAATATTTTTAGATTCTAATGAGAGTTATTTCAAAAAATAATGGAACATCCGTCAATTAGTTCATGCGGAGCTGTATAAGGATTTTGCGCCTTATTTAGCATTGAATATTTTTGTACATTTTGTAATTTTACTTCCACGCAACACCTACGCCGAAGCTATTTGTGGACAATCTAGCACTGGGCTTACGCTCTTTTAGACTGATGTCTGTGAACAATGTCTGATGGGTTTTGAAATCACCTCAAATGTCATTTTAGTAACGTAATCATCTTTTGAGCATAGAACAACGAAAAAAGAGGAATCTTGAATCAATCAAAAAGTAACTAAAGTTTTGGAATATTTTTCATTTACGCTTGGTATGTTGCTGATGTCAAGATTGTAAAGGAAGACATGGCTGTCCACGGATGACGGAACTTCAGGGCTCTGTTCCCGACTCAGAATTAGATACGTCTCGGAAGGCTAGCCCCACTTTGATGTACCTATATCTTTTTGCCCAACTACCTGTATATATGACTATAAAATGTTTTTAGCAGTCTCTTTTTAGCAGTCTGTTTTTAGCAGTCTGTTTCTATTTTCGTCTGGCCCACCGTAGCGCTTAAGATACTTTACTGATTTTGTAAAATGAGGTGTCAATCGATCTGAATTATGTTCAGGGCGACAAAGGCTACCTTCATATGAAAAAAAAAAATTTTTTTGTAACTTTTCCTAGGCTACCTACAGTTTTTCGAACTGCTTACGCTTGTTGTGTGTGCATCCCTTTTGTCAATGGACTCGAGTATAATAGGGATGTTGACTGATAGTCAAATCAGCAACCTTTTACAAAACGTCAAAATCTCTGTGTAAGTATCAAGTATGTAGGAAAAAGGAACGAGTAACGTCACGACTTTGTACTGGCACACAGCGTAATTTTTTTGATCTTTATCTATTTAATACTAACACCTGCGCAGCTTCAAAGAACGCAGGCAAACCCGCGGGATACAATATGGCCTATAATTATCTAAAAAGTGCAGTTCCGGAGCTTACCCATTACATACAAACTTACAAAGCTACAATCTCACAGACTTTTCCTCTTTATAATGTTACTAGCGACCCGCCCCGGCTTCGCACGGGTTTATATGTATAATATATGCATGTATTGCATATAAACCTTTCTCTTGAATTACTCTATATATTTAAAAAAACTGCATCAAAATCCGTTGCGTAGTTTTAAAGATAAAAAAAAATAAAAAAATTTGAATTGTTTATTTCAATAGTAGACAAAAAAAAATATTCAGGTACAACTTAACCCAATCTTAAATTTTAAAGATTATTAGCTAAGTTTAGTTAGTTATATATCATATCATTGACATTTTAATTTTAATTATTGTTAGTATTTGTTAGGTTATTGTTAGTTAAGTTAAGAGTTATCATTATTTTTACACTCAGTATGGCTTTCTTAATTACATATTTGGCTTTATGCGGTTTATCCCTTATACAATCCATTACATTTTCCAATATAAGTATTTGTAGGGAAGCTGTTTAAGATAACAGGCACATAACTGGACCACAGACCCTTTGCCCATAAAAGTTTTTGATGTTTGGTAACGTGAAGGTTTTATTACTTGTTAGTGTCCGGAGGTTCTGTGGTCTGCTATACCTATTCAGTCCTCCTAGGCATTGCCTATATTCTAGAATTACTGCCATTTTAACTTTATCATATACATTAAGGATTCTACAATATTTAAATAGTTTATCATAGTTGTTTTTGTGCTTATATTTTACTTTAAGTGGTACAATTGTCTTTATCAGCCTTAATTGTAACTTGTATATACGCTGTAGGTATGTTTTATATGTTCTTCCATAGCTAGATATGGCATAATTTATCACTGAATCAGCCATGGCCAAGTATATTAAGTAGACGAAGTGTGCTATATGGCATTTTATTTATAAGTATATTTAAGTATGTTTAGCTGACTGAGTATTGCTCTTAATTTTTTACATACATGGTCAATGTGTGGGCTCCAGTTAAATTTGTTATCTACTAATAAACCAAGATATGTATGCTGTTTTACTAAGGGGCTCACAGTTGCAGCACGGGCTTTGTATCTAAGCATACATATGGACAGACAGACAGCGCGAAGCGACTTTGTTTTATACTGTGTAGTGATTATAGATCATCAGAGTAGCAAAAATATATGTCGACTATGATGTTTTTGGAGTAGATATTTTCATGAGTCTTGTTTGTAGAAAATATAGTTTACTGTAATGTTGTCAAGTACCCAAGAGCAGCCTTGTTGATCATTATCATTATTATCTCTGCTTATGAAGCTGACTGCTGAATGGCAAAGTTTTGGCTCATTAATATGTTCCCCTACATTTGACGATTCTCCGCTTTCGACTATTGGCACGTATGTATTAGGAAAGGTCATTCACGAAGGCACGCCTCGCTCTCTAATTGAACACACTCAACATCCATCTCTATCGTCGTCTAGTGCCCAAAGTACTACTGGGACTAGGTCGATTTGTTAGATTGTCCCAATTATTGATTACTGAGATATGACTCAGTGTTACGTAATCCATACTTATTAATTAATAATAATTATAAATGCAAAAGTAACTCTGTATGTATGTCTGTCTGTTAACGTTTTATGCTTAAATTGCTAAACCGATTGAGATGATACAGGATTTTCCCAGAATTCATTCCTTAAGGGCCGAAATTTTTTATGGAGTAACGATATAAAGGAGTTCCTCGCCGACGAAGTCACAGGCAAACGCTAGTCTTTTATGTATATGAAATAGTTTGCCCTGACTGACGGACTCATCGACGCGCAGCCTGACTACTGCTAATAAGTTAGTACAGTTAGAAAGTTGACATTTTAAGAATAGGTTATGTTGATAAAGTACACAAGTAATGAGAAGGGATTTTAAAAAAATGCATCCTCGAAAGCGGTTAAAAAGGGGTTCAAAGTATGTATGGAGGATAAGTTTTTTTTTATTAGAAATTCGGTCAGGCTCAGCTCAAGGTTAAAAGACTAGAAAACCATTGTGTTTTTTGAAATTCATCCCCTAAGGAGGTTAAAAGGGGTTGGAAGTTTTTATTGGAAATAAGATATATAATAGTAACTTCGGTAATAGACTCTTTCTTGTATACAAGTGTAGTAATAGTACAGTGTGATACGAGTGAGGTGTGTTGATCATTACACATCCGAGGTGGATTGTTCACGCGAGCCGCAGGTGAGCCGGGGATGTAATTATTAAAACTCACGCGTTTCATATGACATTTTTGCACACATTTGCGAGGAAAAATCTTTTTCATTAGATGAAAATGATATAGGCTCCTAAGCTTTCTCTGGTTATTGATGGCAACTGGTTTTTACTCACATATCTAAACCAAGAATTTCCAATGACGTCAATACTATGTATCACTTTTCTTTTCACCACGAGTCAACATATTTGATAATATAACAAAACACGCACCAACAATGTTTACAAATATTTCTGAAATAAATATAATGGCGAGTTAATTGTTTTGACTACTTTGTAAGACTTTTGCAAGACTTAGATACAATTTCTGAACAACCAACACAAAATCATCATGTAAAATGTGATAAAATATAAAAATAAGTAATTTTACTATATGAAATGTTTCTAAATCATATCCAAGAAGAAAAAAACTGTTAATTCACAAACAGGATTTAATTTGTTTAGTCGGGTAGGAATCCATTGGCCGCGAATTACTTAAACAAAATCTGTACAACCCGGTTAATTTAGGAATACACCACCGTGTTCATACATACACTTAATAGCTGCAAGGTTCCAACGTGTCTTAATCGGGATATAAGCATAAACCACGGGTGCCGTAATATGATAATGCACGCGTGTATACTACCCAGGATTATGAGCTTACAACTGACGTAATAAGAAGCACGTTATGAACAAACTAATATCAGCGTTTTTTGAAATTCATCTTCTGAATGGGTAAGACACATGTAATTTTTGAATTGAGAGAATTGTAACTTCCTAAATTCCGTTGTTTGAAAAAGTTTGTATGGGGAACAATATTTTTTAAGGGTAAGAGAATTGCTACTTTGGTCATAATATACTCTTTGCTAAGCCATTATTTTATCAGCATGTAGTGTATCTACACATAAGTATGAATTCCCTAATTAATATTAAGTAAATATAAAGAGTAAAGCATTGTATAACACAATTATTTGGATAACAGATATACTTAATTACCATGTAAAAGTCGTCAGGTCGTAAGGTAGTCGTCGCATGGAATCGTGTAGTAAAAATGTCTTACCGAGTAACGGTCCGAAAGATCATTAGCGCTGCGCATGCGACGGCCGCCTGCCTCGCCAGTCGACCGCGAGCCTTTGCATCGAACGCATGTTATTCCGCTCCTCGCTTACCGGTTGCTAGCGTAATCAATTCTAGCTCCTATTGCTACCGCTCTTCCTTCTAAACTTGCTGTGTGTCTTACCGCTTACTGTGTTTATGCTGTGCCCTTCCAAATAAACTGTTAGTGCATTTAAACGGACTTATTCTTATTCACCTTCACCCAGAAAGGTCAGTACCAACGTCCTTATTATCCGTGCCGCTAAATTGGTGACCCCGAAGAACACAAACAGCAAACAGTAAGCATTCAACATGGGAAATGATGACGGCACAGACCCGAAGGAAGCCGCTCACGACGCGAAAACGAATGCAAGTTCGTCGGGTCCATTTACACCTCACGACATTTGTCGTGTCGGAGTCCGACCACCACCGTTTTGGCCCGAAGAACCGGCGGTATGGTTCGCTCAGCTGGAAGGCAATTTTATGCTCGCGGGCATCAAAGATGATGACACTAAATATTATTATGTGCAATCTACACTAGAACACAGATTTGCCTCAGAAGTGAAAGACATCATCATGAACCCACTGGCCAAGGGGAAATACGAGAAAATAAAGAGTGAGCTAATTAAACGATTGTCACAATCAAGGCAGAAAGAAGTGAAGCAGTTATTAGTGCACGAAGAGCTTGGTGATCGTCGGCCATCACAGTTCTTACGCCAGTTACAGTCTCTCGCTGTAGTAAAGGCATATAACCAGATACCCGTCAATGGAAGTGATATCTCGAAAACAGCCATAACAACACCGTTTGGCTTGTATGAGTTCCCATACATGACGTTTGGATTACGTAACGCAGGACAAACGTTCCAGAGATTTGTAGATGAGATGACACGAGGTCTGGACTTCTGTTATGCTTATCTAGACGACTTTTTGATTTTTTCACGTGACGAACAATCCCATGAGATACACCTAAGTCAGATCTTTCAGAGATTAAAGGACTATGGCATGGTAATAAACACATCTAAATGCGTTTTCGGCGTGTCATCGGTTAAATTTTTGGGATACAACGTGTCACCGGCCGGAATCAAGCCCTTAACATCAAAGGTAGAGGCCATTAATGAGTTTCCGCTACCCAAAACCGTAAAAGAACTGAGGCGATTTTTAGGAATGATAAATTTCTATCGGAAGTTTATTCCTAATGCAGCAAAAATTCAGGCTCCGTTACACGCACTACTAACCGAATCAGTCAAGGGTTCGCACCCCGTTAATATCGTTGGCGAGCCCCTAACAGCATTCGAGAATTGTAAAGAGAGCTTATGCAAGGCCACGCTCCTCGCGCATCCAGACTTAGACGCAAGAATTGCGCTGGTCACAGACGCGTCAGATACTGCAATTGGTGCAGCTCTTCAACAGTACAAGAACAAAGCATGGGAGCCACTTGCTTTCTTCATCCGTAAGCTAGCTCCTGCGCAACAGAAATACTCGCCTTACGACAGAGAGCTCCTGGCGATATATGAGGCCATAAAATATTTTAGGTATATGCTGGAAGCAAGACACTTTTCTGTATACACGGACCACAAACCGATATGTTTCGCATACAGCACGCGCAAAGACAATTGTTCGCCACGGCAATATCGTCACCTTGACTATATAAGTCAGTTTACAACTGACATTCGTCATATATCGGGAAAGGACAACGTAGTGGCCGACACATTGTCTCGTGTGGAAGAAATAGCTCCCACCGTATCACTAGAGGCACTAGCCAAAGCGCAGAAAGACGATCCTGAACTAAAACAAATACTTAAAGGTGGAACATCTCTACGTCTAGAAAAAGTAACCCCTCCGGGTGGTAACCTTCAACTATATTGCGAACGCAGTGATCAAAACCTTAGACCCTACGTGTCCAAAGCACTCCGAAAGCCAATATTTGAATACCTACATTCGCTTAGCCACCCAGGAGCCAACGCATCTATTAAATTGGTGGCACAACGTTATGTTTGGCCTGGCATAAATAAGGACTGCCGAGAATGGACAAGATGTTGTCACCCATGCCAGCGGTCTAAGATAACGCGACATGTTTCCGCACCATTGGGCTCATTTAAACTTCCACAAGCCAGGTTCATGTTCGTCCATATTGACATAATAGGGCCCTTACCAGTAGCAGAAGGCTATAAATACTGTTTAACCGCAATTCTAGCTCCTATTGCTACCGCTCTTCCTTCTGAACTTGCTGTGTGTCTTACCGCTTACTGTGTTTATGCTGTGCCCTTCCAAATAAACTGTTAGTGCATTTAAACGGACTTATTCTTATTCACCTTCACCCAGAAAGGTCAGTACCAACGTCCTTATTATCCGTGCCGCTAAAAGCATACATAACCTAACTGCAAGCAGAAAAGTAGGCCAGGTTAGGTTAGAACTGCGACCTTTTGAGAACCGAACTGCTACAGAAAAGAAGGTGAGGTTAGATTAGAACTGCTGACCATTTTTGAAATGTTTGTTGATCAGAAGTTGCTTATCAGTTAACCATTTTAGCTAATCAAAATAGTTAGTTTATTCTCTAACACGGTTGAATGAGGATGGGGATGGAAAGTTCTGCGTCTTTTGGCATAAGATTATCTTGCTTTCAAAACTATACAGGTAGCCTAAACTAACGTGAGTAGAACTACTGAACGGATTTTGGCGGAATTTATACGCGTAGGTACAGAGTCGCGAGCTACAGCTAGTATTTTATATTTACAACTATATATAGTTTCTCTTTGCAACAAGTTAAATATTAATCACAGCGTAAATAAATACTTCCAAGCAGCTGGCCTTATTGAAGTTTCCCAACAGGATCTGATACTTTACGACTGAGAATAATATTTGTACTAAGAGTTAAAGTTACTGTTATTTTATACAATTAAAGAAACACTGCTCAGACTTACTTCGGTTCACTTCATACTTGTACAATAACATTTGTATGTATAGAACAAATATTGAGTTTCTTGTAAAATGAAATAAAGGTCCTATTTGTTACCCATTGCTTTTCTTGTAAAGTTTAAAAAATTAAGTAGGTATTATAGTACAGTCAAAGAATTTAATTCCCTACCCATTTCGTTAAAATGTCGTTAGATATTCGCAATGCATTAAGGTCGACAATTCTATTTCATAATAGTATTGAAATGTCAATACGTATTATTTGTCACTTCACATTACAATCAGTGTCAGTGTAAATACTGTCAATCGAGAAAACTGTAAAATAATTTTCACGTTAATAAGTATTCATTTGAAAAATAAAATTCTTGCCGCTAACCGTGAACTATTAAGAGCTCAAATAGTGGAGTTACACCAGCAAGGAATAGGGATTCATGAGATAACACGTTCAAAAGTTCAGCGGCGCTACCACGAACTTCGAATCTCGAACTTCGTATATCTCCGTCTCTGTCGCTCGAGTACCATAAACCATAAGTGCGATAGAGACGGAGATATACGAAGTTCGAGATTCGAAGTTCGAGGTTATAGCTCAGTTCACCATGTCAACGTAGTTAATCTGTTGCCTAGTTACTAACATTAAACAATGCATGCGATATGTCAAAGTAACGTCGCGCTCTAGCTAGCTCTTATAGTGACAGTTTGCTATACGATATTGAACCTTAGGTGGGCTGGAAATTAAATTCCTTGACTGTACCTTTGGTTTGGTTCATACTTTAATAATTTTCCAAACAGATGTATGTACAGATTATATTAAGTTGCGGCAAGTCTAACTGAAACTTCAAGCCATCATCACCAAAGTTCCCAACGCGAAGCACTGTGTTGCGAGTGACGGACTTTGGAGTATTGAATATTAATAGTTATTTTTATAAAAGCCAAAAGAAGCCCGGATTTTTATGTGAACCAGGACGAGTGGATTATTATCTAAGCAAGCTCAGCTGCGGTAATGTTGATAGTACTTCAAAGAACAAGCTTAGATTGCCACTTTCAGGTAGGTACAGAGGGGTAATCACGTAACTTACCGAACCATTCGTTATCAAGTTTGTGTTTGATCCACGAACGTAGTGACAATTACGTTTCATTTAGAAAGCACGTTAAACACATTTTTTGTAAAAGAAATTGACGGTTAAATAATATGTCCTAAAGCTCGTTCAAAAAGTTACGTATTTACCCCTGAAAGAAAAAGCGCGTAATACTGCAAAGACCAAAAATATACTGCATTATCCAAGTTCCCGGAAAAGCAGAACAATGTTTGCCAACAAACCGCATTGTGGTTTGGCAGATTAATTGTATGTAAAGTTAGTAAGCCTTAAAGAGAATAACATTTATTATTATTTTATTTATATTTAGTTATCAAGTCTATCTAATGAACGCAAACATAATTCTAAAAATATATTAACTAACTAACATATAGAAACGCATTACTTAGCGTATCTTAACACAGCCGCACGCGGCATGCCCGCTGATGCCGCGTGCGGGGAACGATGCCGACTGCCGTCGCGGTCGCATTCCGCTCCGCTGTGCCGCGCCGTCAACCAAGCGTTTACAACCCTACTGACAACTATTTGCATAATACCGAGCGTTCTTATTGGTGACTAGTTAGGACACGTTAGTACCGTTAAATGGGGTGAGTAGGGTTCGCGGGCAGAGTTGGGTTATGAATGGGGAAAGAAGGGTTGAAAGGGGGGTGAGATGGAATTTCAAGGCTACTGCTACAAAATAATGTTTTCCAATTTAAAATGGAGCTATAGTTATACTTATAATAAAAAAAACGATCCAACGATCTTCCAAAATCACCTTTGTATGAAAACCCGTCTCACCCCAATTACGAGGGACTACGGGGTGAGGTGGGTTTTCCTGTTTATCGTCAAAGTTATGAAATGGAACTACCCAAAATAAAATAAAAACTAAAATACAAACGTCGGGAACACTTAATAATCTTATTATATACACCATTCAGTTTACATACCTATGTAAAAATAAAATATAATCGAGGTTTGAATGTTAGTTTTGACCCTACTCACCCCATTTTACGGTATTTCATTTGAAACAACAATAATATTTAACTTGTAGACAATAGCTCGTTCAACTAAGACACGCCGCATTCTTGTCCCTGTTATCCTGATGCTTAAAGATGGAGACATGAAAATGGGGATATCTCTGTATTTCATATTCAGGAGACCATGTTAGTTAAATAGGCTTGGTTTCAATACCACATTTGTTTACAAAAATAATTGTGTAACTTTTGAATATTAAAGAGCACCGCATATCATTGAAAACATCAGTGTTGAGGATATTGATATGAAATTTTACGTCTGCTGCAAAATTTACGTAAATACCCTCCGAAACTATCCCCAAGGAGGAAAATTTTACAATTCACTGCAACTGAATTATGTATTAAGAATTTAGTAATACGACAAATCATGTGGTGTGATAAAAAGGGCAAGATATATTTTAACCATTTCATTTGTAAAATTGCTTCAAATCCTAATAAAATGTGTAACTATTCCAGCAACATATAAAGAAGCTACGGTAGCTTAGTAAGAAGCTACGGTAGCCTAGTAAGAAGCTACGGTAGCCTAGTAAGAAGCTACGGTAGCCTAGTAAGAAGCTACGGTAGCCTAGTAAGAAGCTACGGTAGCCTAGTAAGAAGCTACGGTAGCCTAGTAAGAAGCTACGGTAGCCTAGTAAGAAGCTACGGTAGCCTAGTGGTTTAGGCATGCGGCTGCTAAGCGGCGGTCGTGGGTTCGAATCCCGGCTCGTACCAATGAGTTTTTCGGAACTTATGTACGGAATATTTACCGTTAGCTTTTCGGTGAAGGAAAACATCGTGAGGAAACCGGTCTAATCCCAATAAGGTCTAGTTTTCCCTCTGGGTTGGAAGGTCAGATGGAAGTCGCTTTCGTAAAACTAGTGCCTATCCCAAATCTTGGGATTAGATGTCAAAAGCGGACCCCGGGCTCCCTTACACAACCGGGAATAACGCTAGGAGGATGATGATAAATAAACTCCTTATTGTACATACAGGGAACAGCCAAGGGGCAAATGTATTGTAAATTGGCCCACTCTAACGTCACGGCTCTCGCACTCCGCGCGACTACCTAAATGAACGATCATAACCTTATTGAAATTTGAACGAAGCCACCTACTCCATTTAACATTCCATTTTGCACTTGAAAGGAATTTTATTGTATTCCGAGTTTGACAACGTTTTCATATAATATAATTTCGCCATTGTATTCCCTATTTTCTTTGTAAATTTAATAATAATTAGGTTCTCTGTGGAATAATGAAAAACGAGGCGCTGGTTTGTTAATTAATTATGACGCATTGTTAAACACCGAAATGACTTAAGTATAATTTGTGGGTACCCAATACATTTTAATATTATCAAATAACAGAAAAATATTATAAGTACTGAGCATTATACCTTTATTTGCGGATTGTCTAGGCACAATTTCCTCAATAATCCTGGAACATAGTAATTTACAAGCCATGTTCGTGCTAGGTGATTTTAACTCCCATCCAAACGAACCATTCTATCGCGAGTTGATGAACTTTTGTACTGATCAACAATGGTTATGTGCGGATGTGGAGAAACTTGGTCCAAACTCAGATACATATACGTATGTTAGCGACGCTCACGGTTGTAGGAGATGGTTGGACCATTGTATAGTGACACAAAGTGCTTTTAACATGATTCATAAAGTAGCGGTTATGTGTGACGTATTTTGGTCCGACCACTTTCCGGTGATATTTGAGTGTAACTTAGGTAGGTTGAAATCTATCACCAATGTGAATGAAAATAAAGTGGAAAATAGAGTGTTATGGGGTGAACGGACAAGTTACCAGGTTGAGGCATATCGTGATTTGTGTAACGAGCGTTTGAAAACGATTGACTTTCCAGTGGTACTTAAAGGATGTTGCGACGGGACTTGCACAAATCGCGATCACATTGTTATACTGGATAAAATGTATGATGACGTCATATTTACTCTTACAGATGCTGCAATAAATACTTATAGGAGCAAGAGCAGAAGGAAGGGTGGATATGTCGCTGGTTGGAATAAGTTCGTGGCGGGTCCTCACAGGGAAGCCAGGCTGCATTTCATCCTTTGGGAAAACGCGGGCAAGCCGCGTCAAGGCCAGTTGTTTGAGCGAATGAACAGCAGTAGGAGGGAGTTCAAGGCCAAACTTAAGTGGTGTCAAGACAGGCAGGATCAGTTGAGCATGGACGGACTTGCCCTCGCTCACAGTGGCAACAAATTTAATGAGTTTTGGAAGATGACCAAACGTATGAATGTTTCGCCGGGTTTGCCTGTGAGTGTAGGGGACTTGAGTGAGCATGGAGACATTGCAGAGTTATTTAGACAGCATTTCAAGGTGAAATCTCTGCTGCAGGATACGTCATCAAATGTAAATGATCTGGGTAGTGCTGGGGCCTTCGGTCAGACCAGGAAGACTTTCTTCACAGCAAAAATGATAGCAGATGTTATTAAAAAAATGCAGAAAGGAAAGTCTCCTGGCCACGATGGCCTCAGTATTGAACACTATAGATATGCTGGCGTACACCTGCCTAGGGTGCTCTCCATGTTCCTCAATATGTGCATGGGTCATGCATACCTGCCTGCAGCCCTTTTGAAGACCATAGTGGTCCCCATTGTTAAAAACAAAACGGGTGATCTGTCGGACAAAGGAAACTATAGGCCAATCTCTCTTGCCACGACAGCCGCGAAACTACTAGACAGTATGCTAAACTCGACACTGGATAAGTATCTGAATATCCACGATGCCCAGTTTGGATTTAGAGCAGGACTGTCAACAGAAAGTGCTATCCTGTGTCTGAAGCATACTGTCGGGTACTACACGGCTAGAAAAACACCGATATATGCCTGCTTCCTGGACCTCTCCAAGGCCTTCGATAGAGTGGACTACAATATTCTCTGGGCAAAACTGGAGGAAGCAGGTATTCCGGGTGATTGTACAGGCTTGTTGAGGTACTGGTACCAAAACCAATTAAACCAGGTGAGATGGGCCAGGACTTTGTCCACAGATTACAGGTTGGAATGTGGAGTACGGCAGGGGGGCCTGACGTCTCCTAAACTGTTCAATTTTTATATGAACGAATTATTAGGCGAGCTCAGCAGCATGCATGCCGGATGCTATATCGAAAACACGTGTGTCAACAACATAAGCTACGCAGATGACATGGTGCTGCTGAGTCCGTCTATAGGGGCCCTTAGACAGCTAGTGGCCAAGTGTGAGGAGTATGCGGCTGCACACGGGCTCGTGTACAACGCCACTAAGAGCGAAATAATGGTGTTTAAAGCGGGTAAAATTGGGCCGTATTTTATACCTCCAGTGGTTCTTGGTGGGGCTGTACTCAAGGTAGTGGACCGCTTTAAGTACTTAGGCCACATCATAACGGAGGACCTGTGTGATGATAGTGATATCGAGAGAGAGCGTAGGGCGTTGTCGGTGAGGAGTAATATGCTGGCTCGCAGATTCGCTAGATGCTCAGTTAATGTTAAAATAACGCTGTTCAAAGCGTATAGCCAATCTTTTTACTCTAGCGGTCTGTGGGTTCGGTATACCAAACGAGCCTACAACGCCCTACGCATACAATACAACAATGCCTTCAGAATGCTGTTGAGACTCCCAAAGTGGTGCAGTGCGTCGGAAATGTTTGCAGAGACGCGCACGGACGATTTTCACGCCATAATGCGAAAGAAAACCACGTCGCTGATGGGTCGCGTCAGGGAAAGTCAAAATGGCATTCTGAAGGTACTAGCTGGTAGATTTAATTGCAACATATTGTGGCACTGGATCGAGCGGGTCAGAACTACTTTGACGTATGTCAAGTAGTACTGCAGTTCTTTTTTTTATGTATTATAATAATTGCTAACATAGTTTTAAGTTTATTTTGTTACTAACAGTATATGGATCACATGGTCTGAAATAAAACGATTGAATTGAATTGAATTGAAAATTGAATTATAAGGATCTATGTTTATAGTACTTGATAAGCACTGCATCACTTCATAGAAAGTCCTAATAAGTGGACCGACCGTTTATGTTTTTTTTTGTAAGGTTACTTATAATATTGTCTTTGATTTTCAAGATTACTAATCACTAAATATTTAAAACAGGAGCGTATTGACAAGTTATGTGACATTAGGTTTTTCCTCACACAATTATCCTATACTATTAAACGAGCAATATTTGTATTAGCAATCACGTTCTTGAAAACGGCTCCAACGATTTCGATGAAATTTGGAATACAGGGATTTACGGGGGCAAGAAATCGATCTATATAAGTCTCATGTCCGGGAAAATCGTATTCTCCGTATTTTTTTCACCCGAGCACAGCTCGGTCACCCAGGGACTAAGATATAACATAATTAAGACAAGACATAAGGCATTTATTTAACAAATCGTTTACACGTAGTAACATGTAATATGGTGTGGATGATGTATGGTGAATAAATGAGTATGAGTATAAGAACCTGTCCCAGCAAATAGGCTTTGCCTGTATCGCAGGAGACCAAATTACATTTTACATTGCATGGATTAACATTTTATAAAGGTTTTAAGTGTTTGACTTTTGTTGTAAGAACAGCAAACGCATTGTACGTTGAACCAATAAAATTAGTTTCAACAGTACAATACTGCTTCATCCTGTATTAACTAATATCCAGTTATTCAAGCAGTTCTATGATTTAGTTAGGGGAAATCCTTTGGCTCCAACAAAACAACTTAACTCGAATACTTCGGCATACTCGAACAATTTCACGTGAGTACAGTCCTGGCTATGATGCACCTAGTAAAGTTACAGTTGATTAAAGACTTGCGTTGTTGAGTATAGTTTTACAGTTTGTAGGTTCTAAGAACAGCCCTCGGGTTCGGGTGAAATAGTGATTTTGGTATAAAAACGGGTAAATAAGAGCAAGCGAGAGAGAGGCAAATGCAAAATATTGCTTTATACTTTCGTGCATAGACGAAGAGCACAAGATCTCAAGCGAGAGAGACTACATTTTAAGGTTTACTTTTGCCCGTGATCCTACGATTACTCAGTACAACTAGGACAAGCTATCGTAATAATAATACCATGACCGAGCGTGATGGTAGTATAGAAATCTCAATAAGTGTGACAGTAAGGGATGTATCATTCGTTACCCTTGTCACATTTCCACTTTTTTATTTGCCTCAACTAAGTATGAGGTTGCGGCAAATAAACCATTACCCGCCCAAATTAAGTAGGCTGTTTATTGTAAGCCGTCAGTAATTTTAAGACCAGATCTTAATTTAGCTGCATAGGAGCCTTTGCGTTCCTTATGGTGGCATCGGTATAGCCCCTTTGTAGTTAACTATAATTACTCAAAGATTTCGCCTTGTGTTAAGGCTGAACTGGTTTAACCTCAGGTGGTGCGAATCTCGGGGTGGGTGTCGTTAGTAATTCATAAGTTGCGTATGAGTCTATTTAATCCATTTTCCGATACAATATTCCGTTCCTGACTTGCACTTCGCGTAAATCTTCCTAACTAACTACAATAACCCGTAGGTATATTGTCTTCAATGTACCAGTTTAGGTAAAGACAAGCTTTTACACAGACCAGGCGAAATTCAGTCTTATGTTAATTTCATTAAGACTGTGGCAGGGTAAAACTATACAAATATTAATACCACGAGCTCTTTCCACCTATGTACTCACTTTTATCAAATTCTGGCGAAATAAAAATCGCGATGGGAATAAATTTAGACACTATTGCTACCACACCGGTATTGCTAAAGCTTCCATGCAGCATTAAATGTTTTATTTTTTTTAATTCAGTTCCCCTCTCCGAGTATTTACTGATTGTGAATATGTTTCAAGCGTGTATTATGTGCACCCGGTCTAACAGATATCACCAAGCGTGAGTAAAATCAGGACACACTGATAAGCAGATGTAATACGTAATTATTCATATTGTGATATTGGTCACATGGTGGAAACACCCGCAATACATTTAATCAATCCGTTGCCATCTTCACATGAGTAAGCACGCATCGTGATTTATGATACGTAATGGTTCACTAGCTAAATAGATACGGTTACTAATTGCGATTGCGGTCGAATTTAGAGAAGACAGCGTCTTAGGGGCAGTTACACAACGGCGATTTATTGCAGCGATAGAAACGCGCCTTTCATGAACGCGTTACTGCCGTGAGACAGTAGTCATAGATAACCTGTCAAAATCACCTGTGCCTTGTTTGTGTTTCGTTTTTAGCGCTGCAATAAGTAGCCATGTGTTATAGGTACTGCTCCAAACACATTCAGTGCCGAGAATCGCTACGCGCTACGCTCGTAGTCGATCCCGGGTTTTCCCCGTATATAGTAGAAAGCGCCTACGACGTAGGTGCCCGCTAGGCGGGTTCTTGGCTGTGAAAGTATGAAGGCGTATGTCACGTTGGAATTGGGTGAAATGTCCAATTTTGAGGCACTAACAAGACTCTTAAATTAGCAATTCTGCCCCCGTTGCGAAGAAGGGCGCATGTCACATTTTTGTCAAAATTGAGATATATATACTGCCGTGATCAGCAAAAAAAGGCGCGTCTGACAATATTTTTTATTTTATCCCAGGAAGCCTACAAAAAGAGTTACCGTAAGAAAAAAGGGCGCTTTTACACGCATTTTCTCACTTAAACCACATTAAACTAAATGGGAAAATCGTTTGTCCGAAATACATTGAAGACCTTAAATGTAAAGGCGTAAGTGCGTATATGCGCCCATTTGCTTTTTCACTTTTTTAACATTTCCACAAAATAAAAGACGCAACTTATGATCTGCTGTTTGATAAAAAGTTGAAAAGACGCAAGTGGTCACCTGCGTCTTTTTAAGTAAGTCTCAGCTTTAGAGCATTATTGTTGAATTTGACGCATACGTCATTACCACAATATAAGAAAGGTGCTAGTGACCACAAATCAAATCAGTCAAGTATCAAATATATCATTGAAAAGACGCTTGTGTTTAAATGCGTCCTTTATTTAGGAGAAAGAGGGGTTATATCTGATATAGACTTAAATGAATGGCAGCATTCTAATTGGGCTTCGTTAATAGGACGTAAATTACTAGTATTTTCCAAACATTTTTTTACTAGGATGAAAAGGAAAAACCCGGAAAATAAAATAAATAAGAATAAATTATAGAATTAATAAAAACTAAAGTGTGCGAAAAGTACTTGCCTAACTAAAGTCGTTTACAGAAGATCTCTATCTCTTTTCATTTGGCCACAGCAAATTTATTACTATTTAATTTACTTAAACATTTTTTTTTCGGTTTCGACATCATGTGACAAGCGCCCTCCTTCGTAACGGGGGCAGAATTCGTCATCAATTCATTTAAATAAATAAAAAGTAAAGCAGCTTCAACTTTCAATTCGCCACTGAACTGCGATGAAATACAAATCGTACAGAATTGCGAAATATGTATTTTGGTGTAAAAAGAAGTGCAGTGAAAACTCACTGCTGGCTATTATGTTTCTTTGCCATCTGTATTCCTTTTTGGGAGTTAGTTCGTTCGATGGTCCACTTCATGCGTCTGTTGTAGGGGAAGGGGGTGTGAAATCGGATAGCGGGTCAAAGCAGATATTATGCTATTTCACATTTCCGCTATCGCTGACTCGTTCCGACACGTTAGACAGTACGGGCAGAGGCCACTCAGTGCGATTGCAAATGGCGTCAAGTGAAGTGCATCGTGTCGCGTTGCTGTGGACGAAAAAAGTTAAAACATGTAATTGATGTAATATTTCAACTTTTTTCATCACGTATCAAACCACTGTCAGTGTGAGAGTATGTTAGTTAACATTTTAAGTCGATACAGTGACTATTTGAGTTATGCTTTTCGATATTGTTCCTATTTTAGACCATGAAATTCTTGCGTATTTATTTCGTTCGTCAAATTAAGGCCGTTGGGTAGAAGCAGACGGGGTGAAATCGGGTATCCGGTTGTCCGGTGTGTCTGAAATGGGCAATGTACGGTGTGTCTGAACTGGGCCCACGAGGGTTGCACCGAGTGTACAGCACAGGAATTATTGTTTTTTGTATGTTATAGTTGTAAGTAATGAGCTAATGAGTATCCGTAATCACCCTATCATAAAAATAATGGTATCTGGTTTTACCCGTATATGAGGGGTGATATCGGATTTACTAAATCTAAGAAAATGTTGATTGATCTCTTAAGTAATAACTTGATCTCTTTAATTTTATGCCAAAAGAAAGAATAATACTTGTTGATTTTGATGTTATATATTTTTTTAATATATCTATGTGGACTAATTAAATATTGTTTTTTTTTCTTAACTATCCGGTGTTACCCCTCTCTCCCTGAATCCTCCTCCATGAATTCCCAGTTGTCTATGCAATGTCAGGATTTTCTCGTAGATGGCGTTTATTTTGTTGATTTAATTTCTTTGCGGAATCAAACTTCCTTACTTCTCGTTTATATCCTTGTGTGGGGGTCTGTCTGATTTTTGGGTATTACTTTTTTAAATTATTCAAAACTTGAAATTCGTAGAAGATCCTTCCAGAACCTTGTCAAATTTTGATAAACAAATTGGTGAAGTCTTCATTCTGTTGAAAGTAGCTTTGGACGGAAGAAGCTTTTTTTGCTTACATTTGAATACTCAAGCAGTTATTTTTGTCGGATTCATCAGTAAATCCAAGGCGCGGAAGTGCGCGTTCGCCAAATTTATTAATTCTTTCAGCTGTGATTAATATTTCTGAAGCTCCAGCCACAGCGCCACAGGAAGCCTATTATTGTGCTCAGCGAATGCTGGATTGGCTCAACCAACGCATATTGTAACAAGGCCGGACCTGAGGAGTGTTCGGCCGTCGGGTACGAGCGTTAAGAGGCTGCCGGTCGTCCACACGCTCTAAGACGCCAGCAGCTTTGCGTGGCACCCTGCTGGGAGGTGTGACCCATATTGTGGAGAAAGAGTTGGGCAGACCATCCAGTTCCGTGGTGTGCAGGCCTGCCGCGGCCTATTCATCATTACATCATCGAGTCGTCGTGTTCGTCGGACCCGGATCCACGATCGATCTGAACAGTATTTGTTTGAGTAGTGTAGTCTGCATTAACAATAAGTTCATAGTACGGTATCTGTGACACGTTCATTTTGTCGACATTGGGTGGCAAACCGTTAACGCTACGTATCCCGCCACTGAATAATTTTCCGGACGTACCCTTTCTCAAAATTTAGAAAGGCATTTTGCTCGCCACCGTATTTTTGCTTTCGATATACGCCTTAGATTTTTTCCCCCATCGTCCAGGTTCATTCACCCATCGCTCATACCACACATCCCTCATGAATTCATCCCTCACATCTATTTAAGAAAATCTGTGTCTTAATCTACGTGGTGTTCCGTGTTCGCGGTCTACGACCAAGCGTATGGGCGGCTTTGGTACCCCTACCTATATTAATTGCATTTTAGGACACTTTTTATGTGTCCAACGCTTAATTTTGATTAATTGAGTATATAATAAACTACCAGCAAATATTTTTAAATTAGAAAGCGATTACGAATTTAAGACTGCATTATATAACTGTTTAGCATCCAAAGGCCGTCCAAGAATATCTCAATGACATACATTCTTAGTATTATTAACTTATGCATGCGATACAAATTACATTCTTATATATATTTGGATATACTTGTGACCAAACATGTAGTGCTATTGTATTTCTTTGTAAACCACACGACCTATTTGTACCATGTTTAAGCAAATAAATGACTGATTACTGACTACTGAAAAAATAATTTGTGTAAAATTGGATACACTGAGGACAGAAAGAAAAACTTTTGTTTAATTAATGCCTTGTTCAAGGCATTCCGTTGAAGTCGGCGTATTAGGAATGTAATAATGAGTGGGAAACAAGATACGTGCTTGTCAATACACATCAGGTTTAAACAACATCTGTTGTACGGAGATTCTTCGAACCAAATTTCATTAGTGAAGTTTTCTGGAAATACTCTTTTGCTAGTAACTTGATACATATCGGTATTAACAAAATATATTGTACAATACAGGTACAAATGGCGAACTTAATGCCTTCACCTCGTACGTCTCCAAGTACTTTTGTAGTGCGGATTCTTATTCTAGACCAGATCTTATCTTAAGACTCATCGGTCTAACAAAGCAATAGGGGTGTAAACACCAAATAAAATAACCAATAGTGATACATTATCTCGAAAAAGTATTAAAAATATTGTCAAATGGAGAAAAAGTAAAGCAGGGGATTGAATAATCACAAATTTATAAGTGTACAGAGTTTTAAGAGGGTATATTCTGTCCCTTTTCCACAAAACGCACCTTCATTATGTAACATTCACTATGTACGTATGTATATTCACGTGTTCATTTACTATGACGGTCAGGGATCGTGACGTCATGAAGTATTTCGCGACCGAAACAGTAATTAAATTTTAAACCGATAGCAGACTATGTCCTTGTGACGGGTTATTTCCCGAGACGATGGAAGGTCCATCTTCCTACACAAAACAGGCACAAATCACAAAGAACCGACCTCTTATAGACCAATTACGTTACTTAATATAATGTGGAAGCTATGTGAAAGGCTAATACAAGGTACAGTCGACAAGATGCAACCCCCATTTCAACATGGCTTCACCAGGTTCAGAGGGACCGCTACACAGATTGTCCGTACTGGTAAGATAATAACAGACGCACTTGCACTTGGGGTAAGTGTATCTATGATATGCACGGACCTAAGCAAAGCATTCGACTCGATTAACCACAAAGGCCATTAAGAAACTGCAGAACGCTGACGCTCCTTCCAACGTTATAAAAATCATAGAAAACTACTTAGAAGATCGATGGATAATAGGAAAATTTCGTACGATGAAAGGAGAATTAAAGAAGCTACCACACGGCGTGCCCCAGGGATCGATTCTTGGCCCCGTCATCTTCAATATTTACGTCTACGACATATGGGATAGTCACGACAGGATTCGAGGTCTGAAACTATCTCAGTACGCGGATGACTTATGTATCCTAAATAGAGCTATGAAACCTGATCACGCCATATTAAAAGCGGAATGGGCGGCCGAAACCATTGTTAACTACTACGATAGATGGGGTTTGACATGCAATGTAGACAAAACAGAATGTATCTTGTTCACAAAGAAGAAGAAATATAAACCGACGGTTAAAAAAAAAACCAGACGTTCACTTACAAAAAAGACATAAAGTATCTTTGACAAAACCCCTTAAAATGAACCCACATACCGACAAAGTTGTTAAAAAATTAAAACAGGTTAGAGGTGCTCTGGGACCCATCATTGGCTTTTATGCCAAAACGGATTTCGAAGTCAAACTGGCAATCATCCAAGCTTGCATCCTCCCTATCATGGATTATGGAGTGGTACAGTTACTCGAATCTACTAAAAATAGAGAGACAATACAGAATGGCGCTCAAGAGCGCCGGTCAGTTCTCAAGACCTACCCACGGAAACGCTCTGGGAAATCGCGGATCACCTTCGAGCCACTGACCTAAATCGCAAAATGCTGGACAAGGTAGCAACTCTGGGTATAGAAGATTTGGACACACCTGGGGACGCTTACCTGGCACACGGCGAATTTAACTCGCTATTAACAAATAATAGAATAGGTGAAATCACATATATACCAAATAAAGACATGAGGCGCTGGCCCCGAGGGACGGCGGCTCCACGTTCCCTTCGAATTAAATAAATGTAAAATATGAAACACAACCAACACTAACATCCTTAACTCAACACATGTGACATAACACCTACAGCTTACACAGATCTTTTAGACATAAGTTAGCTGACACAATCCTGCGGGAACTAAAGGATGTAAACCCTAATAGGTAATAAACGTTTTCTCATTCTCATTCTCATTCACAGTAATTTACTTCATTTTCCATGCAAAGGTTAGTACAAATTGCACGGTGTGACGTCATACTTTAAAGCCAATCAGTATGAAGCGTTTCGGCTGATGTCAGCGAGGTCCGTCTTTAACTCGATTTTTTGGGTATTAATGTCCTTTAAATGTAGTTGCTTCCATTCAAACATTTGTTCATCTACAAAAACTGGTTCGAATGGCATCGTAAACAAATTTAAGGTCACAAGCCCATTGGGTCTTTATTAATCGCTCGTACAATAGGGTTGTCACCCGGCCAACACACAACACTAACAATGTCCGGTGATGTAATGGACGATGTTTTTCGACGCTCGCTTTCTCCAATGACTGAATTCCACGCAGTTGATATGACGATGTTTTTTGATTTCAACGGCTTCACGTCCTTTTCTACTATCTGAGAAATGACATTCTATGTAAAACGGCAGTTTATGTCAAAGTTCAACATTGGAACAATATTACGTCCATCAATTTGGATGCATCCATTTAATTTTGTCCCAGTGACAAATATAGCGCCGCGCCTATGTCGAAACAAAAAACTTGTATTTCACAAAGTCGTGTGGATTTCATGGAATTAGACTTTTTCATAATAATAATCGCCTTCAGTCGTGAAATGCGACAATTATAATTGGCATCTTTCCTAAAAAATCTATTTAGTCCGTCAGTTAGATTTTAAAAAATATTGGACACGTATTTTTTACTAATCAAACAAAAAAAATTAATTTGCCAATCAAACAAAAAAATATGGAGATATAGCTCGTTAAAGTTCCGTGTGTCGTCACATTATGGTACATAACCTTCATCATCTTTTGTTTGATTGACAAATTAAAAAAATAGTGTCCAATATTTTTGATAATCTAAATAATCTTTGACGGACTAAATGGAATTATATTTTTTTTACGCAGGAAAGTACCCAATTGGCTAACTTTTCGAATAAGCGTAAGGACAACTCAACTGTCACTTGTCCCAAAACGTCAACTGTCCCAAACAGAACACTACTTAAATCCAGCTAACGTTACGCAATCGACCAGCAAGTGGTTGAGACAGGCGTAGAGGGAACTCATGTCACGGATCGTAACACGCTTTGCGGTCTCTCATACGCCCTCATATGCGGTCCAACGCCTCCACCCTCGGCTTCAGCAAACGACATGGAAACGCCATACAGCCACTTGCACTAATAAGCCACACCACGAATCGGTCACATTTGAGATATTTTTTCGTGGATTATTTACTTCACCCTCGTATTGCAGAGAATGGAGGCAAACCCGCGGGAAAAAAATATAGCTTATGACCAACCAGAAAGTCCGTTCTATACACAGGTTAAAGAATTTTTGAAATTGGATTAGTTGTTTAAGAGATTATCCATTACAAGTAGATACAAAAAATAAAACTTACAAAGCAACAATCTCTTTGAAGAACAGACTCACGCACTGGCAAAACACTCGAGCTCCTCCTGTTGACTCTGTCCGTGCTGCTGAAGCGCTTCCCGCTTGACAAAAACAGCCGTGGCCTATCTGGAGATCTTTAAACAGACTGCGCTCTCAGGTCGGCCGCAGTAGGGGCAACTTATTGAAATGGGGTATCCTGAGCGGCTCAGACGCCCGGTTTATGTGCGGGACGACCCCTCAAACCATGGCACATTATGCTGTCTTGTCCGGCGTGCCCGTACACATGCTCCACACAAGACCTCCGGGACGCGTCAGATAGGGCTTTAGCAGTCGCTAGTTTCTGGTCCCGCACAATCAAACCCAGGAAATAGGAAACCATCGACACGAGAAGAAGAAGAACAATCTCATAGATAATTAGTTTTTAATTGTATAATTGTATTGTACCTCCTATGTATGTTAGTCTTTAAGGTATTTGTTACTATGGGCCTTAAATGCCTGAAATAAATAGTTTTATTATTATTGTAGTGTCGCGTAAGATCTTTTACAGGGTTATGTAAAATGATATTCCAGTGCCGAAGGTACGGTTAAGCGAGAAAGGCGATGCGTTTTGACACTTTCAGAAATGTCAGAAAGATAGAGAGAACGTGTTTTTGTAACATCGCAAGGAAACCGGTCCAATTCCAACAAAGTTTAGTTTTCCCTCTGGGTTGAAAGGTCTAATGGCAGTCGCTTTCGTAATCGCTAGTGCCTACGCGAAATTGTAGGATTTAGGTGCCTAAGCACACCCCGGGCTCAACCAGGAAAAGTATTTGTGAGTACACTAGGCTTTCACATATATCACTGCAGCAACTGCACCTGTTCTATGTTCAGAGGGGTACCACAGCGGAGTTGGTGCGTGATCATCTGACGGCAATCTGCGGCAGTGACGTGTGCACGGTTGAAGTTTTAAAATCACGCGGTTACTACTCTTCCTTTAAGCTTGGAGTGCCGAGTGACGCTGAACTTATTATATCGCCTGATAATTGGGCCGAAGGTATTTGTGTCAAATCTTGGCAGCAGAACTTTCGTGAGCGCCGATGGGAGAGACGCGACAGTGGCTCGTCCCCGTTGTAAAAACTTTATTTATTATTATTTACCAAAATGTACGCGGCTTGCGATCTAAAACGGATATTTTTCTAATGAGTGTAACACATTGCAATTTTGATATTATCGTATTGACTGAGACTTTTTTGACAAGTTCTGTGTGCGAAGGTGAGCTCTTCCCCAGCGGGTGGCCCGCCGAGACCGCTTGGGCGACGCCGGCTGGGGCGGGGTGCTGCTGGCCGCACGCGAGCACTAAGTATTCTATGCGTATTCACCAAGATATTGATGGGCTTACACCTGACAAGGAGCTGTTATTTGCAATTATCTCTTACAATAATTTGAAATTTTTATGTTGTGTCGTATATTTACCGCCTAGTTATAATAGAAAACAGTACGACTGTCATGAATTGAAAATGCAGTATGCGCCTATCCCAACTTACATTTTATTTTATTTGGTGATTTTAATCTTAATTCGTGTTGTACTAATTTAAAAACTGACGTTGATATTTTTTGTAATTTTTGTAAGCTAACTCAGTATAATAGTGTTGTAAACGATCTTGGCGACATGTTGGACCTCGTGCTGAGTGACCTGGATGGAAAAATCTTTTCTGTGTCCAATGGCACTAATGAAATGTTGGTTCCAATGGATGCGTACCACCCGCCACTTACGGTGTTGGCATTGATACCGCGTGGCCTACCTCCGCTGCCGTCGGCGGTGCCGCGCCCGCGCGCTGCTTCGCACCCCGACTGGGACTGGCGTAAAGCCGGCTATGAATCACTCCATTTGGCCCTCTCTGCCATTGATTGGGACGATCTCCTGGCGACCAAGGATGTGCTACTGAAATACTATACGTTAAACTTTATTCGTGCGTCAGCCAGTATGTTCCCCTTTGAAAGCGCTCTAGTATTCATTCCAAGTACGTATACCCAAAATGGTACTCAGGAGATATTATTCGGAACATTAAACTCAAACACTTCCACTTGAAGAAATTCAAGCGTGATGGGAACGATTTCAATAGGAATATGTTCAAATACTATCTAATTGATAAAGCGTATGATCTGTACATAAATAATTAATGTTCAAAATTGTATTGTATCCCTGCAAAATTCTGGGAATACGTTAAGGACAAAAAAAGAGACCGACAGCACGTGACGAATTTTTCCATCTTGATGGGGAGACAGTTTGTGGACAGTGCGCAGCTGATGCCTTCGCTAGGTACTTCAGCTCGGTGTTGACATTTTTACTTGTACTCGAGGCAAAATACGGTTTTGAAAAACATTAATTTATAATAGTGTGTTTTTTTTTTCATTTCATTTTAAAACATTATTCTTAGATGCTTTATTCAAGAGTCCAACAAACCTTCCATCCAGAAGTATTTATATAGGTTTTAATAAAGCATGAATTGTTTTATTTATTATTTATCTTGAATATTATAGAGCAAATGTGTTCGGGCCGCGCGATTACCCGACCGTTTATTCTGTAAGCGGCTCCGTGAACGCGCCTCTTTGCTTTTGACAGTGACACTTGACTTGTCATAAATTTTCACACGTAACACGTCAGAGTTCGGTGGAACAACGTGCTTTGTTTTTTGGGTTGTAATCGCTCGTTTTGTGGACAAGGTCCGAGTGTTTTGTTGGGATATTTGGTGAAGTGTTTCGAGACTCGTGTTGGTGGCCTGAAGGCCCGAGTCGTTTAAGTGGAAAAAGAACATTTGGTGAAGAAAGGTGACGGGGGATTTGGCGCCTGGGATTGGAGCCGCGCCTTGTTGGCAACAGCCCGCGGAGCCCCATCAGCGACCACAACAGACTTGTAACTTGACATGATGACCTTTGACGGCTAACTAGACAGACTCTACCATATCGTGTCGCCGGTGGTCATGTAAGTTGATACCATATGACCCGCGTATCGCGTGGCGGTTTGGCTCGCTCACACTAGGAGCGGAGTGGAACAAAATGTAAATGAACCAAAATAAAGATAAAACCTTTTTTTTTCTACTTCTGTACCGTTATCTGTCATTTATATAGGCTGTGGCTCAAATACAATGACACCATTAATAAGTCGTCGAAAAACTCTATGCTCTATGGCCCAAAAAAGTACTGTTTAGCGTTTTTTTATGGTACATACATACATTTTTCATATAAAGCACTGTTTAACTTTTTATTAATCGGCCGCTGTATTGCTGTGGTACCAACTTCATAAACAAATATTTCGAAATTAAAGTATTTTTTTACGATTTAACATTTGTATATTATGAATTATTTTCAACAATAATAATATATCATCATCTATTGTGTGTTAAATTACATGTTTTATAAATTCTTGGTATTATTTATGAAAATAATAGTTTGAATTCGGTCCGGGCCCCGATTCGGTTTCGTTCGGATGGCAAGTGCCTATAAATTAAAAACAAAACAAACCATAAACAAGAGGTGTCACATTTCCGATTTCCCACCAAAATATTATACAGTATATAATGAAAAGATGAAAGATGATAAACTATTAAGATTTTATTTGTGTTTGTGAAGACAAAAGTGAACGTTTCCTTTAAATTGGTCGAAGAAATTAGTAACTGCACTCCTGAAGAAATTGTGTGAGTAGCAAAAGTACGAATAGAAAACTTGCTGCCTGAAAAGTCTAACTATTCTGTAGTCTGCTATTTATTTAAAATTTGTCGTAGAAAAAGTATTGTACGCAACGGTGTATAACTGGTCATACGTAAAACGCTCGTGGCGTCTTTAATTGCGATGCTCGCCAAAGCTCGTATCACAAACCACGCCACTTACGTTTTAAGGCCGTTCTTATACAACCGTTGCATAAAATACTATTTTGACTTTTCAGAAGCTAGTTAAGTTATCGTTTTTTTGATGTCTGGAATTTTGTTGGATTTGGTCGCTAGGTAACTATTTAATTGATAATATATCCATTACATTTAAATAATCAGCTATTATAAATTATTTCCAGATTTGTCATTTTTTCCATACAAGTTGTCAGTTCATTGCCTGGACTATTGTGCATGTTTACCTTTTTTTTTATTTTAGTGTGTAAGCGATTTGAGTGTAAGCTTGCATTGTATTATTGTGTGAATAAATGAATTGCAATGCATTTCGGAATCATATGGGAGTAAGTAAGGTATGAATTTAAATTAAATTGTTGGTTTCTAAATGGACGCCCTGCAGACATGAAACGTAATTTGTATGAAGCTTCTGCCCGTCAGCAAAATAATAAATTCAAATGGAAGCAAAAATTTGTAAAAATATTTTCTTCGGACAGGATTGCAACCCCAGTTCCCAACCGCTAACTTAGTAAATGTTACGGTTTTTCAACGTCTATTTAAATAACATAAATTTGTACACAGATGCTTCTGCTTGGTATAAGAACATAAGATATGCTATGCGTTCTGAGTTTTAGAAATCCTTTTACGAGTAATAAATATTAACACTGCGGAGAGAGGTCTACGTTAGTCATGATTCAATAATTGATTGATGTATTTTCATAGCCAGCTGCCAAAAAGACCTATTGCCCCAGAGACGTCAATATACAGCGTGTATTTTTAATATTACCTCAAATTGTAACCAGACGTAGGTTTTAGGGATGTGAACCGATTTTGCAAGAAAATTTTCTTAACCTACCTGTTGCATACTGGCCATTGACAATGTATTTGTCTATGGTGTCATTCTAGTGTTCTATTGTCGATTGATTTGAATTAAGTTTGTGTCATTGCTTTACTACAATGGTCGCTTAATAAAGCTCTTAAAATATCTAAACAGTCGTTTCTCTTGGATATAAAACATGGTGTCAAAATTGGTCAGAAAATGAATCATAAAGAACCTGAGAAAATTCTACAATAAAAAAAACATGAGTCAAGAAGATTCTCAAGAAACGTCCATAATAGGCTCGATAAAACCGTTGAGAATCGACAGCAACGTAACTGAAAAATGGCGTTCGTGGAAACAAAAATTAGAAATTTACATAGAAGCAAACAATTTAATAGATTTCGCAGAAACAAGGAAGGTCGCCATATTTTTGAATTTCCTCGGAGATCAAGGTCTAGAAATATTTAATTCCTTCTCTATTGACCGCAAAACTGTTAAACTAGAAGAAGTCATCGAAAGGTTTGATGCAAAATTCAATCCTCTGAAAAACCTAACCGTTGAACGTTACAATTTCTTCTCACGTCAACAAAACAACGACGAAGAATTCGAAGAATACGTCACTGCTATCACCAATCTAAGTAACTCGTGTGAATTTGAAACATTGCGTGACAGCCTAATAAAAGACAAGTTCGTAATCGGCATACATGACAAACATGTCAAACAACGTCTACTGCAAGAAGAAAATCTTAACATAGAAAAATGCCTCAGAATAGCAAATATCATGAAACTTTCGCACGAAAGATCGTCTAAACTACACCACAATGCCGAAATTCAAGAGACCATCAATGCGGTGTCGCAATCACATCACAATCATCAAGCAAGGTCAAGAACCAGAAATTTTAGTCCAGCACCACCACGGAGTGAGTCGCGCACATCTATGAATAGTCAACATTACAAGAACTTTCGTCAGCAAGATCATCGAAGCCCCAGCGTGACATGTCAACGCTGCGGACAAATCCATCGCTTCAGATGTCCAGCCAAAGGAGTCAAGTGCAAGATCTGCAATCGCCGTAACCACTATGAGAAATGCTGTTTCTTTAATAAAGGTCATGTCAACATGGTAAGCAATAATAGCGATACTTACATCATTCATTCGATTGAGAATATGTCAAAAATGAACAAGAATTGGATATTGAATATTAGAGTCCATGATAAAAATTAAGAATGTCAAATTGACACAGGTGCGGAAATAAACATTATTTCAAAGTACACTTTAGACAGCCTCAATGAAAATGTCCCAATATTATATGCCAGACATAAACTATGTTCTTTTACAGGTAACCCAATACCCATTATCGCAGGGTGCTATTTAAAGTGCACATTTTCAAACAATAACACAGCAAATGTCTATTTTGCAGTAGCAAATTCTGTGTGTCAAACTATAATTGGTCAAAGAACCTTTGAGAAACAAGGTATAGTCAAAAGAATATTAAATATTAATAAAGAAAAGGACAGTCAGATTCCTAAGAAGTCATGTCTTACGTCAAGGTCAGTGCATAACACTATACAGAATGTTTCTGATAATTGTCAATTCAATTTTAACGACTTAGAACAGGAGGTTGAAATTCATGTGAATTTACTTACTTCACACTTAGCTATTACTAAAGAGAAACTTAATAAGATTCTTGAACACACTAACAAAGATGAGTCATTACAGAGATTAAAACTTTATTTTCAAAATGGATGGCCTAACTCTAAAAACCAAATAAATCCTATTGTTTCTCCATATTGGAACATTAGAGATGAAATTCATGTCATAAATAACTTGCTATTTAAAGGTCAAAGTGTCATAATTCCCATGTTATTAAGGTCTGAAATACTGTCTATTCTACATGAAGGTCATTTAGGCATAGAAAAGACTAAAGGTCAAGCTAGAGGCACAGTTTATTGGTCGAACATCAACAGCGACATAGTCTAAAATAAAACAATGTGAATATTGCCTAATGTATATGAATAACAAGCCAAAAGACCCAATTATGTCACATGAACAACCTATATATCCTTGGGAGAAAGTTGCTATAGATTTATTTGACCATAATTCAAGAAAGTATTTACTTGTAGTAGCTTTCTATTCTAACTACATTGAAGTTGTTCATTTGACTAAAGGCAGTGACAGCAATGCTGTAATTGCTAATTTGAAGTCTATATTTGCCCGACATGGTATTCCATTACAGTTACTTAGCGACAATGGTCCTCCTTTCAATTCTCAAGCATTCAAAGTATTTTCTTTGAATTGGGATTTTGAACACATAACTTCCAGTCCATACTTATCTAGATCTAGGTCTTGCAGAAGTGTCTGTCAAAATTATCAAAAACGTTTTCATAAAGTGTGAGGAATCAGGAACAGATCCTTATCTTGGTTTGTTGCACTATAGGAACTCACCGAGAGGAAATCTTAGTTCACCTGCTCAATTACTTATGTCACGACAATTAAGAACTAAATTACCTGCTAAGACTACTAATTTAAAGCCTAAGGTAGTGAATTTCAAGCTTCATTCGGAACATAGAAAACTAGATCTCACTATAATCAACATGCCAGAAAATCAGTTTCTTTGAAACCTAATGATTTTGTTTATTTCAAAAAGAAACCCAATGATAGAGTATGGAATAAAGGCACTATAGTCTCTGAAACTAACTGTCCCCGTTCGTATATAGTTAAGGATAGTGATAATGTTTCGTATAGCAGGAATCAACAGCATATTTTTCTTCCAGAAAAAAGGGAGAGCCTGACTAGTACAAGTTATGACAATAATTTTTATAACTCATATCCTTTTGATTCCTATAATAGTCCACATTCCGTTGTATCATCAACCCCGTCTCCTTTTAGTTCGAACAACAGTCCGGATTCGTACCTTTCATCCAGATCGAACAATGAGAACAACAATACTTTTCCTGTACCAGATACTCATATATAGAATTATAACGCCTAGAAGGATAGTTTCATACGGCCGACGCGCCAAGCGTGAGGCATAAAATGGATTCATGTAGTTGTGATCAACTCGTATTTACACGCGCCAATACGCACACAAACGCACCAATAGTGTTGCCAGCGCATACACATTCCCTGAAAATATATATTATAATAAAACTACAATATGTAAGTTACGTACGCCCAAGATGAATTTTCTAATTTGTTGACGATGTCATTACCATGGTAACCATAACGCCGCTCTCGCAACATAAAAATATTTGGTCTCCATACAAAGTTTCATCCCCTTTTTTGATGAAATTTGACATAAATTATAGCCTATGTCCTATTCTGCTACATAAGGTACATTACTGGAAAGTTTCATAAAAAATCGTCCAGTAGTTTTTGAGATTGATTGGAACGTACAGCCATCCATCCATACTTTTGCATTTATAATATTAGTAGGATAATTTAGGAGTTCCTATGGCCACCTTCCGTCCTCATCATCAGGCCCGCTCGGAAGTACCATAATATTGCATTGTCACCTGATTTAAAACACGTGTACAAAATTTAAACTCGATTCAACTCTGGGATGTTAGTCAAAATTGACTTGCAAGACTTGACCTAGATATACTGAAACATACACGGGGAGTCAAGTAAAAGCTTGGTACAAATCAAGTGATTTATCTTCTTCGTATTTTCAACCCTGCCGATATTTGTATTTTATGTAAGTATATTATCAGAACAGAATTATGGGTAAATATATCCGTTACATTGGCAACACTACGCTGTCATGCCGCTTATAGAAAATATGCAATTTTGATTACTGTTATACGTAAAAATACGAGTTAGAGAATAATACTTACGTGTGAAATGTTATCTTAGAATGTGTATCCTTTTTATCCGATGCATTGTGACACCCTTTCACTGCACAAACCGTCATAATAATGAAAAATGTGGGAGCTATTTACGCGTCCTTGCAACTGACAAGCCAATCGGCGTACTGGGCCATTTATGTCCTACTTTTGGTGGCCTCACCGTTGCGCGTGAACTGCGTTTCTATGCGTTATAATTCTATGCAGATACTATTTCACGTAGTGCAGTACCTAATGGTAATTATATAACTAGAACTGGTAGGATGGTAAATAAGCCAAGAAGATTGGATTTATAAGTTTAATATAAACATTTCTGTACATTTAAAATATAAAATAATGTCATTTTCTTTATCCAATGTCTTTGTTATGATTTTGCACTATTTCACTTTATCACGGTAGGTCACAAGACAACTGCTGAACTTTATACTGCAAATATCCTAACATGAACATTATTTTAGATATAAATAATTAATTTGTTGTGTAATAATAACGTAATATTATAATTGATAAATGTCATAATTATTGTTTCAAATGTAAATGTCATATGCCGCTTTGACTTTTCAAAGTCTTTTTAAAAAGGGGCATGTTGCATACTGGCCATTGACAATGTATTTGTCTATGGTGTCATTCGAGTGTTCTATTGTCGATTGATTTGAATTAAGTTTGTCTCATTGCTTTACTATATACAATGGTAGCTGAATAAAGCTCTCAAAATATCTAAACAGTCTTTTCCCTTGGATATAAAACACTACCAATTTTATTTTGCCTTATAACATAATTCAGCACGCAATGTATCACTACTTTGTATTACTGACGTGACGTCACAACTGTCACAAGTGACCCGCTTCTTCCATGTCTCAAAGGAGTGTACGCATTGCTGCTCCACACATTTTCAAAAATTAGTTAAACTTTGTTAGTTAAGAATAACTTAACATTTTCTTGCAATTTCGGTTCATAGCCCTATTACCTACATCTGGTTACAATCTGAGGTAATAATAAAAATACAGGCTGTATTCTGAATAATCCCTATTTTAATGTCAGTAAAGATAACGATGTGCCGTTCCCAGGAATATTCCCATACAAGGGAATATACGGGAATATTGAAATTGTGTATGTTTATATATTTTGCTATCAAGGATTCCGTGATAACTTGGGCCCTTCATTTTTTTATCAAAACCATTTATTAACCAGAGTAATTTATCTGAAAAAGTAAATTCCCAATGTTCCTGGGAATAATCCCGGGAACAATGAGAATATTCCCATAGTTACTGGAAATGTTCCCCAGTTTATTAACAATTTATTAACCAGTGTAATTTATCTGCAAATGTAATTTATCTGCAAAAGTACATTCCCAATGTTCCTGGGAATATTCCCGGGAACAATGGGAATATATTCCCATAGTTACTGGAAATATTCCCCTAGCCGAAAAAAACAAATCTTTCAAAAGTAAAAATGACGATATAAAATATCACAAGTTAAAGAAAATTCTAAAAAAAAATATGCAAGGGAATATTCCCGGGTAATTCCCACACGGGAATATTCCCCGGCACATCATATATAGAACATGGGTAGCAAAATAGGAAAATTCAAACAATGCCTTAATTGACGACCTAAATAAGTTTTTTCTTTTTGGAAATACTCATTTATGTTTTACGGCCTTGTTTCGATTCCATACGAACATAATTATTTTATATTGAACTTGGGGAAGGGTAGTTAATAAAGTCCCCAATGAATATTCACGAACAACTTAAAAAAAAAACATCTGGTAATTTATTGAAGAGTCCCTAGGATTCTTGACTCTCCATACAAACGTGGTTTAGTTTTAATTTCAAAACGAAATGCCGACAAAAAATAGAGAGCAGTTTAGTATGAAAAACCCTTTCTCACTCAATTTTTTTCTATCATAATTTCTAGCACCAGAAACTAGATCATATTGTGTATACAAAGTTCCATGTTATTCCAGCATGCCGTATTAAAATGAGAGCCAAATTATGGTTGTATGGGGAGCTGACTTGTGTCAACCTTCCTGGGAACTCTCTCAAAAAAGATGTACCTATCCATTTTTTTCATCTAATTTAATGCAATGAAGCGGTCAATGATGTTTTGTAGTTAACTGTACAGTTTCATAAGGATAATCTTCATTACCTACATTCGAACCTTCATCTTTACTAATACAATAATACTTAATACCTTCGCGGCATTAAATATTAAAATTATTGTCGAAGTACGAGTAATACTGAATTAAAATAGTTCACGTACAGACTTAGCGGTATTGGCGGACATATTTAAAACTTTACCTTCCTGCAGCATAGATGGATGTCCTATCTACAATAAGTGGCCTATCATTTATAATCGCGTATAGGCATATTAAATGCTTTATAGCCAGCCAGTAGGCATGAAATCCACAGGAATACAAATGAAACGTAGCAAATGTTTATTTTTAATTAGTTGGACTAAACTGACGTTTGCACCAGGCCTTTTATTATATTACTAGCTGTTGCCCGCGACTTCGTCCGCGTAGAACTTTTTATCGTCTTAGAAAATGATTTCTCTCAATACAAAATTTGAACCCTCTTTTAGGGGATAATTAAAAAAAAAGTTGATGTTCATTTTCTAGTTTGTGAACAAACAGTCTAAAACCAAAGTTAAAAATCTCATACTTTAAAAATGCCTTGAAATACTCAAACTTTGAACCAATTTTAACACTCTTAGGGGATGAATTTGGAAAAACTCTGAAATCAGTTTTGTAGTCTTTTAACGTACAGAATAAGACCGAAGTTAAAAATCTCTTACTCACACTTTAAAATTTTATTGCTCGCCATTTAAAATTTGAACCCCCTTTTAAACCCCCTTAGAGGTTGAATTTTTCTAATCGCTGAAAGAACTTTTTTCGTAAACTTTTAAGTCTCTAGCTCAAAAAAAGTGTTGCCCATACAAAGCTTTCTTAACCCCCTTAGGGGTGGAATTTTCTAAAACTCTGAAAGTACTTTATTATTAATTTTAATAAGTAACATTTTGAATAGTTTTAAGTCTAGTAAAAAAAAAAGTTTTTCCCACACAACACTGGCTACCCTTCTTAAGGATCTTCAGGATCCCCTTAGGGATGGAGTTTTCTAAAACGCTGAAAGTTCTTTTTTAGTATTCTAATAAGTAATCTTTTTGCAAAGTTTTAAGTCTAACTCAAAAAAAAGTGTTGCCCATGCAAAGCTTGCTCTCCTTTTTAACCCTATTAGGGGTGGAATTTTCTAAAACGATTTGTGTTCTTTTTTTGTATTTTAATAGGTAATCTTTCTACAAAGTTTCAAGTCTCTAACTCAAAAACATAAACTTTCCCTGATAAAAACTTTGCACCCCTTTTTATCCCCCTTAGGGATAGATTTTTTCAAAACGCTGAAAGTCTTTTTTTTGTATTTTTATAAGTAATCTTTCTACAAAGTTTTAAGTGTCTAGCTCAGAAAAAGTGTTCCCCATACAAACCCTGCACCCTTTTTTAACCCCCTTAGGGAATGATTTTTGTAAAACGCCGAATGTAGTATTTTTCATGTTCTAATAAGTAATTTTTCGTCAAAATTTTAAGTCTCTATTAAAAAAAAATATTTTTTTCCTATACAAACTTTGCACCCTATTTTACCCCCCTTAAGGGTGAAATTTTCCAAAACGCTGAAAGTACTTTCTTTGTATTTAAATAATCTTTCTACAAAGTTTTAGGACTCTAGCTAAAAAAAATAGTTTCCCACATACAAACTTTGCACCCCTATTTTAGCCCCCTATTTTTAGGGGTAGAATTTTCTAAAACGCTGAAAGTACTTAATTTGTATTCTGATGACTAATCTTTCTACAAAGTTTTAAGTCTCTATTTAAAAAAAATATTGTTTCCCCCATACAAAATTTGCACCCCTATTTTACCCCCTTAGGGGTAGATTTTTTTAAAACACTGAATCTAGGTACTTTATTTGTATTCTAATGAATAATTTCTCTACAAAGTTTTAAGTCTCTATTTAAAAAAAAGTAGTTTTTCCCATACAAACTTTGCACTCTATTTTACCCCTTTAGGGGTAGAATTTTCTAAAACCCTGAAAGTTCTTTATTTGTATTCTAATGACTGATCTTTCTACAAAGTTTTAAGTCTCTATTTAAAAAAAAATGTTTCCCCCATACAAACCTTGCACCCCTATTTTACCCCCGTAGGGGTGGAATTTTCCAAAACGCTGAAAGTGTTTCATTTGTATTCTAATAACTAATTTTTCTACAAAGTTTAAGTCTATAGCTCAAAAAAAAAAGGTTCTCCCATACAAACTTTGCACCCCCATTTTACCCCCTTAGGGGTAGAATTTTCAAAAATCCCTTTTTATCCCTAGCCCACGTTATAAAAGCAACATACTGTGCAAAAATCAACTCTTTAAGATTAGTAGTTTCGGCTGTGCGTTGATGAGTGAGTGAGTGAGTGAGTGAGTGAATAAGTCAGTCAGGACATAGGCATTTATTATGTATAAATAGATAGAAGATAATGAAACTCCCATTCAAATATCTCAAAAAATTATGAAGCTACATCCGTTTTAATGTCGCTTGTTAGAGTGAGAAAACGATGAGGGACTGTGACGTCAATATACTCGAGCGTCATAGTAAAAAACAATCGTTTCATATGAAGGTGCGTTTTGCGGAAAAGGGACAGAACATACCCCCTCTTAAAACTTTGGACTCTTATAACTTAATCATTACCTATATAATCTCTTGCTTTGTTTTTTTCTCCATTTGACTATATTTATTTTAAATTCTTTTTCGAGAAAAAACATTATGATTATTTACCATATTTTCGATTCCTGAGCTATAACCACGAACTTCGGAATTCGAAAATATTCGGGTATCTCTATCTCTATCGCACTAACCATACTCGAGTGACAGGGATGCAAATATATGAACATTGAGTATCGGTTTTCGTGGTAGCGCCGCAGGTACTTTGGCTGAATGCGCCGAGCGCGTGCCATTGTCATTAAAAAAAAACAAATTCGTGTTAATTATATTGTTCAAATTTGTTGATTTCATTTATTGAAATTACGACATAAAACGACATTTGCGCATATAAGTTCTCATATCAGAATCGAATATTTTTTTATGGTTTATATTTTAGCATTTGTCTCGTAAAGGTCTATCGTAGACGGGATTTAAATTATTAATAAGTGAAAGGCAAAGCAATTCCGCCATTTTGACGAAAATTTGACGGTTCTTATAGCTGACAGTTGGAGCAGCGTTTGATTTCAATAAAAATAAATGAAAAATTAAATGAAGTCGTATATTTCGGAAAATTAATTAACTGTCGCAGTCGGATAAAAACTATCCTAAGTTGCAGCTAGAATAATAATGTACCTATATAAAATGTTTCATATTTTTCCGTTCATGGGATGCTGAGAACATTCGAACCGCGCAAAGCTTAGTTTCAAACTGGCTGATTCTTTTTTTAATTTAGAGATTTATTATAAGTGGAGATTAATAAAAACCACTCACTTACTTACTCATTTTGTTTTCTAAAGTAAATAAATAAAATAAATACAATAAAAATAAAAAAATGTAAAAATAAAAAGCCTTTTAAATAAAAGGCTAAAAGGCTAAAGAAAATACAAGATGATAATGGAATTTACAACTTTTATTTCCCCCTTTTCTATGGTACCATGTTCATAAAACTATGAACTAAATTAAATTAAAATTAAGTTAAATCTAAAAAAAGGCCTTCGATGCTGGCGGTTATTCCTCATTTTGTTTGCCCATTCAACAAAATACTGCAGCCAAGCGCCAGGCTTACATGGCTCTGATTTCTAAGCGATAAATTAGCGGTATAATTTGCCAATATTCGCTTTAGATTTTTGCGACGGATTAATTTCGCTATCCATATTGACAAATTTTAGTTTAGTCGGTGTTGGTTGGCCGCGACTTGGATTTGACTGGGCGGTAAACGGTCGAATATAGCCTTTGATAAATCCACGTGCACATTAGATAGGTACATTCACTAGCTTCATTAAAAAAACTAGCTTCCGCCCGCGACTTCGTCTGGAAAAATATTGCGTAGGTACATGACACAGACGGTAAGAGCTTACTTAGATAGAGACTTACTTTACACGTTATAAGTAGGGACCTACTATCAGCTCATAAGTGTGTTAAAATTTTATATCCCATATCTACTTAAAGCTATAAATATGTACCTAAACGTACGTGTTCGAGAAATTTAATAAAGGCTGGCTACGATTTATTTCATTTCCGCGACTACCGAACCCAAGTGTTGACTACCTGCAGGGAGAGGATTCTTTGGTAGAGTATGTACTAAGTATTTAACAAGTCCTAACTGGGCGTATACTATTTTATAAGAGGTTCCGTTTTAAAGGGTAGAATAATTAAATAGGACAGAGAATTACTGACATTAAACGAGGTCAAGTAAGATTTCTACTCAGTATAATGCCATGCTAAGCCATAGCTTTGCTTTTCATATTTAGTTAACTAAATACTTACAAAACTTTCAACACGAATGAAATGTAATACATAATTATGTTATACCAGGTTTATTTTCATGGCATTTAGGTGTAATTTTGCAAGATTAAATTGCCATTCAAATGTCACAGAACGATACCTATCTCGATAACGCAAAAATGAAATAGCATCGAAATTCACAATTATTTTGAAATGTTTTATTCAATGTTTCATTTCTCCCAAAATGAATTGTCGAGCAAAACCTTTTGACAACGATTAAACGATCAACAAGGGCAACTTGTTTAATTTTCTAAATATTAAAAATATTCTAGACTTTGTTGATACTTACTTATAGTAGGTACCTACCGTAGATTAAATGGTTCGGTATACTTAAAACGTTCTCTCTCACCTACCTGGTTTTGTTATCCGGCGAATAAACAACGATCGAGAGAAATGGGTACCATTACGCAAAAGGATGTTTAGTTCATTCTTGAGATTTCACTTCTTTTACTGGTTCGCTTCGAATGAATCCCGGCATTTGATGTTAAACAGTGCGAGCCAAACAACATGGTTCACAAAGTGACTGCTTTTACTCTCCTTTGTGTTTTTACTGTTCTAATTGCTGGGGTAAGCTAAATGTTTATGAAAATCAATTATAATTGACATTGTTAATGCATTTGTATTTTTATTAATTAAATTTCAAAACTTTTTTTTGTTATTTAAAAATTTGACCCGCCTTAAGAGTTGTTTGAGTTAAAATTAACATGTATATTTTGTATTCCATTTATTTTTATTGACGATCATAATAGACAGTTGTGTAAATGGACCTCTTTATACTATAAAATAAGGAAATCTATTCTAATCAAATATAAATATTGAGTCGGGTTGTAATGAATGATGTATTTGTTCGACACGTCGCGGTAAGTTTGGTTTTACTAATTTAATTAAATATTTGTCTGGGGACGAGGCCAGCATGCGATCAAAGTGATCAGTTATTTGATTATGGGAGACGATGAACAGAACAAACGTATTTTCTGCGCGCCTGGCGCGTTGTCTGACATGTTTTAATCAATTGAAATAAAAATATATTCAAATCTTACTGTGAATTCAAGACTTGCTCGAGTGCCTATCCTATGTCGCAATTAATGATAGTAGAACTTTTTTTACATATTATATTGGCAAAAAAAGCTTTTCTTTGCCTTTCTATAGAACATTTTCATTCATATTTACTTTTTTGAGTCAATCTCTTCTGCGATTTTACTTACTATTCATGAATTTCGAGCATTAGCAGGAACAATCTGGCACCAGTATTAAATACTGCCTACTTTTCCTGCATAACTACGAAATTGCCAGGGAGGGTGGAGGGAGGGTTTGACGACCTCTGTAGCCTAGTTGGTAGTGACCCAGCCTACGAAGCCGGAGGTCCCGGGTTCGAATCCCGGTAAGGGTATTTATTTGTGTGATGAGCATGAATAATTGTTCCTGAGTCATGGTCATTTATTTATCTGTATAAGTATGTATATCGTTGTCTAGTACCCATAGTACAAGCTTTGATTAGTTTGGGACTACTAGTAGGTCGATTTGTGTAAGATTGTCTCCAAATATTTATTTATTAATAAAAAAAATCGTTTTTGTCAATTAACTTTTTCTTGTTGTTGTTCCATGCCGGTCAGCCAAGAGAAAATAGTAACAGAGTTTTTAAGAGAAAATACTATATCTATATTTGACTCCTAGCATGCTTAGGAGATGCCCCAACATGGAATGGGTTTACCAATATGACAAAAACATGTTTTTAGTGAATTTAAGCACTATAATAATATAGTTTTAAAAAGTAACCCAGGAGACGTAACCATGGCAACTAGCAACAAAATAGTTGATTGGCCCAATTAATTGCATCGATACGTGATTAAACTAGGCAAATATCTACACGTATTATTTGTCATCCTCAAATACCAATAGCGGATCCGGTAGTATTCCTGTTTCCGACTTAACAGTTATAATTATGATACTTGCGGTATGAGTCCATTTGTAGATAATTTACCTACTTCAAAAACAAAGTTTTAACCAACTTCAAATCAGTAGCCTAGTAGTTTGCCTATAAAATTTGAAGAGTTCTCTCGATTTCTTCAGGATTCCATCATCAGAACTGGATCTTGGTGACAACGGGACCTATCTGGAAGTATATGCTTTTAACCAAAGAAATAACTTTTCAAATCAGTTCATAAATTACCGAGTTATCGCGTATCAAACACAAAAAAAAACAGTCGAATTGAGAACCTCCTCTTTTTTTGAAGTCGGTTAAAAAATTGATTTCATACATATTTATTTACTAGAATTGCATGAACGACGGTTTAACAATTCTGCACTAAACAACATGAAGTTTTCACAAAGCCGCTTATTCCAGGTATCATGTACTCCTTCGTTCACCAAACAAAAGCTAGAAGCAATGGTCTTAAAAGTACTGTGGGTGAAAGTATTCAAGCATTTGCCACCTTCTATGAGGGAGAAGGCCATCAAGGCTCTTAAGAGTAATAGTGACTATGACAAGTTCATTATACAGCTACAAAAAGTCAAGAAGGAGAAAGTTCACCGCCTAATGAGCCTATTTGCTGACATACTTGTGGAGTACATAAGTTAATGAATTGTAAGTGTCAATTATAATACTCGACTGCGACAAGTTTGAGAATGGAGGAAATGGAGCTGACAGTTTTGCCATATAATTACCTACGTCACAGCAAATTACAACTTACGTCAAAGCGTGGGTGATATACAGCGATCACTTTTCTAAACCTCTTGCAGTCGAATATGCCATTAAAGTGTTAAATAATGTAAAAATAATTAAATGTTAAAAATGTATTAAACACAACCAGTTTTATTATTTTCATCACTCTTACTCGTAAAAGGCTTCATAACGTGCAGGCATACAGAGCTACAATCAATGATGTAATATAAAATATACGTAGATATGTTATAAGCGGTCCAAAAGTGGCACACTAAAACTTGGTCAAGTCACACATCTTGCCATAGTTTTGCGTCGTCAATGGAAACGAATGCTGTCAGAATTTGGTGGCCATTTTTAAACACGGAATTTCGTATAGACAACATATCTACCTATTTTTATATTACATCATTGGCTACAATGGCGTATATATTAATGGCGTATGTAATGCATGTTTTTTTTTTTTCTTTGACTGTATCACTCATGGGTTAGTTAAAAAGCAAGGAGGATTGAACTCAAATACTACGAATTAATTAAATTTAAACATAAAAACACAAATGAAACATGTTCAACAGAATTATTATTTACATACATACTTGAAAATTAAAATGAATATATTTTGTGTCTGTATAAAATATTTTTAACAATGATTTTAAATCGTGGCTGTTTGCTTTGCTTATTCATAACTGGACAAGCAATAATTTTAAGCAATATAGGTTATAAATAAAAAAAAGTGAACTAAACGAATTTTTGACTGCCTTGGGCTTCCGAAACACACTTTTAAGATTATTTGGAATCCTCCCGGGACACCGTGTATACTATCTACATAATATATAGTAAAAATAATTAATAGTACCGGTCTATAGAAATGGCACTGAAAATTTCATTACAGGTTCTCTGCCCTAACTCTCTTAAGCTGGGTACTGACCAACATTACGAGGTGTACTAGTAATGTAACATGTTACACAGCGAGCATTCATGCAGTCAGTATGTAGTTTTCTCCGTAACACTACGTTTGTTCTACACTACATGAATGCTCGCTGTGTAACATGTTCATTACACCTCGTAACGTTGGTCGGTACCCAGCTTTAGGCAATAAGAGATTTGTCACACTCTGTGGGTTCTACTTAATCTAGCTTGGTATTTAATATTTCACGGTCCAATTTATCATCAATGTGTTTCACGCACTGAGCGAAAGTGTCAGAACACTGTTCAAGGCAGTCGTCATTCAGATATTTTCTTAGCCTTTATACCTTACCTACCTTAGTTAAATACCATCTTAGAATAGCTCTCCCGATTACCTAGTCTACTTATATGTCAGTTGAATCATCTATACGAGAAATAGCATCTTTTATGAGGCGATAGGTTTAGTTTACTAGCCATCCAACTACCGGAATATATAGATCATCATCCTCCTAGTGTTATTCCCGGTTGTGCCCTAAAACAGCTCGGGGTCCGCTTTGACACCTAATCCCAAGATTATTATATAGATATATACATAAAAATTATATATATATATTTTCATTATGGGGGGCCTGCCTATCCTAACCTATGGCGCCCAAACTTGGTCACTAACAGAAGCCCAAAAGTCCCGACTCAAGATTTGCCAGCGAGCAATGGAACGCAGCATACTCGGAGTTCGTAGGATCGATCGGATCAGGAACACGGAGCTGCGTACCAAAACTGGCATCGTAGATGTGGGTGCCAAGACCGCGAAGCTTAAGTGGGACTGGACTGGACATGTCTGCCGAATGCACGCAGAACGATGGGCCACAAATTAGCCACCGAATGGACCCCACAAGATGGCTTTCGAAGTAGAGGCAGACCGAAAAGGCGATGGCGGGACGACCTTGACACATTTTGTACAGATTGTCGAACACTAGCACTGGACCGAGACAAGTGGCGGAAAAAAGGGAAGCAGTGGGACACAATATAGGCTACAAAAAAAAAAATATATATATATATATATATGTATACGGCGTGTGACATCTATTACTTAGAACATAAAGTTTAAGTAACGACAGCTTGGAGTGCTGTGAACCGTTTATCGAAAAAATATAACAATACCTAACCTAACCTTTAATAAAGGACAGTTTTTAGGGTTCCATACCTAGAAAGGAAAAAACGGAACCCTTATAGGATCACTTTGTTGTCCGTCCGTCCGTCCGTCTGTCAAGACCCTTTTTCTCAGGAACGCGAGGAGGTATCAAGCTGAAATTTATATCAAATACTACTGTCCCTTGGAGCTGTGAAAAAATCAAACTTCTAAGCCAACGCAATCAAAAGATACAGCCGTTTATGCTGCAAATTTGCAAGGGAATCAAAACCTACAGGGAACTACCCGTGAACTCAGAATCTTGACATTTGGTACGAAGCAACGACATAGCGATAAAGGAAAAATTGCGAAAACCGTAAATTTTTAGTTACATCACTGAAAATTTAATGTCCAGTATAAACTGACACGCACTAAGTATGTGAAAACAACGTGACGTTTCAGACATGCAGAGCTAGTTTCAAATGTTACTGTCTGTTGTTAGCTTTGTTACCGATAGGTATTAATTTGCATGAAAAAATAAACAGTTTTTGTTTGAACTGGATATACCAATTTACGTTCATTGGGGCTTATACTTTCAGCCCTTAAAATATAATTATGTTCTCATGGAAGTCACACACTGTGTATAAACCGTAAATAACAGATATATTTATTATATAGATGTAAAACATAAATAGCAAAAAGGCGCTTCGCCGGACCGCACGTCATATTCAATATTATGACCCGCGGCGAACAACAAGCGTAAGTACAACACATTGATGACTCTGTATGCCGGCATTGCCGACAAAGGAAAACAAACTGAAAAAAACGGCTTTTTCATATTCGGTCCCTGACAGATCTCTCTATTGCCGTATCTTCTACATTGGTGACCCCGACAATGGACATAAGCGCAACTCTCTCTCTCTCTCTCTCTAATACCCCATTACTTAACAAAATACATATTTGTGAACTAAAATGCGTTTTCTCTCTTCATTTCCTACAACACAAATGTGAAAGTGACAGATAAAGGTTACTTGAAATGTAGGGAAATGAAGGGTCCACGGAATGAACATGTTTTTGTCTAAAATGAGATTTTGATGTCATAATGTTGCGCTCGTTATGAACTATTGCGTGACATTAAAATCTCATTTTGAAAAAAGTGACTAGACATGTTCTTTCCGTGGACCCTTCAAATGCACAAGTTTTGTCAGTGCGGGTTCGGTGCGTTATCAGTAAGTTATCAGTCAAGTCAGTACAGATTATACCTAGCTGCATGCCTACACTTGAATGAGTGCTTCCTGAATAGCGCGGGATACGCGCACATTCGGTCGGTTCCATTGAAATATATCGAATAAAAGCCTTGTTAAACCGCTTATAAATAAAAATACTGCATTCTGCGTATTGGAAATTTAAAGCATCGATTGGAATAACAAAATGAAAATGCCAGGATTAAGCTCTATATTATAATGTATAACGTTCATGGATCCAAACAAATGAAGAGACATAGATCCGTGCAGATAAATATTATATTTTATTTATTAAGCTATTGAGTGAATGAATGAGTAGTACTCAGCTTACTTGTAAAGGTAGTGTACTTTTTAGTAGTAATATACTAATTGCTATGGAAACTTACTCACCGCTCCGCTACGCTCCTAGAGCTATGCCGTAGTCCGCCGCAGCTTAAACTTATTATGACGCATGTGCGTCGTGATTGAAAAGCGCCCGTAGCGCTCTGACACATGTGTGTAGTGATTTAAAAGCGCCCGTAGCGCTCTGACACATGTGTGTAGTGATTTAAAAGCGCCCGTAGCGCTCTGACACATGTGTGTAGTTATTTAAAAGCGCCCGTAGCGCTCTGACACATGTGTGTAGTGATTTAAAAGCGCCCGTAGCGCTCTGACACATGTGTGTAGTGATTTAAAAGCGCCCGTAGCGCTCTGACACATGTGTGTAGTGATTTAAAAGCGCCCGTAGCGCTCTGACACATGTGTGTAGTGATTGAAAAGCGCCCGTAGCGCTCTGACACATGTGTGTAGTGATTTAAAAGCGCCCGTAGCGCTCTGACACATGTGTGTAGTGATTTAAAAGCGCCCGTAGCGCTCTGACACATGTGTGTAGTGATTTAAAAGCGCCCGTAGCGCTCTGACACATGTGTGTAGTGATTTAAAAGCGCCCGTAGCGCTCTGACACATGTGTGTAGTGATTGAAAAGTGCCCGTAGCGTTCTGACACATGTGTGTAGTGATTTAAAAGCGCCCGTAGCGCTCTGACACATGTGTGTAGTGATTGAAAAGTGCCCGTAGCGTTCTGACACATGTGTGTCGTGATTGAAAAACGCCCGTAGCGCTTGACGCATGTGTGTCGTGGTTAAAAAGTGCCTGTAGCGCTTGACGCATGTGTGTCGTGATTGAAAAGCGCCCGTAGCGCTAGACGCATGTGTGTCGTGATTGTAAAGCGCCCGTAACGCTTGAGGCATGTGTGTCGTGATTGTAAAGCGCCCCTAGCGCTCTGACACATGTGTGTCGTGATTGAAAAGCACCTGTAGCGCTCTGAGACATGTGTGTCGTGATTGAGAAGCACCCGTAGCGCTCTGACACATGTGTGTCGTGATTGAAAAGCACCTGTAGCGCTCTGAGACATGTGTGTCGTGATTGAGAAGCACCCGTAGCGCTCTGACACATGTGTGTCGTGATTAAAAAGCACTTGTAGCGCTCTGAGACATGTGTGTCGTGATTGAGAAGCACCCGTAGCGCTCTGACACATGTGTGTCGTGATTGAAAAGCACCTGTAGCGCTCTGAGACATGTGTGTCGTGATTGAGAAGCACCCGTAGCGCTCTGACACATGTGTGACGTGATTGGCACCGAATGGGTTGCGTTAAGGACTCGAGCACCATTTACCACCGTTTAGCAATACAACATAATGTTTGTGTGTTGTGTTAACCATTGTATCATCTAAGTACTCTGAGTAACAATATTAAAAGTGTCCAATTGGCATTGTTATACATGGAGGCTTGGCAGGTAGTTGTTCGAAAACGTTTTTAACCCCCGACGGAAAAAGAGGGATGTTATAAGTTCTGGGTGAGGTTAGGTTAGGTTAAGTTAGGACAGACAGACAGCTTGGATTCCGCAGGGGCAGGTCCACTATCGACGCTATTGCGCGAGTCAGGGCCCTGGTGGATGAAGCAGTTTCCCACGGGCAGGCAGTAGTATTGGTGGTGTCTCTTGACATCGCCAACGCATTCAACTCCCTGCCCTGGGCCTGCATCACGGCTGCACTGAGGCGCCACGCGGTGCCTGAGTACCTGCGGAAGACGGTCGAGGACTACATCACCGATAGAGCCGTCAGGTACCCAGCACAGGAAAATTGGAAAGAGAAGAGGCTGTCGTGCGGTGTCCCACAGGGGTCGGTTCTTGGCCCACTCCTGTGGAATATCGGGTACGACTGGGTGCTGAGGGCGGGCAATCTGCCAGGGGTCAAGGTGACGTGTTACGCCGACGATACCCTGGTGACAGCCCGCGGTAGCACGTACCGTGAGGCGGCGATTCGGGCCACGGCAGGCGTGGCAACAGTGGTGGCCCGAATCAGAAGGCTGGGGCTGGAGGTGGCCCTGAACAAATCCGAGGCCCTGTGTTTTCATGGGCCCCGGAAGGCCCCTCCGGCAGGTTCCAACCTGGTAGTGGGAGGAGCGTCCATCGGTGTCAAGTCGATAATGCGGTACCTAGGCATAATCCTTGACAGCCGTTGGACGTTCAAAGAGCACTTTAGGTGCCTAGCTCCTAAATTAATAGGGGTGGCGTCGGCACTCAGCCGGCTGTTACCAAACGTGGGCGGGCCAAACGCAAGCTGCCGAAGACTGTACGCGGGAGTGGTGCGGTCAATGGCTATGTACGGAGCGCCCATTTGGGCCGGATCCCTGAGCGCCCAAAATCAAGCCCAGCTGCGAAGGCCGCAGCGGGTCATGGCGGTCAGGATGGCGAGGGCATACCGCACCGTCTCGTACGAGGCGGCTTGCGTGCTGGCGGGGACTCCGCCCTGGGACCTCGACGCCTTGGTTCTGGCCGATGGCCGAGAGGTAAGGGGAAACTACTTCCCCGGAGTTGAGTCCGCAGTGCGGACAGCCGCTGGCGAGGTTGCGGAAGTGTGCCTAGGGCGTTCCCGTGGCCTCGCTTTCTAGCGTAGAGGCGGCAAATAGAGGGGTTTTTAGTGGGTAAACCATAGGCCTCATCAGCCGACATGGGAGTCCCACATAACCACCAGGGTCCGTCCCCACACTCTGGTGGTATGCGAAAAGCATTTTCCCCTCTTAAAAAAAAAAAAAAAAAAAGGACAGACAGACAGCTGTGTGTCTGTCTGTCTGTGGGTATGTGTGTGTCTGTGGCACCGTAGCTCCTAAACGAATGGACCGGTTTGAATGCAAATTTTTTTATCCGAAAGCTGATGTGATCGAAATGGTTCTTAGCTACGTTTCAACAGAATCGGTTCAGCCGTTTTTGAGATATTGAACTTTGAAATGAAAATGTCGGGGGTTTTTCAAATTTTCTATGTTGTAGTTATTTCTTTGTTAAATCATATCTACACTCATAAACCTCATAATCATTCGTGAATTTTAGTTACGCACATTTTAGAGGACTGCCTATCTGCGATTTTCCCATACAAACGCTCTCGACTGTTTCCTCCCTGGTTTTTGAACCTTGAGCAATGATTTTTTATAAATAAAATCTATATCATCAATATCAATGCCGCTACGTTTTGCTTTTTTGGATATTTTTATTTTATAGAATCTTACAGCGCCTCGAAAATCGCAAAAACGGCTTTATTGAATATGCTGCAAAAAAAGGCGCATTATACAAATATGACAACAAATATCCAAAAAATCAAAACGTAGCGGCATAGATTGTTTCTTCTTCTTGCAGTTTCCAAAATTTTATAATGATTGGTTGCGTTTTGGAGGAGGAAACAGTCGAGAGCGAAACCTCGATTTTTGTGTTTTTTGGGTGGAAATTTTAGTCCGAGCTGCAGTTGTCCTTATCGCAGGAATTGGAGTCGGGGGCAGTTTCTAAATATACGTACACAGAAGGAATAGTGATGGGCAACAGTCGTTGACATATTTTATCGATACGCTAGTGGTGAAAAATTATCGATGACCTGTAGGGAATGTGGTCGCACATTATCTGCAAAGATAGGCTACATCAGTCACCTGAGAGCTCACGAACGACGCTCCAATTAGCCATATTTCCAGTCGCCGTGGTCGAAATCGGCCAGGATGATTATGATAGCTAGATCGTAATGTATGGAAAATATTGAAAATATTGTAGTTCTGAAACCTGGGGTCTGTAGGGAGGGACAGAGTATTAAATTGAATTTAGTCTCCGCACCCCTTCGGGGATACCTTAACCCCTCTCACCCAAACAAGTGTCCCAAGACGCGGTTATTACTAATTTTAAGAAAAACCATAAAAGATACACAAACAGTGCCCATGCCCGAAATGATCCTTGATAAATTAATCATCAATGTCTTATACTTACCAAAGCGCTATGACTTGTGGTTTTTGCGCAGTCTGCCACGAAACGTCTACATGTTATATGATTTATGCATTTTTTAGGTTAGTTTTCTCAAGACTTTATTACTTAACCGCTTTCCGCTTCTTTAAAATGAGGTATAATTTATTTATACACTCCTTCATTTAACGTTTCTATGCTATTTTGAAAATTGTATGTCTTCAGCCATTTAGCGAAATATCCTCCCTACACATCCGAATAGGTTTCAGAACTACAATATTTTTCCTAATTTTATATATAATACATTGCGATCAAGATTGCCTCCAGATGACAATGAATTTTCAAAATGGCGCAGCAACATGATTCGCAGGAGTTTATAAATAAACTATATCTAATTTTAAAGAGAAAATTCTATCCTTTACTTTTCATACCTTGGCAATAAATATTCATATTTTTGAGAAAATTACACTTACTTTTTTTTGAAAAAAAAACCTAGAAATCATAATAAAATTGACTTTTCGTGGCAGAATGCGCGACAATCATAAGAGATATTGCTTTGGTATTTATGAGAAGTTGATGATTAATTTATCAAGGATCATTTCGGTCATGGACACTTATTGTGATGTTTCGTGTATTGTTAACGGTTTTCTTTTTAATGATAAAAATCCACGTTTTGGGACACGTTTGGGGGTGAGAGGAGGTGAAGCGTTGTACTTGTGAAAGTGTTTACGACACGGATAACAGAATTTAATTTTGCGTTGCCTGTGGGAAATTTTTATTCTAACCTGTACGTAGGTAGGTACCAGACTACCATTACATAAAAAGTCCAGTAAACAAAAGCTGCCTCACAAAAGTTAGCGGGATATCGAGTCCATCAGACGTAAGCTTTGTCAGTAAGTAAAATTCGCAATAACACCAAAAACAAATACAGCAGGTCCGCTATTCTGTAACTTGGTTTAACATCACCTCACCGTTCACCCACAAATTAATCTTGATGCCGCGGTTCGTAGTAACTAAACGTAGGCAGAGGTCTAGTTTCGTTAGGCTTGACGGATGAGGTGAGGCGCATTAGCGTGTTCCGAATAACAACCCAGAGGCTTGAGGCGCGCAGGAATGAACTAAATAAATTCCGTCCGGCTCGCGGGCGATGTAAACGGAACGGCGCGCAGCGAGAGAGTGCTCGCGTCTCGCGCCTGTGTGCGTGCGCTCACATATAGACAGCCCCCGCCGCCCACAACAGCGCGACAGAAACATTGCGTCAAAATTTTGAGATTTGAAAAGTTGCTCAGCTAGGCATTGGTCTTAACGATTGTATCTGCAGGAAAGAGACAATGCCTTTTTAACAGTCCATCTCCCGCTACTTTTACAAGCTTTATATTAACTTGCACTGTTCGTATGTGTGTAAATATGTAAGTATGTAAGTTGTCCGTCGGAATTTGCAATCCATTTTTCAGTCACTTCCCGTTATCCAATTGAGCTGAAATTTTGCAAGCATATGTATATCGCATGACAATGGAATATTATGATGACTTGGAGCTGGAAGATGGCCATATGAACTCCGCAATAAATTGACACAACGCCATCGAGTTTGGGCTCGTTAGAATCGTCCCAATGAGTACTTGATGATGGTAAGCAGAAAAGTACAGTCAGCAGTAAAAGCATGTACCAAAAAATTTTTTTTTTGACAGAAACTTATTGTCATACACTCGTTGTTCCTTCCGTAGGCCGAATTGCATCAAATTAGTCCATTTATAAAGCAACTCTACCTTCCAAGTTTACATATTCCAATGGGGAAGGCAACTGTCAAACTGACAGCTCCAATACTAGTACTAGTACTAGTTGTACCTAAAAATGCTAAATTTGTATGGCGGGAAGTACATTTTATTTATTTTAGCGAGAATAGCTTTATTTTTCGTCCCGAATTGCTCCGTAGTGGGAATCCACCTTTATCCGAAAAAGGCTAAAATAAAAGGTTTAAAGCTATGGGGAAGATTTTTGCCTAAGAACTGTATATTGTTTCCGTACATAGTAGGTACAACCGATCTTCCGTCTCTCTCTCTCTCATCATATGGAATCTAGAAGAGCGCCATCTACAATTAGCTTTCACCGGCCAACCCCATTCCAATGATAGTTTTAAACCCGGCAGCATTAAATAATCTCAACCATACGTGCATCTGCACTCTGAGCCTTTCTAAATATAATTATTAATTAAACTCAACTAAAGTACGAATTTCCACAGGTGTCAACAGGCCGCACGGAAATAAATACGGGTGATTCATTAAGCAACTTTTTAATTAGATCCCGCTGGTAATGCAAGCGTATTGAGTCGCAAGGAATATCCAGCGTTGAATGTTTGGGTGCTATTCAAGATAGTTTTTGAAGTTTAGTAGGTACCGTAAAACCACACAACTATAGTCCAGGTCACCCAACTATGGTCCAAATCAATTATCATATTACTTGCTCAAGTGGGACTATTTTCGTGGATGAACTTAAAGACAGGCAATATAATAATAATACACACATTTAAATAAAAACGTATAAAATCACTATTACGAAATCGGTATTGATGAAAACTAATAAGTTTACTTTTGGACCATAGTTGGGGTAGTGGACTATAGTTGTATGGGTTTACGGTACCTACTTAAAGAGTACTTGAAACCAGTGAAATACGAAACGGAACGTGGTGACTAGATATACATAACTCTTCACAACTATTCGTTACGTTGCTATACATATGTGTGTGTAAAGTGTATTTTGACCAAACAGGATTAAGGATTTAATCTAAATGTGTAATACCGAGATTAAACGGAATAATCTTTGAAATAAACTCTATTCGTGATGGGTCGAGTTGGCAGTTAGCTGCAAGCAATAGGTACTAAATAGTGTTTGTATGTATTAAGCAGTAGGAACAGCTACCGAAAATTATGACCTTCAAATGAAAGGAAACAATTGATAAAATTAATTTCTTCGAGCTGGACTCGATCCAGCAATCTGCTGGCATATGCTGCCAATCGCTTTTGTAGGTAAATAAATACTCTTTAACCGAGAAATACATTAGGAAGATGATGAGGATGCCCAATTATCTGGAATAAAGTAAAATTATCTTAGGCCAAGACTATTTTCTGTTTTTACAGAGAATCACTTTAATTCAAGATAATTTCTGTTTGATTCAAGATACCTATTGAATTCTAATAAATTTCTTCATTCAAGTATTTTTTTTCTGTGTTAGTGTTAAATGTATGTAAACAGAGCTTAGCACAACTCTTAGATAGATTTTGGGATATATTCTAGATTCTAACCTTGTTTCGTCGTATTTACATTGTGCTTAATAGTAATACTCCAAATTAACTTCTAATTAAGTCAACATAATGTTTGTTACAAATACACTAGGTATAAGTACAATACAATATCTATCAATCTCAACATCGACAGTCGGCAGAATCACAACGGACGTTTATGAATTCATAGTTTAGTAAACACGAGTCCAACGGCCTGTCGTGACGCGCGAGTGGACAGCTCATATTCGTCAGGTATGACAATATTCACATTTACGAGTAACTTGCACTTTTCTATTGTTATTTATTTATTTATAATAACAATATATCTATCTTTACAGTCTCCCAATGCGAGAGATGAATGATGAACATAGAAATGTGTTTTTTTTATTTCGTTAAGAGGTGTAAGAGGGGCTTAACTTATTTATTAACTACTAGCTCCCACCCGCCTTGTGCCCTTTAAGCGTGATTGAGTAACAATCATCGAAATTCAAACATCCAAATTTTCGCAATTATAATATTAGTAGGATATATTTACTTAAGGTACCTACGTAAGTTTTCCTACCAAAGTCACAACCCATTTTTCAGCCATGTATCCATTGTTTTCTAGATAGTTCAAAGTTATTAAAAATATTTATTCCTTAAGGTGGTTCGATTGCCATACCAAGCGTTATTTGACATTCGCAGGCTAACGGCGTGATATTTTAAGAAACTTATGTAACAAACTTTCATCAATTGGCTTCCCATTTGCGCCAAATTCCCCCTTTCCTAGAATAAACTTGTATAAACTAGATTAATTTGAGAAAAATAGTTTTCCCAAAATATCACGTGACAAACCAATTTCTCAAATTAATCTAGTTTATGTAAGTTTATTCTAGGAAAGGGGGAATTTGGCGCAAATGGGAAGCCAATTTATGAAAGTTTGTTACATAAGTTTCTTAAAATATCACGCCGTTAGCCTACGAATGTCAAATAACGTTTTGTATGGCAATCGAACCCCCTTAATAACAAGGCAATTAATAAAAACAACAATTGTAACATTTACCTTATTAAGAACGGTTGCAGTCCTCATCATTCTAAGGGACGCAAATGCACGTCCCATGCCTCAGTCATGATACTGGGCCATGCTTGAGGATTCTCACATTACGGGACATCTAGCAGGCTTTTCATTCTGTCTCTGTAACAGCAAAGGACGTCTGTACGCTGCTAATGTTGACGTGCGTTTTGGCACACTCTTTTTACCTGTTTTTCTGTGGTTTTAGCAGTATTTTAAATACTGTTTTAGTGCTAATAAAATTTCCTTCTTTTACATTTCCTGTAATTAAATATTTATGTTTGACAATCTGTCATAACAACGATATTATGTCAAGTTATGTTAACCGCGTCACCATGAAGTTTAGGTTGAATACTTTTAGTCTAAGGTTGTATTCACTTTTCGTTATTATGTGATCCTGGTACCTTGTAAATTTTTGAATTGTAAATTTAGAACTAGAAATTCTAGAATTCTTGGTCGGTTGGGGTATATAAGCCCATACAATGGGCGGAACGAGCAGTTTTACGTCGACTTCCAAACCAGGAAGACTTCTAAATTGACCTGTGCGGGGTCACATTTGGCCCCGCACCTTAAGAAGGTCCCTCCTACGAGTTCTGGCAGCGCGTTGACGAACCACGTCCGTTATCTGCACGTGCTCCTTGTGGACGCCAGTACGCGCCCCTCTTTGGCATCTGTACGCCCTTCCTGCACGCGCTCCTGGGTTGCGCGCCCTATCTGTACGCGCCCCTCTTTGGCGTCTGTACGCCCTACCTGCACGCGCTCCTGGGTTGCGCGCCCTATCTGTACGCGCCCCTCTTTGGCGTCTGTACGCCCTACCTGCACGCGCTCCTGGGTTGCGCGCCCTATCTGCACGCGCCCTTGGATTGCGCGCTTGGACTGCGCGCTCTACCTGTACGTGCCCTTGGACTGCGCGCTCTACCTGTACGCGCCCTTGGACTGCGCGCTCTACCTGTACGCGCCCTTGTTTTGCGCGCCCTATCCGCACGCACCCTTGGATTGCGCACCCTATCTGTATGCTCCTTTGACGGCGCGCACTATCTGCGCACGACCTACCTCACGTGTTCTTTACCTTTTTTACGCTCAACCTCTAAATTCTGTACGGTGTGCCATTGTAACCCCTGCACTTGTCAAAACTAAAAAATAAATATACAACCCCGACCCAAATACCTTTTTTCCTTTCTGTAGTCTAGCTTTTCTAACTGTTCCGTGGGCTATCAATATCTTGGTAGTCCACGTAACGTGACACAATATAAAACTTAACCTAAAGGTAAAAAATGTGGCCTAAGTCGCCGTCAACAGGCAAGGTGCCCAGAAGGCAAAGTTGATTTAGCCCTGTTGATTCCCGAACCTAAAACCCCTTGGGAGGAGATAGAAAAGTTTCACCTTTCCGCCTGGCAGTATTATTTATTTGTTTATGGTCAATTTTACAACTTCGGCCATATGGCCAGTGATAAGTGCACCCAAACCATTGACCCACAGACCAACAGCGGATAAACAGATACAGGACAAAAATTACCAAGTTTACTTGGGAAGCTACCTATGAAAACTGCCTCCTCTTTGTATCTCAATATTGTTGCGTCACGCTCAAGAATACTTATTTACTTGGCTTCGCACTTACGGATGCAAAACGCCTAAATCAGATTGGAAGACGTCAAAAATGCGTTTTTGGTCTGAATCCTCACTCGTACATCACTATTACACTTTAGTAATAACTACAAGTTATTAAGGCAAATATATTTAATTGCTACATCTTCATCCTCGCACTGTTACCGCTTTCCCATTGAAATGTTACCCAAGCCCGCAGTTAATTCACTCTTTAACCACTCAGCATGGTGATGCGAGAAATAATTGCAGACAGTTAGCACCCGTCACGAAGCGAGACTCATCCATTCACAACGTCACCACACCGCTTCAGCGTCCCTTTCATACCTATTGTATCTATACAAAACCGATGGAGACAACACCATCTTATCATATACGCCATCGAACTGTGGTAGATTGATATATTCGCATTCGTTTGTATTGCTTTAGGCTGGATATATTACCCATCCGAATCGCCAGTAATGTTTTCATCGGCCTGATTGAATGCGTATAGCGGCAGTTAATAAATGTTGAGTTATATGGCCGACCAGTTTGACGAGTTTCGTGTTTGGAAATGTAAATCAAGGCTCTAATACAAATATTTGCGATATCGGACTACGTGAGAACACACAATGCGGCGCGTCCCGTTGGATTAGCCTCACAAAAAATGTTTCGGGGCTCGCTGCAAACGGTACACTCAAATTATGAGATCTAAAGAGCAATAGGATAATAAATCTACATAAATCATTAATTATTATGTAAAATTATAAAATTTATCAAAACAAATGTTGTTCCGTGAGTGTTATGCTTTGGGAAACTGTCAATGTAAATATAAGGGATACTCATACACAAATGGATTTCATCCCACAGTAATCTCAATATCGTGAGATTCATGGGGCTTGTGTTATGGGTACCAGAACACGATTTATAAATAAAAAAATAATAAAGAAATCGTTTAATTCCGACAACCACGGGTCCATACATGTTAAAATTATTATCTAGGTTTACCTACTGAATTACTAGTGTTAGTTATTACAAAGTAAGAAAAAAAAACCAGGACACTCACGTGTAGGAGGTGAATATAGAGTGTACTCTGGTCCAATGTATGAGAAGCTGACTGTCCATCCTGTCATTTATAACGGCCAACAGGCTGTTGCGGCTGTCCCGCAGGCGCCGGAGCGCGGCTGCGCATCGCGCACGCATGATGGCCGGGAATCCATCCACGCGCGCGTTATATATGTACGCATATAGATAAAAAATACATATTTAGAAAACGTTAAAGGCTCAGGAAAAACTCGTGTTCGTAAAAAAAATATTTGCCCCTACCGGGATTTGAACCCTGTAACGTCAACTTCGTAGGCAGGCTCACTACAAACTAAGGTAAACTGGTGATCGGAACTCGATAAATCGCGATTTCTGTTATTTTCATATATGGTGAACATCACATTTTGTCGATCTTTTATACCCACATTTATGCTAAAAGTGGCACTGGAACACAAGTTTCATGTGCTCTGCCTACCCCTTTTAGGGATAAAAGCGTGATGGTATGTATGTATGTATGTATGAACTTATAAATCGTATAGGTACATAAAGACCACTTTGTATTATTTTTGTATATTTAGGTAGGTATATATATACTTATTACTTATCTACTCGAGAATACAGTCGCCAACAACGACACTAACATCAGCTGCAGGTCGATCACGTAACGCATTGTACGCGCGTCAGCTAGATCTTAATGTCACTTTTTATATGAAAAAATTACAGTTAAATTGTCCTAACGCGCGTTCGGAACGTTACGTGATTACCGCTCTGGAGAAGGTCGTTAACATTAAAACATAGATCAAACAATATGAACCAATTAAACTCATGATTTGATTTCTATAGCAACAAAGTATTCCACTTTTAAGTCACTTCTGCATTTAGCGGGATGCAATTAGTAATGTGTATTTTACCGAGACCTTATAGTGACATCGCTCAGAGGCTCTAGTATAAGTTTTATCGTAACAATACTTTTTCGAACGCGTTTGCGTTTAGTTTCAATTCGTATGGCAACGCGAACAGCGCCTCTGGTGGTAACAATTAGGAACTACGCGTTGCCATACAAATTGAATCAAAACGCAAACGCGTTCGAAAACGTATATGTATCGATGAAACTTATACTAGACCCTCTGGTTTCCTTACTAGTCGGTTTACTATCAGTATTATACCGCGCGAGCGGAACGATACGCCTGCAGTAGGTACTGCAGTCGGAGCGCTCCGCTCCCACAAATTAAAATGTAGGCGCGATAAATAATCTGTCCTGACACCTGACGGGGGTACTAATACCGTCTCCTCACCGTCAAATTGAACTAGGAGGGCGCGACGGTTAGATACGAGCGTTAAAATACATGTTTGCATGTAATAATAACTACCCTTTACAAAGCCAGCAAGCACCTTGACCTGGATCACGAGGTAACCGCCATGTGGGATGTTGATTCGATGACCATTGTCCCGATAATCGTTTCTGCGAACGTTCTAATAGCGAAGAGTCTCGACCAACATCTCAACAGACTCTTGTTATACGGCTGGGTCAGGGGTAAGATACAAAAGGCGGTAATCAGGAGGTTCCTCTTTCTGTTGCCCTGACAACCGGTAGCTTAGGCCTCTCTCCGCTGCCGGCGGAACCCTAGGTTAGGTTTTTATAATGATTGTATGTTTTTATGTATAGTTTTATATTTTACTTTTTATATAATTATTGTAAAAACCTAGCCTAAGAATTAATAATATGAATAAAGAGAATACTACCCTTTAATTTAGAACCTTCGAGCTAAGAAATAACGAGCCAATAATCGTCAATTTGCACGTACCATATTCAAGCGGTTCGTAAATTTACTACAATATAGACTACCGGCGCCTGATTAAATGAAGCGGGCTCGTGTGTTTTGCCGCAATACAAAGCCGCCGTTATTGGCTGTATCGTCATACCCACATACCAATCAGGAAGGCTAACTATTGAGTGAGGCGTCGAGCGAGGCATCGAACAGTGAACCATCGCATAAATTGTGTTTACGCTGGCATCGCATGAAGTGCTTTAACGGGTGCCGAGCATCGCCGATTCTAGCGCTTCACTACATACACAACAAATTCAAAAGCAAATACAATCGTAGTCGCTTCATGGCAGCCCTATATTGATTCCATGCGGTGCCTCCACTCCACTTTTGCAAAGCGATATACACTGCAATAACAAAAAAAACTTTTATTTACTGAAATAGAAATACAAAACACACATAAATTACAGCAGGCTAAGCCTGTGTTGTTTGACAGCAGCAAACAATAAATAATATACACTACCAAACAAACATGCTCGTAAATTAAAAATGATCAGCATATTATTGTTATTTTAAAGATTTTTAAGTACTTAAAACTCAAATGATGCTGTTTGACTATAGAAAACTTTCATCACTAGGATAAATATTTCCCTACAAACTTGATACAAACTATGTTTTTCATATAAAGTTATTGATTTGACAATCAAAAAAAATTAAATACCATTTCGTATAGCCATACAACGTGTGCAGATAAAGTAAAAAGGGTATGTCCTTATTAAAAGTCTATAACATTGTCATAATATTGAATTCCACCTGTCCTTTGGAAAATGTTTCTTAATTATGCCTGAATTTCATACGGCCAGTTGAAATGTTTGATCCAATGCCTATGGTTTGTGTTAGCTTAAAGAATATCCATTTATTTTCGCCAAACAAAAACATCTGCTGACGAAATTATAATTTTAAATTAAAAAGTATAATTTCTTAAACGACCGCAACAAAGTCTCAAATTACAATGAGAATCTTTAGGATAAATACGCCATATTATGTCAACTGCAATTAAAGTAAAAAAATCTTCATGTTTTTAATTAAGGTGACACAAATATTTCAGAAGAAAGTTCCAGCAGTGTACCAATAGGGTCTGGTTCTACACCTGTTATAGGCAATGTGAAAGCATCAATTTGAATTTTAAATTAATCAAACCCAAATTAATAGTTTGTCTTAAAACTAAGTTTCATTAGACGGAGTGACACATATAAAAGAGGTACCTATATCAGCGCCTACCCTTATTTGGTATATTTATTTATTTCAGTTGGCCAAATTTTTGACCCCCCCTCCCCCTATCAACATCATGTTAATTCCTTGAATGGACCCTCCCCGCCTAATAAAATGACTACCGTTATCCAATGGTCACCCCCCCCCCCCGGCCCTATTTTGAAATGACGTAATATATGGACAGCCCCAAAGTAGTCCATTCAAAAAGCCACTCTACCGTCCAAGTTAAAATATTCCAATTTCAATGACAGTTTTATAATAAGTAGGCCACATTATAATAAGCGTACGAGTGAGTACGTAATGGCATTCAAACACTGCACCCATGTTATATCGCAGGTGGTTATTGGGAAGGCCAAATAAATAAATAATACACGTAGTTAAATTACTAACATAGTTATAATTTAGTCATAGTTATTTTTTATTTTATTTTGTTTTTTGTACTTACTAACTCTCTATGGATCACATCAGGCCCCGTAGCATGGATGGCGCTTATCCTATCACTTATCGCGTTATCACGCGATAAGTGATAGGATAAGCGCGTCGTCTCATTCTATCGAACGGTGTCAGCCAGGGACGGCATCTCTATCCTATCACTTATCGCGTGATAAGGCCATCCATGCTACGGGGCCTGACCGTGCAGCATGGATGCCGTTATCACGCGATAAGTGATAGGATAAGCGCGTCGTCTCGTTCTATCGAACGGTGTCAGCCAGGGACGGATGCTCTATCCTGTCACTTGTCGCGTGATAAGGCCATCCACGCTACGGGGCCTGGTCTGAAATAAACACTTTTTATTTTAATTTTTTTTATTAATTTATAAATCTCCTTAGTCTCCTTACGTAACACCCAGAGAGTAAGGCCGCCAAAGAAAGCTACGCACTTCAATCAAAGAGTATATAATAAGTAATTCGGATGTTGTTTGTCGGATGTCAAATCGTCGGCATTTTATGAAACGTCAAAACACTCTGTTGGTACGAGTTTGTATGGTCTTAGCTTAGAGTATGGGTATCTACAGAAAAGCTATACGAGTGCCACCATTAGGGACGGAAACACTCCTATGCAGCTAAATTAAGAGCTGGTCTTAAAATGACTGGTGGCTTACCTTAAACAACCTACTTAATGTAACGGTAATGTTTTATTTGCCGCAACCTCATACTGACTCAGATGCGGCAAATAAAAAAAAGTGGAACTATGACACGCACAAAGACTATCCCTTTCTGTCACACTTATTGAGATTTATATACTACCATCTCGCTCGGTCATGGTATTATTATTACCACAGCTTGTCCTGAGTGATCATGAGTCCCGTGAAGTGATCCGTGTTCTAAGGAAATAAGTACAACAGACATCACTGTTTTCTATGGTCAGGCAGTGATCAAATTTTGATATTTTTATATGTAAAATACTCGTACTTTAGAATAGCTAAAGCAAGTTGAAGCGTGATTCTTTCCATATATAATACAGGCCCACATCCAATATTGCCTTCGTAGAATATTCAGTGTTATGAGATTGGCACGTGTATGAAATATATGTAGAGTTAATATTGATGCACAATGGAGTTCACTATTGGTTATAATATTTATCAATTTCACTGTTCAAGTTTGCTTCCAGTCTAAATACGTCACTGCGAAATATCTTTTAACAACGATATAAATAGACAAGGTAAGTTATAGCACAGCATTATCCATTGAAAAAAATTGCCTTGTAAATATAAGGACGGTCTATCTCAGCGTATGATACTTAAGTAGCGTAGCGTATGATATCTCAGCGTATGCGATATGTCGGCCAAATGTAGAATGTTATTAACCGCTAAATTACTTTGGCTAACGGACTGGATTACGCTATGGACTTTGGGCTAGATGACCTAGATGTCTAAATTTTTTTATGGAACATCAATATTTCTCGTCTTATTGTTCCCTAATGAAATTGGCCCAAAAATCATCATCATCATCATATCAGCTGAAAGACGTCCACTGCTGGACATAGGCCTCCCCCAAAGAGTGCCAAAATGACCGGTCCTCCGCCTCCCGCATCCAGCGGACTCCCGCGACCTTTACCAGGTCATCAGTCCACCTTGTGGGGAGCCTACCCACGCCTCGCCCTCGGGTACGTGGTCGCCACTCGAGAACCTTTCCGCCCCAACGGCCATTGGTTCTACGTGCCCCGAAAATGGCTGTACCTAATTTATTAGCTCCGTATAAGTATTACATAAGTATATACACATTCAGCTGATTGTTGAGCAAGGAAACCCTGTTTTTGCCACAAAGGGCACTGTAACTCTAAAATAGCTAGTTGGAGGGCCCGTATTCAACCATTAGCATAAGAAGCAATTTCACAGCGCAACTTACGCTCTGAACAAGCAGCGTATACGTAGGGTGCGAGAGAAAACTTTTGTTGCGATCACAAACTACAAAACAAGCAACGTATAAAGAGGTAAGTTTGAAAAATAAAAATAAACAATACGCCAGCCAAGGGTATGGGTAGCTATTAAAAGTTCCCGGCTTTCGGCCTAAACTATGTAGTCCGTTTAAAGCAATAATTATGCATTATGTTCGCTCTGTATTCTCGAGAGTTGTCTGCGTTTATGGAGATTTATTGTAACTTTACCAACTATAATGTAGGCGCCGACTCAGTACGACCGCCTTGCACGTACACCACATTTATTACAAATAATATAATGTTCTTGTTAAATTTAAACAACTGTGTTTTCCGTTATAAAGTTTTATATTACTCGCGTATCATATACCTAATTGTATTTAACGTGTGACTAAGTATTACAGGATAGCGCATCAGACTCTTTCTAATGCTTCTTGATATAAAGCGACGGACTTTATCTTGTCGTATATCGCCTCATAACAGTGTACAAAATGCATGCATTCCTTAACAATACGTGGCATGGTGTAATGTTCTTTTAAAAGAAAAGATTGTGATTTGGCTCAATTATGGGCAATAAGCCGGACATGAATCCGGCATATTGTCACACAGCAGCAGAGAGCATCAAGTCAGATAAGTATGAACTTATCTGACCTGGGCTCCGACGAGTGACGCAACAGCTGTCACATCACGTCAGAGCGCATCACATGTGTGTTCATACCTTACCGTACTACACGTATGAAACCTATATCGTTATATGTCGTCACGGCACGACACGTCAAATTATAAGTCCGGCATTATACGTGATAATTTTCAAGGTATTTCATAATTGAATCCCGCAGGGGTAGCATATCTCGTGCCCCTCTGCTCCCCGCTGCGCATTGCCACGTCGGTCGCCTGGGACAAGGTGGGGTAAATTATAAGAGCAAACTGGTTCAGTATTATCGCTTACGAAAGGATGAGAGGAGTGCAGTTAGTCAAACAATTGCATTCGAGAACATGCCTGCATGATTGTATCTTTCCATTCTTAAATTATACGTCTCGCGTAGTGGCTTCACAAAGGTCTTTGCCTGTACCGCCTGAAAAGTGTATCCGCATCCGAAGGAAAATCCTTTTGATACGTTTATTTATTCAAAGTATTTTTATAAAGAGAATATCCGGTAATTTCGTAATGTACACAAATGTCTGACACGACTCTGTTTTAGGACCGTCAGGACGTGTCAGATATTTGTGCCAGCTTTGTTATGGCAGATTATAATGATACTGAATGCATGTTCTTGTTATTATGGGAATTTTTGGTACGTTAGTTACCTATGTGTACCTAAAGCATACCGGTAGGTACTATTGCTACCGACCCACTTAAGCCCATTTGAAGCAAAAACAGTAATAAACAGCGATACAACATTTTTCCGAGCTCTACAAGTTGGTACACTTTCGAAATGATGTTCTATTTCCAATATACTTTGATACTTTGCTGTAAGTTTCTTTACTGCGCTTTAAAGGACAAACGCACATATTTTATAAGCGTTTTTCTCGAAGCTACTTAATGCATATGGTAGATTTTAGCGCAAATTTAATACCGTCCGATATTCAAAATAATGCCTTTATGACGACCGCTTTAGCCTAGTTGGTAGTGAACCTGCCTACGAAGCAAGTGCTCCTGGGTTCGAATCCCGGTAAGGGCATTTATGTGTGTGATGAGCACGAATATATGTTCCTGAGTCATGGATGTTTTCTATCTATTTAAGTATACATTTCTCGATATAAGTATCTATATCGTCGCCTAGTACCCATAGTACAATCTTTGCTTAGTTTGGGACTAGGTTGATTTGTGTAAGATTGTCCGCAAACTATTTATTTATTTATTTAAATATTCATACGTTTGTTATGATATAGCATGAAATAAAACTCCGTCTACACTAAAATAACATAGGAACACAAAATTGCACATTATCTAGTGTTACGTAAGACAAGACTTGGTTACAAAAGTTGGTTAGTATGCACGATTCCCCGGGATAGGTAATCTCTGGGACTGCCGAATGGGTTTAAAAAAGTTTTTCGTTGTTTTCAACTTTTGCACGAGGAAACCAGGATATATAGGACAATTGTGTTAGTTTTTTACAGTAATGGTCTTTTAAAACTAGTGCACGAAAATAAAATGGTCGTACGTGCTCGAGTAAATGTTAATATTCTAGTGGACCTAGCAAAATAAGACGGTTAAATCATTTGACATTTAAACTGATATACCTACATTTCAACAGACTTTTGTTTTTATTACCTTCATCTTTATACACTTAAGTGACAGGTTTGCTTACAAACTTTCGGTTTGATATACTTTAGGTACTTTTTAACAACTATCATGAATATATATAATATATTGAACCAACTACTCAAGTTCTTAAGAGTTACATAGAAGATAAAGAAACTTCGAAGTCTGTCTCGGGCGCCTATTTCAGATCAGGATGTTAACATACCCCATTACATTTGTAGCGGGTTTTAGAATACCTACATACATGAGGAGGCGATTTGTTAATTAATATAAGCCTTATTCTATAGACATTAAGGTTTATGGTAAAGCTGGTTCTCTAGGTCCGTACTGTGGAGAGCGAATACAAGCCGGCTACACATTGTTACTGTCTGGCTCGAGATTTATGTGTAAGCGGGTTCGAACGTGGTCCATGGAACGACTAGCAACAGAATCTAAACGTCGTCGGAATACTCCTTACAACGTGATCTTCTCCGAGCACTTTGAAATAGTGGTTTTCTTATCGTTTGCATTGAAGTGAGTATCGTTTTTTGGGGTCACAAAGTGAATAACCCTTTAAATTACTGTAAACAGATTAAGTTTAAAGAGGTGGTGAGAGCTTTGAGGTGGTCTTACCGGCTATAAAATCACTACTAAGTATATCAATATCATAAAATGTGTACAAATTCTTCTATCCTACGAATCCTACTATATTCATATATAATCTGTACATATATATTATATATTTATATATTTAATATTATCAATGCGAAAGTTTGGATGTTTGGATGTTTAAATGTTTGTTACTCAATCACGCTTAAACATCTCAACCGATTTGGATGAAATTTTGCACGAACATAGTTTATAGCCTGGATTAAAATGTAGGATATTTTTTATCACGGATCCACGCAGACGAAGTCGCGGGCGGAAGCTAGTTCAACTATAAATTTTCATGAAACTTTTAGTATTCCGTTGGCGTTGCATGGACCCTTTAGAAACCGTTCGTTTTCTCGTCAATATACAAGTGACGCCAAAGCCCCTGTAGCCGAGAGGTAAGGCACAGTCACTTTCAATCTGGAGGTCGTGGGTTCAAACCCCCGTTCGTACCACAAAGTTTTTTTTTGAACTTACGTACGAAATATCATTTGATATGTAACAGTGGCTTTTCGGTGAAGTAAAACATCGTGAGGAAACCGGTCTAATCCCAACAAGGCCTAGTTTTCCCTCTAGGTTGGAAGGTCAGATGGCAGTCACTTTCGTAAAACTAGTGCGTATGCAAAATATTAATATAAGGTTCCAAAGCGGACCTCGGGCTAACTCTAAGACGATTATGATTTTATGATACAACTGACGCCAAATATATGTGACGGTTTTTGGGAAAACGTCCCACTTCGTCGATATGGAGTTAAGAGTAGTTCCTAATACTACAGATCAAACGCTATCTTTTGGTGAAAGATTCATGTATCTAGGTGCTATAGTTATTTTTTTTAAATTCTGCAAAGTTGCAGAAGTGAAAAAGCGACAATTGAGAAAACGTTGGTTAAAGTTTGGGATGGCAGAAAACACACTTCTACTTTGAAGTTATGGAGTGGTTGGTATTAAATGAATGGGCATACTTTAGGAATTTAAAATTAGTTAAAATCATGTATGTAACCTTAGTATTTTGAATGTTATGGAGGCTTGAACATAAAAACAGGACGAAAATATGTAAATCCTGAATATGGGTTTATTTCTATATTCTATTATACGGCACGCAGATTTATCATTAAAGTTGTATTTATAAATGGTTTCCCATGCTAAAAAAGACAGAAATAATTCTGTGGATCCTTTTATTCAGTTATTATGTCAAAGGGTTAATAACAAATGATTTGAAGAGTGCCATGCATAAAAATTAAAATACATGTGTCTCTTAATATATAACATGAGATTACTTAAAAAACATACTTATCAAGCATAGAAAGTATGTAAAATATCAAATTAAGTACTTTTTGTGTGTATAAAGTTTAGTGATTTTATATAGGGAGCGTCCCACTTGGTCGGTTTACTAAACTTTAGTGCTTCTTCATTGAAAATGTTTGTGTTTGGTATATTTTTCAGTTTTATGTATGAGATATTGGTTTGTTATTGTTAATCTAAGAGTCTTTGATACTAACGTCGTTTGTTTAAACTTTTTTAACGTAACTGAACGAAATTTCTTTTCGACTCAAGTTTAGTGACCCACTTTGACGGTTTGGTGGAGGATCATACACTAAAAAAATTACTACAAGTATAAAATCATAATTTATAAACATAGGTGTAATTTGCTGAACCAAAAACAGTATTTCTCGTGTTTAATTCATGCTGACGTGACAAAACCAATTTTCAATTGTAAAAATATACTCAGTTATAATGGGAGAGTTATATTTGCTAAATTGAACTTACTTTTTTATTAAATCATTTACAAATGGCCAGTTCTAAAAACTTTCAGTGCCACCCTCGTATGGCAAATAATTTTATACCAACCCCTCCATAACTGCAAACAACAAAATGTGTTTTTTGCGGCCCCAAATTGTAATCAACGTCTTCTCAATTGTCGCTTTTCACTATTGCAAGTTTAAAGAATTTTCAATAAATAACTATAGCTCTAAGAGACTGTGTTATATGTGGTAATCCAAAACGAAAGGAACCTTCTGCACCTTCGGCAGGTGCTTACGAAGTTAATGCCTTATCTTTAGTGCAGAAATCGAATGAAATTGCGTGTGTGTCTGCGGCCAGAAGGTCCCTTTCATTTTGGATGACCACATATTACAAATTACTCATAACACCATATCGGCAAAGTAGAAATTGTTGTCTAATAACAGGCACAAATATGATATCGACGATTTTTTCTGTATGCGACAAAGTGAGTCGCTGGGCACTAAACTTTGAGGCCCTAAAAAGGTGCTTAAAATGGAGATTTATGCGTCGTCATCAAAATCATAGGTTTATTACAGTATGTTCTATCAGTTTTCATCGAAAGTTGATTTTCGGTAAGTTTTGCCATATTTCACTAAACTGCCCGGTAACTCCGTAACTAGAATCGACAAAGTGGGACGTTTTACTAAAAACCGTCACATATGTTTACACTTTTTCACCTTAATACATTGTTATATACAAGTTATAAACATTTTGACATCTAAAACTTAACAAGCACGACGATTAAACAGTGAGTCACGCGTCACAGCGGAATTAGTAAAATGGCAGCGTTTACTCGGGTGCAGCAGACCGCTTATTTAAGTATTTATAGTAATTTAACTTGCAGACTACCACCGAAGTTGGAAACCCTGGCATTAAATAATGGGAGCATGACATGGTCCAAGAAAAATGCCTTCTATGAAATACTTAATTGCTACATTCCTGTACAGTCAAGTGCAAAAATATGGGTGCATGCAACTTACTCAAAAATAAGTGTCGTTTCGGTACGTAAGTAACCCTTTATAGGGCAACTTAAAACAATTAAGGCATAAATGACCACCTCTTAAGGTAATTTTCTTGTATTTTTTTATGATGAAGAATTTTTAGTTTTATGCAATAGCATGATAAAATTATGGATAAATTTTAGTCTCTGTCATTAAAGGGATAAGGGGATTCATTCGATACATAGTTTTGCGCTTGAGTGCACTACAAAGCCTATTTGTACGAAAATAGTGGTTTGTCCCCTGGACAACCACGTTTTCTGCTAGAATGCATTTTTTGCGAGTTGGAACCTATATGTTCTAACAAACAGTTTATCTGGCTATAAGAACTTATAGATTTTATCTAATACACATGTTGTGGTAACTGATAATGAGGAATAAACTGAGTAAAAAAAAAAGTTGATTGATCCTTATGTCAAAATGTCCGATACTATTGACGACTTCCGTGGTCTTCCCGTGGTGTGATGGCTTCCAACAAACTGGTATGCAATTTGGCGCAAATTTTACTGTTAACTATACTGTGTAATCCTTGTTTTGGTTCAATAAAAATATATACAATTGGATACGGATAATAGTCTTAGTTTACCTAGGAATATAAAAAAAGAAGCGGGTTGTGTCGGAGATACAACCGTTAATTAAGTTTAAGTGGATACTTCTTTGTTGGCTATGGAAGCCTAATTATATCTGAATTAATTCACTAAAATCTGTATAAGTACAGATAAATCGGTATATATGGCAACATTGACTGACGTAGCTCATTTGACTCATGATACATTGAAAATGGCGGTCATTTCAGCATTATTTTCATGTCCGCCACATAACCAACTAAATAACATTTTGTGATTAACAACTAATGGCAAATAAAGAAGGATTAAAACATGTAACAAACAATTATTTGAAATCAGATTAAGTAGGCTTCTCTACAAAAAGTTATTCCGGAAGTCACGTGCCCTATACAAGAACGCGAGCAAAGAAGTATCCACTTGAAAAGGAAACCGTGTGGACGCAGGATATTTTGATGCCTACACAGTACAATTGTGATCTGAGGTTTACCTTATCACCCATGTGTAAAGCATTCGTCCCTCACACAGATGCATGAATATAAGGAGATTGGACATGCCGGCCGATTTGAATTGAGTACGCCTGTCGCAAGTACATTAACCCACACAAAGCCCAAGTAATTGACACGACAAAGCACGCACACATCTTAACTTGTATACCTACACACCGTGGCGGCGCGTGAGAATTTTCACTAGACAACCCGGATCACATAAAATAGCAGTTTTTGATGATTTAAGAGTTCGGTTTTATATAGCAAGAGATTTTAGGCAAGCAGGTGGGAATCGGCTTGTATGGGCGCTCCGCCACTGCTACACACACACTTGTATACCTACGCTCTTATTGGACAATACACGCGCATCATATCAGGCATTTTGGGAAGAAACGTAATATTCTCTGCGATCAGCACGCGTGCACAGTATGGCAGAGTATGCCCATTGAGCTAACAACTGCGACGGGGCCGCCCGCGGTTTATCCTCTCTCTAGTATTCTATGCTCTGAGGTCCTATCAAGTATGTAAGTATGAAGGGGACATAATGCTTCATGTCCAACATAACCGAATCATGCTAGCTAGGCTAACCAGGGGATTTCTCTGCAACTGTACCTACCGGCTGGTAATAGTCACTTTATGACCAGGCTAGCACAACTGAGATGAGAAAATCTACCCCTCTCTTTCTAATTAAGTCAGTGCGAGTGAGACAAAAGTCGCTCAGTCGCGTGCGACGCGAATTGAAAGTAAGTTGTGCTTAACCTACAGGGTCGATATAAGTAACTACTTAGTAAGCAAAAATGAGCTTTAACCCTTTTGTAGGCAATAAAACTCGTTTAAATGAGTTCTAGAAATATCCGAAGTAAATTTATAAAACTGAGAGCACAACCAAGGCACTGGGAACAGGTAACTAATTAATATTAATTACATCGAGTAAAATGCAGGAAGCGCCAGGGCGCTAGACAAAGTTCCCGCTCGAAGCGAATAAGGTAATTATATTCGGGACAATCTTTTGCTTAGTGCACACCGTAGGGCGCTCGCTAAGAGCACAACTACAGGCGAGGAACGAAATGGCTTTCTGGTTAATTGGGAATAGATGAAAATATCAGAAGTGCCTGATTCTTTTTTTGGTGATAGGTATAACCGGCAACACTTTCTACCAAGTCTCACGTATCAAGTAAAAATATTGCGAATGGATGATAATATGAGAAGTGGCTGATAATTTTTTTAAGTGATAACCTTCCTTAGCACCAGAAAAAAGTTGCAGAATTAATTGTCTTATACCTACGCCGTCCTACACCCAAAACGTAAGTGAGGAAACAGTTTATATTTTTCAAAAATAATTGACGTGGCTGATAATTCTGCAACTTTTATCTGGTGCTAAGGAAGGTTAAAATAATCAGCCACTTCTGATATTATCATCCATTCGCAATATTTTTACTTGATACGTGAGACTTGGTAGTAAGTGTTGCCGGTTTTCCCAGAAAGAGTGGCACATATTGAATTTAATTTAAATGCAATGGGGTGTTTAAGATTCCCCAGTATGGTCAACTCAAGTCGAATTTGCATACAAACGTAGTTATATATTTTTTTATATTTTAATTTCTAGCAACAGAAACTGTTTCCGATCTATGTTTCGCGGATCCCATTGTATATACAAAGTTTAATATTATTCTAGCATGATGTTTGAAAATGAGAACCAAACTACGTTTGTATACAGTGTCGAGCGTCCTGGCGACCCATAAATACGGAGAAAATGCCATATTGCAGTAACAGGCTAGTCTATCACCCAAAACACACTTCAACCCGATCGAGTGGATGCTGGCTAGTCTTACAGAGTAATATTAGACAGCAGTCAGCATCAAAAGAAGCTACGAAAACGAAGACGTCAAAAGTCTTTATTAAAAGGGATTAAGAGCTTTTGACGTCTTCTATTGCGTAAATACTTCTTATGTTGACTGTACATATTAGGGGAGGACAATCTTAAGTAGATAAATCAATGTAGGCCCACGGCTCTATAAATATGGCTTGTGAAATAAGTAGGTACAGTCGCCATCACATACATCATACACTATAGGTGTTCAAAAATATCGGCACATACACCCTAATGCCTTCAAAGTAGAGGTGTGTTCCGATGTTTGTGACGTGTTTGTTTGCTCCGATGTATGTGATGGCGACTGTACAGCCAGCGTCAAAAGTAGATGATCATATTCAACATAATAGAACCATGTTGTCTCATGACACATACTATGGTGCATCATGAGCAGCTGGCACTTAACTCTACATAGTTAGCAAAGTCCATTGACGGCGACATTAGGTATGTCTTTAAAAAATATTATGCTCAAATCTCTTAACACATTCAGTGCCCGGAATCGCTACGCGCTACGCTCGTAGCTGATCGCGTGGGATTCCTCGTGTTTAGCGGAAAGCGCCTACGGCCCCGATAGTTGGGTTCCGGGCACTGAATGTCAGCGCCCGTGACGACACTCATGCGTACAAATACGTCCACTATGAGAATTGACCTTTTTGAATTTTGGAAAGGTGAGTAAAAAAAGAGAGAAAACAGATGTAGGTGTAAAATTTAATGGACACAGAATAAAATTCATAAGATTTGCAGATGACATAGCCGCAATAACAGAATCAGGCAAAGATTTAAAGACATTACTAGAAACAATGGATACAGTATTTAAAGAATTTGCGCTTAAAATTAATGTCAATAAAACCAAAATTGTAATAGCATCTAAAACAGACAGTCCATCGTTCACACCAATCTCATTAAACGGATCCACAGTCGAAAAAGTAAACTCATTCAGATATTTAGGAAGCCTTATCACCGCAGACTCTAGATGCACACCAGATATAAAGTCCAGAATAGCAATGGAAAAACTAGCTTTCCACAACAAAACACATATATTAACTTCAAAAATATCGAAAGAGACGAAAATACAATTTATTTAATCGTACATATGGAGCATAGCATTGTACGGAAGTGAAACTTGGACCTTGACCCAGAAAGATGCGGAGATATTAGAAGCGTTTGAGATGTGGAGTTGGAGGCGAATGGAGAAAATTAGCTGGAGAGATAGAGTAACCAATGAAGAAGTGCTGAATAGAGTGGGGCAAACCAGGCAGTTAGTTAGGAACTTAGAAAATAGAAGAGGGAAGATGATAGGGCACCTCTTACGACATTACAACTTCGTACTTAACATAATTGAAGGAAAGATAGAGGGGACGCGAGGAAGAGGAAGACCTAGAATAGACTGCATGGAGCAACTCAAAAAGAGAGTTGATGTTGGGTCATATCGTGAGGTCAAAGAGATTGCGTGGGATCGGAGTAGATGGAGGGCCTACTTTGAGCTACACCGACAAGAGCCTAGCTCTTAAGTAAGAGAAGAAGAGTAAAAAAAATGAATACAAGAAATAGCAATGATGACATTGACAGTAACTATTACTGACATTTATAGTTTTAATCATTATTAGATTTTTAAAACTTGCCACTACATAATGGCAATATCAAAGGAATAAAAAGGTTTTAGTACAAACTATTAATAGTCAAGGAACATTCGTCTAACTAAATTTGAGCTTTGTTGTTAAACATAATGTGCTTGCAACGCGTAAATGAATTTATTTGAAAACTGGTCAACCTTTTCATTCCGCGACTGTACCTTGGTCTGAAAAGGGATTATCTTATCTTATCTTATCTAGGTGAGGGCCCTTTCGGATGCACTTCGACCCAGTGGGATCTTTTGTGCATTTGCCCTCTCCTTTATACCTGCTCCCAGGCTTGCTCCATCATTTCCACAAAGCGGATGATGCAGTTCGTCGGGAGCACCTTGAATTCCTTTGGTTGCGGGTAACCGTTACCAAAGTAGTTCATTCTTTGTCTGGCAAGGGCATGACATTCACACAATAAGTGTTCCATAGTCTCATCCTCCTCACCACACATTCTACAGTCTAAACTATCCGATAGTCCCATCTTGGCCAAGAGATCCTTGACCCCGAAATGACCTGTGAACACCCCAGATATAATTCTGAGTTGCTTCCTACTGGATTTCCAGAGTTTTCTGGTCCAGCCCGAGTCCACTCCTTCTATGAAGAGCTTAGAGTGCCTTAAACCAGCCTCATTCCTCCACTCGTGTTGGTGTTTGGTTTTGGCGTAGGCTTTAAAGGCCGATATTATGGTCCCCTGCGAGAGTCCCACAAATGGTTCCGGACCTACAAAGTGATTTGTAGAGCCCCCTCTTGCAAGCTCATCTGCTCTTTCGTTGCCGATGAAGCCCTTGTGCCCTGGTATCCAAACAAGTTGCACCTTATTGTGCCTTTCAAGCTTGTTTAGTGCTTGGAGGCCATTGTAAACTAGTCTAGAGTCCACTTTCGGCGCCGTAAGCGCTTTAAGGGCCGCTTGACTGTCACTGAGTATATAGATAGTCTGCCCTTTGGTTTGCCTGTCTATATTCTCCTGTGCACAGGCAATTATGGCATATGTCTCCGCCTGGCAGACAGTTGCCAAACTACCCATGCTTACACTACTGCTATAGTCATTTGCATAAATGCCTGCTCCCGTACCGGATCCCATTTTTGATCCGTCCGTGTACCATATATTGTCTTTGATACCAGACTTTGGTGGTTCTAGACCTTCGGCCCACTCAGCCCTGGTTGGAACTTTTGCTGTGTAGTTCCTATGGAACACATACTTGGGTAGCATTTTGTCGCTTCCCATGTTTGTTATTCTGTCTAAGAAACCATCAGTCTCCATGTTTGTGTGCTTAGTCTTTGGCTTGCTATCGCTCCACAGTCCAAGAGTTCTCAACCTGTAGAGCGATTTGCGCGCCTCTAACTTAATCACCATGTGAAGTGGTGGTAGGTCTAGTAGGACTTCTAGCGCCGCTGTAGGCGTGGTACGAAACGTCCCTGTTATAGCCATGCATGCCGTTCTCTGCACCTTTCTCAGGGCCTCTCTGCATGTGCTCATTAAAGTCCTTGGCCACCATACCAGGCTACCGTACAGTATTATGGGTCTCACCATCATGGTGTAGACCCACTTCAGTACCTTAGGGTTCAGTCCCCATGTTTTGCCATACGCTGATCTACACATTCCAAATACCCTCAGGGCCTTTGTAATGGTGAGATCTGTATGCTTCTTCCAGTTCAGTTCCTTATCCAGTGTGACACCTAGATATTTCACGTCATTGGACAGTTCTAGTACCCTTCCGTACTGCTTCAACTGCTGTATGCCGCGAAGAGTCCTTTTCCTAGTAAAGGGTATTACTACAGTTTTGCCTGGATTAATGGATAATTGGTGACAGTCGCACCATCTCTCCACTTTTCTCAGTGCCTTGTTCATGATTTCTGATACCGTACTTGGGAATTTCCCATTAACCAGTATCACTAAATCATCAGCATATCCTACCGTGTGGATGGGACCTTTATTGAGTTCTATCAAGAGTGAGTTCACGAAAAGTGATTTCTAGCCTTGTATCCCTATCCTCTATCTACTTGGCTAGCAATCTTCCCTGCATCCCGGTTGGTTTGATTACAGAAATCTACTTTGAAAAGAAAGTGTATATGCTATCTCACACTTTTGTCTGGTTAAGGAATTTAACCGATGGCTAACCGACAATTCGTCATGCGTTGCAAAATCTCATAATTGTTTTACCTCAGTAATGTAATCATCTATTACATATAAATGTTTAAAACTGAATTTTGTTAAATACAATATGATACGGAACTGTAAATTTGATTGGTTCACTAACATGTCCTATTAAGTATTATGAACGAATAATTAAACGTCATCAATTCTTTGGAGCGGTACGCTACCATAGTCGGTAACAAATGATAATTTTACCTGCACATTATTTAGGATTTTTATTTCATAAGAAATTTTAGGTGTTGACTGTAGGTACTAGACGGCAATATACAGATTAATATGCATAGCTATCTTGGTAAATGCGTAGATGATTAATACTCGTAAATGTATATCGTCTTTTATGAGGCGAACTACTGCAGTATTTTGAAGGACTACTTAATAAAACGTATTTACATAATAGGTTGCTGTTTGCTTGCTCCTGAACTGAGCCACGGTAACGTCGCTAAATGTGTATTCTTGTTGCAACTTATGCCTGGTGGATAAGGTTGAAAATCGTATACATGTTTAAGAGACTGTACGAGCGCCCAATTTTGTTTTATACGTGACTTTCGCTGGTGTGTATTATTGGTCCAGACATTGGACCGGAGCGGCAACAAACATAATTTAATATAGATTCGGCATCTGTTTAATATTTAAGTATCGCGCTTAGTGTTTTGTCACGAGCGAGCGTTTATGGAATACAGTCATAGAATAAATAGCAGTACTAAGATGCAGAAGCTTCACCGCTTATCAAAACAATGTTTGGCAGTTAGATATCTCTAATCACGGCATTCCGCTCTAACGCATTACACGTGCTAGTTAGGGACATACGCGCCGCGCGACGATGAGTATTATGTACAACAACATATATGGTCTAGCTACCTACCCTGCGTCTTAAATGTACACAAACTAAAAATAGAATTAAGAAAATGTTTATTGAGGGCTCCCGTAATCAAGATAGGTAAATAGAATTAACGAAAAAGCAGATGAACTTGCAAGGCAGGACGCAGACACGGCCCTGGTCGGCCCGGAACCGTTCTGTGGCATCACAAAACGGAAAGCATATTCTCTGCTAAACAACGCGGAAAAATCAGAGGCAATCAAGCTGTGGAAGTTCACCAAAGGACAAAAACAAGCTAAAGCCCCGATCGAAGGGTTCAATAGTAAGCTGTCTAAAGAGTTATTACAATTCAAAAGGCACAAAACCTGCGCAGTGACAAGAATCCTGACAGGACATTGCAAATTGAACAAACACCTGTTTCAAATGGGTATGAAGCAGGACACAACCTGCAGGTTCTGCCAGGAGACAGAGGTGACTGCAATGCACATTCTCTGCTCCTGCGGACCACTCATGCATAAAAGAAGTACCTACCTAGGGCGGCACATAGTGCACCCACAAGAAGTACAACATATCACCGCCCAAAGAATCTGGAATTTCCTGGAGGCAACGGGACTTATCGGTGAACTCTAAAGCTAGGGCTGCCACAATAGATCACTTGCTGGTCGAAGCGGCACATTAAGGCCCACAAACAAAATAATAAAAATAGAATTAGTTATTAAGATATGTTTTTTTTAATAAATATTCATAAATGATAATAAAAAATGTACAAAATGTAACTGAATTCTCAACTGAAAATAAACAGTTTTAATTTATTTTTGATTATCACTCAAAATCCCGGTCAAGTGAATTGCCCGCTCAAAGGTGCGCATGAGCCGTGATAAGCCAAAGCGGTAAGTGGAAGCTACATACCTGCCACAGTCAGGAAGTAAAAAATTAAAGGATTATCAGTCCTTCAATTCTGGAGCAGTAACTAACTGTCGTAGCCAAAAACATCTCTTTTGCCTCAATTTGATTCCATTCTTTCTCTTTCCAATTGTTTTTCAGCTTTCGAGCAGTAAAAGCGAGCCCGTCAAACACATTCTTTATAATTTAACTAAAATGTGTATCCCTTTGTCAAAAACGCAAATGTCAAAATGATAGACAAAAACGATTATAAACGGAATTTTATCTAAAATAGGTTTGAAGCCAATTGAAAATTCACTTATGGAGATTAAGTAGTTATTATATAACTTAACTCTGCTGCTCGATTGCGTAACGTTTCGTACCTACGTTAGCTATGGCTAAATGGCATTTTTTGAGAAGGAAAATGACAGTTGAGGTGTTCTAATGCTCGTTCGAAAAACTAATTAACTACCCCTCTGGTTGAAACCAGCCTTATGGAGGTTTTCCACCGGCAAAGCTGACTGGAAACCGATGGAACTTATGAAGTTTCTCGCGTCGCCTCGCTTCTCAGTGGACAAGCAACTCTAGATGTAGTTATATCCACCACCAGCCACAACAAATTGCATCTCGGGAATGCAATGTACATATTCCAACGTTGGTTACTATATATGTTAGGAATACTTGCTTGGGAACGAGCTTCTTTGACGTATGTACGTCCACAATATTTGAGCGGTGAATTTTGACTAGTGTTACTGGAGCCATGCGCCGCGATTTGATTTCAAAATGTGACGTAATCTCAGCATGTGATGAGGATGCCCGGGCCTTCATGTCTCTGTTTTTCAAAACGAATGAGAGACTTGGAACGGGACATGAGGAGGACACGTTCCATTTTGTAAGTCGAATACCGGTAATTAAGTAACTTATCAAACGAGCGCTAAGACAACTGAATTGTAATTTTTTCATACAAAAATAAACATTTAGATCGGCTTAACGTAGGTACAGATGTAGTGCATAATTGTTTTCCATCCTATTTTTCGGAACCGTTCGTATTAGTCATAAATAAAATAAATAAATATTATGGGACAATTTTTACACCATTCGAACTAGGCCATAGCATTAGTAAGCTCAATAAGGCTTGTTTACGGGTACTAGACGACGATATATTTAATGGATATAAATATATATTTAAATACATAGAATACTTACATCCAAGACTCAGAAACAAATATTTGTGTGATAAGCACGAATATTTGTCCTTACCGGGATTTGACCCCAGGACCTTCAGCTTCGTAGGCAGGGTCACTTCCCACTAGGCTAACCGGTCGTCATGCAACGTCAGTCAACCTCCGTACCTACATTTTATTATTTTGCCATAGAAAAATTGACATTTAAATCTACCTGACGCGCGTACAATGTGTTACGTGATCGACGGCAATCACGTAAAGTTCCGAACTCGCGTCGGTACAATTTAACTGTAAATTTTCCATATAAAAAGTGACATTTAGACCTACCCGACGTTCGTACAATGCGTTACGTGATCGACCTGCGTCAGCTGGTTTATATGGAAAATTGATAGTAAAATTGTACCGACGTGCGTTCGCAACGTTACGTGATTACCCCTCAGGTCGATCACGTTATCACGTAACGCATTGTACGAACGTCGGGTAGGTCTAAATGTCAGTTTTTATATGGAAAATTGACAGTTTATTTATTCGTATGGCATGGGTACAGTTCTTTACAAACTTATATTGAGACCATCGTGGGTAAAAAACTGTATGTTGCTGCGAGGCTATTAGAATAAGCAGTGCAGCAGCCAGAAGTTGACAGTTAAATTGTAGACACGTTCGTACTGTAAACTGTTGACTGAAATAATAGACACGTTCGTACGTTTCCGTAATAATACGATGGAAAATAATTATGCACTACATCTAAAATATTACGTAATAGGCCAGCAGGAGTAAATGAGTGAACAAAACATTATTTTAAAAATTATCAAAAACAATGAAGAGGGTCATGAAGTGGCCAGGAAACCTCACTTATTATCCGGGTGCGTCCTTATTGTTATTTCATCAAAATCGCCGTATTATTCCACCGTTTACGTACGAAGGTAAAATCGACATGAAAGATACGTTTCGACTCTTGCACCTTGCTCCGTTGTAATAGGGTGAAAATTGCACTGATACATATATTCGGAGTCAACTGTTCATTATTTATTGAAATTAATCCCCTCACATTTAACACAACGCATAATCGTGAGCTCTGGCGATCTTGCGCACCATCAGGAACATAGCACCACATTTCTCATGAGGAGTTTTGTCTGCTGCTGTTTTGTTAACTCGCAGATTGATTTTATGTATAAGCCTTTAAAGAGAATAAACATTTTTTTTTTAAGTCTGTTGTCTTCTGTAGTTCAGTATGATGGAGGTCTTATCGCTAGTCGAGATGCTCCAAATATGACCGAGACGACATTCCACTGTGCCCTAGCTCTGTAAAACTGTATAGTCATAACGAAATTTTCTTCTAAATTATATATATATAAATAAAAACACACGAACAATCCCACACTTGTGACAAAAGCACAAAAGTGACCATATCTCTCCGCCCTATCACACTGTAAATACAGGGATCATCTCTAATAGGACGTGCGACGGCAATGGCCAATAGGTCGGACGCAGCGCGCTGTGTAATTTCCGTGCGGTTTAGAGCCGAGTCTGCTGCAGGATTTTTATGCAAAATCGATGTTTTATCGCCTTTTTATAGCTCTTCGTCTTTCTGCCAAATTGAGAGAAAGAGGGCGTGAGGAAATTCATTCGCAAGCCAAAGCGTTCCACTAATTAAGGCACTCTTTTATTTTTCGCTTAACGGCCCACAGTCTTGTGTAAATGATGCTTTGATAGTTGCAATTAAGAAGTTGAAAAAGTTTTAAACTTAGCGGATTTGTCTGCGAAAAATATCGTTTAGGCGTCAAGATGCCCTGTATGCAAAAATGGGTATGTTTAGTAATCCGTGTCTAGATATTATCCTATACAGCATCGATGACGACACCATGCATCATAGTGCTACTACGGGCGCCTTACGCTACATTGGGATATTAATCCATTAAAGGCCACAGTGGTTCACATATGAGTAACACCGCTATGTGGGATTTACGCTACAATGCGGAATAATACTGCTAAGTGCTACGGCGTAGCACACTTAGCGCAGCAAGGCGGTGAATGTGTTAATAACAACGACGATATATATAATTAAACTTGAAAGTTTTTTCTTGAATTGGTTAAATGCGAAAACACTCTCACTGACCATAAGCGTGAGCGAGATGGAAGGGCGTATTCGGAAGCGCGGATATCATGATTTTAATTTTTAGCGCGTTTATATAAATAAAAAAGTAATCACTAAGTTCCCTCAAACATGATATTGCCCATTTTTAGAACCAATTTTAATATGTTTAGCTTTTGTGCATAATTTCTTACGAAGTGTATTAAGTGTTCGTGATTTTTTTTCGATCGAGCAAAAATTGCTTGATCATGTTTTGAATCACTGATCTTTCTGCAGAAAAGTCTCAAGATTACTAGGTATTCGATTTTTTTTGAAACCATAATTATTATAAACAGACGCATTATATTGTTTCAAAAACTCTGTTTGCTCAATTTCGCTGAACCTACCTAATTTCATTATGTTTTTTGCATTTGTATTTATGAATGGGTTTTGAAATATGTCCGTCTTAGTTTTAACGTACGTAATGTAATGAAAACAATGTCAAACTAAAAGACAAAATAAGACTTCATTCGCTACGAAGACAAACCAAAATAAATAAATAAGTATAAGAAAACTAAAACGGAGACGGGCAGCAGGTCGATCACGTAACGCATTGTATGAACGTCGGGTAGGTTTAAATGTCACTTTTTATACGGAAAATTGACAGTTAAGTTGTACGAACGCGCGTTCGGAACGTTACGTATTTAAAAATGAGGCTCTAGTATAAGTTTTATCGATACAATACGTTTTCAAACGCGTTTGCGTTTAGTTTCAATTTGTATGGCAACGCGAACAGCGCCTCTGGTGGTAACTATTAGGAACTACGCGTTGCCAAACAAATTGAAACTTAAACGCAAACACGTTCGAAAACGTATATGTATCGATAAAACTTATACTAGAGCTACTGTCACATAATGAGGTCCCAAAAACAAAAATGGACCAAGGATGTAAAGGAATGATGTCCGCGACAAAATAAAAGAAGAAAACGAAGGCAGCGTCTCAGATGGGGGGACGATTTTCGGAAGTTAGCTGGTCCTGCATGACCCACAATCGGATAGCGTGGCAAGCTTTAGGGGGGGCCTTTGCGAAAACGCAAGACGATCTCTTCACCGGTGTCAAATAATAAGTTTTTTTTTTATTTTATTTTTCAATTTATGCATATTACATGCACCTATGAATGTCGATAAACTACCACCGGTTCGGGAAGAAAACCTCTGCCTCGAGGAGAACCAGCGTAAAAACTCGGTGAGGTATCATTTTTTCAAGACAGTATACAATAGTTATATAATTTCAATATCAGAGTATTATAAAATTACATTATAAAAATACATTGCTGCAGTAGAACGCCTATTTACTTATTTTGCGATAGATTTCTAGTGCAGGACTTTATCGTCAAATATCATTATCCATGATGTAATCGTTTATCTTATAATATGCTTTTGATATAAGTGTCTGTTTTACGAGAGATTTGAATTTAGAGTCAGTAAGTTCGGTAATGCGTTTTGGAGTAGTAGATAATTAGATTAGATTAAGTTCGATAATATTCGATTAATTTATTGTACACCTGAGGGGTGATCACGTAACGATTTGAACGCGCGTTTGGTAGATCCAACTGTCATTTTTCCATATAAAATTTGACATTTAAACCTACCTAACGTACGTACAATGCGTTACATGATCGACCTGCTGAGGCGTAATCACGTAACGTTCCGAACGCGAGTCGGTACAATTTAACTGTCAATTTTCCATATAAAAAGTGACATTTACACCTACCCGACGTTCGTACAATGCGTTACGTGATCGACCTGCTGCTCACTAAGTTCATATTTAATTTCATGTTTTGTAAGATTGTTAAATAAAGGCTATTTAATACACTCAAGAGCAAAAGTTTCGGGTCGATGAAATACCGTCATATTTCCTAAAATAGTCCAAATGTTGTACAGTTTTTTAATCCTTTCATGATCTTTATTAAATTTTACATCTAAACTGCAGAAATAACAGTAAAAAAGAAACACGTTACCAGGTTTAAATCGGACTCGTAAAAACCCATGAAAAAAACAACGTTAACGGAGCGAGATATCACAAAAATCGACATTTTTGGATGTTGATATCTTTATGATAGGATCCCGGAAATTGCTTATACCTTTGGGTATTACGAAGACTAGTATGTTATGTAAATAAGACTAGTAAAAAATATTAAAAAAAACCTATTGCGGTTATTTAATTTAGGGTGACCTGAAACTTTTGCTCTTGAGTGTTATTATAATGTAATAAAAACTATCTCAATCACATCTATGGTGCTATTAATTTTTAGGAAGAGGTATGTGCCACATATAATCTTGCACCAAAACGTCTGTATCGTAAGCGGTGTTCGATGAAATCAGAATGATTGGAAAATTTGACAACTTTCTATGGGATAAAAGCTTTGCTGCCAGCGCGATATTTAACGTTGATTGGTCTGTAATCGTAAGTTGGTGCAACCGCCTTAAGCCTAACATTCGATTGCCATTACATTAAACAATTGTCAGCATAAAAAAAATCGTACTAAAAGACTAATAAAAACTCTTCAAGAGCGAAAATATCGTTTAACGATTAAGCTTCCTAAAAAAGACACCGTGTATAAAACAGACTAACGATAAATCTAAAATACGTCGATGTTATCGATTTTGAGAGCCGATTGAGCTTTTGTGTTCATATTATCAATGTACAGCTTTTCGACCGTCTACAGCTTTATTATTTAATTATTTTTTGAATCCCGTCGACGTATGGCTCTTGATTTCAAACGGGACGAGCTGAAAGCCCGACCACCTGCGGCGGTCAGCTATAACTTTGTGAATGGTGTGCTCACGTGCCCGTTGTGTACTCGGGTCTTCGTAAATAAGATCGGCTATGTGAGTCACACCAGAGCACATGAACGACATCAACGCCAGAGTTGAGGCAGTCGCCGAGGCCGAAACCGGTCAGGAGATTATTATTTATATCTAATTAAACTTTATTGTACAAGACACAGAAATATAGAACCAGCGGGCTAAATGCCAAAAGGCATGTAACCATTTGGCCACCAGGAGCCCGCCTAGTGGACCCCTACGCCGTAGTCGCTTTCCGCTACATACGGGGAAAACAACAGTGAATGTGTTAAAATAGCATTTACAAGCCATCTACGTTTCCACGACTATAGCTCGTATTATGGCAGCTTCGCAAGTTCATCAGAACTGCGAGCGCCTAGTGTCTGAGTGTCGTTATTTTGGCATCCGAGCACTTTATTAAATTTGAATAGCTCTCTGAAAACGCAATTTAAACTTTCTGAATGAATAGCTTTATTTTGATGACAATTTTAGTCGTCGAAAAGCTTGAAGGTACTGTGGCTGCGAATATTCGCAAAGTGTTACTGTGGAAATGTACAAACGACGACGAGGAGTCTCCACTAATAGTTTTACATTGCATTCAAGTTTAAAAAAATCCACTTAACCTTTTTAACACAGTTTCATTTTTGTTTGGTAAGTTTGACGCGCCTTAGGTTACACCACCAACAAGGCGTGACTTCAAACCATATTCAATATGAATGAAGTTTTTCCCTGGCAAAGTTTTAATTTCACCTTACCTAAGTACGGCAAGGGTATTTTCAATATAGAGAATACACGGTCGATATCAAAGACTTGTTCACTTTTTGAACCTTGTGTATACATATGTTGCCGTCAAATTATGAACGAAAATTATATTAACAAAAAATAATGCGTTAAATTGTGAACGGTTTTGAGAGTTCACAATTTTTCGACAGTTTATAATATCGCGAGTAAGATTATAAACTGACGGTGTTCACAATCTAACGGTGACAAATACATATATTTTACGTCAACTGTACTAGGTACTGTACATGTCCAGTGCCTGAAGTCGGACGCTTCCATAGGTCAATGTGGACATTAAAGACAGACGGTCGCTGATACAGCAGAACATTTGCATTATGGAAACAAAACTACCTGTTTTGTTGCCAACGTTCTATCCAAGTGCACTACTTTATTTGTAAAAATCTCAAAAACTACGTACGTTTTAAACATGTGAAAAACCGTGTTTGGTAACAGGGTCTATCGGACTAGACGTATATTTCGTGTTTAACTACGCCTAATTAGTACACAAGTATTTTAACAAAAGATACCACAGTAAATAAATGGTATGTTAAATATTTATTCAGCAAATAGCCCACAAGGCATTTTTACAAGTCAAAAGAATGCCTCATAAATTTGATAATAATTGAAAAGGTAAAACCAATAACTTTCAACTCTACATCACACGACCCGTGCAACACGGTGTCAATGACCTCAATCATTATGTTAATATGGGATATTCCCCGCGATTCCAGAATTCGAGTCAGTAAAGGAAGACAAGATTTTCTCATTTCAGTTAAGTATATAACGGGGACAAGATAAATGATTTTTACCATTAAATAAAATAACATAAATTTCAAAATAGGTAAGTATATTTAATCATTAATCACAAAGTAAAATAGCAAGTAGGTACAATACTATTTAATTATGAACTCGTAGACTGCACTATGCACTTAATATTTAACGCAATATAACATAAAGTCAATGTATATCAATATTTTCTTTAACGAAAAATGATACAATTTAAGAGTTTATTAAATATTCTGACTTCTATTTAAAAATACATTTATTAACTCTCAATAGAGTTATTTTTGCGAACTAGATCACGGGATTATAATCATGCATGTCATGTCCATGTTAATATTTCTTCTCGGAATCCCGCGGTGTTGCACGGGTCGTGCTGATCACTGGTAATTACCACCCGTTATCCGTGCGGAAAATTCCACTTTCCGGCCTTGAGGAGACGTAACATTTTCTACACACTACGGCCGGTAGTAAAAATACCTGAGATCGCCTATTAATCTCCCTTGCTTTCGACTCGTGCGTCAAATTCTGCGATCTGAGACATTGTTCGTTTTACCGCCGTGAGTAATGTGCTGTTACTGTCAAAATCCCAGCTTGCACTGTTAGCATCTAAAGTAATATATGACCCTAAAAATCCGTAAACATTTTCCAAATTCGCATGCAGTGTAGGTACTTCAATTTGCGAATGGTCCGCTTGAAAGCGCTTCCATATTTTTTCAACCGCCACTGCGAGGCGTGGGCAGCGCCACTCGAGCCTGCTTCACTGATATTTTGTAACATGTTTATAATAGGTATACGAACTGCGTGTACGAACAAGTGCGGTCGCTTAAAGTGGAATGTGTACATAATGGTATATGTGTTAGCGATTAAAATGTTTTCAAAGTGGTACAAATGCTTACGAGTAGAGTTTTGATCTCGTGAACTATCGTTTCTTCATACTTTTTTATGTAATTAAAATGTTACGTCGCATTACTTGAATAAATGCTGTGTGTTTTCCATCAAGTGGGCTGTTAGCAATACGGATAATAATATGTTGCATCAGTAATTGTTTGTACCAATTAATAACTGCACTCCTCAATATCCTAGATCCGCACTTACAAAGTTCTTATCTAAAAGAAAGTGAAGTATACAGTTAAATAATACGGCTAAAGCGACGTCTTAATAAACAAAATATAAATTATATTTGTCAATTTACTTTAACGGAGCAATTTAAATTTGTTGTTAATAAATAAATGAAGTCGAAATTTTAGTTTCATAATAAAATTAAACTCGTAGGTTAATGAACTGGGTCATACAAAGTCAAAAAAACTAAGGTCATCTTTCCTGTGGTCAGTAGGTTTTTGTTCACATAATAATATGTTTGTATCGCATAGAATTATAAAAGAGGAGTCACCATGCGGATTAAGACTCCTACCAAAAATTCGGCTTTATACCCCTCAACTTTTACAATGGCCACAAGAGAGACGCAATCCTAAATCTCTGTTTAACCCAACCGTTATTCGTTACCCTAGTTTAATAGATTTCCACATGGTCGTCACACACTGTTTATTGTCATGGTTCGATTTTTTACCAATCAAACACCGCGTGGGACGGCGCCAGCGTGTCTACACAGGTAGCGTCCCATACTAGCATCCGTCCCAAACTCCAAGGAATCAGAGACACACCATCAGGTATCTTGCCATCATCTCTGACAATGCCAGGCGGCTCAAGAAGAGCAGGCATATTGATGGTGGCAAGAGACCGGCGGATTATGTCATAAAGTGTCACATGTCTTGAAAAGCGGCCTGCACTTTTTTGACAACAAAGTCCGTGGTGACCCAGTCGGTCCACGTCCGTGCCACAAGGGCATACGTGTGGAGTGCATACCGTCACCCCAAGCCACCGACCAGTCGCCAGGCGAAGGGAGGTCGTATCCAGGAAGGTACCGGTATTTGGAGAGGGATGGGCATGTAGCCAGTGACCGGCCTCTCTGGCTCCAACCACCAAAAGCCTTGCGCGATCTGGACCTGAACTACGGCTCAGAATCGATTTGTAGGTTAAATCGCAATAAATATCGTCCCAGCTCCTTTGAGATTTTGGGTTGTCTGGAAAATCTTTACCCGGGCAAGCAATTTTAAAAGCATTCTTGGCATCCTCCAAGCCCGCCGTCTCATAGTTTGTGGGCAGAGCCCTTAAGATATTTCCTATGGGACATGACGTGCTGTGGGTGGACGACAAGAAGGCTGGCGACGCAACACTCGAAATTTTGCGTATTGCTAAGCCGCCAAACCGGATAGGGAGGGATGCCTGTAACCAAGATGATTCATTGAGCTGAATATTTAAAATCATTTCTTAACTAGTTTTGACTAAGTCGTCTAATGGTAAAAGCAAATTTTGATGTTTCCAAAAAGGGCAACAACAGAGCAAATAAGTAAATTTAGGGACGAAAAGGCAAAATTTTAAAACTACAAGAGCATAATGAGGACTGATTTCGAGTAAACAATTTGAATGATTTTGGAAATTTGAAATAGTCTTAGTAATATAATCAGGAAAAGATTCTTCAAAGATGGGAGAACACAGGAGGCAAAGCGACTTTCTGTCTACTATTTTTATGCTGGGTGTCAGATAATCGAATTTGAATTTTAAATCATCCAAACCGTAAGAAGTTTTTTGAATAAAGAGTTCACATTTGCTAAAATTTAATTCTAAACCAATGTTATTGAAATGTGTTTTAATTTCTGTTAAGTCAGATAACACAGTGTCGACATCACCTCCCAGGGTTCCGTCATCCAAATACCAAAAATACCAAAAATTGCTGGCCCGAGGGGATCGCCCTGCTGACAGCCGACCTCCGAAGATAGTTCATGGGAACGGTATATTAATTTGGAAGGGTCTGCGTAGCAGAGGAGAAGGTATTGATATATGTAGTTCCGGAATTTTGTTTTTAACTTCTGTCAGCATGGCATCCCTGTTTACTGAATTGAAAGCATTTTGACGTCAATTTTGACTACAATTTCGCAATCATCATGGGAAAGGTAAGTTCTTAAGGTATGGACGGCTGCCTCACACCCACCTTTCGTGCCAAAACCTAATTGTACCGGTTTGAAAACAGACTGTAAATTTGATTTGATATATCTCACCGCAATTTTGGACGCCAAACGTCTTAAAGTTGACCCCACAGCAATGGGTCTCACCCCTCCGTCCTTTTTAGTTAGGGCGATCAAATTAGTACCAAATAAAAATGGGGCAATATCAGCGTTGATTTTGCCTGAAAACATAAATTTAGTTAATTAATAATAGAGCAAATAAGCTGCTCACCTGCATCACCCACAGAAAAAGAAGTTAAATCCCTTAAATGTTGGGGTGAGATTCCGTCCAGGCCAGCCGCTGAACCAGTTTTGAATGAAATTATTGCGTCAATGGCGTCATTGCCTTCAATTTCGAGGCAGGCCTGGTCTGCTGTGGGAGGGTCAAAAAAGTATGGGATCGCAGGAGCCGGGGGATGTTTTGAATGCAAAGCCGAAAGGGTATCAGGAGTATCAGGCGACACCACGTCATTAGTAAAAAGGAGGCGTGCGGCTCCTTTAAGATCCCCGTCGCAAATTTTACCTTCAATTAATTTGGTTCTCGAAAATGCTCCCGTCTTAGAAGATGCAAAGGGTGGAGATGTATTTGTCATACAGTTATTTTAGATTTTTTGTGTTAAAGAAATAGCCTCATCTTTTTTGGTGTGCAAAGTAGTGTAAGAAAAGAGGAACAGGGGGACCGATTTTTGACTTTCGAGCGCTCGAAAATGTAATAAAAGTAAATACGTTTCTAGTGTCGAAATTGCAGGCACTTACTTTCTACCGATCGAATTAATTACGAGTGGTGGATAACACTCGTTTTTAAATTTTCTATGTCTATTTTAAAATAGAATTCCATCTTTTAAGACCGTTTTCGAGTGAAAGAGTCGAGCGCTCGAAAGTCAAAAATCGGTCCCCAGATTATGCCAGTCTACAATTTGGTTGCTCTCCACACATTTTTTAATCAGGCCTGAAAGATGGTTTGCGACGGAGATCCTGGCGCCGCGCAGGACTCGTTTGATAACTGGCACGTTATTTTTTAGATCACTGAGGTACAAATGGAATGGGGTCGAATTTGGACTTTCGGAAACAAACTGGGTCTAAATTTAGAGCAGGGGCCTTTTGACTAACACAAAGAACACAGAACTATCACTAAAATATAAACCTTATTTAAATGCGAAAAAAGTACAGTTGGACATCATTTGTATGCTTAACTTTCGTAACAAAACTGACACTGAGTAAATTTTTATTTAACAACTCACGCTAATTGGGTACACAATTTTTTTTAAATGTCCACCTACTTAATTAAATCCTGAAAAGTCGGAAAAATGGTTTTGGTTAGATTCAATTTGCTCTAAGTATAATCCAACTAACATTATAAATGCGAAAGTTTGTATAGTTAGATGTTTGTTACTTAATCAAGCTTAAAAGGCTCAACTGATTTGGATGAAATTTTGCACGAATATAGTTTATAGCCTGGATTAAAATATAGGATAGTTTTTTATCCAGTTTTCAATATAAATTATACAAAAAAAGACAACGAATGCTTCATTTGAATCTACATAGTTACTTCCAGGTAGACAGTTTGTTCGATTCATGAATGAATTACGTTTTTAAATGAAATGTACACAAAAAACGTTATTATAAATGAGTGTTTTTTTATCGTATTTTCCTGGAGTTATATCCTCCTTCTCTTATATCGATCCCTGTACAAAATACAAAAGATATATATACAATTAATTTAAATAAGTGGCGGGAGCATCACAACGCCTGGCGTTTTTAATTCCCGGCGATTTCACGCTCCCCCAATTATTAGAAAGCCATTAAATTCAAACAATGAAACCAACAAATCACCAACAATTTATAGCCTATTATTGCCTTGTGTTCAACATCAATACATCACTACATTGAATGCAGTTACAGGACGTCACATTTCAATACTTGCGTTTGCGGGAATGTGAGCGTAGTGGGGATTCAGGCTGTACAATGGGTGCGAACACACAATGCACTGGAATCGTCACAAGTAGGCGTGAGTCGGAAACAAAGAACTATTTTTATTTATTCGTATGGCATGGATACAGTTCTTTACAAACTTATATTAAGACCATAAGAAAGAACTATTGGGAACAAATTTCCGTCGCAGACCAAAAGGAATTGAATCCCAATGAACGATCTAAATCGGTCTTCGGTCTTTTTAAGGTTTTGCCTGAGCGGAGCGAGTAAATTACTGAGAATCTTAGAGTCAAGCGAAGTTGCGCGCGGTGCGAACGAAATACGTAGCACTGAACTATAAGATCTAAGTAACCCAACTGGTTCATACACAGTGTTTAAAACAAAATTTGTCTTTCCTGTGGTCAATATTTAAGAGCTTAGGCACGTGCATATAAAAAATATTTTTATACTGACACCGTTTATGCGGATTAAGAGTCCAACCAAAAATTAGGCTTTGTAGCCCTTAACTTTGACAATATCCACTGGAAACACGCGAACTTAAATCTGTGTACTTATGACCTAACTAGTTCCTTCGACCGATTGAACGAGATCGGATCGCTGCGTTCAAACGCTGAGCCGGAACAACTCTAGTAACAAGCGCGCCGCATGGAGGGTGGAAGATGCGCTTTTCGCAGCTCCGGCCAGACGCAATCATTCAAGTGGAGAGGTGTCCGAGACTAGTGCTGTGTGCTATGTGCCTCCCTTATATACCTAAAACTCAGGTCACACAGTACGATGTAAACAAGCAAGGATACTTTGATACAAGATTAATTCACACAAATTTTGATGTTTTTAATCTCCGGTGGTCAAATTGAAGTACTTAGTTTTTGGATAGGTAAAATCTTGATGTCGGTTTAATTATCATTATGCCGATATGATTCCCAACCGATATCCTTTATAAATCCGATTAAAACGTGGAGTATTGTGAATACGTGTGTTCCGGCCTACGCACTTACTCGTATATCCAATTCAGACAAAATATTAAAATAGGAATAACGAATGTCAATACCTAATACTTAAACGCTTTTCTCTCCATAACGTGTGATAATGTGAAATACGTGTCAGAAAATGCTAAAAAGAAAGTGAAAACTTGAAATAAATACAGTTCGTACGCCGTTAAAAAGCTGATTCGGGTTTAAGGTTGTTATTTCGGCTGTTACCGTCGCCCTTAAAGACGCCGACACGAAAATTTGCGGTTTTACCAGAACTTGAGCGAGTTTTTATCAGAGTGCAGCCCAATGTCTTGTGAGTAAAGGTTTTGAGGGCACAAACGTGCTTTCTATTTATATCGTACTTGAAGATTGATTATGTAACGTTTCGAACGTACGTTCGTACGTGACATTTAGATCCACCTGAGGCGCGTAATTATTATTAAGAGCATGTTGTGTCTCACTGCTGAGCAAAGGCCTCACCCTCCACTTCCAGACTTCGCGTTTCTTCTTTAAAAAGGAGTCCAGCCCGTCCCGCCATCGCCGACGAGGTCTGCCGCGTCTCCGTTTTGAGCTGTCGGGCTGCCAGTCAGTTGCGATCTTGGCCCAAAGCTCGCCCGGCATGCGGCTAGTATGACCGCCCAGTCCCACTTTAATTTAGCCGCTTTCCGAGCTACGTCTACTATTTGGGTCTTGGAGCGCAGCGTTAGGATAGGTTAGGTAATGACATTGCTTGGTGGATGCCGTTCGGCCTGTTCTTAAAGAATAGGTCGAACGCAAGCATGGCGCACCCACATTCCACCTCACGCAGCTTTTGACGGGGTATGGCTGCTCCGGGAAATACCTGCGTGAGGTGGTTGGTAGGGAGCCGACATCGGCGTCCCACAACTGTGGTGGCAGAGCTGTGGACACGGCCAAACACACGCACGCGAGGAGTGCCCTGCATGGGCGAAGCCCCGCGCAGCCCTGTTCAAGGCTGTAGGAGGAGATCTCTCACTGCCGGCATTGATCAGCCGAATGGTTCGCAGTAAGGAAGCGCGGGCGGCAGTGGCCACCATCAGCGCTGCGATCTTGACGCAGAAGGAGGCAGCAGTGCGGACGCGCGAGGATGATGTCAACTCGGCTCCGTGGTGCCGCAGCAGGCAAGGCAGATAGTGTAGGGCTTATCCGTTATCCATAACGGGGACCTGCGGGTGATGGGTCGAGAGTTCCATCACCCGCCTAGAAAAGGTCCCGAGCAGGAAGGCCCCCATGGTGCTCTGGGGTGCAAACAACGGAGTGGGTAGGGCACCACAGTCATGTCACCGACCTGAGCCTGCAAGGGCAACGCTGACAGAGTTCCGGATGTGTGCAATAGCGTTCCCGGGGCTCTGTCCAAAAGCAAGAAGCGGAACACCTCGGGGTTCTTAGTCTGTGAGAGTCGGACATACCCACTCGGCTGCTCCCAAGCCGGGTGCATAAAGCATTTCCCCTCGGAGAACAAAAAAAAGGTAATGATATTGTTATACGGGGTGGGCCCGGTAACAGGAGCAAATATTCAAAAGAACGCTTCCTTAGAGTATCTTGTGTCCATTTTTTTTTAATGCGGAGAAATTTTGATCTAAAGCTATGACCTCCAAGTAATGTATCTTAGCACCACGAAATCATAGCACAGCTGAGCAGTCAATGCAGATTTTGAGGTAACATACTGTAATGATTCATAATAGTTTTTGCATTTTTGTTTTTAGAAGATAGTTTTGTGATTTTTAAATTTTTATTTAATTATTTTAAGTATTTTTAAAATAAAGAGTTACTTATATCACTCCTGAAGCTACTTGGAAATAATTGTTCACAACTATTCACAAGGCACGATCTGCACCGACTGCACCCATCTGTTTAATGGATGGTAAATATTATATAACTATAGAATTTAGTAATATGAAATTGCTAAAGGAAAAATGCCAGGGGAAAAATAACAAAATTATTTTTTTATTACATTGCACTCAATAGTTCAACGATCAAATTGTATACTATCGCACCTTCCTTTATAAGGCTACGCCAGTGTGATTCAGGCCTTAAGCCTCTCACAGACTGACGTGTGTGGCCACCGCAGGCCGCACCATTCTGTGAGGTGCTTAATAAATCCAAAAATGTATACATATCTACACGGCAACGGAACATAGATAAGCAATTTTCTTTTACCCGTGCTAAGGTGGCAAAATGACAGGTAAGTCGTATACGTTAGCCAGGCAAGCCACGGCCTAGCCGGAACGCCACTCGCTCGTAAATAACAACTTCATACATAAACAATGAAAGCCAGCCCTAACCCGGCTTCGCGGCTCGACGACAACCATTCATAATTTTCTCAATACAAAGCCGAAGGCACAGACGTTTATCTAGATCACGCAAAGGCAAGGGAATGCCCTTACAGATAAGTTCGCCTCCGTACCGATTTAAACAAATTTGTTTGTATACCTGTGTACCTATTTTGTACAATAAAACATTTATATACAATACATGTGGATCATACAGAATTAAAGAAACATTTCAGCATTTCCTGTGACGTCAATAGTTCACGGCTATTTGCATATGTAAAATATGTTTGTTCAAAGGTTTATGAAGAGATAACGTCTATGCGGATTAAGTGTTTAACCAAAAATTAGGATTACTTTACTCTATCCGCAAGAAAGACGCTAACCTAAATCTTTGTGTGACCAAAAGGAATCTAATTTACTTGCGAACCAAATAAAGTTTTCGATATCTAGGTATGCATTGTTTTTTTTATTTTCTTTTTAATCTTTATTAAAGAGCTTTATCGCTTAGCGATTATGACGCTCAATATGATCAACAACGGTTCACCTTAACATCGATTATTGATCTTCACTAGCTTAAATAGCGCCCTGAGGGGTAATCACGTAACGTTCCGAACGCGCGTCGGTACAATTTAATTGTCAATTTTCCATGTAAAAAGTGACAGACCTACCTAAGCGTTACGTGATCAACCTACTGGCCTCGTCCGACAGTGGCAAAGCATGCATTGTTTTAGAACTCAAAACAAAAGTATGAACGACTCTTTCTGTGTCCATTTTCTTATTTGGTTTGATTTAATTTATATGGTGTGTAATAAATAATATATATAATGATTGAAGTTCAAAAAAACTTCGCATTCACATAAGGTTCGATTTATTTTTATTTGCGTTGTAATAAACTTTATAACACGATCATTGTATTGTAAGATAATTAATAAGTACGTGAAATGAAACAGGATGCTTACCACCGACGCGGTATAACAAAACGTCCATGTTTATTGCATGTATATAAACCATGCGTCCTCTACTCATTTTTATCTCTATGAGCCAAAGTGATATCATGCTATATTGTTTTCTTCTCATTCCTTTCCCCTAGTTTCCCTCACGTGTTGTTTATTGCCTTTAAATACAATTGGTAACAAAGGTTAAACTGCAATAAAAACTTCTCTTTCACTTTAGGTGGACGATTGCCTCCTTAAACAGTTACCTTTGTCCAATGATGTTGGTCGTTTACTTTTGTAGTTATTCACTTAAAGTGGATTAACCAACTTTTGTGTCGCTAGTTAAGTCAGTTACGTCTCATGGGTCACTTTTTAAAACTGTTATTTTATGAGTTTACTTTAATTAAATAAAGGGATTTGTAGACATTATTGTCCGCATTTAAAGACTGCGTTAGAAGTCCATGTTGTATGAATTGTTCGACACACGGAAAGAATATTTTTAATTATTCCCACACAACCTTAAGATTTGAAATAAAAATCCAATCTAAAAAAGTGAGTAGTACAATCGTATGGATCGCTTTTTATTTACTCTTTGACGATAAAAAAAAACATGGTGCATGATCACGTGTATCCGCTATTAAGTGTTCATTCACATAGAGAATGCTGTTACGATGTGTACGGAAAATATTTATTTTTATTGCGCCTGTGTTCGGTACTTGGATAGGAGCGCATCGCTACCGATATATGATCATCGGTGAACAAAGGAAATTCTCGCCGCGAAACCGTAAACCTTTATTCAATATTGTGACTGGATACCACCGCATTGAGTGTGTGAAACGAGAAACCGTTGTTAAAGAAAGACGATACTAGCAAAAATTTTGGCAATTCCAATAAGTAAATTGTCTTTAATGATTTACTCCGTTATGCTCAAAACGTAAGTTAACTAAAATAAGTTCCCTTTCTCTCAAACGCATGCAAATGTCAAAGTGACAGAAGAAACAAACGATTTTTTTTTTATTTATTGATGAAAAAGGGCTTGTCGCCAGGCGAACATACCGCCCCATAAACGAATTATAGCGGAATTGTAACTAAACAGGGTTTGATGAACGGTTATGTGTAATACGTTATTTTCAGAACTGTAAATTCACTAACTTAACAAGTGGGTCCGCTCGCATAGGTATATTTTAAATTTAGAAATCGTATGTCTAGGTACCGAGATTACCTGCTACTTACAAAGCTACAACCTCACAGACTGTTCCTCTTTATAATATTAGTACCTATACATCAACAGGCCGTCCAGAGGGGAGTCGCAAGAGCTGTTGCTCGAGGGTAGATGTGGATACCTAAGTGGCGAGTTGGCTATATGTTTAAAGTCCAGTACCACCTCTCTACCCCCCAGCTCTCTGACCAGTGTTGGCCTTAGGACATATTTTTAATAGGAGCCCATCTAGCAGAGGGCGAATCACCGTCTGCCAGAGATAAAAAGTGAGACAGTTTTATTAGGCAGGCGTCCGACGTCTCATTAAATAGCCCAGTCCATTAGTCCATCATTTTCACTTATAATAACCTGTTTCATTTAAATCCCATCAACCAGCAATAGTCCCTATACACCCCAGCGGGTGCTGTCTCTGTGTGCGTCCCATGACACGGGCAGGGACAGCATTCGCTCGGTGTACTCCTTGCATTGCATTAAATTGTCAAAAGGGCCTCTACGTGTTGGCTCAGTTGTATTGTAGGTACAATCGCCATCACATACATAGGTACACTATAGGTGTTCAAAAATATCGGCACATGCACCCTAATGCCTTGAAAATAGAGGTGTGTTCCGATGTTTGTGACGTGCTTGTTTGCTCCGATGTATGTGATGGCGACTGTACCTGGCTCCACGCATGCCTCCCAAAGGTCCGGGACACCATTGTCCCGTGAGTTGGAAAGGTATAGATTAGTAGTTAGTGTAGGTTAACAGCATGCAATATGTAATATTACTAAGTAACAGAAGGTCTTCCCTTAAGGGCGAGGGCGGGTCGCATCGACCCATCAACCGTTGGTATCCCTGCAAAAAGGCCCGGTGTGTAATGCTGGCCAGCATAGACATCAATTAGGCAGTTTGCCTAAACATCGGTCAAACTATCCACTTCACAATAACACAATCAATCCTATGCATATTGTATAAGGCCCACATGTTCGAGCCTCCTTACACACATGTGAACTACGAATAACAAATGGAGGTTTCGGCCTGATTGAGATCTAATTTATTGGCTCACATTCTGACTACAGCCGCAGTCTAAATCACAATAATGGCATACGGGACGTTCTAGCACAAGACAGAGATTATGAACGTGTATTGTTTGCGTACGTGAACATAACTCGTCGAGTGCCTATCTCGAAATTAAATTAAGCGGGTTGAGTCAGCGGGGGTCCTTTGCCTACAGGTTATACAGCCTGTATTTTTAATATTACCTCAAATTGTAATAGGTCAATCACGTAACGCATTGTACGCGCGTCTGACAGTAATATCACAATCTAACTGTCATTTTTCCATATAAAATTGACATTTAGACCTTACAGACGCGCTTAAGAAAAGTTACGTGATCGACCCACAGATGTAGGTAATAGGGCTATGAACCGATTACGCAATAAAACTTTGAGTTAGTCTTAACTAACAAAGTATAACTCATTTTTGAAAATTAATGTGCAGCAATTATTGTGTACACTCCTTTGACCAAAAATATTGAGCAAAAATATTGTGTACACTCCTTTGACCCATAGAAGAAGCGGGTCACTTGCGACAGTTGTGACGTCACGTCAGTAAGACAAAGTAGTGATACATTGCGTGCTGAATTATTTTATAAGGAAAAAAAAATTGGTTGGTCAAGAAAATGTTCTTGCAAAATCGGTTCATATCTATAACACGTACGTCTGGTTACAATTTGAGGTAATATTAAAAATACACGCTGTATACAGCTAATAAACCCTCATAAGCACCGTACGTCAACTCGCATTCTACTATATTACCCATATAACCATTATAATTGGATTAAACTCAGGATTCAGTCGGAAAATTTTCCGGTATTAAATACGCACCGTTAAGAGGAGACGTTTCGTCTCGTTTTCCATAAAATATTTTTTCATATGTTTGTATGTCTTTCCCGCTCACAGGAATAGACCTGTGATCGCAACCACCATAGGGTGTCTCGTGCTTTTCGGAGGCTTGCGTGGAGCCGAAGTAACTAAGTAACTACCACTAGAGGCCCTTACAATTTAATGAAATGCAAGGGGAGCACTGAGTGGACGCGTCCCTGCCCGTGTCATGGGACGCACACAAAGACTGCACCCGCTAGGATGTAAAGCGCTTTTGCTGGTTGACGAAATCTAAATGAACCGGGTTAGGATCGAAGAATTGAATTTAGTCAATCACGTAAATAATTCTCATAAAAAAACATGCGAATATTCGCTTTAAGTGTATTAGATAACGCTTCATAGACATGTTTATTTTATTGATGTGTTTAGCTATATAAAACAATTACAACATGGAGTTTCTTTGTAATTAAGAAAAGGATTATCTGAAAAGGTGCGCCGTGGCGTTCATTCTTAACATACAGATGCTTTACTTTAAATCTTACATTATCCACCACACTTTTCATGTTCAGAAACAGGAAAATTGGATAGAATATTCCAGTCTGTATGTGACCATACCATTAGTAGACGTGCGAGTGCCACGCACATCGAGAACGAATTCAATTATACGGTCATAAATAACAATTAATTAACAATAACGAAGATAAATTGCATTCTGTACCAAATAATAACCTAACTAGCTCAAAGAAAATGCGGAAATGTTCATTGAGCCAACACGCACAACAGAAACGAACGAGTGTGAATGACGTTTAGTATTATGGCCGCGTCTCGTGATACAGTCAGGGGAACCGTAAAAATAACAGATCAGGTGCGTGCCCTAAAGATAAAATGTTGCTCCACTTATATAACTCACTATATTATTAAAGACTAGCTGTTGCCCGCGACTTCGTCCGCGTAGAACATGTTATCGTCTAAATGTTTGTTTAAGGAATTAATTTTTAAAATCATTGAAATTAGCTTTGTAGTCTTGTAGTAAACAGTCTAAAACTGAAGTTACAAATCCCTTACTTTAAAAATGTTTTGCTCTCCATACAAACTTTGAACACCCTTATAATACCTTTTAGGGGATGAATTTCAAAAAACGCTGAAATGAGTTTTGTAGTCTTTTAACAAACATACTAAGATCGAAGTTACAATTCTCATACTTAAAAATTTTCTTGCTCTGATAAGACTATCACATATACAAACTTTGAACCTTTGAATTAACGCTTTTCGGGGAAAAATTTAAAAGAAAACACTAAGTTTTTTTATTGTAATAAGTATTTTTTCTACAAAATATCAAGTCTCTAGCTCAAAAAATGGGTTTCCCATACGAACCTTGCACCCCTTTTTATTCTCATTCATCATCCTCCTAGCGTTATTATTCCCGGTTGTGCCCCTAAAGGAGCCCAGGGTCCGCTTTGACACCTTTTTATTCTCATTAGGGGTCGAATTTTCCAAAACGCTAAAAGTACTTGATTTTTATTGTAATAAGTAATCTTTCAACAAAGTTTTTAGTCCCTCGCTAAAAAAATATTTTCTTCATTCAAACGTTCTTATAAACCCCTAAAGATCGAAGTTTCTAAAATGCTGAAAGTATTTAATTTAATTTTTAATTAGTAAGCATTCTACAAAATTGTAAATCGGCTAAAAAAATGTTTCCTCCACACAAATGTTGCACCCACTTTTAACCCCCTTAGGAGTGGAATTTACTAAAACGCTGAATATCCTTTTTTTTGTATTTCAATAACTAATCGTCCTACAAACTTTTAAGCTCCTATCCCAAAAAGAGTTTCCCCATATAAATTTTGCAGCCCTTTTTAACCCTCTTAGGGGTGGAATTTTCCAAAACGCTGAAAGCACTTTGTTTGTACTCAAATAAGTAATGTTTCTACAAAGTTTTAAGAACCTCCTCAGGAGATGATTTTCGGGATAAAAACTATGCATCTTCCCTGGGACTCTTACTATATCTATACCAAATTTCATCTAAATGGGTTTAATCCAAATTTTCACCCCCTCATTTCACCCCTTTAGGGGATGATTTACGGGAGTAAACCTATTCAATGTCGTTCCATGGGACTTAAAGTATTTATATACCAAATTTCATCCAAATCGGTGCAGCGGTTTTAGTAGCTCCATACAAATTTTCACCCCCAATTTCATCCCCTTAGGGATCGATTTCCGGAATAAAAACTACCCTATGTCCTTTCCCAGGACTCAAACTATTTTTATACCAAATTTCATCTAAATCGGTTCAGCGGTTTAGGCGTGAAGAGGTAACAGACAGACAGACAGACAGACAGACAGACAGACAGACAGACACACTTTCGCATTTATAATATTAGTATGGATACGTGTAACGAAGCGAATGGAAAGGATGCCCATTTCCATATTCCTTTTGTTCTCAGCTTAATAGTTTGAGGGTGGATGAAGCATTAAGTTGGATACGTATTAAGATTATGGATAGATTTATTTAGTTTATAATTTGCTAAACACCCGTCCCGTTCCCATATTTTGTGGGACAAGAGGAATGAAAGCACGTTGCTGTGGGCAAGTTAGTATGGAATATGGTCCAACAACAGAGCTGTGTATGGTGCCATTTAATAGGTATTTGTTTACTCGTTATCCTGTATTTTTATTTTACATGGTTTTATTTAACTTGCACTGGTAGTATGTGTAAGTATGTAAGGAAGTTGTCCGTCAAAATTTGCAATCCATTTTTCAGTCACTTTTGCCGTTATCCGATTGAGCTAGAAATTTTGGGTAAAGGTATAGTTTGGATGACAATTCAATATTATGGTACCATCGAGTTGATCTGATGGAGACAGAAGTTGGCCATGGAAATCCAGTACTTAACCAACGTGAATCCGTTGAGTTTGGGCTCGTTAGAATCGTCTCAAAGAGTAGTTGATGAAGGTATACTGAAAAGCTAGTATCCAAAAATTAAATTTTTGACAGATACTTATTTATTATACACCCATATATATAGCCATTGCAGATACCAACAAGTAAGGAAATTTGGGTGACATTACTAAGTTCTTACTAAAGTACAAAATACCGCAAACCTGTTCCGCTTCCGCCAAATGCGAACGTGTCACGTAGTCGCCTATAGGTAACGTGCCACTTCAGCATATCATATAACAGTTAATAGGTCAAGTAAATGTTTTTTATTATTTATTTATTTTTAATAAGTACAGTGTTTTACATACTTAAAATTAAACATTGCCCCACAAAACTGTAGTGACAGTTTGACTGTGGGAGCGGCAGTCTCTAGGTAAGGCATTTATTAACAAAAAATATTTAGTTATTCATTAGTAACAGTAGTAGTAGTAAATAGTATAACTGCGTTTTATATAAGTACATCTAGGTAATGCTTTTTAAACAGTCTCTTAAATTTATTCCTATTTTTTTCACGTCTAATGGCTTCGGGCAAACTATTGAGTAGGTATGGGATACGCTTTTTGAGAGTTCTGTCCCCATAGTAATTATTTATCCTAGGAACGAATAGTTTACCAGTCGCCATAGCCTTGGTTATCACCAGTCATTGGAATTCTCGTAGCATTTTTGAGCTGTCGTAGGGACTTCTTGTTTATCGACTTCTGATACAAATATTTTGTCGATACATTATAGAGCACAACGCAACATATCAAAGAAGATTAAAAGTAGAGGTAAACAACAGGCGGTCCTATCGCTAAAGACCGATCTCTTTTAGATAACTTTTGAGTGGCTTAAAATGTTAAATGGAGATTTGCAATGAAATCAATGAAAAATTAATAGTTAACAATTTTACATTTAATCAGTTCAGTTCAGTAAAATTCTTCTTTGTTACCAGGTGCACGTTTTTTCTTACGATGTGAATCGCTTGACACATGTTTTTTGAATTGTTTCAAATTAACATAACAAACTGAACAGTGTATCACGCAATCTTGTTCTTTATAAACCAGTTCCGGGTACGTTTCTAACCATTTACCAATAGTAGATTTGCGAGGCATTTTCATTTTGAACGAGTGATTGACATAGTGACATATTATGCAGATAAAACTACTAAGTATCAGATTAATGGCCAGTACCTACGAGTACATAACATGACAGCATAAGGCTCAATAGCAATTCTCGTTGCAATTTCTTTCGAAAAATGTTTAATAGCCATAAGAAATCTACAAATTATTTATAAGAAATAATAAAATATTATTATTTTAATTTCTATTTATAATTTCCCAAAACTTAGTACTTATCCAAAGGTTATCTCGAAGAGATCACTCATTCGCGATAAGACTGCATGTTGTTTACTTCTACTCGTAAATAATCATAATTATTCAACATATTGTATTCTGTATTTATCGATATACTCGTACATATGTATAATCGGAAGTCGATAAACGAGAAGTCCCTATGACAGCTCAAAAATGCTACGAGAATTCCGATGACTGGTTATCACGTTCAGATTTTTTGGTTTTTGGATCATTTTGAAGTATTTAAATCGTTTGTACTGAAATTCGAGACAATGTATGTTCGTTACGATACACAACATACGCATTGTATCGAATTTTGATTGACCGTGACCGTGATAATGATCAATGATTGATACTACTGTTCAACACTATTGTTATGAATGGTAAAGCACAGCTACAAGTATTCAGATTAAGTAAATTAATCAAACCAAGACAACACTGTGAATAGTGAAATACTAACGAAAGACCGGACGGAGCTATAAATATTTTTTGTTAAACAGCTTGTCGATTCGACATCAAGAAAAAACTGTCGTCTACTGAAAGCTCTGAATAATATTTAACAACTCGATTTGATTACTGGAGACGACAAACCGGGGAGAGGAATAAAAAATGTTTTTCGCCGTCAGCTTCTCAATATCAACGCGCTATTATGAATTAAGATTGTAATCCATTTAAAGGGTAAAGTGAGGTGATTTAAAAAATGAGTCGGGTAAGCTGTTTTGCAACTTTTTGTAGACTCCAGTGAAGCTCTCAAGATTTAATATTTTCTTTATCTGACTGTGACTTTATTTCAAGGTCGCTTTAAAGTATTCGATGAGTAATGAATCGGTCAGCACAGCTATCACAAGACGGCGCTAGAGCTCTCTCGATTTTTCTCGCACTATCCGCCTCTTTTTTATTAGAAAACTTAGTGCAGGTGCTTCAGAGATACCATAAACTCAAAATAATGAATAAATATCAGCGGACAATTGCATTTATCAACCTAGTCTCATAGTCAGCGGAATAAGGCTTGTGGGTACTAGATGACGGTATATTTAATACATATAAAATTCTGAAAGAGATCGCTCTTAAGCGATAAGACCGCTTTCTGTATGCCTCTGCTATTTGCTGTTTTCTGTACTGAGTTTTATTACTATTGAGGTGTACACTGTGCAGTTAGAACGTGCTATTAGAACGTGTAAATATATCCATACTAATATTATAAATGCGAAAGTGTGTCTGTCTGTCTGTCTGTCTGTCTGTCTGTCTGTCTGTCTGTTACCTCTTCACGCCTAAACCGCTGAACCGATTTAGATGAAATTTGGTATAAAAATAGTTTGAGTCCTGGGAAAGGACATAGGGTAGTTTTTATTCCGGAAATCGATCCCTAAGGGGATGAAATTGGGGGTGAAAATTTGTATGGAGCTACTAAAACCGCTGCACCGATTTGGATGAAATTTGGTATATAAATACTTTAAGTCCCATGGAACGACATTGAATAGGTTTACTCCCGTAAATCATCCCCTAAAGGGGTGAAATGAGGGGGTGAAAATTTGGAGGTAACCAATTTTGATGAAATTTGGTTTGGAGATAGTTTAAATCCTAGAAAAGGACATAGGATAGTTTTTATCCCGGAAATCATCCCCTAAGGGGGTGAAATAAGGGGTGAAAATTCGGATGGAACCCATTTGAATACAATTTGGTTTAGAGATAGTTTGAGTCCTGGGAAAGGACATAGGGTAGTTTATATCCCGGAAATCCACCCCTAAGGGGATGAAATTGGGGGTGAAAATTTGTATGGAGCTACTTAAACCGCTGCACCGATTTGGATGAAATTTGGCATTTAAATAGTTTGAGTCCCGGGGAAGGACAAAGGATAGGTTTGATCCCGTAAATCATCCCCTAAGGGGGTGAAATGAGGGGGTGAAAATTTGGAGGTAACAAATTTTGATGAAATTTGGTTTGGAGATAGTTTAAATCCTAGGAAAGGACATAGGATAGTATTTATTTCGGAAGTCATCCCCTAAGGGGGTGAACATTAGGATGGAACCCATTTGAATACAATTTGGTTAAGACATAGTTTGAGTCCTGGGAAAGGACATAGAGTAGTTTTTATCCCCGAAATCCACCCCTAAGGGGATGAAACTGGGGTTGAAAATTTGTATGGTGCTACTTAACCGCTGCACCGATTTGGATGAAACATAGGACTGTTTTAATTCCGGAAATCACCCCTAAGGGGGTGAAATGGGGGGTTGAACTTTGGATGGAACCCGTTTAGATGAAATTTGGTATAGAGATAGTTTGATCCCCGGAGAATGACATTAGATAGTTTTGAAAATTTGGATAAATCCCATGGAGATGAAATTTGGTATAGTAGGAGTCCCAGGGAAGCACAATGCATAGTTTTTATCCCGAAAATCAGCTCCTGAAGGGGTGACATTAGGCGTGAAAATGTTGATGGAACCCATTTAGATGAAATTTGGTATAGAGATAGTTAGAATCCTAGGGAAGGAAATAGAATATTTTTTATTTCGGAAATCATCCCCTAAGCGGGTGAAATGGGGGTGAAAATTTGGATGAACTCATTTAGATGAAATTTAGTTTAGAGATAGTTTAAGTCCTGGGAAAGGGCATAGGCATAGTTTTTATCCCGAAAATAGTTCCCAAGGTAATGAAATAGGGGGTGAAAATTTGGATTAAACCCATTTAGATGAAATTTGGTATAGATATAGTAAGAGTCCCAGGGAAGATGCATAGTTTTTATCCCGAAAATCATCTCCTGAGGAGGTTCTTAAAACTTTGTAGAAACATTACTTATTTGAGTACAAACAAAGTGCTTTCAGCGTTTTGGAAAATTCCACCCCTAAGAGGGTTAAAAAGGGCTGCAAAATTTATATGGGGAAACTCTTTTTGGGATAGGAGCTTAAAAGTTTGTAGGACGATTAGTTATTGAAATACAAAAAAAAGGATATTCAGCGTTTTAGTAAATTCCACTCCTAAGGGGGTTAAAAGTGGGTGCAACATTTGTGTGGAGGAAACATTTTTTTAGCCGATTTACAATTTTGTAGAATGCTTACTAATTAAAAATTAAATTAAATACTTTCAGCATTTTAGAAACTTCGATCTTTAGGGGTTTATAAGAACGTTTGAATGAAGAAAATATTTTTTTAGCGAGGGACTAAAAACTTTGTTGAAAGATTACTTATTACAATAAAAATCAAGTACTTTTAGCGTTTTGGAAAATTCGACCCCTAATGAGAATAAAAAGGTGTCAAAGCGGACCCTGGGCTCCTTTAGGGGCACAACCGGGAATAATAACGCTAGGAGGATGATGAATGAGAATAAAAAGGGGTGCAAGGTTCGTATGGGAAACCCATTTTTTGAGCTAGAGACTTGATATTTTGTAGAAAAAATACTTATTACAATAAAAAAACTTAGTGTTTTCTTTTAAATTTTTCCCCGAAAAGCGTTAATTCAAAGGTTCAAAGTTTGTATATGTGATAGTCTTATCAGAGCAAGAAAATTTTTAAGTATGAGAATTGTAACTTCGATCTTAGTATGTTTGTTAAAAGACTACAAAACTCATTTAAGCGTTTTTTGAAATTCATCCCCTAAAAGGTATTATAAGGGTGTTCAAAGTTTGTATGGAGAGCAAAACATTTTTAAAGTAAGGGATTTGTAACTTCAGTTTTAGACTGTTTACTACAAGACTACAAAGCTAATTTCAATGATTTTAAAAATTAATTCCTTAAACAAACATTTAGACGATAACATGTTCTACGCGGACGAAGTCGCGGGCAACAGCTAGTAAATTAATAAATATCAGGGGACAATCATACACAAAATCCAACTAGCTCCATAGTAAGCTTAATAAGGCTTGTATTATGGGTACTAGACGACGACATATTTAATAGATGTAATTACTTAAATTCGAACCCAGGTCCTTCAGCATCGTAGGCAGCGTCACTACCCACTAGGCTAACCAGTCGTATTTGTCTTGTATTGTATAAATACTTAAAGACATAGAAATCACCCAAAACTTATATACTCTTGCTCGTCACACAAATATTTGCCCTTACCGGGCTTTCAACTACCCGGTCGTCGATTCGATAATATAATGGTACTCTAATTTATTCCATTATGATGTAGGTACTAAAGATTGCGGCTAATCCCAGTCGCGATACACGCTACGCAAACGGCCAATGAAAATGTGTGCACTTCAGTGCTTTGTCACAGTAAACTTCAAAGACGTTCAAACGCATTCACCGAAGCAATGTTCCCAATACAGAATTACAAGGTTTTAAGTATACTTTACATTTTCATGGGAAGAACCATGCGCAGCGCTCATATTTAGGCTTCGTTTACATGCTAATTCTCGCGTCAGTTCAGTCCATCAGTATGATCTGTCTGTCTCTGTCATTCACAACGGTTACACCCATCATTCTCTCATCATACTGATGGACTGAACTGACGCCAGAATTAGCGTGTAACCGATGTCATAGAGTGCCAGCATCTGGCCATCTTGTGAGTGGGGCACCGAAGGCGAATTTGTATAAGTGCGCGCGCATATATAGTGTCTCTCGCATGTGTTAGGGTGCCAAAGGTGCCCTGGAATGGGACCGCAGGCTTAGAGTTGGCCTGTGGCTGACTATTAGAGTGTGGGGCGTCAGAAGTGCCCAATCATAAGTGCGCGAAGCATCAGAAACGAGTTATCAAAAAACTTATCGCTATAAGTTTTATTCAGTGCTAATCCTCATCACACCGATTAGCTTAAGACGACCTAGCCTTAGCCGACGGCTTAGCCTTAGGTGGCAGGTCACCCTACCTACGGTGCTTACGGATCTGGGTTTCAATTCCAGTAAGGGCAAATATTGGTTTCTGAGTCTTGGATTGTGTCTATACAGCCTGTATATTTAATATTAACTCAAAATTAAATTATACATAGGTTTTAGTACTATGAACCGATTTTGTAAGAAAATTGTAAGTTAATCCTAACTACCAAAGCGTAATTAATAAATTTATCGAGCAGCAACTTACACTTATTTGACACATGGAAGAAGCGGGTTACTTGTGACAGTTGTGACGTAACATTCAGTAAGACAATGTAGTGATAGATTGCGTGCTGAATTATTTTATAAGGAAAAAAAAAGTTAGTAGTTAAGAAAAAAAATCTTGCAATATCGTTTCATAGCCCTAACACCTAACTCTGGTTACAATTTGAGGTAATATTAAAAATACACGCTGTATATATACCCATGGCCGTTGGGGTGAAAAGGTTCTCAAGCTGCGACCACGCACCGCAACGTGGGTAGACCCCCACGAGGTGGAATGATGACATGGTCGCGGGAGTCCGCTGGATGTAGCGCAGGACCGATCAAATTTGCACTCTTGGGGGAGGCATATATCCAGCAGTGGACGTCTTTCGGCTGATATGATGATTTATATATTCATTGAAAAAATATGACAGCTTTCTCACACCTTATTTCGACTAAAAGCCGATTATCGAGCTGTTATTGTTCATAGACAACCCCAACAATTTACTGAGAATGTTTCGCTCTCACAAAATCAATTCCATATGAGCCTAAATTAAGTCGCGTACCTACTTGCGGCCTCACTCTCCCTTAATGAAAATTCCAAGTATCTTTCGAGACGTCTTTGGTCGAATCTAGAGGAGCTACAAGGTTAGGTATAGGTATTGTGGATCGGAATCTTCACATATAAAACTCATTCTGTGTACTAGGGTTGAAATACTCTGACGCATTTAATTAGACCTGCCAATTCTACGGATTGCTCTTATCAAAATGATTTAGGTTCCATATTGTAAGCAGTGGACCGGCTAGATTTGGATTAGGTTTCATAATTAGACTGAGAGCCGGTTGTTTCAAATCATTGACGTGAGTATGTCCTTTGAGGACCGTTTCATACGCCCTACGTCAATAAAACGTTGGACTCTGGACATTACTTACTGATATTAATATCAGATCTTTATAAAATTGAGCTACAAGAGTATATATTTGGGCGGAATATTGCCACATTTCAATTAACTTACTAAACACGTTAAAATAGTGCCTACTATTATTTTTTTCTATTTATATGTCCTAATGCGCCATTTATTATTAAGGAGGAGATATATTTTGTTTAAGACCGAATAAAAGTGATTCTGGAGTCCCAAGCGTACACAGGCGGTGCAGTAAACTCATTTTTTTGATATTAGGAAAAAGGGCCTGAAAAGACATCTACTCTGATCACCACCAATTACACATCACCAATTTTCTTTTAAGCCTCCTATTGTAATAGTCACGAATATTACTTTAATAATTCTCAGACAAAACTACAATAATATATATCAGTACGAAATATTTTTGTATTTTCTCTCCTCATTTATCATTTTGGCCTCCTTTATTTTATTTTTTATTATTTTTTATTCAGAAAACCAACAGCGATACAAAGTATGTAACTTATAATATAATACACAGTAGTATGGCCAATTATATTAGTATTGTTATTGTTATTTGTATTGTTGTTTCACAGTGATTTAGTTTCGACTGTTATGCTGAGTAATTAACAATTATTTTTTAAATAAATACGCAAAATTGTTCCTATCTGACTGAGGGCTCTGCCTTTCTTGTCTTAACTATCTCTCCACTTTGCTCTAGTGTCAGTGTCAAAAACGATGCGGCCCTGAAGGTCTACTCCAACTGAATCCATCCACTACCTCGGGATAAAGGACTACGGCGTTGCGCTTTGAGCGTAGCAGCGGTGAATGGGCTAGCCAAACAGCTAAATGGTTACACGACGCCTTTACCAATATGCCAGTAAACTTTAAAAAGGTCTTCAGTAGTCGACCGTGTACGTACTCGTAATTACTCTATGTTGTGAGATTGTCAAATTAATTTCCAACTAAAATCTTACGCATCTGATTATAAACTTTTGAAACTCACAATGAATATGAGGCGAATTACATAATTAGCTTATTTAAGGCTCCGTACGTTCATGGTCTTTTCTCCCTCTCACTGAGCATACGCGTGAGCGAGATGGAAATGCGTGTTCGAAAGCGCGGATATCATGTTTTTCGGAATATTTCAGAAACCGAGAAGAAATTTAAGTAAGTAAGAAAATAAAGTTATTGTTCATTACTTTATGAAAGATAATAAAATTTCATATTTTTCTGATAAAAATGGAGCAGTAAAATGATTACAAGTGAAATAATAGGGTTCAATTTATTTATTTTTTCTCTACTTTCTTTTGTTAAATAGGATTTCTACGAAAACTATGTTACTTCTCATATCTTGCAGATTATGAGATATTTTTTCCGACGCTAAAATTGTTACGTCATAATGTCTAAAATGGTTTCTAAGCAACTCATTTTTACGAAAATTTGAAAGGTTGAGCCTTAAAAATAAAATTTACTTTAAAAACAAAATGTAAACGTAAGTACTTCAGTTCCGTACTTTGCCAAGCCACATACCTACATAAACATTTCCACATTTCTTTTCCACTTTACCACATGAACTGCTTTTCTAGAGCAAATGCGTTGATTAAATATTACAGCAACCAAGCAAACCCAAGTCACTATATGTGGCCCGATAATATTTGAGGAGTTCCGTCGATTCCTCAAGGATCTCAGAATCATCTTTGGCACTGGCCTGAGAGGAAAATCACAAAATAAAAAAAAAACTTCTAACTTAACCTTTTTTCTTTTTTGACGGTGTGAAAATGCCTTACGCATATCCTCACCTAATCTAACCTTTATTTATTTATTTTGACGGTGTGAAAATGCCTTACGCATATCCTAACTTAACTTGAACTTTTTTTTATACCTACCGAGGAACCTTTGAGCGCAGTGCCCGCATTACCCTGCCCGCTTTGCCTTTTTCGACAGTTAAAATATGCAAGCAAAATCTAACTTCAAATTATTAAGACATGTGGAGTTTAATGCAACGGTATTGGCCAGATAACTAAATAATATTTAACCGGTATTGATAATAGAATTGCAAACATCAAAAATGAGAGAACTTACGAAACATAACGTACGCGTTTAACGGCCGCGCTCATATTTGAAACGGCAATATTAGGTATAGCGCCCGCTTTGGGCACGGTGCCCGCCTTTGGTCCCCTATAAACGATTTATATATAATAGAACATACTGAAATCACTACACACGTGTCTATAAAGTTTGAGGATTGACCTCAATTTACCCGGTGAGATCCCATCAGATCCTGACTTGGTGACAATGGGACTACCTCAGAAGTATACTCTTTCGAATAAAAAAGGATTTTGAAATTTGAAAGAGAAAACAGTGAACATACATAAAAAAGATATAATACATACCTACAGTGGAACAAAGAACCTCATCCTTTTTTTAATTCGGTAAAAAAAAGGGAACAAAACTCAGAAAAGCCAGCGAACTGCACACTCGTCTATAATTCGAAAAAAATTACGAAAATTGCTATTCAATTTACGGAACAAATATTTTAACGTAAATTCAATATACCTATAAAAAGCAAGCGTAATATAAGTAAGTAAATTGATAATATGGGCCAGAATAACCTTTAAACTTTAGTGATTGCTGAGGATTTATATCTACAATTGTAAAATCAATTAATTTCACCTCTTTCGAATGCCATTTATTGAAGGTAAATTCTGTCCATGGCGTTTTTTTTCAATTTCGCCACCGGCTACAGTTTTCGTGGAATGGAATTAATAAAGATATTCGTGATCAGTCCACCCGTTTTCATAATTTTACTTTCATAGTTTTTTGTTAGACTAGATTTTATACATTTTCATGACGATTATTACTCAATGCCAGTAGTCGTATTAATTTGAAACACTGAATCATCATCGTTGTGCATGGAATAATGTTAGGTCGACATGCTGTCGTGAATAGCCATGCATGATTCACGATACTATTTATGTACATTGATGTTAATAATTATCTCTCAAACAGCCGATTTATTATAAGCTTTTATTTTTAGTTTCACCTGTCCCGTTGTCAGTCTGTCTGTAAACAAATCTTGCAAGTAAAATTTGACCCACTTCCCGGTTTCCGATTGAGCTGAAATTTTGCATGCATATGTATATCGCATGAAAATGCAATATTATGATGACGTGGAGCTGATCTGATGCTCGAGCTGGAAGGTGGCCATAGGAACTCCGCAATAAAACGACACAGCCCCATCGAGTTAGTGCGATAGATGCGTAGTTGATGATGGTATGCAGAAAGGTACAGTCGGCAATAAAAGCTTGTACCAAAAATGTTATTTTTGACAGAAACTTTTTTATGTAGAGCACCTACAAGAAAATCATGTTTATAACAATGTTGACGGGTAGGCGGGTAGTCAGAGTTCCTCATGCGTATATTGCGAACTAACAGTTAAGTGCCGGTTTGTAGTGTTAGATTTGGAGGAAAATCAGCTCTTTCCATAATCACTTTCGATGCATCCTATGATATTCTAGCGATTTGGTATCATATACGCGTGTGTTTGTGAGCTTACACGGATCGGACAATGATTGTTTGTTATGTAGCGAGTTAATGTGCGTCCACAGGTTTTATTCTCTTTGGGAGGCGTGACGGTATATCATGTAGGTATATGATTAAGGTTTCCTACAGGTCACGTACATATGCGATGATGCAGTTGTGATATACTTTAGTGTGAGAGGATTAGTGGCAGGTGTGACAGCAGGGTCTCAGGTTTGGTAGTCTCGGCCTCAGGCCATATCATGATCAATGAAGGGTGCACCTTAGTAATTGTAACTAGAACAATAGCTTGTGAATTGCGACAGTATCAGTTGTGTGGTATGGAATGTCTATAAGGGGAGGTTGGAGGACATTCTCGGGGACGAAAGTCCCCACACCTCATAGGGAGAAAGCACGCACGAGGCGACAGTCCCGATGTCAGATATATAAAGGATTCCACAAAATGTAAGGGTATGGGTATAGTTGCATATATGTTATGCTGATACAGGTATCAAAGCTAGAGTGCTATAGGTTCTCATTCGCGGCCATGAGAGTGACCAGAAGTGGCTACGCGACACATGCTGTGCTCTTCGGCCGCGCTCGGGCCAACTAACGACATTTGAATAATTAAATACATATTTTCGGACAATGTTACACAAATCAACCTAGTCCCAAACTAAGCAAAGCTTGTACTATGGATACTACATATACGACGATATACATACTTATATAGAGAAATAAATCCTTAAATACACAGAAAACATCCATGGCTCATGAACAATTATTCGTGCTCATCACACAAATAAATGCCCTTACCGGGATTAGAACCCCTGACCTCTTGCTTCGTAGGCTGGGTCACTACCAGCCAGGCTAAAGCGGTCGTAAAAAATAAAGAAAATCATGTGTGTTGACACTAATGAATTTCGGAATAAGCTATCCATACTAATATTATAAATGCGAAAGTGTGTCTGTCTGTCTGTCTGTCTGTCTGTCTGTCTGTCTGTCTGTTACCTCTTCACGCCTAAACCGCTGAACCGATTTAGATGAAATTTGGTATAAAAATAGTTTGAGTCCTGGGAAAGGACATAGGGTAGTTTTTATTCCGGAAATCGATCCCTAAGGGGATGAAATTGGGGGTGAAAATTTGTATGGAGCTACTAAAACCGCTGCACCGATTTGGATGAAATTTGGTATATAAATACTTTAAGTCCCATGGAACGACATTGAATAGGTTTACTCCCGTAAATCATCCCCTAAAGGGGTGAAATGAGGGGGTGAAAATTTGGAGGTAACCAATTTTGATGAAATTTGGTTTGGAGATAGTTTAAATCCTAGAAAAGGACATAGGATAGTTTTTATCCCGGAAATCATCCCCTAAGGGGGTGAAATAAGGGGTGAAAATTCGGATGGAACCCATTTGAATACAATTTGGTTTAGAGATAGTTTGAGTCCTGGGAAAGGACAAAGGGTAGTTTATATCCCGGAAATCCACCCCTAAGGGGATGAAATTGGGGGTGAAAATTTGTATGGAGCTACTTAAACCGCTGCACCGATTTGGATGAAATTTGGCATTTAAATAGTTTGAGTCCCGGGGAAGGACAAAGGATAGGTTTGATCCCGTAAATCATCCCCTAAGGGGGTGAAATGAGGGGGTGAAAATTTGGAGGTAACAAATTTTGATGAAATTTGGTTTGGAGATAGTTTAAATCCTAGGAAAGGACATAGGATAGTATTTATTTCGGAAGTCATCCCCTAAGGGGGTGAACATTAGGATGGAACCCATTTGAATACAATTTGGTTAAGACATAGTTTGAGTCCTGGGAAAGGACATAGAGTAGTTTTTATCCCCGAAATCCACCCCTAAGGGGATGAAACTGGGGTTGAAAATTTGTATGGTGCTACTTAACCGCTGCACCGATTTGGATGAAACATAGGACTGTTTTAATTCCGGAAATCACCCCTAAGGGGGTGAAATGGGGGGTTGAACTTTGGATGGAACCCGTTTAGATGAAATTTGGTATAGAGATAGTTTGATCCCCGGAGAATGACATTAGATAGTTTTGAAAATTTGGATAAATCCCATGGAGATGAAATTTGGTATAGTAGGAGTCCCAGGGAAGCACAATGCATAGTTTTTATCCCGAAAATCAGCTCCTGAAGGGGTGACATTAGGCGTGAAAATGTTGATGGAACCCATTTAGATGAAATTTGGTATAGAGATAGTTAGAATCCTAGGGAAGGAAATAGAATATTTTTTATTTCGGAAATCATCCCCTAAGCGGGTGAAATGGGGGTGAAAATTTGGATGAACTCATTTAGATGAAATTTAGTTTAGAGATAGTTTAAGTCCTGGGAAAGGGCATAGGCATAGTTTTTATCCCGAAAATAGTTCCCAAGGTAATGAAATAGGGGGTGAAAATTTGGATTAAACCCATTTAGATGAAATTTGGTATAGATATAGTAAGAGTCCCAGGGAAGATGCATAGTTTTTATCCCGAAAATCATCTCCTGAGGAGGTTCTTAAAACTTTGTAGAAACATTACTTATTTGAGTACAAACAAAGTGCTTTCAGCGTTTTGGAAAATTCCACCCCTAAGAGGGTTAAAAAGGGCTGCAAAATTTATATGGGGAAGCTCTTTTTGGGATAGGAGCTTAAAAGTTTGTAGGACGATTAGTTATTGAAATACAAAAAAAAGGATATTCAGCGTTTTAGTAAATTCCACTCCTAAGGGGGTTAAAAGTGGGTGCAACATTTGTGTGGAGGAAACATTTTTTTAGCCGATTTACAATTTTGTAGAATGCTTACTAATTAAAAATTAAATTAAATACTTTCAGCATTTTAGAAACTTCGATCTTTAGGGGTTTATAAGAACGTTTGAATGAAGAAAATATTTTTTTAGCGAGGGACTAAAAACTTTGTTGAAAGATTACTTATTACAATAAAAATCAAGTACTTTTAGCGTTTTGGAAAATTCGACCCCTAATGAGAATAAAAAGGTGTCAAAGCGGACCCTGGGCTCCTTTAGGGGCACAACCGGGAATAATAACGCTAGGAGGATGATGAATGAGAATAAAAAGGGGTGCAAGGTTCGTATGGGAAACCCATTTTTTGAGCTAGAGACTTGATATTTTGTAGAAAAAATACTTATTACAATAAAAAAACTTAGTGTTTTCTTTTAAATTTTTCCCCGAAAAGCGTTAATTCAAAGGTTCAAAGTTTGTATATGTGATAGTCTTATCAGAGCAAGAAAATTTTTAAGTATGAGAATTGTAACTTCGATCTTAGTATGTTTGTTAAAAGACTACAAAACTCATTTCAGCGTTTTTTGAAATTCATCCCCTAAAAGGTATTATAAGGGTGTTCAAAGTTTGTATGGAGAGCAAAACATTTTTAAAGTAAGGGATTTGTAACTTCAGTTTTAGACTGTTTACTACAAGACTACAAAGCTAATTTCAATGATTTTAAAAATTAATTCCTTAAACAAACATTTAGACGATAACATGTTCTACGCGGACGAAGTCGCGGGCAACAGCTAGTACTTTTATATTTGCTACTTACGAGTCGAGTCTCACTGATATGCCGGCTGTGTACATAGTAAAATTTCCGGCTACGTCACTTGCTAATAATTTACTACCAAGTGAAATCAAAAGATTTTTAAAAACCCAACTTCTTTTTCCAATTTTTTAGCCTAAATATCACTCCCACGATTATGAGTAATGCGCGGCCGATGAATGCAATATTTTGACGAAAGCATAACATACTTAGATAGGACTTTTATTAAATTTCGAGTAATATTAATGTATAATATTTATGATTTTATTGATGATAAAGTTCCAAATAATGGTGAAGTATCACTTTACGACTACGCACCTCTTTGTAGATGTAGAGAGGTAATTTTCCCTATATAAGTGGAGAGTGGAACTATAAAAGGAATGGACTAAAAATATGTTATATATAAAAAAAGATTATTTACTTCAGCAATAAAAAATGAAATAACATTTTTTTGGAATAATTATGTTCTTTTTTTAAGGGTTCCGTACTCAAAGAGTAAAACGGGACCCTATTACTAAGACTTCGCTTCCGTCCGTCCGTCCGTCCGTCCGTATATCTTGATAATGGTACGGAACCCTTCGTGCGCGAGTCCGACTCGCACTTGGCCGGTTTTTAAATCAATTGTCATCATATCCATATTACGTATATTGTTCGATATTATTTTGACGTAATTATGAGGTATCCAACGAAACTTCATATATTATGCTAAATTCATCAAGCCGTGTAGACTGTTAGTAAGGTTTTGGACATTTAAGGTGGTTCGATTGCCATACAAAGCGTTATTTGACATTCGCAGGCTAACGGCGTGATATTTTAAGAGTGCTCTTCAAAAAAGCGCTCGCTCAGAATTCGGTATTTTGACACGCGTAGTGCGTTTGTGTGTGTAAATACTACTACCACCCACACAAACGTACCTAACCCCCACATGCACAGCGAGATCGCACCAGCCGCGGGTGCCGTCCCTTTCTAGCTATATGTAAGTGCGATCGGGATAGAACTAACCGCGGAGCTTGCCGATGCAAATAGCTGTATAGCGCACCGTTGGAATTCACTCCGTGACCGATATTGATACTTGCACTAAAAAGTGGTAAGTATTACTTCGCTAACATGATGTTCTAGAACATCATGTTAGCGAAGTTAGATAACTTGAATAAAGTAAGTACCTATTTGATTTTTGAGCACAAGTTTTCTATTTGTATTAAAATACTATGATATGACAAAGTATATTTAGTTTCGTTTTTTTAGTATAAAATAAACTAACGAGTTTTAAAGTTGTCAGTAATAAGAACAATAATTTGTTTTACGGATATTAATAGTATGCATGTTATCTGAGTCTTATTTATATATAGTAATGTAATGAAATTATACCAGTAGACCCACTACTAGGAAATTACTGGGTACTTACGTATTCATTTCTTGAAGAATTTTTTTTTTTGTTATGGACAGTAAAAAAAAACTGCCCTTCATAGAAATTGCTATGTCCGTTTCTTACCAAATGAACTGAAAATTATAAATTATACAAACACAGCTTTTTATCTAGAATGCAATTAATTAATGCGTGATTTTATTCAAAAGCCTAAACCTCAGATGATAAAAAGGAATAGATATGAAACGGGGGCTTGGCGCGTGTCGGTGCGACATGGCCAAATGGGCATGTCACTGCCCACCGCATGTTAGTCGCAATTTGCCGTGAATCTGAAATGTTATTCCACGTTTACTCAAAATGCCGAATTGTAGCGTGGTTACATGCAAAAATAGGAATGAAACTAAAACCTACATGAATGGTGGAGTCACGCACCACATGTGAGTATTAGTATTTTCACTTAAGTCAGTAAAAACTAATATTTTAATAAATAAACGCAACGCCGCATCATTTCTCGGGATCGAACTAACAAACATATCGAACGAAAATGCATATTTTTGTTCTATGCGTTGTACATTGATCGTTCAATACAGTAAACCACGGCGCAATGTATTAAACCACTATGGATATGGACGATGCTTGAATTTTTTAGTGGTACGGCCGCTGCTTGGCGTCGCAAACTAGAGCGGTGCCAAAGTGCAGTTACAATTTACGCGTAATCGATAAAATAGAAGTACGATATCATACTAGTTATTTTATTTCGACTACTTTCGCTGTTTTATTTTATTTAATTACTTGTTTTGGTTGGGTGCCTATCTTAAAGGTAACTAATAAGATTAAAAGGCACAAAATGTTTACGGTACCTACTAATAAGATTTTCACTAAGTTGCAGTATGAACGGTAAAAAGACATATTAAAATTGTATATACAAGTATATAATTTAGTTGCAAATGGCTTCAGAACAACTTAAAATGTGATATTATTACCAATATTTTTTTTTTAAATGAGTATTTTTTACTTTCATTTCAAATGTGATAATTGAAGAAGAAATCTCGGTTTCTTATTACAGTTTTCCAAAGAATCCGCTTAGGTTCTAAAAAAATGGATAGATGCTACTGGCAGAGGTCGTAACTGGTTTCCTGTACAGAGAAGAGTTAATGTGTTCGTAACATTTTCAAGAAAAATGTTTCCAACCACTTAATAAGAGCCGTACACTTTTCGAATATTTGACACCTCGCTTGCTTGAAACCTAGGTGTAAAATGTATGGTAACACATCTTCGCACATCTTTGGTGGATACTCGCCCTTAGCCTTAAATCTCGTAATATGAGTAATGGACATATTATTTCGCGCCAAAATGCGAGTCGGATCGGCCTGGTACCTACAGGTCAAAAATATCGATGTGACCAGAGTTTTAAATGTATGTGAACACGAACTTATAAAAAGCCGTTTATGTTACTCTGTAGGTATTCGTCAATATTTTTTACTTTTGCGATTTATGGTAAGTTAACAACACGTGTTATTTAAACTTGTAGCTAGAAGTTTAAATACCACCACATAAACTTACCATGTTGTTGAAGTTGTTACCCATCAATATCATAACATAATATTAATTTTAATATCAATGTCGATAAAACATAATTTTAACGTTTGTCGCCCCCCTAGTGTAGTGCGTTTAAGCCAATCACAGCCCTTGTTTGCATGTTGCCGTAGACTCACTGGCAACGCCCGAGTCTTTGTTTTTACACGGTTCAATGTGTGTGCCTGTGGGCGCTGCGGTGGGAGAAAACTGGGGACATCGGTTTTGGTTGAAATTAAGCAGTACGGCACTTCTCCCTTTTTTTATGTTCTGAGCCTAAAACCTATGTCACTTATTAGGATTCCGTACTCAAAGAGTAAAACGGGACCTTATTACTAAGACTCCGCTGTCCGTCTGTCTGTCTGAATGTCTGTCTGTCCTTCTGTCACCAGGCTGTATCTCATGAACCGTGATAGATAGAGATTTTCATAGATGATGTATTTCTGTTGTCGCTATTTATAACAAAAAATACTAAAAAACAGAATACATCTTTTTATTTTTATTTTAGTTTTTATTTGTTTCTTTTTCTTTTACAATCTTACACAAATCGACCTTGCCCCAAACTAAGCAAAGCTTGTACTATGGGTACTAGACGACGATAAACATACTTATATAGATAAATAAATACTTAAATACATAGAAAACATCCATGACTCAGGAACAAATATTTGTGGTCATCACACAAATAAATGCCCTTACCGGGATTCGAACCCGGGACCTCCAGCTTCGTAGGCAGAGTCACTTCCAAGTTACTAACTAGGCTACAGGAGGCTCCTATACAACAAACGTGATTTTAGATATAGATATTTTGCTGTTTTTAGATATAGATAATGGTACGGAACCCTTCGTGCGCGAGTCCGACTCGCACTTGGCCGGTTTTTTTTACATTTATTTCGAAATAAAGAGTGATACTCGGAAATGTCGAAGGGAAGGTCAATCGTCGAATCCGACTCGGCTGGGCAGCATTCGGGAAGCTACGGCACATCTTTTCGTCCAATATTCCGCAGTGTCTCAAGACGAGAGTCTTTGACCAGTGTGTGTTGCCAGTGATGACATATGGCACGGAAACGCCTCTTACTATAGGCCTCATAAGAAGGCTCAAAGTCACTCAAAGGGCAATGGAGAGGGCTATGCTGGGAGTTTCTCTGCGCGATCGCATCAGAAATGAGGCTATCCGCAGCAGAACCAAGGTAACCAATATATCCCTCCGAATTGCTAAACTTAAGTGGCAGTGGGCGGGGCACATTGCACGTAGAACCGATGGCCGTTGGGGCGGAAAGGTTCTTGAGTGGCAACCACGTACCGGAAGGCGCAGCTAGGGTAGGCCCCTCGCAAGGTGGACTGATGACCTGGTAAAGGTCGCGGGAGTCCGCTGGATGCGGGTGGCGCAGGAACGGCCATTGTGGCACTCTTTGGGGGAGGCCTATGTCCAGCAGTGGACGTCTTTCGGCTGATATGATGATGATGATGATGATGACTCGGAAATGTAATAAAACCACGTAAAAATCTCCCTTTCCAGTGTAAACCCCCGGTGTGTGTTATTATTATATATAAACGAAAATAATAACTAAATGCAAGGTAGGATCGTGCTGTACTTAACAAACGCCATATAAGCTTGTTTTTTAAAAAGTTTTTTATTCATCTTGTTATTTTCAATAACCCTGCATATTATGTCGCTGGTTCGTGGGTACTTGTACAGACAAATCACACAAACCCAAACAAGATAGGTCTATCTATTTTAGTTTAGGAGTTCCCATGACCACCTTCCATCATCAGATCCTGGAAATCATCCATCACCAAAGTGTTTACCAAGACAAAACAGATGAGCCCAAACTAGATGGGTTTATCTAGTTTAGTTTAGGAGTTCCATGACCACCTTCCAGCTCCATCATCAGACTCTGGAAATCATCCAGCATCCAAGTCTTGCCGTGCCATGACCAAATAAATGAGCCAAAATTCGATGGCTTTATCTTGTTGAGTTTACGAGTTGCTATGGCCACCTTCCGACTCCATCATCAGACCAGCTCTATGATATTATGGCATTGTCACCGAAGATACTTAATATAAGAAGATAATTGTACCTTATTTGAAGATTTCGCCCAAACTAACATACATACATACATACTAACTAATCATAATGGCCGTTGGGGCGGGGAGGTTCTCGAGAGGCGACTACGTACCGGAAACTGCAGCGGACCCTCCACAAGGTGGACTGATAGTAACAAGTAAATAAATTAAATCTATCAAGTATCACGATCACTCGTACAATAATAATTGACTATAGAACGCGTAGTTTAGACAAAAGGATCCAACCCACAAGACATCACCATTGAAATGTATGACTTTTGTTTTAGGTAGAAGGTTCAATTTTAAATGTTACGTATACTGTGGGTTTGAGCCTTTTCGCTACACTACGTCTTATCTGGCAGCTATGCAATTCATAACTTGTCTCGATTAGCCTCACGAATGTATCCCCAGTATAGTTTGACCCCGAGGTTGGTAACAACTATGCCTAGTCGGAGATCAAAATAATATTATTTTATCTGAAGAGTGGCCGGTTAGCTTCGTGAATAGCCACAAATAAACACACTACACGTCTGTCTCGGAGGGCTATTCAGCCGGTACTGAGATATATTCCCGCGCGACGGTAAATTTATACTAGTTTTGAATAATTATTTATAAATATAAATTTTGACTAAAGTTATATTTTTTGGACTGGATCTTGTTGGTACAAGCATGAACTTTAATGTTGTGTAAGATTCAATACACAAATAATTCAACAATAATGAGAAAATCCTTGAGTTTTCAGTAAGATTTTGTTGACAAATATGGTGTTTTTGAGAACAGTTTACATATATATACGTGCAGAATAAGGAAAATTCGAGGCGGCTAGGCGCAATGGCAACATATTACGCTAGTGAAAATAGAAAAAAACAAGTAGGTTCTCATATAACATCATGGAGTATTAGGGGCTCAAACTTATGACTCTGCGCTCTCTTCAGAAAACTACTGTCGGTAATCGGGTATTTTCGGTTTAAGTATTCAGTAATTCGTAAATTGGAGGCGGCTAGGACCAATATGAGGAGTTTACCTATGCAAATAAGTAATCAGGATCTAGAAAAAGCTCTCCGTTTCTTAGAATTACAACGTCAAAAATTCGTCATTCTCGCTTATTCCTGACCAAAAAACGAGCGCCCTCTTAAGAAAAATAGTTTTCCCAAAATATCACGTCCAAAACCAATTACTCAAATTAATCAAGTTTATACAAGTTTATTCTAGGAAAGGGAGAATTTGGCGCAAATGGGAAGCCAATTTATGAAAGTTTGTTACATAAGTTTCTTGTTTGGTTTGTTTGTATGGCAATCGAACCACCTTAAGCGAAAATTGTTGTTAAGCCAACTTTAAGTCGTTATAAATACAAAACGGTTATTTTAACTAAAATATGATTAAAAGAAATCTAGTGATGATGATGAAATACCTATTCAACGATACCCCTCACGCATGACATACTTCGATGGCTTAAGGCGACGTATGCTCATAAAACGGACTTTTAAAAGCCGTTGCTCTTGTTTGGATTATAATACGGCTGATCTAAATTTAATTAGCAATCTTGAGGCCTTTCTCGAGGAAAATCAGCTATTCTAATCCTGAGTTATTGACTTTCGCTTGATAGAAAAAAATCACGAACATAGGTCTAAAATACACTTAAAAAATATTATGCAAAACAGCTAAACATATTAAAATTGGTTCTAAAAATCGGCAATGTCATGTTTGAGGGAAAGCAGCTATTACTTCTTTATTTATTAAAATGCACAAAAAATGGCAGAGGCTCACCAATTGTTTAGCCTAATAAAAAAAAAGCTCATTCGTATCTCCTGTGATCCCAGAGCTGGCGCGTTTCTGCGTGCAGCGTGGAAACGCCGCCAGCATCTTGGGGTATTTTCCACCAATGCGCGACCTTGGGGACGCGGGTGTCTAGGATCTACTTTTGTTTTTATGTTTTTTTTTTCTTTTTTTTAGTTTTATTGATTTACTTATTTTTGTGTATAGATTAAGTTAGTTTTAGTCATTTTAGTTCAAAGTTTCATATACATATTTGTCTACAAAAAATTAAAATTAATTAAAAAACATGATATCCGCGCTTCCAAACACGCACTGCCATCTCGCTCACGTTTATGCTCAGTGAGAGGGAGAGAAGACCACGAACCAACATCGCCTTAATTTTTTTCTTTTGGTCACAATATGGCGTCCGGTGTTCTCACTTTGGATAACTCTCTTTTCTTCAATGACACCCGCAAGATTAAAACAGATTGATTGACGTATGACTCATTAAAATCGATCCACGCGTTTGATCTCTAGAGTGCTTCAAAGGAACAAACATACGCACATACTGGCAAACACATTACCCTCCTTTGCGTCGCGCAATCGGGTAAAAACTATGTTTTAACCGACTTCAATTCAGTACTCCGCCTTATTTTAAGAGTTCCCCCGATTTTTCCAGGAACCCATCGTCAGATCCTGACCTGATGACCTTGGGACCACCTGGGAAGGGTACTTACCCTTTCAAAAAAAAGACCGTCTTCGAGTAATCGGGGAACATTCATCACTACATAGTATAAAATAAAGTCGCTTCCCGCTGCCTGTCTGTCTGTCCCTATGTATGCTTAGATCTTTAAAACTACGCAACGTATTTTGATGCGGTTCTTTTTAGTAGATATAGTGATTCAAAAGAAAGGTTTAAATGTATAAAAAAAATTGAACTGCTTATTTTAGATCTGTGATTAAATTACCTAGGTACATAAGTTACATTTAGTACAATCTTTAATATAAATATACATGTATTATACATATAAACCCGTGCAAAGCCGGGGCGGGTCGCTAGTAAAAAACAAAAGATTCCGACGAATTGAGAACATCTTTCTTTTTTGAAGTCGGTATAAAGGTAATGTTGCCGGCAATTTTTAGCCTGACAGCCGCCTATCACCGCATACTCTTTTGAAAACTGTTAATATTTTAATAACGGAGCCCGGGAAAAAGTTTGCAATACGAGTAGGAGTACGGGAAAGCACAAACTTTTCTTTACAGTATTTTGCGAATAAAGCCAAGATAATATTCATATTTCTTGTTCCGGCAATATTGCCGGTGGCATCGGCAGAGTCTCTAGGAAAGAAAATATTTGCAAACAGCATATCAGTAAGTCTCACTTCTAGAGGCTGGAATAAAAATGGGAAAATAGAAAACCCGATTAATGAAATTTTAAAGTACCGTTTGTCAAATAGCAATTCGGCTTGGATTAAAAATATTGATTTAATTACAGTTAAGAGAACTAAAAATACGACCATGGATAATCTAGACACCGCATTAGTTAATGGTTTAAGTACATATAAATTATGTTCCGAGCACACAAGTCTTTAAGCCGCCACGGTCCGCCTGTATGTGTCCAGCATCAACATAAGGCCTTAAAACTATGAATGTCTTCTTTTTCACATGAAAGATTGAACACTAACTCATACTAAAAATGTTTGTGATCTAAAACTGACACTTGTGGTAATTAATCGGTAAGGTAGTCTAGAAAATGAAACTGCGACATCCCTAGAGACAGTATCTATCTTGCGCTACACTGTTTACACTCTGCGGCCATCAATACAGTACTCACGTACCTATAAGGTAAACGTATCAATATGTGACACATTAATTCTTATTACAAACTTTATTGCTATTCATTATTCGACGACCACTTTGGCCTAGTTGGTAGGGACCCTGCCTACGAAGCCGAAGGTCCCAGGTTCGAATCCCGGTAAGGGGATTTGTTTGTGTGAGCACAAATATTTTTTTCGGAGTCATGGATGTTTTCTAAGTATTTAAGTATTTATTTCTCATAAGTATGTATATCGTCGTCTAGTACCTCTAAGTAGTATATGTAAGCTTTGCTTAGTTTGGGAATAGGTCGATTTATGTGAGATCCTCTCAATATTTATATTTGTTAAAGTATTGGGCCTGTTTCGAGCATTTGGACGTTGACTTTATACTATGCTGTGATGTACAGTCGCCATCACATACATCGGAGCAAACAAGCACGTCACAAACATCGGAACACACCTCTATTTTCAAGGCATTAGGGTGCATGTGCCGATATTTTTGAACACCTATAGTGTACCGATGTACAGTACGTAGATTTAATACGGCAATACTGTCTTGACTGTATATTTGTTGTTTAATAGAAGTCAAAACATGTCTGCATACAAGTGTCTCTTTAAAAATCTTTTTATGATTTCAATAATCAATTGTATGTTTTTTTACAAGGATTTGAAGCGACATTACGATTATGACTGTGACATTATGTTTGTCAGAAAGGGATAAAGATAAAACGCGTTTTAGTTTATAGATGTTTATTAAGTTTTATGGATATGGGGGTAAATAAATAGTGCCCTGTCTACCCTTTTTGAATATATCCAGCACGGCTATCACATGATGGACTCGTCTCTTTCTAATTAAAACGCTCAGAAGAAGACGGATAGTGACGACACAGCTTAGCCGTGCAGGCATGAGTTTATAAATATACATAAATAGAATCAGAGCTAAAGTAAGGTCATTAAATCCAGTACAATCCAAAGCCTGGTAATATAAAATCGGGCTTACATTATTGGAACTAACCATTACCCATTTGTGTTGGTCGTTAACGGTATTACAATCGCAGCGCTTTAATCGCTCTTTCTCGGTATTAGAGAGACAATTTTACTCCCTAGGATTTAAATTAACGAACGCAAACAATTTATTATATGTATCTAAAAGCATAACCTTTATAGTGTCATTGAATATAATAGATTATAAAATAGGATATGTTTATTTGATAGAATACTTATTTCTAATCACAGGCTGTTCTTATATTCTATCGTAAGTAAACGACACGACATGCATATATTATCAACAATCATAGCAAGCGCATGCAATTACTCAATTAAACTTAAATGTAGGTAATTTTCTCCTCACTGCCTCGGAAAGCCGTCTTTTATCCTTTAAAACCAGTGAGCAAAATCGCATTTTATCCACTACTGGGGAAAGTAATTTGACCTCGGAGCGTGTAGTTAGCTTTTGACAAATACCAATACGTACAAGGCTTATACTTAATAAATTTAATAATGGTTCGTTCGATATTAATTATCATTCAAAAAATACCAAATTTAGCTTTGTTTAATGGTGTAATTTTAAGTCATAAACCTTAAAATTCCAGAAGAAACATTTGTTTTTTTTTTTATTATGATGTTGAATTTAACTCTGAACGCACAAGTAGAGTCGATGAAATTTCAAACCGCATCGTCAGAAATGTCAACATTGTCAACAAAAAAATTACTTTAAAACTTTTCTCACCGACTCCGACTCACGTAAAAATACACAACTTCCAGTATTTTCTGCTATAATATCGTAAAAAATGAGTGATTCCAGTGATGACGATGATCAAACGCCTGTGGAACTATTGCAAGCGGTCAAAAACGCGGAATTTAGTTTGTTGTGCAAAAATCCTGTACTAAGTAAGTATACATAAAGGCTTTCGAGCAATTCAATGACTTGAAAAATAAAAAGAAGGCAAAACCTTGTCCGAAACAGTTTAACTGGCTTACTTTATAGAATCAGCCAGCTCTAAGAAGTCCAGCACTCTTTGGAACATATTTTTTATGCTCAAATCGACGTTAAAACTCAAAAAATATAGTCAACACCCAAAGCCGTTGTTGGCGTTCCCGAAAAAAACCGCTACCACACAAAGCAAAGAAATCAAAAAATTTCACAGCCGCAGATATCGAAAAAAAAATCCTTCCTTAGTGCACCCATAGACCTTATAAGGAACCTACGTGCCAAATTTGGAATCTCTAGAACCAGCGGTTTGGGCTGTGCGTTGATTGTCGTGCGCGCAGCTGGCGTTCGGAACTGGACAAGAAGTCACACTTTTTCGTGCGTGCCGCCGGCGTTCAGCGATATTTATATTATCACGTCAAAAATATATAGCATCCAGAAAGTCCATCCTACAAACAGCTAAAATATTATGTGATAAGCGGTTCCGGGGTTCCCATTACATACACACTTACATTTTACATATTTTTTTTAGTAATCGCACTGACTTTTCCTCGTTACAATATTAATATAGATTATAAGCACGCCTGATAAAATTTGCTTCAAAGTCTGGCATTTAGAAGGACGAACTGTATAAGTGTTTGCACTAACTTCAAACTGCGAGCAACCTGTACCCGCACATGTAAAGCCGACTTTAGTAGGTAACTACCAAAGTGTAACTATTTATCTCAGGCGTGCGAAGTTAACTAAGTAATATATAAGCTTAAAATGGATCCAAACAGCTTCATTCATTGTGGAACTCTATCAGCGACATCGATTCGAATACATATGTACCACTGTGTTAGTGCCATACGATAAATAAATAAATTTATTGTGGAAAACGGTTTCTTTGGGAAAACTCGGTGACCGAGCGCCAGCCCACTGGCACTTTAAAGTAAACCAGTTAAACTGTTTCGGACAAGGTTTTGCCTCCTTTTTATTTTTCCAGTCATTGAATTGCTCGAAAGCCTTTATGACTACTTAGTACAGGACTTTTGCACAACAAACTAAATTCCGCGTTTTTGACAGCTTACAGTAGGTAGTTTCTCAGGCGTTTGATCATCTTCATCACTGGAATCACTCATTTTTTACGATATTATAACAGAAAACTGCCATACGATAAATAAATAAATTCATTGTGGAAAACGGTTTCTTTGGGAAAACTCGGTGACCGAGCGCCAGCCAGTGAATCAACCTTAAAACTTATGGTAAAACTATTTTTCAATCAGCATACAAATCGTGTCTACTAAGTATTACATTTTATCCTCAATGCACCCTAAAATTATTCCCGAATTAAAAGTTTCATATGACCCTTTTCGCTACTCAAGTTCTGTAAATGTGATTTTAATCTGCTTACTGATTGAAGCGTCCAATTTTAACTACGGGACTGATTGTATTTATTCACATAATAGCTGCGGCGCTACCACGAATTTCGAATCTCGAACCTCGTATATCTCCGTCTCTGTCGCTCAAGTACCATAAACCATAAGTGCGATAGAGACGGATATATACGAAGTTCGACATTCGAAGTTCGTGGTAGCGCCGCTGCTTGCGCGGCTCCATCCGCACACTAAGAAGAACCGGTCTATCAGGTAAAAAAATTTGGATGAGTAGTTTCGGAGCTATTCCCCTACATACAAACTTACAAAGCCACAAACTTACATTTCGCAGACTTCCTCCTTATTAACCGACTTAAAAAACAATTCGTCTGTATGTTTTTTTTTTTTTTATGTTTGTATGTTACGCGATAATATAACTCCGTAATTTATTTATGAACCGATTTGAAAAAATATTTCTTTTTTTGAAAGCATATACTTCCAGATTGGTCCCGTTGTCACCAAAATCCAGTTCTGATGATGGGATCCTGGAGAAATCGAGGGAACTCTTCAAATTTTATAGGCAAACTTGAAGCTATTTGGCTACTGATTTGAATTATTAGTATTATACAGAGGAATAAATAGGTGTAACCTCGGAACCAATTATCCGATTTCAAAATTTCTTTCATATGTGTATTGAATGGCCTTTCTGGGTTGTTATAGGCAATATCTTATCTCGCGGATTTGCCTGCGTTCTTTGCAATTCGCGGGTAACACCGCGCTGGCATCTAGTAATGACATAAAGACGTCTCCGGTCAGTGAGCACTGCGAAGAAATGACCCGTGGATTAGTAGTCCGCCTTGTGCCTTAGATAATTATGACTGACGTATTGCCCAGACTTGATGCCTCTCACAGGCACGATCAGTATGTGTAGTCTAAGTCTGATTACTCCTATGGGGTAGGTATCGGCGCAGCAGGGGCGCAATCAATTCATCAATTGACATTGACAGCTGCAAGGTACTTGAATAAGTTTTTGAACCAGCGTTAGAGGATATTTACTGTCACTTTACCCTTTAAAACAATCAGATATCCGATTTGACATTAATTTTTTGTTGTGGTATAATTGTATGGAGCAGTTAGGGATTGTAACCGGTTATTTTGCAAAAACCTCGAAATAACCACATATCTCGAACTATTTTATACTTCATATGTACAAAAAAAAATAATAGGGTACAATCCCTGGGAGCAGTCCCAAACAGCAATGGCTAAATATAACTTGGTGTCAAAAATTTCATTCATATTCATATATATTTATTGCAAAACCATGGTTACATAAGGTGGTAGAAATCTTAAGTGCTAAGTACATGGGAACCCTGTAAGGGCGTAGCAATTTCTTATGGCTAAAGTTAAGCTATACATACATGCATCATTTCCTTAGAGTAAGTACCTATTCTTTATTTACCTACTTAGTACTTTTATATGTTTTTAATTACGTACATATGTAGTTAAAATTTCGTTATTATTAGTATAATTATTAATTTTTCTTAGATATCCTCAAAGAATTCTTGTAGGCTGTAGTAGCTCTTTTTTGCCAAATATTCTTTGAGTATATAAATGAATTTTTTTTCGGATGTTTCCTTCTTCAATTTATCTGCAAGCTTGTTATATATCTTAACAGACATTATGTTTGGGCTTTTTTGATGTAATGTTAATTTTGGGTTTGTTGTAATTACCAGGTTATTTTTATACCTCGCAGCGTAGCGTCGTGGTTGTTCATCAACCTTTGTAAAGAATTGAGGGTATTTCCGAACAAGTTTGCATATCTCAAATATATACATCGATGTTAAGGTCAATATACCGTGTTTTAGAAAGTACGGCTTGCAACTCTCTGGGCTTTTGATATTAACAAGAATACGGATGCATTTTTTTTGCAGGATAAACAAGTCTTCAGCGTTTGTAGAATTACCCCAATGTATAATTCCATATTTTAAACACGAATATGCATATGCGTAATATGCATTGAGGGCTGTTTTTAGGTCGGTGCATTTCTTTAGTTCTCTTAGGGCGTATATGAATTTAGATAATTTGTTTTTAATTTTTTCCACATGTGGTTTCCAATTCATGTGCGAGTCGATGTCTAGTCCAAGGAGCGTGAAAGTATCGACACACTCAATTTCGGTTCCTGTAAATGTGTAATCTATTTGCAGGGGAACTTTTTGTCGGGGCCTAAATTGCATTAATTTTGTTTTTGAGAAGTTGATTTCCAGGTTGTTTTCTTTTAGCCAGTTTGTGAGTTTTGTGAGGATGTTGTTTAGATCGGTGCATAGGTTTTCATTATTATAACAGGAAGTCATTATAGAAATATCGTCTGCAAACATCACGCAAGTGTCATTTAGAATTTTCGGCAAATCATTGATGTAAATTAAAAATAATAAACACGAGAGGGCGCCACCTTGGGGTATTGAACATAACATTGGTAATGAGTTTTATTTGATATTATAAATTTTTCCAGACCTTTTATCAGTATGTTGAATTTCGACGTTTCCAGCTACAAGCTTTTATTGCCGACTGTACTTTTCCGTATACCATCATCAACTACTTATTGAGACGATTCTAACGAGCCCAAAGTCAACGGGGTTACGTCGGTTAAATACTGAATTCCCATGGCCATCTTCTATTTCCATCATCAGATCAGCTCGATGGTACCATAATATTAATTTGAATTGTCATAATACGAATTGTCATCCTAATTATACTAATACCCAAAATTTCAGCTCAATCGGATAACGGCAAGTGACTGAAAAATAGATTGCAAAATTTGACGGACAACATAAATACTTACATAGTCATTTACATACAAACGAACAGCTGGTCGATCACGTAACGCATTGTACGCGCGTTAGGTATATCTAAATGTCAAATTTTATATGGAAAAATGACAGTTGCATTGTCCTAACGCGCGTTTGGAACGTTACGTGATTATGATTACCCCTCGGTCAAGTTAATATAAAGCTTGTAAAAATAGGAATGTCATTTCGAGTTATTAATTCATATTTTTACTACTAAATTATACTCATGTCAGCTTCAATATCTGACACACGCGTTTACTATTCCGAACGCGCGTTAGTACAATTTAACTGTCATTTTTCCATAGAAAATGTGACATTGAACTCTACCTGACACGCGTACAATGGGTTACCACAGGTTCGAAAATATGTTTTTGTCCTCGACGATTAAAATATGTGTATTAAGATTTCATAGAGAATACTGCAACTACACTCTTTTCATAGTTGTAGTCCATGTTACTGTCGAAACAATCGAAATAACTACTTTTCGATACGCTCCAGACAACTAAAATAAATTCGACCAATCACGTGGCTGCTTTACTGAACTGTAATGAATTATAATAATAAATAAATAAAATAATAAATAATAATAAATAAATAAATATTACGGGACAATCTTACACAAATCAACCTAGGCCCACGGTAAGCTCAATAAGGCTTGTGTTGTGGGTACTAGGCGACGATATATATAATAGATAAATACATATAGATACTTATATACATATATAACATCCATAACTCAGGAACAAATATTCGTGATAAACACACAAATAAATGCCCTGACCGGGATTCGAACCCGGGACCTCCAGCTTCGTAGGCAGAGTCACTACCAACTGGGCTACGGAGGCCGTTAAAATGAATGAATGAATGTGTGGGGTATGAATTGGACCAATAGAATCGCTTTGATGTCGTACGCTCGTTGATGTCTTTTAAGATATCAACAAGCGTACGAGCGATGAGCCGCACTTCGTTTCAACAGTATCGAGTTTGTTTAATTAGTTCAGTTGACTCGTAGAAAATTAATTTTAATGAACTCGTACAAAAAGTATTGTTCACAATAGTGTTATAATCAAGCTTTTTAATCTCGTACCTTACTTAGGCCACTCAGCAAGCTTCGTGGCCTAAACACGGTACTCGACTAAAAAGCTCTCTATTATAACACGATTGTGAAAAATACTATTGCGCGCTTTTTCTATCATATATTATTGTTTACAGTCGATTACACAAAATACTAAAGCCAAAATGGTGGTAAACCACTTTTAAAGGGCATATTTGTACATATAATTATTTTATCGGCGCATCCTCATAATTTAAAGGTAAATATAGGGGTTAATATTTAGGAGGGCGGCGGAATCCCTCCGTATAAAAGCACTTCGAAGATAATTTAGTTATTTCTTACCGTCTTATTGGAATTCAATTATGTTCACTTTGTATTTATAATTGCTAGGCAGTAGTAATACTAAATGAACCATTAGAGACGAATTGTGTTACAAATCTGGACGTTGCGACGCAATGGGATTTTGATGATCCTAATTGTATTAAGTTAATTACTTAGTAACAAGTATTAAATACAGATTTATTTATCAGGTGACTGTTCGACTAATACTATCCGATAGGAACTTTACAATAATAACTTATCTTTGGCCCTATAATTACTTATAGTGCCAAAGATCTATTTGTACCTGACCGTATTGTATATAAATAATAATAATAAATATTTGGGGACAATCTTACACAAATCGACCTAGTCCCAAACTAAGCAAAGCTTGTACTATGGGTACTAGACGACGATATACATACTTATATAGATAAATAAATACTTAAACAACCATGACTCAGTACACAAATAAATGCCCTTACCGGGATTCGAACCCAGAACCTCTTGCTTTGTAGGCAGGGTCTCTACCAACTAGGCTAAAGCGGTCGTCAATGGTATTGGCTGAATGATAAAGTCACGGGGTTTTTTAGGGTTCCGTACTCAAAGAGTAAAACGGGACCCTATTACTAAGACTCCGCTGTCCGTATGTCTGTATGTCTGTCTGTCCGTCTGTATGTCTCATGAACCATGGTGACATGACAAAAAAAAATGGTTAAATAGTATTTTTAAAATAGTGCAATAGGTTTTGTTCTCGTTTCTGAATAGATAAATAGTTTTTGGGCTTACATTTTCACATAAACCGGATTATTCTTCCGTTCAATCCTCATTGGATTTCAGCCCGTTGGGGGAACAACTAAGAAAACTCTATTTATTCAATTTATCTATATTATATTATTTATCTGTAACTATCGATGTCAGACAAAAGCGCAACTCTGAAATCAGGACCTCGTTTAGTTCACAAAAATTTGGTTATTATGTAGTTGACAAAAGCATAGCACTCAAATCGCCCACGATCACCAAGAGTAAATTAATAATCAGAAGCTAAATAGAACCTAAACTAAAGTTTATCAGATTAGTTTAAAAACTTAGACCTTGATTTGCAAAACACTTCTCATGCCAACTTGTTCTAACATTGCCACGCGAAATGACGAACCAAATTTACCACCGGAACACAGAAACCTGGTGCTTCAAGCACCAATAAACCACGTAACTCGTTGAAAGTGATGCGTGGCATTAAATGATATATATTGATTCGATTAGTCAATTATTACCTATCGTATTATTGGACTAATTGGGAAATCATTCGATTATTAAGTAGTAATACGGTTACTAGTAGCGGCGATTTAGTTATGTCTAATTTAGTAGTCATAATTCGACTATCGACATTTTATACCAAATTCCAATTCAAACTTCTGGCTATTCGAATAGGCACGTAATTCCAAGTCGCGCTAAACTACTCGATAACATGCCAGCCGGCATTCTATGATAATATGCATAAGTGGGATCCCTAATGATTTCTCTAATGAACTGTGAAAGAAAAGAAAAAAGGTTAATGAAGATTTCGAATAGGAATCAGAACAGAATTTTATCTCCCCGCCAGGCTGTCGCGGGTAATTATGACGTAATATCCCGGGAAAACGGGATCGGGTCGCGGATGCGGGATTGCGGGTTCGTTTTATGAATTTAAACACAACGAAATGCTGGGATATCTTCGCGTTGGCACCGCCACCCCAGTCCTTCTGTTGATATTAATATTATCGCCCCTCTTCGCGATAATCAACTCTTTTCTTAATCGGAAGGCTTTTGCGTTCTTGTGATATATTATATTTATTTTAAGAGTAGACGTCTGGTGCATTTGCCATATAAACGTGTATGAGGCGGCATTTTGTTTATATATGGAAATCGTTCATGTCATTAATTATTTTAGTTAGTCAACCACATCATTTTATGACTCCAATATTCTCAAAAATAATTAAATAGGCTGATGGATGAATTCTAAATACATTTAAACTTTAAATCATTTTAAATTTAAACGTAGGTATTATGCGAAAATATAGCAAGTTAAACAATAAAGCATATATTTTTGTTATTCGCAAGAATCAAATAATTTGATTAACTAAACAAATATAATTATACTCATTATTATAATTATAATATAAATATTTTGTAATTAGGCAGTGTAGTCCGAAAAACTATACCTATATGGAAAGCTAAAACAAACATTCCTCATTAACTATTAATATTATGTAATCAAAACTAATTGTCTATAATGATTCGACGTTCACAATGCTTTATCAGTTAACTGTGTTGGCGATGGTACCAAATTTCATAAAACTCCCCTGGATTTCGAAGTTAGACAATCTCGACTGTAGGTGTACTATATTGTAGAAGTCGTTATTTAAATGTGCGATCTTTATGGAAATTCTCACAAACCTCTCTCTACCTACCAGAGTTCGCCACCAACCGCCTTCAAAGTTGTGCATTTTTTTATCGGCATACCTAAGTGTTAGCATTTGTAATCTTTATTATTTGATTACTTTAAAACCTGTACATTTTTGTTGCAAAGTATAAGACTTTATTTTTGAAGTGGTAACACTAGCGGGTAGATATAGATAATGGAGGACGGTGAAGGGACGAGCCTCGAAATCCATGTGCGAAAATCATTGTAAAATCAATAGTCGTATCAAAGGATAATTAATTAATTACAGTTTGTATTCTTCATCCAATTGTTTAATTTACATCGTTTCATAGTGTGAATGCGTTCACACTACACAACGTACATCGGAGAATTCAACATTGGTAGTGAGTGACATCAACATAACACTAACTTTTAAACGTTTCTTGACTGGCTTGACCCTTTTCTAGCAGTTGCGCAATAAAGATTAACCCGTGGTAATAAAAGTTACGAAAGATACAAATGTAGCTAGACATAAAGCAGTTTTACTTTTATAGAAGGAACCTTCTGTTTAACTACGAGTGCGCTAAGTTTTGTGGTGGCTGCATTCACTTGTTTGCCTTTACGGGTGTATCTTCTCGGTAATGATAGGTACTAGTGATGTTGAAGACATCCGCGATGGTGCAACTTCTGCACTCATTTTGGCATCCGCATCCGAAATAAGTTTGTGACAAAATTTAAATTCTGGTTCTAGTTTTTAGGGTTCCGTACTCAAAGAGTAAAACGGGACCCTATTACTAAGACTCCGCTGTCCGTCCGTCCGTCTGTCTGTCACCAGGCTGTATCTCACTGATACCGTGATAGTTCCAGTTGATATTTTCACCGATGATGTATTTCTGTTGCCGCTATAACAACAAATACTAAAAACAGAATAAAATGAATATTTTTATTGATAAATGGTACGGAACCCTTCGTGCGCGAGTCCGACACGCACTTGGCCGGTTTTTTTAATTTTTTTATTGCCAATTGTAGGTAGGTATTTTTTTATCACACTCAGCAACTAAATACCTGTGTCCGAACACGACAGGTTTATCTTGTGTACCTACAGTTGCCATGGCTAGGTACTTTCTGTTTCCATCATCGGATCAGCTCGGTCGTATTCGCACAGTAGTACATGGACAAAGTGATCAAAAATATGTGAACACAACTTTATTGTTAAGGGCATAAGGTTGCTCTGATATTTCTGAACGTATTTTGGGAACGTACGGTCAGCCTCACAAGTGCCTTAACACCTTTATACTGTGTCGCATTAAACGTCATGTTAAACTGCCATATGAAGTTGTCAAACGTGTGAAAACGACAAGGTACTTAATATTTGTTCAGCAATTTATGAGGCCGACTGTACATATGTTTATCAACTCGACTGTAGGTACTATACCATCGAATTATCGTCGATCTCACATATATTATATACATTTCGCCAAAATTAATTTCAGCGCAATCAGATATCGGCAAGTGGCTGATTAAATTGATTTTTAGTTATTTAATTTATATTAAATACCTTTTATCTATAAACTATATTTTGCGATAGTAATGAATTGAATGATAATTATTTTGTCATTTGTGATGTTCATGTAAATTATAAACCAATAGGAGGAGACAGTTTAAGTAGGTAGGTTTTTTTCATTTAGTTCACTAAGGTTTTCAATTATTTATTGTAAATTAGTATTCAATCGCTGAAACATGGTTTACAATTTTTAAAGACCACTTTTACTATACATACGTATAACTTATATTGGCATACTAACATAGGAGCAGTGCAAGTGAAATAAAAGCTTATAAAAATTGACGCGAAGCTTTTGGATTTGATAGTAAGGTAAACGTCCTAGTACAGTCAGTATCATATAGTTAGTACCAAAGTAGCCAAATATATCGTAACACATGCTTACTGTTACAGTTATTAAGACGTGTACCGAAATATTTGGCTACTTTGGCTGCTACTAACTATACGATACGTACTCCACGTTGCGCTAGTATATGGCACGGGTACTTTAAGTCAAAGTGACATTGCTTAAATTCGAACGAAGAAAATCCTTTTAGTTGGAATTTAACCCAAATTACTATGACATAAAGTGTCCACGCCACATACCAGTGCAAGGTCTATTAGTGGACGATTACCTTATTTAACTTATTTATAATCAACACTATGACACCCATACTTATTTTTTTTTAATACGGTTTTGTTGATATGAATTTGGAACCATCAAAGGCGAGTATGAACTTTTTTCATTAACCTGTTCATGTAAAATACGGAGTGTGGCGATCCATTTCCGAAAATCCAATTTTTCTGCAAGCAGTCTTTCCATTCGAAAATTTTCCGATTTTTGATTTTCTGTTCGGTATTTTCCCCAGAGGTTGTTTTTTTGAGTAGATATTTTACCTTTCGCTAAACTACCCAATCTTATCTTTTCCTGGTGGTTTTTTTCCCAGATATAATTTCTTTTTCCTTGTTCTTTGGAGATAACTATGGTCAGGTAATAAGTTATCTCCGAGGAATAGATTAGGTAGCAACTGGACATCTGATTACCTACCTATTCTACTCTAAGGCAGGTCGGTGTAGGTACGACGACGAGCATAGCGAGGAGGAGTGTTAGGAAGAACCGCGCCCCTACAGCGCGCGAGCGGAGCGAGCGAAGCGAGCGTGCCGCGGTAGCGGCCGGCGAAGCGCCAGGGGACCGATTTTTGACTTTCGAGCGCTCGACTCTTTCACTCGAAAACGGTCTTAAAATATGGAATTCTATTTTAAAATAGACATAGAAAATTTAAAAACGGGTGTTTATCCACCACTCGTAATTAATTCGATCGGTAGAAAGTAAGTGCCTGCAATTTTGACACTAGAATCGTATTTACTTTTATTAAATTTTCGAACGCTCGAAAGTCAAAAATCGGTCCCAATGAACCGACTTTATACGAAAAAGTGATCAGCCTTAGAGTACAATGGGTAGGTAATCCGTTGTCCATAGTAATATTTCCTAGTGATCATGTACGCGAATGCGTAAATTACGCGACTAGAAATATTTGAGAATAGAAATATTACTTTTTGTAAAAACGATGTTCAGAAATCTACCCTCCGGGGAAAATACAGAACGGAAAATAAAAATTCGGAAAGTTTGCGAATGGAAAGATTGCTTGCAGAAAAATTCAATTTTCGGAAATGGATCGCCACCACAGAAATATATCGCCACACTCTCGCAACCATGCATTTGAGTGTGACATTGTCGACATCCGCCGGTGTCGACGAAAAGCATCCCGACTGCAAAGCGGCGTACTTCGCTCTTTTCAATTTAATTGATCTCTTTGATGTATGGAATGACCGTGTTAATAACAATAAAATTAGTCTAGTGTCGCTTTAAGCAATGATTGCTCTGCTTTATATTATTGTATAAATTTATATATTTAAGCTTGAATACTGTTTGTGCACGGTTAAATTAGGAGGCACTTACGAGGATGGGTCTCACATGGGGACAGCTGTGCTGGCGGAGTTGCGGAAGTGTGTAGACTTGAAACTTTACAAGTATGTAGCATATAGACATTCCCTCTCATCCATGACAAGAGGCCTGTGCCCAGCAGTGGTACGTATATAGACTGATGACGATAATGATGTACAATACAATAATATCTTACCATCAACATGGCACAAGTAATGAATTTGAGATTAAATGTTATAAGTAGTTATAACAAACGATGAATCTAACCTTATTCCCCGTTCATATCTTAGTTAAATTAATAGCACATCCCTTTCGCCATTTTGTTTTTAATTCTACAGAGTTGACGGAGCCCCGCAGAGCAGGGCTCCTATTTCTGGGCGGTTTGCCCTTCGGACATCTGAAGCTAGTGTTTCGAGGGCTGGTTATGTAGCTTAGTTATGTACGGGAAACAAGCAGAATCCAAGGGTAACTATATAAAATTACTCTACGACTTGCGACATTGAATAACCGCATCGTCACGCAAAATAAACAAACATCAATGTTTATTTAGGTAACATCAATATGGCACAATTTACACAATATTGTTTCGCTGCATAGGCCCAATTGCTTATGCACTATTTACTCTTCAATTTAATTTGACTAATGATTTTATGTGACGATAGAATGATTACAAATTCATTACAACGACGCGCCTTCTGTGTCCGACACCTAAATATGAAATGTTATAAATTAATAGAACATCAAATGTCCAGTGTTTGACGAGCGATAAAAAGCATGTGTTTAAGTATCCAGTTGTAATGCATTTTCGTGGTTATTTGCGAGACACAGTCAAAAATAGAGACAACAGTCAAAAAGAGAAAACAGTCAGAAATGTTGCGTAGCTGGACATCGTTTTGTCTTACAGATAGGGCGTTAATTAATTATGAACCTTTTTAAAAGGCCAGCAGTAATAACAATCGAATGACAGTTATAGTAAGTTAAATTAAGGTAAACATGTAGACTGGTACTCGTAATAAGTGGTCGATAGAATAACGCCTCGCTCTGAAGAGAGGTAAATAGTTGCAGAAAATCTAAACTAAATAAGGGGCATGGAATATCAAAAGAATTTGTTACGTTTAACCCATATAAAATATATTATATACTGACATAAACTTTCTTCAGAACCTTTTTATGTAGGTATCTGGCGTATTCGCTGACGCAAATATCGGGATGGGCCATTTTCCCGCAGACGAGTTAAATCGTTTCACACACGCATGGAGAACAATTTCGAACCTATTTTAGAGAAAGAGTACCTCGAAAGGCATATGGATCATACAGAGACAAAAAATCTAAAGTAGTATGCCCTGTGGTCACTAGATTAGCGTTTCACAAAAAAAAACCATTATTTTAAGTGTATAATTTTCTGGGAGTTTTATGTTATTTCCACTAAGAATCACCAGGCATTCGATCCTGATAGGTAGGACAATAAATTGTCTCAAAGTTTATTTTCCAATTGTGTTACCATTTCCCGTATACTTTGTAACACGAAAGGAAAGTTCAAAAATGTATGGAATCTTGGGGAGACTTTTTTCTCCTATTGGGATCAAAAAATCTCGTGATTCTAAGCTGAAATATCATAAAATGTCATAAAAAATTGAGTGGCAATTTGTTATTGTGCATATAGAAAATGTGAATGAAATTATTTAAGAGGTGACGCCGTATATGTGGATGAGTCTAGCCGAAGATAAGATTTAATACCACTACTACTATACTAGTCTTTAACATTTACTAGAGCGTTCGCTAGAATGCTCGTGAAATCTGTTGGTTGTTCAGTTCGACAAATTTAAAAACGGTGAATGCTGGTTGGTTGGTTGTTCTGTTACATGTGAACGCTATAGTCTATCAGGGAAGGAAATTAAGCCATTCGAAACTAAGTGAGCATTGCATCGAAATACTGATGTGCCGACGGAAAGTTTCCTATGTTGCGAAATGTTTCTGCAATTTAACATAGGAAAATTTCGGAATTTACCTCATTTTTGTGTGGGAATTGAAACTTTCCATTTCCAACATGGAAATTTACGAACTGAGAAGCATAAAACTGTAACTCTTACACATAGTGTATAAGAGTTACATTTTTATGCTTCTCAGTATGTAAATTTCCTTAATTTCTTCTGAAAATATCTATAAATTTCCGAGAACTTTTCCAACTTTTTGGAACTTTCCGCAATTTGCACATCAGTACATCGAAATCAAACTTGCATTAGTCACATGTGCTATTTTTAACCGACTTCAAAAAAGGAGGAGGTTATATGTTCCACTGTATGTTTTTTTTTTATGTATGTTCGCCGATTTCTCCGTCAATTGAGGACCAATTTTCCATATTTTTTTTTAATTCGAAAGAGTATATTCCCGAGGTGGTCCCATTGTCAACAATTTAGGATCTGATGATGGGATCCTAGGGAAATTGAGGGCAACCCTCAAATTTTATAGGCACGCTTTTAGTGATTTTGATATTTTCTATTATATAACTCGTGTATTTACCTTCGGAAATCGCAATTTTGGTTAAGTGGAACTGATGATGAAGACCACACTACAGATGACTTATGGAACTCCTCAAAGATGTAATGTATGTTCGCCTATTTCTCCGTCAATTGTGGACCGATTTCCAAAATTCTTTTTGTATTCGAAAGAGTTCTCCTGAGGGACCACCACTGTGACCAAGTCAGGATCTGTTGATGGTATCCCAGGGAAATTGACGGCAACCCTCAAATTTTATAGGCACGCGTGTAGTGAGTTCGTTAATACAAGCTTTATATTAACGTCGTAACGTTGTCCGTCAAAATTTGCAATCCATTTTTCAGTCACTTCCTGTTATCCAATTGAGCTGAAATTTTGCAAGCATATGTATATCGCATGACAATAATATTATGATGAATTGGAGCTGATCTGATGCTGGAGCTGGAATGTGGTCATAAGAACTCCGCAATTAAACGACACAATTAACCCCATCGAGTTTGGGCTCGTTAGAATCGCCTCAATGAGTACTTGATGATGGTTTGCAGAAAAGTACAGTCGGCAGTAAAAGCTTGTACCAAAAATGAAATTTTTGACTGAAACTTATTTTATATTATAACTCGTGTATTTTCTCTCGGCAATCGTAATTTTAGTGAAGTGGAACTGATAATGAAGACCACAGATGACTTATAGAACTCCTCAAAGATGTATGTTTTGTAACATTGTATGGATACATCTCTTTGTAGTCGGACTGTACCATGTGGCTTGGCGAAGTACTGAATTGAAGTCGGTTTAAACTTTGTTTTTAAAGTAATTTTGTTTACCAATTTACCCGAACGCGGGACAATGTATGTACAATCGCCATCACATACATCGGTACACTATAGGTGTTCAAAAATATCGGCACATGCACCCTAATGCCTTGAAAATAGAGGTGTGTTCCGATGTTTGTGACGTGCTTGTTTGCTCCGATGTATGTGATGGCGACTGTACGTATGTATGTGTGTATGTACGTGTCGCTATAGCAGCACGGCTATCACTAGACGGCGCGCGAGCTCTCTCGATTTTTCTCGTACTATCATTACTATAATTAATCCCATAAAAAACATTCCGTGTAAAAAATAGGCCAAGTCTCGAAACTCTTTCACAGTAAAAAGTGGTGAGATATTTCGTAGAGCCAAGGCAGGCATTCTTATTAATCTTTATATGCTTGCTAAAAAAATTTCTGCAACTTGGGAATCACACAACTTTACTGCATTTATTAATTTTTGCATAGGTACCTAAAACTATGTAAGTGTGATTGCCAAGTCACAAAATTTTATTTAGCAAGCAAATAATGATTAATAAGAATGCCTGACTTGGCTCCACGAAATATCTCACCACTTTTTACTGTGAAAGAGTTTCGAGACTTGGCCTATGTTTTACATGGAATGTTTTTATGGGATCTCATTTCTTTTTGTAGACTTTGTATGGGAATGTTATTTTACCAACCGCAAATAACGTTTGTATAGTTTTGCAGGAAGGAACTGCAAATTAACTTTGTAATCGCATGTATTGTATAGGATTACAATACGTATGCAGTTTGTATATATATCTCTGAACCATGACTGAAATTACAATATATTTAGGTTGCCCATGAGTTATTAAGCTAAAAACTAATTACGTTTGAAATTTGGAGCTTGTGGGTCTGCTAGAAGTACCTTAGAATTAGCGTGATCAGTATGTAAGTGAGTCAGTGACAAAAGTAACGAACTTTGACGGACAATAGTTTTTAAACTAAAAGTTCAAATTGAATGTTATTGATATATTATGTTCTACATGTTCCTGAAAATTTAGGGTTCTAGCTTTAGCCAGCACAAAATTACAGGATGTTGAAAATGGCCTGAATGGCTTCGAGAAAAGGATGGTACGGCCGTGCCTCTTTGTTTTGCTCGACTTGGCGGGGGCACTGCCGTGCCCCCAGATATTCTTGATTTGTGGGCCTTTATATGCCGCTTCGACCAGCTTTTTAGAGTTCACCGTTAAGGCCCGATGCCTCCAGGAAATTACTAATTCTTTCTCGCACTATCCGTCTCTCTCTTATTAGAAAACTTAGAAAGAGACGTATAGTGCGAGAAAAATCGAGAGAACTCGCGCGCTGTCTTGAGATAGCCGTGCGGAGATAGCGTTGAGTTTTCTAGCTCATAAACATCGGTTTCGTTAGTTAGAAAATCTTCCGTAAAGTACTATTATTTAGGTATTTATTCTGTGACGTCTGTCTCAGAAACACTCGTAGACAAGGCAATGTGTTTGGTCGTTTTGAGACGCGGCCCCGCGCCGCTGGTCGCCTTGCTTCTCCAAAAACTCGGCTTATCATGTCAGAACAGGACGAGAGCGCAAAAGGAATGTTAGTTTGATTTAAATTCAATACGCTCATTAAGATTACGCTACGTCAACTTATTATATCAAGTCGAGAGGACAATCTGAGACAAACATTTTGCATCTCAATTTGTATTCAAATTGATTTGGGTGTTACGTAAGCGTGTGCACAAATATAGCTGACTCTTTCAATATTACTGCAAAAGAAAGATCGTTATGATTAAAATCCAATTGAATTATCTAAAGAATGTTGCTAACTAATAGAGAGAGAAAGCACTACAGGTTCTTGACGCCACAAACCTCTAGCGAATATCAGCCGAAAGACGTCCACTGCTGGACATAGGCCTCCCCCAAAGAGTGCCACAACGAGCGGTCCTGCGCCACCCGCACCCAGCGGACTCCCGCGACCTTTACCAGGTCACCAGTTCACCTTGTTGGGGGCCTACCCACGCTACGCCTTCCGGTACGTCGTCTAGCGTCATAGTAAAATATAATTCATTTTATAAGATAAGTTTGGCGGAAAAGGGACAACACATTCACTGCCAACAATTTCATTGATCTACACTCGATGCCAATGATATAGAAAAAACTGTTTGCCCCTTTGCCTACAAGGAGGGCGCACCTAGCGAGTTCCTAGCACTGAAAGTAAAACGTTGGATAATTTAAACTGTGTGATAATCGTTATCTTGTGTAGTTACTAAAGTAAAAATATAAGTAGGCATAAGAAAAGAGTGCCTTAAATCTCTATTTTACAATGTGTTAATCCTGTGTCGATAACATTGAGAAGATTGTTCTTTTTACCCGACTGCGCAACTCAAAGGAGGGTAATGTGTTTTCCAGTCTATGTATGTATTTTTGTTCCTTTATGGCACTCTAGAGATCAAACGCGTGGGTCGATTTTAATGAATCATACGTCAATCGATTCGTTTTAGTCTTGCGAGTGTCACTAAAGACACGACAGTACTTATTTGTTGTAATCTTCCTTATTGATACCCAACTCAAATGCGAAACTCGTGTGTGATACCATAGCCCCAGTTTGGAGTGGACCTTGCCCTGCGAAGGACAGAATTAGTTGATGTACGAAACAAACGAAGCCGAAGGCACGTAAACTTTTTCCGGATCATTAATTTCCTCTCCACTCATTTATCGTCTTCTCATGTTGCAGTCACGAATCTTACTACCGTTTCGTTCTGCCTAACTTGTCTAGGCATACAACTTAATGTTTCGGAGAAATTTTCTGAGGCAGCAATTTATAGTTTTCACATATGACCTTATGGGAGGGACAATCTAGTTTATGAGGGAGGAGCAGATTCTATCGCGGCCCGTTTTTTACGCATTTTGTTATTTTCCTACGTATTAACGCCCTCGCTTCGTAGTATATCTTTTTTACTGCTAAGCAACACTAGAAGGGGACGGTAAACAGGTAATTTTCTCTGGAATAACGGGAGTGCATTATGCACGCTGAAAGGGTTGGCAACGTATAGACGCTATCAAATGTGAAACAAGAGGACTATAATAACGACTTTGCTCGCTGTAGCTTTAATCACATGCGTGACGCTACAGGAGCGTTTCGATACATATGGAGGTTATGCTGCTATAGACTACGGCGTAGAGCTAGGAGTTATAAAATTACTATACAAAAAAAAATACGAACGAGCGAAGCGAATGAAGTTTTCCGTTTCAGGTTGTTCTAAAATACTGTCTATGTCCGAACGTCCCGCTGTTCGACTGTTTTCCTATATAAAAAAAATAAAAAGCATTTATTTCGGATAAAATAATCCATATGTTAGTATTTCAATAAACTTATTTAAATAACTATGTTAGTACCTAAACTTAAGTGCTGAGAGGTCCAGTGCCTGATTAGGGCGCTGTCCCATCTCTCTGCCACGACAGCCAGGAGACCGTGGCGGCTGGCGCGCACTCTGCGGAGCGTCGCGGCGCAGCGCTTGCGCAGTGTGGTGTGGAATACATCCACATGCGCGTCGGCGAACATGCCCGACGCGCTACAGTATCGCGGCAGCCGCAACAATACCCTGAAGGCGTCGTTATATTAGATCTATAAATCGCACATGTTAACCAATTCTCGTGAAATTGAAGAATTTTAAAGTTGATGCATATTTTAATTTTTTTTTACCAAAATAAGGCACTCGCCAGTTTTGCAAACAAAAATAACATAAAGTTCACGCTGTCGTTGTACCTTATTGTAAATGACATCTTCAAATCCATTAACCTTTAACAGGGTTTGGGTGATATGTCGCCCGCACATGCGAAGTTGGCAGTCTCGGGTTCGATTTAAAGTAAGTGCACTTCGTTGTGTGATGGTCATATTTGTTCCTGCGTCTTTGATGGTTTAAATATTTCTTTATCTATATACGTATATACCTACTATCTATATACTAGTGGCTCTGTGCGGTGTAGAACTAGGGAGGGAGACGTTAAAAAAGACTTTAAAATGCCTGAATGAATCGACCAAATACTCGTATTGCTATATCCTCGTAAGGCCCATGGGCCTGCTGGAAGGATTTATTCCCTTAAACTAATTTAAACCATTTTGGGTTGGAATAGAGTTGCATTTGTTTTGTTTTGGTCTTTTTTGAAACAAACGAAATTCAACTTTATTTTTTACGTTAGTTGATTCAAATTTCAATTTCAGTTTGTGTCGTATGGTGGGCCTTAGGAGGATATAATTATAACCTGCTCACAAAATTTGACGAGAATTGGTTAAGAAATGCGACGTGTAGAGGAGACAGCGGAACATCTTGACATACTATCGCCCAAGGGTACGGGTTCACACTTTCTCAACAAAACCGTCTGCACACACATACAGTTCATTCGAAAAATTACCCTAGAGGGGTGTACCCGTACCCTTGGCCGATAGTACCTACGAACGAAATTTGGCCCAAACTGAAGCATATAGATTCATTCGCTTCGCTCGCTCGTTAAAAAATGTATGTCACTGTCGAGATTGCGAATCTTCAAATCAACAAAGAGAGCATGTGACTTTTCTGGAGTTGCTGAGGGGTAATCAACTAATCACGTAACGTTCCAAACGCGCGTCGGTACAATTTAACTGTCAATTCTCCAAATAAAAAGTGACATTTAGACCTACCCGACGTTCGTACAATGCGTTACGTGATCGACCTGCTGGAGTCCTATGAAGTATGTGGTGTTGTGTTCCTGGTGGTGAGAAAGGTCGCCAAAGCTCCCTAGGGTGCGTTGTGTTGGGAGTGGGGGACCTGCATGTCTCTATTTGCCAACACAGCGAATCCTCAAGTGAATAAAGGATCGGCAACGCGCTTGTGATTTTAATGGAGTCACAAGTGTCCATGGGCGACGGTATCAGCTTAACATCAGGCAGGCCGTAAGCATGTTTGCCACCGTCATAGTATATTAAAAAAAAAAGTCCACTGGCTAGGTAACCGCTTACAACCTGGCCGGCCGTTGGCTTGTTTTTCACCATCATAGTATTCAAAAATATCAATTTGTGTGAGAGTGTCCCCAACGATTTACTACCCACTCGTATTTATACGACCTATCCAATTGGTAATGATTTGCTTTCACATTTAATTGGTAATGATTTGAAATTCGGTAGAATAAATAGTTATTCTACCGAATGTCTCGCTTTCACTAGTCCACTGCTTCTTATGTTATTATTATTATTCAGGTAGTAGCTTCCAGGCTGTGCGAGCCCTTATATCACTGCGACCATTGCTGATCGCCACTTACTAGAATTCTTAGTCAAGTTCTGCAAACTAGAAGAATTGCAGGATTTTGTTGAACTCAAGAAATCTCCAACGGGCACAAGATGTGTTTGCCCAGAAGGAAGTTACATAAGGCAAAGGCAATCGGTTAGGATGTGTGTAGGCAGACGCCTACACAGAGGAGACCCTCTGCTTCAAAACAGAGTCTGTACTGCGTTGTGTCACTCAGTCCCAACAAATGCATGAGCTTGTTTAGGCAACAATGCCCTGTAAGCACCCTTAACCAGCATGCGTAGACAGTTCCTGCTTAGCGCCAATGCATCAGAGGACGCTTCTTGTGATTGTACCTGTCTACGTATATTTAAAAGGCTTATTGCCTTCAGAGCTCCGTAATTTATAATATACAGAATAACTATAATGAGTAACTATACCCCTTCGTCTACGAAACACTAACGAGGCACATGAATGGCGATAATAGCAAATTAGTCCCTAGACCGTGTCTCATTTACGTTCAATAAGAGCGGAAATAACAGGGCTCTACGAATCACCAATAATGGCAGGATATTTGAGGTACTCGGGGTCGTGAATGCTAAAGGCACATTGTCTTTCCAAATTAGTAATAAATTGGGCGGTATTATAAAATGCACATCAAATTAAAAGCACGAATGTTTACTAGTATATAAATTATCATGTTCGAATTTAAGGTGCATTTTATAATGCAGCCCAACTTATTTCTAATTTGGAACGACAATTGCAAGTAAAGTCTGTCTAGTCATTCGGGTCAGTTTTTAAATATAAACCAGCGTTTTAGACACACAAATTGAGAAAATCATATTTTCCTTATTTTTAGGGTTCCGTACTCAAAGACTAAAACGGGACCCTATTAATAAGACTCCGCTGTCCGTCCGTCCGTCTGTCTGTCACCAGGCTGTATCTCACTGATACCGTGATAGTTCCAGTTGAAATTTTCACAGATGATGAATTTCTGTTGCCGCTATAACAACAAATACTAAAAACAAAATAAAATAAATATTTTATTGATAATGGTACGGAACCCATCGTGCGCGAGTCCGACTCGCACTTGGCCGGTTTTTTTTTTGGTTTTTTTTACGGGACAATCTTACACAAATCAACCTGGGCAAAAGCCTGCCACTCGTCTCGGTATTGTGCTAGTCTTCGCCAATCCGTACAAAACGTATCAAGGCCGTATTCAGTATTCATTATTTATTGCAATTAAGGACACGTCCATGCATTAATACATATTAATCATCAATAATATAATTAACAATTAGACAAAAGAAATAACAAAATAGGCTTTAACTTAGAAAAATATATGAAACAGGGTTATGATTAAGATAATTAGGTACATTTAATGTCAGGTAAAGAATAAGATAATAAAGTCAGTTTAAATATACATTACAATTGCATTAAATCGTTACAAACATGTCAAATAAGAGAATTAAGGAATACAATAATTGAGAAGAAAAAAAAATAGGTATATATAGAATAAGTGATGGCATACATTATTGGGATACATAAATTAAATTGAACTGAGGTAATCAATTAATCAAATATCTTACCAAAGTATTCGTCCAAGTTATAGAAAGGCCTACGTATTAAGTATGATTTTAACTTCCCACTAAATTCCCTTATGCTGCTAGAGTTCTTTATGTCACTATCGAGATGATTATAAATTTTTATGGCTATAAAATTGAAGCCGTCTTAATGGATGGAATCTAAATCTAAATATTGAAACTATTAGCGACTCATTTCTTCTTACTTACTCGTGTTTTAAAGATTTGCAGCTTAATCGCGTTCATCGCGCGCCATCAGCGCGTTTAAAAAAACGTCGCGTGCATAATAACATCCTTAGGATGCTGTTGAGGCTGCCAAGGCACTGCAGTGCATCCGGTATATTCGCACAGGCGAGTACTGATGACTTTTATGCCATCAGGCGCAAAAGAATCGGATCACTGCTAAGGCGTGTGCGCGGCAGCAGCAATGGCATCCTAAGGGTGTTGGCCGAGCGCCTCAACTGTCCCCTCACCAAATATTGGATGGAGGTGACTATTGGCGGGGCCAAGTAGAGATAATGTTCGCTCTGTTTGGTACTGCCAATAGCTTGCCAAAACCATTTCTGTAATTTAATGCCCCCGATTCTTAGTTTGTAATTCTAACATAGTTTTTAAGTCTAATCTCGCTAATCTAATCACATATGGATCAAACTGGTCTGAAATAAAATATTTTTTTTTATTATTTTATTTATAGGCTCTAACCGAGACAAGTTCGTATCCAAGGTCTCAATTCGATTCATCTCCTTTATAAGTAACCGCATTCCAATATGTTAATTTTGCTCTTCCTTACACGTAAACTCCGCGTGGAAGCAAACATGCGAAACACATTCAATGCGATCACGATCACCAGCGACGAACACGACATATCTCCTGGGCTGTTATTCGCTACGCGTTAATGCGGATCACCCCGCCGGTCACCCTTTACGAAACTAGATCTCTACCTTCGCTTAATTACTACGCATCGCGGTGTCAAGGTATAATGGTGGGTGAGCATTGAGGCGAGCTTAAAACAAGTTACAGAATAGGGGGGCAGGGCTATATTCGGAACGCGCTAATGCGCCTCACCTAACCCGTCACGCCAAACGAAACTAGACCTCTACCTACGCTTACTCACTACGAATCGCGGAGTCAAGATATATTTGAAGGGTGAGCGTTACGCTAGTGAAATGCGTTTCAATATTCATTCGTGCTTCATTGATATTCGTTTTTAGGGTTCCGTACCTAAAGCGTAAAACGGGACCCTACTACTAAGACTCTGCTGTCCGTCTGCCTGTCTGTCTGTCTGTCTGTCCGTCTGTCACCAGGCTGTATCTCATGAACCGTAATAGACAGTTGAAATTTTCACAGATGATATATTTCTATTGCCGCTATAACAACAAATACTAAAAAACAGAATAAAATTAATATTTAAGGGGGCTCCCATACAACAAACGTGATTTTTTTGTGGCCGGTTTTTATATGATCATCAAGACTATATCGATTGAATTCAAGTATGTTTATTGTATATATGTATAGAGTACCTACTACAGACTGTGTATAAACAGTGGCTCTTCTATACCTACGAACGTAAATTAAACCTCAATAAATGCTTTTAAAAATTTATTTTTCAAATAATACAACATTTACCTTTGATAATAAAACGAGATAGATAATAGTACATTATGATACAAGTGTGCTATCTTGGTCAATACACTCGAGTCGGTTTTTAAGCCTGAGCCGAAGGCGAAGCCTTAATGGAGACGAGAAGTGTAATGAGTTAATGACCAATGCTCACGTGTTTCATACGACGTTTTTCGTGTTTCATACGACGTTTTTCAACACATTTGCGAGGAAAAAAAATAAAAAATGAAAATGTTAAAAGATATGTAATGAAAAGGCACTAGTGCGATAATGTAATGTAAAAGTCACGGCATGGGTAATATTCTGCATTATTTTGCTAATATTTAAAAAGATATGTAATGAAAAGGCACTAGTGCAATAATGTAATGTAAAAGGCACGGCATGGGTAATATTCTGCATTATCAGTGTAAATACGATGTAAGACCTACTTTACGAGCAGGTGTGTTGAAAAAAACTTTAAATATATCCCGCAAGAGCGGCTGATTGTTTACCTTAATAAAACTAAAAAAAATAAAAAAAAGAGTTAACTTAAGACTCGAGCCCGTATATACTTACGAACGAGGTCTCAAGTTAACTCGTGCGGATTATAAAGGCCTTCTTATATTGTATGTAGTGGTGATGTATTCTAATAGACATTAGATATTTAAATTGTGTAACTAACACATACATAACAAATGCCTACTCGAACACGTCACCCCTAACATGCAAGAGGGCTTAACTTTAGTTTTTTTACCTTTATTATTTTTTACGCTGTCTCGAGCTCCAATGTAATGGCAACACACATCTCTTTGACATTTCTGAGAGACAATCAAATGTCACTGATGTGAATTGATAACAGCTAGTCGAGTATGTAACGAAGTGTACGCCCGTCAGGTAGATGTATTTATATGTCAGGGAAAATTACAGTTGAATTGTCCTAACCTAATCCTAACGTAGGTTGGAAAAGTTACGTGATCATCCCACAGGATAACGATAAATTACGTGCTGATATATTTTGTAAGTTTTTTTTTACTAAAGATTATTTTTACTTGAGCTTGAGCGTTCAGCCCTTAACCGGACTTATAGCCAGTGGGGTAATCACGTAACGTTCCGAACACGCCTTAGGACATCTCCAACTGTCATTTTTCCATATAAAATTTGACATTTTTAGATCTACCTGACGTGCGAACAACGCGCGATCACGTAACGCATTGTACGCGCGTCAGGTAGATCTAATTGTCACTTTTTATATGGAAAAATTACAGTTAAATTGTCCTAACGCGCGTTCGGCCGCTCACGTAACAGGTATACAATGTCATAGCGATTTTTTGTCTTATTTTGGTTAGCGGAATTTGTGTCGACAATGCCATTGGTTTTGTGCAATTACTGTTAGTTAAATTTCATTTACCCTAATTAACCGCTTCGGTTTTATTTGTGTTTACCGATTGCAGTAACAACACAAAAAATTCAACAAAAATTACAAAACTAGTTGTGAAACATTTAAAAGCTAATTAATTAGTAACTACGCATAACCAATAAATTTTAATACTTAATATTAAAGTTTGGATATTTAGATACTCGTATTTGGATGTTTGTTACTAGATGACGTAAAAACGACTGATTTATTTAAAATAAATAAAACAAAGAAATGGTTTGTAATATTATTTTAATTATCCCTATATTCTCACCAACAGGATGAAATAGAGGATATAAATTGATACGGGAATAAATTTTACAAAAATCTATTTCCAAACAAATTACTTGGTTTTTTTAGTGTCGGTACTAGACGACATAGGTGCATGTGGATAAATAAATATTTTATTAATTGAAAAACTAATATTCAGCAACAACAATTCCCACAAATAAATACCCTTGCCGGGATTTGAACCAAGACACCATCTAGTGCAAAATGGTCCTCATTGTAGAGCAAATAATGCTTAATTTGGACAAAAAATAAACACCGTTTAATCCTGAGTCAGAGCAAGCTAAATCATTTTATAAGGCCTACAAATTCTGTATTAGAAGCTGCATCTCCATTAGCGGACGCATGGCGCTACATTCTCGTTTTTTAAGGCGCTGTCAACACCAAAAATGCGCACACTGTCTATTTGTATCGGAGTAAGCGAGAGCGAGTGTTACTTGAGCGGACAGGTTTTAGACGAATATAATGAATAAATATTGAAATAAAAAAAGTGTGGATTGTTTGTGAAATATGGCTCGTCAGCGGTTTAGGTATGAATATGTGGACTTCATGTTTTTAATTGCAGACCCATATTTAAAAAAAACAAGGACATAGAACCGTTTAAGATGATTTTAAAACCAATCTCTGCAATTATTTTCTATCGAGCCGATTTCATCCAATTATGTTTCGAGTCCGTCTACGGTCTTGGAAATATGATGAATACTAACTTATATTTTTTTGATGTGCTAGAACAAATAGTTTTTCTTATACAACTGCTTCAATAATATCAATTTCAACAAATTTGGTATTGTCAGCCTCTTAACGATCAAACTCCTTAAATGAAGATAAAAAAAAACACCTAGTAAAAGACGCCGTTAATTTTCAATCTGTTGTTAGTGATAAGAGCGTACGCAAAGTTTGTACAATAAATGAAGGAAAACGTGCTCAGCGCTTATGGCAATGTTATTGTTATACAGAAAAATATGACAGAGAGTAGATTAAGAAATACCTACCTATAGGGGCTGATTTTATCTATAGAAAAAATTGGATAATTAAAAATGTTTAATGAACGCGTGATTCTGTGTAATACGAATCTAACTCTCACACTTCCTTAAAAAAATGTTCTCAAAATTCAAAAACCCAGTAGGTACGTTTATGTCTCTTAATATAATTGAAGGCATGCAGTTGTGCGAAAATTGTACAAAATAACGAGTACTTCAACCTTTACTAAGACTAGTCATTTTATCCAATTCTAACGAAAAAATTCAATCATCAAGAAAAATCCTCGGCCCATATAATATGATGAATAGAATGTAAGTATTAAAAAAAAGGAAGAACAAATATTCTTGCACATCACATAAATAAACAAGTAATTTTAAGGCCACTTTTTATTATTTTAATTAATTTCGGTAAGTAAGTATAATGATAGCTGGCAATCTAAAAGTAACACATTTCTTCGACGAAGTCGCAAGCGAGCCCTTAGAATAAATGAAATGAATGTTGAATAATTTAGACATAAAACAAACTTAATAAAGTCTCTAACTTTTTGTCGACGCAATCGCCATCTATACGGAAAAATTACGAACGCAACTTTTTATCCAGAAGTTGTATGTATTTAATAAGGCAGTTTTAAGCATATTATACACTTACGATAGAGTAGTGTTTTCGATGATGAGTAAATTAAAAAAAAATGAATCCAACGTTTACGCCAACAGCAGGTTTGATAACGTAAATTAAGTACCTACTAAAACTTACCGATGGGCACTTTTTCACCCTTATCTTTATCACCTCTCCCTTGACCACCCATGACAGAGTTAAAGTACAAGATAACCAGCACCAAAAGTACAATTTGTAGCATTCGCAACATTACTCTGAAGGGCATCATCGTGGCGTGTGGTAGCGTTATTACATCGCCGCGGCAGTTTGAATCTCGCGGCAACTCGCGGGGCGAGGCGCGAGACGCGAGCGAACTCGCGGACCGGCGTCGAGTGACTAGAGGCCCAAGCCCTCGCCCGCCCTTCGCCAGCCGCCGTCCGCTAGCGCCCCACCGTCTCTTTCCTACACGATACGCACGACTTGTTTTATTACTTTTATTTTTCTTTAATAATCTTGCTTAATGGTCTATTCCTTTGCTCGATGAAACTTCTTAAATTTCCTTTTCAAACATTAATCGTAAGTACCCGCAAAAAGTTTTCCCGATGTTCGGCGATGTTTGTCTTGCATTACGTGTGACGCGCGTATTAGGGATAGTAGGCGCGTATGGTCGTACATAAATGTTACCTGTATTGTCGCCAAAACTGTTTTGCGATTGTTTCTATCAACATTTATTGAACGAATGAAATGGTATTTTGGGGTTTAAAGTTAAGTTTGAGGTAAGGGAACGGAGGTTAATACACAGGCATGGTCCGTTGAAAACTGACTTTATTGATACTCTGATGAGCTATACTTTGACAGTTAGGTAGATACGTATAGATATTATGCATCGCTACGTAATAAATAAATAAATAAATAAATAAATATTTGCGGACAATCTTACACAAATCGACCTAGTCCCAAACTAAGCAAAGCTTGTACTATGGGTACTAGACGAAGATAAACATACGTATATAGAGAAATAAATACTTAAATACATAGAAAACATCCATGACTCAGGAACAAATATTCGTGCTCATCACACAAATAAATGCCCTTACCGGGATTCGAACCCAAGACCTCTTGCTTCGTAGGCAGGGTCACTACCAACTAGGCTAAAGCGGTCGTAATAGCTACGTAAGTACTCATATTAATCTTAACACTCCCTCACACCAATTCAAAAGTAATCCTGAAAGTCAAAGGGCCGTCGCGGCCTCGTATTAACTTTGGATATCGCTTGGGTTGCGTCATTATCAGCGCCAGGGCTCACTTCTTCCGAAGGTGACACTTTTGCTGTGCTTGAGTGACTTGAGTGAGACGCAGGCATCAGTGGGAGTGAGCCGAGTGATTCAATGGCGAGCGGAGCACTCGGGCCGGTATCACAGTCACGGCCAGTGACGGGAGATCGGGCAACTGCAGCCTAGTGACATGCTGGAACCCGCTTGGAAAGAGGCCGTCTGACCAGCTTGACTGTCTGTTGCCTGCTGAGGACAAGATGGAGATGGCTAGATGATAGCTTGTAAAGTGCCATCAGGCTCAATCTCTTGAGCTTCAACAGAAGGGCTGAGAAGTGGCGTCTGCTCCGACGTAGGCTGTTCTACTTCTTCATCACTTATCTCCTCCGCTTTATACTTTTGCAGTTGGTCCAAGTGCTTCTACACAACACAATAAAGTTACACAAATGAGTGTCAAAATGTTTCCCGACACAGCGTATACATAGGTTTATCCAAAATAGACCAACTACTAATATTGAAAAAGTGGGCAAACGGCACTTTTAAAACTTGATAATTTTAAAATGTTAATAAAGTTGCCTGCATCTCTGTCAAACTTTGGTTGATCTAATATTTGATAGCGCTCTTATCGTAAAAAAATACGTGCTTAAAAAGTCGTTAAAGCAAAATGTTATGTGAATATTTTTAATAAAACACGCCACGCGTCCTTTAAGCGTTGCACCCACTCACCAGAATTATCACGCTTTTCCGGAGTTCGCAGCTTGCCAAATATCTAGTCATAAATTATTGTTGTTTGACGCATTACGGCGGAATCTATTGCAGGCTCTTATTTATACTCTGTATGTTAACATGCTCCTTAAATAACGTTACTGGTTTATCGTTTTATGTGCACATAATCGTAATTTCAACTCTATAACGGGCTCCTATTTCACCATTTTGAAAATTGTCATCTCACAGAGCCAATTCGCCATACTTTTCATGGTGGCTGAGCTGAGCGCTTACATATCGACCCGGCAACGCATTGTCGTTATCAGGTGAAAATTGCCTAGTTGGTGAAACAGCCATGTCACGCTAGCTCGGTTGAGGTCACAAATCCGCGAGTCTTTACGAGATTCACGTGTATTTTACCACGGCGTGGCTGCCATGTCGACTGGACACAGTCAATTATTTATACATTAGCAATAAACAATAGTATTTTTCACAATCGTGTTATAATAGAGAGCTTTTTAGTCGAGTACCGTGTTTAGGCCACGAAGCTTGCTGAGTGGCCTAAGTAAGGTACGAGATTAAAAAGCTTGATTATAACACTATTGTGAACAATACTTTTTGTACGAGTTCATTAAAATTAATTTTCTACGAGTCAACTGAACTAATTAAACAAACTCGATACTCTTGAAACGAAGTGCAGCTCATCGCTCGTACGCTTGTTGATATCTTAAAAGACATCAACGAGCGTACGACATCAAAGCGATTCTATTGGTCCAATTCATTACAGTTCAGTAAAGCAGCCACGTGATTGGTCGAATTTATTTTAGTTGTCTGGAGCGTATCGAAAAGTAGTTATTTCGATTGTTTCGACAGTAACATGGACTACAACTATGAAAAGAGTGACGTTGCAGTATTCTCTATGAAATCTTAATGCACATATTTTAATCGTCGAGTACAAAAAACATTTTATGCCTCGATAAACATCAGTATTTTTGCTATTTTAACACATTACTCGATATCGGGCTCCCGGCACTGAATGTGTTGAATAAGCCGTAGGTCTATTTACGTAAGAACTGTGGACGCCATACGAGTAGGACATAGTGACGTCACTAAATCGTTTTTTCCATAAAAACTTGTAAATAAATTCGCTTTTTTTTAATTTTAATAAAATGTTGCTGAAATTACTAAGAGCCAAATGCCGTATTCCATTTGGCTTAATATACAGAAATGAATGTCTTTAGGATACTTTTCTGAAATACACAGAGATTTCGGAAGATGAGGACCTTGTCCAGCAGGTCGATCACGTAACGCATTGTACCTATAGTCCAGGCAATGAACTGACAGCTTGTATGAAAAATATGTCAAATTTGGAAATAATTTATAATAGCGGATTATTTTATGTAATGGATATATAATCAATTAAACAGTTACTTAGTGACAAAATCCAACAAAATTTCAGACATCAAAAAAATGATAACTTAACTAGCTTCTGAAAAGTCAGAAAAAATATTATAAAATGGTTTTATCTTTATTTTGGTTCATTTACATTTGCTCTATAATATTCAAAATAAATAATAAAAAAAAACAATTCATTCTTTTTTAAATCTATATAAATACTTCCGGATGGAAAGTTTGTTGGATTCTTGAATAAAGCATCTTAGATCAATGTTTTAAAATGATATAAAGAAAAAAATCGCTATTATAAATTAATGTTTTTCAAAACCGTATTTTGCCTGGAGTACTACGCGCGTCAGGTAGATCTAAATGTCATTTTTTTATGTGGAAAAATAAAAGTTGCATTGTCCCAACGCGCGTTCGAAACGTTGCGTGATTACCCCTCACATATCCGTATGACATGATGTAGACGTAAAAACAGGGTTTTAACACAGTTGCATCTTGTTTTTTTTAAATACCACGTACGGGCCCTACTAATGGTAAATAAATAAATATTTGCGGAAAGTCTTACACAAATCGACCTAGTCCTGAACTAAGCAAAGCTTGTACATACTATGGATACTAGATAATGCTAAACATACTTATATTGATAAATAAATACTTAAATAAATTGTCGTGCTCATCACACAAATAAATGGGGATTCGAACCCTTACCGGGATTCGAACCGGTCAGTACCAACTAGGCTAAGCCCGTCGTCTAGTGTCCACCGTAGCCTATGGATGCCTGCAACTCCAAGGGTGACTTATACGCGTTGCCGACCCGTTCGTAAAGTATCCCAAAACCATAAAAGAACCAAACTTTAGTAGGTTTTCTAATCACGTTTAAACTGGGTTTAGGCCGTAGATTGTGTGTGGCTTATGCCTTATGCAAAGTGGAAACTTTGAAATTGAAATTATTATCACTGCGGTAAAGTTGGAGGGTTGTCCGACCGTCCCGTATTACAGTCGCTATGTCTATATCAATATCTGCATTTGACCGATGGTCCCTTAACAAATTAATTATTGTGGCATAAGGGCCAATGTCACATTATAATCAACAACAGGAATAAGTACCTACTACATATATACTTTTCACTTCTCATGCTCGAAAATTGTGTCATATTAGGCTTAGCAAGCGGGGCTTAAGTAGTACATTTAGCCCTTAGGGAAAATATGTATACATATTTGTGATTTTAAAACATTTTAATTTGACCAATCAAAAGATTTCACCGTATTAAATCCACCAATCACAACCCTTTAAAAACACATTTGTATTTGTTATCGACCAATCAGGAAACAGAATTCATTTCAAACATCAGGCGTTTTTTATTCCCTAACTCATAATCATGCCGTTTGGACGCGCCTATAAACGGTTAGAGGAGTTTATTCTTAGTGTCAATATTTTGTATCTGTGTCAAAGCAGTTTATAAAAAAAAACATGTCGCGAATCGCGATATTGGACAATCTTTTCGCCGTGAAATTTACTATTGATTGTGGATGAATAATCTTTGATTTTACTATTTTCTCGCAGTCGAAGTGAAAAGTAGAGTGTATAACTCTGATCTTAAAGCCATATTACCACTCGAACAATAAATAACCATCTCCAGGTCATGTGGCTTATTTTAGACCCTTGTAATACAATCTACTACCTATACATAATACAGGAACATAGTTTGTTTCAAAATGATGTCGAGGTAAATAAGAGATATTTTAAATAATAAATTTGATGATTTAGATAAAATTGTATTTTATTTTGTTCCAAGTACCATACCTACATAGTAACTCTGACGTACATCTGCTACCGATTTGCTAGTTCGATTGCGATTACTAACACGGCGTTATCGCTTAGTTGAATCTTATGGCATTAAACCTCATTTATTTAAACAATATTTTTAACCTACTACAAATAAAGGAGCACATTGACCCGTATGCACGTATACATGTATATCCGGGGGCACGGTAGTGCCCCCGCCAAGACGAGCCGAGCGAAGCGCAAGGGCAGGGCACTACCTACCTTTTCTCTAAGCGCTTGGTCGTTTTTTTGAACCCTCAGATCTTGGCTTGGAACAAAATTCTCGGGATATGATGCCAATAGTGAATTTATTAAACACTAGCTGTTGCCCGCGACTTCGTCCGCGTATAACATGTCATCGTCTAAAAGTTTGTTTAAGGACTGATTAAAAAAAAAACTTCAAAAGTAGTTTTGTACCTAGTCTTTTAGTAAACAGTCTAAAACCGAAGTTACAAATCTCTTACTTTCAAAATGGATTGCTCTCTATACACACTTAGAACCCCCTTTGAACCCTCATAGTAAACAGGCTGAAACCGTAGTTACAAATGTCTTACTTTAAAAATGTCTTGCTCTATATCAAATATACAAAGTTTGAACCCCGTTTTAACCTTCTTAGGCGATAAATTTAAAAAAACGCTGAAATAAGTTTTGTAGTATTTTAGCATGTTTGTTTTGTCTTAAACCGAAGTTACAAATCCTTTACTTTAAAAATGTCTTGCTCTCCATACAAACTTTGAATCCCCTTTGGGGGAAGAATTTCAAAAAACACTGAAATAAAAAAAAATAAAAAAAAAAAAAAAAAACTATCCGACATCCGTATTTTCTTTTAAACCACGAACTTCAGAATTCGAAATATTCGAGTATCTCTATCTCCATCGCACTTACATTACTCGAGTGAGAGGAATGCAGATATACGAACTTCGAGTTTTGGTTTGCGTGGTTTGGCTGAATGCGCAAAGAGAGCGCGTGCGTGCCATTAAAAAAAACATTTGTGTTACTTATATTGTTCGAATTTGTTCATACATTTATTGAAATTACGCCTTAATACGACATTTGCGCATAGAGTTTTCATATCAGAATCGATTAATTTCTTATGCTTTACCTCTTGGTATGTGTTTCGTGAAGGTCTATCAGAGACGGGATTTAAATTATTTATAGGTGAAATTAAGGTGGTTCGATTGCCATACAAAACGTTATTTGACATTCGCAGGCTAACGGCGTGATATTTTAAGAAACTTATGTAACAAACTTTCATAAATTGGCTTCCCATTTGCGCCAAATTTCTTCTTTCCTAGAATAAACTTGTATAAACTAGATTAATTTGAGAAATTGGTTTGGGACGTGATATTTTGGGAAAACCATTTTTCTCAAATTAATCTAGTTTAAACAAGTTTGTTCTAGGAAAGGGGGAATTTGGCGCAAATGGGAAGCCAATTGATGAAAGTTTTTTACATAAGTTTCTTAAAATATCACGCCGTTAGCCTGCGAATGTCAAATAACGTTTTGTATGGCAATCGAACCACCTTAAGGAAAAGCAGTTCCGCCATTTTGACTCATAAAGCTGACAAATGTGGTGGCGATATACTTTAAGAAAAGTAAATGAAGTCGTATATTTCGGAAAATTAATTAATTGTCGCAGTCGGATAAAAACTATCCAAAGTTGCAGCTAGAATAATAATGTACCTATATAAAATGTTTTATATTTTTCCGTTCATGGGATGCTGAGAACATTCGTAACAGCACAAAGCTTAGTTTCAAACTGGCTGATTTTGCTGAGTGAAGATGGAGATAAAGCTTCAATTAAACATAAAGCTTCAATTGCTTATACTTATACTTTAGATTTTATTGATATCTAAAAACGCCGATTTCACTAAATTACTCACTCACTCACGTTGATCATCAAAACCTCTAGGGTACTTCCTGAAGTCCTAGAAAGCTGAAATTTGGTATGTAAGCTAGTATTAAATAAACAAAAAATAAACTAAGAATTGGAACTTTTGCCCCCCAGCCCTTTAAACTAGGGGATGGAATTTTGTATGAGACTTCCGCAAATGTATGATGCTAGGGGTCTGAAAATTGATATAGGGACTCCTTGTTATAAATAATTAAATAAATATTTCAGGATTTTTAGTAAATCACCCCCCACCATTTAAATTAGGGGATGGAAATTTGTATGGGTTTTCCCTTACACTTCTTTAGAAATTACCTTACGAAAAGGAATGAGATCCCACCAAAAACATTACATGTAAAGTGATTGCCAAGACTCCCTAGCTCATATAGCTAGATATCCGATCATAAGTAGCGCCAAGCTTCCTTAACCTGACGGCGTAACTGCCACTACCACAGCCACGCTCTACAAATTCTATATCTTGGCTAAAAATTATAGACACGTCGCTTATTAATATCATCATAAATTCATTCGGCGCGAGAGTCTATGCGGCGACCGGGATAAATAAATAAACAAAATGCCCAACAAAGCTATACTTTTTAGCCATGATATATAATTTTAAGAGCATGGCTGGTACAGTAGACGGCAAACTTCGTGCGCAAATGAGGGGAAGTGGGGGGGCAGCTTGCACGTACAATTCGCCTTTGCGCAGGCAAGGTCATTTGCGCACGAAGTTTGCCGTCTACTGTAGTGGCAGTTACGCCCAGTGTTGCCAGATACTGAGAAATCTGATTCGGTACTGTACTTAACCCAAACCTCTTAAAGGAGACGCTACACAAGCGAAATCGGCAGGACTGCCAAGCAAGATCACATGGAGTCAAGAGTCACAAAGAAATCAAATCTAGTATGGATTGACCTTGATTTTGCCGGCCGCTGTGCTTCCGACGCGTATCCACACGGGCTGCATGCAGTACCTACCGCCGATATCAGCCCTTGTACTGATATCGGCGGAATGATAAGATATTTAGTAATCTGTATAAAAAAAACATTTGAGCTTAAAAATCTACCTCTTATTTTAAAAGTGTATAAATACCGACAAATCTGTATATCTGGCAACAACGGTTACGTCGTCTGGTGTAGAGAGCTTTGCGCTACTTATGATCAGGGGACCAATTTTTGACTTTCGAGCGCTCGAAAATTAAATAAAAGTAAATAAGATTGTGGTGTCAAAATTGCAAGCACTTACTTTTTACCGATATAATTGAATACGAGTGGTCAATACCACTCGTTTTTCAATTTTATATCGCTGTTTTAAAATAGCATTTCATAATTTTTGTCAGTTTTCGAGTGAAAGTGTCGAGCGCTCGAAAGTCAAAAATCGGTCCCCTGATATCTTTTTAACGCTGAAATTTACTTGAGCTAGGGAGTCTTGGCAATCACTTTACGTGTAATGTTTTAGGTGGAATATGTTTGTCCGCGATAATCTTGCGTTTGGCTAAACTGATTTTGATGCGGTTTTCAGGAAAGTAATCATCACAATCTGGAAAAGGTTTAAGTACACATTTGCAGGCGATTCCCTTTGAAAAAAAGTTAAAAAAAAAAAAGTAAATCTGAATCAAAAAATTCTATAAGTAATAATTATTGAACCTGTTCACAAAATTTCACGAGAGCTGGTTGAGAAATGCGACGTGTAGAGGAGAACAGCCGGACATACGAAAGAGTTTTGGCCCAAGCTGAAACGGAGAACTTCGCTGGTCTCGCTCGCTCGTGGAATAAAAGATTCAATTAATTTTTACGAAAATAAATTGAAAAACGCCACTTGTTTTCTTTTTGGCATAAGTGCTTGTTCGTTAGTCGAACAAGGGTAATTATTATATTATTTAATGTACAAATGAAGTGGTTAAAAACATGATTTTATTGTCCGTGTTTCACTTTAAAAATAACAATTTACAAATGATTGACATATTTTTGCACATGTGTTTATACTGCTTAGGAACAAAATTATTTAATTTCAAATTTAAATATATACAAGCATACTATCCATTCCTTGGTTCTGCTGCGGATAACCTCATTTCTGATGCGATCACGCATAGAAACTCCCAACATAGCCCTCTCCATTGCCCTTTGGGTGACTTTGAGCCTTCTTATGAGGCCCATTGTAAGCGACCACGTTTCAGTGCCATATGTCATCACTGGCAACACACACTGGTCAAAGACTCTCGTCTTGAGACACTGCGGAATATGGGACGAAAAGATATGCTGTAGCTTCCCGAATGCTAAGGCGAAGTTAGGGGCGGAAAGGTTCTCGAGTGGCGACCACGTACCGGAAGGCGCGGCGTGGGTAGGCCCCCCACAAGGTGGACTGATGACCTGGTAAAGGTCGCGGGAGTCCGCTGGATGCGGGTGGCGCAGGACCGGTCATTTTGGCACTCTTTGGGGGAGGCCTATGTCCAGGAGTGGAGGTCTTTCGGCTGATATGATGATACTATCCATTAAGTTTCTTAGCCGTTTATTGCGTCAATCGATTCAAGTTAGCCACAACTCGGCGTCGTCGGCGTGTCACATGTTACCCAATTTGGCTACCATTACTATTTGATTTTGGAGAGTGTCACACACACATTTTCCTGGTGAAAACCGGTGTCTTTGGTAACCCGGCGGGTCCCATGTTACCCCATTTGACACTGGCAATAAATTCATTTCTTTCTTTTTTCTTTCTTTCTTTCACTGTGACACTCTCGCGGATTTTTAAAATCTTTTAGTCCATTTTGAATCTATTGAATAAGACGATAAAGCTCATTATACAATGAACATTTTATGTGGCGCTAACCATTTTTTTGCAAATAATGGCACACGTCCGACCACACGGTCATATTGTTAGACTTAAATGCTGTTCTAAAGATAAGAAGATCAGTCCAGTTCAGAAAATCTCAACTATACCTACAATGCGAATTGCATAAATATTTATACGCTAAAGACTTAGAGAGACGTAGTTGTAGTACGAACTCTTTGGAACGCTTGACAAATCTCGCGCAAAAAAACCTACTTATTCTCAAGAAATCATATTTTCACTTTCAAAATGGTTTCTTAAAGTGCAACACAAGTTATTTTTTGTATAAGATATTATCGGATATCAGATGAATTGCAAAAGGTAATCTTATAAAATAATGATCCAAAATATACTACGGTCTACCTGTAGAAATTAGAGCTTTGATTTTCACATATTTAGATACAAAGTCAATAATATACCTATGCTTACAGTATAATTGAGTTGCGACAGTTTTTTGCACCACATCTCATGCGGACGGTAAATATATCCAGAAGGTCGATCACGTAACGCATTGTACGCGCGTCAGGTCTAAATGTCACTTTTTATATGGAAAATTATCAGTTAAATTGTACCGACGCGCGTTCAGAACGTTACGTGATTATCCCTCAGGAGCACCTTCGCTGCGTCCAAGACGCTAAGTATAGACGCTCTCCAAAACTACGCCGGGAACATTAACGAACTAAATTGAGGCGGAACTCAAGATCTTACTGCTGATAAACTTTTCCCTTACTAACAGAAGTGCACTAATCTGAAAACCTTGGACGTTACCTACCTTTACTAGAATATTTCGACCTGATGTGGAACACATTTGTTGTTATACTTTAAAAAATATTACACATTGTTATAATTCATCATGTACTTATATATAAGTGACATGATAATCCAGAGCGCGATGTACAACCTGCACAAGTTGCAGCACTTCTCAAGTGCTACAACTTGTACAGTTTGTAAGATTCATGCTTGGATGGTAAGGCCTTGGTAAGATTCATATTGTGAAGGATAGGCCTTGGTAAGATTCATGATAAGACGGTAGGATCTTGGTAAGATTTATGCTTAAATGCTAAGGCCTTGGTAAGATTCATGGTAAGGTGGTAAGGCCTTGGTAAGATTCCTGCTAAGATGGTTAAGCCTTGGTAAGATTCATAGTGTTAAGGTAAGGCCTTGGTAAGATTCATGGTAAGATGGTAAAGCCTTGGTAAGATTCATAGTGTGAAGGTAAGGCCTTGGTAAGATTCATGATAGGACGGTAGGTTCTTGGTAAGATTCATGCTTGGATGGTAAGGCCTTGGTAAGATTTATAGTGTGAAGGAAAGGCTTTGGTAAGATTCATGATAAGACGGTAGGATCTTGGTAAGATTTATGCTTAGATGGTAAGGCCTTGGTACGATTCATGGTGAGATGGTAAAGCCTTGGTTAGATTCATAGGGTTAAGGTTAGGACTTGGTAAGATTCAGGGTAAGATGGTTAAGCCTTGGTAAGATTCATAGTGTGAAGGTAAGGCCTTGGTAAGATTCATGATAGGACGGTAGGTTCTTGGTAAGATTCATGCTTGGGTGGTAAGGCCTTGGTAAGATTCATAGTGTGAATGAAAGGCTTTGGTAAGATTCATGTTAAGACGGTAGGATCTTGGTAAGATTTATGCTTAGATGGTAAGGCCTTGGTAAGATTCATGGTAAGATGGTAAGGCCTTGGTTAGATTCCTGCTAAGATGGTAAAGCCTTGGTAAGATTCATAGTGTGAAGGTTAGGCCTTGGTAAGATTTATGCTTAGATGGAAAGGCCTTGGTAAGATTCATATTGTGAAGGATAGGCCTTGGTAAGATTCATGATAAGACGGTAGGATCTTGGTAAGATTTATGCTTAGATGGTAAGGCCCTAGTAAGATTCATGGTAAGGTGGTAAGACCTTGGTAAGACTCCTGCTAAGATGGTTAAGCCTTGGTAAGATTCATAGTGTTAAGGTAAGGCCTTGGTAAGATTCATGGTAAGATGGTAAAGCTTTGGTAAGATTCATAGTGTGAAGGTAAGGCCTTGGTAAGATTCAAAATAGGACGGTAGGTTCTTGGTAAGATTCATGCTTGGATGGTAAGGCCTTGATAAGATTCATATTGTGAAGGATAGGCCTTGGTAAGATTTATGATAAGACGGTAGGATCTTGGTAAGATTTATGCTTAGATGGTAAGGCCTTGGTAAGATTCATGGTAAGATGGTAAGGCCTTAATTAGATTCATAGTGTTAAGGGAAGGCCTTGGTAAGATTCATGGTAAGAAGGTAAAGCCTTGGTAAGAATCATAGTGTGAAGTAAAGGCCTTGGTAAGATTCATGATAGGACGGTAGGTTCTTGGTAAGATTCATGCTTGGATGGTTAGGCTTTGGTAAGATTCCTGCTAAGATGGTAAAGCCTTGGTAAGATTCATAGTGTAAAGGTTAGACCTTGGTAAGATTCATGATAAGACGGTAGGTTCTTGGTAAGATTCATGCTTGGATGGTAAAACCTTGGTAAGATTCATATTGTGAAGGTAAGGCTTTGGTAAGATACATGATAAGACGATAGGTTCTTGGTAAGATTCATGCTTGGAAGGTAAAACCTTGGTAAGATTCATATTGTGAAGGATAGGCCTTGGTAAGATTCATGATAAGAAGGTAGGATCTTGGTAAGATTTATGCTTAGATGGTAAGGCCTTGGTAATATTCATGGTAAGATGGTAAGGCCTTGGAAAGATTCCTGCTAAGATGGTTAAGCCTTGGTTAGATTCATAGTGTTAAGGTAAGGCCTTGGTAAGATTCATGGTAAAAAGGTAAAGCCTTGGTATGATTAATAGTGTGAAGGTAAGGCCTTGGTAGGATTCATAATAGGACGGTAGTTTCTTGGTAAGATTCATGCTTGGATGGTAAGGCCTTGGTAAGATTCATATTGTGAAGAATAGACCTTGGTAAGATTCATGATAAGACGGTAGGATCTTGGTAAGATTTATGCTTAGATGGTAAGGCCTTGGTAAGATTCATGGTAAGGCGGTAAGGCCTTGATAAGATTCCTGCTAAGATTGTAAAGCCTTGGTAAGATTCATAGTGGGAAGGTTAGGCCTTGGTAAGATTCATGGTAAGTTGGTAAAGCCTTGGTTAGATTCATAGTGTCAAGGTAAGGCCTTGGTAACATTCATGGTAAGATGGTAAAGCCTTGGAAAGATTCATAGTGTGAAGGTTAGGCCTTGGTAAGATTCATGATAAGAAGGTAGGTTCTTGGTAAGATTCATGCTTGGATGGTAAGGCCTTGGTAAGATTCATATTGTGAAGGATAGGCCTTGGTAAGATTCATGATAAGACGGTAGGATCTTGGTAAGATTTATGCTTTGATGGTAAGGCCTTGGTAAGATTCATGGTAAGGTGGTAAGGCCTTGGTAAGATTCCTGCTAAGATGGTAAAGCCTTGGTAAGATTCATAGTGTGAAGGTAAGGCCTTGGTAAGATTCATGATAGGACGGTAGGTTCTTGGTAAGATTCATGCTTAGATGGTAAGGCCTTGGTAAGACTCATGGTAAGATGGTTAAGCCTTGGTAAGATTCATAGTGTGAAGGTAAGGCCTTGGTAAGATTCATGATAGGACGGTAGGTTCTTGGTAAGATTCATGCTTAGATGGTAAGGCCTTGGTAAGACTCATGGTAAGATGGTAAGGCCTTGGTAAGATTCCTGCTTAGATGGTAAGGCCTTGGTAAGATTCATGGTAAGATGGTAAGGCCTTAATTAGATTCATAGTGTTAAGGGAAGGCCTTGGTAAGATTCATGGTAAGAAGGTAAAGCCTTGGTAAGAATCATAGTGTGAAGTAAAGGCCTTGGTAAGATTCATGATAGGACGGTAGGTTCTTGGTAAGATTCATGCTTGGATGGTTAGGCTTTGGTAAGATTCCTGCTAAGATGGTAAAGCCTTGGTAAGATTCATAGTGTAAAGGTTAGACCTTGGTAAGATTCATGATAAGACGGTAGGTTCTTGGTAAGATTCATGCTTGGATGGTAAAACCTTGGTAAGATTCATATTGTGAAGGTAAGGCTTTGGTAAGATACATGATAAGACGATAGGTTCTTGGTAAGATTCATGCTTGGAAGGTAAAACCTTGGTAAGATTCATATTGTGAAGGATAGGCCTTGGTAAGATTCATGATAAGAAGGTAGGATCTTGGTAAGATTTATGCTTAGATGGTAAGGCCTTGGTAATATTCATGGTAAGATGGTAAGGCCTTGGAAAGATTCCTGCTAAGATGGTTAAGCCTTGGTTAGATTCATAGTGTTAAGGTAAGGCCTTGGTAAGATTCATGGTAAAAAGGTAAAGCCTTGGTATGATTAATAGTGTGAAGGTAAGGCCTTGGTAGGATTCATAATAGGACGGTAGTTTCTTGGTAAGATTCATGCTTGGATGGTAAGGCCTTGGTAAGATTCATATTGTGAAGAATAGACCTTGGTAAGATTCATGATAAGACGGTAGGATCTTGGTAAGATTTATGCTTAGATGGTAAGGCCTTGGTAAGATTCATGGTAAGGCGGTAAGGCCTTGATAAGATTCCTGCTAAGATTGTAAAGCCTTGGTAAGATTCATAGTGGGAAGGTTAGGCCTTGGTAAGATTCATGGTAAGTTGGTAAAGCCTTGGTTAGATTCATAGTGTCAAGGTAAGGCCTTGGTAACATTCATGGTAAGATGGTAAAGCCTTGGAAAGATTCATAGTGTGAAGGTTAGGCCTTGGTAAGATTCATGATAAGAAGGTAGGTTCTTGGTAAGATTCATGCTTGGATGGTAAGGCCTTGGTAAGATTCATATTGTGAAGGATAGGCCTTGGTAAGATTCATGATAAGACGGTAGGATCTTGGTAAGATTTATGCTTTGATGGTAAGGCCTTGGTAAGATTCATGGTAAGGTGGTAAGGCCTTGGTAAGATTCCTGCTAAGATGGTAAAGCCTTGGTAAGATTCATAGTGTGAAGGTAAGGCCTTGGTAAGATTCATGATAGGACGGTAGGTTCTTGGTAAGATTCATGCTTAGATGGTAAGGCCTTGGTAAGACTCATGGTAAGATGGTTAAGCCTTGGTAAGATTCATAGTGTGAAGGTAAGGCCTTGGTAAGATTCATGATAGGACGGTAGGTTCTTGGTAAGATTCATGCTTAGATGGTAAGGCCTTGGTAAGACTCATGGTAAGATGGTAAGGCCTTGGTAAGATTCCTGCTAAGATGGTAAAGCCTTGGTAAGGTTCATAGTGTGAAGGTTAGGCTTTGGTAAGATTCATGATAAGACGGTAGGTTCTTGGTAAGATTCATGCTTGGATGGTAAAACCTTGGTAAGATTCATAGTGTGAAGGTTAGGCCTTGGTAAGATTTATGCTTAGATGGTAAGGCCTTGGTAAGATTCATATTGTGAAGGATAGGCCTTGGTAAGATTCGTGATAAGACGGTAGGATCTTGGTAAGATTTATGCTTAGATGGTAAAGCCTTGGTAAGATTCATGGTAAGGTGGTAAGGCCTTGGTAAGATTCCTGCTAAGATGGTAAAGCCTTGGTAAGATTCATAGTGTGAAGGTTAGGCCTTGGTAAGATTCATGATAAGATGGTTAAGCCTTGGTTAGATTCATAGTGGGAAGGTTAGGCCTTGGTAAGATTCATGGTAAGAAGGTAAAGCCTTGGTAAAATTCATAGTGTGAAGGTAAGGCCTTGGTAAGATTCATGAAAAGACGGTAGGTTCTTGGTAAGATTCATGCTTGGATGGTAAAGCCTTGGTAAGATTCATACTGTGAAGGATAGGCCTTGGTAAGATTCATGATAAGAAGGTAGGATCTTGGTAAGATTTATGCTTAGATGGTAAGGCCTTGATAAGATTCATGGTAAGATGGTAAGGCCTTGGTAAGATTCCTGCTAAGATGGTTAAGCCTTGGTTAGATTCATAGTGTTAAGGTAAGGCCTTGGTAAGATTCATGGTAAGAAGGTAAAGCCTTGGTAAGATTCATAGTGTGAAGGTAAGGCCTTAATAAGATTCATGATAGGACGGTAGGTTGTTGGTAAGATTCATGCTTGGATGGTAAGGCCTTGGTAAGATTCATAGTGTGTAGATTAGGCCTTGGTAAGATTTATGATAAGACGGTAAGTTCTGGGTAAGATTCATGCTTGGATGGTAAAGCCTTGGTAAGATTCATAGTGTGAAGGTAAGGCCTTGGTAAGATTCATGATAAGACGGAAGGTTCTTGGTAAGATTCATGCTTTGATGAAAAAGCCTTGGTAAGATTAATATTGTGAAGGATAGGCCTTGGTATGATTCATAATAAGAAGGTAGGATCTTGGTAAAATTTATGCTTAGATGGTAAGGCCTTGGTAAGATTCATGCTAAGATGGTTAGGCCTTGGTGAGATTTCTGCTAAGATAGTTAAGCCTTGGTTAGATTCATAGTGTTAAGGTAAGGCCTTGGTAAGATTCATGGTAAGAAGGTAAAGCCTTGGTAAGATTCATAGTGTGAAGGTAAGGCCTTGGTAAGATTCACGATAAGACGGTAGTTTCTTGGTAAGATTCATGCTTGGATGGTAAGGCCTTGGTAAGATTCATATTGTGAAGGATAGGCCTTGGTAAGATTCATGATAATACGGTAGGATCTTGGTAAGATTTATGCTTAGATGGTAAGGCCTTGGTAAGATTCATGGTAAGGAGGTAAGGCCTTGGTAAGATTCATGGTAAGAAGGTAAAGCCTTGGTAAGATTCATAGTGTGAAGGTTAGGCCTTAATAAGATTCATGATAGGACGGTAGGTTGTTGGTAAGATTCATGCTTGGATGGTAAGGCCTTGGTAAGATTCATAGTGTGTAGATTAGGCCTTGGTAAGATTTATGATAAGACGGTAAGTTCTTGGTAAGATTCATGCTTGGATGGTAAAGCCTTGGTAAGATTCATAGTGTGAAGGTAAGGCCTTGGTAAGATTCATGATAAGACGGAAGGTTCTTGGTAAGATTTAATCTTGGATGGTAAGGCCTTGGTAAGATTCATATTGTGAAGGATAGGCCTTGGTAAGATTCATGCTAAGATGGTAAGGCCTTGGTAAGATTTCTGCTAAGATGGTTAGGCCTTGGTTAGATTCATAGTGTGAAGGTAAAGCCTTCGTAAAATTCATATTGTGAAGGATTTGCCTTGGTAAGATTCATGATAAGAAAGTAGGATCTTGGTAAGATTGATGCTTAGATGGTAAGGCCTTGGTAAGATTCATGCTAAGATGGTAAGGCCTTGGTAAGATTCCTGCTAAGATGGTTAAGCCTTGGTTAGATTCATAGTGTTAAGGAAATGCCTTTATAAGATTCATGGTAAGAAGGTAAAGCCTTGGTAAGATTCATAGTAAAAAGGTAAGGCCTTGGTAAGATTCATGATAAGACGGAAGGTTCTTGGTAGGATTCATGCTTGGATGGTAAAGCCTTGGTAAGATTCATATTGTGAAGGATAGGCCTTGGTAAGATTCATGATAAGAAGGTAGGATCTTGGTTAGATTTATGCTTAGATGGTAAGGCCTTGGTAAGATTCATGGTAAGATGGTAAGGCCTTGGTAAGATTCCTGCTAAGATGGTTAAGCCTTGGTTAGATTCATAGTGTTAAGGTAAGGCCTTGGTAAGATTCATGGTAAGAAGGTAAAGCCTTGGTAAGATACATAGTGTGAAGGTTAGGCCTTGGTAAGATTCATGATAGGACGGTAGGTTGTTGGTCAGATTCATGCTTGGATGGTAAAGCCTTGGTAAGATTCATAGTGTGAAGGTAAGGCCTTGGTAAGATTCATGATAAGACGTTAGGTTCTTGGTAAGATTCATGCTTGGATGGTTAAGCCTTGGTAAGATTCATATTGTGAAGGATAGGCCTTGGTAAGATTCAAGATAAGAAGGTAGGATCTTGGTAAAATTTATGCTTAGATGGTAAGGCCTTGGTAAGATTCATGCTTAGATGGTAAGGCCTTGGTAAGATTCATGGTAAGAAGGTAAAGCCTTGGTAAGATTCATAGTGTGAAGGTAAGGCCTTGGTAAGATTCATGATAAGACGGTAGGTTCTTGGTAAGATTCATGCTTGGATGGTAAGGCCTTGGTAAGATTCATAGTGTGTAGGTTAGGCCTTGGTAAGATTTATGATAAGACGGTAAGTTCTTGGTAAGATTCATGCTTGGATGGTAAAGCCTTGGTAAGATTCATAGTGTGAAGGTAAGGCCTTGGTAAGATTCATGATAAGACGGTAGGTTTTTGGTAAGATTCATAGTGTGTAGGTTAGGCCTTGGTAAGATTTATGATAAGACGGTAAGTTCTTGGTAAGATTCATGCTTGGATGGTAAAGCCTTGGTGAGATTCATAGTGTGAAGGTAAGGCCTTGGTAAGATTTATGATAAGACGGTAGGTTCTTGGTAAGATTCATGCTTGGATGGTAAAGCCTTGGTAAGATTCATATTGTGAAGGATATGCCTTGGTAAGATTCATGATAAGAAGGTAGGATTTTGGTAAAATTTATGCTTAGATGGTAAAGCTTTGGTTAGATTTATGCTTAGATGTTAAGGCCTTGGTAAGATTCATGGTAAGAAGGTAAAGCCTTGGTAAGATTCATAGTGTGAAGGTAAGGCCTTGGTAAGATTCATGATAAGACGGTAGGTTCTTGGTAAGATTCATGCTTTGATGGTAAGGCCTTGGTAAGATTCATAGTGTGTAGGTTAGGCCTTGGTAAGATTTATGATAAGACGGTAAGTTCTTGGTAAGATTCATGCTTGGATGGTAAAGCCTTGGTAAGATTCATAGTGTGAAGGTAAGGCCTTGGTAAGATTCATAGTGTGTAGGTTAGGCCTTGATAAGATTCATGCTTGGATGGTAAAGCCTTGGACTAGTGTGACTAAGTGTGACTAGTGTGACCAAGTGTGACTAGTGTGACCAAGTGTGACTAGTGTGACCAAGTGTGACTAGTGTGACCAAGTGTGACAAATGTGACTAGTGTGACCAAGTGTGACTAGTGTGACCAAGTGTGACTTGTGTGACCAAGTGTGACTAGTGTGACCAAGTGTGACTAGTGTGACCAAGTGTGACTAGTGTGACAAGTGTGAGTGGTTGGGTTGGGTTAAGTTCTGACTTAACCTTACCCAACCCTTTTTTTTTTTTTTTTTTTTTTTTTTTGTCCGGGGGAAAATCCTCATGGATACCACCGCGCCACGGGGAGGAGCAGTGGTTATGTCAGACTTGTACTGACTAAAAACCCCCGGGTGTTCCTCACACCCACTTTTTGGCCGGGATACGGGGACCATTATTCTTCCGCGTCCCAGCCAGTGGTCGTCCGCAGTCGGATCCAACACTGGGGGACCACCCATCCCCCCTCCATCAAAACAGTAGTGTGCCCGGAACACTTGGCACACCACCCAACCCGAGGACCCTACTCCTTCGGACGACGAACGTCCCCGTGTTCGTCGCCTGGAGGTCCTCCTTATGGTGGCAGTCGGCGGTCGTGCGCCAGCCTCCTGCGGCCAACTCTCCGGCGGCGCTGCTGAGGCGCCTCTACGGCATCCTCTCTGGCCCGTTCCGCCCTTTCCTTCTGTGCCACTACTTCCTCACAGAAGGAAAGCATTGCCCTCCAAGATCTGTCGCTGTCGACCATAGATTTAACTACTACCGGCAGCGACAACCTTACCCAACCCAACCCAACCGAACCCAACCCACAATGGGTTGGGTTTCGGTGAAACCTTTTTTTTTTTTTTTTTTTACTTGGGGAAATGCCTTTACGCATCCCACTTAGCCGAGGAACTAGGATGGGTATGACGGGCTCCCGGGAACCCCCGGACCACCGTCTAAAACCACCAAGGTATGCCCTCTCTGCCGTGTAGTAGGGGCGTCATGGGATCGCGAACATTTCACCACGACGCCCCTCGGCAACAGCCGCAGCCGCCCTCAATACTGAGGCAAAAGCCTCCCCTCCCGTCGTTAGCGTGCAGGGCGACACCACACGCTTCCCGACCCGACCAAAGGACCTCTACGCCGGGAGAGGGTGATAGACCTCGGATTCACCCTCTCAGGTCCCCCCGTAACTTTTTATAGAGGTTTTCTCCCTCGCAGCCACGACTCGGCCCCGGCCTGACGGTCGCAGCCCCCGCGCCCAACAAGAATCCTCTGATAGCAGAGGATTTGTCAGGGTTCCGGGTCCGTTATTTATTATAGAGGCAAACGGCAATGGCCTCTCCCTCAAGCCGCACCTGGGGAATCTTGCGATTCCCTGGGCGGAACCCCCTGACCCCCCCGTGTCGGGTTATTGGTAACACCAGCAAGCGATAACTTAGGGTTCACTAATTTATCACTTGCCGTTGTCTCCAGGGCGCACCGGCCAAGACACTACCCATTCCTGCGGATCAACCGAATCAAGAGGAATCGGTAGAGTCCAGACACTCGAGGAGGTTACACCGAACCCACAACTTAACCCAACCCAAACAATCGTGGGTTGGGTTCGGTTGGGTTGGGTTGGGTTGGGTTGGGTTGGGTTGAGTCCATGAGGATTTTCCCCCGGACAAAAAAAAAAAAAAAAAAAAAAAAAAGAATGGGTTGAACCGATACTCAACCCAAACCATTGTGGGTTGGGTTCGGTTGGGTTGGGTTGGGTATCGGTGCAACCCATTCTGACTTAACCCAACCCAACCTAACTTTTTTTTTTTTTTTTTTTTGTCCGGGGGAAAATCCTCATGGATACCACCGCGCCACGGGGAGGAGCAGTGGTTATGTCAGACTTGTACTGACTAAAAACCCCCGGGTGTTCCTCACACCCACTTTTTGGCCGGGATACGGGGACCATTATTCTTCCGCGTCCCGGCCAGTGGTCGTCCGCAGTCGGATCCAACACTGGGGGACCACCCATCCCCCCTCCATCAAAACAGTAGTGTGCCCGGAACACTTGGCACACCACCCAACCCGAGGACCCTACTCCTTCGGACGACGAACGTCCCCGTGTTCGTCGCCTGGAGGTCCTCCTTATGGTGGCAGTCGGCGGTCGTGCGCCAGCCTCCTGCGGCCAACTCTCCGGCGGCGCTGCTGGGGCGCCTCTACGGCATCCTCTCTGGCCCGTTCCGCCCTTTCCTTCTGTGCCACTACTTCCTCACAGAAGGAAAGCATTGCCCTCCAAGATCTGTCGCTGTCGACCATAGATTTAACTACTACCGGCAGCGACAGATCGCCACCAATTACATGGGCCAGTTCGTCCCTCTGACTCGCCCAGGCCGGACACAGCTCCAAGGTGTGCTGAGCTGTGTCCTCGGCCTCACTGCAGCTATGGCACTCCATAGTTGGTTCTCTCCCGGCTATGCGACACAGGTACCGTCCGAAGCAACCCCCCAACCCAACTTAACCCAACCCAACCCAACCCACGATGGGTTGGGTTGGATTGGGTTGTGGGTTCGGTTGGGTTGGGTTAAGTTGGGTTGGGTAGGGTTAAGTTGGGTTCCCCCCCGACGTGCTGTCACCTTGTTGTGGTGGGGGGGCTTGCGTGTTCCCAGGATCCCCGAGGCTATACCGGATAGGGCCACCCATACCGGGAAGGCGAGGGGGGAGGAACCAGACGAAGAGCAGCACACGAGGAGAGAGCGCCCAGTGGCGCGGAGAAGGAGTCGCTCTAGTTCCTCTGATACAGCAGAGGGTACTCCAGAGGTGACTAAGGAGAGGGGAATATAATTAAGGAGGGTAGTTCTGACCGAACTACCAAGAGGGGAGCCTACGCCAGCTCTCCTTGAATCCCGGAACCCGCAGCATTCTCCCAACGACCCCCATCAGTGGCGGTATGGGGTACGGGAGGTGCCAGCTTTTAGCGTGCAGACCGGAGGGCTTGCCTTAACTGGCCGGCCCGCGGGAAGGAAAATCCTTTAACACCCGACAGCAAAGTCGTTAAAACCTGTAGATACCGGGCGACCTCTACAGTATGTAGCCACACCCGCGGAATGGGCGTCACCCGAGGGTGTAGTTTTAGTTCGGCCCTACTCGTGGGATTAAAATGGCAAACTTAATGAAAAAACCAACAAACGGACTGGATACAAGCAACGACAATGGCGATGACATGGACATTGAAAACGGACAGATGGTGGAGGTAGACGCCCTGTTGGCGTGTGCCGACATTTCGACGAGGGCACATACTGAAGATGTAGACGATGGGGAGGAGGAGCAAAGTGGCTATATTGAAGTGGGAGCAAGGGCCCTAAACTCCACGGAGAGTATGACTCCCATGGCGGTGGAAGAGGTCTCCATTAAAAGGGGTAGAGCAGACAGGGGCAGTGACGAAGAAACGGCCCCCGAACGGAAAAGGAACTCCTCCCGAAGACGGCATCCCGTGGAGGAACAGGAACACATTGACTTGAGAGATGTCAAAGCTCAACTCCGACAATCCCAGTTGTCGGAGTTCGAGAAAGGGGCAGGCGCAGATGCCTTCTGCAGACCGGCCCCAACTAGGTCATGTCGGACGGAGCGGCCTATAGTGCTCTCCGATGGTGAGGAAGGGGCTGAACCCCAGAAATCTGCAGAGGCAGTGAAGCGGTGCGCAAATGCAATCCTGGCGGATATTGCTAAGTGCCGCAATATCAAGGGAGACGTGCGAGGTCGCATGAACGCGAACTGCAGGGAGCTGCTGGGCTTTGCAGACTCCGTGAACGAGCCGGAGGAGGCAGTCCGCTGCTTAAGGGCTGAAAATAAGAGGATGCGTGAGCAACTTGCGCACCTTCAATCAGAAACGAAGGCCCTGAGGAAGGCCTTCTCTGAAAGGAACCAGACTACTGAGACGGCAATCCCGGCTGAGCCGTTGCTGCGGGAGTCTCTCGTTGAGCTCAAAGAGGAGCTCAAGAGAGACCTTATCAAAACGGTGGGCGAAATGTTAAACGTCCGCCTCGACGACATCAAAAGGCGCCTCCCAGCGGAGCCGATCCTCCGCCCTCCGCTAGCGGCGGACCGGAGAAGACAGGAAGCGGCCGGACCTGTGGCAGAGCAGGAGGCCAGTCAGGCTCCCGCACCTGCTGCCAGCGTTGGCAAGAAGGGCAAGCCGAAGCAAAAGAAGCAGAAGAGGCAGGCTTCTCCTCCTCCCGTGGCACCGGCCCCGCCGATGGCGGGTGAAAGGATTGCGCCAACGGCTTCGACGACGTCTTCGGTGCCCATTCTGGCTCCGGAATCCGCTGCGGAACCCTGGACGGATGTGGTCAAGGGGGGGAAGGCCAAAAAAGCCAAAAAGGCCACAAAGCCCTCCCAACCCCAAGCAGCGGTTGCCCCGGTCCATGAAAAAAGGCGCAAGTTGGTGGCGCCCACGTCGGCGGCCGTAGTCGTGTCTCTGAGGCCGGAGGCGGAGACCGACTACCTAACGATAATGGGGAGGGCGACCACCCTCAAACTGGATGAGCTGGGCATCGACCACGTGAGAGTGCGGAAGACGGCCACAGGGGCCCGTAAAATAGAGGTTCCCGGGACTCATAGTGGCCCGCTTGCAGATAACCTGGCTGAGAGACTCCGGGGCCTCATTGGAGACGTGGCGGAGGTCACCAGACCTGTCAAAAAAGCGGAGGTCCGGGTCAGCGGATTTGACGAATCCGTGACCTCCGACCACATTAAGGGAGAGGTGGCCTCCAAAAGCAGGTGCCCAGAGGCCCAAATTGAGGTTGGGAGAGTCAGATGGCTGGGGAATGGGTCTGGCGCCGTGATCGTCAGGTGCCCAATCACGGCGGCCAAGACCCTAGCTGAGGCGGGTCGACTGATGCTGGGGTGGTCAGCGGCGCGGGTGGAGGCGATGCAACCTCTGCCCATGCGCTGCTATCGTTGTATGGGGGCGGGCCACACCAGGGCCATGTGCCCGTCACCGGTTGATCGCAGTACCTGCTGCTTTAGGTGCAGCACGCCGGTGCACATGGCCAAGGATTGCAGCGCTCCCATCCCGTGGTGTGCGGTATGTCACCAGGCCAAGCTGCCAGCGGGCCATATTATGCGGGGACCATCGTGTGTCCCCCCTAATGTCAGAGGGAAGGAGGTCTCCGCCCGGGCAACGGAGACCTCCAGAAACATCGCGGGGGGCCAACACATGGAACAGTGATGCCAGGACAACCACTACCTCAACATATGGAAGTCCTGCAATGTAATGCTAATCACTCCGCCCGTGCCCAGGATCTACTAATCCAAAATATGGCAGAGTGGGGCATCAGTGTTGCAGTGGTGGCGGAGTGGTCACCTCAGCCCAACTGGGTTGGGGACACTAACGGCCTGGTAGCGGTGGTGGTCCCTCCATTGGGCAGCCACCCTTCCATCACGAAAATCAGGAGCGGGCCGGGGTACGCAGCGGTGGAGTGGGGGGGAATCGTGCTGGTCGGCGTCTACTTCTCCCCTAACCGACCGCTGTTTGCCTTCGAGCAATTCTTAGAGGAGCTTGGGAGGGTTGTGGGCGGCGCTGCTCCGGCACCGGTCCTACTTCTGGGGGACCTCAATGCGAAGAGCACAGCATGGGGTTCCCCCAGAACGGACCCAAGAGGGGAGGTGCTGGAGGACTGGGCGGCGGGCCTTGGATTGGAGTTGCTCAACCAGGGCACGGCCAATACGTGCGTGCGCCGGCAGGGGGGTCCATCGTGGACGTAACGTTCGCGACTCCTGCCGTTGCTGCCCGCGCATCGGGCTGGCGTGTCCTGGTAGACGTAGAGACCCTCTCCGACCATCTCTACATCAGGTTCGGATTGAGGGTCTCCGAAGCAAGGCGGGTCCAGTTGCCCAATGCTGTGGGACAGGGGAGGAGGGGTGCCTTCCCGAAATGGTCCCTAGGCAGCCTCGACAGGGATGCGGCGAAGGAGGCCGCGTTGATAGAGGCGAGGTGGGGCCGAGCACTGGACCGAGCAGCAGGAGTGGAAGAGAGGGCGCTCCAATTCCGTGAGTCGCTGGCGGCGGTATGTGACAGTAGCATGAAAAGGGCGGGGCGGCTGCCGGCGCGAAAGCAGGTTTACTGGTGGTCGGAGGAGGTCGCGGCCCTCCGATTCGCGTGCAATAGGGCACGACGAGACTACACCCAATGCCGGCGACGAAGACACACCCCGGAAGAGGAAGAGCTCCTGCACAGGGCCTTAAAGGAAGCGAAAGAGGCCCTGTGCCTGGCTATTGCCAAAGCCAAGGACACGGCACACCATGTGTTCTTGGCCACGCTGGACAGGGATCCGTGGGGGCGGCCTTACAAGGTCGTGCGCAATAAAATGCGAAATGGCCCCTCCATGGATTCCCTAGAGCCGGAGCTCCTCACACGGGTGGTGGTGGGCTTATTCCCACCCGCCCTCGACTTCGCCCCGCCGGCAATGGCGCCGCCGCAGGTGGAGGAGGTGCCAATGGAGGTGGTACCCATCTCTGAGGGTGAGTTGGCATGGGCAGTGCACCGCTTGAGGGCCTGCAAAAAGGCCCCGGGGCCGGACGGAGTGCACGGTAGGGTCCTACCACTGGTGATGGAGCACCTAGGGAGCCGCCTCAAAGAACTTTACGACGATTGTCTGGAGACGGGGCGGTTCCCACAATGCTGGAAGGAGGGCAAACTCTGCCTCCTCCGAAAGGAGAGTCGGCCGGCAGACTCCCCATCCGGGTGGAGGCCGATCGTCCTGCTTGACGAGACCGGGAAGATGCTGGAAAGAATCCTTGCGTCCCGGATCGTCAAGCATCTGGGCAATACGGGTCCCAACATATCGGACCGCCAATTCGGATTCCGAGCGGGGCGGTCCTGTATTGACGCGCTGAGTACCCTCAGGGCATTCAACGAGGAGGCGGAGGGGAGGGGGCAGGGAGTAGTGGCGGTATCGCTCGACATCGCCAACGCGTTTGGCTCCCTCCCGTATACAGTAATAGGGGAGGCACTCCGGTATCACGGGGTGCCTCTTTACTTGAGGCGTATAGTAGAGCACTACCTCACGCAGCGGGTAGTGCTCTACGAGGAAAGAGGAGGAGTAAGGAGGGCGTGGCCTATGGCCTGCGGCGTGCCCCAGGGGTTCTTGGACCCCTTCTATGGAACCTGGGGTATGACTGGGCCATCAGGGGTGACCTCCTTCCCCGAATGGCAGTAATCTGCTACGCAGATGATACGATGGTGGCTGTTCGGGGAGCGGAGATGAGGGAGACTCTGCGGCAGGCGGAAGTGGCCGCGGAGCTAACTATCACCCGCATACGGCTGCTGGGGTTGGAGGTCTACCTCCCCAAGACAGACGCAATAATCTTCAAGGGGAGGGGGTGGCGGCCGCCTGCGGGTGCTGCGCTGCGAGTGAGCGGAGAGATGGTTCAGGTGAGGCCCCACATTAAATATCTGGGCCTCATCCTTGACAAGCGGTGGAACTTTGGGGAGCATTTCCGCCTACTTGCTCCTCGGATAGTGGCCGCGGCCTCTGCGTTGGGGTGGCTGCTGCCCAACGTGGGGGGGCCGTCCGTCGCGTGCCGTCGCCTATATGCCGGTGTCACCCGAAGTATGGCCCTTTACGGGGCCCCGATTTGGGCAGACAGGCTAAGCAGGGCAAATAAGACCCTGCTGCGTAGGCCACAAAGGGTGGTGGCCATACGCATATGCAGGGCCTACGTAACGGTGGCGTGGGCGGCAGCGTGCGCCTTGGCTGGCACTCCTCCGTGGGAGCTCGACGCGGAGGTGCTAGCTGAGGCACACAGGGAGCGGGTGCGGTGGAGAGCCACCGGGGATTATCCCGCTCCTGAGGAGGTGAGGGCGGCGCGGCGGCAGACCGAGCGTAGGCTGCGCGAACGCTGGAAAAGCGACCTAGAGGACTCCCCCTACGGAATCCGTACTGTAGGGGCACTCCTTGGGTCACTGGATGAATGGCTGGATAGGGTCCATGGTAAGGTGGACTTCCGATTAACGCAGGTGATGACCGGACACGGATGTTTCGGTCATTACCTGCATAAAATCAAAAGGGAGGGAAGCCCCGCCTGCCATGAGTGCGGCGCTGAAGATGATACGGCCCAGCACACCCTGGAGTGGTGTACTCGCTGGACCGACGAGCGCCGCACAATGGTGATGGCCCTTGGAGTGAGTGATCTCTCGCTGCCCAGCGTCGTGACGGCCATGTTGCGTAGCGAGAGATCTTGGGAGGCGATGGCCTCCTTCTGCGAAGTCGTCATATCGCAGAAGGAGGCCGCGGAGCGGGAGCGCGAAGACAGTGCGGATGCGCTCCCGCTCCGGCGCAGACGGAGGGGTCGAAGACGCGCGCGGTATGCAGCGGCAGGCCGCGTCTTCCCCCAGTAGGGCCAGTGGGTTGGGGACCCACATTGCACATGGCCCTACACGTCTGGGGGGAGGGTCAAGCGTCCTGACCCTCCCCTCCTTTGGCGCGGGTGTACCACGACGACCCCCGGCGGCCCTGGCTGCTACGCCAGGACACCCGCGCCAAGGGAGGGGAAGGTCAGAGACGCTTGACCTTCCCCCCAGACGTGTAGGGCCATGTGCAATGTGGGCCCCCAACCCACTGGCCCTACTGGGGGAAGACGCGGCCCGCGGCAGCAAACCGTGCACGCCTTCGACCCCTCCGTCTGCGCCGGAGCGGGAGTGCGTCCGCACTTTCCTCGCGCTTCCGCTCCGCGGCCTCCTTCTGCGATATGACGACTTCGCAGAAGGCGGCCACCGCCTCCCAAGATCTCTCGCTCCTCAACATGGCCGCCACCACGTTGGACAGCGAGAGGTCATCCATTCCGAGGGCCAACACCATTGTGCGGCGCTCTTCGGCCCAGCGAGTGCACCACTCCAAGGTGTGCTGGGCCGTATCGTCCTCCGCGCCGCACTCATGGCAGGCGGGGCTACCCTCTCTTTTAATCCTGTACAGGTAATGACCGAAACAGCCATGTCCGGTCATCACCTGCGCAAGTCTGAACCCCACCTTGCCATGGGCCCTCTCCAGCCAACTGTCCAACGACCCGAGGAGTGCCCCTATGGTGCGGACTCCATAGGGGGAGCCCTCGAGGTCACCTTTCCACCTCTTTTTTTTTTTTTTTTTTTTTTTTTTTTTTTTTTTTTTTTTTTTTTTTTTGTCCGGGGGAAAATCCTCATGGATACCACCGCGCCACGGGGAGGAGCAGTGGTTATGTCAGACTTGTACTGACTAAAAACCCCCGGGTGTTCCTCACACCCACTTTTTGGCCGGGATACGGGGACCATTATTCTTCCGCGTCCCGGCCAGTGGTCGTCCGCAGTCGGATCCAACACTGGGGGACCACCCATCCCCCCTCCATCAAAACAGTAGTGTGCCCGGAACACTTGGCACACCACCCAACCCGAGGACCCTACTCATTCGGACGACGAACGTCCCCGTGTTCGTCGCCTGGAGGTCCTCCTTATGGTGGCAGTCGGCGGTCGTGCGCCAGCCTCCTGCGGCCAACTCTCCGGTGGCGCTGCTGGGGCGCCTCTACGGCATCCTCTCTGGCCCGTTCCGCCCTTTCCTTCTGTGCCACTACTTCCTCACAGAAGGAAAGCATTGCCCTCCAAGATCTGTCGCTGTCGACCATAGATTTAACTACTACCGGCAGCGACAGATCGCCACCAATTACATGGGCCAGTTCGTCCCTCTGACTCGCCCAGGCCGGACACAGCTTTCGACTCGAAGGCGAAGAGCGGTCGGTTGGGAGAGAAGTACACGCCTATCAGCACAGTTTCCCCCCACTTGACCGCTGCGTACCCCGACCCGCACCTGATTTTAATAATTGGTGGGTGGCTGTCCATGGGCGGGACAACCACTGCCACCAGGCCATAGGTGTCCCCCACCCAGTTAGGCTGAGGGGACACAAAATATGGCTCCGCCACCACAGCAACACTAATGCCCCACTCCGCCATGTTCTGCATCATCAGATCCTGTGCACGGGTGGAGTGGTTGGCGTTACATTGCAGGACTTCCAATTTTGTATGCAATGGTTGTCCTGGCATTAGAGCTGCATTTGTTCCTCCGCGGTGTTTCTGGAGCTCCCCGTTGCCCGGGCGGAGACCTCCTTTCCCCTAACGTTAGGGGGGGCACACGATGGCCCCCGCATAACATGGCCTGCTGGCATTTTGGCCTGGTGACAGACTGCACACCACGGTGTGGGGGCGCTGCACTCCTTGGCCACGTGCCCCGGCTTGCTACATCTAAAGCAGCAGTCACTGCGGTCCACCGCCGACGGGCACATTGCCCTGGTGTGGCCCACCCCCATACAGCGATAACATCTCATGGGCAGAGGCCCCATCACCTCCACTCGCGCCGCCGACCAGCCTAGCATTAGACGACCCGCCTCGGCTAATGCCTTGGCCACTGTGACAGGGCAACGGGCTATCACAGCGCCGGACCCATTCACCCATCTCACTTTACCCACCTCAATCTGGGCTTCCGGGCACCTGCCCTTAGAGGCCACCTCGCCCTTGACTTGGTCGGAGGTCACGGACTCGTCGAAGCCGCTTATGCGGACCTCCGCCTTCTTGACGGGTCTGGTGACCTCCGCAACGTCTCCGATCAACTCCCTCAGCTTGTCGGCCAGGCTGTCGGCGACCGGCCCGCTCTGGGTTCCAGGGACCTCGATGATGCGAGCCCCGGTTGCCGTCTTCCTCACTTTAACGTGGCTTATGCCGAACGCTTCAAGTTTTAGGGTGGTGGCCCTCCCCATGACTGTCAGGTAGTCAGTATCGGCCTCCGGCTTCAGTGTGACCACCACCGCCGCCGATGTGGGCGCTACCAATTTGGGCCCCGAAGCCCTTTTTGCTGGGACCGGGGCGACATGGGGGGGCTTTGCGGCCTTTTTGGCCTTCCCCCCCTGCTGGCCACATCGCTCCAAGTCTCGTTTGGTGCGGACGTCGATGCCGAGGCCGTTGGTTCCACCCTCGCTGGAGCAACCGGGGGAGCCAATTCCACTGGGGGAGGAGGGGCTTGCCTTCTCTTCGGCTTCTTCTTGCCCTTTTTGCCAGTGCTGGTGGCACTGACGACTGGGGAAGGTTCGAGAGCCTCTGCCGACGTCGAGGGGCGAGCCGCCGATTGCTTTGCCAGTCGGGCGGCCGCTTCGGCCTCTTTCCGATCCGCCGCCAACTGAGGGCGGAGGATCGGCTCAGGAGGAAGACGCTGCCTGATAACGTCCAGACGAGCGTTCATCATCTCGCCTGTGCTGATGATAATGTCCCTCCTGAGCTCTTCCTTCATCTCCGCCAGAGCGTTTTTTAAAAGCGTTGAGAGCTTGCCCTCATTCGGCTCTGGCTGAGGCTCGGCCCTCCTATTGGAGAAGGCCGTCCTCAGGGCCTTGGTTTCCGCCTCGAGATGGGCCAGCTGCTCTCGCATCCTCTTATTATCGGCTTTAAGGATACGCATCTCATCAATTTCCTCTCTCTCGGTTCAAGGTTCTCGGCGCCAAGCATAATGTCTCGGCACGCTCGGTTGATGCGGCCGTGGACCTGCCCGCTTAGGTTTTTCGACTTCCTAGCTTCCTCAATTATGGCGTGAGCCTCGCTTATTATGGTCTCTAAGATGGAGTCGCCTGAAGCCAGGGTTGGAGACGACCTCCCTCCCATCGCCGGGCTCCTTTCGCTCGTCTCAGCCAGTTTGTTCCCATCGTCTTCGCACCGTCTGGCCCTGATCCCACGTGGTTGCACCGCGGGCCTCCCTCTGCCAGCCGAATTGACCTTGGGCCCATTTTCCGGCCTCAGATCGTCAGGTTGGTCTATGTGCCCTCTCTTCCCACGAGATGATGGTTCCGTCTCCGTCTCTGTCAGCCGGCTCAGTTGAACTTTCGGTTGCCAGTTTGCCGCGCCTGGGTCAATGGCATCAGTGCGCACTATCGAAGTGCCCACTTCCGCCGCCATATCGTCAATTTCCAGTTCGTCGCCGTAGTCGTTAGATGTATCGTCCGTATTTTTTTCCATGTTTTTATTGCAAGTGTCCATTTATTTCCCACGAGTAGGGGAGAACTAAATGACCATCGGGACAGAGATCCCCTATTATCCCGATGGTTTTGCCGCAGCGTGTGACTCTAGGTGACTGGTAACCACTCCAGCCGCTCTAAAAAGAGCATCCCAACGCGGAGTTACCTCACGTTGGGAGTTGTGGATTTTTTGTGGGGTTTACTCCCCTTGGCTCGGCCAATTAAGGCAAGGCCCCCGGTCCGCGCGCCATCTGGCTGGTGTCTCTCGTATCCCCATAACGCCAACGATGGGGGTCGTTGAGAGAATACTGCGGTTAACGGTATAAGGGCGACCTGGCGGAGGCCCCCTGTTGGTTCGGTTAGGAACCACCCTCCTCGTCCTACGCCCTCTCCTCTACCACACCCTTTGCGCAACTCGGCGCCCTCCTGTGCCGCTCTTAGTCTGGATCCTCACCCCTCGCCTTCCCGGTATGGGTAGCCCTCTCCGGTATAGCCTCGGGGATCACAGGAACACGCAAGCCCCCCCACCACGACAAGGTGGCAGCACCTCGGGGGGGGAATCCATTGCATCTATTGCATCCATTGCATCCATTGCATCCATTGCATACATTTGAATCAATTACATCCATTGCATCCATTTGATCAATTGCATCCAATGCATCCATTTTAATCAATTGCATTTAAATTCATCCATTGCATCCAGTGCATCCATTGCATCCATTGCATCCATTGAATCCATTGCATCCATTACATCCATTGTATCCATTGCATCTATTGCATATATTGCATCCATTGCATCCATTGCATTCATTTGAATCAATTACATCCATTGCATCCATTGCATTCATTGCATCCGCTTGAATCAATTGTTTCCATTTGAATCAATTGCATCTATTGCATCCATTGCATCCATTGCATTCATTTGAATCAATTAAATCCATTGCATCCATTGCATTAATTTGAATCAATTACGTCCATTACATCTATTTTATCAATTGCATCCAATGCATCCATTTGAATCAATTGCATCCATTGCATTAATTTGAATCAATTGCATCCATTGCATTAATTTGAATCAATTACGTCCATTACATATATTTCATCAATTGCATCCAATGCATCTCTTTGAATCAATTGCATCCATTGCATCCATTTGAATCAATTGAATCCATTGCATCCATTGCATCCATTGCATCCATTGCATCCATTGCATCCATTGCATTCATTGCATCCATTGCATCCATTGCATACATTGCATTTATTTGAATCAATTACATCCATTGCATCCATTCGATCAATTGCATCCAATGCATCCATTTTAATCAATTGCATCCAATTCATCCATTGCATCCAGTGCATCCATTGCATCCATTGCATCCATTGCATCCATTGCATTCATTGCATACATTGTATCCATTGCATCCATTGCATCTATTGCATCCATTGCATCCATTTGAATCAATTACATCGATTGCATCCATTGCATTCATTTGAATCAATTATATCTATTGCATCCATTGCATTCATTTGAATCAATTACATCCAATGCATCCATTTGATCAATTGCATCCAATGCATCCATTTGTATCAATTGCATCAAATTCATCCATTGCATCTATTGCATCCATTTGAATCAATTGCATCCATTTGAACCAATTGCATCCATTGCATTCATTGCATCCATTGCATTCATTTGAATCAATTACATCCATTGCATCCATTGCATTAATTTGAATCAATTACATCCATTACATCCATTTTATCAATTGCATCCAATGCATCCATTTGAATCAATTGCATCCATTGCATCCATTTGAATCAATTGCATCCATTGCATCCATTGCATCCATTGCATCCATTGCATCCATTGCATCCATTGCATTCATTGCATCCATTGCATCCTGTGTATCCATTGCATCCATTGTATCCATTGCATCCATTGCATCTATTGCATCCATTGCATCAATTGCATCCATTGCATTCATTTAAATCAATTACATCCATTGCATTCATTTGATCAATTGCATCCAATGCATCCATTTTAATAAATTGCATCCAATTCATCCATTGCATCCAGTGCATCCATTGCATCCATTGCATCCATTGCATCCATTGCATCCATTGCATCCATTGCATCCATTGCATCCAATGCATCCATTGCATTCATTTGAATCAATTACATCCATTGCATTCATTTGATCAATTGCATCCAATGCATCCATTTTAATAAATTGCATCCAATTCATCAATTGCATCCAGTGCATCCATTGCATCCATTGCATCCATTGCATCCATTGCATCCATTGCATCCATTGCATCCATTGCATCCATTGCATTAATTGCATACATTGTATCCATTGCATCCATTGCATCTATTGCATCCATTGCATTCATTTGAAGCAATTACATCCATTGCATATATTTTATCAATTGCATCCATTGCATCCATTTGAATCAATTACATCGATTGCATCCATTGCATTCATTTGAATCAATTATATCTATTGCATCCATTGCATTCATTTGAATCAATTACATCCAATGCATCAATTTGATCAATGGCATCCAATGCATCCATTTGAATCAATTGCATCCAATTCACCCATTGCATCTATTGCATCCATTTGAATCAATTGCATCCATTTGAACCAATTGCATCCATTGCATTCATTGCATCCATTGCATTCATTTGAATCAATTACATCCATTGCATTATATTGAATCAATTACATCCATTACATCCATTTTATCAATTGCATCCAATGCATCCATTTGAATCAATTGCATCCATTGCATCCATTTGAATCAATTGCATCCATTGCATCCATTGCATCCATTGCATCCATTGCATCCATTGCATCCATTGCATTCATTGCATCCATTGCATCCTGTGTATCCATTGCATCCATTGTATCCATTGCATCCATTGCATCTATTGCATCCATTGCATCCATTGCATCCATTGCATTCATTTGAATCAATTACATCCATTGCATTCATTTGATCAATTGCATCCAATGCATCCATTTTAATAAATTGCATCCAATTCATCCATTGCATCCAGTGCATCCATTGCATCCATTGCATCCATTGCATCCATTGCATCCATTGCATCCATTGCATCCATTGCATCCATTGCATTCATTTGAATCAATTACATCCATTGCATTCATTTGATCAATTGCATCCAATGCATCCATTTTAATAAATTGCATCCAATTCATCAATTGCATCCAGTGCATCCATTGCATCCATTGCATCCATTGCATCCATTGCATCCATTGCATCCATTGCATCCATTGCATCCATTGCATTCATTGCATACATTGTATCCATTGCATCCATTGCATCTATTGCATCCATTGCATTCATTTGAATCAATTACATCCATTGCATATATTTTATCAATTGCATCCATTGCATCCATTTGAATCAATTACATCGATTGCATCCATTGCATTCATTTGAATCAATTATATCTATTGCATGCATTGCATTCATTTGAATCAATTACATCCAATGCATCAATTTGATCAATGGCATCCAATGCATCCATTTGAATCAATTGCATCCAATTCACCCATTGCATCTATTGCATCCATTTGAATCAATTGCATCCATTTGAACCAATTGCATCCATTGCATTCATTGCATCCATTGCATTAATTTGAATCAATTACATCCATTGCATTATATTGAATCAATTGCATCCATCACATCCATTTTATCAATTGCATCCAATGCATCCATTTGAATCAATTGAAACCATTGCATCCATTTGAATCAGTTGCATCCATTGCATCCATTGCATCCATTGCATCCATTGCATCCATTGCATTCATTGCATCTATTGCATCCTGTGTATCCATTGCATCCTATGTATCCATTGCATCCATTGTATCCATTGCATCCATTGCATCTATTGCATCCATTGCATCCATTGCATCCATTGCATCCATTGCATTCATTTAAATCAATTACATCCATTGCATCCATTTGAATCAATTACATACATTGCATCCATAGCATTCATTTGAACCAATTACATCCATTGCATCCATTTTATCAATTGCATCCATCGCATCCATTTGTATCAATTACATCGATTGCATCCATTGCATTAATTGCATTCATTTGAACCAATTACATCCATTGCATCCATTTTATCAATTGCATCCATTGCATCCATTTGTATCAATTACATCGATTGCATCCATTGCATTAATTTGAATCAATTACATCCATTACATCCATTTGAATCAATTACATCCATTGCATCCATTTGATCAATTGCATCCATTGCATCCATGGCATCCATTGCATTAATTGCATCCATTGCATTAATTGCATCCATTGCATCCATTGTATCCATTGCATCCATTGTATCTATTGTATCCATTGCATCTATTGCATCCATTGCATCCATTGCATCCATTGCATTCATTTGAATCAATTACAACCATTGCATCCATTTGATCAATTGCATCCAATGCATCCATTTTAATCAACATCCATTGTATCCATTGCATCCATTGCATCTATTGCATCCATTGCATCCATTTGAATCAATTGTATCCATTTTAATCAATTGCATCTATATGCAATGGATTCAAATGGATGCAATAGATGCAAATGATTCGAATGGATGCAATGGATGCAATTGATTCAAATGGATGCAATAGATACAAATGGATGCAATGGATGTATTTGATTTAAATCGATGCAATGGATGCAATGGCTGCAATGGATGCAATGGATGCAATGGATGTATTTGATTCAAATGGATGCAATGGATGCAATGGATACAAATGGATTCAATGGATGCAATGGATGCAATGGATGCAATTGTTTCAAATGGATGCAATGGATACAATGGCTGCAATGGATGCAATTGATTCAAATGGATGCAATGGATGCAATTGATTTAAATGGATGCAATGAATACATATGGATGCAATGGATGTTTTTAATTCAAATGGATGCACTGGATGCAAAGGTTGCAATGGATACAAATGGATGCAATGGATGGAATGGATGCAATTGATTGAAATGGATGCAATGGATTCAAATGGATACAATGGATACAAATGGATGCAATGGATGCAATGAATGTATTTGAATTACATGGATGCAATGGATGCAAATGATTCAAATGGATGCAATGGATACAAATGGATGCAATGGATGCAATGGATGTATTTGATTCAAATGTATGCAATGGATGCAATGGAAGCAATGGATACAAATAGATGCTATGGATTCAAATGGAAGCAATGGATGCAATGGATGCAATGGATACAAATGGATACAATGGATGCAATTGATTCAAATGGATGCAATTGATACAAATCAATGAAATAGATGCAATTGATTCAAATGGATGCAATGGATACAAATGGATGCAATGGATGCAATGAATACAAATGGATGCAATGGATGCAATTGATTCAAATGGATGCAATGGATACAATGGCTGCAATGGATGCTATTGATTCAAATGGATGCAATGGATGCAATTGATTCAAATAGATGCAATGGATACAAATGGATGCAATGGATGCAATGAATACAAATGGATACAATGGATGCAATTGATTCAAATGGATGCGATGGATACAATGGCTGCAATGGCTGCAATGGATGCAATGGATGCAATGGATGCAATGGATGTATTTGATTCAAATGGATGCAATGGATGCAATTGATTCAAATGGATGCAATGAATACAAATGGATGCAATGGATGCAATGGATGTTTTTAATTCAAATGAATGAACTGGATGCAAAGGTTGCAATGGATACAAATGGATGCAATGGATGGAATGGATGCAATTGATTGAAATTGATGCAATGGATTCAAATGGATACAATGGATACAAATGGATGCAATGGATGCAACGGATGTATTTGAATCACATGGATGCAATGGATGCAATTGATTCAAATGGATACAATGGATTCAAATGGATGCAATGGATGCTATTGATTCAAATGGATGCAATGAATGCAAATAATTCAAATGGATGCAATATGCAATGGATGCAGTGGATGCAAATGATTCAAATGGATGCAATGGATGCAATTGATTCAAATGGATGCAATGGATACAAATGGATGCAATGGATGCAATGGATGTATTTGATTCAAATGTATGCAATGGATGCAATGGAAGCAATGGATACAAATAGAACCAATGGACTCAAATGGAAGCAATGGATGCAATGGATGCAATGGATACAAATGGATGCAATGGATGCAATTGATTCAAATGGATGCAATTGATACAAATCAACGAAATGGATGCAATTGATTCAAATGGATGCAATGGATACAAATCAACGAAATGGATACAAATAGATGCAATGGATTCAAATGGAAGCAATGGATGCAATGGATGCAATGGATACAAATGGATGCAATGGATGCAATTGATTCAAATGGATGCAATTGATACAAATCAATGAAATGGATGCAATTGATTCAAATGGATGCAATGGATACAAATGGATGCAATGGATGCAATGAATACAAATGGATGCAAAGAATGCAATGGATGCAATTGATTCAAATGGATGCAATGGATGCAAATGGATGCAATGGATGCAATTGATTCAAATGGATGCAATGGATACAAATAGATGCAATGGATGCAATGGCTGCAATGGATGCAATGGATGCAATGGATGCAATGGCTGCAATGGATGCAATGGATGCAATGGATGCAATGGATGCAATGGATGCAATGTATACAAATGGATGAAATAAATGCAATGGATGCAATTGATTCAAATGGATGCAATGGATTCAAATGGATGCAATGGATGCAATTGATTTAAATGGATGCAATGAATACAAATGGATGCAATGGATGTTTTTAATTCAAATGGATGCACTGGATGCAAAGGTTGCAATGGATACAAATGGATGCAATGGATGGAATGGATGCAATTGATTGAAATGGATGCAATGGATTCAAATGGATACAATGGATACAAATGGATGCAATGGATGCAATGAATGTATTTGAATTACATGGATGCAATGGATGCAATTGATTCAAATGGATGCAATGGATTCAAATGGATGCAATGGATGCTATTGATTCAAATGGATGCAATGGATGCAATTGATTCAAATAGATGCAATGGATACAAATGGATGCAATGGATGCAATGAATACAAATGGATACAATGGATGCAATTGATTCAAATGGATGCGATGGATACAATGGCTGCAATGGCTGCAATGGATGCAATGGATACAAATGGATGCAATGGATGCAATGGATGTATTTGAATCACATGGATGCAATGGATGCAATTGATTCAAATGGATACAATGGATTCAAATGGATGCAATGGATGCTATTGATTCAAATGGATGCAATGAATGCAAATGATTCAAATGGATGCAATATGCAATGGATGCAGTGGATGCAAATGATTCAAATGGATGCAATGGATGCAATTGATTCAAATGGATGCAATGGATACAAATGGATGCAATGGATGCAATGGATGTATTTGATTCAAATGTATGCAATGGATGCAATGGAAGCAATGGATACAAATAGAACAAATGGACTCAAATGGAAGCAATGGATGCAATGGATGCAATGGATACAAATGGATGCAATGGATGCAATTGATTCAAATGGATGCAATTGATACAAATCAACGAAATGAATGCAATTGATTCAAATGGATGCAATGGATACAAATCAACGAAATGGATACAAATAGATGCAATGGATTCAAATGGAAGCAATGGATGCAATGGATGCAATGGATACAAATGGATGCAATGGATGCAATTGATTCAAATGGATGCAATTGATACAAATCAATGAAATGGATGCAATTGATTCAAATGGATGCAATGGATACAAATGGATGCAATGGATGCAATGAATACAAATGGATGCAAAGAATGCAATGGATGCAATTGATTCAAATGGATGCAATGGATGCAAATGGATGCAATGGATGCAATTGATTCAAATGGATGCAATGGATACAAATAGATGCAATGGATGCAATGGCTGCAATGGATGCAATGGATGCAATGGATGCAATGGCTGCAATGGATGCAATGGATGCAATGGATGCAATGGATGCAATGGATGCAATGTATACAAATGGATGAAATAAATGCAATGGATGCAATTGATTCAAATGGATGCAATGGATTCAAATGGATGCAATGGATGCAAATGATTCAAATGGATGCAATGGATGCAATTGATTCAAATGGATGCAATAGATACAAATGGATGCAATGGATGTATTTGATTCAAATCGATGCAATGGATGCAATGGCTGCAATGGATGCAATGGATGCAATGGATGCAATGGATGCAATGGATGCAATGGATGCAATGGATGCAAATGATTTAAATGGATGCAATGGATGCAATGGATACAAATGGATGCAAAGGATGAAATGGATGCAATTGATTCAAATGGATGCAATGAATGCAATTTATTCAAATGGATGCAATGGATGCAATTGATACAAATAAATGCAATGGATACAAATGGATGCAATGGATGCAATTGATTCAAATGGATGCAAAGGATGCAATGGATGCATATGATTTAATTTGATGCAATAGATGCAATTGATTCAAATGGATACAATGGATGCAATGGATGCAATTGATTCAAATGGATGCAATGGATGCAATGGCTGCAATGGATGCAATGGATGCAATGGATGCAATGGATTCAAATGGATTCAAATGGATGCAATGGATGCAATTGATTTAAATGGATGCAATGTATACAATAGATGCAATGGTTGCAATGGATGCAATTGATTCAAATGGATGCAATGGATGCAATTGATTCAAATGGATGCAATGGATACAAATAGATGCAATGGATGCAATGGCTGCAATGGATGCAATGGATGCAATGGATGCAATGGATGCAATGGATGCAATGGATGCAATGTATGCAATGGATGCAATGTATACAAATGGATGCAATGAATGCAATGGATGCAATTGATTCAAATGGATGCAATGAATTCAAATGGATGCAATAGATGCAAATGATTCAAATGGATGCAATGGATGCAATGGCTGCAATGGATGCAATGGATGCAATGGATGCAAATGATTTAAATGGATGCAATTGATGCAATTGATTCAAATGGATGCAATGGATTCAAATGGATACAATGGATACAAATGGATGCAATATATGCAATGGATGCAATAAATGCAATGGATGCAAATGATTCAAATGGATGCAATGGATGCAATTGATTCAAATGGATGCAATAGATGCATTTGATTCATAAAGATGCAATTAATTTAAATGGATGCAATAGCAATTGATTCAAATGGATGCAATGGATACAAATGGATGCAATGGATGTATTTGATTTAAATGGATGCAATGGATACAAATGGATGCAATGGATGCAATGGATGCAATTGATTCAAATGGATGCAATGGATACAATTGATTCAAATGGATGCAATGAATGCAATGGATACAAATGGATGCAATGGATGCAATGGATACAAATGGATGCAAAGGATGAAATGGATGCAATTGATTCAAATAGATGCAATGAATGCAATTTATTCAAATGGATGCAATGGATGCAATTGATACAAATAAATGCAATGGATACAAATGGATGCAATGGATGCAATTGATTCAAATGGATGCAAAGGATGCAATGGATGCATATGATTTAATTTGATGCAATTGATTCAAATGGATACAATGGATGTTTTTAATTCAAATGGATGCACTGGATGCAAAGGTTGCAATGGATACAAATGGATGCAATGGATGGAATGGATGCAATTGATTGAAATAAATGCAATGAATACAATGGCTGCAATGGCTGCAATGGATGCAATGGATGCAATGGATGCAATGGATGTATTTGATTCAAATGGATGCAATGGATGCAATGGATGCAAATGGATACAATGGATGCAATTGATTCAAATGGATGCAATGGATACAATGGCTGCAATGGCTGCAATGGATGTATTTGATTCAAATCGATGCAATGGATGCAATGGCTGCAATGGATGCAATGGATGCAATGGATGCAATGGATGCAATGGATGCAATGGATGCAATGGATGCAAATGATTTAAATGGATGCAATGGATGCAATGGATACAAATGGATGCAAAGGATGAAATGGATGCAATTGATTCAAATAGATGCAATGAATGCAATTTATTCAAATGGATGCAATGGATGCAATTGATACAAATAAATGCAATGGATACAAATGGATGCAATGGATGCAATTGATTCAAATGGATGCAAAGGATGCAATGGATGCATATGATTTAATTTGATGCAATTGATTCAAATGGATACAATGGATGTTTTTAATTCAAATGGATGCACTGGATGCAAAGGTTGCAATGGATACAAATGGATGCAATGGATGGAATGGATGCAATTGATTGAAATAAATGCAATGAATACAATGGCTGCAATGGCTGCAATGGATGCAATGGATGCAATGGATGCAATGGATGTATTTGATTCAAATGGATGCAATGGATGCAATGGATGCAAATGGATACAATGGATGCAATTGATTCAAATGGATGCAATGGATACAATGGCTGCAATGGCTGCAATGGATGCAATGGATGCAATGGATGCAATGGATGTATTTGATTCAAATGGATGCAATGGATGCAATGGATGCAATGGATACAAATGGATTCAATGGATGCAATGGATGCAATGGATGCAATGATTCAATGGATGCAATGGATGCAATGTATGCAATGGATGCAATGTATACAAATGGATGCAATGAATGCAATGGATGCAATTGATTTAAATGGATGCAATGGATTCAAATGGATGCAATAGATACAAATGATTCAAATGGATGCAATGGATGCAATTGATTCAAATGGATGCAATAGATACAAATGGATGCAATGGATGTAATTGATTCAAATCGATGCAATAGATGCACTGGCTGCAATGGATGCAATGGATGCAATGGATGCAAATGATTCAAATGGATGCAATGGATGCAATTGATTCAAATGGATGCAATGGATGCAATGGATGCAATGGATACAAATGGATTCCATGGATGCAATGGATGCAATGGATGCAATTGATTCAAATGGATGCAATGGATACAATGGCGGCAATGGATGCAATTGATTCAAATGGATGCAATGGATGCAATTGATTCAAATGGATGCAATGAATACAAATGGATGCAATGGATGTTTTTAATTCAAATGGATGCACTGGATGCAAAGGTTGCAATGGATACAAATGGATGCAATGGATGGAATGGATGCAATTGATTGAAATGGATGCAATGGATACAATGGCTGCAATGGCTGCAATGGATGCAATGGATGCAATGGATGCAATGGATGTATTTGATTCAAATGGATGCAATGGATGCAATGGATGCAATGGATACAAATGGATTCAATGGATGCAATGGATGCAATGGATGCAATTGATTCAAATAGATGCAATGGATACAAATGGATGCAATGGATGCAATGAATACAAATGGATACAATGGATGCAATTGATTCAAATGGATGCAATGGATACAATGGCTGTAATGGCTGCAATGGATGCAATGGATGCAATGGATGCAATGGATGTATTTGATTCAAATGGATGCAATGGATGCAATGGATGCAATGGATACAAATGGATTCAATGGATGCAATGGATGCAATGGATGCAATGGATGCAATTGATTCAAATGGATGCAATGGATACAATGGCTGCAATATGCAATTGATTCAAATGGATGCAATGGATGCAATTGATTCAAATGGATGCAATGAATACAAATGGATGCAATGGATGCAATGGATGTTTTTAATTCAAATGAATGAACTGGGTGCAAAGGTTGCAATGGATACAAATGGATACAATGGATGCAATGGATGCAATTGATTCAAATGGATGCAATGGCTGCAATGGATGCAATGGATGCAATGGATGCAATGGATTCAAATGGATGCAATGGATGCAATTGATTTAAATGGATGCAATGGATACAATAGATGCAATGGATGCAATGGATGCAATTGATTCAAATGGATGCAATGGATGCAATTGATTCAAATGGATGCAATGGATACAAATAGATGCAATGGATGCAATGGCTGCAATGGATGCAATGGATGCAATGGATGCAATGGATGCAATGGATGCAATGGATGCAATGTATGCAATGGATGCAATGTATACAAATGGATGCAATGAATGCAATGGATGCAATTGATTCAAATAGATGCAATGAATTCAAATGGATGCAATAGATGCAAATGATTCAAATGGATGCAATGGATGCAATGGCTGCAATGGATGCAATGGATGCAATGGATGCAAATGATTTAAATGGATGCAATTGATGCAATTGATTCAAATGGATGCAATGGATTCAAATGGATACAATGGATACAAATGGATGCAATATATGCAATGGATGCAATGGATGCAATGGATGCAAATGATTCAAATGGATGCAATGGATGCAATTGATTCAAATGGATGCAATAGATGCATTTGATTCATAAAGATGCAATTAATTTAAATGGATGCAATAGCAATTGATTCAAATGGATGCAATGGATACAAATGGATGCAATGGATGTATTTGATTTAAATGGATGCAATGGATACAAATGGATGCAATGGATGCAATGGATGCAATTGATTCAAATGGATGCAATGGATACAATTGATTCAAATGGATGCAATGGATGCAATGGATACAAATGGATGCAATGGATGCAATGGATACAAATGGATGCAAAGGATGAAATGGATGCAATTGATTCAAATGGATGCAATGAATGCAATTTATTCAAATGGATGCAATGGATGCAATTGATACAAATAAATGCAATGGATACAAATGGATGCAATGGATGCAATTGATTCAAATGGATGCAAAGGATGCAATGGATGCATATGATTTAATTTGATGCAATTGATTCAAATGGATACAATGGATGTTTTTAATTCAAATGGATGCACTGGATGCAAAGGTTGCAATGGATACAAATGGATGCAATGGATGGAATGGATGCAATTGATTGAAATAAATGCAATGAATACAATGGCTGCAATGGCTGCAATGGATGCAATGGATGCAATGGATGCAATGGATGTATTTGATTCAAATGGATGCAATGGATGCAAATGGATACAATGGATGCAATTGATCCAAATGGATGCAATGGATACACTGGCTGCAATGGCTGCAATGGATGCAATGGATGCAATGGATGCAATGGATGTATTTGATTCAAATGGATGCAATGGATGCAATGGATGCAATGGATACAAATGGATTCAATGGATGCAATGGATGCAATGGATGCAATTGATTCAATGGATGCAATGGATGCAATGTATGCAATGGATGCAATGTATACAAATGGATGCAATGAATGCAATGGATGCAATTGATTTAAATGGATGCAATGGATTCAAATGGATGCAATAGATACAAATGATTCAAATGGATGCAATGGATGCAATTGATTCAAATGGATGCAATAGATACAAATGGATGCAATGGATGTAATTGATTCAAATCGATGCAATAGATGCACTGGCTGCAATGGATGCAATGGATGCAATGGATGCAAATGATTCAAATGGATGCAATGGATGCAATGGATGCAAATGGATACAATGGATGCAATTGATTCAAATGGATGCAATGGATACAATGGCTGCAATGGCTGCAATGGATGCAATGGATGCAATGGATGCAATGGATGTATTTGATTCAAATGGATGCAATGGATGCAATGGATGCAATGGATACAAATGGATTCAATGGATGCAATGGATGCAATGGATGCAATTGATTCAAATAGATGCAATGGATACAAATGGATGCAATGGATGCAATGAATACAAATGGATACAATGGATGCAATTGATTTAAATGGATGCAATGGATACAATGGCTGCAATGGCTGCAATGGATGCAATGGATGCAATGGATGCAATGGATGTATTTGATTCAAATGGATGCAATGGATGCAATGGATGCAATGGATACAAATGGATTCAATGGATGCAATGGATGCAATGGATGCAATTGATTCAAATGGATGCAATGGATACAATGGCTGCAATGGATGCAATTGATTCAAATGGATGCAATGGATGCAATTGATTCAAATGGATGCAATGAATACAAATGGATGCAATGGATGCAATGGATGTTTTTAATTCAAATGAATGAACTGGGTGCAAAAGTTGCAATGGATACAAATGGATGCAATGGATGGAATGTGAAATGTAGGGAGATAAAGGAAATTAGCTCCAGTCATGATAACGATTGTATTCGAAGACAAAGCCTGTCAGCTGACAGATCACTATACCAGCAAATAAAGAGGTTAACATAAATAGGTGCTTACCTACACTACACCTCCACTCTTATTTAGCTGACCACAACATAAGGTACAAGAAACTACCATGACGTAGAACAAAGTAACAAACACTGAAAGCTAACTAAGTATGTTAAATAAAGGAATACATCGTCATGACTTATAACAAGGCGGATTATTCAATCTACATTGACGTACAGGTCGCGGTGGGGACATTAAGGCTCTCGGCGGGCTCGATGCCCCACCCGAAGCTAATGGCTCAGGTGTGACCGCAGCCGAGCTAGTAGAGGGCTGCGTAAGAGATGGCGCACCCGGTGTACTGTCAGCCATCGTGGTGGTCAATCCTGACCTAACGACCCCAGAACCGGCAACGATCGATGATCGAACCTCTTCTACTAAAGGTGGGCCGCTCTCCTGACTGCAGGAAGAACTTGGGCATATCAAAGAATTCCTAGTTCTCCGCTTCAATTGATCCCTGTGCCTATGTGCTGACTTACCCTGCTCGTCTAATACTTGGTAATCCCTAGAACCTAACTGCTGTGTAACCTCACCCGGAACCCACTTCGTCCCTCCCTGATACTGACGCACCCACACTTGTTGCCCGGGCACATAAGCGGGCTCCAACGTGCCACCACTGTTCCGTTCCTGTCGCTTTTGTGCCATACGAACATTGGATTTACAGTCGGGCCTCAAAGCGTCCAATTTCGTGCGAACCTGCCTACCTAACATAAGCGCTGCTGGACTTACTCCCGTAGTACAGTGCTCCGTATTCCTATAATATAGTAAAAACGTATTTAGAGCTAAGTTAACATTAATTTTTTGTCGTACTGCTTTACGAATAACCCGCTTCACCGTACGTACTCCATTCTCCGCGGCCCCATTCGACGCCGGATGGTACGGTGCGGCAAAAATATGCTCTACCCCCTGCTTCTTCAAAAAGGTAGCTAATTCCTCACTAGTGTACGGGGGCCCGTTATCCGAGACTATCTGTTTCGGTATTCCCCACCGCGCAAAAGTCTCGCTCAACTTTGCGATAGCATGTTGCGCTGCCGTGCTGGGAACCTCGAAAACCTCTAACCATTTTGAACCTGCGTCTACCATTACTAAATATAACCTTCCGAAGAGTGGCCCCAGGTAGTCCAGATGCACCCGCGACCAAGGTTTGTTAGGCCAAGGCCACAGACTCGGTGCTTGTCTCGGCGGCGCATCCGCCTCCGCGGCGCACACGGCGCAGGAGCGGCACAGACCTTCAATGGCCTCGTCGATCCCTGGCCACCAAACGTAACTCCTAGCCAAAGCTTTCGTTTTAACAATACCCATATGACAGTCGTGCAACTCGAGTAAAACCTTACTACGACAAGCGTCCGGAATAACGACTCTATGGACCCACATAATACAGCCCAGTTCTTCATATAGCTCCTCTTTACGAGTAAAATAAGGTTGCATGGTTTTAATATCATTTACATCCGGCCACTGATCTCTTAAATACCCTAATATACGACTCAAAGCCGGGTCGCGTTGTGTATATTTTTTAATAGTATTATATTCTAACGCCAATGCGTCCTGAGCGAAGTGCAAGTAAGTCTGTTCCGGAACTTCACGAGAGTCCTCACTAGTATTCCTCGTCAACGGTAGACGCGACAAGCCGTCCGCGCCATTCAGTTTGGTATTTACATATTCTATGTCGTAGGTGTACGCCGATAATTTAATAGCCCACCGTTGCAAACGACTAGCTGCCATAGTAGGAACGCCATGTTTAGGTCCAAAGATGCTGACTAATGGTTTATGATCCGTGCGCAAAATAAAACGCCTCCCATACAAGTACTGGTGGAGCTTTTGTAAACAAAAAACAATGGCTAGCGCCTCCTTATCAATCTGCGAATAATTTTTCTCCGCATCTGTTAGAGATCTCGACACGTAAGCAACCGGTCGCTCGATTCCTCCCCTTCCAGGTTGGGTGAGCACACCCCCTACTCCTCGACTGGACGCATCACAGGTCAGGATCAGTTGTTTACTCGGATCATAATGCACCAACACATCTGCCCCTGTTAGAATATTTTTGATTGCACGAAACGAATTTTCACAGTCGGTACACCATTTCCACGTAACGTTTTTTTTTAGCAAGTTGTATAGCGGAGCTAACACTGTACTGATATTTTTGACAAATTTTGCGTAAAAATTTACTAACCCTACAAATGACCGGACTTCACTAACGTTGCTGGGCGTTGGAATTTTCGTTATCGCTTCGACTTTACTAGGGTCTACTTTTAAGCCTTCCTTGGAAACAATATACCCTAGGTACTTGACTTGATCGACCATAAACAGGCACTTCCCTTTCTTAAACCTCAACCCGTGCCTATGCAACCTGTTAAATACCCGCTCTAACGTCTCCAAATGCTCCTTCTCCGTTTTTGTTGCGATGATAATGTCATCGAGAAAGAACTCCACATTAGGAATATCGTGTAACAGGTTTGACATAACGCGCTGGAAGATTCCTGGGCTAGACGATAATCCAAATACTAAGCGATTATATCTAAACAGGCCTCTATGAGTATTAATAACCGTAAACTCTTTACTCGCCTCGTCTAATTCCACTTGATTATAGGCCTGCGAGAGATCTATCTTAGAAAATACTTGCGCGCCGTTTAGCCCTACCAGTAAGTCGTCTATCCTGGGCAGCGGAAACCTGTCCACTTGTAAGACGGGATTCAACGTTATCTTATAGTCAGCACATAAACGTAAGCTACCATCCGGTTTCCTTACGGGAACTAAGGGAGTGGCCCACTCTGAAGTGTCTACAGGCTCGATAATACCTTCTCGCAGCATGTCGTCAAGCTGCTGGTCGACCTGATCCTTAATCGCGTACGGCAGGGGGCGCGCCCGACAGTACACCGGCGCGGCACCTTCGCGCACCCGCAACGTTGCCTTACTGCCCGTAAACCGCCCGAGTCCGTCGCTAAATAGCTCCTTATACCTGTCAATTAAAACCGATACATTACAACATTCCGTCTTCGAGTTTGAGAACTCGTTAATATTAATACTTTTGAAAGTTGGAGTATTAATACCTAACTCGGCTAGCCAGTGCCGACCTAAAAGTGAAGTTGACCCCCCGTCGACCACAAATAACTCTAAAGCTTTTGCCTGACCCTGGTATTTAACCACCGGCTTGATAATACCCAAAGGTTTAACCTTCGTGCCATCATAAAATCTGAAAACCATGTCAGACTTACTGATCGGCCTATGCTTAAAATACTTCAAGTAAGTACTCTTGCTTACGCAGGAAACGGCCGCTCCTGTGTCGATTTCCATTCCTATCTTTACATTATCGATATCTAAATCAATGCTCACCGGTTTGTAACTGTTCAAGCACAGCTGATGAAGATCGCCCTCTAGCTCATAGTCCTCAACCAGGCTGTTTTCACTAGACTCCGCAGTTGCCGATGCTTGCAAGGTGTACACGGCCGAGCGGCCCTTTCCTCTGCCGGCCGCACCCGCTCGCTCCGGACAGACTCGTTTGAGGTGGCCTTTATTACCACACAAACGACACACGAAATTCTTAAACCTGCAGCCAGCGTTGACATGGTTGGTTGCACCGCAGACATCGCACAGGGCTGCATTGCCCCCGCGCCGTGTCGGTGTCGGCCCCGCGCTCCCGCACTGGCCGCGTCCTCGCAGCGCGTGCCCGGCCCTTGCTGCCAGCGCGTGTACCGCGCCCGCACCCTCTTTCAGGACTCCGACGCTCCCGCTCGGTCCCGCTTGCTCCACGACCGCCGCATCCCGCTCCGCTGCCTCTAAAGAACCGGCGAGCCGTATGGCACGTTCGTATTCTAAGCCGTCCTCCGCAAATAACCTTTGTCTGATAACGTCATTATTTAAGCCGCACACAAACTGATCACGCAAATTTTCCTCAAGTCCCGAAGAAAACTCACAAAACTTGGCCATTTTCTTCAGCTCAGCGATATACTGAGTGATACTCTCATCTACGTTCTGCCTCCGTTGACGGAAACGGTATCTTTCCGCCATTACCGAGCGCTTTGGTTGTAAATGTTTACTAAGAGCCTCGGTTACTTGTTTGTAGGTCAAATCCGCCGGTTTCTTCGGGCTAACTAGATTACTTACTAATTCATATGTTTCGTCACCCACAACGGCGATTAACGTAGGCAACCACAAAGTCTCGGCGATTGTGTTCACCTTGAAGAACATCTCTAACCGCTCGACGTACAACGACCAGTTGCCCGTCGCAGCGTGAAACTCACCGATTTTACCGATCGACATTTTTTTTTCGCTTTACTCCCGCTCAAAATTAATCCCTAATCCTCGTTCGCCAATGAAATGTAGGGAGATAAAGGAAATTAGCTCCAGTCATGATAACGATTGTATTCGAAGACAAAGCCTGTCAGCTGACAGATCACTATACCAGCAAATAAAGAGGTTAACATAAATAGGTGCTTACCTACACTACAGAATGGATACAATTGATTGAAATGGATGCAATGGATTCAAATGGATACAATGGATACAAATGGATGCAATGGATGCAATGGCTGCAATGGATGCAATGGATGCAATGAATGCAATGGATGCAATGGATGCAATGGATGCAAATGATTCAAATGGATGCAATGGATGCAATTTATTCAAATGGATGCAATGGATGCAATGGATGCAAATAATTAAAATGGATGCAATGGATGCAATTGATTCAAATGGATGCAATGGATACAAATGGATGCAATGGATGCAATGGATGTATTTGACTCAAATGTATGCAATGGATGCAATGGAAGCAATGGATACAAATAGAACCAATGGATTCAAATGGAAGCAATGGATGCAATGGATGCAATGGATACAAATGGATGCAATGGATGCAACTGATTCAAATGGATGCAATTGATACAAATCAACGAAATGAATGCAATTGATTCAAATGGATGCAATGGATACAAATGGATGCAATGGATGCAAATGGATGCAATGGATGCAATGGATGCAATGGATGCAATTGATTCAAATGCATGCAATGGAAACAATGGCTGCAATGGATGCAATTGATTCAAAAGGATGCAATAGATGCAATTGATTCAAATGGATTCAATGAATACAAATGGATGCAATGGATGCAATGGATGTTTTTGATTCAAATGGATGCACTGGATGCAAAGGATGCAATGGATACAAATGGAGGCAATGGATGCAATGGATGCAAATGGATGCAATGGATGCAATAGATGTATTTGATTCAAATGGATGCAATGGATGCAATGGAAGCAATGGATACAAATGGATGCAATAGATTCAAATGGATGCAATGGATGCAATGGATGTAATAGATGCAATGGATACAAATCAATGCCATGGATGCAATGGATACAAATGGATGCAATGGATGCAATGGATGTATTTGATTCAAATGGATGCAATGGATGCAATGGATGAAATGGATACAAATGGATGCAATGAATGCAATCGATGTATTTGATTCAAATGGATGCAATGGATGCAATGGATGCAATGGATGCAATGGAAGCAATGGATACAAATGGATGCAATGGATTCAAATGGATGCAATGGATGCAATGGATGCAATGGATGCAATGGATACAATGGATGTAATGGATGCAATGGATGCAATTGATTCAAATGGATGCAATGGATGCAATTGATTCAAATGGATGCAATAGATACAAATGGATGCAATGGATGTATTTGATTCAAATGGATACAATGGATACAAATGGATGCAATGGATGTATTTGATTCAAATCGATGCAATGGATGCAATGGCTGCAATGGATGCAATGGATGCAATGGATGCAATGGATGCAATGGATGCAATGGATGCAATGGATGCAAATGATTCAAATGGATGCAATGGATGCAATGGATACAAATGGATGCAAAGGATGAAATGGATGCAATTGATTCAAATGGATGCAATGAATGCAATTTATTCAAATGGATGCAATGGATGCAATTGATACAAATAAATGCAATGGATACAAATGGATGCAATGGATGCAATTGATTCAAATGGATGCAAAGGATGCAATGGATGCATATGATTTAATTTGATGCAATAGATGCAATTGATTCAAATGGATACAATGGATGCAATGGATGCAATTGATTCAAATGGATGCAATGGATGCAATGGCTGCAATGGATGCAATGGATGCAATGGATGCAATGGATTCAAATGGATTCAAATGGATGCAATGGATGCAATTGATTTAAATGGATGCAATGTATACAATAGATGCAATGGATGCAATGGATGCAATTGATTCAAATGGATGCAATGGATGCAATTGATTCAAATGGATGCAATGGATACAAATAGATGCAATGGATGCAATGGCTGCAATGGATGCAATGGATGCAATGGATGCAATGGATGCAATGGATGCAATGGATGCAATGTATGCAATGGATGCAATGTATACAAATGGATGCAATGAATGCAATGGATGCAATTGATTCAAATGGATGCAATGAATTCAAATGGATGCAATAGATGCAAATGATTCAAATGGATGCAATGGATGCAATGGCTGCAATGGATGCAATGGATGCAATGGATGCAAATGATTTAAATGGATGCAATTGATGCAATTGATTCAAATGGATGCAATGGATTCAAATGGATACAATGGATACAAATGGATGCAATATATGCAATGGATGCAATAAATGCAATGGATGCAAATGATTCAAATGGATGCAATGGATGCAATTGATTCAAATGGATGCAATAGATGCATTTGATTCATAAAGATGCAATTAATTTAAATGGATGCAATAGCAATTGATTCAAATGGATGCAATGGATACAAATGGATGCAATGGATGTATTTGATTTAAATGGATGCAATGGATACAAATGGATGCAATGGATGCAATGGATGCAATTGATTCAAATGGATGCAATGGATACAATTGATTCAAATGGATGCAATGGATGCAATGGATACAAATGGATGCAATGGATGCAATGGATACAAATGGATGCAAAGGATGAAATGGATGCAATTGATTCAAATGGATGCAATGAATGCAATTTATTCAAATGGATGCAATGGATGCAATTGATACAAATAAATGCAATGGATACAAATGGATGCAATGGATGCAATTGATTCAAATGGATGCAAAGGATGCAATGGATGCATATGATTTAATTTGATGCAATTGATTCAAATGGATACAATGGATGTTTTTAATTCAAATGGATGCACTGGATGCAAAGGTTGCAATGGATACAAATGGATGCAATGGATGGAATGGATGCAATTGATTGAAATAAATGCAATGAATACAATGGCTGCAATGGCTGCAATGGATGCAATGGATGCAATGGATGCAATGGATGTATTTGATTCAAATGGATGCAATGGATGCAATGGATGCAAATGGATACAATGGATGCAATTGATTCAAATGGATGCAATGGATACAATGGCTGCAATGGCTGCAATGGATGCAATGGATGCAATGGATGCAATGGATGTATTTGATTCAAATGGATGCAATGGATGCAATGGATGCAATGGATACAAATGGATTCAATGGATGCAATGGATGCAATGGATGCAATGATTCAATGGATGCAATGGATGCAATGTATGCAATGGATGCAATGTATACAAATGGATGCAATGAATGCAATGGATGCAATTGATTTAAATGGATGCAATGGATTCAAATGGATGCAATAGATACAAATGATTCAAATGGATGCAATGGATGCAATTGATTCAAATGGATGCAATAGATACAAATGGATGCAATGGATGTAATTGATTCAAATCGATGCAATAGATGCACTGGCTGCAATGGATGCAATGGATGCAATGGATGCAAATGATTCAAATGGATGCAATGGATGCAATTGATTCAAATGGATGCAATGGATGCAATGGATGCAATGGATACAAATGGATTCCATGGATGCAATGGATGCAATGGATGCAATTGATTCAAATGGATGCAATGGATACAATGGCGGCAATGGATGCAATTGATTCAAATGGATGCAATGGATGCAATTGATTCAAATGGATGCAATGAATACAAATGGATGCAATGGATGTTTTTAATTCAAATGGATGCACTGGATGCAAAGGTTGCAATGGATACAAATGGATGCAATGGATGGAATGGATGCAATTGATTGAAATAAATGCAATGAATACAATGGCTGCAATGGCTGCAATGGATGCAATGGATGCAATGGATGCAATGGATGTATTTGATTCAAATGGATGCAATGGATGCAATGGATGCAAATGGATACAATGGATGCAATTGATTCAAATGGATGCAATGGATACAATGGCTGCAATGGCTGCAATGGATGCAATGGATGCAATGGATGCAATGGATGTATTTGATTCAAATGGATGCAATGGATGCAATGGATGCAATGGATACAAATGGATTCAATGGATGCAATGGATGCAATGGATGCAATGATTCAATGGATGCAATGGATGCAATGTATGCAATGGATGCAATGTATACAAATGGATGCAATGAATGCAATGGATGCAATTGATTTAAATGGATGCAATGGATTCAAATGGATGCAATAGATACAAATGATTCAAATGGATGCAATGGATGCAATTGATTCAAATGGATGCAATAGATACAAATGGATGCAATGGATGTAATTGATTCAAATCGATGCAATAGATGCACTGGCTGCAATGGATGCAATGGATGCAATGGATGCAAATGATTCAAATGGATGCAATGGATGCAATTGATTCAAATGGATGCAATGGATGCAATGGATGCAATGGATACAAATGGATTCCATGGATGCAATGGATGCAATGGATGCAATTGATTCAAATGGATGCAATGGATACAATGGCGGCAATGGATGCAATTGATTCAAATGGATGCAATGGATGCAATTGATTCAAATGGATGCAATGAATACAAATGGATGCAATGGATGTTTTTAATTCAAATGGATGCACTGGATGCAAAGGTTGCAATGGATACAAATGGATGCAATGGATGGAATGGATGCAATTGATTGAAATGGATGCAATGGATACAATGGCTGCAATGGCTGCAATGGATGCAATGGATGCAATGGATGCAATGGATGTATTTGATTCAAATGGATGCAATGGATGCAATGGATGCAAATGGATACAATGGATGCAATTGATTCAAATGGATGCAATGGATACAATGGCTGCATTGGCTGCAATGGATGCAATGGATGCAATGGATGCAATGGATGTATTTGATTCAAATGGATGCAATGGATGCAATGGATACAAATGGATTCAATGGATGCAATGGATGCAATGGATGCAATTGTTTCAAATGGATGCAATGGATACAATGGCTGCAATGGATGCAATTGATTCAAATGGATGCAATGGATGCAATTGATTTAAATGGATGCAATGAATACAAATGGATGCAATGGATGTTTTTAATTCAAATGGATGCACTGGATGCAAAGGTTGCAATGGATACAAATGGATGCAATGGATGGAATGGATGCAATTGATTGAAATGGATGCAATGGATTCAAATGGATACAATGGATACAAATGGATGCAATGGATGCAATGAATGTATTTGAATTACATGGATGCAATGGATGCAATTGATTCAAATGGATGCAATGGATTCAAATGGATGCAATGGATGCTATTGATTCAAATGGATGCAATGGATGCAATTGATTCAAATAGATGCAATGGATACAAATGGATGCAATGGATGCAATGAATACAAATGGATACAATGGATGCAATTGATTCAAATGGATGCGATGGATACAATGGCTGCAATGGCTGCAATGGATGCAATGGATGCAATGGATGCAATGGATGTATTTGATTCAAATGGATGCAATGGATGCAATTGATTCAAATGGATGCAATGAATACAAATGGATGCAATGGATGCAATGGATGTTTTTAATTCAAATGAATGAACTGGATGCAAAGGTTGCAATGGATACAAATGGATGCAATGGATGGAATGGATGCAATTGATTGAAATTGATGCAATGGATTCAAATGGATACAATGGATACAAATGGATGCAATGGATGCAATGGATGTATTTGAATCACATGGATGCAATGGATGCAATTGATTCAAATGGATACAATGGATTCAAATGGATGCAATGGATGCTATTGATTCAAATGGATGCAATGGATGCAAATGATTCAAATGGATGCAATATGCAATGGATGCAGTGGATGCAAATGATTCAAATGGATGCAATGGATGCAATTGATTCAAATGGATGCAATGTATACAAATGGATGCAATGGATGCAATGGATGTATTTGATTCAAATGTATGCAATGGATGCAATGGAAGCAATGGATACAAATAGAACCAATGGACTCAAATGGAAGCAATGGATGCAATGGATGCAATGGATACAAATGGATGCAATGGATGCAATGGATGCAATTGATTCAAATGGAAGCAATGGATGAAATGGATACAAATGGATGCAATGAATGCAATGGATGCAATTGATTCAAATGGATGCAATGGATTCAAATGGATGAAATGGATGCAATCTATTCAAATGGATGCAATGGATACAAATGGATGCAATGAATGCAATAGATGCAATTGATTCAGATGGATGCAATGGATTTAAATGGATGCAATGGATGCAATTTATTCAAATGGATGCGATGGATACAAATAGATGCAATGGCTGCAATGAAAACAATGGACGCAATGGATGCAATGGATGCAATGGATACAAATGGATGCAATGAATGCAATGGATTCAAATGGATGCAATGTATTTAAATAGATGCAATGGATGCATTGGATACAAATGGATGCAATGGATGCAATTGATTCAAATGGATGTAATGGAAACAAATGGATGCGATGGATGCAATGGATGCAATGGCTGCAATGGATGCAATGGATGCAATAGATGCAAATGATTTAAATGGATGCAATGGATGCAATTGATTCAAATAGATGCAATGGATGCAATTGATTCAAATGGATGCAATGGATGCAATGGATGCAATGGATGCAATGGATACAAATGGATGCAAAGGATGCAATAATAGTTTCAAATGGATGCAATGGATGCAATGAATGCAATGGAGGCAATAGATGCATTTGATTCAAATGGATGCAATTGATTCAAATGGATGCAATAGTTGCAATTGATTCAAATGGATGCAATGGATACAAATGGATGCAATGGATGCAATGCATTGGATGCAATGAATGCAATGGATGCAAATTATTCAAATTGATCCAATGGATGCAATTTATTCAAATGGATTCAATGGATGCAATGGATGCAAATGATTCAAATGGATGCAATGGATGCAATTGATTCAAATGGATGCAATGGATACAAATGGATGCAATGGATGCAATGGATGCAATGGATGCAATTGATTCAAATGGATGCAATGGATGCAATTGATTTAAATGGATGCAATAGATACAAATGGATGCAATGGATGTATTTGATTCAAATGGATGCAATGGATGCAATGGCTGCAATGGACGCAATGGATGCATTGGATGCAATGGATGCAATGGATGCAATGGATGCAATGGATGCAAATGATTCATTGGATGCAATGTATTTGATTCAAATGGATGCACTGGATGCAATGGATGCAATTGATACAAATGGATAAAATCATGGTGTTTCAATGTCTTGTGTATTCGGTCCTTAGTCATACCGTTTCATAAGTTATTATTTGTCATATCTATGGTGTATATTTGTACTTGTTCAGTACAAACACTGATTACAAGTTCAGTGTGTTTTTCAATATGTTTCAATGTCATAATTATACTTGCTTGCATGCATTCAGCTTATCTTTTCCCGGCGGGCGGAGGAAATGTTCAAGCAAATTGGACAGGTTCCGTTAAAAATCTATTATCCATTATCAAGTAATCATAAAACGGTGTGACACCGCATAGGAATCAATCCTAGTACTCATATTCAATACTAGTGAGACAGCTAGCGCTATTGCGACGGGAACAGACAACTGTATTAAAAAGATTCATGTCATGATTCATTCGTTTTTACTGGGTCATTGCAAATCGGGATCGAGATGTAATCGCGTGCTTTGAGGTAAGAATATTCAATTTTCAGGGCGGAATGCCCAGACTAGGGTCAAGTCGTGTATTTTCATAGTATTTTCATGTAATCAAGTGTGTGCAATAATACATCAAGTGTAAATGGTCAAATAGTTTCATTTCTTCATTCTTCAATCTTCATTCCGAGTGACGCGGTGCAGGGAGGCAGTGTGTTCATTCGGTGGTGGCCCAAACCTTCGTAAACCCCATCCAGGACGGCTGGGGAGGAAGCTGACGGCGGGAGCGGTTCCACGGCGGAGCTCTCGACGGCGGCATCCGAGGTAAGGCGTCCAGGACGGAGCCTTACTTGGTCAAGAGTATTTAGGTGGTCCATGATCGAAACCCACTTTATCCGCACATTTTTGGTGTACCCAAGAGGGGAGCACTTTAGGCTAGGATAGCCTTCTATTCGTCCCTTTTATCTCATCAAAATGCAATGGATACAAATGGATGCAATGGATATATTTGATTTAAATGGATGCAATGGATACAAATGGATGCAATGGATGCAATGGATGTATTTGATTTAAATAGATGCAATGGATACAAATGGATGCAATGGATGCAATGGATGCAATTAATTCAAATGGATGCAATGGGTATAAAAGGATGCAATGAATGCAATGGATGCAATTGAATAATATGGATGCAATGGATGCAATTGATTCAAATGGATGCAATGGATTCAAATGGATGCAATGGATGCAAATGATTTAAATGGATGCAATGGATACAAATAGATGCAATGGATGCAATGGATGTATTTGATTCAAATGGATGCAATGGATACAAATGGATGCAATAGATTCAAATGGATGCAATGGATGCAATGGATGCATTGGATGCAATAGATACAAATCAATGCATTGGATGCATTGGATACAAATGGATGCAATGGATGTATTTGATTCAAATGGATGCAATGGATGGCTGCAATGGATGTAATGGATGCATAGGATGCAATTGATTTAAATGGAAGCAATGGATGAAAAGGATACAAATGGATGCAATGAATGCAATGGATGCAATTGATTCAAATGGATGCAATGGATGCAATGGATGCAATGTATACAAATGGATGAAATGAATGCAATGGATGCAATTGATTTAAATGGATGCAATGGATTCAAATGGATACAATGGATGCAAATGATTCAAATTGATGCAATGGATGCAATTGATTCAAATGGATGCAATAGATACAAATGGATGCAATGGATGTATTTGATTCAAATCGATGCAATGGATGCAATGGCTGCAATGGATGCAATGGATGCAATGGATGCAATGGATGCAATGGATGCAATATATGCAAATGATTCAAATGGATGCAATGGATGCAATTTTTTCAAATGGATGCAATGGATGCAAATGATTCAAATGGATGCAATGGATGCAATTGATTCAAATTGATGCAATGGATACAAATGGATGCAATGAATGCAATGGATGTATTTGATTCAAATGTATGCAATGGATGCAATGGAAGCAATGGATACAAATAGATGCAATGGATGCAATTGATTCAAATGGATGCAATTGATACAAATCAATGAAATGGATGCAATTGATTCAAATGGATGCAATGGATACAAATGGATGCAATGGATGCAATGAATAGAAATGGATGCAATGGATGCAATTGATTCAAATGGATGCAATGGATACAATGGCTGCAATGGCTGCAATGGATGCAATGGATGCAATGGATGCAATGGATGTATTTGATTCAAATGGATGCAATGGATGCAATGGATGCAATGGATACAAATGGATTCAATGGATGCAATGGATGCAATGGATGCAATTGATTCAAATGGATGCAATGGATACAATGGCTGCAATGGATGCAATTGATTCAAATGGATGCAATGGATGCAATTGATTCAAATGGATGCAATTAATACAAATGGATGCAATGGTTGCAATGGATGTTTTTGATTCAAATGCATCCATGCAAAGGATGCAATGGATACAAATGGATGAAATGCATGGAATATATGCAATTGATTCAAATGGATGCAATGGATGCAATGGCCTCAATGGATGCAATGAATGCAATGGATGCAAATGATTCAAATGGATGCAATTGATGCAATTGATTCAAATGGATGCAATGGATTCAAATGGATACAATGGATACAAATGGATGCAATGGATGCAATGGATGCAATGGATGCAATGGATGCAAATGATTCAAATGGATGCAATGAATGCAATTGATTTAAATGGATGCAATACATGCATTTGATTCATAAAGATGCAATTAATTAAAATGGATGCAATAGCAATTGATTCAAATGGATGCAATGGATACAAATGGATGCAATGGATGTATTTGATTTAAATGGATGCAATGGATACAAATGGATGCAGTGGATGCAATGGATGCAATGGATGCAATGGATGCAATGGATACAAATGGATGCAATGAATGCAATGGATGCAATTGATTCAAATGGATGCAATGGATTCAAATGGATGCAATGGATGCAATTGATTCAAATGGATGCAATGGATGCAATGGATGCAATGGATGCAATGTATGCAATGGATGCAATGTATACAAATGGATGCAATGAATGAAAAAACATCCATTGCATCCATTTGTATTTATTGCATCCATTTGAATCAATTGCATCCATTGCATCCATTTGAAACAATTGCATCCATTGCAGCCATTGTATCCATTGCATCCATTTGAATCAATTGCATCCATTGCATCCATTGCATCCATTGAATCCATTTGTATCCATTGCATCCATTGCATCCATTTGAATCAAATACATCCATTGCATCCATTGCATCCATTGCATCCATTGCAGCCATTGTATCCATTGCATACATTTGAATCAAATACATCCATTGCATCCATTGCATCCATTTGTATCCATTGCATCCATTTGAATCAATTGCATCCATTGCATCCATTGCATCCATTGCATCCATTTGAATAAATTGCATCCATTGCATCCATTTAATGGATGCAATCAATGCAATGGATGCAATTGATTCAAATGGATGCAATGGATTCAAATGGATGCAATGGATGCAATTGATTCAAATGGATGCAATGGATACAAATAGATGCAATGGTTGCAATGGCTGCAATGGATGCAATGGATGCAATGGATGCAATGGATGTAATTGATTCAAATGGATGCAATGGATACAAATGGATACAATGGGATGCAATTTTTTCAAATGGATGCAATGGATGCAATGGATGCAAATGATTCAAATGGATGCTATGAATGCAATGGATGTATTTGATTCAAATGTATGCAATGGATGCAATAGAAGCAATGGATACAAATAGATGCAATGGATTAAAATGGAAGCAATGGATGCAATGGATGCAATGGATACAAATGGATGCAATGGATGCAATTGATTCAAATGGATGCAATTGATACAAATCAATGAAATGGATGCAATTGATTCAAATGGATGCAATGGATACAAATGGATGCAATGGATGCAATGAATACAAATGGATGCAATGGGTGCAATTGATTCAAATGGATGCAATGGATATAAAGGCTGCAATGGCTGCAATGGATGCAATGGATGCAATGGATGTATTTGATTCAAATGGATGCAATGAATGCAATGGATACAAATGGATTCAATGGATGCAATGGATGCAATGGATGCAATTGATTCAAATGGATGCCATGGATACAATGGCTGCAATGGATGCAATTGATTCAAATAGATGCAATGGATGCAATTGATTCAAATGGATGCAATGAATACAAATGGATGCAATGGATGCAATGGATGTTTTTAATTCAAATGGATGCACTGGATGCAAAGGTTGCAATGGATACAAATGGATGCAATGGATGGAATGGATGCAATTGATTGAAATGGATGCAATGGATTCAAATGGATACAATGGATACAAATGGATGCTATGGATGCAATGGATGTATTTGATTCAAATGTATGCAATGGATGCAATGGAAGCAATGGATACAAATGGATGCAATAGATGCAATTGATTCAAATGGATGCAATTGATACAAATCAATGAAATGGATGCAATTGATTCGAATGGATGCAATGGATACAAATGGATGCAATGGCTGCAATGGATGCAATGGATGCAATGGATGCAATGGATGTATTTGATTCAAATGTATGCAATAGATGCAATGGAAGCAATGGATACAAATAGATGCAATGGATTCAAATGGAAGTAATGGATGCAATGGATGCAATGGATACAAATGGATGCAATGGATGCAATTGATTCAAATGGATGCAATTGATACAAATCAATGAAATGGATGCAATTGATTCAAATGGATGCAATGGATACAAATGGATGCAATGGATGCAATGAATACAAATGGATGCAATGGTTGCAATTGATTCAAATGGATGCAATGGATACAATGGCTGCAATGGCTGCAATGGATGCAATGGATGCAATGGATGCAATGGATGCAATGGATGTATTTGATTTAAATGGATGCAATGGATACAATGGCTGCAATGGATGCAATTGATTCAAATGGATGCAATGGATGCACTTGATTCAAATGGATGCAATAAATACAACTGGATGCAATGGATGCAATGGATGTTTTTAATTCAAATGGATGCACTGGATGCTATTGATTCAAATGGATGCAATGGATGCAATTGATTCAAATGGATGCATTGGATACAAATGGATGCAAAGGATGCAATGGCTGCAATGGATGCAATGGATGCAATGGATGCAATGGATGCAATGGATGCAAATGATTCAAATGGATGAATTCCATTTGAATTAATTGCATCCTATGCATCCATTTCATCCATTGCAGCCATCCATTGCATCCATTTGATCAAATACATCCATTGTATCCATTGCATCCATTTGTATCCATTGCATCCATTGCATTGATTTGTATCCATTGCATCCATTGCACCTATTGCATCCATTTGAATCTATTGCATCCAATTGTATCCATTGCATCCATTTGAATCAAATACATCCATTGCATCCATTGCATCCATTTGCATCCATTGCATCCATTGCATCTATTTAAATGCAATGCATCCATCCATTGCATCCATGGTATCCATTTGTATCAATTGCATCCATTGCAGCCATTGCATCCATTGCATCCATTTGAATCAAATACATCCATTGCATCCATTTGTATCCATTGCATCCATTTGAATCAATTGTATCCATTGCATCCATTGCATCCATTTTTATCCATTGCATTCATTTAAATGCAATGCATCCATCCATTGCATCCATTGCATCCATTTGTATCCATTGCATCCATTTGAATCAATTGCATCCATTGCATCCATTGCATCCATTTTTATCCATTGCATTCATTTAAATGCAATGCATCCATCCATTGCATCCATTGCATCCATTTGTATCCATCGCATCCATTGCATCCATTGCATCCATTTGAATCAAATACATCGATTGCCTCCATTGCATTCATTTGTATCCATTGCATCCATTTTAATCAATTGCATCCATTGATCCATTTGAATCATTTGCATCAATTGCATCCATTGAATCCATTTGAATAAATTGCATTTATTGCATCCATTTGAATTATTTGCATCCATTGCATCCATTGCATCCAATGCATTGCATCCATTGCATTCATTTGTATCCATTGCATCCATTTGAATCAATTGCATCTATTGCATCCATTTGAATCAATTGCATCCATTTGAATCAAATGCATCTATTGCCTCCATTGCATTCATTGCATCCATTGCATCTATTTGAATCTATTGCATCCATTGCATCCTTTGCATTTATTTGTATCCATTGCATCCATTGCATCCATTTGTATCAATTGCATCCATTGCATCCATTGAATCCATTTGAATCAATTGCATCCATTGAATCCATTTAAATCATTTGCATCCATTGCATCCATTGAATCCATTGCATCCATTGCAGCCATTGCATCCAGTGCATCCATCGCATCCATTACATCCATTTGAATCAATTGCATTCATTGCATCCATTTCATCCATTAGAATCATTTATTTGCATCCATTGCATCCATTGAATCCAATACATTGCATCCATTGCATCCATTTGTATCCATTGCATCCATTTGAATCAATTGCATCTATTGCATCCATTTGAATCAATTGCATCCATTTGAATCAAATGCATCTATTGCCTCCATTGCATTCATTGCATCCATTGCATTCATTTGAATCTATTGCATCCATTGCATCCTTTGCAACCATTTGTATCCATTGCATCCATTGCATCCATTGCATCCATTGCATCCATTTGAATCAATTGCATCCATTGCATCCATTTGAATCAATTGCATCCATTGCATCCATTTGAATCATTTGCATCCATTGCATCCATTGCATCCATTGCAGCCATTGCATCAATTGCATCTATTTGTATCCATTGCATCCATTTGAATCAATTGCATCCATTGCATCCATTGCATCCATTTTTATCCATTGCATTCATTTAAATGCAATGCATCCATCCATTGCATCCATTGCATCCATTTGTATCCATCGCATCCATTGCATCCATTGCATTCATTTGAATCAAATACATCTATTGCCTCCATTGCATTCATTTGTATCCATTGCATCCATTTGAATCAATTGCATCCATTGATCCATTTGAATCATTTGCATCAATTGCATCCATTGAATCCATTTGAATAAATTGCATTTATTGCATCCATTTGAATTATTTGCATCCATTGCATCCATTGCATCTAATGCATTGCATCCATTGCATCCATTTGTATCCATTGCATCCATTTGAATCAATTGCATCTATTGCATCCATTTGAATCAATTGCATCCATTTGAATCAAATGCATCTTTTGCCTCCATTGCATTCATTGCATCCATTGCATCTATTTGAATCTATTGCATCCATTGCATCCTTTGCATTTATTTGTATCCATAGCATCCATTGCATCCATTTGTATCAATTGCATCCATTGCATCCATTGAATCCATTTGAATCAATTGCATCCATTGAATCCATTTAAATCATTTGCATCCATTGCATCCATTGCATCCATTGCAGCCATTGCATCCATTGCATCCATCGCATCCATTACATCCATTTGAATCAATTGCATCCATTGCATCCATTTGTATCCATTGCATCCATTGCATCCATTGCATCCATTGCAGCCATTGCATCCATTGCATCTATTTGTATCCATTGCATCCATTTGAATTAATTGCATCCATTGCATCCATTTGAATCCATTGCATCCATTTGAACCAATTGCATCTATTGCATTCATTGCATCCATTTCATCCATTAGAATCATTTGCATCAATTGCATCCATTGAATCCATTTGAATAAATTGCATCCATTGCATCCATTTGAATCATTTTCATCCATTGCATTCATTGCATCCAATACATTGCATCCATTGCATCCATTTGTATTCATTGCATCCATTTGAATCAATTGCATCTATTGCCTCCATTTGAATCAATTGCATCCATTTGAATCAAATGCATCTATTGCCTTCATTGCATTCATTGCATCCATTGCATTCATTTGAATCTATTGCATCCATTGCATCTTTTGCAACCATTTGTATCCATTGCATCCATTGCATCCATTGCATCCATTTGAATCAATTGCATCCATTGCATCCATTTGAATCAATTGCATCCATTGCATCCATTTGAATCATTTGCATCTATTGCATTCATTGCATCCATTTGTATCCATTGCATCCATTTGAATCGATTGCATCCATTTCATCCATTAGAATCATTTGCATCCATTGCATCCAATGAATCCATTTGAATAAATTGCATCCATTGCATCCATTTGAATCTATTGCATCCATTGCATCCTTTGCAACCATTTGTATCCATTGCATCCATTGCATCCATTGCATCCATTGCATCCATTTGAATCAATTGCATCCATTGCATCCATTTGAATCAATTGCATCCATTGCATCCATTTGAATCATTTGCATCTATTGCATTCATTGCATCCATTTGTATCCATTGCATCCATTTGAATCGATTGCATCCATTTCATCCATTAGAATCATTTGCATCCATTGCATCCAATGAATCAATTTGAAAAAATTGCATCCATTGCATCGATCAATTGCATCCAATGCATTCATTTGAATCGATTGCATCCATTGCATCAATTTGAATCAATTGCATCCATTGCATCCATTGTATCCATTGCATTTATTGCATCCATTGCATTCATTGCATCCATTTGATCATTTGCATTTAATGCATCCATTTTAATCAATTGCATCCAATTCATCTATTGCATCCAGTGCATCCATTGCATCCATTGCATCCATTGCATACATTGCATCCATTGCATCCATTGTATCCATTGCATCCATTGCATCTATTGCATCGATTGCATCCATTGCATCCATTGCATTTATTTGAATCAATTACATCCATTGCATCCATTTGAATCAATTGCATCCAATTCATCCATTGCATTCATTTGAATCAATTGCATCGATTGCATCCATTGCATTCATTTGATCAATTGCATCCAATGCATTCATTTGTATCAATTGCATCCATTGCATCCATTTGAATCAATTGCATCCATTGCATCCATTGCATCCATTGCATTTATTGCATCCATTGCATTCATTGCATCCATTGCATCCATTGTATCCATTGCATCCATTGTATCCATTGCATTCATTGCATCTATTGCATCCTATGCATCCATTGCATTCATTTAAATCAATTACATCCATTGCATCCATTGCATTAATTTCAAATTCAAAATTTAAATTCAAATTCAAATATTTATTCGTGACAATAAAAAAAATAACACATACAAAATAAATAAATCAATACACATTTCATTCAATTTGAAACAATTACATCCATTACATCAATTGCATCCATTTGAATCAATTGTATCCATTTGAATCAATTGCATCCAATTGCATCAATTGCATCCAATTGAATCAATTGCATCCAATTAATCTATTGCATCCATTGCATCCATTTCATCCATTGCATCCTTTGCATCCATTGCATCCATTGCATCCATTGCATCCATTGTATCCATTGCATCCATTGCATCCATTGCATCTATTGCATCCATTGCATTCATTTGAATCAATTATATCCATTGCATCCATTGCATTCATTTGAATCAATTACATCCATTGCATCCATTTGATCAATTGCATCCAATGCATCCATTTGAATCAATTGCATCCAATGCATCCATTTAAATCAATTGCATCCATTGCATCCATTTGAATCAATTGCATACATTGCATCCATTGCATCCATTGCATTCATTGCATCCATTGCATCCTGTGTATCCATTGCATCTATTGTATCCATTGCATCCATTGCATCTATTGCATTCATTGCATCCATTGCATTCATTTGAATTAATTACATCTATTGCATCCATTTGATCAATTGCATCCAATGCATCCATTTTAATCAATTGCATCCAATTCATCCATTGCATCCAGTGCATCCATTGCATCCATTGCATCCATTGCATCCATTGCATTCATTGCATACATTGTATCCATTGCATCCATTGCATCTATTGCATCCATTGCATCCATTGCATTCATTTGAATCAATTACATCCATTGCATATATTTTATCAATTGCATCCATTGCATCCATTTGAATCAATTACATCGATTGCATCCATTGCATTCATTTGAATCAATTATATCTATTGCATCCATTGCATTCATTTGAATCAATTACATCCAATGCATCCATTTGATCAATTGCATCCAATGCATCCATTTGAATCAATTGCATCCAATTCATCCATTGCATCTATTGCATCTATTTGAATCAATTGCATCCATTTGAACCAATTGCATCCATTGCATCCATTGCATCCATTGCATTCATTGAATCCATTGCATCCTGTGTATCCATTGCATCCATTGTATCCATTGCATCCATTGCATCTATTGCATCCATTGCATCCATTGCATTCATTTGAATCAATTACATCCATTGCATCCATTGCATTCATTGCATCAATTTGAATCAATTGTATCCATTTGAATAAATTACATCCATTGCATCCATTTGATCAATTGCATCCAATGCATCCATTTTAATCAATTGCATCTAATTTATCCATTGCATCCAGTGCATCCATTGCATCCATTGCATCCATTGAATCCATTGCATCCATTGCATCCATTGTATCCATTGCATCTATTGCATTTATTGCATCCATTGCATCCATTGCATCCATTGCATTCATTTGAATCAATTACATCCATTGCATCCATTGCATTAATTGCATCAATTTGAATCAATTGTATCCATTTGAATCAATTGCATCTATTGCATCCATTGCATCCATTGCATCCATTTGAATCAATTGCATCCATTGCATCCATTGCATCCATTGCATTTATTGCATCCATTGCATTCATTGCATCCATTGCATCCATTGTATCCATTGCATCCATTGTATCCATTGCATTCATTTAAATCAATTACATCCATTGCATCCATTGCATTAATTTCAAATTCAAAATTTAAATTCAAATTCAAATATTTATTCGTGACTATAAAAAAAATAACACATACAAAATAAATAAATCAATACACATTTCATTCAATTTGAAACAATTACATCCATTACATCAATTGCATCCATTTGAATCAATTGTATCCATTTGAATCAATTGCATCCAATTGAATCAATTGCATCCAATTAATCTATTGCATCCATTGCATCCATTTCATCCATTGCATCCTTTGCATCCATTGCATCCATTGCATCCATTGTATCCATTGCATCCATTGCATCTATTGCATCCATTGCATTCATTTGAATCAATTATATCAATTGCATCCATTGCATTCATTTGAATCAATTACATCCAATGCATCCATTTGATCAATTGCATCCAATGCATCCATTTGAATCAATTGCATCCAATTCATCCATTGCATCTATTGCATCTATTTGAATAAATTGCATCCATTTGAACCAATTGCATCCATTGCATCCATTGCATCCATTGCATCCATTGCATTCATTGAATCCATTGCATCCTGTGTATCCATTGCATCCATTGTATCCATTGCATCCTTTGCATCTATTGCATCCATTGCATCCATTGCATTCATTTGAATCAATTACATCCATTGCATCCATTGCATTCATTGCATCAATTTGAATCAATTGTATCCATTTGAATAAATTACATCCATTGCATCCATTTGATCAATTGCATCCAATGCATCCATTTTAATCAATTGCATCTAATTCATCCATTGCATCCAGTGCATCCATTGCATCCATTGCATCCATTGAATCCATTGCATCCATTGCATCCATTGTATCCATTGCATCTATTGCATTTATTGCATCCATTGCATCCATTGCATCCATTGCATTCATTTGAATCAATTACATCCATTGCATCCATTGCATTCATTGCATCAATTTGAATCAATTGTATCCATTTGAATCAATTGCATCTATTGCATCCATTGCATCCATTGCATCCATTTGAATCAATTGCATCCATTGCATCCATTGCATCCATTGCATTTATTGCATCCATTGCATTCATTGCATCCATTGCATCCATTGTATCCATTGCATCCATTGTATCCATTGCATTCATTTAAATCAATTACATCCATTGCATCCATTGCATTAATTTCAAATTCAAAATTTAAATTCAAATTCAAATATTTATTCGTGACTATAAAAAAAATAACACATACAAAATAAATAAATCAATACACATTTCATTCAATTTGAAACAATTACATCCATTACATCAATTGCATCCATTTGAATCAATTGTATCCATTTGAATCAATTGCATCCAATTGAATCAATTGCATCCAATTAATCTATTGCATCCATTGCATCCATTTCATCCATTGCATCCTTTGCATCCATTGCATCCATTGCATCCATTGTATCCATTGCATCCATTGCATCTATTGCATCCATTGCATTCATTTGAATCAATTATATCAATTGCATCCATTGCATTCATTTGAATCAATTACATCCATTGCATCCATTTGATCAATTGCATCCAATACATCCATTTGAATCAATTGCATCCAATGCATCCATTTGAATCAATTGCATCCATTGCATCCATTTGAATCAATTGCATACATTGCATCCATTGCATCCATTGCATTCATTGCATCCATTGCATCCTGTGTATCCATTGCATCTATTGTATCCATTGCATCCATTGCATCTATCGCATTCATTGCGTCCATTGCATTCATTTGAATTAATTACATCCATTGCATCCATTTGATCAATTGCATCCAATGCATCCATTTTAATCAATTGCATCCAATTCATCCATTGCATCCAGTGCATCCATTGCATCCATTGCATCCATTGCATCCATTGCATCCATTGCATTCATTGCATCCATTGCATCCTGTGTATCCATTGCATCTATTGTATCCATTGCATCCATTGCATCTATTGCATTCATTGCGTCCATTGCATTCATTTGAATTAATTACATCCATTGCATCCATTTGATCAATTGCATCCAATGCATCCATTTTAATCAATTGCATCCAATTCATCCATTGCATCCAGTGCATCCATTGCATCCATTGCATCCATTGCATCTATTGCTTCCATTGCATCCATTGCATTCATTTGAATCAATTACATCCATTGCATATATTTTATCAATTGCATCCATTGCATCCATTTGAATCAATTACATCGATTGCATCCATTGCATTCATTTGAATCAATTATATCTATTGCATCCATTGCATTCATTTGATCAATTGCATCCAATGCATCCATTTGAATCAATTGCATCCAATTCATCCATTGCATCTATTGCATCTATTTGAATCAATTGCATCCATTTGAACCAATTGCATCCATTGCATCCATTGCATCCTTTGCATCTATTGCATTCATTGCATCCATTGCATCCTGTGTATCCATTGCATCCATTGTATCCATTGCATCCATTGCATCTATTGCATCCATTGCATCCATTGCATTCATTTGAATCAATTACATCAATTGCATCCATTGCATTCATTGCATCAATTTGAATCAATTGTATTCATTTGAATAAATTACATCCATTGCATCCATTTGATCAATTGCATCCAATGCATCCATTTTATTCAATTGCATCTAATTCATCCATTGCATCCAGTGCATCCATTGCATCCATTGCATCCATTGAATCCATTGCATCCATTGCATCCATTGTATCCATTGCATATATTGCATCTATTGCATCCATTGCATCCATTGCATCCATTGCATTCATTTGAATCAATTACATCCATTGCATCCATTGCATTCATTGCATCAATTTGAATCAATTTTATCCATTTGAATCAATTGCATCTATTGCATCCATTGCATCCATTGCATCCATTTGAATCAATTGCATCCATTGCATCCATTGCATCCATTGCGATCATTGCATCCATTGCATCCTGTGTATCCATTGCATCTATTGTATCCATTGCATCCATTGCATCTATTGCATCCATTGCATCCATTGCATTCATTTGAATCAATTACATCCATTGCATCCATTTGATCAATTGCATCCAATGCATCCTATTTAATCAATTGCATCCAATTCATCCATTGCATCCAGTACATCCATTGCATCCATTGCATCCATTGCATCCATTGCATTCATTTCATACATTGTATCCATTGCATCCATTGCATCTATTGCATCCATTGCATTCATTTGAATCTATTACATCCATTGCATCCATTGCATTAATTTGAATCAATTTCATCCATTACATCCATTTTATCAATTGCATCCAATGCATCCAAATCCATTGGATGCAATCGATGTAATTGATACAAATGGATGCAATGGATGCAATTGATAAAATGGATGCAATGGATGTAATTGGTTCAAATGAATGCAATTGATGAAATGGATGTAATTGATTCAAATGAATGCAATGGATGCAATGGATGCAATAGATGCAATGGATGCAATGGATACAATGGATGCAATGGATACATGGGATGCAATGGATGCAATGGATGCAATGGATGCAATATATGCAATGGATGCAATTAATTCAAATGGATGCAATGGATGCAATGGATGCATGGATTCAATGGATGCAATGGATGCAATGAATGCTATGGATGCAATTGATTCAATGGATGCATTGGATGCAATGGATACACAGGATGCAATGGATGCAATGAATGCAATGGATGCAATGGATGCAATGGATGCAATGGATGCAATGGATGCAATGGATGCAATTGATTCAAATGGATGCAATGGATGCAAGGGATGCAATTGATTCAAATGGATGCATTGAATGCAATTGATAAAATGGATGTAATGGATGTAATTGATTCAAATTAATGCAATGGATGCAATGGATGCAATGGATGCAATGGATGTAATGGATGCAATTGATTCAAATGGATACAATTGATTCAAATGGATGCAATTGATTCAAATGGATGCAATGGATGCAAGGGATGCAATTGATTCAAATGGATGCATTGAATGCAATTGATAAAATGGATGTAATGGATGTAATTGATTCATATTAATACAATGGATGCAATGGATGCAATGGATGCAATGGATGTAATGGATGCAATAGATGCAATTGATTCAAATGGATACAATTGATTCAAATGGATGCAATGGATGCAATGGATGCAATAGATGCAATGGATGCAATGGATACAATGGATGTTGATTAAAATGGATGCATTGGATGCAATTGATCAAATGGATGCAATGGTTGTAATTGATTCAAATGAATGCAATGGATGCAATGGATGCAATGGATGCAATAGATGCAATGGATACAATAGATACAATGGATGCAATGGATACAATGGATGCAATGGATGCAATTAATGCAATGGATGCAATTAATGCAATGGATGCCATGGATGCAATGGATGCAATTGATCAAATGGATGCAATGGATGTAATTGATTCAAATGGATGTAATGGATGTAATTGATTCAAATTAATGCAATGGATGCAATCGATGTAATTGATACAAATGGATGCAATGGATGCAATTGATAAAATGGATGCAATGGATGTAATTGGTTCTATTATATCCATTTGAATCAATTGCATCCATTGCATCCATTTGAATTAATTGCATCCATTGCATATATTGCATCCATTGCATCCATTGCATCCATTGCATCCCATGTATCCATTGCATCCATTGTATCCATTGCATCCATTGCATCTATTGCATCCATTGCATCCATTGCATTCATTTGAATCAATTACATCCATTTCATCAATTGCATTCATTTGAACCAATTACATCCATTGCATCCATTTTATCAATTGCATCCATTGCATCCATTTGTATCAATTACATCGATTGCATCCAATGGATTTGGATGCATTGGATGCAATTGATAAAATGGATGTAATGGATGAAATTGATTCAAATTAATGCAATGGATGCAATGGATGTAATAGATTCAAATGAATGCAATGGATGCAATAGATGCAATGGATGCAATGGATACAATGTATGCAATGAATGCAATGGATGCAATGGATGCAATGGATGCAATGGATGTACTGGATGCAATGGATGAATTGGATGCAATTGATTAAATAGGATGCATTGGATGCAATTGATCAAATGGATGCAATGGATGTAATTGATTCAAATGAATGCAATGGATGCAATGGATGCAATAGATGCAATGGATGCAATGGATACAATAGATGCAATGGATACACAGGATGCAATGGATGCAATGAACGCAATGGATGCAATGGATGCAATGGATGCAATTGATTCAAATGGATGCAATGGATGCAATGGATGCAATAGATGCAATTGATTCAAATGGATAAAATTGATTCAAATTGATGCAATGAATGCAATGGATGCAATGGATGTAATTGATTCAAATGAATGCAATGGATGCAATGGATGCAATGGATGCAATAGATGCAATAGATGCAATGGATACAATGGATGCAATGGATGCAATGGATTCAATGGATGCAATGGATGCAATGGATGCACTGGATGCAATGGATGAATTAGATGCAATTGAATAAAATGGATGCATTGGATGCAATTGATCAAATGGATGCAATGGATGTAATTTATTCAAATGAATACAATTGATTCAAATTGATGCAATGAATGCAATGGATGCAATGGATGTAATTGATTCAAATGAATGCAATGGATGCAATGGATGCAATAGATGCAATGGATGCAATGGATACAATGGATGCAATGGATACACAGGATGCAATGGATGCAATGAATGCAATAGATGCAAAGGATGCAATGGATGCAATGGATGCAATTGGTTCAAATGGATGCAATTGATTCAAATAGATGCAATAGATGCAATGGATGAATTGGATGCAATTGATTCAAATGGATGCATTGGATGCAATTGATCAAATGAATGCAATGGATGCAATAGATATAATTGATTCAAATGAATGCAATGGATGCAATCGATGTAATTGATTCAAATGGATGCAATGGATGCAATTGATAAAATATATGCAATGGATGTAATTGATTCAAATGAATGCAATGGATGCAATGGAAGCAATAGATGCAATGGATGCAATGGATGCAATGGATGCACTGGATGCAATGGATGAATTGGATGCAATTGATTAAAATGGATGCATTGGATGCAATTGATCAAATGGATGCAATGGATGTAATTAATTCAAATGAATGCAATGGACGCAATGAATGCAATAGATGCAATGGATGCAATGGATACAATAGATGCAATGGATACACAGGATGCAATGGATGCAATGAATGCAATGGATGCAATGGATGCAATGGATGCAATGGATGCAATGGATGCACTGGATGCAATGGATGAATTGGATGCAATTGATTAAAATGGATGCATTGGATGCAATTGATCAAATGGATGCAATGGATGTAATTAATTCAAATGAATGCAATGGACGCAATGAATGCGATAGATGCAATGGATGCAATGGATACAATAGATGCAATGGATACACAGGATGCAATGGATGCAATGAATGCAATGGATGCAATGGATGCAATGTATGCAATTGATTCAAATGGATGCAATGGATGCAATTGATTCAAATGGATGCATTGGATGCAATTGATTCAAATGGATGTATTGGATGCAATTGATCAAATGGATGCAATGGATGTAATTGATTCAAATGAATGCAATGGATGCAATTGATATAATTGATTCAAATGAATGCAATGGATGCAATAGATGCAATGGATGCAATGGATACAATGGATGCAATGGATGCAATGGATGCAAAGGATGCAATGGATGAAATGGATGCAATGGATGCAATAGATTAATTGGATGCAATTGATTCAATTGGATGCAATTGATTCAAATGGATACAATTGATTCAAATGGATGCAATTGATGTAATGGATGTAATTGTTTCAAATTGAATGAAATGTGTATTGATTTATTTATTTTGTATGTGTTATTTTTTTTATAGTCACGAATAAATTTTTGAATTTGAATTTAAATTTTGAATTTGAAATTAATGCAATGGATGCAATGGATGTAATTGATTTAAATGAATGCAATGGATACAATGGATGCAATGGATACAATGGATGCAATGGATGCAATGAATGCAATGGATGCAATAAATGCAATGGATGCAATGGATGCAATGGATGCAATTGATTCAAATGGATGCAATGGATGCAATGGATGCAATAGATGCAATTGATTCAAATGGATACAATTGATTCAAATTGATGCAATGAATGCAATGGATGCAATGGATGTAATTGATTCAAATGAATGCAATGGATGCAATGGATGCAATGGATGCAATAAATGCAATAGATGCAATGGATACAATGGATGCAATGGATGCAATGGATTCAATGGATGCAATGGATGCAATGGATGCACTGGATGCAATGGATGAATTAGATGCAATTGATTAAAATGGATGCATTGGATGCAATTGATCAAATGGATGCAATGGATGTAATTTATTCAAATGGATACAATTGATTCAAATTGATGCAATGAATGCAATGGATGCAATGGATGTAATTGATTCAAATGAATGCAATGGATGCAATAAATGCAATAGATGCAATGGATGCAATGGATACAATGGATGCAATGGATACACAGGATGCAATGGATTCAATGAATGCAATGGATGCAATGGATGCAATGGATGCAATTGGTTCAAATGGATGCAATTTATTCAAATAGATGCAATAGATGCAATGGATGAATTGGATGCAATTGATTCAAATGGATGCATTGGATGCAATTGATCAAATGGATGCATTGGATGTAATTGATTCAAATGAATGCAATGGATGCAATTGATATAATTGATTCAAATGAATGCAATGGATGCAATAGATGCAATGGATGCAATGGATACAATGGATGCAATGGATGCAATGGATGCAAAGGATGCAATGGATGAAATGGATGCAATGAATGCAATAGATTAATTGGATGCAATTGATTCAATTGGATGCAATTGATGTAATGGATGTAATTGTTTCAAATTGAATGAAATGTGTATTGATTTATTTATTTTGTATGTGTTATTTTTTTTATAGTCACGAATAAATATTTGAATTTGAATTTAAATTTTGAATTTGAAATTAATGCAATGGATGCAATGGATGTAATTGATTTAAATGAATGCAATGGATACAATGGATGCAATGGATACAATGGATGCAATGGATGCAATGAATGCAATGGATGCAATAAATGCAATGGATGCAATGGATGCAATGGATGCAATTGATTCAAATGGATGCAATGGATGCAATGGATGCAATAGATGCAATTGATTCAAATGGATACAATTGATTCAAATTGATGCAATGAATGCAATGGATGCAATGGATGTAATTGATTCAAATGAATGCAATGGATGCAATGGATGCAATGGATGCAATAAATGCAATAGATGCAATGGATACAATGGATGCAATGGATGCAATGGATTCAATGGATGCAATGGATGCAATGGATGCACTGGATGCAATGGATAAATTAGATGCAATTGATTAAAATGGATGCATTGGATGCAATTGATCAAATGGATGCAATGGATGTAATTTATTCAAATGGATACAATTGATTCAAATTGATGCAATGAATGCAATGGATGCAATGGATGTAATTGATTCAAATGAATGCAATGGATGCAATGGATGCAATAGATGCAATGGATGCAATGGATACAATGGATGCAATGGATACACAGGATGCAATGGATTCAATGAATGCAATGGATGCAATGGATGCAATGGATGCAATTGGTTCAAATGGATGCAATAGATTCAAATAGATGCAATAGATGCAATGGATGAATTGGATGCAATTGATTCAAATGGATGCATTGGATGCAATTGATCAAATGGATGCATTGGATGTAATTGATTCAAATGAATGCAATGGATGCAATAGATATAATTGATTCAAATGAATGCAATGGATGCAATCGATGTAATTGATTCAAATGGATGCAATGGATGCAATTGATAAAATATATGCAATGGATGTAATTGATACAAATGAATGCAATGGATGCAATGGATGCAATAGATGCAATGGATGCAATGGATACAATGTATGCAATGAATGCAATGGATGCAATGGATGCAATGGATGCAATGGATGCACTGGATGCAATGGATGAATTGGATGCAATTGATTAAAATGGATGCATTGGATGCAATTGATCAAATGGATGCAATAGATGTAATTAATTCAAATGAATGCAATGGATGCAATGAATGCAATAGATGCAATGGATGCAATGGATACAATAGATGCAATGGATACACAGGATGCAATGGATGCAATGAATGCAATGGATGCAATGGATGCAATGTATGCAATTGATTCAAATGGATGCAATGGATGCAATTGATTTAAATGGATGCATTGGATGCAATTGATTCAAATGGATGCATTGGATGCAATTGATCAAATGGATGCAATGGATGTAATTGATTCAAATGAATGCAATGGATGCAATGGATATAATTGATTCAAATTAATGCAATGGATGCAAAAGATGCAATGGATGCAATGGATGCAATGGATACAATGGATGCAATGGATGCAATGGATGCAATGGATGCAAAGGATGCAATGGATGAAATGGATGCAATGGATGCAATAGATTAATTGGATGCAATTGATTCAATTGGATGCAATTGATTCAATTGGATGCAATTGATTCAAATGGATACAATTGATTCAAATGGATGCAATTGATGTAATGGATGTAATTGTTTCAAATTGAATGAAATGTGTATTGATTTATTTATTTTGTATGTGTTATTTTTTTTATTGTCACGAATAAATATTTGAATTTGAATTTAAATTTTGAATTTGAAATTAATGCAATGGATGCAATGGATGTAATTGATTTAAATGAATGCAATGGATGCATAGGATGCAATAGATGCAATGAATGCAATGGATACAATGGATGCAATGGATACAATGGATGCAATGGATGCAATGAATGCAATGGATGCAATAAATGCAATGGATGCAATGGATGCAATTGATGCAATTGATTCAAATGGATGCAATGGATGCAATTGATACAAATGAATGCATTGGATGCAATTGATCAAATGAATGCAATGGATGCAATCGATGCAATTGATTCAAATGAATGCAATGGATGAATTGGATGCAATTGATTCAAATGGATGCAATGGATGTAATTGATTCAAATAAATGCAATGGATGCAATGGATGCAATCGATGCAATAGATGCAATGGATGCAATGGATACAATGGATGCAATGGATGCAATGTATGCAATGGATGCAATGGATGCAATGGATGCACTGGATGCAATAGATGAATTGGATGCAATTGATTAAAATGGATGCATTAAATGCAAATGATCAAATGGATGCAATGAATGCAATGGATGCAATAAATGCAATGGATACAATGGATGCAATGGATGCAATTGATTCAAATTGATGCAATGGATGCAATCGATTCAAATGAATGCATTGGATGCAATTGATCGATGCAATGGATGCAATTTTTTCAAATTGATTCATTGGATGCAATGGATGCAAATGATTCTAATGGATGAAATGGATGCAATCGATTCAAATGGATGCAATGGATACAAATGGATGCAATGAATGCAATAGATGCAAATGATTCAAATGGATGCAATGGATGCAATTGATTCAAATGGATGCAATGGATGCAATTGATTCAAATGGATGCAATGGATGCAATGGATGCAATGGATGCAATGGATACAAATAGTTGCAAAGGATGCAATGGATGCAATAGATTCAAATGGATGCAATGGATGCAATTTATTCAAATGGATTCATTGGATGCAATGGATGCAAATGATTCTAATGGATGAAATGGATGCAATCGATTCAATTGGATGCAATGGATACAAATGGATGCAATGAATGCAATAGATGCAAATGATTCAAATGGATGCAATGGATGCAATTGATTCAAATGGATGCAATGGATGCAATTGATTCAAATGGATGCAATGGATGCAATGGATGCAATGGATACAAATGGTTGCAAAGGATGCAATGGATGCAATAGATTCAAATGAATGCAATGGATGCAATGAATGCAATGAAGGCAATAGATGCAATTGGTTCAAATGGATGCAATGGATTCAAATGGATGCAATGGATGCAATTAATTCAAATGGATGCAATGGATACAAATAGATGCAATGGATGCAATGGCTGCAATGGATGCAATGGATGCAATGGATGCAATGGATACAAATGGATGCAATGGATGCAATTGATTCAAATGGATGTAATGGATGCGATGGATGCAATGGATGCAATGGCTGCAATGGATGCAATGGATGCAATGGATGCAAATGATTTAAATGGATTCAATGGATGCAATTGATTCAAATGGATTCAATGGATGCAATGGATGCAATTGATACAAATGGATGCAATGGATGCTATGGATACAAATAAATGCAAAGGATGCAATGGATGCAATAGATTCAAATAGATGCAATGGATGCAATGAATGCAATGGAGGCAAAAGATGCATTTGATTCAAATGGATGCAATTGATTCAAATGGATGCAATAGATGCAATTGATTCAAATGGATGCAATGGATACAAATGGATGCAATGGATGCAATGCATTAGATGCAATGGATGCAATGGATGCAAATAATTCAAATGGATGCAATAAATGCAATTTATTCAAATGGATTCAATGGATGCAATTGATGCAAATGATTCAAATGGATCAATGGATGCAATTGATTCAAATGGATGCAATGGATACAAATGAATGCAATGGAGGCAATAGATGTATTTGATTCAAATGAATGCAATGGATGCAATGGATGCGATGGATACAAATGGATGCAATGGATGCAATGGATGGATGCATTGCATTTAAATGAATGCAATGGATAAAAATGGATGCAATGGATGCAATGGATGCAATTGATTCAAATGGATGCAATGGATACAAATAGATGCAATTGATGCAATAGCTGCAATGGATGCAATGGATGCAATGGATGCAAATGATTCAAATGGATGCAATGGATGCAATTGATTCAAATGGATGCAATGGATGCAATTGATTCAAATGGATGCAATGGATGCAATGGATGCAATGGATGCAATGGATACAAATGGTTGCAAAGGATGCAATGGATGCAATAGATTCAAATGAATGCAATGGATGCAATGAATGCAATGGAGGCAATAGATGCATTTGATTCAAATGGATGCAATTGATTCAAATGGATGCAATAGATGCAATTGATTCAAATGGATGCAATGGATACAAATGGATGCAATGGATGCAATGTATTGGATTCAATGGATGCAATGGATGCAAATAAATGATTCTAATGGATGAAATGGATGCAATGAATGCAATTGATTCAAATGGATGTAATGGATGCGATGGATGCACTGGATGCAATGGCTGCAATGGATGCAATGGATTCAATGGATGCAATGGATGCAAATGATTTAAATGGATTCAATGGATGCAATTGATTCAAATGGATTCAATGGATGCAATGGATGCAATTGATACAAATGGATGCAATGGATGCAATGGATACAAATAAATGCAAAGGATGCAATGGATGCAATAGATTCAAATAGATGCAATGGATGCAATGAATGCAATGGAGGCAATAGATGCATTTGATTCAAATGGATGCAATTGATTCAAATGGATGCAATAGATGCAATTGATTCAAATGGATGCAATGGATACAAATGAATGCAATGGATGCAATGCATTGGATGCAATGGATGCAATGGATGCAAATAATTCAAATGGATGCAATAAATGCAATTTATTCAAATGGATTCAATGGATGCAATTGATGCAAATGATTCAAATGGATCAATGGATGCAATTGATTAAAATGGATGCAATGGATACAAATGAATGCAATGGAGGCAATCGATGTATTTGATTCAAATGGATGCAATGGATGCAATGGATGCGATGGATACAAATGGATGCAATGGATGCAATGGATGGATGCATTGCATTTAAATGAATGCAATGGATAAAAATGGATGCAATGGATGCAATGGATGCAATTGATTCAAATGGATGCAATGGATACAAATGGATGCAATGGATGCAATGGATGGATGCATTGCATTTAAATGAATGCAATGGATAAAAATGGATGCAATGGATGCAATGGATGCAATTGATTCAAATGGATGCAATGGATACAAATGGATGCAATGGATGTATTTGATTCAAATGGATGCAATGGATGCAATGGCTGCAATGGATGCAATTGATACAAATGGATACCATGGATGCAATGGATGGATGCATTGCATTTAAATAGATGCAATGGATGCAATGGATGCAAATGGATGCAATGGATGCAATGGATGTATTTGATTCAAATGGATGCAATGGATACAATTGGATGCAATAGATTCAAATGGATGCAATAGGTGCAATGGATGCAATGGATACAAATCAATGCAATGGATGCAATGGATACAAATGGATGCAATGGATACAATGGATGTATTTGATCAAATGGATGCAATGGATGGCTGCAATGGATGAAATGGATGCATAGGATGCAATTAATTCAAATGGAATTCATCCATTTGAATCATTTGCATCCATTGCATCCATTGCATCCATTGCATCCATTGCATCCATTGCAGCCATTGCATCCTTTGCATCCATTTGTATCCAATGCATCCATTTGAATCAATTGCATCCATTGCATCCATTTGAATCAATAGCATCCAGGGCATCCATTTGAATTAAAAACATCCATTGCATCCATTGCATCCAGTTGTATTTATTGCATCCATTTGAATCAAGTGCATCCATTGCATCCATTTGAATCAATTGCATCCATTGCAGCCATTGTATCCATTGCATCCATTTAAATCAAATACATCCATTGCATCCATTGCATCCATTGCATCCATTGCATCCATTGCAGCCATTGCAGCCATTGTATCCATTGCATCCATTTGAATCAATTGCAACCATTGCATCCATTTGTATTCATTGCATCCATTGCATCCATTTGTATCCATTGCATCCATTTGAATCAATTGCATCCATTTCATTGATTTGTATCAATTGCATCCATTTGAATCAATTGCATCCATTGCATCCATTTGTATCCATTGCATCCATTGCATCCATTACTTCCATTTGAATCCATTGCATCTATTTGTATCCATTGCTTCCATTGCATCTATTGCATACATTTGAATCAAATACATCCATTGCATCCATTGCATCCATTGCAGCCATTGCATCCATTTGTATCCATTGCATCCATTCGAATCAATTGCATCCATTTCATTGATTTGTATCAATTGCATCCATTTGAATCAATTGCATCTATTGCATCCATTTGTATCCATTGCTTCCATTGCATCCATTGCATACATTTGAATCAAATACATCCATTGCATCCATAGCATCCATTTGTATCCATTGTATCCATTTGAATCCATTGCATCCATTTCAATCAATTGCATCCATTCCATCCATTGCATCCATTTGTATCCATTGCAACCTTTGCATCCAGTGCATCCATTTGAATTAAAAACATCCATTGCATCCATTGCATCCATTTGTATTCATTGCATCCATTTGAATCAATTGCATCCATTGCATCTATTTGAATCAATTGCATCCATTGCAGCCATTGTATCCATGGCATCCATTTGAATCAATTGCATCCATTGCATCCATTGCATCCATTGAATCAATTTGTATCCATTGCATTCATTGCATCCATTTGAATCAAATACATCCATTGCATCCATTGCATCCATTGCATCCATTGCAGCCATTGCAGCCTTTATATCCATTGCATCCATTTGAATCAATTGCACCCATTGCATCCATTTGTATTCATTGCATCCATTGCATCCATTTGTATCCATTGCATCCATTTGAATCAATTGCATCCATTTCATTGATTTGTATCAATTGCATCCATTTGAATCAATTGCATCCATTGCATCCATTTGTATCCATTGCATCCATTGCATCCATTGCTTCCATTTTAATCCATTGCATCTATTTGTATCCATTGCTTCTATTGCATCCATTGCATACATTTGAATCAAATACATCCATTGCATTCATTGCATCCATTTTATATCCATTGCATCCATTTGAATCAATTGCATCCATAGCATCCATTTGAATCATTTGCATCCATTGCATCCATTGCATCCATTTGAAAAAATTGCATCCCATTGTATCCATTTGTATCCATTGCATCCATTTGAATCAATTACATCCATTGCATCCATTGCATCTATTGCAGCCATTGCAACCATTGCATCTATTTGTATCCATTGCATCCATTTGAATCAATTGCATCCATTGCATCCATTTGAATCCATTGCATCCATTTGAATCAATTGCATCCATTGCATTCATTGCATCCATTAAATGGATGCAATGGATGCAATTTATTCAAATGGATGCAATGGATACAAATGGATGCAATGGATGCAATGGATGTATTTGATTCAAATGTATGCAATGGATACAATGGCTGCAATGGATGCAATGGATGCAATGGATGCAATGGATGTATTTGATTCAAATGGATGCAATGGATGCAATGGATGCAATGGATACAAATGGATTCAATGGATGCAATGGATGCAATGGATGCAATTGATTCAAATGGATGCAATGGATACAATGGCTGCAATGGATGCAATTGATTCAAATGGATGCAATGGATGCAATTGATTCAAATGGATGCAATAAATACAAATGGATGCAATGGATGTTTTTTCATTCATTGCATCCATTTGTATACATTGCATCCATTGCATACATTGCATCCATTGCATCCATTGCATCCATTGCATCCATTTGAATCAATTGCATCCATTGCATCCATTTGAATCCATTGCATCCATTTGAATCAATTGCATCCATTGCATTCATTGCATCCATTTGTATCCATTGCATCCATTGCATCCATTGCATCCATTGCATCCATTGCATCCATTTGTATCCATTGCATCCATTTAAATCAAATACATCCATTGCATCCATTTATATCCATTGCATCCATTTGAATCAATTGCTATTGCATCCATTTTAATTAATTGCATCTTTATGAATCAAATGCATGTATTGCATCCATTTAAATCAATTGCATTCATTGCATCCATTTGAATCATTTGCATCCATTGCATCCATTGCATCCATTGCATCCATTGCATCCATTTGTATCCATTGTATCCATTTGAATCCATTGCATCCATTTGAATCAATTGCATCAATTGCATCCATTTGAATCATTTGCATCCATTGCATTCATTGCATCCATTGAGGCCATTGCATCCATTGCATCCATTTGAATCAATTGCATATATTCCATCCATTTCATCCATTTGTATCCATTGCATCCTTTGCATGGATGCATTTGAATCAAAAACATCCATTGCATCCATTGCATCCATTTGTATTAATTGCATCCATTTGAATCAATTGCATCCATTGCATCCATTTGAATCAATTGCATCCATTGCAGCCATTGTATCCATTGCATCCATTTGAATCAATTGCATCCATTGCATCCATTGCATCCATTGAATCCATTTGTATCCATTGCATCCATTGCATCCATTGCATCCATTTGAATCAAATACATCCATTGCATCCATTGCATCCATTGCATCCATTGCAGCCATTGCAGCCATTGTATCCATTGCATCCATTTGAATCAATTGCATCCATTGCATCCATTTCTATTCATTGCATCCATTGCATCCATTTGTATCCATTGCATCCATTTGAATCAATTGCATCCATTTCATTGATTTGTATCAATTGCATCCATTTGAATCAATTGCATCCATTGCATCTATTTGTATCCATTGCTTCCATTGCATCCATTGCATACATTTGAATCAAATACATCCATTGCATTCATTGCATCCATTTGTATCCATTGCATCAATTTGAATCAATTGCATCCATTGCATCCATTTGAATCATTTGCATCCATTGCATCCATTTGAAAAAATTGCATCCATTGCATCCATTTGAATCATTTGCATATATTGCATCCATTACATCCATTGCATCCATTGCATCCATTGCATCCATTGCAGCCATTGCATCCATTGCATCGATTTGAATCAAATACATCCATTGCATCCATTTGTATCTATTGCATCCATTTGAATCAATTGCATCCATTGCATCAATTTGAATCATTTGCATCCATTGTATCCATTTGAATCCATTGCATCCATTTAAATCAATTGCATCCATTGCATTCATTTCATCCATTTGTATACATTGCATCCATTGCATCCATTGCATCCATTTGAATCAATTGCATCCATTGCATTCATTGCATCCATTTGTATCCTTTTCATCCATTGCTTCCATTTAAATCAATTGCATCCTATGCATCCATTACATCCATTGCAGCCATCCATTGCATCCATTTGAATCAAATACATCCATTGCATCCATTTGTATCCAATGCATTCAATGCATTGATTTGTATCTATTGCATCCAATGCATCCATTGCATCCATTGCATCCATTTGAATCTATTGCATCCATTTGTATCCATTGCATCCATTTGAATCAAATACATCCATTGCATCCATTGCATCTATTTGTATCCATTGCATCCATTTAAATCATTTGCATTCATTGCATCCATTTGTATCCTTTTCATCCATTGCTTCCATTTAAATCAATTGCATCCTATGCATCCATTACATCCATTGCAGCCATCCATTGCATCCATTTGAATCAAATACATCCATTGCATCCATTTGTATCCAATGCATTCAATGCATTGATTTGTATCTATTGCATCCAATGCATCCATTGCATCCATTGCATCCATTTGAATCTATTGCATCCATTTGTATCCATTGCATCCATTTGAATCAAATACATCCATTGCATCCATTGCATCTATTTGTATCCATTGCATCCATTTAAATCATTTGCATCCATTGCATCCATTTGAATCCATTGCATCCATTTGAATCAATTGCATCCATTGCATCCATATTATTCAATTGCATCCATTGCATTCATTGCATCCTATTATACCCATTGCATCCATTTGAATTAATTGCATCCATTGCATCCATTGCATCCATTTGTATCCATTGCATCTATTTAAATCAAATACATCCATTGCATCCATTGCATCCATTTGTATCCATTGCATCCATTTAAATCAAATATATCCATTGCATCCATTTGTATCCATTGCATTTTGATGAGATAAAAGGGACGAATAGAAGGCTATCCTAGCCTAAAGTGCTCCCCTCTTGGGTACACCAAAAATGTGCGGATAAAGTGGGTTCCGATCATGGACCACCTAAATACTCTTGACCAAGTAAGGCTCCGTCCTGGACGCCTTACCTCGGATGCCGCCGTCGAGAGCTCCGCCGTGGAACCGCTCCCGCCGTCAGCTTCCTCCCCAGCCGTCCTGGATGGGGTTTACGAAGGTTTGGGCCACCACCGAATGAACACACTGCCTCCCTGCACCGCGTCACTCGGAATGAAGATTGAAGAATGAAGAAATGAAACTATTTGACCATTTACACTTGATGTATTATTGCACACACTTGATTACATGAAAATACTATGAAAATACACGACTTGACCCTAGTCTGGGCATTCCGCCCTGAAAATTGAATATTCTTACCTCAAAGCACGCGATTACATCTCGATCCCGATTTGCAATGACCCAGTAAAAACGAATGAATCATGACATGAATCTTTTTAATACAGTTGTCTGTTCCCGTCGCAATAGCGCTAGCTGTCTCACTAGTATTGAATATGAGTACTAGGATTGATTCCTATGCGGTGTCACACCGTTTTATGATTACTTGATAATGGATAATAGATTTTTAACGGAACCTGTCCAATTTGCTTGAACATTTCCTCCGCCCGCCGGGAAAAGATAAGCTGAATGCATGCAAGCAAGTATAATTATGACATTGAAACATATTGAAAAACACACTGAACTTGTAATCAGTGTTTGTACTGAACAAGTACAAATATACACCATAGATATGACAAATAATAACTTATGAAACGGTATGACTAAGGACCGAATACACAAGACATTGAAACACCATGATTTTATCCATTTGTATCAATTGCATCCATTGCATCCAGTGCATCCATTTGAATCAAATACATTGCATCCAATGAATCATTTGCATCCATTGCATCCATTGCATCCATTGCATCCATTGCATCCAATGCATCCATTGCGTCCATTGCAGCCATTGCATCCATTGCATCCATTTGAATCAAATACATCCATTGCATCCATTTGTATCTATTGCATCCATTTAAATCAATTGCATCCATTGCATCCATTTGAATCAATTGCATCCATTGCATCCATTGCATCCATTGCATCCATTTGTATCCATTGCATCCATTTGAATCAATTGCATCCATTGCATCCATTTGAATCATTTGCATCCATTGCATCCATTGAATCCATTTGAATAAATTGCATCCATTGGATCAATTTGAATAATTTGCATCCATTGCATTCATTGCATCCAATGCATTGCATCCATTGCATCCATTTGTATCCATTGCATCCATTTGAATCAATTGCAACTATTGCATCCATTTGAATCAATTGCATCCATTTGAATCAAATGCATCTATTGCCTCCATTGCATTCATTGCATCCATTGCATCCATTTGAAACTATTATTGCATCCTTTGCATCCATTTGTATCCATTGCATCCATTGCATCCATTGCATCCATTGCATCCATTTGAATCAATTGCATCCATTGCATCCATTGCATCTATTTGAATCAATTGCATCCATTGCATCCATTTAAATCATTTGCATCTATTGCATCCATTGCATCCATTGCAGCCATTGCATCCATTGCATCCATCGCATCCATTTGTTTCCATTACATCCATTTGAATCAATTGCATCCATTGCATCCATTTGTATCCAATGCATCCATTGCATCTATTTAAATACATTGCATCCATTTGAATCCATTGCATTCATTGCATCCATTTGTATCCATTGCATCCATTGCATCCATTGCGTCCATTGTTTTCATTGCAGCCATTGCATCTATTTGTATCCATTGCATCCATTTGAATAAATTGCATCCATTGCATCCATTTAAATCCATTGCATCCATCTGAATCAATTGCATCTATTGCATTCATTGCATCCATTTGTATCCATTGCATCCATTTGAATCGATTGCATCCATTGCATCCATTTGAATCCATTGCATCCATTTGAATCAATTGCATCCATTGCATTCATTGCATCCATTTGTATCCATTTCATCCATTGCTTCCATTTGAATCAATTGCATCCATTGCATCCATTGCATCCATTTGTATCCATTGCATCCATTGCATCCATTGCTTCCATTTGAGTCCATTGGTTCTATTTGTATCCATTGCTTCCATTGCATCCATTGCATACATTTGAATCAAATACATCCATTGCATCCATTGCATCCATTTGTATCCATTGCATCCATTTGAATCAATTGCATCAATTGCATCCATTTGAATCATTTGCATCCACTGCATCCATTGCATATTGCATCCATTTGAATCATTTGCATCCATTGCATCCATTTGAATCAATAGCATCCATTGCATCCATTTGAATCCATTGTATCCATTTGAATCAATTGCATCCATTGCATCCATGTGATTCAAATACATCCATTGCATCCATTGCATCCATTTGTATCCATTGTATCCATTTGAATCCATTGCATCAATTTCAATCAATTGCATCCATTCCATCCATTGCATCCATTTGTATCCATTGCAACCTTTGCATCCAGTTCATTCATTTGAATTAAAAACATCCATTGCATCCATTGCATCCATTTGTATTCATTGCATCCATTTGAATCAATTGCATCCATTGCATCCATTTGAATCAAATACATCCATTGCATCCATTGCATCCATTGCATCCATTGCAGCCATTGCAGCCATTGTATCCATCGCATCCATTTGAATCAATTGCATCCATTGTATCCATTTGTATTCATTGCATCCATTGCATCCATTTGTATCCATTGCATCTATTTGAATCAATTGCATCCATTGCATCCATTTGAATCAATAGCATCCATTGCATCCATTTGAATCCATTGCATCCATTTGAATCAATTGCATCCATTGCATCCATGTAATTCAAATACATTCATTGCATCCATTGCATCCATTTGTATCCATTGTATCCATTTGAATCCATTGCATCCATTTCAATCAATTGCATCCATTCCATCCATTGCATCCATTTGTATCCATTGCAACCTTTGCATCCAGTGCATCCATTTGAATTAAAAACATCCATTGCATCCATTTGTATTCATTGCATCCATTTAAATCAATTGCATCCATTGCATCCATTTGAATCAATTGCATCCATTGCAGCCATTGTATCCATTGCATCCATTTGAAACAATTGCATCCATTGCATCCATTGCATCCATTGAATCCATTTGTATCCATTGCATCCATTGCATCCATTTGAATCAAATACATCCATTGCATCCATTGCATCTATTGCATCCATTGCAGCCATTGCATCCATTGCATCGATTTAAATCAAATACATCCATTGCATCCATTTGTATCTATTGCATCCATTTGAATCAATTGCATCCATTGCATCCATTTGAATCATTTGCATCTATTGCATCCATTTGAATCCATTGCATCCATTTGAATCAATTGCATCCATTGCATTTATTGCATCCATTTGTATACATTGCATCCATTGCATACATTGCATTGTGGCGAGATATGCATAAGTACTATAGTTGTAAGAGCGAGATAATGTAACGTGTTAGTCCTAAGAGCCAGTAATAAACCGAACGTGAAGAAATAAGGTTGTTTTCCTATACAGTGCTAGGGCTCCCCTTCCCCCACTTCAGATGGCGACCTTGCCAAGCGCGATTGACTGACTAAGGACTTTTGCAACAAAGAAAAGTCATGATGCAATCGCGACTCGACTTTCGTGTGACGGTGTTTCGTCTTGTTCCTTTTCAAGTGTGCAAACTAATAAATTGCAAAAATGGGAAAGGAGTGCTCCAAATGTGTGTGCGACAATAAGGAGGTTATAGTAAACCAGCACGGCAGCACAAACGATTCCGGGACCGAGATAGTGGCTCATACGAGCATCAACAACATACTTCTGTCGGTGGTGCTTGCTGTATGTGGCGCAGGATTACTCTATATCATATACAGAAAGTATAATAACTGCCACAGGAAGCTCGTCTTTGGCAAAACATGTGAACTACCCTGTAGAGTAAGAAGTACAGTTGAACCATTGTATAACCCTAGTAATTATAGTTTAGAATTAAGGTATCGTTTACAAACGGCACACAAAGATGCGCGTGAAAACTTGATAAAGTGTAAACAACTTAGGAAGTGTACTTACGACGAAAAAGTGAACACAGTGAAAAAGACGATCTCGTGTTAGTGAAAAGTGAAACCGGTAACAAACTCGACACGTTATACAAAGGTCCGTACAAAGTTATTAGATTAGAAAATCCTAATGTTGTAATCTCTATCAATGGAAAAGAGGACACTGTCCATATTAATAGAACTAAGTTGTTTATTAAGGACACTTAATGTGTACCGCAGTGCTTGTATTTCTGTTATGTTATGTAATACTATCATAAGTGTAAGAACTGTAAGTTCTTAAGTAATATGTCATGAAAATAAAAACAACTAAATGATGTTTTAAACAAACTTTATTGAATAAGATATACCTTGGCGTTATATTGTTTATATACAAAAAAAAATATTTTATCATATTATTTTTCTTTTTTTGGCAACCCCGGTGGTGTGGCGAGATATGCATAAGTACTATAGTTGTAAGAGCGAGATAATGTAACGTGTTAGTCCTAAGAGCCAGTAATAAACCGAACGTGAAGAAATAAGGTTGTTTTCCTATACAGTGCTAGGGCTCCCCTTCCCCCACTTCAGAGCATCCATTGCATCCATTGCATCCATTGCATCCATTGCATCCATTGCAGCCATTGCATCCATTGCATCTATTTGTATCCATTGCATCCATTTGAATCAATTGCATCCATTGCATCCATTTGCATCCATTGCATCCATTTGAATCAATTGCATCCATTGCATTCTTTGCATCCATTTGTATTCATTGCATCCATTGTATCCATTGCATCCATTTGAATCAATTGCATCCATTTCATTGATTTGTATCAATTGCATCCATTTGAATCAATTGCATCCATTGCATCCATTTGTATCCATTGCATCCATTGCATCCATTGCTTCCATTTGAATCCATTGCATCTATTTGTATCCATTTCGTTGATTTGTATCCATTGCATCCATTTGAATCAATTGCATCCATTTCGTTGATTTGTATCAATTGCATCCATTTGAATCAATTGCATCCATTGCATCCATTTGTATCCATTGCATCCATTGCATCCATTGCTTCCATTTGAGTCCATTGGTTCTATTTGTATCCATTGCTTCCATTGCATCCATTGCATACATTTGAATCAAATACATCCATTGCATCCATTGCATCCATTTGTATCCATTGCATCCATTTGAATCAATTGCATCCATTGCATCCATTTGAATCATTTGCATCCACTGCATCCATTGCATATTGCATCCATTTGAATCATTTGCATTCATTGCATCCATTTGAATCAATAGCATCCATTGCATCCATTTGAATCCATTGTATCCATTTGAATCAATTGCATCCATTGCATCCGTGTGATTCAAATACATCCATTGCATCCATTGCATCCATTTGTATCCATTGTATCCATTTGAATCCATTGCATCAATTTCAATAAATTGCATCCATTCCATCCATTGCATCCATTTGTATCCATTGCAACCTTTGCATCAAGTTCATTCATTTGAATTAAAAACATCCATTGCATCCATTGCATCCATTTGTATTCATTGCATCCATTTGAATCAATTGCATCCATTGCATCCATTTGAATCAAATACATCCATTGCATCCATTGCATCCATTGCATCCATTGCAGCCATTGCAGCCATTGTATCCATCGCATCCATTTGAATCAATTGCATCCATTGTATCCATTTGTATTCATTGCATCCATTGCATCCATTTGTATCCATTGCATCTATTTGAATCAATTGCATCCATTGCATCCATTTGAATCAATAGCATCCATTGCATCCATTTAAATCCATTGCATCCATTTGAATCAGTTGCATCCATTGCATCCATGTAATTCAAATACATTCATTGCATCCATTGCATCCATTTGTATCCATTGTATCCATTTGAATCCATTGCATCCATTTCAATCAATTGCATCCATTCCATCCATTGCATCCATTTGTATCCATTGCAACCTTTGCATCCAGTGCATCCATTTGAATTAAAAACATCCATTGCATCCATTTGTATTCATTGCATCCATTTAAATCAATTGCATCCATTGCATCCATTTGAATCAATTGCATCCATTGCAGCCATTGTATCCATTGCATCCATTTGAAACAATTGCATCCATTGCATCCATTGCATCCATTGAATCCATTTGTATCCATTGCATCCATTGCATCCATTTGAATCAAATACATCCATTGCATCCATTGCATCCATTGCATCCATTGCAGCCATTGCATCCATTGCATCGATTTAAATCAAATACATCCATTGCATCCATTTGTATCTATTGCATCCATTTGAATCAATTGCATCCATTGCATCCATTTGAATCATTTGCATCTATTGCATCCATTTGAATCCATTGCATCCATTTGAATCAATTGCATCCATTGCATTTATTGCATCCATTTGTATACATTGCATCCATTGCATACATTGCATCCATTGCATCCATTGCATCCATTGCATCCATTGCATCCATTGCAGCCATTGCATCCATTGCATCTATTTGTATCCATTGCATCTATTTGAATCAATTGCATCCATTGCATCCATTTGCATCCATTGCATCCATTTGAATCAATTGCATCCATTGCATTCTTTGCATCCATTTGTATTCATTGCATCCATTGCATCCATTTGTATCCATTGCATCCATTTGAATCAATTGCATCCATTTCATTGATTTGTATCAATTGCATCCATTTGAATCAATTGCATCCATTGCATCCATTTGTATCCATTGCATCCATTGCATCCATTGCTTCCATTTGAATCCATTGCATCTATTTGTATCCATTTTGTTGATTTGTATCCATTGCATCCATTTGAATCAATTGCATCCATTTCGTTGATTTGTATCAATTGCATCCATTTGAATCAATTGCATCCATTGCATCCATTTGTATCCATTGCATCCATTTGAATCAATTGTTTCCATTGCATCCATTTGAATCCATTGCATCCATTTGAATCAATTGCATCCATTGCATTCATTGCATCCATTTGTATCCATTGCATCCATTGCATCCATTGCATCCATTGCATCCATTGCATCCATTGCATCCATTGCATCCATTTGTATCCATTGCATCCATTTAAATCAAATACATCCATTGCATCCATTTGTATCCATTGCATCCATTTGAATCAATTGCTATTGCATCCATTTGAATTAATTGCATCTTTATGAATCAAATGCATCTATTGCATCCATTTGAATCAATTGCATCCATTGCATCCATTTAAATCATTTGCATCCATTGCATCCATTTCATCCATTGCATCCATTGCATCCATTTGTATCCATTGTATCCATTTGAATCCATTGCATCCATTTGAATCAATTGCATCAATTGCATCCATTTGAATCATTTGCATCTATTGCATCCATTGAGGCCATTGCATTCATTGCATCCATTTGAATCAATTGCATCTATTCCATCCATTCCATCCATTTGTATCCATTGCATCCATTGCATCCATTGCATCCATTTGTATTAATTGCATTCATTTGAATCAATTGCATCCATTGCATCCATTTGAATCAATTGCATCCATTGAATAATTGTATCCATTGCATCCATTTGAATCAATTGCATCCATTGTATCCATTTGTATTCATTGCATCCATTGCATCCATTTGTATCCATTGCATCTATTTGAATCAATTGCATCCATTGCATCCATTTGAATCAATAGCATCCATTGCATCCATTTGAATCCATTGCATCCATTTGAATCAATTGCATCCATTGCATCCATGTAATTCAAATACATCCATTGCATCCATTGCATCCATTTGTATCCATTGTATCCATTTGAATCCATTGCATCCATTTCAATCAATTGCATCCATTCCATCCATTGCATCCATTTGTATCCATTGCAACCTTTGCATCCAGTGCATCCATTTGAATTAAAAACATCCATTGCATCCATTTGTATTCATTGCATCCATTTGAATCAATTGCATCCATTGCATCCATTTGAATCAATTGCATCCATTGCAGCCATTGTATCCATTGCATCCATTTGAATCAATTGCATCCATTGCATCCATTGCATCCATTGAATCCATTTGTATCCATTGCATCGATTGCATCCATTTGAATCAAATACATCCATTGCATCCATTGCATCCATTGCATCCATTGCAGCCATTGTATCCATTGCATACATTTGAATCAAATACATCCATTGCATCCATTGCATCCATTTGTATCCATTGCATCCATTTGAATCAATTGCATCCATTGCATCCATTTGAATCATTTGCATCCATTGCATCCATTTGAAAAAATTGCATCCATTGCATCCATTGCATCCATTGCATCCATTGCATCCATTGCAGCCAGTGCATCTATTGCATCGATTTGAATCAAATACATCCATTGCATCCATTTGTATCTATTGCATCCATTTGAATCAATTGCATCCATTGCATCCATTTGAATCATATGCATCTATTGCATCCATTTGATTCCATTGCATCCATTTGAATCAATTGCATCCATTGCATTCATTGCATCCATTTGTATACATTGCATCCATTGCATACATTGCATCCATTGCATCCATTGCATCCATTGCATCCATTGCATCCATTGCAGCCATAGCATCCATTGCATCTATTTGTATCCATTGCATCCATTTGAATCAATTGCATCCATTGCATCCATTTGAATCCATTGCATCCATTTGAATCAATTGCATCCATTGCATTCATTGCATCCATTTGTATCCATTGCATCCATTGCATCTATTGTATCCATTGCATCCATTTAAATCAATTGCATCCATTGCATCCATTTGAATCCATTGCATCCATTGCATCCATTGCATCCATTGCAGCCATTGCATCCATTGCATCCATTTCAATCAATTGCATCCATTGCATCCATTGTATTCATTTGAATCAATTGCATCTATTGCATCAAATTAAAGCATATGCATCCATTGCATCCTTTGCATCCATTTGAATCAATTGCATCCATTGCATCCATTTGTATCCATTGCATTTATTTGTATCAATTGCATCCATTGCATCCATTTGAATAAATTGCATTCATTGCATCCATTTGAATCAATTGCATCCATTCCATCCTTTGCATCCATTTGTATCCATTGCATCCATTGCATCCATTTGTATCCATTGCATCCATTGCATCCATTTGAATCAATTGTATCCATTGCATCCATTTGAATCAATTGCATCCATTGCATCCATTGCATCCATTTGTATCCATTGCATCCATTTAAATCAAATACATCCATTGCATCCATTTGTATCCATTGCATCCATTTGAATCAATTGCTATTGCATCCATTTAAATTAATTGCATCTTTATGAATCCAATGCATCTATTGCATCCATTTGAATCAATTGCATCCATTGCATCCATTTGAATCATTTGCATCCATTGCATCCATTGCATCCATTGCATCCATTGCATCCATTTGTATCCATTGTATCCATTTGAATCCATTGCATCTATTTGAATCAATTGCATCAATTGCATCCATTTGAATCATTTGCATCCATTGCATCCATTGCATCCATTGCATCCATTGCAGCCATTGCATCCATTGCATCCATTTGAATCAAATGCATCTATTCCATCCATTCCATCCATTTGTATCCATTGCATCCTTTGCATCCAGTGCATCCATTTGAATCAAAAACATCCATTGCATCCATTGCAGCCATTTGTATTAATTGCATCCATTTGAATCAATTGCATCCATTGCATCCATTTGAATCAATTGCATCCATTGCAGCCATTGTATCCATTGCATCCATTTGAATCAATTGCATCCATTACATCCATTGCATCCATTGAATCCATTTGTATCCATTGCATCCATTGCATCCATTGCATCCATTTGAATCAAATACATCCATTGCATCCATTGGATCCATTGCATCCATTGCAGCCATTGCAGCCATTGTATCCATTGCATCCATTTGAATCAATTGCATCCATTGCATCCATTTGTGTTCATTGCATCCATTGCATCCATTTGTATCCATTGCATCCATTTGAATCAATTGCATCCATTTCATTGATTTGTATCAATTGCATCCATTTGAATCAATTGCATCCATTGCATCCATTTGTATCCATTGCATCCATTGCATCCATTGCTTCCATTTGAATCCATTGCATCTATTTGTATCCATTGCTTCCATTGCATCCATTGCATACATTTGAATCAAATACATCCATTGCATCCATTGCATCCATTTGTATCCATTGCATCCATTTGAATCAATTGCATCCATTGCATCCATTTGAATCATTTGCATCCATTGCATCCATTTGAATCATTTGCATCCATTGCATCCATTTGAATCATTTGCATCCATTGCATCCATTGCATCCATTGCATCCATTGCCTCCATTGCATCCATTGCATCCATTGCATCCATTGCATCCATTGCATCCATTGCATCCATTGCAGCCATTGCAACCATTGCATCGATTTGAATCAAATACATCCATTGCATCCATTTGTATCTATTGCATCCATTTGAATCAATTGCATCCATTGCATCCATTTGAATCATTTGCATCCATTGCATCCATTTGAATCCATTGCATCCATTTAAATCAACTGCATCCATTGCATTCATTTCATCCATTTGTATACATTGCATCCATTGCATCCATTGCATCCATTGCATCCATTGCAGCTATTGCATCCATTGCATCTATTTGTATCCATTGCATCCATTTAAATCAATTGCATCCATTGCATCCATTTGAATCCATTGCATCCATTTGAATCAATTGCATCCATTGCATTCACGACATCCATTTGTATCCATTGCATCCATTGCATCTATTGTATCCATTGCATCCATTTAAATCAATTGCATCCATTGCATCCATTTGAATCCATTGCATCCATTGCATCCATTGCATCCATTGCAGCCATTGCATCCATTGCATCCATTTGAATCAATTGCATCCATTGCATCCATTGTATCCATTTGTATCAATTGCATCCATTGCAGCCATTGCATCCATTGCATCCATTTTAATCAAATACATTCATTGCATCCATTTGTATCCATTGCATCCATTTGAATCAATTGCATCCATTGCATCCAATGCATCCATTTTTATCCATTGCATTCATTTAAATGCAATGCATCCATCCATTGCATCCATTGCATCCATTTGTATCCATTGCATCCATTGCAGCCATTGCATCCATTGCATCCATTTGAATCAAATACATCTATTGCATCCATTTGTATCCATTGCATCTATTTGAATCAATTGCATCTATGGCATCCATTTGAATTAATTGCATCCATTTGAATCAAATGCATCCATTGCATCTATTTGAATAAATTGCATCCATTGCATTTATTTGAATCATTTGCATCCATTGCATCCATTGCATCCATTGTATCCATTGCATCCATTGCATCCATTGCATCCATTTGAATCCATTGTATCCATTTGTATCCATTGCTTCCATTGCATCCATTGCATCCATTTGAATCAAATACATCGATTGCATTCATTGCATCCATTTGTATCCATTTCATCCATTGCTTCCATTTAAATCAATTGCATCCATTGCATCCATTACATCCATTGCAGCCATTGCATCCATTGCATCTATTTGAATCAAATACATCCATTGCATCCATTGCATCTATTTGTATCCATTGCATCCATTTGAATCAATTGCATCCATTGCATCCATATTATGCAATTGCATCCATTGCATTAATTGCATCCTATTATACCCATTGAATCCATTTGAATCAATGGCATCCATTGCATCCATTGCATCCATTTGTATCCATTGCATCCATTGCATCCATTGCTTCCATTTGAGTCCATTGGTTCTATTTGTATCCATTGCTTCCATTGCATCCATTGCATACATTTGAATCAAATACATCCATTGCATCCATTGCATCCATTTGTATTCATTGCATCCATTTGAATCAATTGCATCCATTGCATCCATTTGAATCATTTGCATCCACTGCATCCATTGCATATTGCATCCATTTGAATCATTTGCATCCATTGCATCCATTTGAATCAATAGCATCCATTGCATCCATTTGAATCCATTGTATCCATTTGAATCAATTGCATCCATTGCATCCATGTGATTCAAATACATCCATTGCATCCATTGCATCCATTTGTATCCATTGTATCCATTTGAATCAAATACATCCATTGCATCCATTTGTATCTATTGCATCCATTTGAATCAATTGCATCCATTGCATCCATTTGAATCAATTGCATCCATTGCATCCATTACATCCATTGTATCCATTGCATCCATTGCATCCATTGCATCCATTGCATCCATTTGAATCCATTGCATCCATTTGTATCCATTGCTTCCATTGCATCCATTGCATCCATTGCATCCATTGCATCCATTTGAATCAAATACATCGATTGCATTCATTGCATCCATTTGTATCCATTTCATCCATTGCATCCATTGCATCCATTTGAATCAAATACATCCATTGCATCCATTGCATCCATTTGTATCCATTGCATCCATGGCATTGATTTGTATCCATTGCATCTATTACATCCATTGCATCCATTGCATCCATTTGAATCTATTGCATCCATTTGTATCCATTGCTTCCATTGCATCCATTGCATCCATTTGAATCAAATACATCTATTGCATCCATTGCATCCATTTGAATCAATTGCATCCATTGCATCCATGTAATTCAAATACATTCATTGCATCCATTGCATCCATTTGTATCCATTGTATCCATTTGAATCCATTGCATCCATTTCAATCAATTGCATCCATTCCATCCATTGCATCCATTTGTATCCATTGCAACCTTTGCATCCAGTGCATCCATTTGAATTAAAAACATCCATTGCATCCATTTGTATTAATTGCATCCATTTAAATCAATTGCATCCATTGCATCCATTTGAATCCATTGCATCCATTTGAATCAATTGCATCCATTGCATTTATTTCATCCATTTGTATACATTGCATCCATTGCATCCATTGCATCCATTGCATCCATTGCATCCATTGCAGCCATTGCATCCATTGCATCCATTGCATCCATTGCAGCCATTGCATCCATTGCATCTATTTGTATCCATTGCATCCATTTGAATCAATTGCATCCATTGCATCCATTTGCATCCATTGCATCCATTTGAATCAATTGCATCCATTGCATTCTTTGCATCCATTTGTATTCATTGCATCCATTGCATCCATTTGTATCCATTGCATCCATTTGAATCAATTGCATCCATTTCATTGATTTGTATCAATTGCATCCATTTGAATCAATTGCATCCATTGCATCCATTTGTATCCATTGCATCCATTGCATCCATTGCTTCCATTTGAATCCATTGCATCTATTTGTATCCATTTCGTTGATTTGTATCCATTGCATCCATTTGAATCAATTGCATCCATTTCGTTGATTTGTATCAATTGCATCCATTTGAATCAATTGCATCCATTGCATCCATTTGTATCCATTGCATCCATTGCATCCATTGCTTCCATTTGAGTCCATTGGTTCTATTTGTATCCATTGCTTCCATTGCATCCATTGCATACATTTGAATCAAATACATCCATTGCATCCATTGCATCCATTTGTATCCATTGCATCCATTTGAATCAATTGCATCCATTGCATCCATTTGAATCATTTGCATCCACTGCATCCATTGCATATTGCATCCATTTGAATTATTTGCATTCATTGCATCCATTTGAATCAATAGCATCCATTGCATCCATTTGAATCCATTGTATCCATTTGAATCAATTGCATCCATTGCATCCATGTGATTCAAATACATCCGTTGCATCCATTGCATCCATTTGTATCCATTGTATCTATTTGAATCCATTGCATCAATTTCAATCAATTGCATCCATTCCATCCATTGCATCCATTTGTATCCATTGCAACCTTTGCATCCAGTTCATTCATTTGAATTAAAAACATCCATTGCATCCATTGCATCCATTTGTATTCATTGCATCCATTTGAATCAATTGCATCCATTGCATCCATTTGAATCAAATACATCCATTGCATCCATTGCATCCATTGCATCCATTGCAGCCATTGCAGCCATTGTATCCATCGCATCCATTTGAATCAATTGCATCCATTGTATCCATTTGTATTCATTGCATCCATTGCATCCATTTGTATCCATTGCATCTATTTGAATCAATTGCATCCATTGCATCCATTTGAATCAATAGCATCCATTGCAGCCATTGTATCCATTGCATCCATTTGAATCAATTGCATCCATTGCATCCATTTGTATTCATTGCATCCATTGCATCTATTTGTATCCATTGCATCCATTTGAATCAATTGCATCTATTTCATTGATTTGTATCAATTGCATCCATTTGAATCAATTGCATCCATTGTATCCATTTGTATCCATTGCATCCATTGCATCCATTGCTTCCATTTGAATCCATTGCATCTATTTGTATCCATTGCTTCCATTGCATCCATTGCATACATTTGAATCAAATACATCCATTGCATCCATTGCATCCATTTGTATCCATTGCATCCATTTGAATCATTTGCATCCATTGCATCCATGTAATTCAAATACATTCATTGCATCCATTGCATCCATTTGTATCCATTGTATCCATTTGAATCCATTGCATCCATTTCAATCAATTGCATCCATTCCATCCATTGCATCCATTTGTATCCATTGCAACCTTTGCATCCAGTGCATCCATTTGAATTAAAAACATCCATTGCATCCATTTGTATTCATTGCATCCATTTAAATCAATTGCATCCATTGCATCCATTTGAATCAATTGCATCCATTGCAGCCATTGTATCCATTGCATCCATTTGAAACAATTGCATCCATTGCATCCATTGCATCCATTGAATCCATTTGTATCCATTGCATCCATTGCATCCATTTGAATCAAATACATCCATTGCATCCATTGCATCCATTGCAGCCATTGCATCCATTACATCGATTTAAATCAAATACATCCATTGCATCCATTTGTATCTATTGCATCCATTTGAATCAATTGCATCCATTGCATCCATTTGAATCATTTGCATCTATTGCATCCATTTGAATCCATTGCATCCATTTGAATCAATTGCATCCATTGCATTTATTGCATCCATTTGTATACATTGCATCCATTGCATACATTGCATCCATTGCATCCATTGCATCCATTGCATCCATTGCATCCATTGCAGCCATTGCATCTATTGCATCTATTTGTATCCATTGCATCCATTTGAATCAATTGCATCCATTGCATCCATTTGCATCCATTGCATCCATTTGAATCAATTGCATCCATTGCATTCTTTGCATCCATTTGTATTCATTGCATCCATTGCATCCATTTGTATCCATTGCATCCATTTGAATCAATTGCATCCATTTCATTGATTTGTATCAATTGCATCCATTTGAATCAATTGCATCCATTGCATCCATTTGTATCCATTGCATCCATTGCATCCATTGCTTCCATTTGAATCCATTGCATCTATTTGTATCCATTTCGTTGATTTGTATCCATTGCATCCATTTGAATCAATTGCATCCATTTCGTTGATTTGTATCAATTGCATCCATTTGAATCAATTGCATCCATTGCATCCATTTGTATCCATTGCATCCATTTGAATCAATTGTTTCCATTGCATCCATTTGAATCCATTGCATCCATTAAAATCAATTGCATCCATTGCATTCATTGCATCCATTTGTATCCATTGCATCCATTGCATCCATTACATCCATTGCATCCATTGCATCCATTTGTATCCATTGCATCCATTTAAATCAAATACATCCATTGCATCCATTTGTATCCATTGCATCCATTTGAATTAATTGCTATTGCATCCATTTGAATTAATTGCATCTTTATGAATCAAATGCATCTATTGCATCAATTTGAATCAATTGCATCCATTGCATCCATTTAAATCATTTGCATCCATTGCATCCATTTCATCCATTGCATCCATTGCATCCATTTGTATCCATTGTATCCATTTGAATCCATTGCATCCATTTGAATCAATTGCATCAATTGCATCCATTTGAATCATTTGCATCCATTGCATCCATTGCATCCATTGAGGCCATTGCATCCATCGCATCCATTTGAATCAATTGCATCTATTCCATCCATTCCATCCATTTGTATCCATTGCATCCATTGCATCCATTGCATCCATTTGTATTAATTGCATTCATTTGAATCAATTGCATCCATTGCATCCATTTGAATCAATTGCATCCATTGCAGCCATTGTATCCATTGCATCCATTTGAATCAATTGCATCCATTGTATCCATTTGTATTCATTGCATTCATTGCATCCATTTGTATCCATTGCATCTATTTGAATCAATTGCATCCATTGCATCCATTTGAATCAATAGCATCCATTGCATCCATTTGAATCCATTGCATCCATTTGAATCAATTGCATCCATTGCATCCATGTAATTCAAATACATCCATTGCATCCATTGCATCCATTTGTATCCATTGTATCCATTGTATCCATTTGAATCCATTGCATCCATTTTAATCAATTGCATCCATTCCATCCATTGCATCCATTTGTATCCATTGCAACCTTTGCATCCAGTGCATCCATTTGAATTAAAAACATCCATTGCATCCATTTGTATTCATTGCATCCATTTGAATCAATTGCATCCATTGCATCCATTTGAATCAATTGCATCCATTGCAGCCATTGTATCCATAGCATCCATTTGAATCAATTGCATCCATTGCATCCATTGCATCCATTGAATCCATTTGTATCCATTGCATCGATTGCATCCATTTGAATCAAATACATCCATTGCATCCATTGCATCCATTGCATCCATTGCAGCCATTGTATCCATTGCATACATTTGAATCAAATACATCCATTGCATCCATTGCATCCATTTGTATCCATTGCATCCATTTGAATCAATTGCATCCATTGCATCCATTTGAATCATTTGCATCCATTGCATCCATTTGAAAAAATTGCATCCATTGCATCCATTGCATCCATTGCATCCATTGCATCCATTGCATCCATTGCAGCCAGTGCATCTATTGCATCGATTTGAATCAAATACATCCATTGCATCCATTTGTATCTATTGCATCCATTTGAATCAATTGCATCCATTGCATCCATTTGAATCATTCGCATCTATTGCATCCATTTGATTCCATTGCATCCATTTGAATCAATTGCATCCATTGCATTCATTGCATCCATTTGTATACATTGCATCCATTGCATACATTGCATCCATTGCATCCATTGCATCCATTGCATCCATTGCATCCATTGCAGCCATAGCATCCATTGCATCTATTTGTATCCATTGCATCCATTTGAATCAATTGCATCCATTGCATCCATTTGAATCCATTGCATCCATTTGAATCAATTGCATCCATTGCAGTCATTGCATCCATTTGTATCCATTGCATCCATTGCATCTATTGTATCCATTGCATCCATTTAAATCAATTGCATCCATTGCATCCATTTGAATACATTGCATCCATTGCATCCATTGCAGCCTTTGCATCCATTGCATCCATTTGAATCAATTGCATCCATTGCATCCATTGTATTCATTTGAATCAATTGCATCTATTGCATCAAATTAAATCATATGCATCCATTGCATCCTTTGCATCCATTTGAATCAATTGCATCCATTGCATCCATTTGTATCCATTGCATTTATTTGTATCAATTGCATCCATTGCATCCATTTGAATAAATTGCATTCATTGCATCCATTTGAATCAATTGCATCCATTCCATCCTTTGCATCCATTTGTATCCATTGCATCCATTGCATCCATTTGTATCCATTGCATCCATTGCATCCATTTGAATCAATTGTATCCATTGCATCCATTTGAATCAATTGCATCCATTGCATCCATTGCATCCATTTGTATCCATTGCATCCATTTAAATCAAATACATCCATTGCATCCATTTGTATCCATTGCATCCATTTGAATCAATTGCTATTGCATCCATTTAAATTAATTGCATCTTTATGAATCCAATGCATCTATTGCATCCATTTGAATCAATTGCATCCATTGCATCCATTTGAATCATTTGCATCCATTGCATCCATTGCATCCATTGCATACATTGCATCCATTTGTATCCATTGTATCCATTTGAATCTATTGCATCTATTTGAATCAATTGCATCAATTGCATCCATTTGAATCATTTGCATCCATTGCATCCATTGCATCCATTGCAGCCATTGCATCCATTGCATCCATTTGAATCAAATGCATCTATTCCATCCATTCCATCCATTTGTATCCATTGCATCCTTTGCATCCAGTGCATCCATTTGAATCAAAAACATCCATTGCATCCATTGCATCCATTTGTATTAATTGCATCCATTTGAATCAATTGCATCCATTGCATCCATTTGAATCAATTGCATCCATTGCAGCCATTGTATCCATTGCATCCATTTGAATCAATTGCATCCATTGCATCCATTGCATCCATTGAATCCATTTGTATCCATTGCATCCATTGCATCCATTGCATCCATTTGAATCAAATACATCCATTGCATCCATTGCATCCATTGCATCCATTGCAGCCATTGCAGCCATTGTATCCATTGCATCCATTTGAATCAATTGCATCCATTGCATCCATTTGTGTTCATTGCATCCATTGCATCCATTTGTATCCATTGCATCCATTTGAATCAATTGCATCCATTTCATTGATTTGTATCAATTGCATCCATTTGAATCAATTGCATCCATTGCATCCATTTGTATCCATTGCATCCATTGCATCCATTGCTTCCATTTGAATCCATTGCATCTATTTGTATCCATTGCTTCCATTGCATCCATTGCATACATTTGAATCAAATACATCCATTGCATCCATTGCATCCATTTGTATCCATTGCATCCATTTGAATCAATTGCATCCATTGCATCCATTTGAATCATTTGCATCCATTGCATCCATTTGAATCATTTGCATCCATTGCATTCATTTGAATCATTTGCATCCATTGCATCCATTGCATCCATTGCATCCATTGCCTCCATTGCATCCATTGCATCCATTGCATCCATTGCATCCATTGCATCCATTGCATCCATTGCAGCCATTGCAACCATTGCATCGATTTGAATCAAATACATCCATTGCATCCATTTGTATCTATTGCATTCATTTGAATCAATTGCATCCATTGCATCCATTTGAATCATTTGCATCCATTGCATCCATTTGAATCCATTGCATCCATTTAAATCAACTGCATCCATTGCATCCATTGCATCCATTGCAGCTATTGCATCCATTGCATCTATTTGTATCCATTGCATCCATTTAAATCAATTGCATCCATTGCATCCATTTGAATCCATTGCATCCATTTGAATCAATTGCATCCATTGCATTCATTGCATCCATTTGTATCCATTGCATCCATTGCATCTATTGTATCCATTGCATCCATTTAAATCAATTGCATCCATTGCATCCATTTGAATCCATTGCATCCATTGCATCCATTGCATCCATTGCAGCCATTGCATCCATAGCATCCATTTGAATCAATTGCATCCATTGCATCCATTGTATCCATTTGTATCAATTGCATCCATTGCAGCCATTGCATCCATTGCATCCATTTGAATCAAATACATTCATTGCATCCATTTGTATCCATTGCATCCATTTGAATCAATTGCATCCATTGCATCCAATGCATCCATTTTTATCCATTGCATTCATTTAAATGCAATGCATCCATCCATTGCATCCATTGCATCCATTTGTATCCTTTGCATCCATTGCAGCCATTGCATCCATTGCATCCATTTGAATCAAATACATCCATTGCATCCATTTGTATCCATTGCATCTATTTGAATCAATTGCATCTATGGCATCCATTTGAATTAATTGCATCCATTTGAATCAAATGCATCCATTGCATCTATTTGAATAAATTGCATCCATTGCATTTATTTGAATCATTTGCATCCATTGCATCCATTGCATCCATTGTATCCATTGCATCCATTGCATCCATTGCATCCATTTGAATCCATTGTATCCATTTGTATCCATTGCTTCCATTGCATCCATTGCATCCATTTGAATCAAATACATCGATTGCATTCATTGCATCCATTTGTATCCATTTCATCCATTGCTTCCATTTAAATCAATTGCATCCATTGCATCCATTACATCCATTGCAGCCATTGCATCCATTGCATCTATTTGAATCAAATACATCCATTGCATCCATTGCATCTATTTGTATCCATTGCATCCATTTAAATGAATTGCATCCATTGCATCCATATTATGCAATTGCATCCATTCCATTAATTGCATCCTATTATACCCATTGAATCCATTTGAATCAATGGCATCCATTGCATCCATTGCATCCATTTGTATCCATTGCATCTATTTAAATCAAATACATCCATTGCATCCATTGCATCCATTTGTATCCATTGCATCCATTTAATTCAAATACATCCATTGCATCCATTTGTATCCATTGCATCTATTTGAATCATTTGCATCCATTGCATCCATTGCATCCATTGCGTCCATTGCAGCCATAGCATCCATTGCATCCATTTGAATCAAATACATCCATTGCATCCATTGCATCCATTTGTATCCATTGCATCCATGGCATTGATTTGTATCCATTGCATCTATTACATCCATTGCATCCATTGCATCCATTTGAATCTATTGCATCCATTTGTATCCATTGCTTCCATTGCATCCATTGCATCCATTTGAATCAAATACATCTATTGCATCCATTGCATCCATTTGCATCCATTGCATCCATTGCCTCCATTTGTATCCATTGCATCCTTTGCATCCAGTGCATCCATTTGAATCAAAAACATCCATTGCATCCATTGCATCCATTTGTATTCATTGAATCCTTTTGAATCAATTGCATCCATTGCAGCCATTGTTTCCATTGCATGCATTTGAATCAATTGCATCCATTGCATCCATTGCATCCATTGCATCCATTTGCATCCATTGCATCCATTTGTATCCATTGCATCCATTTGAATCAATTGCATTCATTTCGTTGATTTGTATCAATTGCATCCATTTGAATCAATTGCATCCATTGCATCCATTTGTATCCATTGCATCCATTGCATCCATTGCTTCCATTTGAATCCATTGGTTCTATTTGTATCCATTGCTTCCATTGCATCCATTGCATACATTTGAGTCAAATACATCCATTGCATCCATTGCATCCATTTGTATCCATTGCATCCATTTGAATCAATTGCATCCATTGCATCCATTTTAATTATTTGCATCCATTGCATCCATTGCATCCATTTGAATAAATTGCATCCATTGCATCCATTTGAATCATTTGCATCCATTGCATCCATTGCATCCATTGCATTCATTGCATCCATTGCATCTATTGCAGCCATTGCATCCATTGCATCCATTTGTATCCATTGCATCCATTTGAATCAATTGCATCCATTGCATCCATGTGATTCAAATACATCCATTGCATCCATTGCATCCATTTGTATCCATTGTATCCATTTGAATCCATTGCATCCATTTCAATCAATTCTATCCATTCCATCCATTGCATCCATTTGTATCCATTGCAACCTTTGCACCCAGTTCATTCATTTGAATTAAAAACATCCATTGCATCCATTGCATCCATTTGTATTCATTGCATCCATTTGAATCAATTGCATCCATTGCATCCATTTGAATCAATTGCATCCATTGCAGCCATTGTATCCATTGCATCCATTTGAATCAATTGCATCCATTGCATCCATTGCATCCATTGAATCCATTTGTATCCATTGCATCCATTGCATCCATTGCATCCATTTGAATCAAATACATCCATTGCATCCATTGCATCCATTGCATCCATTGCAGCCATTGCAGCCATTGTATCCATTGCATCCATTTGAATCAATTGCATCCATTGTATCCATTTGTATTCATTGCATCCATTGCATCCATTTGTATCCATTGCATCTATTTGAATCAATTGCATCCATTGCATCCATTGCATCCATTGAATCCATTTGTATCCATTGCATCCATTGCATCCATTGCATCCATTGCATCCATTTGAATCAAATACATCCATTGCATCCATTGCATCCATTGCATCCATTGCAGCCATTGCAGCCATTGTATCCATTGCATCCATTTGAATCAATTGCATCCATTGTATCCATTTGCATCCATTGCATCCATTGCATCCATTTGAATCAAATACATCCATTGCATTCATTGCATCCATTGCATCCATTGCAGCCATTGCAGCCATTGTATCCATTGCATCCATTTCAATCAATTGCATCCATTCCATCCATTGCATCCATTTGTATCCATTGCAACCTTTGCATCCAGTGCATCCATTTGAATTAAAAACATCCATTGCATCCATTTGTATTCATTGCATCCATTTGAATCAATTGCATCCATTGCATCCATTTGAATCAATTGCATCCATTGCAGCCATTGTATCCATTGCATCCATTTGAATCAATTGCATCCATTGCATCCATTGCATCCATAGAATCCATTTGTATCCATTGCATCCATTGCATCCATTGCATCCATTTGAATCAATTGCATCCATTGCATCCATTTGAATCATTTGCATCCATTGCATCCATTGCATCCATTGCAGCCAGTGCATCTATTGCATCGATTTGAATCAATTACATCCATTGCATCCATTTGTATCTATTGCATCCATTTGAATCAATTGCATCCATTGCATCCATTTGAATCATTTGTATCTATTGCATCCATTTGAATCCATTGCATCCATTTAAATCAATTGCATCCATTGCATTCATTGCATCCATTTGTATACATTGCATCCATTGCATACATTGCATCCATTGCATCCATTGAATCAATTGCATCCATTGCATCCATTGCATCCATTGAATCCATTTGTATCCATTGCATCCATTGCATCCATTGCATCCATTTGAATCAAATACATCCATTGCATCCATTGCATCCATTGCATCCATTGCAGCCATTGCAGCCATTGTATCCATTGCATCCATTTGAATCAATTGCATCCATTGTATCCATTTGCATCCATTGCATCCATTGCATCCATTTGAATCAAATACATCCATTGCATCCATTGCATCCATTGCATCCATTGCATCCATTGCAGCCATTGCATCCATTGCATCGATTTAAATCAAATACATCCATTGCATCCATTTGTATCTATTGCATCCATTTGAATCAATTGCATCCATTGCATCTATTTGAATCATTTGCATCTATTGCATCCATTTGATTCCATTGCATCCATTTGAATCAATTGCATCCATTGCATTCATTGCATCCATTTGTATTTATTGCATCCATTGCATACATTGCATCCATTGCATCCATTGCATCCATTGCATCCATTGCATCCATTGCAGCCATAGCATCCATTGCATCTATTTGTATCCATTGCATCCATTTGAATCAATTGCATCCATTGCATCCATTTGAATCCATTGCATCCATTTGAATCAATTGCATCCATTGCAGTCATTGCATCCATTTGTATGTTTTTGAATCATTTGCATCTATTGCATCCATTTGAATCCATTGCATCCATTTGAATCAATTGCATCCATTGCATTTATTGCATCCATTTGTATACATTGCATCCATTGCATACATTGCATCCATTGCATCCATTGCATCCATTGCAGCCATTGCATCCATTGCATCTATTTGTATCCATTGCATCCATTTGAATCAATTGCATCCATTGCATCCATTTGCATCCATTGCATCCATTTGAATCAATTGCATCCATTGCATTCTTTGCATCCATTTGTATTCATTGCATCTATTGCATCCATTTGTATCCATTGCATCCATTTGAATCCATTGCATCCATTGCATCCATTTGTATCCATTGCATCCATTTGAATCAATTGCATCCATTGCATCCATTTGAATCATTTGCATCCATTGCATCCATTTGAAAAAATTGCATCCATTGCATCCATTGCAGCCATTGTATCCATTGCATACATTTGAATCAAATACATCCATTGCATCCATTGCATCCATTTGTATCCATTGCATCCATTTGAATCAATTGCATCCATTGCATCCATTTGAATCATTTGCATCCATTGCATCTATTTGAAAAAATTGCATCCATTGCATCCATTGCATCCATTGCATCCATTGCATCCATTGCAGCCAGTGCATCTATTGCATCGATTTGAATCAAATACATCCATTGCATCCATTTGTATCGATTGCATCCATTTGAATCAATTGCATCCATTGCATCCATTTGAATCATTTGCATCTATTGCATCCATTTGATTCCATTGCATCCATTTGAATCAATTGCATCCATTGCATTCATTGCATCCATTTGTATACATTGCATCCATTGCATACATTGCATCCATTGCATCCATTGCATCCATTGCATCCATTGCATCCATTGCAGCCATAGCATCCATTGCATCTATTTGTATCCATTGCATCCATTTGAATCAATTGCATCCATTGCATCCATTTGAATCCATTGCATCCATTTGAATCAATTGCATCCATTGCAGTCATTGCATCCATTTGTATCCATTGCATCCATTGCATCTATTGTATCCATTGCATCCATTTAAATCAATTGCATCCATTGCATCCATTTGAATCCATTGCATCCATTGCATCCATTGCATCCATTGCAGCCATTGCATCCATTGCATCCATTTGAATCAATTGCATCCATTGCATCCATTGTATTCATTTGAATCAATTGCATCTATTGCATCAAATTAAATCATATGCATCCATTGTATCCTTTGCATCCATTTGAATCAATTGCATCCATTGCATCCATTTGTATCCATTGCATTTATTTGTATCAATTGCATCCATTGCATCCATTTGAATAAATTGCATTCATTGCATCCATTTGAATCAATTGCATCCATTCCATCCTTTGCATCCATTTGTATCCATTGCATCCATTGCATCCATTTGTATCCATTGCATCCATTGCATCCATTTGAATCAATTGTATCCATTGCATCCATTTGAATCAATTGCATCCATTGCATCCATTGCATCCATTGCATCCATTTGTATCCATTGCATCCATTTAAATCAAATACATCCATTGCATCCATTTGTATCCATTGCATCCATTTGAATCAATTGCTATTGCATCCATTTAAATTAATTGCATCTTTATGAATCCAATGCATCTATTGCATCCATTTGAATCAATTGCATCCATTGCATCCATTTGAATCATTTGCATCCATTGCATCCATTGCATACATTGCATCCATTTGTATCCATTGTATCCATTTGAATCCATTGCATCTATTTGAATCAATTGCATCAATTGCATCCATTTGAATCATTTGCATCCATTGCATCCATTGCATCCATTGCAGCCATTGCATCCATTGCATCCATTTGAATCAAATGCATCTATTCCATCCATTCCATCCATTTGTATCCATTGCATCCTTTGCATCCAGTGCATCCATTTGAATCAAAAACATCCATTGCATCCATTGCATCCATTTGTATTAATTGCATCCATTTGAATCAATTGCATCCATTGCATCCATTTGAATCAATTGCATCCATTGCAGCCATTGTATCCATTGCATCCATTTGAATCAATTGCATCCATTGCATCCATTGCATCCATTGAATCCATTTGTATCCATTGCATCCATTGCATCCATTGCATCCATTTGAATCAAATACATCCATTGCATCCATTGCATCCATTGCATCCATTGCAGCCATTGCAGCCATTGTATCCATTGCATCCATTTGAATCAATTGCATCCATTGCATCCATTTGTGTTCATTGCATCCATTTGTATCCATTGCATCCATTTGAATCAATTGCATCCATTTCATTGATTTGTATCAATTGCATCCATTTGAATCAATTGCATCCATTGCATCCATTTGTATCCATTGCATCCATTGCATCCATTGCTTCCATTTGAATCCATTGCATTTATTTGTATCCATTGCTTCCATTGCATCCATTGCATACATTTGAATCAAATACATCCATTGCATCCATTGCATCCATTTGTATCCATTGCATCCATTTGAATCAATTGCATCCATTGCATCCATTTGAATCATTTGCATCCATTGCATCCATTTGAATCATTTGCATCCATTGCATCCATTTGAATCATTTGCATCCATTGCATCCATTGCATCCATTGCATCCATTGCCTCCATTGCATCCATTGCATCCATTGCATCCATTGCATCCATTGCATCCATTGCAGCCATTGCAACCATTGCATCGATTTGAATCAAATACATCCATTGCATCCATTTGTATCTATTGCATTCATTTGAATCAATTGCATCCATTGCATCCATTTGAATCATTTGCATCCATTGCATCCATTTGAATCCATTGCATCCATTTAAATCAACTGCATCCATTGCATTCATTTCATCCATTTGTATACATTGCATCCATTGCATCCATTGCATCCATTGCATCCATTGCATCCATTGCATCCATTGCAGCTATTGCATCCATTGCATCTATTTGTATCCATTGCATCCATTTAAATCAATTGCATCCATTGCATCCATTTGAATCCATTGCATCCATTTGAATCAATTGCATCCATTGCATTCATTGCATCCATTTGTATCCATTGCATCCATTGCATCTATTGTATCCATTGCATCCATTTAAATCAATTGCATCCATTGCATCCATTTGAATCCATTGCATCCATTGCATCCATTGCATCCATTGCAGCCATTGCATCCATTGCATCCATTTGAATCAATTGCATCCATTGCATCCATTGTATCCATTTGTATCAATTGCATCCATTGCAGCCATTGCATCCATTGCATCCATTTGAATCAAATACATTCATTGCATCCATTTGTATCCATTGCATCCATTTGAATCAATTGCATCCATTGCATCCAATGCATCCATTTTTATCCATTGCATTCATTTAAATGCAATGCATCCATCCATTGCATCCATTGCATCCATTTGTATCCTTTGCATCCATTGCAGCCATTACATCCATTGCATCCATTTGAATCAAATACATCCATTGCATCCATTTGTATCCATTGCATCTATTTGAATCAATTGCATCTATGGCATCCATTTGAATTAATTGCATCCATTTGAATCAAATGCATCCATTGCATCTATTTGAATAAATTGCATCCATTGCATTTATTTGAATCATTTGCATCCATTGCATCCATTGCATCCATTGTATCCATTGCATCCATTGCATCCATTGCATCCATTTGAATCCATTGTATCCATTTGTATCCATTGCTTCCATTGCATACATTGCATCCATTTGAATCAAATACATCGATTGCATTCATTGCATCCATTTGTATCCATTTCATCCATTGCTTCCATTTAAATCAATTGCATCCATTGCATCCATTACATCCATTGCAGCCATTGCATCCATTGCATCTATTTGAATCAAATACATCCATTGCATCCATTGCATCTATTTTTATCCATTGCATCCATTTGAATCAATTGCATCCATTGCATCCATATTATGCAATTGCATCCATTCCATTAATTGCATCCTATTATACCCATTGAATCCATTTGAATCAATGGCATCCATTGCATCCATTGCATCCATTTGTATCCATTGCATCTATTTAAATCAAATACATCCATTGCATCCATTGCATCCATTTGTATCCATTGCATCCATTTAATTCAAATACATCCATTGCATCCATTTGTATCCATTGCATCTATTTGAATCATTTGCATCCATTGCATCCATTGCATCCATTGCGTCCATTGCAGCCATAGCATCCATTGCATCCATTTGAATCAAATACATCCATTGCATCCATTTGTATCTATTGCATCCATTTGAATCAATTGCATCCATTGCATCCATTTGAATCAATTGCATCCATTGCATCCATTACATCCATTGTATCCATTGCATCCATTGCATCCATTGCATCCATTTGAATCCATTGCATCCATTTGTATCCATTGCTTCCATTGCATCCATTGCATCCATTGCATCCATTGCATCCATTTGAATCAAATACATCGATTGCATTCATTGCATCCATTTATATCCATTTCATCCATTGCATCCATTGCATCCATTTGAATCAAATACATCCATTGCATCCATTTGTATCCATTGCATCCATTTGAATCAATTGCTATTGCATCCATTTAAATTAATTGCATCTTTATGAATCCAATGCATCTATTGCATCCATTTGAATCAATTGCATCCATTGCATCCATTTGAATCATTTGCATCCATTGCATCCATTGCATCCATTGCATACATTGCATCCATTTGTATCCATTGTATCCATTTGAATCCATTGCATCTATTTGAATCAATTGCATCAATTGCATCCATTTGAATCATTTGCATCCATTGCATCCATTGCATCCATTGCAGCCATTGCATCCATTGCATCCATTTGAATCAAATGCATCTATTCCATCCATTCCATCCATTTGTATCCATTGCATCCTTTGCATCCAGTGCATCCATTTGAATCAAAAACATCCATTGCATCCATTGCATCCATTTGTATTAATTGCATCCATTTGAATCAATTGCATCCATTGCATCCATTTGAATCAATTGCATCCATTGCAGCCATTGTATCCATTGCATCCATTTGAATCAATTGCATCCATTGCATCCATTGCATCCATTGAATCCATTTGTATCCATTGCATCCATTGCATCCATTGCATCCATTTGAATCAAATACATCCATTGCATCCATTGCATCCATTGCATCCATTGCAGCCATTGCAGCCATTGTATCCATTGCATCCATTTGAATCAATTGCATCCATTGCATCCATTTGTGTTCATTGCATCCATTTGTATCCATTGCATCCATTTGAATCAATTGCATCCATTTCATTGATTTGTATCAATTGCATCCATTTGAATCAATTGCATCCATTGCATCCATTTGTATCCATTGCATCCATTGCATCCATTGCTTCCATTTGAATCCATTGCATCTATTTGTATCCATTGCTTCCATTGCATCCATTGCATACATTTGAATCAAATACATCCATTGCATCCATTGCATCCATTTGTATCCATTGCATCCATTTGAATCAATTGCATCCATTGCATCCATTTGAATCATTTGCATCCATTGCATCCATTTGAATCATTTGCATCCATTGCATCCATTTGAATCATTTGCATCCATTGCATCCATTGCATCCATTGCATCCATTGCCTCCATTGCATCCATTGCATCCATTGCATCCATTGCATCCATTGCATCCATTGCATCCATTGCAGCCATTGCAACCATTGCATCGATTTGAATCAAATACATCCATTGCATCCATTTGTATCTATTGCATTCATTTGAATCAATTGCATCCATTGCATCCATTTGAATCATTTGCATCCATTGCATCCATTTGAATCCATTGCATCCATTTAAATCAACTGCATCCATTGCATTCATTTCATCCATTTGTATACATTGCATCCATTGCATCCATTGCATCCATTGCATCCATTGCATCCATTGCATCCATTGCAGCTATTGCATCCATTGCATCTATTTGTATCCATTGCATCCATTTAAATCAATTGCATCCATTGCATCCATTTGAATCCATTGCATCCATTTGAATCAATTGCATCCATTGCATTCATTGCATCCATTTGTATCCATTGCATCCATTGCATCTATTGTATCCATTGCATCCATTTAAATCAATTGCATCCATTGCATCCATTTGAATCCATTGCATCCATTGCATCCATTGCATCCATTGCAGCCATTGCATCCATTGCATCCATTTGAATCAATTGCATCCATTGCATCCATTGTATCCATTTGTATCAATTGCATCCATTGCAGCCATTGCATCCATTGCATCCATTTGAATCAAATACATTCATTGCATCCATTTGTATCCATTGCATCCATTTGAATCAATTGCATCCATTGCATCCAATGCATCCATTTTTATCCATTGCATTCATTTAAATGCAATGCATCCATCCATTGCATCCATTGCATCCATTTGTATCCTTTGCATCCATTGCAGCCATTACATCCATTGCATCCATTTGAATCAAATACATCCATTGCATCCATTTGTATCCATTGCATCTATTTGAATCAATTGCATCTATGGCATCCATTTGAATTAATTGCATCCATTTGAATCAAATGCATCCATTGCATCTATTTGAATAAATTGCATCCATTGCATTTATTTGAATCATTTGCATCCATTGCATCCATTGCATCCATTGTATCCATTGCATCCATTGCATCCATTGCATCCATTTGAATCCATTGTATCCATTTGTATCCATTGCTTCCATTGCATCCATTGCATCCATTTGAATCAAATACATCGATTGCATTCATTGCATCCATTTGTATCTATTTCATCCATTGCTTCCATTTAAATCAATTGCATCCATTGCATCCATTACATCCATTGCAGCCATTGCATCCATTGCATCTATTTGAATCAAATACATCCATTGCATCCATTGCATCTATTTTTATCCATTGCATCCATTTGAATCAATTGCATCCATTGCATCCATATTATGCAATTGCATCCATTCCATTAATTGCATCCTATTATACCCATTGAATCCATTTGAATCAATGGCATCCATTGCATACATTGCATCCATTTGTATCCATTGCATCTATTTAAATCAAATACATCCATTGCATCCATTGCATCCATTTGTATCCATTGCATCCATTTAATTCAAATACATCCATTGCATCCATTTGTATCCATTGCATCTATTTGAATCATTTGCATCCATTGCATCCATTGCATCCATTGCGTCCATTGCAGCCATAGCATCCATTGCATCCATTTGAATCAAATACATCCATTGCATCCATTTGTATCTATTGCATCCATTTGAATCAATTGCATCCATTGCATCCATTTGAATCAATTGCATCCATTGCATCCATTACATCCATTGTATCCATTGCATCCATTGCATCCATTGCATCCATTTGAATCCATTGCATCCATTTGTATCCATTGCTTCCATTGCATCCATTGCATCCATTGCATCCATTGCATCCATTTGAATCAAATACATCGATTGCATTCATTGCATTCATTTGTATCCATTTCATCCATTGCATCCATTGCATCCATTGCATCCATTGCGTCAATTGCAGCCATAGCATCCATTGCATCCATTTGAATCAAATACATCCATTGCATCCATTTGTATCTATTGCATCCATTTGAATCAATTGCATCCATTGCATCCATTTGAATCAATTGCATCCATTGCATCCATTACATCCATTGTATCCATTGCATCCATTGCATCCATTGCATCCATTTGAATCCATTGCATCCATTTGTATCCATTGCTTCCATTGCATCCATTGCATCCATTGCATCCATTGCATCCATTTGAATCAAATACATCGATTGCATTCATTGCATTCATTTGTATCCATTTCATCCATTGCATCCATTGCATCCATTTGAATCAAATACATCCATTGCATCCATTGCATCCATTTGTATCCATTGCATCCATGGCATTGATTTGTATCCATTGCATCTATTACATCCATTGCATCCATTGCATCCTTTTGAATCTATTGCATCCATTTGTATCCATTGCTTCCATTGCATCCATTGCATCCATTTGAATCAAATACATCTATTGCATCCATTGCATCCATTTGCATCCATTGCATCCATTGCCTCCATTTGTATCCATTGCATCCTTTGCATCCAGTGCATCCATTTGAATCAAAAACATCCATTGCATCCATTGCATCCATTTGTATTCATTGAATCCATTTGAATCAATTGCATCTATTGCATCCTTTTGAATCAATTGCATCCATTGCAGCCATTGTTTCCATTGCATGCATTTGAATCAATTGCATCCATTGCATCCATTGCATCCATTGCATCCATTTGCATCCATTGCATCCATTTGTATCCATTGCATCCATTTGAATCAATTGCATTCATTTCGTTGATTTGTATCAATTGCATCCATTTGAATCAATTGCATCCATTGCATCCATTTGTATCCATTGCATCCATTGCATCCATTGCTTCCATTTGAATCCATTGGTTCTATTTGTATCCATTGCTTCCATTGCATCCATTGCATACATTTGAGTCAAATACATCCATTGCATCCATTGCATCCATTTGTATCCATTGCATCCATTTGAATCAATTGCATCCATTGCATCCATTTTAATTATTTGCATCCATTGCATCCATTGCATCCATTTGAATAAATTGCATCCATTGCATCCATTTGAATCATTTGCATCCATTGCATCCATTGCATCCATTGCATTCATTGCATCCATTGCATCCATTGCAGCCATTGCATCCATTGCATCCATTTGTATCCATTGCATCCATTTGAATCAATTGCATCCATTGCATCCATGTGATTCAAATACATCCATTGCATCCATTGCATCCATTTGTATCCATTGTATCCATTTGAATCCATTGCATCCATTTCAATCAATTGTATCCATTCCATCCATTGCATCCATTTGTATCCATTGCAACCTTTGCACCCAGTTCATTCATTTGAATTAAAAACATCCATTGCATCCATTGCATCCATTTGTATTCATTGCATCCATTTGAATCAATTGCATCCATTGCATCCATTTGAATCAATTGCATCCATTGCAGCCATTGTATCCATTGCATCCATTTGAATCAATTGCATCCATTGCATCCATTGCATCCATTGAATCCATTTGTATCCATTGCATCCATTGCATTCATTGCATCCATTTGAATCAAATACATCCATTGCATCCATTGCATCCATTGCATCCATTGCAGCCATTGCAGCCATTGTATCCATTGCATCCATTTGAATCAATTGCATCCATTGTATCCATTTGTATTCATTGCATCCATTGCATCCATTTGTATCCATTGCATCTATTTGAATCAATTGCATCCATTGCATCCATTGCATCCATTGAATCCATTTGTATCCATTGCATCCATTGCATCCATTGCATCCATTTGAATCAAATACATCCATTGCATCCATTGCATCCATTGCATCCATTGCAGCCATTGCAGCCATTGTATCCATTGCATCCATTTGAATCAATTGCATCCATTGTATCCATTTGCATCCATTGCATCCATTGCATCCATTTGAATCAAATACATCCATTGCATCCATTGCATCCATTGCATCCATTGCAGCCATTGCAGCCATTGTATCCATTGCATCCATTTCAATCAATTGCATCCATTCCATCCATTGCATCCATTTGTATCCATTGCAACCTTTGCATCCAGTGCATCCATTTGAATTAAAAACATCCATTGCATCCATTTGTATTCATTGCATCCATTTGAATCAATTGCATCCATGTGATTCAAATACATCCATCGCATCCATTGCATCCATTTGTATCCATTGTATCCATTTCAATCAATTGCATCCATTCCATCCATTGCATACATTTGTATCCATTGCAACCTTTGCATCCAGTGCATCCATTTGAATTAAAAACATCCATTGCATCCATTGCATCCATTTGTATTAATTGCATCCATTTGAATCAATTGCATTCATTGCATCCATTTAAATCAATTGCATCCATTGCAGCCATTGTATCCATTGCATCCATTTGAATCAATTGCATCCATTGCATCCATTGCATCCATTGAATCCATTTGTATCCATTGCATCCATTGCATCCATTGCATCCATTTGAATCAAATACATCCATTGCATCCATTGCATCCATTGCATCCATTGCAGCTATTGCAGCCATTGTATCCATTGCATCCATTTGAATCAATTGCATCCATTGCATCCATTTGTATTCATTGCATCCATTGCATCCATTTGTATCCATTGCATCCATTCGAATCAATTGCATCCATTTCATTGATTTGTAGCAATTGCATCCATTTGAATCAATTGCATCCATTGCATCCATTTGTATCCATTGCATCCATTGCATCCATTGCTTCCATTTGAATCCATTGCATCTATTTGTATCCATTGCTTCCATTGCATCCATTGCATACATTTGAATCAAATACATCCATTGCATCCATTGCATCCATTTGTATCCATTGTATCCATTTGAATCCATTGCATCCATTTCAATCAATTGCATCCATTCCATCCATTGCATCCATTTGTATCCATTGCAACCTTTGCATCCAGTGCATCCATTTGAATTAAAAACATCCATTGCCTCCATTGCATACATTTGTATTCATTGCATCCATTTGAATCAATTGCATCCATTGCATCCATTTGAATCAATTGCATCCATTGCAGCCATTGTATCCATTGCATCCATTTGAATCAATTGCATCCATTGCATCCATTGCATCCATTGAATCCATTTGTATCCATTGCATCCATTGCATCCATTGCATCCATTTGAATCAAATACATCCATTGCATCCATTGCATCCATTGCAGCCATTGTATCCATTGCATACATTTGAATCAAATACATCCATTGCATCCATTGCATCCATTTGTATCCATTGCATCCATTTGAATCAATTGCATCCATTGCATCCATTTGAATCATTTGCATCCATTGCATCCATTTGAAAAAATTGCATCCATTGCATCCATTGCATCCATTGCATCCATTGCATCCATTGCATCCATTGCATCCATTGAATCCATTTGTATCCATTGCATCTATTGCATCCATTTGAATCAAATACATCCATTGTATCCATTGCATCCATTGCATCCATTGCATCCATTGCAGCCATTGCATCCATTGCATCCATTTGAATCAATTGCATCCATTGCATCCATTGTATCCATTTGAATCAATTGCATCTATTGCATCAAATTAAATCATATGCATCCATGGCATCCTTTGCATCCATTTGAATCAATTGCATTTATTGCATCCATTTGTATCCATTGCATTTATTTGTATCAATTGCATCCATTGCATCCATTTGAATAAATTGCATTCATTGCATCCATTTGAATCAATTGCATCCATTTCATCCTTTGCATCCATTTGTATCCATTGCATCCATTGCATCCATTTGAATCATTTGCATCCATTGCATCCATTGCATCCATTGCATCCATTGCATCCATTGCATCCATTGCATCCATTGCAGCCATTGCATCCATTGCATCGATTTGAATCAAATACATCCATTGCATCCATTTGTATCTATTGCATCCATTTGAATCAATTGCATCCATTGCATCCATTTGAATCATTTGCATCCATTGCATCCATTTGAATCCATTGCATCCATTTGAATCAATTGCATCCATTGCATTTATTTCATCCATTTGTATACATTGCATCCATTGCATCCATTGCATCCATTGCATCCATTGCATCCATTGCATCCATTGCAGCCATTGCATCCATTGCATCCATTGCATCTATTTGTATCCATTGCATCCATTTGAATCAATTGCATCCATTGCATCCATTTGAATCCATTGAATCCATTTGAATCAATTGCATCCATTGCATTCATTGCATCCATTTGTATCCATTGCATCCATTGCATCTATTGTATCCATTGCATCCATTTAAATCAATTGCATCCATTGCATCCATTTGAATCCATTGCATCCATTGCATCCATTGCATCCATTGCAGCCATTGCATCCATTGCATCCATTTGAATCAATTGCATCCATTGCATCCATTGTATCCATTTGTATCAATTGCATCCATTTGAATCCATTGCATCCATTTGTATCCATTGCTTCCATTGCATCCATTGCATCCATTGCATCCATTTGAATCAAATACATCGATTGCATTCATAGCATCCATTTGTATCCATTTCATCCATTGCATCCATTGCATCCATTTGAATCAAATACATCCATTGCATCCATTGCATCCATTTGTATCCATTGCTTCCATTGCATCCATTGCATCCATTTGAATCAAATACATCTATTGCATCCATTGCATCCATTTGCATCCATTGCATCTATTGCCTCCATTTGTATCCATTGCATCCTTTGCATCCAGTGCATCCATTTGAATCAAAAACATCCATTGCATCCATTGCATCCATTTGTATTCATTGCATCCATTTGAATCAATTGCATCTATTGCATCCATTTGAATCAATTGCATCCATTGCAGCCATTGTATCCATTGCAGCCATTGTATCCATTGCATCCATTTGAATCAATTGCATCCATTGCATCCATTGCATCCATTGAATCCATTTGTATCCATTGCATCCATTGCATCCATTGCATCCATTTGAATCAAATACATCCATTGCATCCATTGCATCCATTGCATCCATTGCAGCCATTGCAGCCATTGTATCAATTGCATCCATTTGAATCAATTGCATCCATTGTATCCATTTGTATCCATTGCATCCATTGCATCCATTGCTTCCATTTGAATCCATTGCATCTATTTGTATCCATTGCTTCCATTGCATCCATTGCATACATTTGAATCAAATACATCCATTGCATCCATTGCATCCATTTGTATCCATTGCATCCATTTGAATCAATTGCATCCATTGCATCCATTTGAATCATTTGCATCCATTGCATCCATGTAATTCAAATACATTCATTGCATCCATTGCATCCATTTGTATCCATTGTATCCATTTGAATCCATTGCATCCATTTCAATCAATTGCATCCATTCCATCCATTGCATCCATTTGTATCCATTGCAACCTTTGCATCCAGTGCATCCATTTGAATTAAAAACATCCATTGCATCCATTTGTATTCATTGCATCCATTTAAATCAATTGCATCCATTGCATCCATTTGAATCAATTGCATCCATTGCAGCCATTGTATCCATTGCATCCATTTGAATCAATTGCATCCATTGCATCCATTGCATCCATTGAATCCATTTGTATCCATTGCATCCATTGCATCCATTGCATCCATTTGAATCAATTGCATCCATTGCATCCAATGCATCCATTTTTATCCATTGCATTCATTTAAATGCAATGCATCCATCCATTGCATCCATTGCATCCATTTGTATCCATTGCATCCATTGCAGCCATTGCATCCATTGCATCCATTTGAATCAAATACATCCATTGCATCCATTTGTATCCATTGCATCTATTTGAATCAATTGCATCTATGGCATCCATTTGAATTAATTGCATCCATTTGAATCAAATGCATCCGTTGCATTTATTTGAATCATTTGCATCCATTGCATCCATTGCATCCATTGTATCCATTGCATCTATTGCATCCATTTGAATCCATTGTATCCATTTGTATCCATTGCTTCCATTGCATTCATTGCATCCATTTGAATCAAATACATCGATTGCATTCATTGCATCCATTTGTATCCATTTCATCCATTGCTTCCATTTAAATCAATTGCATCCATTGCATCCATTACATCTATTGCAGCCATTGCATCCATAGCATCCATTTGAATCAAATACATCCATTGCATCTATTTGTATCCATTGCATCCATTTGAATCAATTGCATCCATTGCATCCATATTATTCAATTGCATCCATTGCATTCATTGCATCCTATTATACCCATTGAATCCATTTGAATCAATGGCATCCATTGCATCCATTGCATCCATTTGTATCCATTGCATCTATTTAAATCAAATACATCCATTGCATCCATTGCATCCATTTGTATCCATTGCATCCATGGCATTGATTTGTATCCATTGCATCTATTACATCCATTGCATCCATTGCATCCATTTGAATCTATTGCATCCATTTGTATCCATTGCTTCCATTGCATCCATTTGAATCAAATACATCTATTGCATCCATTGCATCCATTTGCATCCATTGCATCTATTGCCTCCATTTGTATCCATTGCATCCTTTGCATCCAGTGCATCCATTTGAATCAAAAACATCCATTGCATCCATTGCATCCATTTGTATTCATTGCATCCATTTGAATCAATTGCATCTATTGCATCCATTTGAATCAATTGCATCCATTGCAGCCATTGTATCCATTGCAGCCATTGTATCCATTGCATCCATTTGAATCAATTGCATCCATTGCATCCATTGCATCCATTGAATCCATTTGTATCCATTGCATCCATTGCATCCATTTGAATCAAATGCATCCATTGCATCCATTGCATCCATTGCATCCATTGCAGCCATTGCAGCCATTGTATCCATTGCATCCATTTGAATCAATTGCATCCATTGCATCCATTTGTATTCATTGCATCCATTGCATCCATTTGTATCCATTGCATCCATTTGAATCAATTGCATCTATTTCATTGATTTGTATCAATTGCATCCATTTGAATCAATTGTATCCATTGCATCCATTTGTATCCATTGCATCCATTGCATCCATTGCTTCCATTTGAATCCATTGCATCTATTTGTATCCATTGCTTCCATTGCATCCATTGCATACATTTAAATCAAATACATCCATTGCATCCATTGCATCCATTTGTATCCATTGCATCCATTTGAATCAATTGCATCCATTGCATCCATTTGAATCATTTGCATCCATTGCATCCATTTGAAAAAATTGCATCCATTGCATCCATTTGAATCATTTGCATCCATTTGAATCAATTGCATCCATTGCATCCATTTGAATCAATAGCATCCATTGCATCCATTTGAATCAATTGCATCCATTGCATCCATTTTAACCATTGCATCCATTGCATCCATTGCTTCCATTTGAATCCATTGCATCTATTTGTATGCATTGCTTCCATTGCATCCATTGCATACATTTGAATCAAATACATCCATTGCATCCATTGCATCCATTTGTATCCATTGTATCCATTTGAATCCATTGCATCCATTTCAATCAATTGCATCCATTCCATCCATTGCATCCATTTGTATCCATTGCAACCTTTGCATCCAGTGCATCCATTTGAATTAAAAACATCCATTGCCTCCATTGCATCCATTTGTATTCATTGCATCCATTTGAATCAATTGCATCCATTGCATCCATTTGAATCAATTGCATCCATTGCAGCCATTGTATCCATTGCATCCATTTGAATCAATTGCATCCATTGCATCCATTGCATCCATTGAATCCATTTGTATCCATTGCATCCATTGCATCCATTGGATCCATTGCATCCATTGCATCCATTTGTATCCATTGCATCCATTTGAATCAATTGCATCCATTGCATCCATTTGAATCAATAGCATCCATTGCATCCATTTGAATCCATTGCATCCATTTGAATCAATTGCATCCATTGCATCCATGTGATTCAAATACATCCATTGCATCCATTGCATCCATTGCAGCTATTGCAGCCATTGTATCCATTTGAATCAATTGCATCCATTGCATCCATTTGTATTCATTGCATCCATTGCATCCATTTGAATCATTTACATCCATTGCATCCATTTGAAAAAATTGCATCCATTGCATCCATTGAATCCATTTGTATCAATTGCATCCATTGCATCTATTGCATCCATTTGAATCAAATACATCCATTGCATCCATTGCATCCATTGCATCCATTGCAGCTATTGCAGCCATTGTATCCATTTGAATCAATTGCATCCATTGCATCCATTGCATCCATTGCATCTATTTGAATCAAATACATCCATTGCATCCATTTGTATCCATTGCATCCATTTGAATCAATTGCATCCATTGTATCCATTGCATCCATTTGAATCAATTGCATCCATTGCATCCATTGCATCCATTGAATCCATTTGTATCCATTGCATCCATTGCATCCATTGCATCCATTTGAATCAAATACATCCATTGCATCCATTGCATCCATTGCAGCCATTGCAGCCTTTGTATCCATTGCAGCCTTTGTATCCATTGCATCCATTTGAATAAATTGCATCCATTGCATCCATTTGAATCATTTGCATCTATTGCATCCATTGCATCCATTGCATTCATTGCATCCATTGCATCCATTGCATCCATTGCATCCATTTGTATCCATTGCATCCATTTGAATCAATTGCATCTATTGCATCCATTTGAATCAATAGCATCCATTGCATCCATTTGAATCCATTGCATCCATTTGAATCAATTGCATCCATTGCATCCATGTGATTCAAATACATCCATTGCATCCATTGCATCCATTTGTATCCATTGTAACCATTTCAATCAATTGCATCCATTCCATCCATTGCATACATTTGTATCCATTGCAACCTTTGCATCCAGTGCATCCATTTGAATTAAAAACATCCATTGCATCCATTGCATCCATTTGTATTCATTGCATCCATTTGAATCAATTGCATCCATTGCATCCATTTAAATCAATTGCATCCATTGCAGCCATTGTATCCATTGCATCCATTTGAATCAATTGCATCCATTGCATCCATTGCATTCATTGAATCCATTTGTATCCATTGCATCCATTTGAATCAAATACATCCATTGCATCCATTGCATCCATTGCATCCATTGCATCCATTGCAGCTATTGCAGCCATTGTATCCATTGCATCCATTTGAATCAATTGCATCCATTGCATCCATTTGTATTTATTGCATCCATTGCATCCATTTGTATCCATTGCATCCATTCGAATCAATTGCATCCATTTCATTGATTTGTATCAATTGCATCCATTTGAATCAATTGCATCCATTGCATCCATTTGTATCCATTGCATCCATTGCATCCATTGCTTCCATTTGAATCCATTGCATCTATTTGTATCCATTGCTTCCATTGCATCCATTGCATACATTTGAATCAAATACATCCATTGCATCCATTTCATCCATTTGTATCCATTGTATCCATATGAATCCATTGCATCCATTTCAATCAATTGCATCCATTCCATCCATTGCATCCATTTGTATCCATTGCAACCTTTGCATCCAGTGCATCCATTTGAATTAAAAACATCCATTGCCTCCATTGCATCCATTTGTATTCATTGCATCCATTTGAATCAATGGCATTCATTGCATCCATTTGAATCAATTGCATCCATTGCAGCCATTGTATCCATTGCATCCATTTGAATCAATTGCATCCATTGCATCCATTGCATCCATTGAATCCAATTGTATCCATTGCATCCATTGCATCTATTGCATCCATTTGAATCAAATACATCCATTGCATCCATTGCATCCATTGCATCCATTGCAGCCATTGCAGCCTTTGTATCCATTGCAGCCTTTGTATCCATTGCATCCATTTGAATCAATTGCATCCATTGCATCCATTTGTTTTCATTGCATCCATTGCATCCATTTGTATCCATTGCATCTATTTGAATCAATTGCATCCATTTCATTGATTTGTATCAATTGCATCCATTTGAATCAATTGCATCCATTGCATCCATTTGTATCCATTGCATCCATTGCATCCATTGCTTTCATTTGAATCCATTGCATCTATTTGTATCCATTGCTTCCATTGCATCCATTGCATACATTTGAATCAAATACATCCATTGCATCCATTGCATCCATTTCATCCATTGCTTCCATTTAAATCAATTGCATCCATTGCATCCATTACATCTATTGCAGCCATTGCATCCATTGCATCCATTTGAATCAAATACATCCATTGCATCTATTTGTATCCATTGCATCCATTTGAATCAATTGCATCCATTGCATCCATATTATTCAATTGCATCCATTGCATTCATTGCATCCTATTATACCCATTGAATCCATTTGAATCAATGGCATCCATTGCATCCATTGCATCCATTTGTATCCATTGCATCTATTTAAATCAAATACATCCATTGCATCCATTGCATCCATTTGTATCCATTGCATCCATGGCATTGATTTGTATCCATTGCATCTATTACATCCATTGCATCCATTGCATCCATTTGAATCTATTGCATCCATTTGTATCCATTGCTTCCATTGCATCCATTTGAATCAAATACATCTATTGCATCCATTGCATCCATTTGCATCCATTGCATCTATTGCCTCCATTTGTATCCATTGCATCCTTTGCATCCAGTGCATCCATTTGAATCAAAAACATCCATTGCATCCATTGCATCCATTTGTATTCATTGCATCCATTTGAATCAATTGCATCTATTGCATCCATTTGAATCAATTGCATCCATTGCAGCCATCGTATCCATTGCAGCCATTGTATCCATTGCATCCATTTGAATCAATTGCATCCATTGCATCCATTGCATCCATTGAATCCATTTGTATCCATTGCATCCATTGCATCCATTTGAATCAAATACATCCATTGCATCCATTGCATCCATTGCATCCATTGCAGCCATTGCAGCCATTGTATCCATTGCATCCATTTGAATCAATTGCATCCATTGCATCCATTTGTATTCATTGCATCCATTGCATCCATTTGTATCCATTGCATCCATTTGAATCAATTGCATCTATTTCATTGATTTGTATCAATCGCATCCATTTGAATCAATTGTATCCATTGCATCCATTTGTATCCATTGCATCCATTGCATCCATTGCTTCCATTTGAATCCATTGCATCTATTTGTATCCATTGCTTCCATTGCATCCATTGCATACATTTAAATCAAATACATCCATTGCATCCATTGCATCCATTTGTATCCATTGCATCCATTTGAATCAATTGCATCCATTGCATCCATTTGAATCATTTGCATCCATTGCATCCATTTGAAAAAATTGCATCCATTGCATCCATTTGAATCATTTGCATCCATTTGAATCAATTGCATCCATTGCATCCATTTGAATCAATAGCATCCATTGCATCCATTTGAATCAATTGCATCCATTGCATCCATTTTAACCATTGCATCCATTGCATCCATTGCTTCCATTTGAATCCATTGCATCTATTTGTATGCATTGCTTCCATTGCATCCATTGCATACATTTGAATCAAATACATCCATTGCATCCATTGCATCCATTTGTATCCATTGTATCCATTTGAATCCATTGCATCCATTTCAATCAATTGCATCCATTCCATCCATTGCATCCATTTGTATCCATTGCAACCTTTGCATCCAGTGCATCCATTTGAATTAAAAACATCCATTGCCTCCATTGCATCCATTTGTATTCATTGCATCCATTTGAATCAATTGCATCCATTGCATCCATTTGAATCAATTGCATCCATTGCAGCCATTGTATCCATTGCATCCATTTGAATCAATTGCATCCATTGCATCCATTGCATCCATTGAATCCATTTGTATCCATTGCATCCATTGCATCCATTGGATCCATTGCATCCATTGCATCCATTTGTATCCATTGCATCCATTTGAATCAATTGCATCCATTGCATCCATTTGAATCAATAGCATCCATTGCATCCATTTGAATCCATTGCATCCATTTGAATCAATTGCATCCATTGCATCCATGTGATTCAAATACATCCATTGCATCCATTGCATCCATTTGTATCCATTGTATCCATTTCAATCAATTGCATCCATTCCATCCATTGCATACATTTGTATCCATTGCAACCTTTGCATCCAGTGCATCCATTTGAATTAAAAACATCCATTGCATCCATTGCATCCATTTGTATTCATTGCATCCATTTGAATCAATTGCATCCATTGCATCCATTTAAATCAATTGCATCCATTGCAGCCATTGTATCCATTGCATCCATTTGAATCAATTGCATCCATTGCATCCATTGCATCCATTGAATCCATTTGTATCAATTGCATCCATTGCATCTATTGCTTCCATTTGAATCAAATACATCCATTGCATCCATTGCATCCATTGCATCCATTGCAGCTATTGCAGCCATTGTATCCATTTGAATCAATTGCATCCATTGCATCCATTTGTATTCATTGCATCCATTGCATCCATTTGAATCATTTACATCCATTGCATCCATTTGAAAAAATTGCATCCATTACATCCATTTGAATCATTTGCATCCATTTGAATCAATTGCATCCATTGCATCCATTTGAATCAATAGCATCCATTGCATCCATTTGAATCAATTGCGTCCATTGCATCCATTTTAACCATTGCATCCATTGCATTCATTGCTTCCATTTGATTCCATTGCATCTATTTGTATGCATTGCTTCCATTGCATCCATTGCATACATTTGAATCAAATACATCCATTGCATACATTGCATCCATTTGTATCCATTGTATCCATTTGAATCCATTGCATCCATTTCAATCAATTGCATCCATTCCATCCATTGCATCCATTTGTATCCATTGCAACCTTTGCATCCAGTGCATCCATTTGAATTAAAAACATCCATTGCCTCCATTGCATCCATTTGTATTCATTGCATCCATTTGAATCAATTGCATCCATTGCATCCATTTGAATCAATCTCAACCATTGCAGCCATTGTATCCATTGCATCCATTTGAATCAATTGCATCCATTGCATCCATTGCATCCATTGAATCCATTTGTATCCATTGCATCCATTGCATCCATTGGATCCATTGCATCCATTGCATCCATTTGTATCCATTGCATCCATTTGAATCAATTGCATCCATTGCATCCATTTGAATCAATAGCATCCATTGCATCCATTTGAATCCATTGCATCCATTTGAATCAATTGCATCCATTGCATCCATGTGATTCAAATACATCCATTGCATCCATTGCATCCATTTGTATCCATTGTATCCATTTCAATCAATTGCATCCATTCCATCCATTGCATACATTTGTATCCATTGCAACCTTTGCATCCAGTGCATCCATTTGAATTAAAAACATCCATTGCATCCATTGCATCCATTTGTATTCAATGCATCCATTTGAATCAATTGCATCCATTGCATCCATTTAAATCAATTGCATCCATTGCAGCCATTGTATCCATTGCATCCATTTGAATCAATTGCATCCATTGCATTCATTGCATCCATTGAATCCATTTGTATCAATTGCATCCATTGCATCTATTGCTTCCATTTGAATCAAATACATCCATTGCATCCATTGCATCCATTGCATCCATTGCAGCTATTGCAGCCATTGTATCCATTTGAATCAATTGCATCCATTGCATCCATTTGTATTCATTGCATCCATTGCATCCATTTGAATCATTTACATCCATTGCATCCATTTGAAAAAATTGCATCCATTGCATCCATTGAATCCATTTGTATCAATTGCATCCATTGCATCTATTGCATCCATTTGAATCAAATACATCCATTGCATCCATTGCATCCATTGCATCCATTGCAGCTATTGCAGCCATTGTATCCATTTGAATCAATTGCATCCATTGCATCCATTTGCATCCATTGCATCCATTGCAGCCATTGCATCCATTGCATCTATTTGAATCAAATACATCCATTGCATCCATTTGTATCCATTGCATCCATTTGAATCAATTGCATCCATTGTATCCATTGCATCCATTTGAATCAATTGCATCCATTGCATCCATTGCATCCATTGAATCCATTTGTATCCATTGCATCCATTGCATCCATTGCATCCATTTGAATCAAATACATCCATTGCATCCATTGCATCCATTGCAGCCATTGCAGCCTTTGTATCCATTGCAGCCTTTGTATCCATTGCATCCATTTGAATAAATTGCATCCATTGCATCCATTTGAATCATTTGCATCTATTGCATCCATTGCATCCATTGCATTCATTGCATCCATTGCATCCATTGCATCCATTGCATCCATTTGTATCCATTGCATCCATTTGAATCAATTGCATCTATTGCATCCATTTGAATCAATAGCATCCATTGCATCCATTTGAATCCATTGCATCCATTTGAATCAATTGCATCCATTGCATCCATGTGATTCAAATACATCCATTGCATCCATTGCATCCATTTGTATCCATTGTAACCATTTCAATCAATTGCATCCATTCCATCCATTGCATACATTTGTATCCATTGCAACCTTTGCATCCAGTGCATCCATTTGAATTAAAAACATCCATTGCATCCATTGCATCCATTTGTATTCAATGCATCCATTTGAATCAATTGCATCCATTGCATCCATTTAAATCAATTGCATCCATTGCAGCCATTGTATCCATTGCATCCATTTGAATCAATTGCATCCATTGCATCCATTGCATTCATTGAATCCATTTGTATCCATTGCATCCATTTGAATCAAATACATCCATTGCATCCATTGCATCCATTGCATCCATTGCAGCTATTGCAGCCATTGTATCCATTGCATCCATTTGAATCAATTGCATCCATTGCATCCATTTGTATTTATTGCATCCATTGCATCCATTTGTATCCATTGCATCCATTCGAATCAATTGCATCCATTTCATTGATTTGTATCAATTGCATCCATTTGAATCAATTGCATCCATTGCATCCATTTGTATCCATTGCATCCATTGCATCCATTGCTTCCATTTGAATCCATTGCATCTATTTGTATCCATTGCTTCCATTGCATCCATTGCATACATTTGAATCAAATACATCCATTGCATCCATTTCATCCATTTGTATCCATTGTATCCATATGAATCCATTGCATCCATTTCAATCAATTGCATCTATTCCATCCATTGCATCCATTTGTATCCATTGCAACCTTTGCATCCAGTGCATCCATTTGAATTAAAAACATCCATTGCCTCCATTGCATCCATTTGTATTCATTGCATCCATTTGAATCAATGGCATTCATTGCATCCATTTGAATCAATTGCATCCATTGCAGCCATTGTATCCATTGCATCCATTTGAATCAATTGCATCCATTGCATCCATTGCATCCATTGAATCCAATTGTATCCATTGCATCCATTGCATCTATTGCATCCATTTGAATCAAATACATCCATTGCATCCATTGCATCCATTGCATCCATTGCAGCCATTGCAGCCTTTGTATCCATTGCAGCCTTTGTATCCATTGCATCCATTTGAATCAATTGCATCCATTGCATCCATTTGAATCAATTGCATCCATTGCAGCCATTGTATCCATTGCATCCATTTGAATCAATTGCATCCATTGCATCCATTGCATCCATTGAATCCATTTGTATCCATTGCATCCATTGCATCCATTGGATCCATTGCATCCATTGCATCCATTTGTATCCATTGCATCCATTTGAATCAATTGCATCCATTGCATCCATTTGAATCAATAGCATCCATTGCATCCATTTGAATCCATTGCATCCATTTGAATCAATTGCATCCATTGCATCCATGTGATTCAAATACATCCATTGCATCCATTGCATCCATTTGTATCCATTGTATCCATTTCAATCAATTGCATCCATTCCATCCATTGCATACATTTGTATCCATTGCAACCTTTGCATCCAGTGCATCCATTTGAATTAAAAACATCCATTGCATCCATTGCATCCATTTGTATTCATTGCATCCATTTGAATCAATTGCATCCATTGCATCCATTTAAATCAATTGCATCCATTGCAGCCATTGTATCCATTGCATCCATTTGAATCAATTGCATCCATTGCATCCATTGCATCCATTGAATCCATTTGTATCAATTGCATCCATTGCATCTATTGCTTCCATTTGAATCAAATACATCCATTGCATCCATTGCATCCATTGCATCCATTGCAGCTATTGCAGCCATTGTATCCATTTGAATCAATTGCATCCATTGCATCCATTTGTATTCATTGCATCCATTGCATCCATTTGAATCATTTACATCCATTGCATCCATTTGAAAAAATTGCATCCATTACATCCATTTGAATCATTTGCATCCATTTGAATCAATTGCATCCATTGCATCCATTTGAATCAATAGCATCCATTGCATCCATTTGAATCAATTGCGTCCATTGCATCCATTTTAACCATTGCATCCATTGCATTCATTGCTTCCATTTGATTCCATTGCATCTATTTGTATGCATTGCTTCCATTGCATCCATTGCATACATTTGAATCAAATACATCCATTGCATACATTGCATCCATTTGTATCCATTGTATCCATTTGAATACATTGCATCCATTTCAATCAATTGCATCCATTCCATCCATTGCATCCATTTGTATCCATTGCAACCTTTGCATCCAGTGCATCCATTTGAATTAAAAACATCCATTGCCTCCATTGCATCCATTTGTATTCATTGCATCCATTTGAATCAATTGCATCCATTGCATCCATTTGAATCAATCTCAACCATTGCAGCCATTGTATCCATTGCATCCATTTGAATCAATTGCATCCATTGCATCCATTGCATCCATTGAATCCATTTGTATCCATTGCATCCATTGCATCCATTGGATCCATTGCATCCATTGCATCCATTTGTATCCATTGCATCCATTTGAATCAATTGCATCCATTGCATCCATTTGAATCAATAGCATCCATTGCATCCATTTGAATCCATTGCATCCATTTGAATCAATTGCATCCATTGCATCCATGTGATTCAAATACATCCATTGCATCCATTGCATCCATTTGTATCCATTGTATCCATTTCAATCAATTGCATCCATTCCATCCATTGCATACATTTGTATCCATTGCAACCTTTGCATCCAGTGCATCCATTTGAATTAAAAACATCCATTGCATCCATTGCATCCATTTGTATTTATTGCATCCATTTGAATCAATTGCATCCATTGCATCCATTTAAATCAATTGCATCCATTGCAGCCATTGTATCCATTGCATCCATTTGAATCAATTGCATCCATTGCATCCATTGCATCCATTGAATCCATTTGTATCCATTGCATCCATTGCATCCATTGGATCCATTGCATCCATTGCATCCATTTGTATCCATTGCATCCATTTGAATCAATTGCATCCATTGCATCCATTTGAATCAATAGCATCCATTGCATCCATTTGAATCCATTGCATCCATTTGAATCAATTGCATCCATTGCATCCATGTGATTCAAATACATCCATTGCATCCATTGCATCCATTTGTATCCATTGTATCCATTTCAATCAATTGCATCCATTCCATCCATTGCATACATTTGTATCCATTGCAACCTTTGCATCCAGTGCATCCATTTGAATTAAAAACATCCATTGCATCCATTGCATCCATTTGTATTCATTGCATCCATTTGAATCAATTGCATCCATTGCATCCATTTAAATCAATTGCATCCATTGCAGCCATTGTATCCATTGCATCCATTTGAATCAATTGCATCCATTGCATCCATTGCATCCATTGAATCCATTTGTATCAATTGCATCCATTGCATCTATTGCTTCCATTTGAATCAAATACATCCATTGCATCCATTGCATCCATTGCATCCATTGCAGCTATTGCAGCTATTGTATCCATTTGAATCAATTGCATCCATTGCATCCATTTGTATTCATTGCATCCATTGCATCCATTTGAATCATTTACATCCATTGCATCCATTTGAAAAAATTGCATCCATTACATCCATTTGAATCATTTGCATCCATTTGAATCAATTGCATCCATTGCATCCATTTGAATCAATAGCATCCATTGCATCCATTTGAATCAATTGCGTCCATTGCATCCATTTTAACCATTGCATCCATTGCATTCATTGCTTCCATTTGATTCCATTGCATCTATTTGTATGCATTGCTTCCATTGCATCCATTGCATACATTTGAATCAAATACATCCATTGCATCCATTGCATCCATTTGTATCCATTGTATCCATTTGAATCCATTGCATCCATTTCAATCAATTGCATCCATTCCATCCATTGCATCCATTTGTATCCATTGCAACCTTTGCATCCAGTGCATCCATTTGAATTAAAAACATCCATTGCCTCCATTGCATCCATTTGTATTCATTGCATCCATTTGAATCAATTGCATCCATTGCATCCATTTGAATCAATCTCATCCATTGCAGCCATTGTATCCATTGCATCCATTTGAATCAATTGCATCCATTGCATCCATTGCATCCATTGAATCCATTTGTATCCATTGCATCCATTGCATCCATTGGATCCATTGCATCCATTGCATCCATTTGTATCCATTGCATCCATTTGAATCAATTGCATCCATTGCATCCATTTGAATCAATAGCATCCATTGCATCCATTTGAATCCATTGCATCCATTTGAATCAATTGCATCCATTGCATCCATGTGATTCAAATACATCCATTGCATCCATTGCATCCATTTGTATCCATTGTATCCATTTCAATCAATTGCATCCATTCCATCCATTGCATACATTTGTATCCATTGCAACCTTTGCATCCAGTGCATCCATTTGAATTAAAAACATCCATTGCATCCATTGCATCCATTTGTATTCATTGCATCCATTTGAATCAATTGCATCCATTGCATCCATTTAAATCAATTGCATCCATTGCAGCCATTGTATCCATTGCATCCATTTGAATCAATTGCATCCATTGCATTCATTGCATCCATTGAATCCATTTGTATCAATTGCATCCATTGCATCTATTGCTTCCATTTGAATCAAATACATCCATTGCATCCATTGCATCCATTGCATCCATTGCAGCTATTGCAGCCATTGTATCCATTTGAATCAATTGCATCCATTGCATCCATTTGTATTCATTGCATCCATTGCATCCATTTGAATCATTTACATCCATTGCATCCATTTGAAAAAATTGCATCCATTGCATCCATTGAATCCATTTGTATCAATTGCATCCATTGCATCTATTGCATCCATTTGAATCAAATACATCCATTGCATCCATTGCATCCATTGCATCCATTGCAGCTATTGCAGCCATTGTATCCATTTGAATCAATTGCATCCATTGCATCCATTGCATCCATTGCATCTATTTGAATCAAATACATCCATTGCATCCATTTGTATCCATTGCATCCATTTGAATCAATTGCATCCATTGTATCCATTGCATCCATTTGAATCAATTGCATCCATTGCATCCATTGCATCCATTGAATCCATTTGTATCCATTGCATCCATTGCATCCATTGCATCCATTTGAATCAAATACATCCATTGCATCCATTGCATCCATTGCAGCCATTGCAGCCTTTGTATCCATTGCAGCCTTTGTATCCATTGCATCCATTTGAATAAATTGCATCCATTGCATCCATTTGAATCATTTGCATCTATTGCATCCATTGCATCCATTGCATTCATTGCATCCATTGCATCCATTGCATCCATTGCATCCATTTGTATCCATTGCATCCATTTGAATCAATTGCATCTATTGCATCCATTTGAATCAATAGCATCCATTGCATCCATTTGAATCCATTGCATCCATTTGAATCAATTGCATCCATTGCATCCATGTGATTCAAATACATCCATTGCATCCATTGCATCCATTTGTATCCATTGTAACCATTTCAATCAATTGCATCCATTCCATCCATTGCATACATTTGTATCCATTGCAACCTTTGCATCCAGTGCATCCATTTGAATTAAAAACATCCATTGCATCCATTGCATCCATTTGTATTCATTGCATCCATTTGAATCAATTGCATCCATTGCATCCATTTAAATCAATTGCATCCATTGCAGCCATTGTATCCATTGCATCCATTTGAATCAATTGCATCCATTGCATCCATTGCATTCATTGAATCCATTTGTATCCATTGCATCCATTTGAATCAAATACATCCATTGCATCCATTGCATCCATTGCATCCATTGCATCCATTGCAGCTATTGCAGCCATTGTATCCATTGCATCCATTTGAATCAATTGCATCCATTGCATCCATTTGTATTTATTGCATCCATTGCATCCATTTGTATCCATTGCATCCATTCGAATCAATTGCATCCATTTCATTGATTTGTATCAATTGCATCCATTTGAATCAATTGCATCCATTGCATCCATTTGTATCCATTGCATCCATTGCATCCATTGCTTCCATTTGAATCCATTGCATCTATTTGTATCCATTGCTTCCATTGCATCCATTGCATACATTTGAATCAAATACATCCATTGCATCCATTTCATCCATTTGTATCCATTGTATCCATATGAATCCATTGCATCCATTTCAATCAATTGCATCCATTCCATCCATTGCATCCATTTGTATCCATTGCAACCTTTGCATCCAGTGCATCCATTTGAATTAAAAACATCCATTGCCTCCATTGCATCCATTTGTATTCATTGCATCCATTTGAATCAATGGCATTCATTGCATCCATTTGAATCAATTGCATCCATTGCAGCCATTGTATCCATTGCATCCATTTGAATCAATTGCATCCATTGCATCCATTGCATCCATTGAATCCAATTGTATCCATTGCATCCATTGCATCTATTGCATCCATTTGAATCAAATACATCCATTGCATCCATTGCATCCATTGCATCCATTGCAGCCATTGCAGCCTTTGTATCCATTGCAGCCTTTGTATCCATTGCATCCATTTGAATCAATTGCATCCATTGCATCCATTTGTTTTCATTGCATCCATTGCATCCATTTGTATCCATTGCATCTATTTGAATCAATTGCATCCATTTCATTGATTTGTATCAATTGCATCCATTTGAATCAATTGCATCCATTGCATCCATTTGTATCCATTGCATCCATTGCATCCATTGCTTTCATTTGAATCCATTGCATCTATTTGTATCCATTGCTTCCATTGCATCCATTGCATACATTTGAATCAAATACATCCATTGCATCCATTGCATCCATTTCATCCATTGCTTCCATTTAAATCAATTGCATCCATTGCATCCATTACATCTATTGCAGCCATTGCATCCATTGCATCCATTTGAATCAAATACATCCATTGCATCTATTTGTATCCATTGCATCCATTTGAATCAATTGCATCCATTGCATCCATATTATTCAATTGCATCCATTGCATTCATTGCATCCTATTATACCCATTGAATCCATTTGAATCAATGGCATCCATTGCATCCATTGCATCCATTTGTATCCATTGCATCTATTTAAATCAAATACATCCATTGCATCCATTGCATCCATTTGTATCCATTGCATCCATGGCATTGATTTGTATCCATTGCATCTATTACATCCATTGCATCCATTGCATCCATTTGAATCTATTGCATCCATTTGTATCCATTGCTTCCATTGCATCCATTTGAATCAAATACATCTATTGCATCCATTGCATCCATTTGCATCCATTGCATCTATTGCCTCCATTTGTATCCATTGCATCCTTTGCATCCAGTGCATCCATTTGAATCAAAAACATCCATTGCATCCATTGCATCCATTTGTATTCATTGCATCCATTTGAATCAATTGCATCTATTGCATCCATTTGAATCAATTGCATCCATTGCAGCCATCGTATCCATTGCAGCCATTGTATCCATTGCATCCATTTGAATCAATTGCATCCATTGCATCCATTGCATCCATTGAATCCATTTGTATCCATTGCATCCATTGCATCCATTTGAATCAAATACATCCATTGCATCCATTGCATCCATTGCATCCATTGCAGCCATTGCAGCCATTGTATCCATTGCATCCATTTGAATCAATTGCATCCATTGCATCCATTTGTATTCATTGCATCCATTGCATCCATTTGTATCCATTGCATCCATTTGAATCAATTGCATCTATTTCATTGATTTGTATCAATCGCATCCATTTGAATCAATTGTATCCATTGCATCCATTTGTATCCATTGCATCCATTGCATCCATTGCTTCCATTTGAATCCATTGCATCTATTTGTATCCATTGCTTCCATTGCATCCATTGCATACATTTAAATCAAATACATCCATTGCATCCATTGCATCCATTTGTATCCATTGCATCCATTTGAATCAATTGCATCCATTGCATCCATTTGAATCATTTGCATCCATTGCATCCATTTGAAAAAATTGCATCCATTGCATCCATTTGAATCATTTGCATCCATTTGAATCAATTGCATCCATTGCATCCATTTGAATCAATAGCATCCATTGCATCCATTTGAATCAATTGCATCCATTGCATCCATTTTAACCATTGCATCCATTGCATCCATTGCTTCCATTTGAATCCATTGCATCTATTTGTATGCATTGCTTCCATTGCATCCATTGCATACATTTGAATCAAATACATCCATTGCATCCATTGCATCCATTTGTATCCATTGTATCCATTTGAATCCATTGCATCCATTTCAATCAATTGCATCCATTCCATCCATTGCATCCATTTGTATCCATTGCAACCTTTGCATCCAGTGCATCCATTTGAATTAAAAACATCCATTGCCTCCATTGCATCCATTTGTATTCATTGCATCCATTTGAATCAATTGCATCCATTGCATCCATTTGAATCAATTGCATCCATTGCAGCCATTGTATCCATTGCATCCATTTGAATCAATTGCATCCATTGCATCCATTGCATCCATTGAATCCATTTGTATCCATTGCATCCATTGCATCCATTGGATCCATTGCATCCATTGCATCCATTTGTATCCATTGCATCCATTTGAATCAATTGCATCCATTGCATCCATTTGAATCAATAGCATCCATTGCATCCATTTGAATCCATTGCATCCATTTGAATCAATTGCATCCATTGCATCCATGTGATTCAAATACATCCATTGCATCCATTGCATCCATTTGTATCCATTGTATCCATTTCAATCAATTGCATCCATTCCATCCATTGCATACATTTGTATCCATTGCAACCTTTGCATCCAGTGCATCCATTTGAATTAAAAACATCCATTGCATCCATTGCATCCATTTGTATTCATTGCATCCATTTGAATCAATTGCATCCATTGCATCCATTTAAATCAATTGCATCCATTGCAGCCATTGTATCCATTGCATCCATTTGAATCAATTGCATCCATTGCATCCATTGCATCCATTGAATCCATTTGTATCAATTGCATCCATTGCATCTATTGCTTCCATTTGAATCAAATACATCCATTGCATCCATTGCATCCATTGCATCCATTGCAGCTATTGCAGCCATTGTATCCATTTGAATCAATTGCATCCATTGCATCCATTTGTATTCATTGCATCCATTGCATCCATTTGAATCATTTACATCCATTGCATCCATTTGAAAAAATTGCATCCATTACATCCATTTGAATCATTTGCATCCATTTGAATCAATTGCATCCATTGCATCCATTTGAATCAATAGCATCCATTGCATCCATTTGAATCAATTGCGTCCATTGCATCCATTTTAACCATTGCATCCATTGCATTCATTGCTTCCATTTGATTCCATTGCATCTATTTGTATGCATTGCTTCCATTGCATCCATTGCATACATTTGAATCAAATACATCCATTGCATACATTGCATCCATTTGTATCCATTGTATCCATTTGAATCCATTGCATCCATTTCAATCAATTGCATCCATTCCATCCATTGCATCCATTTGTATCCATTGCAACCTTTGCATCCAGTGCATCCATTTGAATTAAAAACATCCATTGCCTCCATTGCATCCATTTGTATTCATTGCATCCATTTGAATCAATTGCATCCATTGCATCCATTTGAATCAATCTCAACCATTGCAGCCATTGTATCCATTGCATCCATTTGAATCAATTGCATCCATTGCATCCATTGCATCCATTGAATCCATTTGTATCCATTGCATCCATTGCATCCATTGGATCCATTGCATCCATTGCATCCATTTGTATCCATTGCATCCATTTGAATCAATTGCATCCATTGCATCCATTTGAATCAATAGCATCCATTGCATCCATTTGAATCCATTGCATCCATTTGAATCAATTGCATCCATTGCATCCATGTGATTCAAATACATCCATTGCATCCATTGCATCCATTTGTATCCATTGTATCCATTTCAATCAATTGCATCCATTCCATCCATTGCATACATTTGTATCCATTGCAACCTTTGCATCCAGTGCATCCATTTGAATTAAAAACATCCATTGCATCCATTGCATCCATTTGTATTCAATGCATCCATTTGAATCAATTGCATCCATTGCATCCATTTAAATCAATTGCATCCATTGCAGCCATTGTATCCATTGCATCCATTTGAATCAATTGCATCCATTGCATTCATTGCATCCATTGAATCCATTTGTATCAATTGCATCCATTGCATCTATTGCTTCCATTTGAATCAAATACATCCATTGCATCCATTGCATCCATTGCATCCATTGCAGCTATTGCAGCCATTGTATCCATTTGAATCAATTGCATCCATTGCATCCATTTGTATTCATTGCATCCATTGCATCCATTTGAATCATTTACATCCATTGCATCCATTTGAAAAAATTGCATCCATTGCATCCATTGAATCCATTTGTATCAATTGCATCCATTGCATCTATTGCATCCATTTGAATCAAATACATCCATTGCATCCATTGCATCCATTGCATCCATTGCAGCTATTGCAGCCATTGTATCCATTTGAATCAATTGCATCCATTGCATCCATTTGCATCCATTGCATCCATTGCAGCCATTGCATCCATTGCATCTATTTGAATCAAATACATCCATTGCATCCATTTGTATCCATTGCATCCATTTGAATCAATTGCATCCATTGTATCCATTGCATCCATTTGAATCAATTGCATCCATTGCATCCATTGCATCCATTGAATCCATTTGTATCCATTGCATCCATTGCATCCATTGCATCCATTTGAATCAAATACATCCATTGCATCCATTGCATCCATTGCAGCCATTGCAGCCTTTGTATCCATTGCAGCCTTTGTATCCATTGCATCCATTTGAATAAATTGCATCCATTGCATCCATTTGAATCATTTGCATCTATTGCATCCATTGCATCCATTGCATTCATTGCATCCATTGCATCCATTGCATCCATTGCATCCATTTGTATCCATTGCATCCATTTGAATCAATTGCATCTATTGCATCCATTTGAATCAATAGCATCCATTGCATCCATTTGAATCCATTGCATCCATTTGAATCAATTGCATCCATTGCATCCATGTGATTCAAATACATCCATTGCATCCATTGCATCCATTTGTATCCATTGTAACCATTTCAATCAATTGCATCCATTCCATCCATTGCATACATTTGTATCCATTGCAACCTTTGCATCCAGTGCATCCATTTGAATTAAAAACATCCATTGCATCCATTGCATCCATTTGTATTCAATGCATCCATTTGAATCAATTGCATCCATTGCATCCATTTAAATCAATTGCATCCATTGCAGCCATTGTATCCATTGCATCCATTTGAATCAATTGCATCCATTGCATCCATTGCATTCATTGAATCCATTTGTATCCATTGCATCCATTTGAATCAAATACATCCATTGCATCCATTGCATCCATTGCATCCATTGCAGCTATTGCAGCCATTGTATCCATTGCATCCATTTGAATCAATTGCATCCATTGCATCCATTTGTATTTATTGCATCCATTGCATCCATTTGTATCCATTGCATCCATTCGAATCAATTGCATCCATTTCATTGATTTGTATCAATTGCATCCATTTGAATCAATTGCATCCATTGCATCCATTTGTATCCATTGCATCCATTGCATCCATTGCTTCCATTTGAATCCATTGCATCTATTTGTATCCATTGCTTCCATTGCATCCATTGCATACATTTGAATCAAATACATCCATTGCATCCATTTCATCCATTTGTATCCATTGTATCCATATGAATCCATTGCATCCATTTCAATCAATTGCATCTATTCCATCCATTGCATCCATTTGTATCCATTGCAACCTTTGCATCCAGTGCATCCATTTGAATTAAAAACATCCATTGCCTCCATTGCATCCATTTGTATTCATTGCATCCATTTGAATCAATGGCATTCATTGCATCCATTTGAATCAATTGCATCCATTGCAGCCATTGTATCCATTGCATCCATTTGAATCAATTGCATCCATTGCATCCATTGCATCCATTGAATCCAATTGTATCCATTGCATCCATTGCATCTATTGCATCCATTTGAATCAAATACATCCATTGCATCCATTGCATCCATTGCATCCATTGCAGCCATTGCAGCCTTTGTATCCATTGCAGCCTTTGTATCCATTGCATCCATTTGAATCAATTGCATCCATTGCATCCATTTGAATCAATTGCATCCATTGCAGCCATTGTATCCATTGCATCCATTTGAATCAATTGCATCCATTGCATCCATTGCATCCATTGAATCCATTTGTATCCATTGCATCCATTGCATCCATTGGATCCATTGCATCCATTGCATCCATTTGTATCCATTGCATCCATTTGAATCAATTGCATCCATTGCATCCATTTGAATCAATAGCATCCATTGCATCCATTTGAATCCATTGCATCCATTTGAATCAATTGCATCCATTGCATCCATGTGATTCAAATACATCCATTGCATCCATTGCATCCATTTGTATCCATTGTATCCATTTCAATCAATTGCATCCATTCCATCCATTGCATACATTTGTATCCATTGCAACCTTTGCATCCAGTGCATCCATTTGAATTAAAAACATCCATTGCATCCATTGCATCCATTTGTATTCATTGCATCCATTTGAATCAATTGCATCCATTGCATCCATTTAAATCAATTGCATCCATTGCAGCCATTGTATCCATTGCATCCATTTGAATCAATTGCATCCATTGCATCCATTGCATCCATTGAATCCATTTGTATCAATTGCATCCATTGCATCTATTGCTTCCATTTGAATCAAATACATCCATTGCATCCATTGCATCCATTGCATCCATTGCAGCTATTGCAGCCATTGTATCCATTTGAATCAATTGCATCCATTGCATCCATTTGTATTCATTGCATCCATTGCATCCATTTGAATCATTTACATCCATTGCATCCATTTGAAAAAATTGCATCCATTACATCCATTTGAATCATTTGCATCCATTTGAATCAATTGCATCCATTGCATCCATTTGAATCAATAGCATCCATTGCATCCATTTGAATCAATTGCGTCCATTGCATCCATTTTAACCATTGCATCCATTGCATTCATTGCTTCCATTTGATTCCATTGCATCTATTTGTATGCATTGCTTCCATTGCATCCATTGCATACATTTGAATCAAATACATCCATTGCATACATTGCATCCATTTGTATCCATTGTATCCATTTGAATACATTGCATCCATTTCAATCAATTGCATCCATTCCATCCATTGCATCCATTTGTATCCATTGCAACCTTTGCATCCAGTGCATCCATTTGAATTAAAAACATCCATTGCCTCCATTGCATCCATTTGTATTCATTGCATCCATTTGAATCAATTGCATCCATTGCATCCATTTGAATCAATCTCAACCATTGCAGCCATTGTATCCATTGCATCCATTTGAATCAATTGCATCCATTGCATCCATTGCATCCATTGAATCCATTTGTATCCATTGCATCCATTGCATCCATTGGATCCATTGCATCCATTGCATCCATTTGTATCCATTGCATCCATTTGAATCAATTGCATCCATTGCATCCATTTGAATCAATAGCATCCATTGCATCCATTTGAATCCATTGCATCCATTTGAATCAATTGCATCCATTGCATCCATGTGATTCAAATACATCCATTGCATCCATTGCATCCATTTGTATCCATTGTATCCATTTCAATCAATTGCATCCATTCCATCCATTGCATACATTTGTATCCATTGCAACCTTTGCATCCAGTGCATCCATTTGAATTAAAAACATCCATTGCATCCATTGCATCCATTTGTATTTATTGCATCCATTTGAATCAATTGCATCCATTGCATCCATTTAAATCAATTGCATCCATTGCAGCCATTGTATCCATTGCATCCATTTGAATCAATTGCATCCATTGCATTCATTGCATCCATTGAATCCATTTGTATCAATTGCATCCATTGCATCTATTGCTTCCATTTGAATCAAATACATCCATTGCATCCATTGCATCCATTGCATCCATTGCAGCTATTGCAGCCATTGTATCCATTTGAATCAATTGCATCCATTGCATCCATTTGTATTCATTGCATCCATTGCATCCATTTGAATCATTTACATCCATTGCATCCATTTGAAAAAATTGCATCCATTGCATCCATTGAATCCATTTGTATCAATTGCATCCATTGCATCTATTGCATCCATTTGAATCAAATACATCCATTGCATCCATTGCATCCATTGCATCCATTGCAGCTATTGCAGCCATTGTATCCATTTGAATCAATTGCATCCATTGCATCCATTTGCATCCATTGCATCCATTGCAGCCATTGCATCCATTGCATCTATTTGAATCAAATACATCCATTGCATCCATTTGTATCCATTGCATCCATTTGAATCAATTGCATCCATTGTATCCATTGCATCCATTTGAATCAATTGCATCCATTGCATCCATTGCATCCATTGAATCCATTTGTATCCATTGCATCCATTGCATCCATTGCATCCATTTGAATCAAATACATCCATTGCATCCATTGCATCCATTGCAGCCATTGCAGCCTTTGTATCCATTGCAGCCTTTGTATCCATTGCATCCATTTGAATAAATTGCATCCATTGCATCCATTTGAATCATTTGCATCTATTGCATCCATTGCATCCATTGCATTCATTGCATCCATTGCATCCATTGCATCCATTGCATCCATTTGTATCCATTGCATCCATTTGAATCAATTGCATCTATTGCATCCATTTGAATCAATAGCATCCATTGCATCCATTTGAATCCATTGCATCCATTTGAATCAATTGCATCCATTGCATCCATGTGATTCAAATACATCCATTGCATCCATTGCATCCATTTGTATCCATTGTAACCATTTCAATCAATTGCATCCATTCCATCCATTGCATACATTTGTATCCATTGCAACCTTTGCATCCAGTGCATCCATTTGAATTAAAAACATCCATTGCATCCATTGCATCCATTTGTATTCAATGCATCCATTTGAATCAATTGCATCCATTGCATCCATTTAAATCAATTGCATCCATTGCAGCCATTGTATCCATTGCATCCATTTGAATCAATTGCATCCATTGCATCCATTGCATTCATTGAATCCATTTGTATCCATTGCATCCATTTGAATCAAATACATCCATTGCATCCATTGCATCCATTGCATCCATTGCAGCTATTGCAGCCATTGTATCCATTGCATCCATTTGAATCAATTGCATCCATTGCATCCATTTGTATTTATTGCATCCATTGCATCCATTTGTATCCATTGCATCCATTCGAATCAATTGCATCCATTTCATTGATTTGTATCAATTGCATCCATTTGAATCAATTGCATCCATTGCATCCATTTGTATCCATTGCATCCATTGCATCCATTGCTTCCATTTGAATCCATTGCATCTATTTGTATCCATTGCTTCCATTGCATCCATTGCATACATTTGAATCAAATACATCCATTGCATCCATTGCATCCATTTGTATCCATTGCATCCATTTGAATCAATTGCATCCATTGCATCCATTTGAATCATTTGCATCCATTGCATCCATTTGAAAAAATTGCATCCATTGCATCCATTTGAATCATTTGCATCCATTTGAATCAATTGCATCCATTGCATCCATTTGAATCAATAGCATCCATTGCATCCATTTGAATCAATTGCATCCATTGCATCCATTTTAACCATTGCATCCATTGCATCCATTGCTTCCATTTGAATCCATTGCATCTATTTGTATGCATTGCTTCCATTGCATCCATTGCATACATTTGAATCAAATACATCCATTGCATCCATTGCATCCATTTGTATCCATTGTATCCATTTGAATCCATTGCATCCATTTCAATCAATTGCATCCATTCCATCCATTGCATCCATTTGTATCCATTGCAACCTTTGCATCCAGTGCATCCATTTGAATTAAAAACATCCATTGCCTCCATTGCATCCATTTGTATTCATTGCATCCATTTGAATCAATTGCATCCATTGCATCCATTTGAATCAATTGCATCCATTGCAGCCATTGTATCCATTGCATCCATTTGAATCAATTGCATCCATTGCATCCATTGCATCCATTGAATCCATTTGTATCCATTGCATCCATTGCATCCATTGGATCCATTGCATCCATTGCATCCATTTGTATCCATTGCATCCATTTGAATCAATTGCATCCATTGCATCCATTTGAATCAATAGCATCCATTGCATCCATTTGAATCCATTGCATCCATTTGAATCAATTGCATCCATTGCATCCATGTGATTCAAATACATCCATTGCATCCATTGCATCCATTTGTATCCATTGTATCCATTTCAATCAATTGCATCCATTCCATCCATTGCATACATTTGTATCCATTGCAACCTTTGCATCCAGTGCATCCATTTGAATTAAAAACATCCATTGCATCCATTGCATCCATTTGTATTCATTGCATCCATTTGAATCAATTGCATCCATTGCATCCATTTAAATCAATTGCATCCATTGCAGCCATTGTATCCATTGCATCCATTTGAATCAATTGCATCCATTGCATTCATTGCATCCATTGAATCCATTTGTATCAATTGCATCCATTGCATCTATTGCTTCCATTTGAATCAAATACATCCATTGCATCCATTGCATCCATTGCATCCATTGCAGCTATTGCAGCCATTGTATCCATTTGAATCAATTGCATCCATTGCATCCATTTGTATTCATTGCATCCATTGCATCCATTTGAATCATTTACATCCATTGCATCCATTTGAAAAAATTGCATCCATTGCATCCATTGAATCCATTTGTATCAATTGCATCCATTGCATCTATTGCATCCATTTGAATCAAATACATCCATTGCATCCATTGCATCCATTGCATCCATTGCAGCTATTGCAGCCATTGTATCCATTTGAATCAATTGCATCCATTGCATCCATTTGCATCCATTGCATCCATTGCAGCCATTGCATCCATTGCATCTATTTGAATCAAATACATCCATTGCATCCATTTGTATCCATTGCATCCATTTGAATCAATTGCATCCATTGTATCCATTGCATCCATTTGAATCAATTGCATCCATTGCATCCATTGCATCCATTGAATCCATTTGTATCCATTGCATCCATTGCATCCATTGCATCCATTTGAATCAAATACATCCATTGCATCCATTGCATCCATTGCAGCCATTGCAGCCTTTGTATCCATTGCAGCCTTTGTATCCATTGCATCCATTTGAATAAATTGCATCCATTGCATCCATTTGAATCATTTGCATCTATTGCATCCATTGCATCCATTGCATTCATTGCATCCATTGCATCCATTGCATCCATTGCATCCATTTGTATCCATTGCATCCATTTGAATCAATTGCATCTATTGCATCCATTTGAATCAATAGCATCCATTGCATCCATTTGAATCCATTGCATCCATTTGAATCAATTGCATCCATTGCATCCATGTGATTCAAATACATCCATTGCATCCATTGCATCCATTTGTATCCATTGTAACCATTTCAATCAATTGCATCCATTCCATCCATTGCATACATTTGTATCCATTGCAACCTTTGCATCCAGTGCATCCATTTGAATTAAAAACATCCATTGCATCCATTGCATCCATTTGTATTCATTGCATCCATTTGAATCAATTGCATCCATTGCATCCATTTAAATCAATTGCATCCATTGCAGCCATTGTATCCATTGCATCCATTTGAATCAATTGCATCCATTGCATCCATTGCATTCATTGAATCCATTTGTATCCATTGCATCCATTTGAATCAAATACATCCATTGCATCCATTGCATCCATTGCATCCATTGCATCCATTGCAGCTATTGCAGCCATTGTATCCATTGCATCCATTTGAATCAATTGCATCCATTGCATCCATTTGTATTTATTGCATCCATTGCATCCATTTGTATCCATTGCATCCATTCGAATCAATTGCATCCATTTCATTGATTTGTATCAATTGCATCCATTTGAATCAATTGCATCCATTGCATCCATTTGTATCCATTGCATCCATTGCATCCATTGCTTCCATTTGAATCCATTGCATCTATTTGTATCCATTGCTTCCATTGCATCCATTGCATACATTTGAATCAAATACATCCATTGCATCCATTTCATCCATTTGTATCCATTGTATCCATATGAATCCATTGCATCCATTTCAATCAATTGCATCCATTCCATCCATTGCATCCATTTGTATCCATTGCAACCTTTGCATCCAGTGCATCCATTTGAATTAAAAACATCCATTGCCTCCATTGCATCCATTTGTATTCATTGCATCCATTTGAATCAATGGCATTCATTGCATCCATTTGAATCAATTGCATCCATTGCAGCCATTGTATCCATTGCATCCATTTGAATCAATTGCATCCATTGCATCCATTGCATCCATTGAATCCAATTGTATCCATTGCATCCATTGCATCTATTGCATCCATTTGAATCAAATACATCCATTGCATCCATTGCATCCATTGCATCCATTGCAGCCATTGCAGCCTTTGTATCCATTGCAGCCTTTGTATCCATTGCATCCATTTGAATCAATTGCATCCATTGCATCCATTTGTTTTCATTGCATCCATTGCATCCATTTGTATCCATTGCATCTATTTGAATCAATTGCATCCATTTCATTGATTTGTATCAATTGCATCCATTTGAATCAATTGCATCCATTGCATCCATTTGTATCCATTGCATCCATTGCATCCATTGCTTTCATTTGAATCCATTGCATCTATTTGTATCCATTGCTTCCATTGCATCCATTGCATACATTTGAATCAAATACATCCATTGCATCCATTGCATCCATTTCATCCATTGCTTCCATTTAAATCAATTGCATCCATTGCATCCATTACATCTATTGCAGCCATTGCATCCATAGCATCCATTTGAATCAAATACATCCATTGCATCTATTTGTATCCATTGCATCCATTTGAATCAATTGCATCCATTGCATCCATATTATTCAATTGCATCCATTGCATTCATTGCATCCTATTATACCCATTGAATCCATTTGAATCAATGGCATCCATTGCATCCATTTGTATCCATTGCATCTATTTAAATCAAATACATCCATTGCATCCATTGCATCCATTTGTATCCATTGCATCCATGGCATTGATTTGTATCCATTGCATCTATTACATCCATTGCATCCATTGCATCCATTTGAATCTATTGCATCCATTTGTATCCATTGCTTCCATTGCATCCATTTGAATCAAATACATCTATTGCATCCATTGCATCCATTTGCATCCATTGCATCTATTGCCTCCATTTGTATCCATTGCATCCTTTGCATCCAGTGCATCCATTTGAATCAAAAACATCCATTGCATCCATTGCATCCATTTGTATTCATTGCATCCATTTGAATCAATTGCATCTATTGCATCCATTTGAATCAATTGCATCCATTGCAGCCATCGTATCCATTGCAGCCATTGTATCCATTGCATCCATTTGAATCAATTGCATCCATTGCATCCATTGCATCCATTGAATCCATTTGTATCCATTGCATCCATTGCATCCATTTGAATCAAATACATCCATTGCATCCATTGCATCCATTGCATCCATTGCAGCCATTGCAGCCATTGTATCCATTGCATCCATTTGAATCAATTGCATCCATTGCATCCATTTGTATTCATTGCATCCATTGCATCCATTTGTATCCATTGCATCCATTTGAATCAATTGCATCTATTTCATTGATTTGTATCAATCGCATCCATTTGAATCAATTGTATCCATTGCATCCATTTGTATCCATTGCATCCATTGCATCCATTGCTTCCATTTGAATCCATTGCATCTATTTGTATCCATTGCTTCCATTGCATCCATTGCATACATTTAAATCAAATACATCCATTGCATCCATTGCATCCATTTGTATCCATTGCATCCATTTGAATCAATTGCATCCATTGCATCCATTTGAATCATTTGCATCCATTGCATCCATTTGAAAAAATTGCATCCATTGCATCCATTTGAATCATTTGCATCCATTTGAATCAATTGCATCCATTGCATCCATTTGAATCAATAGCATCCATTGCATCCATTTGAATCAATTGCATCCATTGCATCCATTTTAACCATTGCATCCATTGCATCCATTGCTTCCATTTGAATCCATTGCATCTATTTGTATGCATTGCTTCCATTGCATCCATTGCATACATTTGAATCAAATACATCCATTGCATCCATTGCATCCATTTGTATCCATTGTATCCATTTGAATCCATTGCATCCATTTCAATCAATTGCATCCATTCCATCCATTGCATCCATTTGTATCCATTGCAACCTTTGCATCCAGTGCATCCATTTGAATTAAAAACATCCATTGCCTCCATTGCATCCATTTGTATTCATTGCATCCATTTGAATCAATTGCATCCATTGCATCCATTTGAATCAATTGCATCCATTGCAGCCATTGTATCCATTGCATCCATTTGAATCAATTGCATCCATTGCATCCATTGCATCCATTGAATCCATTTGTATCCATTGCATCCATTGCATCCATTGGATCCATTGCATCCATTGCATCCATTTGTATCCATTGCATCCATTTGAATCAATTGCATCCATTGCATCCATTTGAATCAATAGCATCCATTGCATCCATTTGAATCCATTGCATCCATTTGAATCAATTGCATCCATTGCATCCATGTGATTCAAATACATCCATTGCATCCATTGCATCCATTTGTATCCATTGTATCCATTTCAATCAATTGCATCCATTCCATCCATTGCATACATTTGTATCCATTGCAACCTTTGCATCCAGTGCATCCATTTGAATTAAAAACATCCATTGCATCCATTGCATCCATTTGTATTCATTGCATCCATTTGAATCAATTGCATCCATTGCATCCATTTAAATCAATTGCATCCATTGCAGCCATTGTATCCATTGCATCCATTTGAATCAATTGCATCCATTGCATCCATTGCATCCATTGAATCCATTTGTATCAATTGCATCCATTGCATCTATTGCTTCCATTTGAATCAAATACATCCATTGCATCCATTGCATCCATTGCATCCATTGCAGCTATTGCAGCCATTGTATCCATTTGAATCAATTGCATCCATTGCATCCATTTGTATTCATTGCATCCATTGCATCCATTTGAATCATTTACATCCATTGCATCCATTTGAAAAAATTGCATCCATTACATCCATTTGAATCATTTGCATCCATTTGAATCAATTGCATCCATTGCATCCATTTGAATCAATAGCATCCATTGCATCCATTTGAATCAATTGCGTCCATTGCATCCATTTTAACCATTGCATCCATTGCATTCATTGCTTCCATTTGATTCCATTGCATCTATTTGTATGCATTGCTTCCATTGCATCCATTGCATACATTTGAATCAAATACATCCATTGCATACATTGCATCCATTTGTATCCATTGTATCCATTTGAATCCATTGCATCCATTTCAATCAATTGCATCCATTCCATCCATTGCATCCATTTGTATCCATTGCAACCTTTGCATCCAGTGCATCCATTTGAATTAAAAACATCCATTGCCTCCATTGCATCCATTTGTATTCATTGCATCCATTTGAATCAATTGCATCCATTGCATCCATTTGAATCAATCTCAACCATTGCAGCCATTGTATCCATTGCATCCATTTGAATCAATTGCATCCATTGCATCCATTGCATCCATTGAATCCATTTGTATCCATTGCATCCATTGCATCCATTGGATCCATTGCATCCATTGCATCCATTTGTATCCATTGCATCCATTTGAATCAATTGCATCCATTGCATCCATTTGAATCAATAGCATCCATTGCATCCATTTGAATCCATTGCATCCATTTGAATCAATTGCATCCATTGCATCCATGTGATTCAAATACATCCATTGCATCCATTGCATCCATTTGTATCCATTGTATCCATTTCAATCAATTGCATCCATTCCATCCATTGCATACATTTGTATCCATTGCAACCTTTGCATCCAGTGCATCCATTTGAATTAAAAACATCCATTGCATCCATTGCATCCATTTGTATTCATTGCATCCATTTGAATCAATTGCATCCATTGCATCCATTTAAATCAATTGCATCCATTGCAGCCATTGTATCCATTGCATCCATTTGAATCAATTGCATCCATTGCATTCATTGCATCCATTGAATCCATTTGTATCAATTGCATCCATTGCATCTATTGCTTCCATTTGAATCAAATACATCCATTGCATCCATTGCATCCATTGCATCCATTGCAGCTATTGCAGCCATTGTATCCATTTGAATCAATTGCATCCATTGCATCCATTTGTATTCATTGCATCCATTGCATCCATTTGAATCATTTACATCCATTGCATCCATTTGAAAAAATTGCATCCATTGCATCCATTGAATCCATTTGTATCAATTGCATCCATTGCATCTATTGCATCCATTTGAATCAAATACATCCATTGCATCCATTGCATCCATTGCATCCATTGCAGCTATTGCAGCCATTGTATCCATTTGAATCAATTGCATCCATTGCATCCATTTGCATCCATTGCATCCATTGCAGCCATTGCATCCATTGCATCTATTTGAATCAAATACATCCATTGCATCCATTTGTATCCATTGCATCCATTTGAATCAATTGCATCCATTGTATCCATTGCATCCATTTGAATCAATTGCATCCATTGCATCCATTGCATCCATTGAATCCATTTGTATCCATTGCATCCATTGCATCCATTGCATCCATTTGAATCAAATACATCCATTGCATCCATTGCATCCATTGCAGCCATTGCAGCCTTTGTATCCATTGCAGCCTTTGTATCCATTGCATCCATTTGAATAAATTGCATCCATTGCATCCATTTGAATCATTTGCATCTATTGCATCCATTGCATCCATTGCATTCATTGCATCCATTGCATCCATTGCATCCATTGCATCCATTTGTATCCATTGCATCCATTTGAATCAATTGCATCTATTGCATCCATTTGAATCAATAGCATCCATTGCATCCATTTGAATCCATTGCATCCATTTGAATCAATTGCATCCATTGCATCCATGTGATTCAAATACATCCATTGCATCCATTTGTATCCATTGTAACCATTTCAATCAATTGCATCCATTCCATCCATTGCATACATTTGTATCCATTGCAACCTTTGCATCCAGTGCATCCATTTGAATTAAAAACATCCATTGCATCCATTGCATCCATTTGTATTCAATGCATCCATTTGAATCAATTGCATCCATTGCATCCATTTAAATCAATTGCATCCATTGCAGCCATTGTATCCATTGCATCCATTTGAATCAATTGCATCCATTGCATCCATTGCATTCATTGAATCCATTTGTATCCATTGCATCCATTTGAATCAAATACATCCATTGCATCCATTGCATCCATTGCATCCATTGCAGCTATTGCAGCCATTGTATCCATTGCATCCATTTGAATCAATTGCATCCATTGCATCCATTTGTATTTATTGCATCCATTGCATCCATTTGTATCCATTGCATCCATTCGAATCAATTGCATCCATTTCATTGATTTGTATCAATTGCATCCATTTGAATCAATTGCATCCATTGCATCCATTTGTATCCATTGCATCCATTGCATCCATTGCTTCCATTTGAATCCATTGCATCTATTTGTATCCATTGCTTCCATTGCATCCATTGCATACATTTGAATCAAATACATCCATTGCATCCATTTCATCCATTTGTATCCATTGTATCCATATGAATCCATTGCATCCATTTCAATCAATTGCATCTATTCCATCCATTGCATCCATTTGTATCCATTGCAACCTTTGCATCCAGTGCATCCATTTGAATTAAAAACATCCATTGCCTCCATTGCATCCATTTGTATTCATTGCATCCATTTGAATCAATGGCATTCATTGCATCCATTTGAATCAATTGCATCCATTGCAGCCATTGTATCCATTGCATCCATTTGAATCAATTGCATCCATTGCATCCATTGCATCCATTGAATCCAATTGTATCCATTGCATCCATTGCATCTATTGCATCCATTTGAATCAAATACATCCATTGCATCCATTGCATCCATTGCATCCATTGCAGCCATTGCAGCCTTTGTATCCATTGCAGCCTTTGTATCCATTGCATCCATTTGAATCAATTGCATCCATTGCATCCATTTGAATCAATTGCATCCATTGCAGCCATTGTATCCATTGCATCCATTTGAATCAATTGCATCCATTGCATCCATTGCATCCATTGAATCCATTTGTATCCATTGCATCCATTGCATCCATTGGATCCATTGCATCCATTGCATCCATTTGTATCCATTGCATCCATTTGAATCAATTGCATCCATTGCATCCATTTGAATCAATAGCATCCATTGCATCCATTTGAATCCATTGCATCCATTTGAATCAATTGCATCCATTGCATCCATGTGATTCAAATACATCCATTGCATCCATTGCATCCATTTGTATCCATTGTATCCATTTCAATCAATTGCATCCATTCCATCCATTGCATACATTTGTATCCATTGCAACCTTTGCATCCAGTGCATCCATTTGAATTAAAAACATCCATTGCATCCATTGCATCCATTTGTATTCATTGCATCCATTTGAATCAATTGCATCCATTGCATCCATTTAAATCAATTGCATCCATTGCAGCCATTGTATCCATTGCATCCATTTGAATCAATTGCATCCATTGCATCCATTGCATCCATTGAATCCATTTGTATCAATTGCATCCATTGCATCTATTGCTTCCATTTGAATCAAATACATCCATTGCATCCATTGCATCCATTGCATCCATTGCAGCTATTGCAGCCATTGTATCCATTTGAATCAATTGCATCCATTGCATCCATTTGTATTCATTGCATCCATTGCATCCATTTGAATCATTTACATCCATTGCATCCATTTGAAAAAATTGCATCCATTACATCCATTTGAATCATTTGCATCCATTTGAATCAATTGCATCCATTGCATCCATTTGAATCAATAGCATCCATTGCATCCATTTGAATCAATTGCGTCCATTGCATCCATTTTAACCATTGCATCCATTGCATTCATTGCTTCCATTTGATTCCATTGCATCTATTTGTATGCATTGCTTCCATTGCATCCATTGCATACATTTGAATCAAATACATCCATTGCATACATTGCATCCATTTGTATCCATTGTATCCATTTGAATACATTGCATCCATTTCAATCAATTGCATCCATTCCATCCATTGCATCCATTTGTATCCATTGCAACCTTTGCATCCAGTGCATCCATTTGAATTAAAAACATCCATTGCCTCCATTGCATCCATTTGTATTCATTGCATCCATTTGAATCAATTGCATCCATTGCATCCATTTGAATCAATCTCAACCATTGCAGCCATTGTATCCATTGCATCCATTTGAATCAATTGCATCCATTGCATCCATTGCATCCATTGAATCCATTTGTATCCATTGCATCCATTGCATCCATTGGATCCATTGCATCCATTGCATCCATTTGTATCCATTGCATCCATTTGAATCAATTGCATCCATTGCATCCATTTGAATCAATAGCATCCATTGCATCCATTTGAATCCATTGCATCCATTTGAATCAATTGCATCCATTGCATCCATGTGATTCAAATACATCCATTGCATCCATTGCATCCATTTGTATCCATTGTATCCATTTCAATCAATTGCATCCATTCCATCCATTGCATACATTTGTATCCATTGCAACCTTTGCATCCAGTGCATCCATTTGAATTAAAAACATCCATTGCATCCATTGCATCCATTTGTATTTATTGCATCCATTTGAATCAATTGCATCCATTGCATCCATTTAAATCAATTGCATCCATTGCAGCCATTGTATCCATTGCATCCATTTGAATCAATTGCATCCATTGCATTCATTGCATCCATTGAATCCATTTGTATCAATTGCATCCATTGCATCTATTGCTTCCATTTGAATCAAATACATCCATTGCATCCATTGCATCCATTGCATCCATTGCAGCTATTGCAGCCATTGTATCCATTTGAATCAATTGCATCCATTGCATCCATTTGTATTCATTGCATCCATTGCATCCATTTGAATCATTTACATCCATTGCATCCATTTGAAAAAATTGCATCCATTGCATCCATTGAATCCATTTGTATCAATTGCATCCATTGCATCTATTGCATCCATTTGAATCAAATACATCCATTGCATCCATTGCATCCATTGCATCCATTGCAGCTATTGCAGCCATTGTATCCATTTGAATCAATTGCATCCATTGCATCCATTTGCATCCATTGCATCCATTGCAGCCATTGCATCCATTGCATCTATTTGAATCAAATACATCCATTGCATCCATTTGTATCCATTGCATCCATTTGAATCAATTGCATCCATTGTATCCATTGCATCCATTTGAATCAATTGCATCCATTGCATCCATTGCATCCATTGAATCCATTTGTATCCATTGCATCCATTGCATCCATTGCATCCATTTGAATCAAATACATCCATTGCATCCATTGCATCCATTGCAGCCATTGCAGCCTTTGTATCCATTGCAGCCTTTGTATCCATTGCATCCATTTGAATAAATTGCATCCATTGCATCCATTTGAATCATTTGCATCTATTGCATCCATTGCATCCATTGCATTCATTGCATCCATTGCATCCATTGCATCCATTGCATCCATTTGTATCCATTGCATCCATTTGAATCAATTGCATCTATTGCATCCATTTGAATCAATAGCATCCATTGCATCCATTTGAATCCATTGCATCCATTTGAATCAATTGCATCCATTGCATCCATGTGATTCAAATACATCCATTGCATCCATTGCATCCATTTGTATCCATTGTAACCATTTCAATCAATTGCATCCATTCCATCCATTGCATACATTTGTATCCATTGCAACCTTTGCATCCAGTGCATCCATTTGAATTAAAAACATCCATTGCATCCATTGCATCCATTTGTATTCAATGCATCCATTTGAATCAATTGCATCCATTGCATCCATTTAAATCAATTGCATCCATTGCAGCCATTGTATCCATTGCATCCATTTGAATCAATTGCATCCATTGCATCCATTGCATTCATTGAATCCATTTGTATCCATTGCATCCATTTGAATCAAATACATCCATTGCATCCATTGCATCCATTGCATCCATTGCAGCTATTGCAGCCATTGTATCCATTGCATCCATTTGAATCAATTGCATCCATTGCATCCATTTGTATTTATTGCATCCATTGCATCCATTTGTATCCATTGCATCCATTCGAATCAATTGCATCCATTTCATTGATTTGTATCAATTGCATCCATTTGAATCAATTGCATCCATTGCATCCATTTGTATCCATTGCATCCATTGCATCCATTGCTTCCATTTGAATCCATTGCATCTATTTGTATCCATTGCTTCCATTGCATCCATTGCATACATTTGAATCAAATACATCCATTGCATCCATTTCATCCATTTGTATCCATTGTATCCATATGAATCCATTGCATCCATTTCAATCAATTGCATCCATTCCATCCATTGCATCCATTTGTATCCATTGCAACCTTTGCATCCAGTGCATCCATTTGAATTAAAAACATCCATTGCCTCCATTGCATCCATTTGTATTCATTGCATCCATTTGAATCAATGGCATTCATTGCATCCATTTGAATCAATTGCATCCATTGCAGCCATTGTATCCATTGCATCCATTTGAATCAATTGCATCCATTGCATCCATTGCATCCATTGAATCCAATTGTATCCATTGCATCCATTGCATCTATTGCATCCATTTGAATCAAATACATCCATTGCATCCATTGCATCCATTGCATCCATTGCAGCCATTGCAGCCTTTGTATCCATTGCAGCCTTTGTATCCATTGCATCCATTTGAATCAATTGCATCCATTGCATCCATTTGTTTTCATTGCATCCATTGCATCCATTTGTATCCATTGCATCTATTTGAATCAATTGCATCCATTTCATTGATTTGTATCAATTGCATCCATTTGAATCAATTGCATCCATTGCATCCATTTGTATCCATTGCATCCATTGCTTTCATTTGAATCCATTGCATCTATTTGTATCCATTGCTTCCATTGCATCCATTGCATACATTTGAATCAAATACATCCATTGCATCCATTGCATCCATTTGTATCCATTGCATCCATTTGAATCAATTGCATCCATTGCATCCATTTGAATCATTTGCATCCATTGCATCCATTGCATCCATTTGAAAAAATTGCATCCATTGCATCCATTTGAATCATTTGCATCCATTGCATCCATTGCATCCATTGCTTCCATTGCATCCATTGCGTCCATTGCATCCATTGCAGCCATTGCATCCATTGCATCGGTTTGAATCAAATACATACATTGCATCCATTTGTATCTATTGCATCCATTTGAATCAATTGCATCCATTGCATCCATTTGAATCATTTGCATCCATTGCATCCATTGCATCCATTGCAGCCATTGCAACCATTGCATCTATTTGTATCCATTGCATCCATTTGAATCAATTGCATCCATTGCATCCATTTGAATCCATTGCATCCATTTCAATCAATTGCATCCATTCCATCCATTGCATCCATTTGTATCCATTGCAACCTTTGCATCCAGTGCATCCATTTGAATTAAAAACATCCATTGCCTCCATTGCATCCATTTGTATTCATTGCATCCATTTGAATCAATTGCATCCATTGCATCCATTTGAATCAATTGCATCCATTGCAGCCATTGTATCCATTGCATCCATTTGAATCAATTGCATCCATTGCATCCATTGCATACATTGAATCCATTTGTATCCATTGCATCCATTGCATCTATTGCATCCATTTGAATCAAATACATCCATTGCATCCATTGCATCCATTGCATCCATGGCAGCCATTGCAGCCTTTGTATCCATTGCAGCCTTTGTATACATTGCATCCATTTGAATCATTTGCATCCATTGCATCCATTTGTTTTCATTGCATCCATTGCATCCATTTGTATCCATTGCATCTATTTGAATCAATTGCATCCATTTCATTGATTTGTATCAATTGCATCCATTTGAATCAATTGCATCCATTGCATCCATTTGTATCCATTGCATCCATTGCATCCATTGCTTCCATTTGAATCCATTGCATCTATTTGTATCCATTGCTTCCATTGCATCCATTGCATACATTTGAATCAAATACATCCATTGCATCCATTGCATCCATTTGTATCCATTGCATCCATTTGAATCAATTGCATCCATTGCATCCATTTGAATCATTTGCATCCATTGCATCCATTGCATCCATTTGAAAAAATTGCATCCATTGCATCCATTTGAATCATTTGCATCCATTGCATCCATTGCATCCATTGCTTCCATTGCATCCATTGCGTCCATTGCATCCATTGCAGCCATTGCATCCATTGCATCGGTTTGAATCAAATACATACATACATCAAATGGATGCAATGGATGTAATTGATTCAAATGAATGCAATTGATGCAATTGATGCAATGGATGCAATGGGTGCAATGGATACAATGGATGCAATGGATGCAATGAATGCAATGGATGCAATGGATGCAATGGATGCAATGGATGCAATGGATGCAATTGATTCAAATGGATGCAATAGATGCAATTGATTCAAATGGATGCATTGGATGCAATTGATCAAATGGATGCAATGGATGTAATTGATTCAAATAAATGCAATGGATGCAATGGATATAATTGATTCAAATGAATGCAATAGATGCAATAGATGCAATGGATACAATGGATGCAATGGATGCAATGGATGCAAAGGATGCAATGGATGCAATGGATGCAATGGATGCAATGGATTAATTGGATGCAATTGATTCAAATGGATGCAATGGATGCAATGGATCTAATGGATGCACTGGATGCAATGGATGAATTGGATGCAATTGATTAAAACTGATGCATTGGATGCAATTGATCAAATGAATGCAATGGATGCAATGGATGCAATGGATGCAATAGATGCAATGGATGCAATGAATGCAATGGATGCAATGGATGCAATGGATACAATGAATGCAATGGATGCAATGGATGCAATGGATGCAATTGATTCAAATGAATGCAATTGATGAATTGGATGCAATTGATTCAAATAGATGCAATGGATGTAATTGATTCAAATGAATGCAATGGAAGGAATGGATGCAATGGATGCAATAGATGCAATGGATGCAATGGATACAATGGATGCAATGGATGCAATGGATGCAATGGATGCAATGGATGCACTGGATGCAATGGATGAATTGGATGCAATTGATTAAAATGGATGCATTGGATGCAATTGATCAATCGGATGCAATGGATGTAATTGATTCAAATGAATGCAATGGATGCAATGGATGCAATAGATGCAATGAATGCAATGGATGCAATGGATGCAATGGATGCAATGGATGCAATTGATTCAAATGGATGCAATGGATGCAATGGATGCAATTGATTCAAATGGATGCAATGGATGCAATTGATTCAAATGGATGCAATGGATGCAATTAAATAAAATGGATGCATTGGATGCAATTGATCAAATATATGCAATGGATGTAATTGATTCAAATGAATGCAATGGATGCAATGGATGCAATGGATGCAATAGATGCAATGGATGCAATGGATACAATGGATGCAATGGATACACAGGATGCAATGGATGCAATGAATGAAATGGATGCAATGGATGCAATGGATGCAATTGGTTCAAATGGATGCAATTGATTCAAAAAGATGCAATAGCTGCAATGGATGAATTGGATGCAATTGATTCAAATGGATGCATTGGATGCAATTGATCAAATGGATGCATTGGATGTAATTGATTCAAATGAATGCAATGGATGCAATAGATATAATTGATTCAAATGAATGCAATGGATGCAATCGATGTAATTGATTCAAATGGATGCAATGGATGCAATTGATAAAATATATGCAATGGATGTAATTTATTCAAATGAATGCAATGGATGCAATTGAATAAAATGGATGCATTGGATGCAATTGATCAAATATATGCAATGGATGTAATTGATTCAAATGAATGCAATGGATGCAATGGATGCAATGGATGCAATAGATGCAATGGATGCAATGGATACAATGGATGCAATGGATACACAGGATGCAATGGATGCAATGAACGAAATGGATGCAATGGATGCAATGGATGCAATGGATGCAATTGGTTCAAATGGATGCAATTGATTCAAAAAGATGCAATAGATGCAATGGATGAATTGGATGCAATTGATTCAAATGGATGCATTGGATGCAATTGATCAAATGGATGCATTGGATGTAATTGATTCAAATGAATGCAATGGATGCAATAGATATAATTGATTCAAATGAATGCAATGGATGCAATCGATGTAATTGATTCAAATGGATGCAATGGATGCAATTGATAAAATATATGCAATGGATGTAATTGATTCAAATGAATGCAATGGGTGCATCGGATGCAATAGATGCAATGGATGCAATGGATACAATGTATGCAATGAATGCAATGGATGCAATGGATGCAATGGATGCAATGGATGCACTGGATGCAATGGATGAATTGGATGCAATTGATTAAAATGGATGCATTGGATGCAATTGACCAAATGGATGCAATGGATGTAATTGATTCAAATGAATGCAATGGATGCAATGGATGCAATAGATGCAATTGGTTCAAATGGATGCAATTGATTCAAATGGATGCAATAGATGCAATGGATGAATTGGATGCAATTAATTCAAATGGATGCATTGGATGCAATTGATCAAATGGATGCTAAGGATGTAATTGATTCAAATGAATGCAATGGATGCAATAGATAGAATTGATTCAAATGAATGCAATGGATGCAATCGATATAATTGATTCAAATGGATGCAATGGATTGTATTGATAAAATATATGCAATGGATGTAATTGATTCAAATGAATGCAATGGATGCAATGGATGCAATAGATGCAATGGATGCAATGGATGCACTGGATGCAATGGATGAATTGAATGCAATTGATTAAAATGGATGCATTGGATACAATTGATCAAATGGATGCAATGGATGTAATTGATTCAAATGAATGCAATGGATGCAATGGATGCAATGGATGCAATGAATGCAATGGATGCAATGGATGCAATGGATGAAATGGATGCAATGACTGCAATGGATACAATTGATTAAAATGGATGCAATGGATGCAATTGATTCAAATAGATGCATTGGATGCAATTGATGAAATAGATGTAATGGACGTAATTGATTCAAATTAATGCAATGGATGCAATGGATGTAATTGATTCAAATGAATGCAATGGATGCAATGGATGCAAAAGATGCAATTGATTCAAATGGATACAATTGATTCAAATGGATGCAATGAATGCATTAGATGCAATGGATGTAATTGATTCAAATGAATGCAATGGATGCAATGGATGCAATAGATGCAATAGATGCAATGGATACAATGGATGCAATGGATGCAATGGATTCAATGGATGCAATGGATGCAATGGATGCACATGATGCAATGGATGAATTGGATGCAATTGATTAAAATGGATGCATTGGATGCAATTGATCAAATGGATGCAATGGATGTTATTGATTGCAATGGATGCATAGGATGCAATAGATGCAATGAATGCAATGGATACAATGGATGCAATGGATACAATGGATGCAATGGATGCAATGAATGCAATGGATGCAATAAATGCAATGGATGCAATGGATGCAATGGATGCAATTGATTCAAATGGATGCAATGGATGCAATTGATTCAAATGAATGTATTGGATGCAATTGATCAAATGATTGCAATGGATGCAATCGATGCAATTGATTCAAATGAATGCAATGGATGAATTAGTTGCAATTGATTCAAATGGATGCAATGGATGTAATTGATTCAAATAAATGCAATGGATGCAATGGATGCAATCGATGCAATAGATGCAATGGATGCAATGGATACAATGGATGCAATGGAAGCAATGTATGCAATGTATGCAATGGATGCAATGGATGCAATGGATGCACTGGATGCAATAGATGAATTGGATGCAATTGATTAAAATGGATGCATTAAATGCAAATGATCAAATGGATGCAATGAATGCAATGGATGCAATAAATGCAATGGATACAATAGATGCAATGGATGCAATTGATTCAAATGGATGCAATGGATGCAATCGATTCAAATGAATGCATTGGATGCAATTGATCAAATGAATGCAATGGATGCAATCGATGTAATAAATTCAAATGGGTACAATGGATGCAATTGATAAAATAAATGCAATAGATGTAATTGATTTAAATGAATGCAATGGATGAATTGGATGCCATTGATTCAAATGGATGCAATGGGTGCAATGGATACAATGGATGCAATGGATGCAATGAATGCAATGGACGCAATGGATGCAATGGATGCATTGGATGCAATGGATGCAATTGATTCAAATGAATGCAATGGATGAATTGGATGCAATTGATTCAAATGGATGCAATGGATGTAATTGATTCAGATAAATGCAATGGATGCAATGGATGCAATCGATGCAATAGATGCAATGGATGCAATGGATACAATGGATGCAATGGATGCAATGGATGCAATGGATGCAATGGATGCACTGGATGCAATGGATGAATTGGATGCAATTGATTAAAATGGATGCATTGGATGCAATTGATCAATCGGATGCAATGGATGTAATTGATTCAAATGAATGCAATGGATGCAATGGATGCAATAGATGCAATGGATGCTATATATACAATGGATGCAATGGATACAATGGATGCAATGGATGCAATGAATGCAATGGATGCAATGGATGCAATGGATACAATGGATGCAATGGATGCAATTGATTCAAATGGATGCAATGGATGCAATTGAATTAAATGGATGCATTGGATGCAATTGATCAAATGGATGCAATGGATGTAATTGATTCAATTGAATGCAATGGATGCAATGGATATAATTGATTCAAATGAATGCAATGGATGCAATAGATGCAATGGATGCAATGGATACAATGGATGCAATGGATGCAATGGATGCAAAGGATGCAATGGATGCAATGGGATTCAAATGGATGCAATGGATGCAATGGATGCAATGGTTGCACTGGATGCAATGGATAAATTGGATGCAATTGATTAAAATATATGCATTGGATGCAATTGATCAAATTGATGCAATAGATGTAATTGATTCAAATGAATGCAATGGATGCAATGGATGCAATGGATGCAATAGATGCAATGGATGCAATGAATTCAATGGATGCAATGGATGCAATGGATGCAATGGATGCAATGGATGCAATTGATTCAAATGGATGCAATGGATGCAATTGATTCAAATGAATGCAATGGATGAATTGGATGCAATTGATTTAAATAGATGCAATGGATGTAATTGATTCAAATGAATGCAATGGAAGCAATGGATGCAATGGATGCAATAGATGCAATTGATGCAATGGATACAATGGATGCAATGGAAGCAATGGATGCAATGGATGCAATGGATGCAATGGATGCACTGGATGCAATGGATGAATTGGATGCAATTGATTAAAATGGATGCATTGGATGCAATTGATCAATCGGGTGCAATGGATGTAATTGATTCAAATGAATGCAATGGATGCAACGGATGCAATGGATGCAATAGATGCAATGGATGCAATGGATACAATGGATGCAATGGATACAATGGATGCAATGGATGCAATGGATGCAATGGATGCAATTGATTCAAATGGATGCATTGGATGCAATTGATTCAAATGGATGCATTGGATGCAATTGATCAAATGGATGCAATGGATGTAATTGATTCAAATGAATGCAATGGATGCAATGGATATAATTGATTCAAATGAATGCAATGGATGCAATAGATGCAATGGATGCAATGGATACAATTGATCAAATGGATGCAATGGATGCAAAGGATGCAATGGATGCAATGGATGCAATGGATGCAATAGATTAATTGGATGCAATTGATTCAAATGGATGCAATTGATTCAAATGTATACAATTGATGTAATGGATGTAATTGATTCAAATTGAATGAAATGTGTAATGTATTATTTCTTTTGTATGTGTTATTTTTTTTTTATTGTCATGAATAAATATTTCACACTAGTCACACTTGGTCACACTAATCACACTATTCACACTTGGTCACACTAGTCACACTAGTCACACTTGGTTACACTTGTCACACTAGTCACACTTGGTCACACTAGTCACACTTGGTCACAACCCAACCCAACCCAAACAAACCCAACCCAACCCAACCGATCCCCCAACTTATGCATGGGTTCAGGCATGCGTGCTGGCGGGATCACTTCCCTGGGACCTTGATGCGAGGGCCCTTGCGGCAGCTTACCGCTGGCGTAAGGAGGCGCTAGGTCGAGGCGACTCGCCAGCACCGAGGGAGGTAGAAGCGCAACGTGATGCTGCTCGATTGGAGATGGTAGCGAGGTGGAAAGAGAGGCTGGCGCAATCAAGTGCGGGCCTTAAGACCATCGGGGCAGTTCGTCCGGTTCTCGAACAGTGGCTGGACCGGAGTCATGGCGCTATGACTTTCCGGCTAACGCAGGTCCTCTCGGATCATGGATGTTTTGGGAGGTACCTGCACCGGATACGCCGAGAGGAAAGCGCGCGGTGTCACCACTGCAACAGCTGCCCGGAGGAGAGGGCCCAGCACACGCTGGAGGTATGCCCAGCCTGGGATGAAGAGCGCCGGACGTTGTGCGCGACAGTTGGCAGTGACCTGTCGCTGCCCACGGTAGTACGTAGTATGGTGGACAGCGACAGGGCATGGAGAGCGGTCCTCGCCTTCTGCGAGACCATTATGGAGCGGAAGGAGGCGGCCGAGAGACAGAGGGAGGCAACTTCCGAAAATCCCGGTCGCCAACGGCGAATAGGGCGGAGGCGGCGAGCCTATGCCCGCAACATTCCACCCTAACCGTGGCCCGGGCCGGCAGGCTTGGGGAAGTCTGTCGGCCGAATGACAAACTGGCCCGTGATGGCGTTGCGCGTGCTCTCGCGCACCTGACACAAAGGCGTTGCAGGTGGGGCTCACACCCTCCTGCTACTGAGTTAGGGGCCTTTCCATCAGGCCAGTCACCGCCGGGTCGTGGAAGAGTTTTTCGAACGTGCCTGTGACCCGGCAACACGGTGACGAGTCGGAAAACCGTGGGGTTTTAGTCGGTAGTCCGGGCGCTTCCTGGGAGTCCGACATACCCGCCTGCATCCCCAGCCAGGCGGGATGCGTAAAAGCATTTCCCCAAGTAAAAAAAAAAAAAAAAAAAAAGGGTCCGCTCAAGAAGTCACCTTGTCGGACCACCGTTATATTCGGTTTAGTGTTTCCGCACAATCGAATGGTCCGAGTGGCCCTATCAGCCGCTCTCTGAGAGGAGAGGGACCGCGCTGGGCACTAAAACGCCTGGATCTGGACAATTTCCACCTTGCCGTCGAGGTTGAGGCCTGGAACCCGGTTCCTGAGGGCCCAGTGGACGTGGACGAAGAGACGCAGGCGCTCGGTGGATCCATGACAGCGATTTGCGACGCAGCAATGCCCCGAGCAAAACCTCTTCCCCCAAAACGCCAGGTCCACTGGTGGTCACTCGAACTTGACCAGCTGAGACAGTCTTGCGTAGCGGCGAGACGAGTTTACAGTCACCAGCGGAGGCGTCGGCGCAGGGACCTTGTCCGCGAGGCGGAACTGTACGCCGTCTACATCCAGCGCACGAAGGACCTGCAGCTAGCCATAAGCCAGGCGAAAGAGGGTTCCCAGCAGGAGATGCTCGAAACGCTCAATAGGGACCCGTGGGGCCGACCATACAAAATGGTCCGTAACAAGCTCCGCCCCTGGGCCCCACCACTGACGCGAAGTCTCGAGCCGAACTTGCTGGGGGAGGTAGTCGCGGCCCTGTTCCCGGCTCGTGACGGCATTTCTCCGCCAGCAATGGCACCGCCCACCGCACCTGACGGTGACGAGGAAGAGGTCCCAGAGGTTTCTGTCGGGGAACTCGGTGCAGCCATCCTCCGAATGAAGGGGAAAAACACAGCCCCTGGACCCGACGGGATCCCGGGTCGGGCCTGGGTGTTGGCGAGAAACGCACTGGAGGCGAGACTGCTTAGGCTTTTCTCGGGCTGCTTCGAGCAAGCCCTCTTCCCCCGGCAGTGGAAGACAGGTAAGCTTGTGCTCCTGAAGAAGGAAGGGCGCCCTGCGGACTCGCCAGCTGCATACCGTCCTATAGTTTTGCTCGAAGAGGTAGGCAAGATTTTTGAGCGGATTATTGCTGCCCGCCTCATAAAGCATCTCACCCGTGTCGGTCCGGATTTGGCAGAGTGCTTGGATGGTAAAGCTTTGGTAAGATTCATATTGTGAAGGATAGGCCTTGGTATGATTTCTGCTAAGATGGTTAAGCCTTGGTTAGATTCATAGTGTTAAGGTTAGGCCTTGGTTAGATTCATGGTAAGAAGGTAAAGCTTTGGTAAGATTCATAGTGTGAAGGTAAGGCACTGGTAAGATTCATGATAAGACGGTAGGTTTTTGGTAAGATTCATGCTTGGATGGTAAAGCCTTGGTAAGATTCATACTCTGAAGGATAGGCCTTGGTAAGATTCATGATAAGAAGAAAGGATCTTGGTAAGATTTATGCTTAGATGGTAAGGCCTTGGTAAGATTCATGCTAAGATGGTAAGGCCTTGGTAAGATTTCTGTTAAGATGGTTAAGCCTTGGTTTGATTCATAGTGTTAAGGTGAGACCTTGGTAAGATTCATGGTAAGATGGTAAGGCCTTGGTATGATTCCTGCTAAGATGGTTAAGCCTTGGTTAGATTCATAGTGTTAAAATTAGGCCTTAGTAAGATTCATGGTAAGAAGGTAAAGCTTTGGTAAGATTCATAGTGTGAAGGTAAGGCCTTGGTAAGATTCATGATAGGACGGTAGGTTCTTGGTAAGATTCATGCTTGGATGGTAAGGCTTTGGTAAGATTCATTTGGTGAAGGATAGGCCTTGGTAAGATTCATGATAAGACGGTTGGTTCTTGGTAAGATTCATGCTTGGATGGTAAGGCCTTGGTAAGATTCATAGTGTGTAGGTAAGGCCTTAGTAAGATTTATGATAAGACGGTAAGTTCTTGGTAATATTCATGCTTGGATAGTTAAGCCTTGGTAAGATTCATATTGTGAAGGTAAGGTTTTGGTAAGATTCATGATAGGACGGTAGGTTGTTGGTAAGATTCATGCTTGGATGGTAAGGCCTTGGTAAGATTCATAGTGTGTAAATTAAGCCTTGGTAAGATTCATGATAGGACGGTAGGGTCTTGGTAAGATTCATGCTTGGATGGTAAAGCTTTAGTAAGATTCATATGGTGAAGGATAGGCCTTGTTAAGATTCATGATAAGAAGGTAGGATCTTGGTAAGATTTATGCTGTGATGGTAAGGCCTTGGTAAGATTCATGATAAGACGGTAGGTTCTTGGTAAGATTCATGATTGGATGGTAAAGCCTTGGTAAGATTCATATTGTGAAGGATAGGCCTTGGTAAGATTCATGATAAGAAGGTAGGATCTTGGTAAGATTTATGCTTAGATGGTAAGGCCTTGGTAAGATTCATGGTAAGATGGTAAAGCCTTGGTAAGATTCCTGCTAAGATGTTTAAGCCTTGGTTAGATTCATAGTGTTAAGGTAAGGCCTTATTAAGATTCATGGTAAGAAGGTTAAGCCTTGGTAAGATACATAGTATGAAGGTAAGGCCTTGGTAAGATTCATGATAGGACGGTAGTCTGTTGGTAAGATTCATGCTTGGATGGTAAAGCCTTGGTAAGATTCATATTGTGAAGAATAGGCCTTAGTAAGATTCATGATAAGAAGGTAGGATCTTGGTTATATTTATGCTTAGATGGTAAGGCCTTGGTAAGATTCATGCTAAGATGGTAAGGCCTTGGTAAGATTCATGGTAAGAAGGTAAAGCCTTGGTAAGATTCATAGTGTGAAGGTAAGGCCTTGGTAAGATTCATGATAAGACGGTAGGTTCTTGGTAAGATTCATGCTTGGATGGTAAGGCCTTGGTAAGATTCATAGTGTGAAGGTAAGGCCTTGGTAAGATTCATGATAAGACGGTAGGTTTTTGGTAAGATTCATAGTGTGTAGGTTAGGCCTTGGTAAGATTTATGATAAGACGGTAAGTTCTTGGTAAGATTCATGCTTGGATGGTAAAGCCTTGGTAAGATTCATAGTGTGAAGGTTAGGCCTTGGTAAGATTCATGATAAGAAGGTAGGTTCTTAGTCAGATTCCTGCTTGGATAATAAAGCCTTGGTAAGATTCATATTGTGAAGGATAGGCCTTGGTAAGATTCAGGATAAGACGGTAGGATCTTGGTAAGATTTATGCTAAGATGGTAAGGCCTTGGTAAGATTCATGGTAAAATGGTAAGGCCTTGGTAAGATTCCTGCTAAGATGGTTAAGCCTTGGTTAGATTCATAGTGTTAAGGTTAGGCCTTGGTTAGATTCATGGTAAGAAGGTAAAGCTTTGGTAAGATTCATAGTGTGAAGGTAAGGCCTTGGTAAGATTCATGATAGGACGGTAAATTTTTGGTAAGATTCATGCTTAGATGGTAAAGCCTTGGTAAGATTCATAGTGTGAAGGTAAGGCCTTGGTAAGATTCATGATAAGACGGTTGGTTTTTGGTAAGATTCATGCTTGGATGGTAATGCCTTGGTAAGATTCATAGTGTGAAGGTAAGGCCTTGGTAAGATTTATGATAAGACGGTAAGTTCTTGGTAAGATTCATGCTTGGATAGTTAAGCCTTGGTAAGATTCATAGTGTGAAGGTAAGGTTTTGGTAAGATTCATGATAGGACGGTAGGTTGTTGGTAAGATTCATGCTTGGATGGTAAGGCCTTGGTAAGATTCATAGTGTGTAAATTAGGCCTTGGTAAGATTCATGATAGGACGGTAGGGTCTTGGTAAGATTCATGCTTGGATGGTAAAGCTTTAGTAAGATTCATATGGTGAAGGATAGGCCTTGGTAAGATTCATGATAAGAAGGTAGGATCTTGGTAAGATTTATGCTGAGATGGTAAAGCCTTGGTAAGATTCATGATAAGACGGTAGGTTCTTGGTAAGATTCATGATTGGATGGTAAAGCCTTGGTAAGATTCATATTGTGAAGGATAGGCCTTGGTAAGATTCATGATAAGAAGGTAGGATCTTGGTAAGATTTATGCTTAGATGGTAAGGCCTTGGAAAGATTCATGGTAAGATGGTAAAGCCTTGGTTAGATTCCTGCTAAGATGGTTAAGCCTTGGTTAGATTCATAGTGTTAAGGTAAGGCCTTATTAAGATTCATGGTAAGAAGGTTAAGCCTTGGTAAGATACAAAGTATGAAGGTTAGGCCTTGGTAAGATTCATGATAGGACGGTAGGTTGTTGGTAAGATTCATGCTTGGATGGTAAAGCCTTGGTAAGATTCATATTGTGAAGGATAGGCCTTGGTAAGATTCATGATAAGAAGGTAGGATCTTGGTAAGATTTATACTTAAATTGTAAGGCCTTGGTAAGATTCATGCTAAGATGGTAAGGCCTTGGTAAGATTCCTGCTAAGATGGTTAAGCCTTGGTTAGATTCATAGTGTTAAGGTAAGGCCTTGATAAGATTGATAGTAAGAAGGTAAAGCCTTGGTAAGATTCATAGTGTGAAGGTAAGGCCTTGGTAAGATTCATGATAAGACGGTAGGTTCTTGGTAAGATTTATGCTTGGATGGTAAAGCCTTGGTAAGATTCATATTGTGAAGGATAGGCCTTGGTAAGATTCATGATAAGAAGGTAGGATCTTGGTAAGATTTATGCTGAGATGGTAAGGCCTTGGTAAGATTCATGGTAAGAAGGTAAAGCCTTGGTTAGATTCATAGTGTGAAGGTTAGGCCTTGGTAAGATTCATGATAGGACGGTAAGTTGTTGGTAAGATTCATGCTTGGATGGTGAGGCCTTGGAAAGATTCATAGTGTGTAGATTAGGCCTTGGTAAGATTTATGATAAGACGGTAAGTTCTTGGTAAGATTCATGCTTGGATGGTAAAGTTTTGGTAAGATTCATAGTGTAAAGGTTAGGCCTTGGTAAGAATCATGATAAGACGGTAGGTTCTTGGTAAGATTCATGCTTGGATGGTAAAGCCTTGGTAAGATTCATATTGTGAAGGATAGGCCTTGGTAAGATTCCTGCTAAGATGGTTAAGCCTTGGTTAGATTCATAGTGTTAAGGTTAGGCCTTGGTAAGATTCATGGTAAGAAGGTAAAGCTTTGGTACGATTCATAGTGTGAAGGTAAGGCCTTGGTAAGATTCATGATAGGACGGTAGGTTCTTGGTAAAATTCATGCTTGGATGGTAAGGCTTTGGTAAGATTCATATGGTGAAGGATAGGCCTTGGTAAGATTCATGATAAGAAGGTAGGATCTTGGTAAGATTTATGCTGATATGGTAAGGCCTTGGTAAGATTCATAGTGTGAAGGTAAGGCCTTGGTAAGATTCATGATAAGACGGTAGGTTTTTGGTAAGCTTCATGCTTGGATGGTAAAGCCTTGGTAAGATTCATATTGTGAAGGATAGGCCTTGGTAAGATTCATGATAAGAAGGTAGGATCTTGGTAAGATTTATGCTTAGATGGTAAGGCCTTGGTAAGATTCATGCTAAGATGGTAAGGCCTTGGTAAGATTCCTGCTAAGATTGTTAAGCCTTGGTTAGATTCATAGTGTTAAGGTAAGGCCTTGATAAGATCGATAGTAAGAAGGTAAAGCCTTGGTAAGATTCATAGTGTGAAGGTAAGGCCTTGGTAAGATTCATGATAAGACGGTAGGTTCTTGGTAAGATTTATGCTTGGAAGGTAAAGCCTTGGTAACATTCATATTGTGAAGGATAGGCCTTGGTAAGATTTATGATAAGAAGGTAGGATCTTGTTAAGATTTATGCTGAGATGGTAAGGCCTTGGTAAGATTCATGGTAAGATGGTAAGGCCATGGTAAGATTTCTGCTAAGATGGTTAAGCCTTGGTTAGATTCATAGTGTTAAGGTAAGGCCTTGGTAAGATACATGGTAAGAAGGTAAAGCCTTGGTTAGATTCATAGTGTGAAGGTTAGGCCTTGGTAAGATTCATGATAGGACGGTAAGTTGTTGGTAAGATTCATGCTTGGATGGTAAGGCCTTGGTAAGATTCATAGTGTGTAAATTAGGCCTTGGTAAGATTTATGATAAGACGGTAAGTTCTTGGTAAGATTCATGCGTGGATGGTAAAGCCTTGGTAAGATTCATAGTGTAAAGGTAAGGCCTTGGTAAGATTCATGATATGACGGTAGGTTTTTGGTAAGATTCATGCTTGGATGGTAAAGCCTTGGTAAGATTAATATTGTGAAGGTAAGGCCTTGGTAAGATTCATGATAAGACGGTAGGTTTTTGGTAAGATTCATGCTTGGATGGTAAAGCCTTGGTAAGATTCATATTGTGAAGGATAGGCCTTGGTAAGATTCATGATATGAAGGTAGGATCTTGGTAAGATTTATGCTTAGATGGACAGGCCTTGGTAAGATTCATGCTAAGATGGTAAGTCCTTGGTATGATTCCTGCTAAGATGGTTAAGCCTTGGTTAGATTCATAAGTTAAGGTAAGGCCTTGGTAAGATTCATGATAAGAAGGTAGGATCTTGGTAAGATTTATGCTGATATGGTAAGGCCTTGGTAAGATTCATAGTGTGAAGGTAAGGCCTTGGTAAGATTCATGATAAGACGGTAGGTTTTTGGTTAGCTTCATGCTTGGATGGTAAAGCCTTGGTAAGATTCATATTGTGAAGGATAGGCCTTGGTAAGATTCCTGCTAAGATGGTTAAGCCTTGGTTAGATTCATAGTGTTAAGGTTAGGCCTTGGTAAGATTCATGGTAAGAAGGTAAAGCTTTGGTAAGATTCATAGTGTGAAGGTAAGGCCTTGGTAAGATTCATGATAGGACGGTAGGTTCTTGGTAAAATTCATGCTTGGATGGTAAGGCTTTGGTAAGATTCATATGGTGAAGGATAGGCCTTGGTAAGATTCATGATAAGAAGGTAGGATCTTGGTAAGATTTATGCTGATATGGTAAGGCCTTGGTAAGATTCATAGTGTGAAGGTAAGGCCTTGGTAAGATTCATGATAAGACGGTAGGTTTTTGGTAAGCCTCATGCTTGGATGGTAAAGCCTTGGTAAGATTCATATTGTGAAGGATAGGCCTTGGTAAGATTCATGATAAGAAGGTAGGATCTTGGTAAGATTTATGCTTAGATGGTAAGGCCTTGGTAAGATTCATGCTAAGATGGTAAGGCCTTGGTAAGATTCCTGCTAAGATTGTTAAGCCTTGGTTAGATTCATAGTGTTAAGGTAAGGCCTTGATAAGATCGATAGTAAGAAGGTAAAGCCTTGGTAAGATTCATAGTGTGAAGGTAAGGCCTTGGTAAGATTCATGATAAGACGGTAGGTTCTTGGTAAGATTTATGCTTGGAAGGTAAAGCCTTGGTAACATTCATATTGTGAAGGATAGGCCTTGGTAAGATTTATGATAAGAAGGTAGGATCTTGTTAAGATTTATGCTGAGATGGTAAGGCCTTGGTAAGATTCATGGTAAGATGGTAAGGCCATGGTAAGATTTCTGCTAAGATGGTTAAGCCTTGGTTAGATTCATAGTGTTAAGGTAAGGCCTTGGTAAGATACATGGTAAGAAGGTAAAGCCTTGGTTAGATTCATAGTGTGAAGGTTAGGCCTTGGTAAGATTCATGATAGGACGGTAAGTTGTTGGTAAGATTCATGCTTGGATGGTAAGGCCTTGGTAAGATTCATAGTGTGTAAATTAGGCCTTGGTAAGATTTATGATAAGACGGTAAGTTCTTGGTAAGATTCATGCGTGGATGGTAAAGCCTTGGTAAGATTCATAGTGTAAAGGTAAGGCCTTGGTAAGATTCATGATATGACGGTAGGTTTTTGGTAAGATTCATGCTTGGATGGTAAAGCCTTGGTAAGATTAATATTGTGAAGGTAAGGCCTTGGTAAGATTCATGATAAGACGGTAGGTTTTTGGTAAGATTCATGCTTGGATGGTAAAGCCTTGGTAAGATTCATATTGTGAAGGATAGGCCTTGGTAAGATTCATGATATGAAGGTAGGATCTTGGTAAGATTTATGCTTAGATGGTAAGGCCTTGGTAAGATTCATGCTAAGATGGTAAGTCCTTGGTATGATTCCTGCTAAGATGGTTAAGCCTTGGTTAGATTCATAAGTTAAGGTAAGGCCTTGGTAAGATTCATGATAAGAAGGTAGGATCTTGGTAAGATTTATGCTGATATGGTAAGGCCTTGGTAAGATTCATAGTGTGAAGGTAAGGCCTTGGTAAGATTCATGATAAGACGGTAGGTTTTTGGTTAGCTTCATGCTTGGATGGTAAAGCCTTGGTAAGATTCATATTGTGAAGGATAGGCCTTGGTAAGATTCCTGCTAAGATGGTTAAGCCTTGGTTAGATTCATAGTGTTAAGGTTAGGCCTTGGTAAGATTCATGGTAAGAAGGTAAAGCTTTGGTAAGATTCATAGTGTGAAGGTAAGGCCTTGGTAAGATTCATGATAGGACGGTAGGTTCTTGGTAAAATTCATGCTTGGATGGTAAGGCTTTGGTAAGATTCATATGGTGAAGGATAGGCCTTGGTAAGATTCATGATAAGAAGGTAGGATCTTGGTAAGATTTATGCTGATATGGTAAGGCCTTGGTAAGATTCATAGTGTGAAGGTAAGGCCTTGGTAAGATTCATGATAAGACGGTAGGTTTTTGGTAAGCCTCATGCTTGGATGGTAAAGCCTTGGTAAGATTCATATTGTGAAGGATAGGCCTTGGTAAGATTCATGATAAGAAGGTAGGATCTTGGTAAGATTTATGCTTAGATGGTAAGGCCTTGGTAAGATTCATGCTAAGATGGTAAGGCCTTGGTAAGATTCCTGCTAAGATTGTTAAGCCTTGGTTAGATTCATAGTGTTAAGGTAAGGCCTTGATAAGATCGATAGTAAGAAGGTAAAGCCTTGGTAAGATTCATAGTGTGAAGGTAAGGCCTTGGTAAGATTCATGATAAGACGGTAGGTTCTTGGTAAGATTTATGCTTGGAAGGTAAAGCCTTGGTAACATTCATATTGTGAAGGATAGGCCTTGGTAAGATTTATGATAAGAAGGTAGGATCTTGTTAAGATTTATGCTGAGATGGTAAGGCCTTGGTAAGATTCATGGTAAGATGGTAAGGCCATGGTAAGATTTCTGCTAAGATGGTTAAGCCTTGGTTAGATTCATAGTGTTAAGGTAAGGCCTTGGTAAGATACATGGTAAGAAGGTAAAGCCTTGGTTAGATTCATAGTGTGAAGGTTAGGCCTTGGTAAGATTCATGATAGGACGGTAAGTTGTTGGTAAGATTCATGCTTGGATGGTAAGGCCTTGGTAAGATTCATAGTGTGTAAATTAGGCCTTGGTAAGATTTATGATAAGACGGTAAGTTCTTGGTAAGATTCATGCGTGGATGGTAAAGCCTTGGTAAGATTCATAGTGTAAAGGTAAGGCCTTGGTAAGATTCATGATATGACGGTAGGTTTTTGGTAAGATTCATGCTTGGATGGTAAAGCCTTGGTAAGATTAATATTGTGAAGGTAAGGCCTTGGTAAGATTCATGATAAGACGGTAGGTTTTTGGTAAGATTCATGCTTGGATGGTAAAGCCTTGGTAAGATTCATATTGTGAAGGATAGGCCTTGGTAAGATTCATGATATGAAGGTAGGATCTTGGTAAGATTTATGCTTAGATGGTAAGGCCTTGGTAAGATTCATGCTAAGATGGTAAGTCCTTGGTATGATTCCTGCTAAGATGGTTAAGCCTTGGTTAGATTCATAAGTTAAGGTAAGGCCTTGGTAAGATTCATGATAAGAAGGTAGGATCTTGGTAAGATTTATGCTGATATGGTAAGGCCTTGGTAAGATTCATAGTGTGAAGGTAAGGCCTTGGTAAGATTCATGATAAGACGGTAGGTTTTTGGTTAGCTTCATGCTTGGATGGTAAAGCCTTGGTAAGATTCATATTGTGAAGGATAGGCCTTGGTAAGATTCATGATAAGAAGGTAGGATCTTGGTAAGATTTATGCTTAGATGGTAAGGCCTTGGTAAGATTCATGCTAAGATGGTAAGGCCTTGGTAAGATTCCTGCTAAGATGGTTAAGCCTTGGTTAGATTCATAGTGTTAAGGTAAGGCCTTGATAAGATCGATAGTAAGAAGGTAAAGCCTTGGTAAGATTCATAGTGTGAAGGTAAGGCCTTGGTAAGATTCATGATAAGACGGTAGGTTCTTGGTAAGATTTATGCTTGGAAGGTAAAGTAACCTTAACACTATGAATCTAACCAAGGCTTAACCATCTTAGCAGAAATCTTACCATGGCCTTACCATCTTACCATGAATCTTACCAAGGCCTTACCATCTCAGCATAAATCTTAACAAGATCCTACCTTCTTATCATAAATCTTACCAAGGCCTATCCTTCACAATATGAATGTTACCAAGGCTTTACCTTCCAAGCATAAATCTTACCAAGAACCTACCGTCTTATCATGAATCTTACCAAGGCCTTACCTTCACACTATGAATCTTACCAAGGCTTTACCTTCTTACTATCGATCTTATCAAGGCCTTACCTTAACACTATGAATCTAACCAAGGCTTAACCATCTTAGCAGGAATCTTACCAAGGCCTTACCATCTTAGCATGAATCTTACCAAGGCCTTACCATCTAAGCATAAATCTTACCAAGATCCTACCTTCTTATCATGAATCTTACCAAGGCCTATCCTTCACAATATGAATCTTACCAAGGCTTTACCATCCAAGCATGAAGCTTACCAAAAACCTACCGTCTTATCATGAATCTTACCAAGGCCTTACCTTCACACTATGAATCTTACCAAGGCCTTACCATATCAGCATAAATCTTACCAAGATCCTACCTTCTTATCATGAATCTTACCAAGGCCTTACCTTAACTTATGAATCTAACCAAGGCTTAACCATCTTAGCAGGAATCATACCAAGGACTTACCATCTTAGCATGAATCTTACCAAGGCCTTACCATCTAAGCATAAATCTTACCAAGATCCTACCTTCATATCATGAATCTTACCAAGGCCTATCCTTCACAATATGAATCTTACCAAGGCTTTACCATCCAAGCATGAATCTTACCAAAAACCTACCGTCTTATCATGAATCTTACCAAGGCCTTACCTTCACAATATTAATCTTACCAAGGCTTTACCATCCAAGCATAAATCTTACCAAAAACCTACCGTCATATCATGAATCTTACCAAGGCCTTACCTTTACACTATGAATCTTACCAAGGCTTTACCATCCACGCATGAATCTTACCAAAAACTTACCGTCTTATCATAAATCTTACCAAGGCCTAATTTACACACTATGAATCCTTACCAAGGCCTTACCATCCAAGCATGAATCTTACCAACAACTTACCGTCCTATCATGAATCTTACCAAGGCCTAACCTTCACACTATGAATCTAACCAAGGCTTTACCTTCTTACCATGAATCTTACCAAGGCCTTACCTTAACACTATGAATCTAACCAAGGCTTAACCATCTTAGCAGAAATCTTACCATGGCCTTACCATCTTACCATGAATCTTACCAAGGCCTTACCATCTCAGCATAAATCTTAACAAGATCCTACCTTCTTATCATAAATCTTACCAAGGCCTATCCTTCACAATATGAATGTTACCAAGGCTTTACCTTCCAAGCATAAATCTTACCAAGAACCTACTGTCTTATCATGAATCTTACCAAGGCCTTACCTTCACACTATGAATCTTACCAAGGCTTTACCTTCTTACTATCGATCTTATCAAGGCCTTACCTTAACACTATGAATCTAACCAAGGCTTAACCATCTTAGCAGGAATCTTACCAAGGCCTTACCATCTTAGCATGAATCTTACCAAGGCATTACCATCTAAGCATAAATCTTACCAAGATCCTACCTTCTTATCATGAATCTTACCAAGGCCTATCCTTCACAATATGAATCTTACCAAGGCTTTACCATCCAAGCATGAAGCTTACCAAAAACCTACCGTCTTATCATGAATCTTACCAAGGCCTTACCTTCACACTATGAATCTTACCAAGGCGTTACCATATCAGCATAAATCTTACCAAGATCCTACCTTCATATCATGAATCTTACCAAGGCCTATCCTTCACAATATGAATCTTACCAAGGCTTTACCATCCAAGCATGAATCTTACCAAAAACCTACCGTCTTATCATGAATCTTACCAAGGCCTTACCTTCACAATATTAATCTTACCAAGGCTTTACCATCCAAGCATGAATCTTACCAAAAACCTACCGTCATATCATAAATCTTACCAAGGCCTTACCTTTACACTATGAATCTTACCAAGGCTTTACCATCCACGCATGAATCTTACCAAGAACTTACCGTCTTATCATAAATCTTACCAAGGCCTAATTTACACACTATGAATCTAACCAAGGCCTTACCATCCAAGCATGAATCTTACCAACAACTTACCGTCCTATCATGAATCTTACCAAGGCCTAACCTTCACACTATGAATCTAACCAAGGCTTTACCTTCTTACCATGAATCTTACCAAGGCCTTACCTTAACACTATGAATCTAACCAAGGCTTAACCATCTTAGCAGAAATCTTACCATGGCCTTACCATCTTACCATGAATCTTACCAAGGCCTTACCATCTCAGCATAAATCTTAACAAGATCCTACCTTCTTATCATAAATCTTACCAAGGCCTATCCTTCACAATATGAATGTTACCAAGGCTTTACCTTCCAAGCATAAATCTTACCAAGAACCTACCGTCTTATCATGAATCTTACCAAGGCCTTACCTTCACACTATGAATCTTACCAAGGCTTTACCTTCTTACTATCGATCTTATCAAGGCCTTACCTTAACACTATGAATCTAACCAAGGCTTAACCATCTTAGCAGGAATCTTACCAAGGCCTTACCATCTTAGCATGAATCTTACCAAGGCCTTACCATCTAAGCATAAATCTTACCAAGATCCTACCTTCTTATCATGAATCTTACCAAGGCCTATCCTTCACAATATGAATCTTACCAAGGCTTTACCATCCAAGCATGAAGCTTACCAAAAACCTACCGTCTTATCATGAATCTTACCAAGGCCTTACCTTCACACTATGAATCTTACCAAGGCCTTACCATATCAGCATAAATCTTAACAAGATCCTACCTTCTTATCATGAATCTTACCAAGGCCTTACCTTAACTTATGAATCTAACCAAGGCTTAACCATCTTAGCAGGAATCATACCAAGGACTTACCATCTTAGCATGAATCTTACCAAGGCCTTACCATCTAAGCATAAATCTTACCAAGATCCTACCTTCATATCATGAATCTTACCAAGGCCTATCCTTCACAATATGAATCTTACCAAGGCTTTACCATCCAAGCATGAATCTTACCAAAAACCTACCGTCTTATCATGAATCTTACCAAGGCCTTACCTTCACAATATTAATCTTACCAAGGCTTTACCATCCAAGCATGAATCTTACCAAAAACCTACCGTCATATCATGAATCTTACCAAGGCCTTACCTTTACACTATGAATCTTACCAAGGCTTTACCATCCACGCATGAATCTTACCAAGAACTTACCGTCTTATCATAAATCTTACCAAGGCCTAATTTACACACTATGAATCTTACCAAGGCCTTACCATCCAAGCATGAATCTTACCAACAACTTACCGTCCTATCATGAATCTTACCAAGGCCTAACCTTCACACTATGAATCTAACCAAGGCTTTACCTTCTTACCATGAATCTTACCAAGGCCTTACCTTAACACTATGAATCTAACCAAGGCTTAACCATCTTAGCAGAAATCTTACCATGGCCTTACCATCTTACCATGAATCTTACCAAGGCCTTACCATCTCAGCATAAATCTTAACAAGATCCTACCTTCTTATCATAAATCTTACCAAGGCCTATCCTTCACAATATGAATGTTACCAAGGCTTTACCTTCCAAGCATAAATCTTACCAAGAACCTACCGTCTTATCATGAATCTTACCAAGGCCTTACCTTCACACTATGAATCTTACCAAGGCTTTACCTTCTTACTATCGATCTTATCAAGGCCTTACCTTAACACTATGAATCTAACCAAGGCTTAACCATCTTAGCAGGAATCTTACCAAGGCCTTACCATCTTAGCATGAATCTTACCAAGGCCTTACCATCTAAGCATAAATCTTACCAAGATCCTACCTTCTTATCATGAATCTTACCAAGGCCTATCCTTCACAATATGAATCTTACCAAGGCTTTACCATCCAAGCATGAAGCTTACCAAAAACCTACCGTCTTATCATGAATCTTACCAAGGCCTTACCTTCACACTATGAATCTTACCAAGGCCTTACCATATCAGCATAAATCTTACCAAGATCCTACCTTCATATCATGAATCTTACCAAGGCCTATCCTTCACAATATGAATCTTACCAAGGCTTTACCATCCAAGCATGAATCTTACCAAAAACCTACCGTCTTATCATGAATCTTACCAAGGCCTTACCTTCACAATATTAATCTTACCAAGGCTTTACCATCCAAGCATGAATCTTACCAAAAACCTACCGTCATATCATAAATCTTACCAAGGCCTTACCTTTACACTATGAATCTTACCAAGGCTTTACCATCCACGCATGAATCTTACCAAGAACTTACCGTCTTATCATAAATCTTACCAAGGCCTAATTTACACACTATGAATCTTACCAAGGCCTTACCATCCAAGCATGAATCTTACCAACAACTTACCGTCCTATCATGAATCTTACCAAGGCCTAACCTTCACACTATGAATCTAACCAAGGCTTTACCTTCTTACCATGAATCTTACCAAGGCCTTACCTTAACACTATGAATCTAACCAAGGCTTAACCATCTTAGCAGAAATCTTACCATGGCCTTACCATCTTACCATGAATCTTACCAAGGCCTTACCATCTCAGCATAAATCTTAACAAGATCCTACCTTCTTATCATAAATCTTACCAAGGCCTATCCTTCACAATATGAATGTTACCAAGGCTTTACCTTCCAAGCATAAATCTTACCAAGAACCTACCGTCTTATCATGAATCTTACCAAGGCCTTACCTTCACACTATGAATCTTACCAAGGCTTTACCTTCTTACTATAGATCTTATCAAGGCCTTACCTTAACACTATGAATCTAACCAAGGCTTAACCATCTTAGCAGGAATCTTACCAAGGCCTTACCATCTTAGCATGAATCTTACCAAGGCCTTACCATCTAAGCATAAATCTTACCAAGATCCTACCGTCCTATCATGAATCTTACCAAGGCCTAACCTTCATACTTTGTATCTTACCAAGGCTTAACCTTCTTACCATGAATCTTAATAAGGCCTTACCCTAACACTATGAATCTAACCAAGGCTTAACCATCTTAGCAGGAATCTTACCAAGGCTTTACCATCTTACCATGAATCTTTCCAAGGCCTTACCATCTAAGCATAAATCTTTCCAAGATCCTACCTTCTTATCATGAATCTTACCAAGGCCTATCCTTCACAATATGAATCTTACCAAGGCTTTACCATCCAATCATGAATCTTACCAAGAACCTACCGTCTTATCATGAATCTTACCAAGGCCTTACCATCTCAGCATAAATCTTACCAAGATCCTACCTTCTTATCATGAATCTTACCAAGGCCTATCCTTCACCATATGAATCTTACTAAAGCTTTACCATCCAAGCATGAATCTTACCAAGACCCTACCGTCCTATCATGAATCTTACCAAGGCCTAATTTACACACTATGAATCTTACCAAGGCCTTACCATCCAAGCATGAATCTTACCAACAACCTACCGTCCTATCATGAATCTTACCAAGAACTTACCGTCTTATCATAAATCTTACCAAGGCCTTACCTTCACACTATGAATCTTACCAAGGCTTTACCATCCAAGCATGAATCTTACCAAAAACCAACCGTCTTATCATGAATCTTACCAAGGCCTTACCTTCACACTATGAATCTTACCAAGGCTTTACCATCTAAGCATGACTCTTACCAAAAATTTACCGTCCTATCATGAATCTTACCAAGGCCTTACTTTCACACTATGAATCTTACCAAAGCTTTACCTTCTTACCATGAATCTAACCAAGGCCTAACCTTAACACTATGAATCTAACCAAGGCTTAACCATCTTAGCAGGAATCTTACCAAGGCCTTACCATTTTACCATGAATCTTACCAAGGCCTTACCATCTTAGCATAAATCTTACCAAGATCCTACCGTCTTATCCTGAATCTTACCAAGGCCTATCTTTCACAATATGAATCTTACCAAGGCTTTACCATCCAAGCAGGAATCTGACCAAGAACCTACCTTCTTATCATGAATCTTACCAAGGCCTAACCTTCACACTATGAATCTTACCAAGGCTTTACCATCCAAGCATGAATCTTACCAAGAACTTACCGTCTTATCATAAATCTTACCAAGGCCTAACCTACACACTATGAATCTTACCAAAAACCTACCGTCTTATCATGAATCTTACCAAGGCCTTACCTTCACACTATGAATCTTACCAAGGCCTTACCATCCAAGCATGAATCTTACCAAGAACCTACCGTCTTATCATGAATCTTACCAAGGCCTAACCTTCACACTATGAATCTTACCAAGGCTTTACCTTCTTACCATGAATCTTACCAAGGCCTTACCATCTTAGCATGAATCTTACCAAGGCCTTACCATCTAAGCATAAATATAACCAAGATCCTACCTTCTTATCATGAATCTTACTAAGGCCTATTCTTCACAATATGAATCTTACCAAGGCTTTACCATCCAAGCATGAATCTTACCAACAAACTACCGTCCTATCATGAATCTTACCAAGGCCTTACCTTCATACTATGTATCTTACCAAGGCTTAACCTTCTTACCATGAATCTTAATAAGGCCTTACCTTAACACTATGAATCTAACCAAGGCTTAACCATCTTAGCAGGAATCTTACCAAGGCTTTACCATCTTACCATGAATCTTACCAAGGCCTTACCATCTAAGCATAAATCTTACCAAGATCCTACCTTCTTATCATGAATCTTACCAAGGCCTATCCTTCACAATATGAATCTTACCAAGGCTTTACCATCCAAGCATGAATCTTACCAAAAACCAACCGTCTTATCATGAATCTTACCAAGGCCTTACCTTCACACTATGAATCTTACCAAGGCTTTACCATCTAAGCATGAATCTTACCAAAAATTTACCGTCCTATCATGAATCTTACCAAGGCCTTACTTTCACACTATGAATCTTACCAAAGCTTTACCTTCTTACCATGAATCTAACCAAGGCCTAACCTTAACACTATGAATCTAACCAAGGCTTAACCATCTTAGCAGGAATCTTACCAAGGCCTTACCATTTTACCATGAATCTTACCAAGGCCTTACCATCTTAGCATAAATCTTACCAAGATCCTACCGTCTTATCCTGAATCTTACCAAGGCCTATCTTTCACAATATGAATCTTACCAAGGCTTTACCATCCAAGCAGGAATCTGACCAAGAACCTACCTTCTTATCATGAATCTTACCAAGGCCTAACCTTCACACTATGAATCTTACCAAGGCTTTACCATCCAAGCATGAATCTTACCAAGAACTTACCGTCTTATCATAAATCTTACCAAGGCCTAACCTACACACTATGAATCTTACCAAAAACCTACCGTCTTATCATGAATCTTACCAAGGCCTTACCTTCACACTATGAATCTTACCAAGGCCTTACCATCCAAGCATGAATCTTACCAAGAACCTACCGTCTTATCATGAATCTTACCAAGGCCTAACCTTCACACTATGAATCTTACCAAGGCTTTACCTTCTTACCATGAATCTTACCAAGGCCTTACCATCTTAGCATGAATCTTACCAAGGCCTTACCATCTAAGCATAAATATAACCAAGATCCTACCTTCTTATCATGAATCTTACTAAGGCCTATTCTTCACAATATGAATCTTACCAAGGCTTTACCATCCAAGCATGAATCTTACCAACAAACTACCGTCCTATCATGAATCTTACCAAGGCCTTACCTTCATACTATGTATCTTACCAAGGCTTAACCTTCTTACCATGAATCTTAATAAGGCCTTACCTTAACACTATGAATCTAACCAAGGCTTAACCATCTTAGCAGGAATCTTACCAAGGCTTTACCATCTTACCATGAATCTTACCAAGGCCTTACCATCACAGCATAAATCTTACCAAGATCCTACCTTCTTATCATGAATCTTAACAAGGCCTATCCTTCACCATATGAATCTTACTAAAGCTTTACCATCCAAGCATGAATCTTACCAAGACCCTACCGTCCTATCATGAATCTTACCAAGGCCTAATTTACACACTATGAATCTTACCAAGGCCTTACCATCCAAGCATGAATCTTACCAACAACCTACCGTCCTATCATGAATCTTACCAAAACCTTACCTTCACTCTATGAATCTTACCAAGGCTTAACTATCCAAGCATGAATCTTACCAAGAACTTACCGTCTTATCATAAATCTTACTAAGGCCTTACCTACACACTATGAATCTTACCAAGGCCTTACCATCCAAGCATGAATCTTACCAAGAACCAACCGTCTTATCATGAATCTTACCAAGGCCTATCCTTCACCAAATGAATCTTACCAAAGCCTTACCATCCAAGCATGAATCTTACCAAGAACCTACCGTCCTATCATGAATCTTACCAAGGCCTTACCTTCACACTATGAATCTTACCAAAGCTTTACCTTCTTACCATGAATCTTACTAAGGCCTAATTTTAACACTATGAATCTAACCAAGTGATAGCGCGGGTAAGAAAAGAGAACGAAGGACCGTGCGGTAGAAGACCGTAGGCCTAGAGGGACGAATTGGTCTGTGCTGAAAGGGTAATGAATTTAATGGAGGCCTGCCGTACCTGATGTTCCGAATGCAGGTTTTCGGGCGGCCGCCACTTGTAGTAAGCTCAAGGGACACTGGTTACTTCTTCTTGCGCACCAAACTATTCTTTTCTCGCGGTTTGTTGCGTATTTATTCAGATATCGTTTTATTCTCTCTTCAATTATAACAATTTTTCTTTCATTGCGTTCGACATTAACATGTGTCATTAATTCATTATTTTAAATTTGGCAGACAGGCCATAGTGCGGGTGATATGCGGAAAGGAGTTTGTAAGTGAAAAAAGTATGGATGACATGCGTGATGCGATAGTGGGCGAAAGAGAGGGCGATAACATTTCCCCCCGACCTTAAAGGGTTCCTTTAAAGAACTAAGCTGAACCAGAAAACTTAAAAAAATGCGAGACTCACGCTAATAAACATAAGAGAAAAAGGAAGTAATAATACTATTGGCTAGGCAGCGGACATAGTCGCACGACCGGGCGGGTAAAACTGCCTCTACTCGTCTTCACTGTGACAACACGGGTTGTGCCGTCCTTTGAAGGGTGAACTGCTTCCACAATGCCCAAAGGCCATGCGAATGGTGGCGTATTATCCACCTTTATAATCACCATTGAGCCAACAGCAATGGGTACTGATGGCGTGGTCCATTTTGCCCGCGATTGCAACTGATGCAAGTATTCGGCACGCCATCGCTTCCAGAATGACTGCACCATTCCATCTAAAAGGGCATGTCGGTCGAGCAGGTTAGCTGACTCGATGAATGGTGATGGAAGGGAAAGCAGCGGCGCAGTATTGAGAAAATGAGCCGGTGTTAGTGCTAATGGCTCAGCTGGATCGCTGCTCATAGCGGTTAGTGGCCGAGAATTTACCAGTGCTTCTATTTGGGTAAGGATCGTCAGCAATTCTTCATATGACAAAATTTGTCTCCCAATCACTTTTAACAGATGGTTTTTAACAATTTTGACCATACTTTCCCACACACCTCCAAAATGTGGAGAAGCCGGAGGAATAAACTTCCATTCAATTCTATTTTCGGCCAGCTCTCTCGTCAAGCATGGGCGGTAGTTATCCAAAAACTTATACATGTCCCTCAAATATGAATTTGCGCCGACAAAGTTTGTCCCATTGTCCGTGTACAGACATTGCACTGGACCACGACGCGATAAAAAGCGCTTTAAAGCAGCTAGAAAGTTAGCGGTACTAAGCTCCGTCGCTATTTCAATGTGTAAACAGCGCGTTGTGAGACAGGTGAAAATACACAACCATGCTTTGCGACTTTTAACCCCTCTGCCACGAACAGGCGTATATTGCAGCGGGCCGGCGTAGTCGCATCCTGTATGCGAAAACGCTTTGTCCACTTTGTTTACGCGACAGCTCGGAAGATCCGCCATAAGTGGGAACGATGCTTGGGGTTTCGCTCTAAAGCACGTATTGCATTTCGCAACGCGCTCGCGAATGACCCGACGGGCTGCGAGTATCCAATATTGGTGCCTGAGTAAGGACATCAGTGTTTCAGGACCGGCGTGTAAATGTTTCCTTTGAAAGTAGTCAACTATTATATTGACCACGTGATCGCGGCGCGGAAGCACAATTGGGTGCTTTTGCGAATATTCTAGCGCAGCGTTTGATAGTCGGCCACCGACGCGGATTAAACCGTCTTTATTTAAGAACGGATTAAGCTTTTGTAAAGCGGGAGAACAAGATTTGTTATTTTTTATCTTGTCTATATCGTCACTGAAGTGCACTTTCTGCAACGATACAATTATTTTATTTTCAGCGAACTCCAGATCAGACCGAGTAAGCGCCGTGGCGCGAGGTTTTGGTTTTAAAATGCGGTAAACATAAACCACGATGCGCAATAGTCTCGACCACGACGAAATTCGCTGCGCAAGTGAATAAAGCGGTGATTCTGTAGACTCCGTAGTTATGGCGTGTGCGAGCCGCTTAAGCTCAGGCACTTCACCGATAGATTCACGATCAAGCTCTCTCAAAGGCCATTCTGATGGATGCTTGGAAGTCCATGGCGGTCCACTGAACCATAGAGGATGATCCACTAGCTTGGCTGGAGACAGGCCGCGTGACAAGCAATCCGCGGGATTTTCCAACCCAGCCACGTGATGGAAGCAGGTGGCGGGAATGGATTCAATAATCTTGACAACACGGTTAGCAACAAACGTTTGCCAGCGGTGCGGTGAGGAATGGATCCAGCAGAGGACGATCTTAGAATCGGTGAAGGCGTAAACTTCGTTTATTTTATAACGTGGCTCAAAGTTGTCCAAGACCTTGCGCATGAGCTTAGACAGGAGAACCGTTGCACATAGTTCTAATCTCGCAACAGAGAGTGTTTTAAGTGGAGCGACCTTTGACTTGGAGCACACCAGTCGGACTGTCACTTCTGTTTCATTTAGAACTTGAAGGTAAACAACACCTCCATACGCTCGTTCAGATGCATCACTGAACCCTAAAAGATTCACAGTACAGTCCTGTACTACTCCAAGATAGCGCGGTATATGGATTTCATTGAGCTTTGGCAACTCAGAGCAAAATTGTTCCCATAGATTCACGATATGGGGTGGGGGAACGTCATCCCAATCGCACTTGATTAACCAAAGCTCCTGAATAAGAAGTTTTGCGTGCAAAACAACGGGAGCTACCAAGCCCACATTGTCCCACAGACGTGCGACAGCAGACAAAATTGTCCTTTTAGTACACGCCGAGTCTGGCTCCGTGACTTTGAAATAAAAGTTATCACTAAGCTTGTTCCAGCACAAGCCCAAGACCTTTTGAGACACCCCCCGATCAATTTCAACGTCGGAAGCTCGATGCGAGGCGGGTATGGCTTCTAAAACAGCATTGGAATTAGAAGTCCATTTTACGAGGTCAAATTGACCGCATTTAAATAGGTCGATCAGCTCCTTAGAAGCGGCGATTGCCATGGATTCGTCCTGCTGCAGCGAGTTTTCTGACATTATGCTAAAGCATACGTCATCCATATATGTGCATGAGGATGCGATCGCCGCTGCTGTTGGAAACTTATGTCCGTCGTCTGCAATCAGCTGGCGTACGACGCGAAGGGCGTGATACGGACTCGACTTCATTCCGAAGCAAACACGGTTGAACTCGTATGTTGCGATGGGATCTTGCGGGCTAAATCGGAATAAGATCCGCTGGAATTGGCAATCACGTTCGCAAATGCCGATCTGCAGAAACATCTGACGGCAATCGGCTGAAAGGGCTATCTTAAACAAGCGAAAGTTTAAGAGGATTGAAAACAAATCCCCCTGTAGATTAGGTCCTGAGTGCAAAACATCGTTCAGGGATAGGCCTGAGCTGGTCTTGCTACTAGAATCTAGTACCATACGCACCTTCGTCGTTGATTTGTCCTCACGCACGACGGCGTGGTGCGGAATCGTGTAAGCAGGTGCGGGTGAGGCATCCTTCGAGTTCGTTACCTCCGATATGTACCCTTTATTGACGTATTCACGAATGATGTCGTCATAGGCGGTACGTTAAGTACTCGATGCCTCTAATTTCCTTTCAAGGCAAAGGAAACGCCTATAAGCAGCAGAGTGCGACTCTCCAAGCTTGAATACATCGTCGCGAAACGGCAACGCGACTGTGTATCTACCACTAGCATCCCTCGTAGTGGTGGCGTGGAAGAAGTCCTCGCATTCAATGTCATCTTGACTGTGAGCGGGCGGAGCGGACACCTCCTCAAGTTCCCAGAACCTTTTAAGGAGGTGGTCCATAGAATCTTGGACGAAAGCACAGCATGCGGATGTAAATTTTCGTGGCACCTGTAAAGCAGGGGCTGAACCCATTATTATGTATCCCAGTACCGACTGGATAGCCGGCGGTATTCCTTCCACGTCACTTTGAATAATCTTCGGCAGCAACAAATGCGGAAATATGGATGCACCCAGCAGTACATCTATTGTGGTGGGCGTATCAAACGTGTCGTCTGCTAGAGGGAGCCCTTGAACGTGCACGAAAGCGGACGTGTCCACAACGACTGACGGCAAGTCATCTGTAATGTGGTCCACTACAAGACCCGAAACGTCAAAGTTGGCGTCTTCGATGAATCGCGAAAATATTTTAAAGTTTGTGGTACCCCTACTAGGTTTCTCGGCACCTCCAATGCCTCGCACAGTTACGCTCGACTTTTTTATCATACGTCAAACCTAAGCGCTTACAACAGTCTTCCGTGATGAAATTACTCTGAGAGGCGGAGTCAAGCAAGCATTTCACAAGATGTGTTCCACCCATACTGTCGTGAACAAGAACCTTCGCGGTCGACAATATTATTGTATTACGCGTCGTACATTTCACAGTTTGTCCCGACTCCTTGTTGTTTGCGACTGTGAGTACGTGCGGGGCAGTGGAAGTGTTACAAGTTAGATTTGACGGGGGCAGCGATGATATCGCTCCGTCACTCGCGGATGCGCTTGACACGTCATACGTCACGGTTTTTTCATTTTTGTCCTTATCAAAATGTAACATCGTATGATGCCTTTGACGGCAAAGTCGACATTTCAATTCGGAATTGCATTCGCGGGTTCTATGTTTAATGCTTAAACAATTGACGCACGCGTTATGTTCCTTAACGCATTTGAAGCGCTCGGATGGCGATAAGTTATTAAAGGCGGGGCATTTGTATAAATGCTCGTGAACAATGCTGTCACAAATGCATTTACGTAAGTTCGCACTAGCCACATAACTTTGTGGGTTGGGTGCGAAGCTGCGCGGCGGCGGCGTCTTAGCGGGTTTGTCGCGCGAGGAAGCTGCGGCGGTGGTACATGGCTGCGTATTCTGGTAAATCCTATACTGACTCTTGACGAAGTCGGCGAGGTTGTCAAAGGAAGGAATCTTGACGTTTCGGTACTCCATTTCAAATGCTCGAATAGTTTCTTGATCCAACTTCTTTAATGCAACATGGAGCAGCATGTAGTCAGTTAAGTCGCTGAGTTTAAGCGATTTAAGCGCGTTCGCGGCTGTGACAAACTTGTCAATAAATGTCTGAAGATTGAATGAAGAAGCGGGCCCATTAATCTTTAAATTGAGCATTTGATCCATGTATGTAGCGGCGAGAGTGCGCTTGTCATGAAATCTGTCGATAAGACAATCGAGGATCAGCTTATAATTGTCAGCGCAAGGCGTTATGCCCGCGAAGACAGCTTGAGCTCTCGGTGACAATTTCCCTATAAGATAGAATAGCCTTTCGTCATCTGTAAGCGACAGGTTGTCGTGCACTCTTGTTTTGAAACTTGCGTAGAATAGCGGCCAGTTGCGTATGTCGCCATCAAACGCCATCAGTTCCATCGCTGGCAAAGAAGGTCTGGCTCGCTCCACCGTTGTTGGCGGTAAAGCGACCGGCGGCGGTGCGGCGGCTGGTTGAAGTCGTTTGATAACCCTTCTAATGCGGCAGTATAATTCTTCAAATGCTATAATCGGCTGATAATTGGGAACAGCAGCAGTCTTACTCCTAAGCAGCATGCGATTATGCTCATTTACCAATTCCTTAAAGTCCGAGCGAATTTCCTCGATGGTGTCAACTGCATCGAGAAAACTCTCTCGACTTGCTTCATCGGTATCCACAACCAGCGATTTATTATAAATATCTTGAACGAGTGTAAAGATTATATTGCGTTTCGCCTCGAGCATCGACAGTTCGTATTCATAATACTCGCTGTCGACACTTTCGGGTTTTAAATGTAATTTCGCCATATTGCGAAGCGGCTAAAATTGTAGTACGTGGACTACGCGGTGCGGTCTATGCGAATAAAAATAAAACGATACGTATATTATACTTACGAATAGGAAAACTCTTATAATATGTACCTAAACTGCGGGAGCGGTTATGTTTAAATAGTTTAGGTAATTTATAAGGGCGGTGCGGGAGAAATACGCGATAAATGAATGAATGAGATGTGGCGCGGGGTGCGAGAAGAAAGGAGAAATCTGGTTCGAAGGAACAGAAATGATAGCGCGGGTAAGAAAAGAGAACGAAGGACCGTGCGGTAGAAGACCGTAGGCCTAGAGGGACGAATTGGTCTGTGCTGAAAGGGTAATGAATTTAATGGAGGCCTGCCGTACCTGATGTTCCGAATGCAGGTTTTCGGGCGGCCGCCACTTGTAGTAAGCTCAAGGGACACTGGTTACTTCTTCTTGCGCACCAAACTATTCTTTTCTCGCGGTTTGTTGCGTATTTATTCAGATATCGTTTTATTCTCTCTTCAATTATAACAATTTTTCTTTCATTGCGTTCGACATTAACATGTGTCATTAATTCATTATTTTAAATTTGGCAGACAGGCCATAGTGCGGGTGATATGCGGAAAGGAGTTTGTAAGTGAAAAAAGCATGGATGACATGCGTGATGCGATAGTGGGCGAAAGAGAGGGCGATAACACCAAGGCTTAACCATCTTAGCAGGAATCATACCAAGGCCTTACCATCTTACCATGAATCTTACCAAGGTCTCACCTTAACACTATGAATCAAACCAAGGCTTAACCATCTTAACAGAAATCTTACCAAGGCCTTACCATCTTAGCATGAATCTTACCAAGGCCTTACCATCTAAGCATAAATCTTACCAAGATCCTTCCTTCTTATCATGAATCTTACCAAGGCCTATCCTTCACAGTATGAATCTTACCAAGGCTTTACCATCCAAGCATGAATCTTACCAAAAACCTACCGTCTTATCATGAATCTTACCAGTGCCTTACCTTCACACTATGAATCTTACCAAAGCTTTACCTTCTTACCATGAATCTAACCAAGGCCTAACCTTAACACTATGAATCTAACCAAGGCTTAACCATCTTAGCAGAAATCATACCAAGGCCTATCCTTCACAATATGAATCTTACCAAGGCTTTACCATCCAAGCACTCTGCCAAATCCGGACCGACACGGGTGAGATGCTTTATGAGGCGGGCAGCAATAATCCGCTCAAAAATCTTGCCTACCTCTTCGAGCAAAACTATAGGACGGTATGCAGCTGGTGAGTCCGCAGGGCGCCCTTCCTTCTTCAGGAGCACAAGCTTACCTGTCTTCCACTGCCGGGGGAAGAGGGCTTGCTCGAAGCAGCCCGAGAAAAGCCTAAGCAGTCTCGCCTCCAGTGCGTTTCTCGCCAACACCCAGGCCCGACCCGGGATCCCGTCGGGTCCAGGGGCTGTGTTTTTCCCCTTCATTCGGAGGATGGCTGCACCGAGTTCCCCGACAGAAACCTCTGGGACCTCTTCCTCGTCACCGTCAGGTGCGGTGGGCGGTGCCATTGCTGGCGGAGAAATGCCGTCACGAGCCGGGAACAGGGCCGCGACTACCTCCCCCAGCAAGTTCGGCTCGAGACTTCGCGTCAGTGGTGGGGCCCAGGGGCGGAGCTTGTTACGGACCATTTTGTATGGTCAGCCCCACGGGTCCCTATTGAGCGTTTCGAGCATCTCCTGCTGGGAACCCTCCTTCGCCTGGCTTATGGCTAGCTGCAGGTCCTTCGTGCGCTGGATGTAGACGGCGTACAGTTCCGCCTCGCGGACAAGGTCCCTGCGCCGACGCCTCCGCTGGTGACTGTAAACTCGTCTCGCCGCTACGCAAGACTGTCTCAGCTGGTCAAGTTCGAGTGACCACCAGTGGACCTGGCGTTTTGGGGGAAGAGGTTTTGCTCGGGGCATTGCTGCGTCGCAAATCGCTGTCATGGATCCACCGAGCGCCTGCGTCTCTTCGTCCACGTCCACTGGGCCCTCAGGAACCGGGTTCCAGGCCTCAACCTCGACGGCAAGGTGGAAATTGTCCAGATCCAGGCGTTTTAGTGCCCAGCGCGGTCCCTCTCCTCTCAGAGAGCGGCTGATAGGGCCACTCGGACCATTCGATTGTGCGGAAACACTAAACCGAATATAACGGTGGTCCGACAAGGTGACTTCTTGAGCGGACCCTTTTTTTTTTTTTTTTTTTTTACTTGGGGAAATGCTTTTACGCATCCCGCCTGGCTGGGGATGCAGGCGGGTATGTCGGACTCCCAGGAACCGCCCGGACTACCGACTAAAACCCCACGGTTTTCCGACTCGTCACCGTGTTGCCGGGTCACAGGCACGTTCGAAAAACTCTTCCACGACCCGGCGGTGACTGGCCTGATGGAAAGGCCCCTAACTCAGTAGCAGGAGGGTGTGAGCCCCACCTGCAACGCCTTTGTGTCAGGTGCGCGAGAGCACGCGCAACGCCATCACGGGCCAGTTTGTCATTCGGCCGACAGACTTCCCCAAGCCTGCCGGCCCGGGCCACGGTTAGGGTGGAATGTTGCGGGCATAGGCTCGCCGCCTCCGCCCTATTCGCCGTTGGCGACCGGGATTTTCGGAAGTTGCCTCCCTCTGTCTCTCGGCCGCCTCCTTCCGCTCCATAATGGTCTCGCAGAAGGCGAGGACCGCTCTCCATGCCCTGTCGCTGTCCACCATACTACGTACTACCGTGGGCAGCGACAGGTCACTGCCAACTGTCGCGCACAACGTCCGGCGCTCTTCATCCCAGGCTGGGCATACCTCCAGCGTGTGCTGGGCCCTCTCCTCCGGGCAGCTGTTGCAGTGGTGACACCGCGCGCTTTCCTCTCGGCGTATCCGGTGCAGGTACCTCCCAAAACATCCATGATCCGAGAGGACCTGCGTTAGCCGGAAAGTCATAGCGCCATGACTCCGGTCCAGCCACTGTTCGAGAACCGGACGAACTGCCCCGATGGTCTTAAGGCCCGCACTTGATTGCGCCAGCCTCTCTTTCCACCTCGCTACCATCTCCAATCGAGCAGCATCACGTTGCGCTTCTACCTCCCTCGGTGCTGGCGAGTCGCCTCGACCTAGCGCCTCCTTACGCCAGCGGTAAGCTGCCGCAAGGGCCCTCGCATCAAGGTCCCAGGGAAGTGATCCCGCCAGCACGCATGCCTGAACCCATGCATAAGTTGGGGGATCGGTTGGGTTGGGTTGGGTTTGTTTGGGTTGGGTTGGGTTGTGACCAAGTGTGACTAGTGTGACCAAGTGTGACTAGTGTGACAAGTGTAACCAAGTGTGACTAGTGTGACTAGTGTGACCAAGTGTGAATAGTGTGATTAGTGTGACCAAGTGTGACTAGTGTGAAATATTTATTCATGACAATTAAAAAAAAATAACACATACAAAAGAAATAATACATTACACATTTCATTCAATTTGAATCAATTACATCCATTACATCAATTGTATACATTTGAATCAATTGCATCCATTTGAATCAATTGCATCCAATTAATCTATTGCATCCATTGCATCCATTGCATCCATTGCATCCTTTGCATCCATTGCATCCATTGCATCCATTGTATCCATTGCATCCATTGCATCTATTGCATCCATTGCATTCATTTGAATCAATTATATCCATTGCATCCATTGCATTCATTTCAATCAATTACATCCATTGCATCCATTTGATCAATTGCATCCAATGCATCCATTTGAATCAATTGCATCCAATGCATCCATTTGAATCAATTGCATCCATTGCATCCATTGCATCCATTGCATCCATTGCATCCATTGTATCCATTGCATCCATTGTATCCATTGCATCCATTGCATCTATTGCATCCATTGCATCCGTTGCATCCATTGCATTCATTTGAATCAATTACATCCATTGCACCCGATTGATCAATTGCATCCAATGCATCCATTTTAATCAATTGCATCCAATTCATCCATTGCATCCAGTGCATCCATTGCATCCATTGCATCCATTGCATCCATTGCTTCCATTGCATCCATTGTATCCATTGCATCAATTGCATCTATTGCATCCATTGCATCCATTGCTTCCATTGCATTCATTTGAATCAATTACATCCATTGCATCTATTTAAATCAATTGCATCCAATTCATCCATTGCATTCATTTGAATCAATTGCATCCATTGCATCCATTTGAATCAATTGCATCCATTGCATCCATTGCATCCATTGCATCCATTGCATCCATTGAATTCATTGCATCCATTGCATCTATTGCATCCATTGCATCCATTGCATCCATTGCATTCATTTGAATCAATTACATCTATTGCATCAATTTGATCAATTGCATCCAATGCATATATTTTAATCAATTGCATCCAATTCATCCATTGCATCCAGTGCAACCATTGCATCCATTGCATCCATTGCATCCATTTGAATCCCATTGCATCCATTGCATCCTTTGCATCCATTGCATCCATTGCATCCATTGTATCCATTGCATCCATTGCATCTATTGCATCCATTGCATTCATTTGAATCAATTATATCCATTGCATCCATTGCATTCAATTGAATCAATTACATCCATTGCATCCATTTGATCAATTGCATCCAATGCATCCATTTAATTCAATTGCATCCATTGCATCCATTTGAATCAATTGCATCCATTGCATCCATTGTATCCATTGCATCCATTGCATCCATTGCATTCATTGCATCCATTGCATCCATTGTATCCATTGCATCCATTGTATATATAGCATCCATTGCATCTATTGCATCCATTGCATCCATTGCATTCATTTGAATCAATTACATCCATTGCATCCGATTGATCAATTGTATCCAATGCATCCATTTTAATCAATTGCATCCAATTCATCCATTGCATCCAGTGCATCCATTGCATCCATTGCATCCATTGCATCCATTGCATCCATTGCATCCATTGTATCCATTGCATCCATTGCATCTATTGCATCGATTGCATCCATTGCATCCATTGCATTTATCTGAATCAATTACATCCATTGCATCCATTTGAATCAATTGCATCCAATTCATCCATTGCATTCATTTGAATCAATTGCATCCATTGCATCCATTTGAATCAATTGCATCCATTGCATCCAATGCATCAATTGCATCCATTGCATCCATTGCATTCATTGCATCCAATATGCAGCTGTATTCACAACTTCTGCCCATAAGCAGACTGGTAAATCTTTTGCATAAAGCATAGTTCTAGCTGCTTCGACTAACATTCTGTTCTCGCGTTCAATTCGGCCATTCTGAGGAGGAGTGAAAGTTACTGATGTCTGGTGTACAATTCCTTTTGATAGCAGTAGTTCTCTCACATCACTGTTAATGTACTCAGATCCTTGGTCACTGCGAATAACTTTCACCTTGTTTCCAGTCTCATTTTCCGCTTGCTGTATGAAGTTTCTCATACATATTTTTGCTTCTGACTTCGCTTTTATGAAAAACACCCTTCTAAACTTGGAGTAGTCATCCTTAAAAAGCACAAAATACCTGGAACCTCCAACTGACGGCTCCTGCATTGGTCCGCAAGTGTCCACATGGATTATCTCACACGTCTTCGAACTGACATTATCACTTATCGGGTGGGGCAAGCGGTGTAATTTACCCTTGAGGCAACTCTCACACGTTTGATTGTGTACGTGAGATTTGTTTACCGTAATGTCATTTTTCTTAAGCACGTCTTTCACATACACCATGTTTTGATGCGCCAACTTCTCATGCCAGTCCTTTAAATCCGCGCACTCAGTATTCGCGACGTTAGCATTGCAAGTACTAAAGTATCGGAAGTCTAAGTAGTACATGCTTCCAACAAGCTCAGCGACCGCCATAACTTTGTTATTTTTGTAGAATTCACATTTCTTGTCACCTGTCACAACGACGTAACCTTTGCGGGTGGCACAATTGACAGAGAACAAGTTTGTTTTCAATTCGGGAACGTGTAGTACGTTCTCTATGGTCGTGTCAATCCAGTCATCGCCGTTCCAAACTTGTGCTGCCACCTGTCAGCGGCCGTGAACACTAATTTGCGTTCCGTTCCCTACAATTACGTATTTGTTGCGTACACTTGAATACGTACTAAATAGGTCAAAATCACAGCACATATGTTCGCTGGCACCTGAATCGACCAGAAACTTCGTTTTTAATAACTGTTCATCAGCCACACTGTTAACTACAAACGCATTCTTCGCGTTTTTGTCCTTTAACTTTCTAAACCGGCACTGCGCCTTGAAATGTCCGAACTTTCCGCAATAAAAGCACTTTTTGTCATTCACCTTCTCTTCGTTATTTTTGCTACTACTATAACTTCTACACTCAGTCTGGAAATGTCCCATTTTACCGCATTTATAACACTCTACTCTACTCTCACTAACTTAACGCTCTTTTTAGCCACAAATGCCGACGAGGATGGAGTTTCTTCACTCTTTTCCTTCACCCTCTCTTCTTCTACTAATAACCTGGCCACCAAGTTATCAAATGTTTGTTTGTCATCTGGTGCGAATTCCCAAGCTTCTTGAGAAGAGCATTTTCATTTTCTAGTGCTTCCCGGGATTTAATCCGCAAATCGTAGCTAGACAACTTCGAGTCAAGGTCATCAAGACGGGTTCTTATAAATTCCCACATGTCTGAAATGCTCTCCCTCATGAAACTTACGTCCGAGGATAGAGATTGAAGAGCGTCTGCGGAGACCTTGACGGAGCCATCACTTGAGGCTTGCGCTTGCAAATTCTTTTTACGCAGCGTAATATTTTCTGCTGGCTGTCCACTTGGCGTGTGAATGTTGTCCCCAACTTTCTTGGTTTTCGCGTTGCAGTTGGGACAGATCCATGTTTTTATTTCTTCAGGCTTTAACTTCTCAACCTTTACGCATGAAGCGTGGATAGTATTCTAACACAGCTTTGAGGTGCAAGCGATCGCTGCCTCCCCTTTTTTAATGACATGAGAACAGCCGTGGCACTGCATATTCACCGTACCAAGTAATCAAGCGACCGTTTAGCAACCGCTATCGCGATATCAGAGCGAACGTGGTACGGGGCGCACACACACACTGAAGCGGAGCGCAAACAGCTCACTGCACTAGCGCGCGATTCCAGGAATTAACTACCGGCTTAATTGAAAAATGATAAAACTGTGATTGTACTTCGACCACGATTTCGCCGTCAAAACTAACACTTGAATTTAAAGTCCGTGCCACAAGCTATAATAAGAGATACAATTTGTATTATTCAGACTTCATTTAGTAATTTTAAACTGATAAAATCAACGGAGATGCAAACTTTGCTTATTTCGCGCTGGCCGCGCGCGCGTCCAAGGAAGTCCAAATCTTACCAAGGCCTTACCTTGACACTATGAATCTAACCAAGGCTTAACCATCTTAATAGGAATCTTACCAAGGCCTTACCATCTTACCATGAATCTTACCAAGGCCTTACCATCTAAGCATAAATCTTACCAAGATCCTACCGTCTTATCATGAATCTTACCAAGGCCTTTCCTTCACATTATGAGTTTTACCAAGGCTTTACCATCCAAGCATGAATCTTACCAAGAACCTACCGTCTTATCATAATTCTTACCAAGGCCTCACCTTCACACTATGAATCTTACCAAGGCTTAACCATCTTACCATGAATCTTACCAAGGCCTTACCTTAACACTATGAATCTTACCGAGGCTTTACCATCTTAGCAGGAATCTTACCAAGGCCTTACCACCTTACCATGAATCTTACCAAGGCCTTACCATCAAAGCATAAATCTTACCAAGATCCTACCGTCTTATCATGAATCTTACCAAAGCCTTTACTTCACACTATGAATCTTACCAAGGCCTTACCATCCAAGCATGAATATTACCAAGAACCTACCGTCCTATCATGAATCTTACCAAGGCCTTACCTTCACACTATGAAGCTTACCAAGGCTAAACCATCTTACCCTGAAACTTACCAAGGCCTAACCTTAACACTGTGAATCTAACCAAGGCTTAACCATCTTACCATAAATCTAACCAAGGCCTTACCATCTAAGCATAAATCTTACCAAGATCCTACCGTCTTATCAAGAATCTTACCAAGGCCTATCCTTCACAATATGAATCATACCAAGGCTTAACCATCCAAGCATGAATCTTACCAAGATCCTACCGTCTTATCATGAATCTTACCAAGGCCTATCCTTCACAATATGAATCTTACCAAGGCCTTACCATCCAAGCATGAATCTAACCAAGAACCTACCGTCATATCATGAATCTTACCAAGGCCTTACCTTCACACTATGAATTTTACCAAGGCCTTACCTTAACACTATGTATCTAGCCAAGGCTTTACCATCTTAGCAGAAATCTTACCAAGGGCTTACCATCTTACCATGAATCTTACCAAGGCCTTACCATCTAAGCATAAATCTTACCAAGATCCTACCGTCTTATCATGAATCTTACCAAGGCCTATCCTTCACAATATGAATCTTACCAAGGCTTTACCATCCAAGCATGAATCTTACCAAGATCCTACCGTCTTATCATGAATCTTACCAAGGCCTATCCTTCACAATATGAATCTTACCAAGGCCTTACCATCCAAGCATGAATCTAACCAAGAACCTACCGTCCTATCATGAATCTTACCAAGGCCTTACCTTCACACTATGAATCTTACCAAGGCTTTACCTTATTTACCATGAATTTTACCAAGGCCTTACCTTAACACTATGTATCTAACCAAGGCTTAACCATCTTAGCAGAAATCTTACCAAGGGCTTATCATCTTACCAAGATCCTACCGTCTTATCATGAGTCTTACCAAGGCCTATCCTTCACAATATAAATCTTACCAAGGCTTTACCATCCAAGCATGAATCTTACCAAGAACCTACCGTCTTATCATGAATCTTACCAAGGCCTAACCTTCTCACTATGAATCTTACCAAGGCTTTACCACCCAAGCATGAATCTTACCAAGAACTTACCGTCTTATCATAAATCTAACCAAGGCCTATCCTTCACAATATGAATCTTACCAAGGCCTTACCATCCAAGCATGAATCTTACCAAGAACCTACCGTCCTATCATGAATCTTACCAAGGCCTAACCTTCACACAATGAATCTTACCAAGGCTTTACCATCTTACCATGAATCTTAACAAGGCCTTACCTTAACACTATGAATCTTACCAAGGCTTTACCATCTTAGCAGTAATCTTACCAAGGCCTTACCGCCTTACCATGAATCTTACCAAGGCCTTACAATCTAAGCATAAATCTTACCAAGATCCTACCGTCTTATCATGAATCTTACCAAAGCCTTTCCTTCACACTATGAATCTTACCAAGACCTTACCATCCAAGCATGAATCTTACCAAGAACCTACCGTCCTATCATGAATCTTACCAAGGCCTTACCTTCACACTTTGAATCTTACCAAGGCTTTACCATCTTACCATGAATCTTACCAAGGCCTTACCTTAACCCTATGAATCTTACCAAGGCTTTACCATCTTAGCAGGAATCTTACCAAGGCCTTACCACCTTACCATGAATCTTATTAAGACCTCACCATCTAAGCATAAATCTTACCAAGATCCTACCGTCTTATCATGAATCTTACCAAGGCCTGTACTTCACAATATGAATCTTACCAAGGCCTTACTATCCAATCATGAATCTTACCAAGAACCTACCATCTTATCATGAATCTTACCAAGGCCTAACCTTCACACTATGAATCTTACCAAGGCTTTACCATCCAAGCATGAATCTTACCAAGAACTTACCGTCTTATCATAAATCTTACCAGGGCCTAACCTACACACTGTGAATCTAACCAAGGCCTTACCATCCAAGCATGAATCTTACCAAGAACCTACCGTCCCATCATGAATCTTACCAAGGCCTGACCTTCACACTATGAATCTTACCAAGGCTTTACCTTCTTACCATGAATCTTACCAAGGCCTTACCTTAACACTATGAATCTAACCAAGGCTTAACCATCTTAGCAGGAATCTTACCAAGGCTTTACCATCTTACCATGAATCTTACCAAGGCCTTACCATCTAAGCATAAATCTTACCAAGATCCTACCGTCTTATCATGAATCTTACCAAGGCCTATCCTTTACAATATGAATCTTACCAAGGCTTTACCATCCAAGCATGAATCTTACTAGGAACCTACCTTTTTATTATGAATCTTACCAAGGCCTAACCTTCACACTATGAATCATACCAAGGCTTTACCATCCAAGCATGAATCTAACCACGAACTTACCGTCTTATCATAAACCCTACCAAGGCCTAACCTACACACTATGAATCTTACCAAGGCCTTACCATCCAAGCATGAATCTTACCAAGGCCTTACCATCCAAGCATGAATATTACCAAAAACCTACCGTCCTATCATGAATCTTACCAAGGCCTTACCTTCACACTATGAATCTTACCAAGGCTTTACCATCTTACCATGAATCTTACCAAGGCCTTACTTTAACACTATGAATCTAACCAAGGCTTTACCATCTTAGCGGGAATCTTACCAAGGCCTTACCCCCTTACCATGAATCTTACCAAGGCCTTACCATCTAAGCATAAATCTTACCAAGATCCTACCGTCTTATCATGAATCTTACCAAGGCCTATACTTCACAATATTAATCTTACCAAGGCCTTACCATCCAAGCATGAATCTTACCAAGAACCTACCGTCTTATCATGAATCTTACCAAGGCCCAACCTTCACACTATGAATCTTACCAAGGCTTTACCATCCAAGCATGAATCTTACCAAGAACTTACCGTCTTATCATAAATCTCACCAAGGCTTAACCTACACACTATGAATCTTACCAAGGCCTTACCATCCAAGCATGAATCTTACCAAGAACCTACCGTCCTATCATGAATCTTACCAAGGCCTTACCTTCACACTATGAATCTTACCAAGGCTTTACCTTCTTACCATGAATCTTACCAAGGCCTTACCTTAACACTATGAATCTAACCAAGGCTTAACCATCTTAGCAGGAATCTTACCAACGCTTTACCATCTTACCATGAATCTTACCAAGGCCTTACCATCTAAGCATAAATCTTACCAAGATCCTACCGTCTTATAATGAATCTTACCAAGGCCTATCCTTCACAATATGAATCTTCACAAGGCTTTACCATCCAAGCATGAATCTTACCAAGAACTTACCGTGGATATGACTCCGGACGCGGTGACAATGCTTAAGGGAACCCTGAGGACTGCCGCGAAGAGTATGGGAAGAGACCATTTATGTATTGAAGTATGCCATGACGATGACAGACGTAATCCATTTAGCAGATGTTTTCAACCCTAGTCCTTATTTGGACGTTTGTCGAGTATCATGTTGGTTGGTGTTTGTTGTTTAATTAAAAAAAGCGGCCAAGTGCGTGTCGGAGCACACACAGCGAAGGGTTCCGTGCCTACTACTATGTACCTACCTACACTACAATCTACATTACAACTAGTGGTTCTCTCCAAACTGTGAACGTCTTGACTATCTAATATTTAGAATATTGTTTTCTTATTCATTCGCCTAACCAATTCCTTACACCCGAATATCATCGAACAAACATGTATCATGTGTCAAACTGTTAAAGGCTGCAGGGTGTGTCAAGGAATAAGACATACACACATACATACATACTAACATACATACATACGCTCGAAAAACATAACCCTCCTCTCCTTCGGCAGTTGGGTAATAAAATAAGAAGGAATTTGCTAGCGTCGTGATGTAATCAGTAAGGGTTGCGCCAACTTACAATTTTATTACAGAGCGATCAACGTTAAATAACCAAATGAACGTTAATTACTCATCATCGTTAAATAATTGCGTAAGAAAAACATATGTTATTTACCTCTTTGACACGTTTGGAACGTCGGGAACGTTTTGGATACGTCACAAGTGTCACAACATCCTTGGTCGCGCGTCTGCTGACGTGATTAGGCCCCGTTGAGGAAAAATATTGTAAGAAACTTAGTGTCCGACCGAAACATGTTTTTTTGCCGAAACCGAAACCGAAGGTTCGGCTTTGGCTCTAGTTTCGGCCGAAACCGAAACCTAAACCGAACCTTTTGTAGACTTGTCAAAATCTTTGAAAAAATTACGTAAAACTGCTTTTATACACATCACTACATAGTATAAAACAAAGTCGCTTACCGCTGTCGCAGACAGACGTCTGTCCCTATGTATGCATAGATCTTTAAAACTACGCAACGGATTTAGATGCGGTTTTTTCAATAGATAGAGTGATTCAAGAGGAAGGTTTATATGTATAATAAATACATGTAGGGTAGTGGAACAAAAAGATGAACGTTGAAGCGACTATCCCAGCTTTACAATTTTTTTTCGAGGAGTGGTGATTTAGTTTGTACACATTTTATTCTTTTAAACAGTTTGGTATATGGTCGAGATTGGATATGACTATTTTAAACCGTCCTTTTACAATACAGTATTTTATTAAAAATGGTTTTATGCTGAAGTATGCCATTTTGCCCAGAAGATGAACGCTGTGCTCAATAGTTGAACGTTTTGACACCAATAGTTGAACGAAGGAAAACGTTACACCGCGCAGCCTCTGACTTTTGGTCTAGTAATTATATGATCATTGTTATAACAATATATACTAGTTAACAATCATAATATTGATACTAAACACAAAATAAAATAATTCAAATGTACCCTTTTCATATGGTTACAATGATAAGAGATTTTTTTTTGCATATTAATCATTAAAACAATTTTTCATTATGTATCATTAGATTGAAATAGATAAAGTGTTGGGTTTTATATGCATAAGTCAGATTTCATATTTATAACGTATCTTTTTTATTAAGATAAATCAAAACGGTGGTGTTGTAATATACGTTAAAGACCTCTGGACCGCAGTCGTATCGGAACCCCGGTTTGATGAAGCATGTTGTCTAGTGGTGGACATTCCCAATATAATCACAATTCTAGGTATTTACAGATCCCCTTCTTTCAATAATATCACAAATTTCCTACTTGCGTTAGAAAACACACCCAACACCCTCAGCCAAGTTAACCAGTGCAGTGATAACTTTATTATATTTTGCTCTTTATTTTTTTAGCAGAATCAAATCTCTTTGCTGCACGTCGTGTTGAGGGACTAGCTGATTTTTCGGCTATTATTTTTAAAGATTCAGATTTTGAAATGCGTAGAAGATCTTTCCAGAACCTTGTCAATTTTTGATAAACAAATTGGGAAAATTCATTCTGGCGAGAGAAGCTGCCGTAAGATCAAGCGAATTTTTGTGCCTGCGTTGGGAATTCTATCCAGCTAATTATTTATCGTATTAATTGATAAAGCAAACAAGGGAGTGCGCGTTTCACAGTTTTAAAAAATCGAGAAGCAGTGATTTTTTTCTTGGGGCATCCCCTTGCTATATTTCTGTGCTCAGCGCTCGCTGAGGTGGCTCTGCGAGTCATATTCTTTGAAGGCCGAATCTGCAAACAGTGTTCGGGTAAGTGTTTTCTCCATTGGGTTCCGTCAATTTACCGGATTCTATAGTTTTTTGTCGTGTGATTCTAATTGGCTTATTGTGTTGGTAGCCGTCAGTTACGGGCGCTAGGAGAAGCTGCTGGCCAATCACTAGCGGTTAGACGCGACCGCCCCGCAAGGCTCTCTACGGGCGACGCAGGCCTGTTCTGTTGGGAAAAACGTGCCGGTTATCCTGTTGCGGTCATCCTGGTGTAACCTGTCACGCGGGCATCCGGTGGTCTATACTTCGAGAAGGCGTCGGTGGAGGAACTTCTCAGTCGGATTTGTATATTGTAGCATTTAGGTTTAGCCTGTATTTGACCTTCTGCATCTAGGCTTAGCGTTCTACCTACAGGCATTACACCTATAACGTAGGACCACAACCCGCTAACGCGCTCTGATACCGTATTCCGCCAGTAAATATTTTTCCGGACTTATCATTTTCCCCAAAATTTAAAAAGGCATTTCCCTCGCCACCGTTAATTTATTTTCGTCATATGCCTTAGGTTTTTTTTTATAATCCTGGTTCACTCATCCTTCATCCATTCCATGCATTCCTCATAAACTTAACCTCCACACCTATTTAAAGAAAACCTGTGCGCCTATTCTACGTGGTGTTTCGCGCTCGCGGTCTACGACCAAGCGTATTGGCGGCTTGGAGCCCCTACCTATTATTGTATATAGGGTTCTGTATATGTCCTACTCCTAATGTTTTACGTCACAGCTAGCCGTTAGACGATGTAATTGTTTTACTTTGACCTGTTTAGCTTTTTAACGGTTTTATCATAGGCTACTAACGAAAGGGGGAAATCCCATTAATATTCCCGGGCTAAACTAAGTGTTAAATCCTACAACGTTCCTTACAAGCGAGTTCTGTTCTGTTGTTTTTGGAAAATAAAATAAATTACGTTCGTATCGGTTTGCAGAAGTGTGTGTTTGTTTTATTTACGCTAGTTTTCCTGCACCAGCTAATCATCGCTGGAGACATAAACATTGACATACTCACCTCTAAAAACCAGAGCACTAACGTAACAGAATATTTTTGTCTTCTTGCTGAATATGGCCTTTTAGCCGCGATTACCTTACCTACGCGCGAAAGAGCCTGTTTAGATCATATATTTATAAGAACAAACCGTTTAGTCACAGGTCTAGTGTGCGATTTCAATATAACTGATCACAAAGCTTCCGCGATTGAAATCTCATCCCATCCACCGAACCCCTCAAAACCAAATAGGATTAAAACCACAATTGATTATGAAGCCGTTGCAATGGAGCTTTCTTCCACTAATAAAACTAATAAACGTAATTAAAAATATATGTAACATCAATAAGAAAAATACACACCCAGTCGATCTCATTGCCACCTCTGATCCCATAGACTCCCTAAACAACTGTAATCGATTTTTTTCATCCATAGGTCAAAAACTAGCCGGTAATATCATTTCACAAACGGGAGAATCAGAGCAAAATCTAGCAAACAACTATCAATCCAACAGCTGTACGGACAAAACATTCTTTATGCAACCGACTGATTCTAGGGAAATCGAAACTATCATTACACAATTAAAAGATGACAGTGCACCAGGTTTGGATGGAATTAGCAACAAACTTATAAAATTGGTTAGAAACAGTATTATCCAGCCTATTACCCACCTTTGCAATCTTAGTCTTAGTTCTGGCTGCTTTCCTGACCTGTGGAAATTAGCATCCGTCACTCCTATCCATAAAGATGGACCAAAAGACAATCCCGGTAACTACAGACCAATTTCTTTACTTCTCTAAAATCTTGGAAAAACTTGTTAACACACGATTAGTCAATTATCTCGAAAGGTTTGGTCTCTTATCTGATAGGCAGTTCGGTTTTAGGCAAAACCGATCCACAGAAGACGCCACCTCACTTCTTGTTAATCTCGTTTGCTCTTATTTAGATAATAACTCAAAATGCATCGGCGTCTTCCTGGATCTGGCTAAAGCCTTTGATACGGTGTCATTTCCGATTTTGCTCCAAAAACTCCAAAATCTAGGCATACGCGGTGTGCCGTTCTCCTGGTTCGAGAGTTATTTGTCTGGAAGGAGACAACTCCTCAAAGTAAGTTCCTTCAGAAGTGCCATGGAGCAAATTAATTTTGGCGTACCGCAAGGAAGCATCCTTGGCCCCACTCTATTCATTATCTATATTAATGACATCTTTCATCTCCATATTGAAAATGCAGAGATTATTTGTTATGCTGATACACCGTCATTCTTTTCAATGATAAAAACTGGCAGAACACAGTATGAGAATCGCAGCAGATTGGTTTTGCAATAATCTCTTGACCCTCAATAACAGTAAAACGAAATTTCTATGCTTTTATAAGACTGACTCATCAAAACCACCTTCTAATCCTGTAATAAAAATCCACACATGTAATTATTTTCCAAACAACACTTGTAACTGTAACTCAATTCAACGCACTGATGTCATTAAGTACCTTGGTCTGTATGTAGATGAAAAATTTAACTTCAAATCCCATATTCATAAGCTCTCCGCGCGAATCAGAAAATCCATATCAATTTTCAAAAAACTTCGGCACTCTGCTGAGAAATCTTTGTTAATATTGGTTTACGTCGCGCTGTGCCAATCAGTAATCAGTTACTGCATTACAGTTTGGGGTAGCGCGGCGAAGACCTCTATGTTAGAAAAAGAGAGAGCGCAACGTTCTGTCTTGAAAGTAATGCTTAAAAAACCTTACCGTTACCCAACCACAGCTCTCTATGCCGAAGCTCATGTTCTATCCGTCCGTAAATTGTTCTTACTCAAAATGTCTTTACTTAGTAAAGTAAAAAAAAAAAAGTAAAAAAGTCATTTATTTAAACAGAATGAGTTTTACATAGTTACCAGAGGTGGCACACTAGGCTACGCCTGTATCGTGGAGAACCAGTTAATTTTTAAACATCAGAAATAAGTTACCACAGAATTAATTACATTTGGAGGAGTAAGAAAAAATATTTTACATTGAAAAGTTTATACTTAGAGACTAACTTAGATATTAAAGATAGCTTCAGTGTCGGCATAATTTAACGAATGAAGAAATTTAAAAATAAGTGATTTGGCTTCATTTTTTGTGCTGCCCGTTAGGTTACAATGTTTCAGTAAAGTGTTATATATTGCTACCCTAATATAATCGCCAAAACGTTTACCAAAGCTGGAAAGAACTCTAGAAACTGGTAACCTAAAGACGCGTTTTTTAAGTAGTGTGTCGTAGCAAGTCATATATTTAGAGGTTTTGTGTGTACATAATGAAATTTTAAGGATATAAAGTTGACGTACGGTTAAAACGTGTGATTCGGCATACAAGGTCGCAGTTGGATATCGAAAGGGCCTCTTTAACATGACTTTCAGCACCGAACGTTGCGCTCTTTCAATTTCCAACATGGTCGTCTTTGCTGACTTACTCATAGATCTCTCAAAACGTTAACATGCTATACCATTCTACTTAAAAAACGCGTATTTGCCTTACCAGTTCCCAGAGTACTTTCATCATTTGGTAAGCGTTTCGGAGATTATATAAGGGTATCCACTTATAACGATATTCAAAAGCATTGTAACCTTAAGGATCGTACTATAAATGAGGCAAAAAAACTAACTTCTAATCTTCTTCACTCGTTAACTTATGCCGAGACAGAAGCTATTTTAGACATTATACTTTAGCTTAAGTTTACAGTTTAGTAATTTTCTATAAGTACAATGTAATTTTTTATTTTTTAAGGTTTAAGTCCCTTTTTAAGTTCCTATATTTTATACTTTGAATGTAAATTGTAACATAATTCCAAAATGTAATTTGTAACTGGTTCCCCGCGATACAGGCGAAGCCTAGTGCGGAGACCTCTGGAAATGAATGTAAGAAAATATGCCAAATAAAACTTTTATTACTTTTATTACTTTTTTTAAGATGTTCATTGTACTAACCCTTGCCTAAAACTTGAACGAATAAATTTTGGTCGTTCATGTATTGGGCACGATAGCAAAGGAGTGAACGAAGTAAAATAAATAAAACAAACCCCAAAATTGAAATACTGTTTAATCCGGGTCTAACACGATATTTATTAAAAAATAAATAGATAAATATCGCGTTAGACCCGGATTAAACAGTATTTAAACATGTGTACAAAGCGCGAGAGTTTAAAGTGTTATATTGCAAACCCCAAAATAACCGTGTTGCGAATGGATACTCACGTTCAACTTTTGGTTCAAAAATCAACAGTTAAGTAACGATTAATTTAAGCCATTAAAGTTTTATGTACCTTTTCAATAAGAATTTATATAAGCATTTGAAAAAACTATACCTTGCCCAGTAGATAAACACCGTTCATCTATTGGCTCAGGTACACAAAGTTGGAACCATTAGTTGAACGCTAAATAAATATCTCTTAAATTGACAATAAATACGCAATTTGTGATAGATAATCTATTAAAAGCATTAATCAAGAACCTATATCACGCAAAACAATCCATGTAGAAGTTACATTCAATTTTATACGTAATTAAGAGCTTAAATTTGAGCGCTTTCCTTAAGTAAATCTCCATACAAACGGTGATTTCAGCGCGAGACCTCGACGCGACAACCGTTCACAGTCTTGTTTGTGTGGGAACTGTCTGGGAGTTTAAATGCCAGCCTCGGCAAAGGGATGACGCGTTAGGAAAAAAATATCCCAAATGCGTAAAATGTATCGCGATTTTTTTATTTCAATTTTACGACAAAACGTTCAACTATTGGGTGGCGTTCATCTTTTGGTCCCACTACCCTATTATATAGGTACGCGTATAAATTATAGAAGAAACTCGCGAAGGTTGTATAAAATAAAACAAGGTTTACTACAAGTTACCATAATTCCGGGAACAAGCACACAAAGCGTCACTTCTCGAGGATTCCACATATCTATTGAAGGACCTTAATTACTTTCTAGCTATCAATATTGAAAGAGCGAATACCTTCTAACACAAGTTTTTTTAACTTAAAAGGGGGATTCCACATGTTTATTGAAGGACCTTAATTAGTTTCTAGCTATCAATATTGAAAGAGCGAATACCTTCTAACACAAGTTTTTAACTTAAAAGGAGGATTCCACATATATATTGAAGGACCTTAATTCGTTTCTAGCTATCAATATTGAAAGAGCGAATACCTTCTAACACAAGTTTTTAACTTAAAAGGAGGAAGTATTCGCTTTTCAATATTGATAGCTAGAAAGTAATTAAGGTCCTTCAATAGATATGTGGAATACTCCTTTTAAGTTAAACACTTGTGTTAGAAGGTATTCGCTCTTTCAATATTGACAGCTAGAAACTAATTAAGGCCCTTCAATATCAACACTACGCATCCTCGGTCTTAATTTGATGCTAGAAACCACACGTGTAACTGATCCCTATACAAACGTTTGACCAGTGACCATGGTAACGGTCACGCTCGGCGTTGTGTGCCAATATTATTTGTTGTGAATCTGTGAATCGCATCGGCTTGCACTAACTAGAGCGTCTATTTGACTAAGCACATTCAATTAAGAGGAAGGCACAATATTTGGCCGTATGCAAGCGGTAACTTGATGTACGTTTGTTGACATGTAGCTTTAATTAAAAATAGGGTCCCGTTTTACTCTTTGAGTACGGAAAACCGGCCAAGTGCGAGCTGCCAAGTGGTTTTATTCAATGACGGCCAGCTTTATTCTGTAAAAAGTTTCTAAAAATAATACTAACATCCGTATTCAGAAATTTTGTTCGAAATTTAAAATTTACTAAGGAAAGGGTTTTACAGCACCTGTCCGCTCGTGAGTACTGTCCACATAGTAACGTTTATGAATACGGGTGTAAATACGTTACTTTTTTTTTAACAAAGTAATGAATTCTCTCATTTCTAATCTAAATGAAGTTATATCCGTCTCCATACAATTTGATGGTCGTCTAACTAAAGGACTACTTTCACTTTGGGATTCCCATACTAACTGTATGGAAAAAGTTTTCTTTGATTTCTGCACGGCTATCACAAGACGGCCGCGAACAGGCACACTTCACAAGAAGAAAGACGAACAGGCACACTTACGCATGTACATTTATATGCATACTAATATTATTATTAGTATGGAAGTATAGGATAGTGCAGGATGAACGTACCTATAATTAACTATGAGAAAGGCATTTGAATATTACATTTTCATCCATTCACGTTAAGATGTTCATCTTGGAATGACCGGTACGCAGCGTGCTCTACAATTACACATGCATTAAACTTTGATGTGCATGCTTGCGGTCTAACGTCTAGGGTTAACGTCCCAGTACGTGTCTTTAGTCATGCACATTGCACGTAGAACGTTGATGGCCGTTGGGGCGGAAAAGTTCTCAAATGGTGACCACGTATCGGAAGGCGAAGCTTAGGTAACCACACAAGGTGGACTGATAACCCGGTAAAGGTCGCGGGAGTCCGCTGGATACAGGCGGCAAAGGACCGGTCATTGTGGCACTCTTTGGGAGAGGCCTATGTCCAGGAGTGGACGTGTTTCGACTGATATGATAATGATGATGAGTCGTTTACCGAAAGACACAACTCAAATTAAAAGAAATGATTGTAACCGTAACCTACTTAACCTGCCATTTTCGAAATTAAAACTTGTTTGCAGTAGCCCTCATTATATGACTATCAAAATTTATAATTACCTTCCTAATGCTATAAAGAATCTGGAAAGTCCAAAACTGTTTAACAAATATATAGTTTGAAATGTAGTAAATTTGACAACATTTCAAACTATGTAATGATGCCTAATTCGAAAACCATTTCGGTAATTATGTTACCTGAACGTAATAAAGTAGTTTTTCAACACACCTGCTCGTTAAGTAGGTCTTATTACAGCGTATTTACACTGATAATGCAGAATATTACCCATGTCGTGCCTTTTACATTACATTATCGCACTAGTGCCTTTTCATTACATATATTTTTAAATATTAGCAAAATAATGCAGAATATTACCCATGCCGTGACTTTTACATTACATTATCGCACTAGTGCCTTTTCATTACATATCTTTTAACATTTTCATTTTTAATTTTTTTCCTCGCAAATGTGTTGAAAAACGTCGTATGAAACACGTGAGCATTGGTCATTACACTTCTCGTCTCCATTAAGCCTTCGCCTTCGACTCAGGCTTAAAAACCGACTCGAGTGTAATGACCAACTTAGCACACTTGTATCATAATGTACTATTAAGATTTCATTTCTCACCCGTTTTTAAGAAAATCGCGGAATTGTATAAATGTGATTAAGCCGTGTGTGACGTCAATACTATGAAAGTCATATGAAAGGTGTGCAAGCTGCCATACAGGGGACCGATTTTTGACTTTCGAGCGCTCGAAAATTAAATAAAAGTAAATAAGATTCTAGTGTCAAAATTGCTGGCACTTATTTTCTACCGATCGAATTAAATACAAGTGGTGGATAGCAATCGTTTTTACATTTTTTATGTCTATTTCAAAATAGAATTCCATCATTTATGACCGTTTTCGAGTGAAAAAGTCGAGCGCTCGAAAGTCAAAAATCGGTCCCCAGAGCCGTAATGTTGACGTCATCATTCGCTACTTTTCAATTTGATATTTCTGAATAAAAATTACAATTTAAGGAGAAATAAAAAAACACGTGCCTCTTAAAAAAACATTTTCTAGCGAAATTTATCATAAAATTGGCCACTTGAAAAAATGAAATGTTGTCAATTGAGATTGTTTTTAACAGATGTTTTTATAACTTGAAGGAATAGTGCCTAAAAGTAAAAAATCTTGCTGTGTGTTTTTCTTATCAGGCTTTTTTTATGTATAAACTTACTATAAATAATTTTAATTATTTAGCCCTCTGATATTGCTGTGCCCTTGCAGGGTGTCACATGTATACCTTTTTGTAATACCATCCATGTCTGTAATGTGATATGCAATAAACGATTGTATTCTATTCTATTATATACACTCTTGGTAGAGTGGTTTTGTTCCTGTCTCGGTCGAGTCTCTACCACCGGTGCTCTCATGATGTGACGCAATGTACAACAAATACTTAAATACATAGAACACATTCAAGGCTCAGAAACATATATTCGTATTCATTACAGATACATACCCTTACCAGGATTCGAACTGAGGACCACATTTTCGTAGGCAAGCTTATTACTTCCTAGGCCAAAAGAGTTTTGCCTGAATTCTGTACGCCAATTGGGACCTTGTATTTCGGGGCTAGATTTCACTTCACAATGTAATAGTTTTATGATATTAAATCAATAAATATTACGGGACAATCTTACACGAATCGAAGTAAGCGTACAGTACCTACACTTAGCATGTTGAATAAAAACATGCTTTGACTGTTAATAAGACGTTTATTCATGGAAATAAAAACTAAGTTTAGAGCATTGAGGCAATAAGGCCCGTCTAAAATTTCCGAACAAGCATGACGTCATCTTGTCCTTTAAAGTTCGTAAGAACTTTTTTTTTACCTCCATTTATTTTCTTCCATGCCATGAAATTGGCTTGGTTTGTTGTATTATTTTCTTAGAAAAGGATAGGAACTGTTGTAGATGATTATTGCGTGGAAATATTTTTCACAATACAAAGAAATCACTGTTTGAAAATGCTCAAAGCAAGAGATTCGAGTTTTTATTCGCCAAAGAGTAGTTAATGAGCAGCCTGTGCCGTAGAGGGCTAAGGCAGCGTAGCGGTTAGCTTGCTACGCCGCGCCGTTCGTAGCACTCGAGGGGAACGCTACGCTATCACAGTAATATATTCCATCATTAATTATATCATTATGTACAGTCGAGTTCAAAAAACGGACTGGGATCAAAAATGTGATCAAGACTTTATTGTAAAGCGTCCTATATTGCTGAGATAATTTAGAACCTTTGGGAACGTTCATAATATTTATGAACTCAACTGTACAAGGTAAGTACATCGTATTACAAACTAGCTGCCCGTGCGGCTCCGCCTAGTACGAATCCGCGGGATTAAGGTTCCATTAAGAAAGTCCATTTTATACACGCAGGTGAAAAAGTATCGCTTAATTCGTTCCGGAGATTACTCCCTACATACAAACTTACAAGGGTGCGATCTCACAGACTATTCCTATTCAAAAATCAAAATCAAACATTTATTCTGCAAAAAGTGGGCCACAAGGGCACTTAGTTATACATTGTCAATCAATAAGGTATAATAAAAACATATATAATCTTACAACAACAATTATTTGGAAGTTGCAGTTTAACATAACTCAATGTCACTAAATGGAAACAATATTACAAAAAAATATCCTTTACATTAGATTCAAGGTCTCTATCAGAATTAACAAGATATATAAGGTATCTGAGCGTCCAGATACAATTAATTATTATTATTCTAATGATCTTAGAAATGTCTGCAGTCTCTCAATATTTATAATTTTAGCTCCGCTCGCTTATAACAAGGAACCCAGGAGTATAATTCTATTCATAGTATTAATACTATTTTGATACATATCCCACATTGGAAGGAAAGTCTGATCATACAATTACTGGTTGTCAATTATTGGTTTAAAAATACAGATTCCTGTTTCGCCACAAAAGTATACTCGTAATGTTAATGACCCTAGTGATAACAGTACAATGTACTGTGTTCCAAACGAAATACCTGGAAAAAGGCATTGGGAACGCTGTGTCATTTGCATAGTTATCCACGAAACTAAGTCAAAGCTAAGACCATGTAAGAATCAACAGAGAAAAAAAATATTTTTGCCTGAATAAGCCGAACGGAAGGGATATGATTTTAGCAGTCTTTATTTGTATATACGTGTGCCACCGTAGCGTTTAAGATAGTGAACGTATTTTAATGAATGAGGGATCAATGTATTTATTTAACGTATGACTAATTATGTTTCTCTACTTCAATTCCGCGACTGTACAGTCAACCAATTTGATTCCTAGGCCACCATAGAACCTTGCCGCTGTCAATACGGGTCACTACGATTATTGCGTCGCTATGTAGCAGTTAAAATGACAGGGTTCTACGGTGGCCTAGGAATCAAATTGGTTGACCGTACATAACACCGCATACAGGATCCACTTCGCCAAATTCGGAAGAGGCTTTAAATTATATTTTTTCAATTCACTAATTTTGCATTTCTCATTGTGCAATTCACTAATTTTGCATTTCTCATTGTGCAATTCACTAAATTAGCATTTCACATTTTGCAATTCCCTAATTTTGCATTTAAAATTCGGTTTTTGTAATTGCATGACTATTAGCGCATGTATTTTCTAATTTTATCTGGATTACGGTTTATACTAGGTGGGCCCTGTAACAGGAGTTAAAAATTAAACGGTAGGTTACTAAGCTTGTGAACAATTATTTCCAAGTGGTTTTAATTATAATAAAAAAATAAAAATAAATATTACGGGACAATCTTACACAAATCAACCTAGGCCCACGGTAAGCTCAGTAAGGCTTGTATTGTGCGTACTAGGCGATGATATATATAATAGATACATACATATAGATACTTATATACATATATAACATCCATAACTCAGGAACAAATATTCGTGATAAATACACAAATAAATGCCCTGACCGGGATTCGAACCCGGGACCTCCAGCTTCGTAGGCAGAGTCACTACCCACTGGGCTACGGAGGCCGTTATTTGACACACATGTTTTTTTTATATTGTATTTTTTTCTTCAAAATCAGTGTATGTGTATTTTTTTACTCTTTTGGAATGCTATAAGTAACTTTTATTTTATAAGCAATGAAAATGAAATAATAATTGAAAAACACAAAAATATATTTTAAAAATAAAAATGCAAAAACTACTATGACTCATTCATTACATGATGTTACCTCAAAATCTGCATTGACTGATGTGCTATGATCTCGTGGTGCCAAAATACATTACTTGGAGGTAATAACTAGTGTGGTTTGTGTCAAATTTCACACAGTGGGAAATGGAGTCGCCTAAGTATTTTTATGATTAAATGAATAACTATTAAATGATTAATTTTGCATAATACTTCCTATAAATCATCTTGCGAGCATTACCTATACCAAGGTTTGTGAAATGGTAATATGTGTTTTTTAATCAAAATATTAGTCACATTTTTTATTCAAATAAAATTATTAGACTAAGAAGTAATACCTGCCATACCTGCATATTATTTTCTAGTCCATTGAACTACATAACAATTGATGACTGGAATTAAGTGTTCAAGGTCCTCCTCACTTTCTTCAGTTAACAGCGTATCCATGTTATAAAATGAATGGACTATGGCCACTTGTTCCTGGTTTTTCGGAGTAAATCGGTTTCTTAATTTATTGAATATCCATTTATGAGTGGAAAATGATCGCTCTACATCTACCGATGTCATGGTAGCATGTCTATAAAAACTTGTCTTTTTAGGACTAGTCTATAAAAACAACCCAAAACATTTACGACATAACATTTGGGTGTCCCTGTAATCGTTTTATGAAAATAAATAGTTTTAAGTGCTTGAAATTTACGAGTACCTAATTAATGTCATACTAAGTACGTTAGGTAAATGAATAATTTATTCATTCAATCTTAAAAAGTTTATCATAAAAACGACTCCTATACTCTCGGTGTGAAATTTGCCACCGATACTCCGCACACTAGTAATAACTTAAGATCATCATTTCTACGAATTCAAAAAAATATTAAGTTAATGGGACACAAGGGGTTACTGCAGATGCTCTAAGGAAGCGTCCTTTTGAATATTTGCTCCTGTTACAGTGCCCACCCCGTATAGTCGAAGTTAAATTTATTGGTGTTACAACACAGCTACAGCTCGTGAAAACTCATTTAAATATCATATTCCTGAATTCAATATAGTAGCTTGTAAAAAAATGGTAAGTGAATTCTCAGCTTCTCTTACTACTGTTTTAAAATATCGCTGCATTCAATATCTCTGGATTTTTATTAATTTCGAGGATTCGATATCAGAACGTCATTTTCCAAAAAAACTTGACTGCAAATATTAAAACAACTTGCCGTCCATAACACTAGAAGGAGTCGGAGCTGTTCAATTCCGTATACCGTCGATTTTGAAAAAGAAAAATACATAACACTTTAAACTCTCGCGCTTTGTACACATACTCGTATTTAAATATTTACTGTTTTTTTCCGGGTAAATAAATATCGCGTTAGACCCGGAAAAAACAGTATTTAAATTGAAAAATACATGTTTGGCACGTTGATAATGTGAATGCAAATGCTGAAAGAAAATACACAGCTGGGAGCTATTTATACGCAGCTGTTCTTATTTACAACTGATACGTAGCCCGGTGGTTTGGCCTATAGCTTACGGAGTCGGTGTCCACGAGTTCAAACCCAGAGACCGGCATGCACTTTTTGTGTGGTTTTTATTTGTTAAACATTTTCAAAAAAGCAGAGATGTTTAGTGAATAGAAGATTCGATGCCTTAGGAACTTCGAGAAGAATATTCGAGAAAAAAAACGTCAAGAAGTGTGCAATAAAGAGTATTTGTATTGTAAAGTAAGAAATCGTGTAAAATAATTATTTTCAAAGATTTTTACAAAAAAAGTAAAGGCTTTTAAAAAAGCATGTCTAGACTAGAATAGGTGTTTCCTAATAAAGCGCAAAACTAAAAATAAATTCATGGAGCGGAGCTCGGCCTTCAGCCTCCCGTCCCTCGCCGCTTACTTTCGGCCCTTGGGTTTCGCTAAAAGAATATTCAGGGATAGTGAGTGCCCACTTACGCTTGCCCTCGGGATCGCATAGTGAACGTACTCTGAAGTCTTCTTCTCACTTTTTCCTTCCAATAGCAGATTTTTACTTCCTTACACAGCAGCAGGTCGATCACGTAACGCATTGTACGCGCGTCAGGTAGATCTAAATGTCAAATTTTACATGAAAAAATTACAGTTGGATTGTCCTAACGCGCGTTCGGAACGTAACGTGATTGCCCCTCAGCACTAGAAGTCATGCTAGGACTACTACCTTTACATATACACATACAAAAGGAGCTGGATGCGGGTGGAGCAGGACCAGTCACTTTGGAACTCTTTGGGGGAGGCCTATGTCTAGCAGTGGACGTCTTTCGGCTGATATGATGATGAAGCCGAAACTACCTTTGGACGAAACTAGACATACCCCACACGAAGATCCATAACAAACTGATCACAAGCCTACCTATGATGGAAGCTTCAATCGACAAAATACCAAAAACTGCAGTCTTTAGGAAAGACTATGGCATATTACTGACGGAAGACTCGGACGAGGGACTAAACCAAACAGATCTTAGAATATTTAAAGATGGTTCAAAAACAACTACTGGAACGGGATGTGGTTTGTTCTCAGAGGATTTAAACATACACATATCCAAACCGCTGGGTGTACAAAACACGGCATTCCAGGCTGAATGCGTAGGGATAATTGAAGCCTGCAATGCCATAAAGAGACGACAAGTCGAAAACACAAACATACGGATACTCTCAGACAGTAAATCAGTACTACAAGCACTGAGCGGTGATAACATCACATCTAGCTTGATATACGAATGCCACCAAAACCTAGCTTGCCTGGCCGCCCACCTCCTCGACTTCGATCCTCAGGTTTCGCTTGCAAGACACCCGGGGATGATAGTGCGTGCTCGTGGACGAATAATATTTAAGTTTACCTGGAAGCTCTATCTTTACCTGGAATATTAAACTTCGTTTGCAGTTGGGATACCTTCTGTTTAGGTAATAGGTCCTGCAACTCAAACTCTCAGCCTTAAAACTTCGTAAATATAGTCATACAAGGAAACTATTTTCAGCGATTTCAAAACTGAGATGAAAGTCATGAAGTCATATATATTCCATGTCAGGACAAGTAAACTTATTTCAGTGTGTTTAAAAAAAAACATTAAGAGAAGGAGGGGTTAAAAGGAAGTTAAAAGTGTGATAAGAAAATAAGTCTTTTTTGAAGAGGGAGACTTAAAATTGTTGCTAGCTAGCTATTAAATTCTCTAAAGATAAAATAAAACTGCTTGGTGTGCTGCTCTACATTCGGACAGACTTAATTTGTTTCATAATTTGCAACTAAAAAACGACTTCAAATCAATACTTTGTTGTACCACATGCATGCACTTCCTGTTAACTTAACCTCACAGACTCTTTCCGAAAGCAAATGCTAGGGTTTTTACTGAAAATACTTACACAACTGAAGTTATAGGGGCGCAAGGCCACAGTTATCTACCGAATGTCAAGAAAATTTTATGAATGGGTCTATAGTAAAATCATACTTCCCGCCAAATATTATCTGATTTGACTTAAGGTTGACTGACAGATAATGCTTTGTGGCATTAAGTCCAGCTTTTGCAATGACTAAAATTAAATATTATTGACGATGACGACGTTTGTGAGGGTGTTTTGATTGAAAGAGAATTTGAACCGATTTACGCATAAACTATGGAGTTGCAAGCGTCCATAGGCTACGGTAACCACTTATTATAAGTTGTTTGCCACCGACGTGGTGTAAAAAATATTATAAATCGTTAATTACAAATTTGTAAGTAGTATGGCTTTAGACATGAAAATAACATGTAAGCTATAATTTATACGCGTACGAAGTCGCGGGCAGAAGCTAGTTATTAATATGCGTACATAAATACGGACGTAAATATCTGTACACGCTTTTATGACATTAACAATAGAGTCCTGTATTAGTCCCTTATTTATGTACATATATTATTACCCCTGACTGTACATATGTTACTTAGTTAGTATGTGCGATTGCATTGTACCTGGGATGAGGTTTAAGGATGACTCACGCTAGAACGGGCCGTGTTCGGCCCGGGCCGTTTTCTAAGAAAAACGACGGCGTTTTTGAGCGGCCGTGCCATACCAAAGCCCGGCTTACCCACGGCCGGGCCGTGCCGACACGGAGCCGCTTCCGAGCCTCGGCCGTGGCTCGGCCGGGCTTGGGTATGCCTCAGCCACGCAAAAACGCCGTCGTTTTTCTTAGAAAACGCCCCGGGCCGGACACGGCCCGTTCTAGCGTGAGTCATCCTTTATCTAACACTTAATATGTATTTCGCATTACAATTTATTTTAAATAGCTCCATTCCCTTCCACGTTCAATTAGTTTCCGGGTAAGTATAAGCAACCGAAACTTTTAAATATCCAATATGTGTTCCTAATGAAGATTGTTAGATATCCTTACTAAAGGTGCTATGGATTAATAAAAAAAAACGGCCAACGTTCGCTGTTAGAATCATGATGTTAATAGTTTATGAGTGTATTGGATAAATAAACGAAAAAAAAAAAAAAAAAAAACAACCGCCTGGAACTCGTTTTTAACGTAGTTCCATACAAAATTTCCAAAATGTTCCTTCTCCAGGATTCAAAATATGAAGAGATAACAGAGAGACAGACACACTTTCGCATTTGTATGACTATAGATAGAGCTACCCTGAGAAAATTACGGTTTTTTTGGAAATAATTCAATATCAGGCTAATTATTTGTATACGGCTTTTATATGTTATTTTTAAAAACTTTTACTATTGAAGTCAATAATTCTATGGACCGGAAGTTAGGAATAAAAATTAACCCGCAAGAAAAAAGGCTATCAGTATTTTTACAATGAAAACATGTTTGAGTACACAAATTTGGAGACTTACTACCTGAATCCAAAAATATATGCATCAGGAAATAACAGCATTTTAATTAAATATTTACGACCTTGAGATAATATTGAATTTCATCTGGCCTATAGAAAAGTTTATTCATTAACAAAAATAAGTGGATTATGCGCGTATCCCAAAGAACGTATATAGACGTAGTCAATTATAAAATGAAGAAAGTTTATACCATTTTCGCCTGATTTTTACGGAATTTATAAAGATTACTTTTCATTATTTTTTACCGTTGCGGTATTAAATTTAGGTGGATTATTAATGAATATTTAGTCAAATTACCCAACCTATTTTATGGTGTAAAAATGTTGCTGATATCGATATATTGTTGTGTTTTCATAGAGCGAAACCGTAAAGTTCTCAGGGTATAAGTAGCCTTGATGTTCTCTTCACTCACTCAGTAACCAACTCATTGTAAAACTTCAGAATTATTTGTTGAATCTTTTACTATCTTACTTTATTTTATTTTTGTTCCCTAACATATTACGTAAGATTTTACTAACAAAAATCTGTACGGTCTGAAATAATTGTTTTTTTATTTTATTTAATTTTATTATAATAATTAATATCGATTGAATTTTATGTTAACTCTTTAAATGTATTATTCTTATGGGTCAGTGATACCCGAATTAAATGCTTTTTTTATAAGAAGTTAATAATTATCAAAGCAAAAAAATCACGTTTGTTGTATGGGAGCCCCCCTTAAAAAAATATTTTATTTTGTTTTTAGTACTTGTTGTTATAGCGGCAACAAAAATACATAAACTGTGAAAATTTCAACTCTCTAGCTATCACGGTTCTTGAGATACAGCCTGGTGACAGACAGACGGAGGCGAACGGAGGGAAGGAGGGACAGCAAAGTCTTCGTAATAGGGTTCCGTTTTACTCTTTAAGTACGGAACCCTAAAAAAACAGCGTATTCCAGAGGGGTGATTACGTAACTTTTTGAACGTATGTTAAGATAACTCAACTGTCACTTTCTCGTACATAAGTGACATTTAGATCTATCATCAACCAGAGGCCACAAGGACCGTATCGGAAAGAAAGTAGACAACTTCAGAATGGTATTTATTTTATTATGTGTGAAAACTGATAATGAAACAAAAAGAAACTGAAAAATAAGGTCTTTATAAAAAACAGTTTTGAATGAATTCGTCGTATTATATCTATTTTGCCTGCAACCTAACTTTCTTTTTGATGTGTCTCATTAAATTCTGGACGATCACTTTTGCCACATTTTATGATGCCCTGTTCCACTTTTTTTTAAAGTCGTCAACTGAGGTGGCAGCTTTGACGTTTTTTTAGAGGTGTCGTTTCATCATATCGCTCAATTGGGCGAACTACTTTTTTTTATTATTTTTTTTTTATTTATTCGCTTAAATATACATATCGCTTACAGGAAATTTACTTATCGCATAAATAGGTATACATATCGCTTCTGGGCAATTGGGAGGATTCATCTCCTTACCCACTACTTCTACCTTATCGGCTTTATTCTTTATACCATTCCTTCGCTAGTCCTGTGCTTATTTATGAGTGTTAGTAATCTTTTCTGTAAGCACTAGTCACGGTATATCGTAGCGTTCAAAGTCCCTGTAGTGATGGATGAAGGATTGCGATCGCATAACCGCATTGACAAATCGCTTGCCACACTAATACTTTTTTGCCGAATTTCTCGATTTTGACCTTATGTTTTCGAGTAACCTTCTATAAGCCGGCACCGTAATAAATTGAGGTCCTGGTAAGGCTTTAAAGTCCAATTAGCAATAGGTTTCGTCATCCATTATAATGCACTGATTTTTCTTGGTCAATATACGGTCGTATAATTTCCTTGCCAGTTTTCTGACAGCTATTGTTTGATTTTCATCTCGTTTTGGTTGTTTTAGTTTTTTATAGGTTTTTAGGTTGCATCTAAGTTGATTCTTTGTATCATAGCCGAAGAAGTTTTGACTCTTTTTGCCGCATCTCGAATTGAAAGGGGCGGATTTTGTTTAAACATTCTACGACTTTCTTTTCTAATGCCAAGTCGGTTGTCCACGGTTTTCTTCCAGATTTAGGCAAATCTTCGAACGTACAGAAGTCACCAAATTTATTTATTATCTTGTGCACGCCCGCGGGACTCAAATCGTACTTTTTAACCAGTTTTCTAATCGTCATATCTTTTATATTGCACCAATCGTTCAAATTATTTTTACGAACGTGTAAGCTAATTCGCCCCATGTTGACAGTTTGACAAAAGTAGTAATTGTTTTTTTGTTGCAATAAACTTAGACAAGGATATAGTTCGTTATTTAAAAAAAGTTTATGCCGATTTTATGTATACGTACCAGTTTTTAGAGATGCTTAAAGTTGTCTACTTTCTTTCCGATACGGTCCTTAATCACGTAACGTTTCGAACGCGCGTCAGGACATTTTAATTGTCATTTATCCATGTCCTAACGCGCGTTCGAAACGTTACGTGAACACACCTCTGACCATGTTGAGAAAATAAAATGTCTAATAATGCAAGCTGTACTCTGCTCAGTTTTTTACTAGTATGTATTTATAGCATTTCACTTAACCATTTTCAGGGCAATTGGGAATGGATGAAAATTTTAGAAATGCCTGATTATTTTTTTGGTGATAGGAATAACCTTACTTAGCACCAGAGAAAAGTTGTAGACTTTCAGCTGCGTCAATTATTTTTGAAAAATAAAAACAGTTTCCTCACTTACTTTTTGGATTTAGGACGGCGAATGAGACACTTCCCTTGATCCGTCTCATATTACAAAAAAATATCTTAAAAATCCTTGGGAAACTGACACAGTTGCAGCAGCTACACTTATCATTGCCAGGGACAGATATTTAAAAATAAATGTTGTATGAGACGGATCAAGGAAAGTGTCTCATTCGCCGTCCTAAACCCAAAACGTAAGTGAGGAAACTGTTTACATTTTTCAAAATAAATTTACGCAGCTGAAAAGTCGGCAATTTTTTTCTGGTGCTAAGGAAGGTTATTCCTATCACCAAAAAAATAATCAGGCATTTCTAAAATTTTCATCCATTCCCCATATTAAAACGATATTCGAACCTCAGCCTTACTCATTCAATTAAAGATGCGTATTTAGTAGACTATATGAGATCGATATGACGCCTGTATCCAAAAAAGGGACATTCATAAGACTGATACAACACAATGCATAAAATTGTTCCACATTGCACCGCTGTTACAAGCAACACGCATAAAAACTGCCAAGCGCGGCCGGTTGGCAGAATGTGCTAAAATCTTTTTCTTCATTTGTAGAAAAGCAAGAAACGAACGCGGACTGCCCGCATAGTGGACATGATGGCAGAAGGTGGACGCACTTTACACATCAGGGGGTCGAATTTTGACTCTCGAGCGCTCGAAAATTAAATACTAGTAAATACGATTTTAGTATCAAAATTGTAGGCACTTTACTTTCCACCGATAAAATTGAATATATTTGGTCAAGTGGCTATTCGTTTTCCAATCGTCTTTCAATATTTCAAAATAGCATTTCATCGTTTTCGAGCGAAAGAGTCGACTAGTCGAGGCAGTCGAGCGCTCGAAAGTCAAAAATCGCCCATCTGAAAGTGTGTCCCGGGTCTCAGCTACACTCATTTATTATTCAACTGCGATGAGTTTGGGAATGGAATAGCTGCCAGTTCACATAAACTTTGACGTATTCAAATGGCAGAACTGTCACCTCCAATCCAATTCTAATCGCGGTTTGAAATTAATTGTTATTGGTTTAGCATTTTTCGAACGATCTGACATGTTAGAGTGAATTTAACGGCGAATGAGTTTATTTATTTACTTCAAATCCTGTGTGGGATCCAGACATTAGTCAATTCAAATGTCAGCTCAGTATCAATAAAAAAAACCAGCCAAGTGCGAGTTGGACTCGCGCACGAAGGGTTCCGTACCATTATATATAAAACCGGCAAATTAAACACGTTTGTGATATGGGAGCCTATTGTTTTCTTCTGTTTTTTTAGTATTTGTTGTTATAACGGCAACTGAAATACATCGTCTGTGAAGATTTCAACTGTCTAACTATCACGGTTCATGAGATACAGCCTGGTGACAGACGGACAGACAGACATACGGACGGACAGCGGAGTCTTAGTAATAGCTAGGGTCCCGTTTTACCCTTTGGGTACGGAATCCTAATTAAACCGGCCAAGTGCGAGTCGGGAGGACAAAACAAGCATATAATCTAGGAGCCATCTCGACAAAAAACTACACAACTTTCGATTAAAAAAACCGCATGTCACAGGATTTCTTAGTTTCACGTGTCGTGCGACATGTCGTGAAAAGTCCAACGCGTCTGATGCGACATCACTAACAATCACAACATGTAATCCTTACACGAATTGAATACCTACGTATAATCGAATCGAGTCCCCGTTGTACTAACGAGGTGGTATTCCAGATAGTCGCTCAGTGGTGGTCTACATGTAATCCTTCATTATCTGAATCGTGTAAGCAAATATGGTTTGCGCAAACAGTAAACACAGGTACAGAGTCTATATTTGAAGTGCGAATAGCCCTTTGAGACAAAACCAATCGATTAATGAATTTGTAACTTTTCGATTGAATAAAGTACTAACTAAGAATGAAAGACTCCAAATAACAAGATCAGACCACAGTTTGGCATTTCAAATTTAAGGGAAAGATTAACCAGCGACCTTCTGACATTATGCGGTCAGCCGCTCTCTACCAAGCTATCGAAACCTTCAAAATTTGAATACCAGACATCGTCTAAGGTGAATATTGAGTTCCACGCGGACGAAGTCACGGGCAGATGCTAGTATTTAGAATCCAGTTACTGTATTTTTTTTTGTACAAACTTTTATTGCGCACAGTCCTTTTTTGCACCATCATTAACTACTCGTTGAGAGTTCCAATTAACTCAGTTTAGGAGTTGCTAATGTTGCTATGACGACCTTCTGTCTCCACCATGAGGTCAGCTCGGTGGTGCCACAATATAGCGTAAAAAAACTGTTATGTTTTCAGAAATGATTATTGTGTACAAACTTTTTGTTAGGTAAAGTAATCTTTAAATTTTGCTTTACTAAGGAGTGCGTTGTCAGCGAACTTACATTTCAATATTTTTTTGTAATCGCCTTAAAGAAATGACTGCTATATAATTATGTCCCAAACAAACTTCTACCCTATTAACGGATGATTACCGAGATAAAAACTATCGTATGTCAATTAGCTCAATCGGATACCGGAAAGTGCCTGAAAATGGTTTGTATTTGAGAAAAACTTGACATACGAACAGTGTACCTTGGTTTATACCTTGAAATGGCAAACGAAGGTTTATATGGGCTGGTGCTGACGCACTGTGCCCCGCGCACAGCGGTGCGTCGGAGAGCGTTTTTTCCCCAAGATGTCATAAATCAGTCGACGGCAGATGGTGTTGACCTACACCATTATTGCCATGTTGCTAGCTAAGAATTATTATTGCTCCCACTTCTGAGACGTTTTCAAATAATAATTCTTTTGAATTCCAACGGATGGATGCCGTGTTAAAAGCCTACGCTGAATAAAACATTTAGAGAAACACTTTCAATAACAAATCAGTGATCTCCTCATAAATAAGAGTTTCTTCAGATTAAGGCCTTTATTCAGGGTGAATGGCTTATTTATAAAAATATATATATATTTAAGACATTTGTCATTGTTTAACTTGTTATTAATAAAAGTGAATTAAATAAATAATTAAAAAAATAGTGATTTTGAGCACATAGATTAAAATTATAATAGCACACCTTTTGTTATTTTATTACAAGTTTGTTACGTATATCCAATAAATAAGTTTTACAGACAGAATATTAAAGAAAAATGATACTAATTCGAATTTAAATTGGTACCTACTCAATGTCTGGGTCACTGATTGATTAATTTGATTATGCATAATTAAAAATTGTCCCACCGACATTAGTCCATCTTTTAAATTTTACCGATTCTTGGACAAATTTCTCTTCAGTTTCCAATGTATTTATTTAATTACTATTAATACATTATACCATTGTACCGTGACACGTTATAAAAGTTATTATTGAGCTTAATGTAGCATAATTTCCATCATTGAAGCATAACTAATTTTTTTTCATAATCAGCCACGCCAAAGACAAATTACTTATAGATCCCAGTTCTAGTACTACCTGAGTACTGCAAAGAACGAAAGCAAACCAGCGGGATACAGTATACTGGCCTGCTGCTGCTACTGTAGTAGTAGCCTATGTCCATCCAGAAAGTTTATTCTCTTATATGAAAGAACTTTGGAACCAGATAAGTGGTTACATACAAACTTACAAACCTACAATCTCACAGACTTTTCATCTTTATAAATAATATTAGTTTATATAGTTTAGAATTAAAGACTATAGATTTACTGGAGCATTCAATTGATACACTGCGGTGTGTTATCTTCATATCGGCAAATACAAATAAGTGGTAAGCTAAGCTAAAGTAAAGTCGGAATAACTACGCAAGCATAACTAAGCCGCAGAGGCCCGTCCTTCTCGCAATATTATTACTATCTCGAAGCCACTTGAGACTGCTTTTTTATTAAGAGTTGCCTAGACTGTCCAAATGTCATATTGCATGACATAGCTGTCAGATACATTTTTATCCTCTCTTAATTACAGTTCTTTGGTTCTGTGCTCAAATTTGTGTTAAAATTGCATTTTAAGATTTACATCAGCCCGCGCTGTGAACATTGCGTTAAGATCTTGTTCTTGCAAACATTTGATGGTGATCTGGGGGCACGGCAGTGCCCCTGCCAAGTCGATCAAAACAAAAAGACACGGCCGTACCATCCTTTTCTCGAAGCCATTCAGGCCACTTTCAACATCCTGTAATTGTGTGCTGGCTAAAGCTAGAACACTGAATTTTCAGGAACATGTAGGGCATAATATGGCTAACATATAGTATTAATAACATTCAATATAAACTTTTAGTTTAAGAAATATTGTCAGTCAAAATTCGTTAGTTTTGTCACTGACTCACTTATATACTGATAATGATCACGCTAATTCTAAGGTACTTCTAGCAGTCATACAAGCTCCAAATTTCAAACGTAATTAGTTTTTAGCCTAATTACTCATGGAAAACCTAAACATATTGTAATTTCAGTCATGTTTCAGAAATATACAAACTGCATACGTATTGTAATCCTATACAAATACATGCGATTACAAAGTTAATTTTGCAGTTCCTTCCTACAAAACTATACAAACGTTATTTGTGGTTGGTAAAATAACATGCCCGTACAAAGTCTACAAAAAGAAATGAGATCCCATAAAAACATTCCATGTAAAAAATAGGCCAAGTCTCGAAACTCTTTCACAGTAAAAAGTGGTGAGATATTTCGTAGAGCCAAGTCAGGCGTTCTTATTAATCTTTATTTGCTTGCTAAATAAAATTTTATGACTTGGCAATCACACTTACATAGTTTTAGGTACCTAAAATGCAAAAAATAGTATATGCAGTAAAGTTGTGTGATTCCCAAGTTGCAGAATTTTAGTTAGCAAGCAAATAAAGATTAATAAGAATGCCTGACTTAGCTCTACGAAATATCTCACCACTTTTTACTGTGAAAGAGTTTCGAGACTTGGCCTATTTTTACATGGAATGTTTTTTATGGGATATTAGTTGACTGGATTCATAAATATCGATAATTTAAATAATTTGACAAGAACCCAAACCTATGCCACAACCACATTGCATCGTATCGTCAGAAAGCAGGCAAATTATCTCTCCGAATGATTAAAAATGGGTATGGAGTCACCAGCTTGCCCCTGCGGTGCCGATGTACATCATCGAGGACTGCATAACGCGCTACCCCGGTGACCCTCCAGAAGACCCGATCGCCCCTAACGACGAGGCCATCAAGTAGCTGATTAGTCTTCATATTAATTTATAGTTTACTAGCTTTTGCCCGCGACTTCGTCCGCGTGGAACTCGTTTATATCGTAACTTTCTCCCCCCTTTTCACCCCCTTAGGTGATGAATTTCCAGATAAAAACTATCTTTAGTAAGGACTCTTTGGGAAGGCCCCGGAATTCAAAGTATCTCTATACCAAATTTCATCTTAAGCGGTTCAGCGGTTTAAGCATGAAAAGGTAACAGATAGACAGAGTTACTTTTGCATTAGTAATATTAGTATGGATTGTATGAAGGAAAGGGTATCGATGCATGTAGGATTTTTTCAGTATTATTTTGCATATTTTCATATCACACGGCCGTAAGGACCTTTTCTACTAAACCGTAGGATTAAATTAACTGACTTGTAATTTAAACATTTTATATGTTACATCTAATAGTTTTCAAAATAGCCATAATCAAACGTCTTTTTTACCCCGTTTTAGAAAACATCTTCAAAACTAAGGCCGCCATAAGGTACCTTTACCCTTGGAACGTCAATTTACTTATGTAATGTTAATGTTCCTACTCCCCAGGACTCCCAACTACCGCTATACCGTAAATGGGTTCCATCCAAATTTTTCACCCCCAATTGACCCCCTTAGGGGATGATTTCTGGAATTGAAACTATTATATGTCCTTTTCCAGGACTCAAACTATCGTTCAACCAAATTTTATCAAAATGTGTCACAAACAAATTTCCACCTCCAATTACACCCCCTTAGGGGATGATTTTCGGGATAAAACTATCCTATGTCCTTCCTTATCTATCGCTATACCGTAAATGGGTTCAATCCAAATGTTCATTTACCATTTCTCATCCCCTTAGGGGATGATTTCCTCCTTTTATGTGTTCCGGAATAAAAAAAAATCTATGTTCTTTCCTAGGACTCTACCTCTCTCTATACCAAATTTCATCTAAATGGGTTCTATCCAAATCTTCAACCCTCATTTCACCACCTCAGGAAATGATTTTTCGGGATAAAAACTATGCATTGTCCTTCCCTAGGACTCCTTCTATCTACCAAATTTCATCTAAATGGGTTTTATCCAAATTTTCACTCCCTATTTTATCCCTGAGAGGATGATTTTTGGGATTAAAACTATCCGTTGTCATATTCCGGGAGTCAAACTATCTTTCAACCAAATTTCATCAAAATGGGTCACAAACAAATTTTCACCCCCAATTACACCCCCTTATGGGATGATTTTCAGGAGTAAACTATCCTTTGTCCTCCTCAAGACTCCAACTCGCTATACCGTAAATGGGTTCCATCCAAATTTTCATACCCCATTTCACCCCCTTAGGAGATGATTTCTGGATTTAAATTATGTTAAGTCCTTCCCCGGGACTCTGAACTATCTCCATACCAAATTTCATCTAAATCGGTTCTATCCAAATTTTCACCCCTCATTTCACCCCCTCAGGAGATGATTTAGGATAAAAACTATGCATTGTCCTTCCCTGGGACTCCTTCTATCTCTATACCAAATTTGAACTAAATGGGATTTATCCACATTTTCATCCCTATTTCATCCCCTTGGGGGATGATTTTCGGGATTCAAACTATCCATTGTCATCCTCCGGGACTCAAACTATATTTATACCAAATTTGATCTAAACGGAGTCCATCCAAAATTTCACCCCCCATTTCACCCCCTCAGGGAAAGATTTCCGGAATAAAAACTATCCAATGTCCTTCCCCAGAACTTAAACTACCTCTTAACCAAATTTCATCAAAATGGGTTACATCCAATTTTTCACCCCCCCATTTTACCCCCTAAAGGGAAGATTTTCGGGTTAAAACTTATTCTTTAACATTTTCCGGGACTCAAACTAATCATATACCAAATTTCATCTAAATCGGTGCAGCGGTTTAAGTAGCTCCATACAAATTTCCACCCCCCATTTCATCCCCTTAGGGGTTGATTTCCAGGATAAAAACTACCCTAAGTCCTTCCCCAGGACACAAACTATCTCTATGTCAAATTTCATCTTAATCGGTTCAGCCGTTTTCACGTGATGCGCGGTCACATAAACAGACAAACAGATAAACAGACAAACAGACAAAAATTCTAAAAACTGTTGGAACGTGTTCTGTTATCGATTCTAAGTATCCCTAGCCAATTTTTTTTCGAATATCTTCCATGTACAGACTTTCGACCCTCTTCAGCTTTATTATATGTATAGATTATGCATATTTGTTACTGTTTCAACCTGTTTGCCATATGATTAAATAAATAAACCAATCTTGCTAGCCCCGCCCCGCTGGTGGTTTCACGGCAAAGTCACTAAAAGTTGAATCCCGCCACTAAGTAATGTGGCGTGGTCGTTTTGTCTGTCCACGGGTCAATAATGTGATGGTGCGGTTTATAGTGCTATTTTGTGTCCTGATTGAAATCCTCGCTCAACTGAACCGCGAAATATAATGGAGTAGAGTGTAGGTACTTGTTATAAAGTGAACAACCATTACGGCTAGCAAGAATTTGCTAAAAATTATCGTAGGCTGAGATATCGTTGCAAGTTAAATATTTAAATAATTATTGAATTGAAAATGAAAGTTCGTCAAAAAAGTACCTACCTTTAACCTTAAGGGCGCTTTCACTCAAATGTGAGACTTTTATATTTTTTCTCTGAATTTTGATTTTTTGATTTTTCCTGTTCAGAATCATGAGCACTTTTGATCCTGATAAAGATAAAACATGTCCCCAATTTTCCATACATTTTTAGGGTTCCGTACCCAAAGAGTAAAACGGGACCCTATTACTAAGACTTCGCTGTCCGTCCGTCCGTCCGTCCGTCTGTCTGTCACGTCTGTATCTTAAAAACCATGATAGCTAGAGAGTTGAAATTTTCACAGATTATGTATTTCTGTTGCCGCTATAACAACAAATACTAATAAAATATTGTGTTTTATAGATAATGGTACGGAACCCTTCGTGCGCGAGTCCGACTCGCATTTGGCCGGTTTTATAGATTGACCATGTGACGGTCCTTACAGAATGTAGGAAAAAAGTAAAAGTCGCTCATTTGAGTGAAAACGCACTTAACAATTCATCCGATTTAAACAATCATTTCACCAATATATAGAATAGACCTTTGGATACCTTTAGAGGTGGGTATATTTTATTCCACGGCTGAGAGAGGGTCTTCTGTAATAACTACACAGGCGGATCCGCGCGGGCAGCTAATCTATACATATAATATAGCTGAAGAGGGTCGAAAGTCTGTACATGGAAGATATTCGAAATGAAATTGGCTAGGGATACTTAGAATCGATAACATAACAGAACACGTTCCAACAGTTTTTAGAATTTTTGTCTGTTTATCTGTTTATCTGTCTGTCTGTTTATGTGATCACGTAAAAAAGGCTGAACCGATTTAGATGAAATTTTGTATACAGATAGTTTAAGTCCTGGGGAAGGACATAGGGTGATTTTTATCCCGGAAATCAACCCCTTAGGGGATGAAATGGGAGATGGAAGTTTGTATGGAGCTACTTAAACCGCTGCACCGATTTGGAAGAAATTTGCCATCTAAATAGTTTCAGTCCCGGGGAAGGTCAAACAATAAATTTTATCCCGGAAATCTTCCCCTTAGGGGGTAAAACGGGGAAGGGGGGGGGGGTGAAAATTTGGATAGAACCCATTTAGATGAAATTTGGTTTAGAGGTAGTTTAAGTTCTGGGAAAGGACATTGGATAGTTTTTATCCCGGAAATCTTCCCCTAAGGGGGTGTATTGGGGGATGAAATTTTGGATGGATTCCGTTTAGATCAAATTTGGTATAGAGATATTTTGAGTCCCGGAAAATGACAACGGATACTTTGAATCCCGAAAAATATCCCCTAAGGGGATGAAATAGGGGTGAAAATGTGGATAAATCCCATTTAGTAAAAAAAAATTAAAGAGATATTTAGAAGTAGTCCCAGGGAAGGACAATGCATACTTTTTTATCCTGAAAAATCATCTCCTGAGGGGGTGAAATAGGGGTAAAAAATTGGATAGAACCCATTTAGATGAAATTCGTTATGGAGATAGGGCTGAAATGGGGGACGAAAATTTGGATGTAACGCATTTACGGTATAGCGAGTTGGAGTCCTGGGGAAGCACATAGGATAGTCTTATACCGAAAATCATCCCCTAAGTGGTTGTAATTGGGGGTGGAAATTTGTTTGTTACCCATTTTGATAAAATTTGGTTGAAAGATAGTTTGAGTCCTGGAAAAGGACCTAAGACAGTTTTTGTTCCGAAAATCATCCCCTAATGGGGTGAAATGGGGGTGAAAATTTGGATGCAGCCCATTTAGATGAAATTTGGTAAAGAGATAGTTTGAGTCGCGGAGACGGACAACGGATAGCTTTTATTCCGAAAAAAATCCCCTAACGGGATAAAATAGGGAATATTTGGATAGAACCCATTTAGATGAAATTTTGTAAAGATATAGTTAGAGTCCTGGATAAGGACATAAGAAATCATCCCATGGGGTGAAATTGGGGGTGAAAATGAGGATGTAACCCATTCTGATGAAATTTGGTATAAAGATAGTTTGAGTCCCGGAGAATGACAACGGATAGTTTTTATCCGAAAAATCATCCTCTAAGGAGGTGAAATGGGGGGTGAAAAATTGGATGGAACCCATTTACGGTATAGCGATAGTTGGGAGTGCTGGGGAAGGACATATTATAGTTTTTATTCCGGAGATCATCCCCTAAGGGGGTGAAATGGGGGTGAACATTTGGATGGAACCCATACACTATAGAGCGATAGTTGGGAGTCCTGGGGAAGGACATAGGATAGTTTGAAAAATGAACATGAAAATGAAAAATAGTTTATTCAGTAACTTAACTCAGTTTTATCCCGAAAATCCTCCCCTAAGGGAGTGAAGATTCGGATGTGATGTGACCTATTTAGAAAAAAAATTGATTAATTCAATTCAATTCAAATTATTTATATCAGACTCCTTCCGAGTCCTTATCATGTTAGTAACAATAAAAACTTATAAAACTTAAGTTAACTGTTAAGAGATAGTTTGAGTGCTGGAAAAGGATATATGATAAATTTTGTCTCGGAAATCATCCCTTAAGAGGGTGAAATGGGGGGTGAAAATTTGGATGGAGCCCATTTCGATGGAATTTCATAAAGAGATGGTTTGAGTCCTGGGAAAGGACATAGGGTAGTTTTTATTCCGGAAATCATCCCCTAAGGGGGTGAAATGGGGATTAAAATTTGGATGAAACCCATTTACGGTTTAGCGATAGTTGGGAGTCTTGGGGAAGGACATAGGATAGTTTTATCACGAAAATCCTCCCTTAAGGGGTGAAAATTTGGATGTGAGTGACCCATTTAGATGAAATTTGGTTTACAGATAGTTTGAGTTCCGGGAAAGGACATAGGATAGTTTTTATTCCGGAAATCATCTCCTAAGGGAATTAAATGGAGGTTGAATATTTGTATGGAGCAACCCATTTAGATAAAATTTGGTATAGAGGTAGTTAGTAGGCGCGGCGTTGGTAGGCCCCCCACAAGGTAGACTGATGACCTGGTAAAGGTCGTGGGAGTCCGCTGGATGCGGGTGGCGAGGATTGGTCACTTTGGAACTCTTTGGGGGAGGCATATGTCCAGCAGTGGACGTCTTTCGGATGATATGATGATGATGATGATGATAATGATAAAGATAGTTTGAGTCTCGGAGAAGGACATATGATAGTTTTTATATCGGAAATCTACCCCTAAAAGGGAAATGGAGGGTGAAAGTTTGTATCGAGCTACGATATAAACGAGTTCTACGCGGACGAAGTCGCGGGCAAAAGCTAGTATAGTCATAAAGGTATATCTTCAATACTTAAGATACTATTTTCAGGCACCGTATTATTCACGTTATAGTGCGTGATCGAAATGTTTTACTAAGCTAAATATTCTCATAATTAACTCTAATTAATATTCGAAATTACAAAGGTATACAATTCCATTAAGCCCCTTACACGCTTCAACGAAAACTATACAAAATTAACTTAATCTGCTTATTTACAACTGTCCATCGGGAAATATATTATGAAATGATAATTAAGTAACAGTTGTTCACGCGTAATCATAATAGGACAAACGATATAAAGATCAAAATAACACACACCAGTTTTGAAACATTAAACACGCAATCAAATAAAATCGTATTTTATTGTCATTGCGATTTTAATCCGATTGAGAATTGTTCAACACGTGTATGATGGTTAGTGAAACATAAATTATTATTACTTGCCGCCAATTTGGTGACACATTTTGAATATGGTTATTTCGGTAACATAACGCTTGTTTTATGCACAGGTGACAGTAATACACGGGTATGCATAAACTAACGAATTTAGACACGTGTATAAGTCAGAGTTGTCTGTCGCCTAATTTGTTTATCGAGTTATTTTGGTGGTTTACCGGTATGAAAATCCATGACGACTCGCGTTTAAATGAATTAGGCAGCTGAAATGCTCGGAAATTCACCCTTCAAATTTGGAATTGCGGATATGGATGTTAAAACCGCTAAGTTGAAATATAACCCAATTTGGAACCGCCTCCCCTTTTTAAGGTTCCGTATGTAAAGGGTAAAACGGGGCCCTATTACTATGACTCCGCTGTCCTTCCGTCTGTCTCTATGTAAGTCTGTCACCAGGCCGTATCTCATGAACCGTGATAGTTAGACTGTTGAAATTTACACAGATGATGTATTCTGTTGCCGCTATAACAAGAAATACTAAAAAACAGAATAAAATTAATGTTTAAGGGGGCTCCCGTGTGGGAGCCGTTGTTGTATAACAAACGTATTTTTTGCGGTTTTTGAAGTCGGTGTAAAAATGACGCGGTTTAATATTTATAGAACTGCCGAGTGCACTCAGCTAATAGTCAAAAACGTAAAGCATTGTAAGCTCGGCAGGTAGATCTAGATGTCACTTGATGTATGGGAAAATGACAGTCGAATTGTCCTAACGTGTGTTTGAAAATTTACGTCTATTGAAAGATATAATTACTAAGTTTGTGTCACTAGACTTTTAACGGAGTAGGTGCATACCGAAAAGGAGATAGAGCGAGCGACTTTAACGCGTTCAAATATTCCAAGAGTAATTTGCACTGCAGAGTGACTTTATCAGCGTTCTATAATATTTGAAACGTGCATATGATATGGTGGGGTAATTGTATATTCTTTCAAACGAGCGTTGGGAAAAAACGAACACTATTTTCCACTACAAAAATAGTGCAGTTGATATTTCCGCACACGCATTCTAAAGCACGCTAGTTAACACTAGTAAAAATTTGTTCACAAATATAACACAATATTAAAAAAATACGCATTTTGACCAATGAAAGTCGTGACCTCACCTCTATTTCTCTACAAATTTCAAACGAATACAGCGATTTTAACGTTTTTTAACCGAATTCGAAAAGCAGGAGTTTCTCAATTTGTCGGAATCTTTTATTTTTGATTTATCCCCTATTACTCAAGGACGCCTGGACCGATTAGGAAAGTTCTTTGTTTCTTTGAAAGGGTGTCCTTTCCAGGTGGGCCCATGGTCATCAGGTCAGGGTCTGACGATGGTATCCTGGAGAAATCGAGGAAACTCTTCAAATAAGGCGCAGTACTGAATTGAAGTCAGTTAAAATTTGGTTTTTAAAGTAAACTATTAAGACTTGCTGATTTAACCATCAGCCAACATTCCTATCATCTAGCAGCTATGGTAGTACATTGAAACCCCTAAGGAACCCTAGCGTACGAATTAACAAGCTCATTTTCTATGCGTGCTCCCAAACCAGTTAATTGAATTGAATCCTAATTCAAAAGAAAAGCTATGGAGATAAAATAATTTGTTTCGTAACGCCGTTTTATAGAACAATCTATCTTGATTGCGGCACTGTACAGTCGCGCAGGGAAATATTAAAGGGCTAAGCTATAAGGCCACTTCTGTATTTGGCGGAGTTTGTGTGCGTGTTTGCATACTTTAACAAAACCTTACTAATGTCACTCAGATTTACTTAAGGCTTGGTCAGACAGCGAGCGGGACTGGACGTCGTCGACGGGACGCCGGCCGACCGCCCGACGGTACGGCCTGGCCACATGTCTGCGGTGCGGCGCCGCAACGCAATATTTTGCGGCGCGGCGCCGCAAAATATTGCCGCCGCAGAAATCCACGGCGCGACGCCGCAACTTAGAAAGTCACGTTGCGGTGCCGCAGGAAATCAGTTTTGCGGCGCCGCGCCGCGAGTTTACGGCGCCGCGTTGCATCTTGTTTTCCTAGGGTGTCAAACAGATATGGACCATATCACACGTATTCTGCTCTTGTTGTTATTAAGATGCAAGAAAAAATATTTGCAGAATACGTGTCCATATCTGTTAGAAGACTGATCGTGATATTATCACGACACAGCACCCTAAGAAAACACGATGCAGCGCGGCGCCGTAAACTCGCAGCGCGGCGCCGCAAAACTGAATTCCTGCGGCGCCGCTACCTACGTGACTTTCTGCGTTGCGAAGTCGCACCGTGGATTTCTGCGGCACCGCAACCGGAGTTTTTGCGGAGCCGCAAAATTTTGCGTTGCAGCGTCGCGTTGACGTCCCGTCGCGCTCGCAGTTTAGTGAGCCTAATACTGAGCTTTTACCATTTAACAGTTGTCAGAGGACCAAATATTTGGGAACTCTTTCGTGTAGTAGACTCTATATTGTAATTGTAATAAAGAGATTCGTATAAAAACACGATTAGGCGTGATTATTTATAGATATAGCAGCAAGCAAGTTTGCTTGTTTTTTTCCATAAAAATGGAATAAACAACAAAAGTTATAATTGAATTACAACTGATAAAAAAAACTTACCGACTATAAATGACTACCTAAACCTAACTAGAACAAGATTTTTTATAATACGGCCGAGGCAAACAAACCTCCTGTTTTCACCCCCTCTTGGGAAATAAATGTTTTTTTTTATTGTACCTAATGTCCTATTTGATGTCTAAGCTGCATTACTTCAATGTTTCATAAATATCTAACATAGATATAGGTACCTATATAAGCATTATAGTTCTACCAGCTACGGGCCATGTGTCTGAAATAAATAAATTATTATTATAATAAAACCGTTGAGTAGTTTTTGCGATTAAGAGGAACAAACATCGGCACGGACTTTCACGTTGATAATAAGTTGATAATATTATAAAGCTTCATCATAACAATACACATTTGAGAAATTACGCGTAGGTAAGTCAAAAATTAATAATTAAATTAAACGAAGTGCATTATCGTTGACTGTACCATACGTGGCCATAAATTAGATGTTAATCAGAGCCGAGACCGTTCGCTGGCCAATAATGTGATACGTACTATTCCGTACATTTGTTCTGACCGGCCTTCCGTTTATCCGGCCGGATCTCACCCGCCGTACCAAATCCGCACAGACTTCCCCATTGTCTCTTGATGTATGTTTCGGCCGATACTATTCAGTTAATGCATTGCTAAATCAAAATGCGCTGTTGATAGCTTATGCTCCTTGTGGGTATGACATTGACCGGCTAGGATTGAAATGAGCAGCAACACTTAACACATTCACTGCCGTAAATCGATACCGTAGTTTTCTTCGTATGTAACGGAAATCGACTACGGCGTAGGCGCCCGCTAGACGGGTTCCTGGCAGTCATCCTCCAAGCGTTATTATTCCCGGTTGTGCCCCTCAAGGAGCCCGGGGTCCGCTTTGACACCTAATCCCAAGATTTGGCATAGGCACTAGTTTTACGAAAGCGACTGCCATCTGACCTTCCAACCCAGAGGGAAAACTAGACCTTATTGGAATTAGACCGGTTTCCTCACGATGTTTTCCTTCACCGAAAAGCTAACGGTAATTTTGTACCTTATGGTCATAGTGACAGGAAACAAGGTCAATGATCCGTATTTAAATTTTATTTGTTCTTCTAAGATGGATATATGATTATTGCAAAGTCCGATGCAATTCCATTATCTATAAATAATACATAATATTCTTTTATCTATCCAAATATCATAAACCCTGCATGATGCGTTCAAGAACTGCATATTATGACCACCATAAAAATATAGAAATACATAATAAAACATATAAAAATAGACTGTTTTGTTAGAACAAATTTCTTATCTGTGAAAAGGTTATTATTGCTAAATAATAACATCGATTTCGATAATATTATTTCATTCAAATTTCGAACATCTCTGAAATCATAGAAATTTGATTTGACCTCTATTCTAATATCAGTCGAGATGATGTTTAGTTCGAAATTGTGCCTGATGCACCTATGCACTGGTTGTGCAACTGAATTTGACGGGATTCCGATGAGGGAGCAGCTGAGTGAAAGACTTGTTTTCTTTTCCGAGTTGATGCCGTTTCGTAGGTATTTGTAGAACTGAATTTCATGAGGCCCGGACGCCATATTTATACCATGAAATTCCTTGCCCCGCAGCCCGCCCGCCCCGTGCTTTTGGCGGGAAATATGGGCGGGAAAGTATTGGCGGGAAAATTTTGGCGCGAAACGACATCTCATTTATTTATGACAATAATCTTAGGCTAATACGTTATTTACAGTGTTTTATACTTATTTCTATGACATTCGTAATGCATTATCACCCGAGATCCTCTCCGTTTGCCGGCCAATCGCATCTAAAGCGCGGGTTTTTCGTGTCGCTGTCTATATACGTACCTCGGCCCCCACCTGGGGTATAAATACCGAGCTTCCCCCCTCGCTCGCCCATCGGTCTATGCTTGGCCAGCGCGCGGATAGGATCTAAAGGCTTCCTCTTAATCTATCTATATTTCTAGTGGAAACTTAGTGTTTAGCCACTCTTTACTTATGAAACCAACAGTATTTTACCTCTTAACTAGGTAGGAATGAAGTGTGAGACCTATTATTATTTATTTCGACTACAGATTATATAAGGCGAATGTAATACAATGCTTACGTTGTAAGAGGGTTATAAGCTAGGTTACAGGCAATCTATTTTATCAGTATTTACGTAGATGGTTGTCCTGCACATTTCTCCCGCCGTGGAACACCCGGCCGGTGTTCCAGCTCGCTGGCGTGCAGGTCGTCATCCTTGGTAGGTAAAATCGCGAGCTTCTTGGTCGGTCGCCGTAGCACTCCGCCCTTTGTTCTGACGTCCACCACTCTTGTCTCGCCGTCGGGTCCCGGATACTTGGCGATCACTCTACCCATGGGCCAAGTATTGCGTGGGAGGGTCCCGTCGCCGATGAGTACGATGTCGTCGATTTCTATGGGCCGGCCGCGCCTATACGGCTCCCGCCGGTCTTGAAGTGTAGGTAGGTACTCGCGGACCCATCGACTCCAGAAGTGGTCCGCGAGTCGTTGGCTCGTCCTCCACGTCGCTCGGCCGACTAGGTCCTTGTCGTTGAAGGTACCGGGCGACTGCACTCTGCCGGATCCGCCGAGTAGGAAGTGATTCGGTGATAGGGTGTGTGAGGGGGCGGCTGTTCACGATGTATTCTGCTTCAGCCGGGGTCGTGGCGAAGACCTCCTCCGAGGGGTGACGCTCTTTCAGGACAGTGTAAAGAGTGTCTTTTACCGCTCGCACCATTCGCTCCCACGCCCCGCCCATAAATGGCGCCGAAGGGGGGATGAAGCGCCATATTATTTGTCGTCGTCCCGCCTCCTCTCGCATCGCGTCTTCGGCGGCCGCCCGCAGCATCTTATCCGCAGAGTGGAAGTTCGTCCCGTTGTCCGACCAAATCTCCGTAGGTGTGCCTCGACGCGCGATCATTCTTCGTAGAGCCATTATGGCGGATTCGCCGCTTAGACTGGGCACTATTTCCATATGTATAGCGCGCGTTGTAAGGCATGTAAATAGCGCTACATATGTCTTCTGTGTCCCTCGGCCTACTGTAATAGTCGCGGGGCCCCACAGATCGACGCCCGTGTATGTGAAGGCTCTCTCGTGATGTGCGACGCGGCAGCGCGGCAGATTTCCCGTCGGAGGTACAGTCGGCTTCGATTTTCGTCGCCGGCATGGCAGACATCGATGGATAATCATTCGGGCGACTGTACGTAGTCGTAGTATGGCGTAGTGTTGTTTGCATTCGTTCACTGTCGCTTCAACTCCGTGATGGTTCATTTGTCGGTGCACGCAGTCGATGTACAGTCGGATGGCCGCGTGATTTCCGTCTAATACGGACGGCCGTTTTTGCGTTGTGGTTATGTCGTTTGCTTCGTTGATGCGCGTTTTTAGCGTTATCACGCCGTCGATGAGTTCGATCGCTAAGGGGCGTAAGCGACTATTCATGGCCGGCGGCTTGCCCTGCATTAGTCTCTGAATTTCGTCGCTGAAGCTGTCTCGTTGACTCTCTCGTACTATTAGGCGTTCCGCTTCTATTAGGTACCGCGCGTCAATTGATAAGTAGGTTTTTGATGCGGGCCGGGCCTGTCGCGGCGCGGCGGGTGCGGGTCGCTTGTGTTTTCTGTTCCACTCGGGGTCCTTTTCTTTATCTCGATCCAGTTTTTTCTCGATGCTATGTAGGCGTTTGAGCGCGTTCTCGTAGTTGTGGTGGTTGGTTTGTCGTCTTCGTTTTTCCATAGTAAAGGCACTTGACAGTGACCGTCGGCCGTGAGCGTGGTTAATTGCGCGAGCTGAGCGAGGGCGCGTTCCTCCGGGTCGGATTTGGGTCGTTTCGGCTCTATCATCATATCTTTAATTGCGAAGTATTCTTTCAACTGCCGGTCGACGTCTTCTTCGCTTGTTAGCGATTCCCTTTCTTCGGCTGGCTGATTGGAGATGTGGCTGACGATATGGTGGATGACCTCGCCTTGTAGGGGGGCGCGGGTGTGTGCGGCGTGTAATACCCATCCGAGCGGTAGTCGGCTGGCGACGGGTTGATTTCTGTCGCCGCGTCGGATTTCTTCTGGTATTAATAGATGCCAGTTGTCTTGCCCGAGCAGTATTCCCGGTTCGGCCGTGTCGTATCTCAGTAGGTGCTCTATGTCTCGTAGGTGTGCACACGTACTGATATCGTCTTCGCTTATCGTTTGGGGTGATAAGCGTAGGTCGGGAATTGTGCGGGCGTGTATGCGCATCTCTTCGCCTTGTCCGCGTATGAGGAGCGGGACTCGGCGGGATTTTCTGGCGTTTATTTTTTCACAGGTGATTGCCTCTATGCGTAGCGGCGTTGTAGGCCCGAAAATGGGAGCGTGGGTTCCCCCGGCGGGGGGAGGGGCGGGGACGGCGGGGCGCACGGCGGCGGCGCCCTGTCCCGCGCTCTCGGCGGTGCTCCTCTCTTGGGCCTGCTCGGCGTACTGTGGGGTTTCCCGCCGCGGTGTTGCTGCAGGGTGTAGGCTCTCCTGCAGCGGCGGGACTATGGGTGGCAGCGTTGACTGTGGGGTTTCATGAGGCAGTGTTCTCCACTGCGCGGCATCATGCGTTCGCTGCCTATGGGTGACCTTGGCTGTAGGTCTGGATGAGGCTCCGGCGTCGCAGGAGTGCGTGTCTGTGGGTTTTCCTGCGAGGGCCTCGAGCCGTCTTGACACGTAGTTCTTGACGGCACTATGGGTGGCAGCGTTGACCGTGGGGTTTCATGAGGCAGTGTTCTCCACTGCGCGGCATCATGAGTTCGCTGCCCTATGGGTGACCTTGGCTGTAGGTCTGGCCGAGGCGCCGGCGTCGCAGGAGTGCTTGTTCGCGAAGTCTCCTGCGAGGGCCTCGAACCTTCTTGCATCGTAGCAGTTCCCGACGTGGACGTGGTTGCTTGTTGTGATGTTTGTGGCACTGCGTGGGTGGTGCCGCTTTGTTTGTAGCGATTCGCGCAGGGCAGCGCGGGCGTGAAGACGGGGGAGGGGTCGCTGAAGGGGGCGTTCCCCGCTTGCGCAGGCGTCGCGACGGCAGCGGCGACTGGTGCGCTGGGCGGCGGGGGGAGCTGGGTCTCGGCGCGCGGCAGTGGCTGCTGGACCGTAGCTTTTTCTTCGTCAGGATTGTTCCCCTTTTCTTCTGGAAGGTGTGGTTCCTGAGTGATGGCGGGCATCTCGTGGTTTTTCTCGAACCAGGCGTCGATTTGCTCGTTCACTTGAGTGGCGGAAACCACAGTTCCTTCGTCTTCGTCGCTTTGTTCGGCTTCTAGTGTGGCGATGTGTGCTTGGGCGAGTTCAAGCTTGATGCGTAACATCTCTTCTTTTGCTTTGGCTAAGCGTTGCGCACGGCGGCTCGTGGTCGTTGCGCGTGACTTCGACGACGGTGGCGGCGCGGGGGGACGTGGCGTCGTCCCCGTCTGTGACGATTCCTGAGATAACGGCGGCGTCTCAGTGATCGTGTCCGTGCTCGTCGCGTTGTCCGTCGTCGTCGGCGGCGTGTATGTTGAGTCTCTACTTGTTTCTTCTCTTGAGGTCCTCGGCGGTTGCTCTGTCCCGAAGATAAGCTGGGCTAACGACTGCCCCGGCGCCGATGATCTTGTGACTGGACCCATTTTCGACGATAATTTCTCGGCAATGTTCTTTCACTTTCACTGGAATCTTCTTTTTTTTCTTGAGGCTGTAGCTTTCGCTTAAACTGCAATTTCTTTCTTGAATATCCGGCTTACTGAAGGACCATTATGTGCCTGATGCACCTATGCACTGGTTGTGCAACTGAATTTGACGGGATTCCGATGAGGGAGCAGCTGAGTGAAAGACTTGTTTTCTTTTCCGAGTTGATGCCGTTTCGTAGGTATTTGTAGAACTGAATTTCATGAGGCCCGGACGCCATATTTATACCATGAAATTCCTTGCCCCGCAGCCCGCCCACCCCGTGCTTTTGGCGGGAAATATGGGCGGGAAAGTATTGGCGGGAAAATTTTGGCGCGAAACGACATCTCATTTATTTATGACAATAATCTTAGGCTAATACGTTATTTACAGTGTTTTATACTTATTTCTATGACATTCGTAATGCATTATCACCCGAGATCCTCTCCGTTTGCCGGCCAATCGCATCTAAAGCGCGGGTTTTTCGTGTCGCTGTCTATATACGTACCTCGGCCCCCACCTGGGGTATAAATACCGAGCTTCCCCCCTCGCTCGCCCATCGGTCTATGCTTGGCCAGCGCGCGGATAGGATCTAAAGGCTTCCTCTTAATCTATCTATATTTCTAGTGGAAACTTAGTGTTTAGCCACTCTTTACTTATGAAACCAACAGTATTTTACCTCTTAACTAGGTAGGAATGAAGTGTGAGACCTATTATTATTTATTTCGACTACAGATTATATAAGGCGAATGTAATACAATGCTTACGTTGTAAGAGGGTTATAAGCTAGGTTACAGGCAATCTATTTTATCAGTATTTACGTAGATGGTTGTCCTGCACAGAAATGAATTGTCAATTTGCATACAAATTTAACAAATGTCGCACGTAAGTAAGATATCGAACGATATGATAGTTGAATCCGACTCTAGTTTGTCTCTGAATTAAGAAAAAACTATGACAGCTAACGCCGCGATGCCGCACTGTGGGCTGAGAATTGGCTCTCCATAGAAATAGACAATTAAAAATTTTAGATTACTTTTTTTTCGGGAAATGGCTTCCTCTAGTCATTATCATACCACAAAATGATTTTGAGATAATTTGGCCCGCTAAATAAAGCCTTATAATTTTTTCAAAAATAAATTGTATGGAGCTTATGTAAAAAATCGGATTTTCTCTGAAAGTAAAACGAAAACCGTAATATCCTCGCGGATGGTTACAATACTAATTATTTATGATTTTTTGACGTACTTAGTTTTTAAAGAATAGGTGCCGTTTTTTTTGTAAAATCAAAGTTTATTTTAGGATTTATTTTTGTACTTTTTTGTTTGATTTACGTTTTACTCGTGTTTTTGACGATAGGAAATGAGTTTGAGTCTGTTCGGGCTAAAGATTAACGAGTAATGATCTTTTTTCGAAAAAAATGTATAGCGCCGTTGTTATTTAAACATCTTTTTCTCCTAAATTACCAAGAACACCATTAAATCCTCCTATACAATGAATTATTTATGTTTTTTTGACGTACTCAATTTATTTAAACAGTGTACCCTTTTCTTAAAAAAAAACATTTTTTTTTTTACTTTTTTTAATATAATTATCATTCAAAAAAACATAAGCTAGACCCTGAGCTAGACCCTGAGCAATTCATATACCTTTTTTTTCTTGGAGAAAACCTGCGAACTAACCTGGTACCCAATCATCGGTAGATGACTGGGTTCTGTGGTATTTCTATCCACTAAAAACCCCACGGCGGCCGGCATCTGCGCTCTCAAAGAATCATCTCTGCTGATCCAGAAACCGCTTACAGAAATCCAAATCTTAATAGGTCAAGTCGTTTTGGAGATAATTGAGAATAGAAAACAGACTAAGAAACAAATATTCATGTCCATCACACAAACATTTATTTGCCCTTTACCGGGATTCGAACCCGGCGACCCTCCAGCTTCGTAAGCAGCGTCACTACTCACTAGGCTAACCGGTCGTAAAAACCAATTAATAACCGACTTCCAAAAAAGGAGGATTTTTATGTTTAATGTTTGATTAAAGTACTTACTTCAGAACTGCGTCATAATTTATGAACCGATTCGTATTTTTTTTATGTCAGTGAAAGTACGAGTATTTGCTTCCAGATTGGTCCCATTGTTTTCAAAAAGCCAGTTAGATGATGGAATCCATGAGGAATTGAGGGAAGTCCTCAATTGTATTAAGCACGCGTCACAGAATAAGTAAACGCGTGTATAGATTTTGGTATTTTCTATTATAACTCGTGTAGGTATAAATTTATCCTCGGAAACAACAAATATGGTGAAATGGAACTGATTATGAAGACTACAGACGTCACATATTCTGTGATTCCGTTTAAGTAGCAACTAAGGAAGTGCCAAAGGTGATTTTGATATCCTTGAGGAATCGACGGAACTCCTTAAATATTATCGGCCTACTTATAGCGACTTGGGTGTTTTCTCTAATAATCAACGCATTTGCTCTCGGAAACCAGTTCATGCGGTATATAATAGTGGGAAGGAAATGTTTATGTTCAATTATGTTCCTTAGCGAAGTAATGAATTGAATTCGGTTTTAACTTTGTTTTTAAAGTAAATTGTGAATACCATTTTTTGTATAACTTTTTGTATTACTTAGTTTATATTTAATTATTTTCAATTCCAAGGCGAGTTTTTTAAGACCAATGAAAATAAACATGTTTTAAAAATTAAATTAAAACATATAATATTTATATAGTAAACTTATTTTCACCCGAGCAGAGCTCGGTCGCCCAGATATTAGCTGTAAAGCCAGATGGCTACCCAAAGGCAACCTTTGGGTAGCTGGAAATAACGTACAAAGATTTAGTGCAATGTTTAAAATATAAAGTTTGTGTGTAGGGAAACTACATATCCAATTTCGAAAATGATTTCACCAATAATACACAGAACAGATGGGCATAGGCTATATTGTGCCTTCGGATCCGCTTGGACTCTCAGTAACTAGTACGCTGGTAGACCCGCGGGGGCAGCTAATAATTAAACTTAAGTTTATCATAAACGTCATCAATTCATTTTTGCTTAAGAAATGTTCTATTGGAAAATCCATTGTATTCTAAAAGTGAAATTTTTGACATAACCGCATAATTCTGATTTGATTGTTATTATTAAATTTTGGTTAAAATGTAATGACGATCCGTTTGGCTGAACTCTGATATCTATAACATTATACATTTATATTAAGTGGACATAGTTCGTCATATTTAAATTGTTAGTATTCTTCAATTTTTATTGAATGTTCTTGACGATCACAATAGTAGTAAATAATGTAATCTTATATTGTGAATAAATGAATCTGAATCTTATATCGGAGTAAACGCTTTTCCATCCAATTGTAAATTCGAGAGCAGTTATTAATTTATGCATTAAAAGTTGAATAGCAACGCCTGAAAAGCCGAAAAGCAAGGCTTAACAGTAATAAAATTGAGTCCCAAGGAAGGAAATAAATAAGGTACTTTTCATCACAAAAATGTCAAGCCTCGGGTTAAACTAGTTTTTATAAAATAGAAATCTAATCGAGCATATTTTGCCACGTCTACAATATACACCGAAATTAAAACATACCCAAAATAGATATTGAACAAACTGCTGCAAACACTGAATATCAAGCAAATGAAATAACAGTTCTTTTTCAAGTTAAACATGCAGAGTCATATTTACACAACCCAACTTGCGGCTCGCAGACCACAGGGGTAATAAAGTCAGTAAAACGTTATTGATGGATATGGTTGGCTATGATTATACTTATATTGTCAGCATTTATTGCAATTGTTGTCTACAGCCGACCAAGAAGTTTTTAACATTCATCATCATCATCGTTTCAGTCCGTATTTCCGTCCAAGCATTTCTTTCAATAGTGGTCTATATAAAAAGACTCCAATGTCAAAGTTGAGACAATAGCAAAGCTGCCCTGCTCCATATAACATTGGAAAAATCGTGCGTTATTTGCAATGTGATTTCAAGGAAAACCTTTGGGAAACGTACAAAATATAGAAATGTTATGTTTGAAAAGCACTAACTATCATCGAAATAAGTAAAATCATAGATAACATAAACTATTTATTTATCGTATGGCGGTTACACACTGGTACATATATGTATTCGTATCGATGTCGCTGAAAGAGTTCCAGTACGCAGACAAATTTGTCTGTTAAAAATCTAATGTTATCTGGAATGAGGTATTTAACTTAACCTCAGGCATTGTAAGATAATGCACCAATTATAATATATCGGTAGCTTATGAAGGCGAAAAAGTTGTGAGAATGTAGCTTTTTAAGTTTGTATCTCCGGAATTATACTCATCCGATTTCAAAACTTGGATGGACTAAGGCAATTTGGTTTATATATTTCTGGGTTCTCCGTAATCCTGATTCACTTATATTATAATAATGTAAAATTTGTGAGTGTGTATGTAGAGGTGTAATCTCCAGAACTACTCATTCGATTGCACCGCGTATTGTACAAATATACAAACTGTAGATTTACCTTTTCTATCTTCACCATTCCACAGCAATTACACAGCTAAAATCACGGTCAGCCTTTGTCGCCGAAAGATAACAAAAGCACAAATCACAGAAACACGAGATTACAAGACATTAACGCACCAGCATTTGTTCAATCATCGTAATGGGTAATATATGGAAGTCAATTGGCCGCGCGGCCACATCAGGCTGAGATGAGTCCGGAGATAAGGGGAGGTCATTTGGGGGGTGATTTATCTCGGCAGAGTGGCGCGGCTGCGTTACAGTTGTCTCCATGGTTATCATTCACGATGCTGCAACTATTCACCTAAATAAACCAGTGTAAAAGACGCAAGGGAAAAATAAGCTGTCCTTCCTCAAGTTCAGAATCAATTAAAAGAAAAAAAATATATCATCAGAATTATGGTACATTACTTACATAATTGATGGATTTTTAAATAATATGTTCAGCATAATTCACCATTTTAGTGGCATGCAAATTACAAATTATAATCAAAAACCAGAAGAAATTAATAAATTCTACGTTTTTAAATGCGTAAAGTCATTCATATTAAAAAAACCGGCCAAGTGCGAGTTGGACTCGCGCACGAAGGGTTCCGTACCATTATCTATAAAAACGGCAAAAAAATCACATTTGTTGTATGGGAGCCCTCCTTAAAAAAATGTTTTATTTTGTTTTTAGTATTTGTTGTTATAGTGGCAACAGAAATACAAAATCTGTGAAAACTCTCTAGCTATCACGGTTCTTGAGATACAGCCTGGTGATAGATTATCTATAAAAACGGCAAAAAAATCACGTTTTTTGTATGGGAGCCCCCCTTAATTTTTTTTTTGTTTTTAGTAATTGTTGTTATAGGGGCAACAGAAATACATAATCTGTGTAAATTTCAACTCTCTAGCTATCACGGTTCTTGAGATACAGCTGGTGACAGACAGACGGACGGACAGCGAAGTCTCAGTAATAGGGTACCGTTTTACTCTTTGAGTACGGAACCCTAAAAACAATTGTCATGGAGCCAACGACGAAGTTTTGACAAGAACAATGTTTATGGCAGATCTCTTATGTCTATGGGAATATTGTTATAAACTCTGACAGACATTATGTAACAATTTTTGTTGTACAAGGCTGTCTTTAAAACTGGTTGCTTAAGCCTGGACAAATCCCTGTTGCGTAAACGTGGATTTTGGGTTTAGTTAATAGCTAACTGCTTTTATGCAAGTAAGTTCTGTCTTATGATAAAACATAACTTTTTTTGTCACACAGATTCATGTGAAAGGAGCTCGTTTTTTATGTATGTAGATTATGAGTGTTACTAAAGATTAGGACTTCCAAACCCTTACATTTAAGTTTAGATTGTGAGCCGTAGGTATTATGAATAGCATTATGAAATTATGAAATTCGAGTTCATAACATAATTTCAACATTAAAAATTACTCGTTGTCTATACCCATAAACGTATCTCTAATAGATGTCTCAGAAAAATATAGTGGTATAGTTTTTTTATTATATATTTTTATTTTTCTTGTGAATGTAACATGATAGTTTTGGGAAATTTTAATGTCAGCAGTTTCAAACATTAGTTTGATAAGAGGGGTAATAGAAATTGTGATATTAAGACATAACAGAACCAAAAACTTTTAAAATTAGGAAATTAGATTTACTTTAAGAATTACGTAAGTAGAAATTGTGAATTTGGAATTCAAAACACACCTCACTTATCTCGTGTATACTTGACTCCGAAATACGTAACCAACCTTTCGTTATATTTAGGAGTTTAGATTACGCTGGTCCAACGTGGAGTTTTCGATTTACGTTATGAACGTCAGTTAGGTACCTACCTAATCCCAAATAGGAGATGCGTTAGAGTGTGGCTTATGAGAACGTTATAACAAATGAGATTAATACACTACAGGATACGATTCTCTTGTGTGCTACTGACATTCTACTGTAAAACCAGTAACTAGATTACAATATATTCTTTTTGCCTTAATTTGGGGGTGGAACATGATTTATAATTTGACCCCGCGAACTTCGTATCGCTATACACTATGTATAAAAAAACGAATTTATATTGTATTTTCGTAAAATTTCCATGTTTCATAGCTAATCTGCTATTCGGAGCGAATACAAAACCAACAAATCGATCATCATAAAAATCGGCCGACCGTTCTTGGATTGTAAAGGATGTAACTAACAATATTATGTTACCGTCAGTTGAAAATCTTACTCGCGATATTATAAACCGTCGAAAAATTGTGAAATGTCAAAGCCCTACACAATTTAACGCTTTTTTGTCATTAGTTTTTAAATTATCAATGACGAATCGTCAAATTGTGAACTGATTCAAATTGGTATGAAATTCTGAACGCACCATGTGCGCTGATTGGTAGAACGAGTTATGCCTCTTGCATCAGCAGGTCGATCCGTCCATCCGGTAGATCTAAATGTCACTTTTATATGGCAAAATGACAGTTAAATTGTCCTAACGCGCGTTCGTAACGTTACGTGATTACCCCTCAGCTTCCACTTATGTCAGAACAGGATTGTTTTTTTTTTCATCCAGACACTTTATTCTATTTATGTCGTCATCTAGCAGGTCGATCACGTAACGCATTGTACGCACGTTAGTAGATCTAAATGTCACTTTTTATACGGAAGAACTACAGTTAAATTGTTCTAACGCGCGTTCGAAACGTTACGTGATTATATTTAGCCCTCAGCACTGCGACGTATTTCTGGGCGGTTTGCCCTTGGGGCAACCGAAGCTACCTAACTAACCTAACCTACGTAGTCTTTGTGTATGCGTTCCGTAGCATGCCGATTTGATCTCAGTTGACAATTTGACGATTCGACATTGATAGTTTATAAACTAACGATAAATAATGCGTTAAATTGTGAACGGTTTTGACAGTTCACTATTTTTCGACAGTTTATAATATTGCGAGTTAGATATATACTGACAGTGTTCACAATCTAACGGTGACATATATATAGAAAGTATACTATAGGACATCTAACTCTTAGGTATTCAACGATGTTCAGATATTCCAAATAAACTTACTTTAAAGACCGCACAGTTAATAGCACCATAATATAATAAAATTTAACGCCACGAGCTCGTTTCTCATAATAATAATAATTAATGTCGACAGAGTGCCCTCATTCAAATTAAAATGATTACTTTTGCTCTAAGAACTTAAGCCGCAGCAAATAATTATGCTTTTACAAACTTTTCCGAAATATCGTCGCTTTTGTTAATTTAGGACAACTTCTGAAGGTCGTTGGCTCATTTTTATTCTTTGATGACAGTAACTTTTTAATTATACCAATAACTTCCCTATAGGGCATTCAAAGTTAAGTTATAATATTTACAATAATTAGTTTGCAACATATTTGCGCAATTAAATGTTTATTATGTACCTACGTAAGTGTGTTCCGTAAAGTTTCTGATGGCGAAGAAAAGTAACGAGAATTTGTAATTCACATTACTTAAATAACAACTCCTTGCAAAGCTGCTATGCCACTTTTTTAAATGGGCATTTTACCAACGTTTAGTGAAGTGTACAATTATGCCATTCAATGTGCATTTAAACTTAACATAAAGTTGAAAAATTGGAAAACGTGATATTGTGGTGCTGGTGATATCAGTATGTTATTGTCAACAATTTCAAATTGCGTTCCAGATTCAAATATCATAAGATTATAACTTCCATATCGTATTTGAAGGGACATTCTAAATAATGTACAGTTCGATTATTTCGAGTTTAAATTCATTCATGTGTAATACAAATCTAGTTAGGCATCAGCAGAGAAAATCAAAATTACACGAGGTGCAGGGAGGATATCCGCCTAAACCGACTGGGATGAAGTCAAATTTACAACTTTTACGCTTACACGTTCTATAATATGTTCGGTGCTCGGAAATAACCGCGCGCGACAAATCCGTACCTAATTAAAAATTTGTATAAGTTTGGTACTTACTCAATTATTTTACACCCCGGTGGATTTCGATAATTTCTAGGAAACATTACCTTTGTTTAGATCGGTGTTCCTTCTATCACGATATTTTAAATCAGATATGTTTTAAAAAGAATGTGAATATATTATTTCGTTTGTTTTGTTGTGAAATTACTGTTTTATTTAACAAAATAATAGGAACAAGGTACCTTAAAATATACTGGTTTTATAACATTCTTAGTTTATATTTTTCTAATGTCATCCCAACAGACGCCTAGTAAAAAATTAAAACGTCACAGCTTCAAAAATTAACTGCCACCATATGTACCTACCTACTCTTGAGCCGGTCAATATTTGGAAAAAATGTCAGTGAACTTTTTTTCAATGATCGAATTTAATACTCGTGGCTTGTTGGCTCTGGCGGCGGCATGGCAGACTACTATGTACACGTTTGAACGTTCGTCTAGATGGGTTACTTTCGTATTTACCTACAGTTAAATCTGCTACAGTACAGTCGTAGTCACCAGCATTAGTATCTGCCACGACATAGGGCGCAATACCTGACACGATTATTTCTCCGGTCGTTCGGACGTTCAATATATACTTAACGACCCAGTGATGTAGATATACGTCGTATTTTCATTGTCAGGTGACAATCGTCGAATTCCCTTTCAATCTCAATGAATAAGGCAGTACTTTCTTGGTAAAAACCCATATTTGCAGTTTTTTAAGAAGTGACCCGGCGGAAATTGATTCACCCCACAACTGTATTCGTCAGAGCGCGACAGATATTCTGCTAACTTTGTCGTATCAAATACAATTTCAGATGTATATCCGGACAAAGCTAAGTTTGCAACTTATTCGACGCGAGGTGCAAATTTAGCTCGGTTGGGTTGAGTACGAAGAGTTGGTCGAATCGCATCAAAAAGTAAGTCTACCATCCAAGGTTAAAGTCAAGGTCAAGGTCAAAGTCCAATGAAAGTTTCATAAATACTCTGCCACATTAAAAAAATAATCTCAACCATACGATGAAACTTGAGGCACTAAAAAACCTCGAGTTCAAAAATAAAGTGATAACGTTTTTTCGCTGGCATTTAATAATTAATTTCTGTATAATGCTGTCATTAATCACGAGGTGTTGCATTTCGGACGGCGCGGAAAGCGTACAACATGCTACGTTCCAGCCCCCCTATTCTGTAACTTGTTTTAAGCTCACCTCTACGCTCACCCACAATTATACCTTGACACCGCGATGCGTAGTAATTAAGCGAAGTTAGAGGTCTAGTTTCGTAACGGGTGACTACTATTTTCACTTAATCGAAAAACTTGCTGAGAAACCTTATATTTATTTTAAAATGCCTATCGATTTATGTGCCACACGTGGACATACGATGTTTTTCTTTTTTTGGACTTGCAGTTATATGTGTACTGCACCTCTAAAAGAATATTATTTTTGTCATTTCATTTTAGAATTGTGTAGCGGCTAATAAAATACACCTATCCTCTAAATTTTATTCAAATACACCTTATAGTTTTCGAGTAAAATGCCTGTGACATACGGACAGACGGATTGACGGGCAGTCATGACGAAACTAAGAGGGTTCCGTTTTTGCCATTTTGGCTACGGAACCTTAAAAAGGCCCTCTAGGCATTGTATCGAGTATGCTGGCGGTATTTCATCACTGAACTGCAATGCTGATGCGTAGCACGACAAAACTGCCAGCTCTTCTATTACCAGTTATGATGATACTAATGTTGAAATTACTGTCGATTCTGTAAATTCCTACAATTGAGGAGCTAAAACCTAAATTTAAATTCAAAATTCAAAAGCAGAAGCTTATCACTATCTTGAAATAACTTACAAACTTGGAGAAAGCCTCGTTTTCAACCATGGTTTTCTACTATGTCGCTAAACCGAATTACTTAATATGTTTTGGTAATCATTAGACGCATAATTTCATGTTCTTTAATTTCCTAGTGAGTAACTTTTCGCTAGGATGCACCGTATAGAAGCTACGAGTGAGAAACCAAAAAATGTAGAGGATTTGTGGCTGCTAAAAGTTGTCCCAAGATATCTCGTGTAATCATTTTTAATATTTGCTCGGTTGTATCGATGTACTTATAAACAATATTTTAAAAAAATACTTCAAACCACCTTCTGCAACAAAGAAATACTCTACGGACTGACCTAGGTACAGGTTATATACTAAATAGGTATAAGTTAGGTACTCATTATTTCCACCGGTTTATTTTAAGGCTGTATATGTACCTGCACAACGTTTTGAAATAACTAACTAGTTTACTACTACTACCTCTACTAAGCTCTGTGAGCTGAAAAGGAAAAAAAAGGAAAAATATTATTTGAAAAATTTTCAGAAACAGAACCGAAAAAATAAACTATGCTCATAATTATCTGACATGCTCACAAAAATTCACGAGAATGAGATTTGCGACCAGTAGAGGAGGACAGCCAGGTATCCGGAAATACGAAAGAATTTTAACCCAACCTGAATCGGAGATTTTCGTTCCCTTATCTATCACCAATTTTAAAATAGTTTCCTCATGCTCATTCCGATAGTTTACCTTTTTTTTTTGTGGAGGAAACCTGCGTACCAGGTACCCAATCATCGGGGGATGACTGCGTTATGTGGTATTTCTATCCACTAAAAACTCCACGGCGGCTGCGCTCTCATGCGGAGGACTCCAGGATCTCATACTGAACGCGTCGAAAAGAAAAGGCACTATCGATTCCTACTCGAGGCGACGTCTAGCGAATTTTTACTTTAAGATTAAATATGTCGCCTTTTGGTATTAAATAGTACGCAACGCCGATACCAATCAACAGAATAAGTACGGTAAACAAATGTTGAACCAAATCAAGTCCCAAAGCGCGTGAAACGTCAGATGACTTAATCGGACATTTCCAGGGTAGCTATCTAACGCTTACATTTCAGTCAACAATAGATGATACGTCATAAAATGTTGTTCAACGTTACGGCGCAGGTTTATTTTAAAATATTGTTTCGGCTTAGTGCATTATTATTACGCGTAGCCATGGGGCGGGCGGGCTGAGTTACGGTTGCCTTACACTGCCCTCGTCTAGATTTAACTAGAGGCTGTGGGAGATGTAGAACGCGCGAGGCGGTCTAATTTCTTTCGCGAAACTAAATCGTAAAAAGAAACTTTTTAATTTTTGAACCTGCTCACAAAATTTCACGAGGATTGTGAAATGCGACCTGTAGCCGGACAGCCAGACATCCAGACATCCGGACGTACTAAAGATTTCGTACAAATTTCAAAATCAAGTTTGAACTTTTACAAAATGTCAAAAAGTTCCTAATTCAATGACACAAAATCGTAGTCTGGGCCCCAGGAGGAATTTAAATCACGCCGAGTGTACACCCGCACACTGAGAGCTACGACGCGTCGAACTTACACGGAACCCGTAGCTAACAATGACAACGGAGAAAGAACATTAAAGTACTTAACACCTCTTATTTTCAACACAATCTTTCCTGAACAAGAATGTACTAGCAAGGATATCTTCAAAAAGAGGTTAAAAAACTGCTAATCTAATTTAATCTAGTATAAGGTATTTATTTTTATTTTTAATTATAAGGTAATAAATAAGATATGTAGGTACACAAAACAAAAAAAATATTGTAAAGAAAGTGAGTGCAATCCTCGCCAATAAACAATATGTTTGGCGAACTTATACCTAAGTAATAAAAAATGTAACTTATTATTTTTGGACAAAAAAAAATAAAGAAATAAATGACGCCCTCTGCTGCTGTCATCTCCACCCCCCCCCCCCCCACCCCCCCCCCCCCACCCCCCCCCGTAACAACAAGTGTGCCAAGGCTCATGCTTTGATGGCAAAAATATTGGTGTTGTCCTATAAAGCCCTAACTATAGACCTACACCAGGAGGTAACCATAGATAATCAATCAAGTCCTATTAAAATTACAGTGGTTCAACTCAACTCTTTGTAAAAGTAGTGCCTAGGCCATCTTAGGTTCCAACGCGGCTCTCGGTTTCCTTTGAGATACAATCGGGAAAACGCCAATACAATGATGCGAGACAAGTGCCCGGGAGCAGCGTGCGCGCACCCCTCGTCATTCGCCCTGTCGAGGCTTTCATCTTGATTGCATTCCCTCGACCTCGTAAATTTCCAGCTTAATTCGATGCTCTTCACACTGTGAATAATTATCTACCACAAAAAAGTTTTTACGCCCAGGGTCGCGACTCGATTTTTTTTCCAACGGCGCACCTCATAAATTTTAATAGCGACTTCAGTGAGATCGCTTAATTCCGAACGGATATAAACACTCTCGGAATTAAGGATGTTTGAGTAATGTCAGTTCTTATGGAGTTTGAGGCTACTCTTTTTCTTTATGATTGAAATTATGAGATGAGATACCTTCTCTAATATAAAGATAAACTCACTTTACTATTTTTATAGATCCGTATAACCGAAGAAAAATCAAGCTCAAGTTAAATACCTACTAACTATTGAACATCTCTATATTGTTATGAAAGGAGATTGAACGACCAGTGTCAAGCACCGAAGCGTTTGTCTGATAACATGATCTTCGTATAGGAGACGCTACACGGGCCGATTTCAGCGGACGGCCAAGCAAAGTCACAGAAAATCTAGTATGGACTGACCTTGATTTGGTTGGAAGCCGTGCTTCCGACACGTGCCGAATCACGCGTCGGCCGGCTTGCAGTCTGGCCGATATCGGCCCGTGTAGCGTCTCCTATTCAACCCTAACAATACATTCAGAAGTGTATGGTTTACGTTTTATGATGCATGTTATTACAACCTGTATACTTTTAAATGTCTTTTCAGTTTACGAAATACCAGTTTATTTTATCAATTAACAAACCTCAATCATTCGCTCACATTCAGTGGAACTGGATATCTAAAATAATAATTGGTTTAGAAAGCATTGTAAACCATATTCGGATTCCTGCCGCAAATTGCACAATAAATCCAGTACCTACCAGTACCTACAGAAGTTGCTAAGCGGTCCTAGTGCTCAAAATGATCTTTAGATACACATACTCTAATGTCACGGGAATAAGGATTGAGTTTTCCTAACGCCCGTTAAAAAAGTAACACAATCACCCCTCAGAAACACAACACAAGCGAAGAGTTTTTGACTTCATGAGCCCTGTGGGATATTTACTTATAGAAGATTACAACAGCGCTATTGGCCGTGAATAAAATATGCATCATGGTCGTACGAGCGCTCAAGCTCTCCGTGTTCAAGCTTTGCGTTGAGTGAGACTGTCCGGCTAGACGTATTAGATTTTAACCAGTTTTTTTTACATTTGATCAGAAGTCCACTAAACATCTTTGTCATTCTAGTGCTATCCCAATTGCCTACTTTTCCAGACCTAGCCATCGCTAAAACGGGGGATACTAAGTATTTGACACAGAATTATGACAGTACAACTTTATATCCGTACTAAACGTTGTATGGAATTTTGGTCGTGAAATACTCCGTCACGCTAGTGCGCAACTTGACTGTTAGAAGTTCTCGAGCCCCCGAGGCCCTCTAACTCGGCTTCACTAGATGTCATAGGCAACAACCGGGAACAACGTATTTCGAAACCATACAAAGCGGCCGAATTTGCTTAACCCGAATCGGTGATATCGTGTAAGTACCGCTAGGCCATGAGTGATATATTTAAACGAGACAAACGTGTTTAAAAGTGCGCGGCGGTACACATACAAATATGATATCATCCGTTTTGTAAGATAGGCCTTCCTGATCGGCTTAAACGAAATGGTAAACGTATTGAAGTTTTACACAACCATGTACAAATGAATGCCTCCGTGAACACGATTGTTTCAGTTGTACGTAAAGCTGTTTTTGTGTCAATTTAGTGACGACCCAAATGTCACAAAACGGACTGTGTTTTGCATCACTATTTCCATTTCCTAAATAAATAATGCCTACTCATGATTCTGAAGAAAAAATTACAAATTTTGCATAATATTTAAAAATGGGTTATATCTAATGTAAATGAATAAACAGAACGCACGTCTTAGTTAAGACTCACGCTATCCTAGGCCGTTTTTTAAGAAAAACGACGGCGTTTTTGTGCGGCCGAGCCCAGCTGACCCACGGCCGGGCCGTGCCGACACCGAGCCGCTTCCGAGCCTCGGCCGTGGCTTGGCCGGGCTTGGGTATGGCTCGACCACGCAAAAACGCCGTCGTTTTTCTTAGAAAACGGCCCGGGCCGGGCACGGCCCATTCTAGCGTGAGTCATCCTTTAATCTGATAGGCAATAATAATACAGTTAATTAGTAGGCTTGTCCATGAATTATTCAGATGCATTAATATTCAAAATCATGATTCAATTCAATAAGGATTCCTGGACGCAAACATGCTATTGATCAATTTAGCATTAAAATTAAACCAAGCATCCTATAGACAGCTAAATGCAGTGAACTAACAGGGGGAGGACAGATAAACCATCTCGCTCTAATCAGTGAGTGTGAGTGTAGTTAGTGCACCGCATTTAGAAATTTGTAAGGCAACAGGCGCTGCGCTTCAAGGCCCTTCGTCCGCTGCGCCTGTAGTGGCGCGACGGATAAAGGTCGATTTATATCTTTAGACATTGAGCGTGCCAGACACGTGTCGTGGCAGATAAAAATAATATTCTTCTATACAGAGTGTATTAACGTAACGCGGCCGCGCAGAAACCGACAGACTCTGTATAGAAGAATATAATGTTGTCTGCCACGACACGTGTCTGGCACGCTCAATGTCTGTAGATATAAATCGAACTTGACCTATAGATGTTTGCTGACGATACTCATATTGGAGTGAGACATAAAAACATTAATACAATGGAAGCACAGCTGACACAGGCCCAGCATATCCTCCAGGAATGGTTTCAGGCAAACGGCATTGTTTTAAATACAGATAAAACTATAAGTATAAAATATCAAACCAATTCTCGAACTCTCAAAAATACACCAGAGCTAACTTACCAAAGTTCTACGAATTTTTTGGGATATATAGTGGATAGTAAATTAACACATAAAGAACATTTGGAAAAACTCAGCAATAAATTATCCTCGGCAAATTTTGCATTACTAAAGTTAAAACCATTAATTAATAAAGAAACATTAAAAACGGTATATTATGCATACATACAATCATTACTAAATTACGCTATAACTATCTGGGGGAACGCATCAGAGATTCAAAAAATACTAGTGCTTCAGAAGCGTTCCATCAGGATCATGTGCGGGGTCAACCGAAGAGACACAGCCAAACCACACTTCGAGAGGCTGGGCATAATGACGGTCATTTCATTATTTATTTACAACTCCCTTTTAGAAATACACAGACAAACGGATTGCCTCCCTAAATTGTCTGATATACATAACTATAATACGCGATCTAAACACAAATTGGTACTACCACAGTTGCGGCTTACAAAATGTCAAAAACAGGGTGCTTTTCTAAAGATAAAAATGTACAACAAATTACCTTTTGAAATAACATCATTGCCAATTCATAGTTTTAAGAAGAAAATATCACACTATTTCAGGAAACATGCCTTTTACTCCGTATCAGAATTTTTAACAAGCAATATTAGCTTACAAACATTTTGAACTGTATGTTATAGCTATAAGTATCATTTTGATTTTATTGTAATTTATTTCTTTTATTTTTACAAATTGTTACTGACATACCTTGTAATGCACATATTACTTTATGGTGAAATAAATAAATACAAATACAAATACAAAATAGACAGCTTGCAGGCAACGCGCGCGCTTTGCGATTGCTCGTTCCTAGATTTTACTCAAGTTCTTGCAATGTTTCAAAGACTGTACAATTATAATAGTAAAGTAAAGTAAATTTTATTTGTAAAGCATATTAACAAAGATGGTACAATGGTAATATGCGTATCACTATGTTTGGCCATTTAGGCATAAAAATATGTGCTTATTGTGTGTTTAATAAGAACTATAACCGACATTTGTTGCAATTAGATTTATTTAATGTTACTTAAATACTGTACAAAAACCGTTTCAAAAGACCGTTTTTGGATTCGTGGAAATAAATGAAGTGAGTCTATAAAAGGTGATTGAACTATTTATTTTATTCGTTATATTGTGTTTCATAAAAATACTGGTGTGTCCTCGTGGCTGTATTTTTTTATTTAAGTGTTTTACGTGTCAGAAGCCCATCGTAAGCGATTTTTTTTAATAAATACACGCGCCAATGATTCAAAATCTATGAAGCCACTTTGAAACTCACGCATGACTACGTTGTGTTTATGAAATCAGTTTTAAGGGTCGCCAGCAGGACCTCATTAAAAAAAAATCTAGAATACATGTAACTTTGTACACGCAATGGGATCCGCCATATCTAGGTCGGAAAGCATTTCTGTTTTGTGCGCGAGTCCGACACGCACTTGGCCGGTTTTTTTTCTATTATATTTCTATTAGGTATAATTTATAGCAACATAAACTAGTTTGTGTAAAAAGTTTCATCGACAAAAAGGTCAATGAACCATAATACTCGTAGGTGCTCGGACAAGAATAGGTCTACGGTCTCCCCCGCCTTTCGTAGAAGGCGACTGAAGGGGGTCATCGGGGTCGCAGTGTTTCTGGCGGGGGCCGGAGCACTCACCTAAAAACCCCAGGGAAGGCGACCGTCATCATCCTAGGACGAGCCAAATGTGGCGAGGCGCGAGGAGGGCTCCAGTGCGTTCAGTATGAGATCCTGGAGTCCTCCGCATGAGAGCGCAGATGCCGGCCGCCGTGGAGTTTTTAGTGGATAGAATTACCACATAACCCAGTCAGCCCCCGATGATTGGGTACCTGGTTCGCAGGTTTTCTCCACGTACAAAAAAAAAAGGTGTCATTTAGTTTAGTTCTTTTCAAGTTCTCGTGCTACGGCCGCTGTAGGAGACCGTCGGTGTGCTGACTTCTGGCTTCAGGGTGTGTGGGGTTCGGCGGTTCCGGGGCAACCTAACAAATTCTACACCGGACTTGACGAGGCAACGGAGCTACGCTGTTTCGTCGCTACAATAATTATTTTTTAACACATGCACTGCCAAGTATCGCTACCGCGTCCTCGTAACTATGTAGCGGAAAGCGACTACAACGTAGGCGCCCGCTACGTAGGCGCCCGCTAGGCCGGTTCCTGGAAGTGAAAGTGATAATTTCATAATTATATTTTATGTATGTTTATGCACTTTAAGGTTAGTTAGTTAGTTATACTGGGCGTTTTCCGCAAGTCGACATCCATTGTGCCTATTTAGCGTGAAACGGCGGTGTGGCGCTACTCTTACCACCCCAGCACGTCTAAAAAGTTGGTGAGTGCCTTGGTGTTGCTGACTGCGTCCCGTAGTGTGTTTGGAGAACCTAGGTGCTTCATTCTGTATACTTCTACCTCCTTGCAGTCCAGTAGTATATGTTTAGTCGTTTCTTCTGCCTCCATGCACGCTCTGCACATGGGGCTGTCTATGATACCTAAGTTATAGAGGTGTCTGTTCAAGGTGTTGTGTCCTGTTATTATACCCACTATCTTGCGCAGTTGGTTTCTATGTGTCCTTAGTAGTGTGGTTGTGAGTTTGTAGTCGTAAGGTATTTGTAACTAGATGCCTGAAATAAATGGTTTATTATTCTCTTCATTTATTTTCATTCTTGGATTAGGTTTTTTACAATATGAATATAAAAGTACAATAAATATACAAAACATACAAAATAAAAACACATTATAAAAAACCTAACCTAGGGTGCCACCGGCAGCGAGGCAGGGCCTAAGCTACCGGTGGTCAGGGCGACAGAGACAGGAACCTCCGGACTATCCGCGCAGTATCCAGGAGTACCGCCTTCTGTATCTGACCCTTGATCCATCCATCTAGCGAGAGTCTCTTAAGGTGACGGTCGAGACTCTTCGCTATTAAACCGTTTGCCGAAACGACTATCGGGACAATGATCGTCGAATCAACATTCCACATGGCGGTCACCTCGTGAGCCAGGTCTAGGTACTTGCTGGCTTTGTCCTTCTCGGCCTTCACGAGGTTCTCGTCATGGGGGATGGTGATGTCGACGAGCACTGCCTGGCGTTTCGATCGATCTGTCAGCACGATATCAGGCCTATTGGCAAGAATAGTCCTGTCTGTGATGACAGATCGATCCCAATAGAGCGTGGCACGATCATTTTCGAGAACTGGCGCAGGTGTGTACTTATAATAAGGCACTTCGGAGACCACAAGACCGTATAGAAGAGCAAGTTGCTGGTGAACAATTCTGGCTACAAGGTTATGTCTGTGCAAGTACTCGCCGTTAGCAAGATGACCACAACCAGAGATAATATGCCTGAGTGACTCTCCGGGACGGCGGCATGCCCGACAAATGTCGACCGTACCGTCCTTCAGGATATACCTCCGGTAATTGTTCGTCATGATAACTTCGTCCTTCTTTGTCGTCGTCGTCTTTGGCATTTAATTATTACGAAAATTTATTTTATCCGTGTTTTCACAGAACCAACGTTGTTCTCCCAGGTACTGACTATGAAAATCATGGCGCTAACTAGCTGCAGTTGATACTCCATCAAGTCGAAACATAATTACGTTTTACTCCGAGTATAAAATTGCTCTCTGTAATTACCACTATTAATGGGTTTCATGCGCCAAATACACAAAATATACAAAACCGGAGTTAATTCATTTAGCACCAATCACGACACGTGCGGCAGAAAGGCGTGTGCCTTTCGCTACGTATGGACATTAACACTTTCACTGCCTAGCACTTGGCACCCAACGCTGTAGTCGTTTTCCACTACATACGAGGAAAACCACGGGATCGGCTACCAGCGTAGCACTAAGCGATTCTCGGCAGTGAATGTGTTAAGGCTTTGTAAAAACCAAAGATCACCAATCGAAAATAAAAAAGCCACCGAAGGAGCGTCTCAAAACAATAAATATTGTTATTATCGTACTCTCTACTCTGGCGCGAATTGTTCTTTACATAACTTGAATTGAAAGCCTTCCAGGCTCAATTTGAATGCAGCAAAACTTTGCGATGGCTTTTATTTCTTGTCGGAAAGTAGAATTTATTTACGGGTTATGATAGATGTTGGTTTTTGTCCTTTATTAATCCGTCGTTGCAACTACTGTCTTGAAATGGCTGTTGAGAAAAAAATGCACCTGTTTTTTTTACTACAACGATAGCACACAAGCATACGGTCTGCCTGGTGGTAAGCAGACACCCGTAGCCTATGGACGCGACCCTTGGTTGGTTGTAGGATTATTTTTAAGGGAATTTAAAATTTCTGGCTTTCACTTTGACATTTGTTTTTATGAGAAGGGGGGACAAAACACGTTGTATTGGACTGTTTTATTTAATTTCATAGAAGCTGGTAACTCTTCATCGGAAGCTCTACTTATATTTATAAATTCCATGGACGTTATAATTTCTCAGGACAAGATATGGTAATAATAATACCACGACCAAACTAATATGAGGTTACGACTAATAATTACCCGCCCAAATTAAGTAGGCGGTTTTTAGTAAGCCGTCAGTAATTTTAAGACCAGTTCTTAATTTAGCTGCATGTGTGCCTTTCCGTCACTTAAAGTGTAAACAGTATAGCTCCTCTGTCGAAATCTACACTCTAAGATAAATTCAAAGCTCACAAGTGTTAGATGCTGAATGTTTATTCCATTTTTATTCCATTTCCGAACGTATTACTTTTTTAATGTCTATGACATACATCAGTTTTGGGCGGGTTTTATCGGGTCAAGAGTGAGACACTCCTTCATCGGTCGTTGTTATCCAACTTTTGTGATACTTTTAATTGTTAGATTGTATTAACTCGCATCAATAAACTTTTGTGCATTTAAATACAGTGTTTGTTTGGACAACTCTATTACAAGTTAGACCCTTCCAGGTGCATATGTGCATATATGACGTTGGTTACATTTCAGATAGTATAACCTTTAAAAGTTAATCAGAGGGGTAATCACGTAACGTTCCGAACGCGCGTCGGTACAATTTAACTGTCAATTTTCCACATAAAAAGTGACATTTAGACCTACCTGACGTTCGTTCAATGCGTTTATTTTTATATCGTTATCGTATATTTTAAATTTCGCATAAAGAGAGTATAAATCTTTATTTATGTTATTTATTTTGTAGGTACCACATAAGTGATTCGGTGTCATACTGTTAACCTATGTGTGAATTGATAAAAATTCTTAAATTTTTTTAAAATTCTAAAATTAAGTACCTAGGTAGCGCTTTTGATGTTTCATTTCAAATCAAATCAAAAGATTTTCAAAAAACCCTACTTCTTTTTAACCGAATTCAATTTTTTTTTATGTATGTTCGTCGATTTCTCCTTCAATTGTGGACCGATTTCCAAAATTATTTTTTTATTCGAAAGAGTATACTCCCGAGGTGGTCCCATTGTCGCCAATTAAGGGTCTGATAATGGGATCCCAGAGAATTGAGGGCAACCCTCAAATTTTATAGGTACACGTGTAGTGATTGAAAGAAAAATCATCTGGCCTTTCCAATAAAATAGGAGATTCTTCACAATTCTATTTATTTTGGTTTACAATCTTATGTACAATGCTCGTTCAAGCCATCTTGGATAGAGAAGAGGGCGACGGACCCGCTTTACCGACAGAGCACTCCCCGGTAAAGCAGATTCGTCCCTAGCGCTGCCTAGCGGCATCATCCTGAACCACCGAGCGTACTTGCAGTATGTATTGGGAAATCTCAGCTTGGTGGTTCGAGGACGCGCCACTAGGTGTCACCTGTGACAGTAATTTCGGTATTTTCTATTATAACTCGTGTATTTACCCTCGGAAATCGCAATTGGTGAAGTGGAACTGATGATGAAGATGACTTATGGAACTCCTCAAAGATTAAAGTACGTCAAAGGTTCTGACATGATTCCGTTGAAGTATCATCTAATGAAGTGTTAATTCCGAGATCCTTGACGAATCGACGGAACTCCTCAAATATTATCAGCCCACCACACAAAGCGACTTGGGTTTTTTTCTGTAATAATCAACGCATTTGCTCATGGAGAGCAGTTCATGTGCTAAATTGGAAAGGAAATTTTCATGTACCTATGTGGCTTGGCGAAGTGCTAAATTGAAGTCGGTGTAAACTTTGTATTTAAAGTAAATTATTACAAATATTATAGTCTATGTCACTCATATGCCTAAATCCAACAAGCCCACATACATACATACGCTCGAAAAACATAACTCTCCTTCTGTGGCAGTCGGATAAAAAGTTGCTCATTTGACTATCCACCCAATACCGTACCTATTTGTTAAGACGATGCATATTTCATCACGCCACGCCCGACATATGAACTTGGTCGCACGATGTGATTGGCTGGGTCCCGCAGAGGCTTACCGTGGTCAATTCCGGGCTAAAATGCAAATGAATTTATCATGTAATGTAAACCTAGGCACGTGCGGGGCCTCAATTTCGCAGTTACAATCCGATATCAGGACATTCATTTTAACACATTCACTGCCAAGAACCTCTCCGCGCTACGCTACGAGCGCTACGGTGTAGGCGCCCGCTACACCGTAACCCACTGCACTTAAGGTACATCTTTATTGCATCACAAGCTGTAACCTTTCGTATGTGGTAACTGAAAATAATGTGAGTGCGTTCCTCGCGAAGCCCATAAGCCAATAAATCCGATGGAACGGAAATCGGGCACGCGCTTTGACGGTCGGATAACCACTTGTCCAAGAAGGGTCTCCGCTGGCAATTTGCTGGTAGAAGACGCCTGGGACGCCCTCGGAATACAATCGTCATAGAAGTGATTAGTTGAGAAAGAGTTTGGGTCAACTGGTCTCAGCTGGAAAGAGCTATATAAAAGAAGTCGCATAAGATTTTGAAAAATGGAGAACTCTTCTGCGAGCCCTATGTCCCTAATGGGGGATACCGGGAATACATCATCATCATCATCAATCCTCGCTTGCGAAGTATAGAGTAAATAGATTGGTTCTTGAGTTTAAGAAAGGTGACTAAAAATGTGTGCTGCTCCTGACGAAACGCAGAGGAAAGTTCTTGGTCACGCCTACGTCAGTTTTGTGATGAAAAGTATGGGTTTTATATTGACCGTCAATTTTGCGACGAACCCGTTAACAATCCGCAACCCTTAATTTAACAACGTCCACCCGGCTGCACATAATCGTCGACTATCTTTTCCTATATTTTTCGTTGTCAGAATCTACTATGGACTTGCTATGTTTTTGTCGAATTAAGATAGGTCGACCACGTAACGCATTGTACGCGCGTCAGGTAGGTCTAAATGTCACTTTTTATATGGAAAATTGACAGTTAAATTGTACCGACGCGCGTTCGGAACGTTACGTGTTTACCCTTCGTCGATCACGTAGCGCATTGTACGCGCGTCACGTTTATCAAAATGTCACTATTTATTCTGTTTGTGGGAAAATGACAGTTAAGTTCTCCTAACGCACCGTTCGAAAACTTACAAGAGAAGAGTTCGAAGAGTTATGTATATTGATAATATTATAAATAAATGATTATTACTTACGTGATCACCCCTCTGATGGTACATAATAAAATTAAAATACGTATCATATCAATTTCAGTAAGTGTGTCTGTGCGAGCGAGACATACAAATAATGTTATAATAGAGCACGTGAATCAAGACGATACAAATATAGTTTCAAAGCCTCAAAAACCCTTTTCGATACAGTTTCATTACTTATTCATCGAATTTGACGTGTATCAAGCTTAGTATTATAATCAGTACAGTAAACATATAGTGCCCTTACGACACCACAACCAATTAATTAGAAACCCCAATTACACGTATTAATTGCTCGCCCATTACAAGTTGAGGTGGACAAATTACTGTTTAATATATTGACTTGATCTCAATCTAATGATGCTGTTTACCGTGGTTATTGTGTCAACATGACTAAGGGAGGGCTGCACCACACTTAAATGTAAATGGTAAATGTTAAATTAGTATTTCTAGAAAACTATGAACGTAGAGGTTACGTCAGTTAAGTTATCTTTAACTATTTATTTTGTGTCACTAAATTTAGTTCTATGTGAACTTTATTGCTAGTCCCTGGGCGACCGAGCTCTGCTCGGGTGAAAATAGAGAAAATACGGTGAAAACGAATTTTCCCAAACATGAGACTTAAGTAGATCGATATTTCTCTTTCATTGAAATCATTAGAGCCGTTTACGAGAACGTGATTTTATATTTAGGTATACACAAATATTGCTCGTTTTATAGTATAGGATATATACAGGATGTGGCCTGTAATAGGAGCAAATATTCAAAGGGACGCTTCCTTAGAGCATTTGTAGTAATCCCTTGTGTCCCACTAATTTTATATTTTTTTTGATTCGGAGATCTAAAGTTATGACCTCCAAGTAATGTATCTTGGCACCACGACATCATAGCACAGCAGTCAATGCGGATTTTGAGGTAACATCATGTAACGAAGTAATAATAGTTTTCGCTTTTTTGTTTTCAAAAGATATTTTTGTGATTTTTTTATTTTTATTTAATTTTTTTTTAGTGTCTTTAAATAAAAAGTTACTGATAGCACTCCAGAACAGTAAAAAAATACAACTAAACTTGTTTTGAAGAAAAAAAAATTTTTTTTTTTTCAATTTTAACCATGTGGAAATAATTGTTCACAAGCTTAATAATCTACCGTTTAATTTTATGCTCCTATTACAGGCCACACCCTGTATATACAAATATTACTCGTTTAATATTATAGGATTTTTTGATAACTAATTAAGGTTCTGCTATAAGTGCTTGTACTTTCTTAATTGTAGTAACAGTCTCTCAAACCATTCTCATGAAAATTAAAAAAAAATGTAACAAAAAAGGAATAATGAAAGCTTAATTGACGTGGTAACTATGTACAAAGTTTCCTAGACATGCTCCAATATGGCAGCGGTCAACCCATACAAAACTGACAAACTTCCCACAGAATCCGATTTTAGCGGACACACCTTAAAATTACCAACGGTTTGAAACAACCGAACCTTAGTTTGTATCTAGCTGAGACATCCTGTTTATTGCGCATTATTAACCCCAATATTTGTAAACCTTAAAATGGGTTTGGAGGTCGATCCGCTTACGTTTCTTATTCCGATTTGATATTTAAAAAGTTTCGCGCGCTGGTTTCCACATGCTTAAGTATCCTATATAACGAAGCTTTTGTGCCCATTGTTAACTTAAGCTACTACTTATCAGTTCAAAATGTAAGTTTGGTCATAGTTTTGTTTTGTATCTAATTTATTTGTTGTGTGTGATCATCGTCATCATTTCATAATTTTCAGCCTGTAATCGCCCACTGCTGAGCATAAGCCTCTTTTCGAGTACGCCACTTATCCCGGTCCCGTGCTGGTCTCATCCAGAAATGACCCGCGGGGACCGATTTTTGACTTTCGAGCGCTCGAATTTGTCTCTCGAAAACTGACAAAAATTACGAAATGCTCTTTTGAAATAGCGATAGAAAATTGAAAAGCGAGTGGTATTGACCACTCGTATTCAATTCTATCGGTAGAAAGTTAGTGCCTGCAATTTTGTCACTAAAATCGTATTTATTTTTATTTAATTTTCGAGCGCTCGAAAATCAAAAATCGGCCCCCTGGTCTTTTTTATGTCATCAACCCATCGAGCTGGTGGACGACCTACGCTTCTTTTTTCAGTAATTGGCCACCAATCCGTTAACGTGCATTTATGTATGTTTGTGATGTATTTGCTAATTATGGACTTGTTCTGGAGTAAATTATTTTCATTTCATTTTCATAGACATAACTGTCAAAAACACCAAATATGCCCCCATCAAACGAAGAAGTTTGAATTACATTTTAAACATAGTTCTGATAGACAATTTATTAAAACTTATGATGATGCCCTTTGCGCATCTAAAAATTTGATGATTTGATCAAATATATGAGGAACAACTACTACGGCGAAGAAATTTAATCAAAGATTAGATAAAAAAAGCGGCCAAAGGCGAGTCGCTCTGGCGGAGTACTGAATTGAAGTCGGTTAAAACATTGTTTTTAAAGTATTTTTTTTATTTTGTAAACTGGTTTCTATACTCGGTCGTACTTCGAGCAACACGGCCTTCCTAGCGGAAGGGAGTTGCCTTAGCTATGAATATTACAGACAAATAACCCTATCATTTCGTGCGGGCCGGGGGGAGGGGGCACACAAATGCAGCTCTGCACACCTACATACAAAAACAAAACTGTATAGATGACACCAATACATCAAAAATTACACAATACACCGAAAAAACTTGCACAACTTCTTCAATTTTTGTGTACCAACCACGCCCACTTGGGCTCATGCTTTGACGGAGGGGAAATGGCGCGAATGCCTACTTCCATCACAATCACTAAATTTTCATTTCCCAACCGTATCGAGAATTTTTTTTGAAGACCCCAAATTTTATGATTTGTACTATATAGGTACTTATTGTTGAGAACTCATTAGGTTAGGTTTGTTTTTTTTTATATATAATAGGAGACGGCCCAGCACACGCTGGAGGTGTGCTCAGCCTGGAGAGATGAGCGCGAAACTCTCTGCGCCATGATAGGCCATGACCTCTCGCTGCCTACCATAGTTCGCACAATGCTGGACAGAGCGACAGGGCATGAAAAGCGGTCCTTGCCTTCTGCGAGGCCATAATGGAGGCCAAAGAAGCCGCTGAACGCGAAAGGGAAGCCACATCTGTGAATCCCAGTCGCCAGCGGCGAATTGGGCGAAGGCGGCGAGCCTACGCTCGCCACATTCCCCCCTAACTGTGGCCGGGGCCGGCAGGCTTGGGGGAGTCTGTCGGCCGCGTCACTAACTGGCCCGAGATGGCGTTGCGCGTGTTCCCGCGCGCCACTCGTTGAGTTGGTGCAGGTTAACAACTGCTACAGAGTTTGGGGCCCCTAACAAGGCCAGTCACCGTCGGGTCGCGGAAGAGTGCTTCGGCGTGCCCGTAACGGCACCTTGGTGACGAGATGGAACACCGTGGGGTTTTAGTCGGTAGTTCGGGCAGTTCCCGGTAGTCCGACATACCTGCCCTGGCTCCCCTGGCCGGGCGAGATGCGCAAAGGCATTTCCCCACGTAAAAAAAAAAAAAAAGGTTTGTTTAATAAAAAGACAGAGCAAACCGGCTTTTAGGACAAATGAAAATTCGGACAAACGATACAGTGAGGGAACTATTTTTAGTGCTTCAGGTAGGTTACCTTAAATACGTTAAAAACACAATAAAAACCATGAACTAAAAATACAAAAAAACCAACTCGATTCCATTTCAAAACATTAAATATACCAGAACCCGAGGCCTGCGCTTTTCAGCCGGGACCCTGCCGTTACAGTCAATTACCTCCTACGTACCTACAAAGGTATCTGGTGATAAATTTATATCGTGACCTGCATCAACAAGACCGAATAAACTCCAAATTTTATCTCTCCTCTTATCGTTATATTCTTACAGACTGTACAGAAAATTTCAAAAACGACACGTAGTAAAAATATCAAGAGGCTGTTAAAAGGTAAATTTAAAGAACGTGTCCGAAATTACAAACCGCTTCTTTCTTTTGGCGCCAAGTCGTTTGCATACCCCGAAGGTGTTTGATATTGCAGCGTAGTCGAACGGCGGATTATAGCTTCCATCTCTTTGGTTATTCGAACTATTTCGGCGGTTGGAAATTCGAACTATGTACACTACTATTTATTTCGTTGAAACGCTGTAGAATAATAACTGAATTGATCCATTTTACGGGATTATTAGTAAGACACACACATGAGATAAGCATGAGTATTTGTTTCTGAGTCTTGGATGTTTTCTATGTAGGTATTTTTAACACCCGACGCAAAAAGTTGTTAGTTATAGTATTTATAACTATTAAATGTAGGTATTGTCGTCTAGTACCCATAACACAAGCCTTATTGAGCTTACTATGGGCTAGTTCGTTGTGTAAGATTGTCCCCTAATGTTTATTTTTATTTATTTACTTTCATACCAAGTACACAAGTTAAAAAAACGCTAGACAAAAAATAAACTTAATTTCCAGGGGCCCAATTTCCGAACACGTTTTCAATTGTAAGTAATTGTAATTCAATCCTCTTGGTTCACGAGCTCCATTTATTGTGGCTTTAGGCAAAACAAAATCTCGGGTCCACGCGTTTTTGGTGTTTTTAGCTAAAGAGAAATGTCGTCGATTGCCCCCCACTGACCTTTTTTACTAATTCATTGTTTTTTTTATTATTTCTCCTAAGACTGTATGGTAATCATATCAATCGATACCAATTTGTTGTTTTACCTGTGGTTCGACAATCGTTGGAAAGGGTTCTGTTTCCTCATATTATCTAATAGTTATTTAGTTTAATATTATAAAGGGATACGTTTATGAGCTTGCGCCGGCATTATTAACGATTGTGAGTATCAAGAACCAACAAAACTAGAATTATTGAAAAAAAATTTTTTTTTTTTTTAATGAATACTACCTTTATCATCATCCTCCTAGCGTTATTCCCGGTTGTGCCCCTAAAGGAGCCCGAGGTCCGCTTTGATACCTAATCCCAAGATTTGACATAGGCACTAGTTTTACGAAAGCGACTGCCATCTGACCTTCCAACCCAGAGGGAAAACTAGACCTTATTGGGATTAGACCGGTTTCCTCACGATGTTTTCCTTCACCGAAAAGCTAACGGTAATTCCGTACATAAGTTCCGAAAAACTCATTGGTACGAGCCGGGATTCGAACCCACGACCGCCGCTTGACAGCCGCATGCCTGAACCACTAGGCTATGAATACTCGTACTACCTTTATGTAATTTATTTATTTTATTGTTCCGTAAAGTCTCGATTACTACCCTAATCATAATAAAAATATCAACTCTCAGTCAAAATTACGTAAATACTTATTATAATCTAACTTTATAATGTCAGGGTTTTATAGTGGCTCAATTATTATAATAGTCGACCGAACGATCCGGGGTTCGGTTCAGCGACCTTTAGCTCATAAGCCCGCTTTTCTTCCTTACAGCTTTCCATATATCTGTAGAGGTATCACTAAATAGCTGCGATCATGACATGACAAGACAACGCTCTTATAGAGTTCTTCCTCACATGATGCGACGAAGTCGGTATTTACAAACAGCAAAAAATCGATTTTACAAAACATTAATATATAATAGCGTGGTCTTTGTTTATTTCATTTTAAAACGTTATACTAAGATGCTTTATTCAATAATTCTACAAACATTCCAATATAGATTTATTGAAGCATGTATTGTCTTTTTGTATGATTTATCTTGAATATAAGCAGAGCAAATATAAATTAACCAAAATAAAGATTAAAATATTGATTAATATTTTTTCCCACTTTTCAGGAACTAATTAAGTAATATTTTTTTGATGTCTGATATGTTGCTGGAATTTATCACTAGATAATTAATTATTTAAATGATGATAGGTATATTCGTTACACAAAAAAATCTGCTATGGTAAACCAATAGCAAATTTCTCATATTTTCTTTACTAGTTGTCGTTTTTTGTTACTTTATCCAGATGTTATGATGCCGTCCAGATTTCATTACTCGCAGCAGTATCATAGTGTGCGGACCGTTATGCATGCAGTACCGCATTCGTGCCGCCCTGCTTACGCGCTTACCGCACGGCGCGCAGTAAAGAACCTTCACTGACTTGACGGACAATAGTGTTGGGGACTCTAATTTTATTATTTAAACGATAAGAAAGAAGGCAAAAAAAACGCCTTATGACGAAAATCCTATTCAAATATCTCAAAAAATTACGAAGATACTACCGTTTCAATATTGCTTGCTAGTGAGAGAAAACGCTTAAGACCCGTGACGTCACGCGGGTCTCGGGCGTCATAGTAAATGACAATCGATTCATGTGAAGGTGCGTTTTGCAGAAAAGGGACATACCTCTTAAAACGTTGGACACTTATATGACTTTGTCATTATTTATTGTCATGTGTTACTTTTTTCTCCATGTGACTATCTATAGTCTTATCCTTTATCAAGAATATTCAACATTATTAATTATTTTATTTGGTGTCACCATCCGTATTGACACTGCCAGCTGACTACACACTGATACCGCACCGAGCGTGCGGTGAGGTATCAATATGTGGAAGTGGCCTTAATTTATTCACATTCTCAAAATACATAGTTCAAGCTAGGGTGCTCGGCTGGCCTTACCAACTCATCACCAGGATTGTGTTACTACATACTTGGTACCACAGCAAGTATTCTTGATAATATTTAATGACTGCGGTCACGGTACTCGTTAAAAAAAGAAGCGGTACCTACCCGTAAATTATATATCTGAATTAATTCACTAAACTCTGTATAAGTACAGATACATCGGCATATATGGCAACATTGACTGACGTCGCTCATTTGACTCACGATACATTGAAAATGGCGGTCATTTTAGCATTATTTTCATGTCCGCCACATAAACGAAATAACATTTTGTGATTAACAACTAATGGCAAATAAAGAAGGATTAAAACATGTAACAAACAATTATTTGAAATCAGATTAGGCTTCTCTACAAAAAGTTATTCCGGAAGTCACGTGATACATTTTGAACTGTATCCCTACCCTATACAAGAACGCGAGCATAGAAGTATCCACTTCAAAAATTGATCTTTCTTTTGATTTTCTCGGATTTGGATGGAGAAATTTCGGCAAAACCTTCCTTGTCACTGTCATCGCCCCACTCATTTATTTTTTATTTTATTTTCATAGGTTAAAACCTATGAAAATAAAATATTCTTACATTGCCAATAAATAGAACTCCCGAAAATAATCGGTAAAAACCATGTTAAACTTATATTTGCTATTTTTAAAAGTTTAAGTACATTTAAATAAAAAAACGGACACTGTTTGACCACACAATCACGACTTCCCTACAAAGTACAAACTGCAAACTAACAGGGCGTTATTTAAGTTACATAAAAAGTTACTGATTTGGTTACCAGTCAACATCCCTACGTATTATCTCCATAATAATATGAACCCATTCGTAATTTACTTTAGTAACAAAACCCGAAATCGCCATCTGTGGTAAACGATTCAAAATTGTTACAGCCTCCCCTGTCTCGCAAAACAGATATTCTTATCTGACTGTTTTATGACGCCTTTTAAATTCCGTGCATAATGCGAACACTGACAATACAAAGCTGATTTCAGGGAGATTGGGCTAAAACGAAAACAGTATCAAATTTATTGCGTCGGCATTTTATTTGGGGAGTAAATCGTAGTTTTAAGCTCCCATGTTTCAACAACTTTACAATAAAATTGACTTCTATCAGTCACAATTCGACGCATATGTTTGGGCCCTAACCTATACTCGTATATAATATATAATTCTTGAAATATCATTTTCGGTTGACAATTGTTAAGTTGATGAAAGGGGCCTGAGGGGTAAACACGTAACTTTTCGAACAAGCGTCAGGATAATTCAACTGTCATTTTCCCATTCAAAAATGGACATTTAGATCTACCTAACGCGCGAACAATGCGTTACGTGATCGACCAGCTGGTCACGGTAGATATAAGTAAATTTTCCGTAAATCACTTTTAGGATATTAAATGGGTCCATCAACTTTTTCTAGTTGTTGTCCTGGGGATCGAAATTCAAAAAACGTTATGGGTTTTTGTCCTGTTGTGTTTTAGGACAAATAATATATCATGGAAATGGAACATGAATGTTATGGCTATTGAACGTTACGACAAAGTCCAATAGGGCAAAATTGTTATGGCAAATGACTTTAGGACACACGTTAGTAGGGATTGCGAGGCTAACCCGTTATCCTGTCCTGGTAAGCCAGCCTGGAGGCAATAGTAGCAAGGGTCTTAGAAAATTGAATACAAGTTGGAGTCCTGGCATGCTTGTTACCGGATGCCCCTCCTTCAAGTAGGTGTATCAATATAACGAAAATACATGATTAGTGGCCTTAAGTGCTATGAAATCGTACTTTTAAAGAGTTTTCCAGGCAAATCATGGCAACGAGCAGCAAAATAGTTCATTGAAAAAAAAATACATTCTGAAGTAATTATTATGATTGTTTCTTACTGACATATACTTACATCAAGCCATTTTAGCTAAAACGGCATTAAATTGGTTGTCTTTAAACATACATGTTCACGTATTTAAGCATGCATCATGTGCTAACATTAATAAAGATGTATGTTTTTGCGAGTATTTTACAATTTTATATTTTTCTTTCTTCTAAGAAAATCTGATAAAGCTTCAGTTATTGTTGTTCTTACGGAACTGTTTTCAGTTTCACAACGAAGACTTAAAGTTCTGTTATGTTAAAACAGAAGTTTAGAAGAAGTTGCGATATTAAAAATAGTTTTCCCTTTAGAACGTGAGCAAGATATGTATCTACCGGCAGTCGACCTTTCATTCAACTCCGGATATTGGCTACAAAATCGCGGAAAGAAGCCTGTAAATCTACGATCTATATCTACATATATATGATTCCAATGTAGGAATTACGATGTTAACATAATTTACTCAAACATGCAATGAAATATTCTCTTTACGTTCCTTATAATAGACTTGGAAGTATCCTTTTTCGGGCGCAGCATCTCGAGGCGGCCTGAAATGGGATGTCATACAACTTTTCAGGCCTAGGCCTGCAAAGTAACTTTTTAACTTTCATTCCACTATTTGTGGCACAGCATCACGGCATTCAGCCATGAAAATTAGTTTGATTTGAGGATTTTCATTTATTTATTTAATTGCATGTTTGAGAAAAGTACTATACATGCCTCGGCGTGAAAACGGATTCCCGGCCTCGTACCTCTATATCTTACTTACCTCCGTGTTTTCCCGGCCTCTGATGTAATGTACTATGAATAAGTAAAGCGTTTCTTTATGGAATTCCGTGACAAGTTACTAAAACCATACTCTTTTGCTTTTCCGCTAAATAACGTGTTCTAACGAGATGAACCCTACTTGTGTGTGTATTCCTTTTCCCTTGACTAAGAAATAAGAGTAAGGAAAACAACTAACTTCCAAAAACCCTGTTTAAGTATACATAGGCTGGCCGTCACTCAGTTTCTACAGTTCGTCCTCCCTACCCTTTACCGTACACTTACACGTGCAAATCATAAATCAAATTATATCATAACAACGGGTCAGGAAAAGCCTTAGAAAATGTAACACCTGTTACGAGAGTGGAGGAGCTAAACAGATGTTTTTTTACTATAGTACAATAAGTATCTCCTAGCGCTGTAAAAGAAAGAATGTCTCAGATCACAGGTATTAATAATAATAAGGCAATCTGAGACCTTCTTTAGAACCGCCCGATCAGAGCATACAATTTTGCATCGCTCCTTGGGCAAAGAGTGACATCTTCCGCATGCGTAGCGGGTGGTTATTGTCACTGGATGGCCCTGTGTCTGTCATTTATATTAATGACGATATAATATACATCCCAGACCAGAGTCCACTGGGCTGTCTAATTTAACGCTCCCTTCACGCTTCACAATTACAAACCAGATCTTGTGCAATACGTGCAGCCAAATATACCCCCCTGCCTTGCTCGTAATTCGAATTCTTTTTCACCGCAATAAACGAATTGGTACCTATCGTTGGCGAATGTGATGGACTAAAAAACAGTGGCGGAGAGAAAGTGCTCAAACACAATTCTTCTAAATAAGTATAGTTAGTTCTCTTTATGGCTGTATTAATACAATGTGTTCAATGTATCCGTTGTTTTCTTTGCGCCACTCTCATTGACTCTGACACGACAGAAATGTGACAGAGAACACGCTATAGGGCCAGGTGTGTTATTATTATTAAAGGTGTATGCAGTTCAGCAGGTCGATCACGTAAAATATTGTACGCGCGTCAGGTATCTAAATGTCACTTTTTGTATGGGAAAATGATAGTTAAGTTCTGTTGTCCTAACATGCGTTCGAAATTTACGTGGTCACCGCTCTGGTAGGTAGAATACAACAAGTATAACTTATGCTTTTCCTCGTAAAACATGAGGATATTTCTCCTTTGTTGATCAAGCGTTCTTTTAGATAACTAATTTTTAGGTAATAATTATTATTGTTTGAAAAAAGACATTACTAGGTAATTAGCCAGAGATATCAAATAAACAAACTTCAGTTCGTAATAAGGTAATAACAGATACGATTTAGTATAACAAGTATTTTTTTGTTTTTAGAGTAACAAATTTTGAAAAGTATACTGAATATTTAATGCCTGCAATTGTTAAATAATAGACATGAAAAATATCTAAGTGATTTGGATAAATGAGTAGTAGGCCAATAATATCCCTTAAATTATACTTTTTCTTTAACTATTGTTCATATGTAAAACGAGTATTAAGCAATATTATCGTTTTCATCTGTATTGTTTGAAATCTTTTGTATACAAATCCTTTATACTTAAATTAAAAACACAATTATGTCATAATTTCCAAATAAAAAATAAAAATCAAGCATAAATAGGTATTACATATGACCATACCTGTGCTAACTCGGGGCACTTTTTAGGGATTTGTCGATTACTATAAAAAGCTTCGATATCATATCTGAACACATATCAAATCTGTTTTATTTTGACTCAAAAGTCAATAGACATATTTTAAGATAAGATAAAATGCCCCGTTGACCACTGTGGACGTTAAGAGAACGTACGAGTATATTAATTTAAAGTGGATATTTTCATCAAGACGGCAATCTTTACTACCGACGAATAGGGAAAAAATATAAATTGTATACTATAAAAACTACTTATTTTAAAACAAACAAATAAATGCACGTTTTAATTTGTTTATTGTTTTTATTTGAAAATGAAGAGAAAATAATTAATATGTATTTATGTTGAACTAGCTTTTGCCCGCGACTTCGTCCGCGTGAACTTTAGTACTAACTTCCATTTCCTATTTGATCAACTTCCGTTAGGTAATAATTCTTAAAATGGTTTTCAATGTCTTAATGCAAAATATAATAATTTATCTGTGGGGCAAGAGTAACCTAAAAGCTGTTCTGCTGTTTTAATGTGTCTGAGTAGGTAACAATCATCCAAACTTACATACGTTTGCAATTATATTATGAGTAGAAAATGAAATTACTATATTATGGTTTTCAATACTTGTGTGAATATTGTTATTTTAAATAAGAGTCATGTATTACTATTATTACGAGTATATACCATTCAATTTAGTTCCGTTTGCATCATTTTGAGGGCTGTATTACGAAAGTGACTATACTACCTAACCACACTTACTGAAAAATATACGTACACTAGCTGTTGCCCGCGACTTCGTCCGCGTAGAACTTTTTATCGTCTTAGAAAATGATTTCTCTCAATACAAAATTTGAACCCTCTTTTAGGGGATAATTAAAAAAAAGTTGATGTTCATTTTCTAGTTTGTGAACAAACAGTCTAAAACCAAAGTTAAAAATCTCATACTTTAAAAATGCCTTGAAATACTCAAACTTTGAACCAATTTTAACACTCTTAGGGGATGAATTTGGAAAAACTCTGAAATCAGTTTTGTAGTCTTTTAACGTACAGAATAAGACCGAAGTTAAAAATCTCTTACTCACACTTTAAAATTTTATTGCTCGCCATTTAAAATTTGAACCCCCTTTTAAACCCCCTTAGAGGTTGAATTTTTCTAATCGCTGAAAGAACTTTTTTCGTAAACTTTTAAGTCTCTAGCTCAAAAAAAGTGTTGCCCATACAAAGCTTTCTTAACCCCCTTAGGGGTGGAATTTTCTAAAACTCTGAAAGTACTTTATTATTAATTTTAATAAGTAACATTTTGAATAGTTTTAAGTCTAGTAAAAAAAAAAGTTTTTCCCACACAACACTGGCTACCCTTCTTAAGGATCTTAAGGATCCCCTTAGGGATGGAGTTTTCTAAAACGCTGAAAGTTCTTTTTTAGTATTCTAATAAGTAATCTTTTTGCAAAGTTTTAAGTCTAACTCAAAAAAAAGTGTTGCCCATGCAAAGCTTGCTCTCCTTTTTAACCCTATTAGGGGTGGAATTTTCTAAAACGATTTGTGTTCTTTTTTTGTATTTTAATAAGTAATCTTTCTACAAAGTTTCAAGTCTCTAACTCAAAAACATAAACTTTCCCTGATAAAAACTTTGCACCCCTTTTTATCCCCCTTAGGGATAGATTTTTTTAAAACGCTGAAAGTCTTTTTTTTTGTATTTTTATAAGTAATCTTTCTACAAAGTTTGAAGTGTCTAGCTCAGAAAAAGTGTTCCCCATACAAACCTTGCACCCTTTTTTAACCACCTTAGGGAATGATTTTTGTAAAACGCCGAATGTAGTATTTTTCATGTTCTAATAAGTAATTTTTCGTCAAAATTTTAAGTCTCTATTAAAAAAAAAATGTTTTTCCCATACAAACTTTGCACCCTATTTTACCCCCTTAGGGGTGAAATTTTCCAAAACGCTGAAAGTACTTTCTTTGTATTTAAATAATCTTTCTACAAAGTTTTAGAACTCTAGCTAAAAAAAATAGTTTCCCACATACAAACTTTGCACCCCTATTTTAGCCCCCTATTTTTAGGGGTAGAATTTTCTAAAACGCTGAAAGTACTTAATTTGTATTCTGATGACTAATCTTTCTTCAAAGTTTTAAGTCTCTATTTAAAAAAAAATATTGTTTCCCCCATACAAAATTTGCACCCCTATTTTACCCCCTTAGGGGTAGATTTTTTTAAAACACTGAATCTAGGTACTTTATTTGTATTCTAATGAATAATTTCTCTACAAAGTTTTAAGTCTCTATTTAAAAAAAAGTAGTTTTTCCCATACAAACTTTGCACTCTATTTTACCCCTTTAGGGGTAGAATTTTCTAAACCCCTGAAAGTTCTTTATTTGTATTCTAATGACTGATCTTTCTACAAAGTTTTAAGTCTCTATTTAAAAAAAAAATGTTTCCCCCATACAAACCTTGCACCCCTATTTTACCCCCGTAGGGGTGGAATTTTCCAAAACGCTGAAAGTGTTTCATTTGTATTCTAATAACTAATTTTTCTACAAAGTTTAAGTCTATAGCTCAAAAAAAAGGTTCTCCCATACAAAATTTGCACCCCCATTTTACCCCCTTAGGGGTAGAATTTTCAAAAATCCCTTTTTATCCCTAGCCCACGTTATAAAAGCAACATACTGTGCAAAAATCAACTCTCTAAGATTAGTAGTTTCGGCTGTGCGTTGATGAGTGAGTGAGTGAGTGATTGAGTGAATAAGTCAGTCAGGACATAGGCATTTATTATGTATAAATAGATAGAAGATAATGAAACTCCCATTCAAATATCTCAAAAAATTATGAAGCTACATCCGTTTTAATGTCGCTTGTTAGAGTGAGAAAACGATGAGGGACTGTGACGTCAATATACTCGAGCGTCATAGTAAAAAACAATCGTTTCATATGAAGGTGCGTTTTGCGGAAAAGGGACAGAACATACCCCCTCTTAAAACTTTGGACTCTTATAACTTAATCATTACCTATATAACCTCTTGCTTTGTTTTTTTCTCCATTTGACTATATTTATTTTAAATTCTTTTTCGAGAAAATACATTATGATTATTTACCTTATTTTCGATTCCTGAGCACGAACTTCGGAATTCGAAAATATTCGGGTATCTCTATCTCTATCGCACTAACCATACTCGAGTGACAGGGATGCAAAGATGCGCCGCAGGTACTTTGGCTGAATGCGCCGAGCGCGTGCCATTGTCATTCAAAAAAAACAAATTCGTGTTAATTATATTGTTCAAATTTGTTGATTTCATTTATTGAAATTACGACATAAAACGACATTTGCGCATATAAGTTCTCATATCCGAATCGAATATTTTTTTATGGTTTATATTTTAGCATTTGTCTCGTAAAGGTCTATCGTAGACGGGATTTAAATTATTAATAAGTGAAAGGCAAAGCAATTCCGCCATTTTGACGAAAATTTGACGGTTCTTATAGCTGACAGTTGGAGCAGCGTTTGATTTCAATAAAAATAAATGAAAAATTAAATGAAGTCGTATATTTCGGAAAATTAATTAACTGTCGCAGTCGGATAAAAACTATCCTAAGTTGCAGCTAGAATAATAATGTACCTATATAAAATGTTTCATATTTTTCCGTTCATGGGATGCTGAGAACATTCGAACCGCGCAAAGCTTAATTTCAAACTGGCTGATTTTTTTTTTAATTTAGAGATTTATTATAAGTGGAGATAACATTTAGATGTTGACAGTTACATCGATATATTTTTTTGTCGATAAAATATTTTGCTACATCACTTTAGTATATAGGTGCCCCGAGTTTGGACAGGTATGCATATGACTTATTATTATTATTAATTCAGAAAACCAACAGCGATACAAAGTATGTAACTTATACTAAATACACAGTAGTATGGCCAACTACAGGTTTACCTAGATAACTTGATACGTAACGTTGACAGTTGAACGGACTATCATAACATTTGTGTGAAAGAGAGATGTTTTTTTTTAAATTCAGTTTAAGTAATTGTTTTTTTTCTTTTTTGAAGATGAAAGCATAACCAAGCATGTCAATCTATATAGGTTACCGCAAATGAGAATATATTGCTATATTTTATCCTAATGACAATATTATTGTATTAATCCCATATTTACTCTAAACAAATAGATTTAGTAACTTAAGTACAATATAAACATGACAAGAGGTGAGTTACCTATTTCTAATACTATTTATGCTGCTTATTCTTAACACTATTAAGTAATTACTTGCATTTTAAAAGATGCCTTTGAATATCTAAATATATCTACGCTACTGAAATCCGCATTATAAGTTCGAGCAATTCGTGTGAGCACGTTATTCTTAGCGTAATTGGTGCCATGCATTGGCACGTGTAACATTGGTGTATGACGAGTGCGACGAAGACGAGCATTAAACATTATTTGAGAGACCAATTCGGGACAGTCCAAGCGATAGTTCAGTATGTCATATAACAAACACATGTCCATGACTTTGCGCCTATCGACAAGCGGCAATTTGTGAGTTTGTACGTTTGATTGAAAAATATTTCTCACATATATATATATATATATTATGGAATAACATTTTCGAGGTGGACATAAGCTATGTTTCATCCTGCGTATCCGTCTGCGTCTGCGAGCGAGTCAAGCGACTAGCTTATTTTAAATACAGGTGTGACGACCGCTTTAGCCTAGTTGGTAGTGACCCTGCCTACGAAGCAAGAGGTCCTGGGTTCGATTCCCGGTAAGGGCATTTATTTGTGTGATGAGCACGAATATTTGTTCCTGAGTCATGGATGTTTTCTATGTCATCATCCTCCTAGCGTTATTCCCGGTTATTGCCTCTAAAGAAGTTCGGGGTCCGCTTTGACGCTTAGGATGTTTTCCTATGTATTTAAGTATTTATTTATCTATATAAGTATGTTTATCTTCGTCTAGTACCCATAGTACAAGCTTTGCTTAGTTTGGGACTAGATCAATTTGTGTAAGATTTTCCGGCAAATATTATTTATTTATAAGAATTAATTAAATAATTAATTTCGCCCATGTTGTTTTTCTCTTCATTTATTTAGTTACAGCCACCGTATCACTTGCTACACAAATTAAACTTGCATAAGTTACAAGCGCCAGCGCACACAGCCGCGCGTTAAGTTCGTAATCGTAAGATTCGACGAGATAATTTATCATCATCAGCCAAAGACGTCCACTGCTGGACATAGGCCTCCCCCAAAGAGTGCCAAAGTGATCGATCCTGCGCCACCCTCATCCAGCGGACTCCCGCGACCTTTACCAGGTCATCAGTCCATCTTGTGATTACTTACATTTTCAAATAACTACTTAAGTTATTTGCGGAAATCGCGAAACGTCTAGTTGATGTAACCGGCGACCGAAGAGCTGGCGGCTTTCTTGCGCAACACATCAGCATTGCAATTCAACGAGGAAATGCCGCCAGCATCCTCGGTACAATGCCTCGAGGGACTTTTTATATTAAACGTAGTTTTAATTTAATTTAGTTAATGTCAGTTATCATCTTGTATTTACTTTCGAAAATAAATGTTTGTTCTTAAGTTACTTTATTATATATCCCAAGCTACCTTCATCAAAAGAATTACGAGTACATAAAGCGTAAGGTTATTTCATTAACTTTACAACTCGATGTGTATTATTCTTTTGTTTTCTAAATGAAGACCCAAGATGGCAATAGTAGATCGCTTAAAAGCAAGTAATTCTGGACCTTACGTATAAGTAATAAGCTTGGTAGTAATTTATACGCCTTTGTTAGCAGGTGTCGGTCCGCTCTTTTGCAGAATAGTAAACTGTTAGCTAGACTTTTATTAAAAGTCACTCAAAGAAATTAGATACGTAACTTCCTTTTTTTAACAAATTATATTAAGTCCGGAGAAAGACAAAATAATGAACGAGTAGTCTTTCTTGAAACTAATATTTCTCCTGTTACAGTTCTAGAGGATAATTGATAACCTGAAACTGTATTGTCCAGTTAGTTGAACAATTAAAATGAATGCCCTTATTCATAAACGTTCATCAAATAATATTTTTACCGAAATGCCATTAACCCTTTATTTATTTATTTATCGTATGGCGGTTACACACTGGTACATATATGTATTCGTATTGATGTCGCTGATAGAGTTCCAGTGTGCGCTGCGAGGTTCAGAAGGAACAGTGCAGCTGCCGAGTTTGTTGTTCTTTTAGCACCACCCGGAGGTCACGTGTAGGGTTTCTAGGGTCATTCCTACGGATTTAGAACAACAACGACAAAGGGACAGTGTAAGTAAATGATACCTTCTTGAATTATAATGACAGAGTTGAAAATTGCGAGTAACTTTTTTGACGTTCCGCGGTTAAAGGGTTAAAATTCGTTTGTCTTCCTGTCACTTTGTCATTCGTATTTGTGTGAGAGGGCCGTACCACATTTTAGGTTCTGTTTTTACTAAGACAGGTCCCAGATAATCAACTCCGGTAAAAGTAAAAGGTTTGCTATAGTTGACTCTTTCGTGTGGTAGCGCAGGTGGTAGGTTAAATGGTCCACCTCCATGTTTCAAACAACGCGGACATTTTCTCAAAATGTTCCAAACTTGTTGTTTGCCTTGTGGTATCCAGTATGACTGACGGATTATAAAGACTGTATCGTTTGTTATAAATACAAGTTAGCTCTGGCAGGAATAAGTTGTCTATTCATTTAAAAATATTCTGATACAAGACAATTGATTGACATTTGTCATAGAACCGATATCTTTATTCTTTTTTTGCTCAACTTGTTCCAATAAAAAAATGAGGGGTCTTACACCGCAAAAGCTATTGTGGACAAATGGTGTTCGGTTAAAGGTATTAAGTACCGAAAACTCGCACAAATGGAAGGTGTTAGTTTTGGAGCCGTCCCAACTGCTATCCGTTAGTACGGGGAGGATTATACCTTCGAGGACCAACAACGGCCAGGCCAAAAACCAGGTCCGTGCAATCCAAAACTGGACCAAAAGATAGTAAAATTATTCGCATCTAATAGAGAGTTATCTGTCCGAGATGTCGCGAAAAAAGTTGGTACGAGTATCGGGATGGTACAACGTGCAAAGAAAAGGAATAATTTAAAGACATTAAGAAAACAGAAACAGCCGAAAAGAAGTCAAAAACAAAAAGCATCTGTTAAGACACGAGTCCGAAAATTATATGACTCGATTTTATCGAAAAAACACATCTGTGTAATAATAGACGACGAAACGTATGTAAAACTGGACTACAAGTCTTTGCCAGGCCCCCAGTATTACACTATTTGTTAGGGGACAGAAATCACAGAGGCTGAAAAATTCATTTGCGTTGAGAAGTTCGGCAAGAAAGTCATGGTGTGGCAGGCCATTTGTGAATGCGGAATGAAGTCAACTACTTTTTTCACTACCTCGTCGATGAATGCCGATATTTATATGAAAGAGTGCCTTCAGAAACGAGTATTGCCGATGATCAAAAAGCACAACTCCGAAACTGTATTTTGGCCTGATTTAGCGTCTTGCCATTACGCGGCTAAGGTAGTAAAATGGTATACCTAAAGAGAATAATGTAAATTTTGTGGCCAAAGAGTTAAATCCACCGAATTGTCCAGAGCTTCGCCCGATTGAACACTACTGGGCCATAATGAAAGCTAAACTACGTAAAACAACCCGTAGTGCCGATACAGAGCAACAGTTTCGGTCAGATTGGAATAAGGTGGCTCGAACTTTTGACGAAGTCGCTGTCCGGTCATTAATGGGCACCATGAGGCAAAAAAATTGAAATCTGGCCAGAAATGAATAATTTGGGCTTTTTATGGTACTATTCGAGTTGTCCATATTATTTTGTACATAGTTGATTGATTTTAGTATGTCAAATAATAATTTAAAAAAAGTTAACGCATTTTTTTCTTGTATTTATAACAAACGATACAGTCTTTACTCCATCAAAAACAACAAAGGGTTTGTTACGTTTTTTGTTTTAGAGGGTATAATACATTATACAGATACAGCGAAAATTTACCCTAGGTTTGAAATACATTCTTGGGACGTACTTTTTTTTTGCTGCGGCGGGAACCACTTGACTCATGGGTGTATTTAGAAAAATACGTTCACCCCTGACGTTGAAAACTCCTGATCGTTTGAACATCCCTGACTTCGCAGTTATGTAACTTATTGTAGGTAGATAGGTATCGCTAAAATTAAGTGGTAGTGGGCGGGGCACATTGCACGTAGAACCGATGGCCATTGGGGCGGAAAGGGCGACCACGTACCGGAAGGCGCAGCGTGATGACCTGGAAAATAGGATGTACCTACTTATTAAATAGTATTTTGTCTGTTTAAATCTACACGTAATTAGTTTTTTTTTATGTAGGTATGTTTATAAATATAGTTTATAGTAAATTTGTCTCTTATTTCTTCATGTTCTTTTAACAGATATTATCATAACTCTTTGCGCCTTTTATGAATCTATTTTTAGTCCAATGGTTAACTGGCAGCCATTTGGCATTAAGCTCGCCATTTGTACATTTCTTTGTATTGTCCAATAAAGTTTAAATAAATAATAATAATAAATAAGATATGATTAATAGCGGCAAGTGCATTGCAGTAAAGAAACAAAATTACAGTTACAACGTAATTAACCCTTAAATTGGCAAGATCAACGTTTCAAAAAAAATTAAAACTAACCAATATTATCATGTTGCATATGGTCGCAGGTGCACTAGAAAAATAGAAAAAAAATCCACGATTTCCAATTTTCTGGAAAACTTATGTGCCACACGTGGGACAGTGCTCACTACCCGGTAACTTTATTATCACTACTTTATTGTCTAAAAAACATTACTTTAGGTGAAAAAGGCGAAAACAATTCCTTTTATTACAGTCTCCAACGACAAAGCAAAGCGACATTTTGCATTTAACACAATACACAAAAATTTTACCTTCTTTGCAATACCTGCAACGTGCCCTTGCTGATCCGTTTTCAGGAAAATGACCCACATTATCATACCGCACGCTTTCTGTCGATCTTTCTACTACCATAGACTTTTGTATTATAATTTTTTGTCGCAAACTATTTCCACTTTCATCTATAACAGTTTTTCCTGCTCTACACAAACCTTCATGTAACTCGTACCGGAAATGTTTTAATGGTTTCTTTTCGTCGTTATGACTTATGTACAGGATCCAGGCATTGTTGATGCACATGTCTAATAATTGAAAAAATATTTCCATATACCATCTACGGGTTTTAAAAGGTGTCCGATCCGATATAAGGCATATCTGCCAAACCTACCCCGCTCATGTGCTTGTTGTACAGTTTGACAACCTGGGGGCATTGGACATCTACTTTGCTTTTACTCTTTTTAGTGTATACCGAATTGTTTCCATTGGATGAGAGTCCATGAAAGAACTAATCAAAGTGACCACTTTTTTGTCGTGCCATCTGACGACAGCCAGTTTGTGCTCATTGCTGCCTGAGCACTAAATCCCCTTCGCTTCTTTTTCATCTATTTGTCTGATAACAACATCTCCTGGCCACCCCTAAGCCAATTCAGTCTGATAGTTCCCAAGCTAAATAATCCATGCTCCTGTCTCAAAATAAACATCAGCTCAGGAGAGGTGAAAAAGTTATCAGCATATATATTTGCTAGTTTCTGCTTTATAGATTTGCACAAAGCGATCACAACCTTTGCTCCTAAACCGACAGAGTTTTCAGCCTCATTAAAATTATATCCACAAAAGGTGTTATCTCCTCCGTACATAATGAAGTCATAGATATAACCATTTACTCCTACTCTTACGAAGTTTTTAAAACCCCATATCTTTGGTTTGTTTTGGACGTATTGCCTTCGACTTCCTGCTTTGAAATCTTTGTAGGGGATTATCATTACGTCTCCAGTGAAGAACTGATAGACGGTGGATCAGAACTTTCTTCGTCTGACAGGGCACGTGATTGAAATATGTAAGTTGGCTCATCTTCCGAATCTGACCCATCATCTGAACATGCATAAGGCACAGGAACCAAGATTTTGTGCGACCGAGTAAGTTTTAAGCACTGTCAACAAAGAAAACGAAACATTCAAAAATAAAACAAAATTAACAAAAATAATAATTTAAGAAGCAAAAGACAAATATATTAATATCTCTGACAAGATAGCAACGGGACTCGTGGTACCCGCAGTCTTTGACTTGTAATATTCTACGTACTTGGCAATGGGACTCCTGTGGTACATACGAATTTTTCATTCTGTTATTTTTGAAATAAGGAATGAAAAATATTAATGTGTTATTCGTAACATAAATTAACGTTTCTAAATGACGTTTAGCATATGGTTAGCAAAATCAGCATACCAAAAACATAAAATAAGTTTCAATAACTCATTTTCACACTGACAGTTGTAGATTAGTGTTCCTAGCGTTTAGGATTTTTTCTACTATTGACTATATTACAATTGATGAATTACCAGTAAAAAGTAAATAAAATATCAAAAAAATCAGCTTCAAAAATTTTTCAAAGTTATTGTACCGCCTGAATCACGTTGCCAATTTAAGGGTTAATCAATGTTAATACTCTACCGGCTTTCGTACAATTTATTTTTAAGATTCGGGCGAAGAATACAGGATACCTAAAAGATTGTACCTATCGGTGAAACATGACATTTCAAAGGTGCGAGTGCCCAATCAGTATGAGTGCTCTGAACCCATTCCATTTTGTGAGCGAGCCACCAGCCGGATTCAATATTTGAGACCGAGGTCATTATATACCTACTCGTACATTTATATTGTAAATATAGAGTGCCGTTGTTTAAAGCCTGGTTTGTTTTCTGGTACACAAAGGGGTTTCTGATACACAGTGAGCTTAGCGCCGCTTAAATTGGTAACGTTATCGGAAAATACCTACGCTTGAAATATATGGATTTGAATGTACGGTGGACGATCGGCTCCTTAAAAGACAATCACCACGATTTTGTTAGCTTTGTGATATCAGGACATACAGGTAAGTGAATTTTTGACGTATTGAGCACATCAAGTTATGCTATTTACGTACTATGTGAAAGAAATTTTGAAATCGGGTGAGTCGCTTCGGCGATTACTCGCACAAAGTCATAAACGTTATGTACTTACCTATTTATAGTTTTAGGGTCGATAAAACACATACAAAAGCAAACATTTAAAGTGCGATGCATCAACCACTCTTTACTAACCGGAGAGCATTAAATATGGCGCTGGCAACTGTCATTTTATAAAAAAACTGTCAACTTCACATACGAACAATGTGTGCTGTTCTCCTCTAGTGGTAACATTTGGGCGTTTTCTCGAAAAGTTGTTCAATTTCGTATCATTTTATATCTGGATGAGAATCGTTTTATTCTACTCAGAATTTGAAGCCCTTTCGATTTTAATAAGAGAAAAAAATGTGTCCCGTGTTATTCATACAATTTTTAGGGTTCCGTACTCAAAGAGTAAAACGGGACCCTATTACTAAGACTCCGCTGTCCGTCCGTCCGTATGTCTGTCACCAGGCTGTATCTCACTGATACCGTGATAGTTCCAGCTGAAATGTTCACAGATGATGTATTTATGTTGTCGCTATAACAACAAATACTAAAAACACAGAATAAAATAGCTTTTTATAGATAATGGTACGGAACCCTTCGTGCCGGTTTTTTATTTGTTTCCATTACGCTACCATCCTACAAACTTCTATGAAAACGGTAACGTAACGGAACGAAAAAACTTAGGGCTTCAAATTCTGAGTAGAATAAAATGATTTTTATCCAGATATAAAATTATACGAAATTGAACAACTTTTCTTGAAAACGCCCATTTCTCAACCGATTTTCGTGAAATTTTGAAAGCAGGTTCGTTATTTAAGGTACCTAAACGTCCTAGTCTTTGGCACTTGGTCCGACGGTGTATTCTAATTTAAGCAATGTCACTCTGACATAAAGTGCTCTCTTCTGACATAAAATGTCATACACTAGTGCAACGTCGAGGACTAGGAGCTTTACCTTATATGTAATTTTTTTGTTGATTCAGTAATTGGGAATATTCATGATATTTTTTTATTTTTTTGAACTATTCTATAAGTAATTATATATCCGGAAAAAAATATAACACTTGCACAATTTTATTAAATAAGCAAAAAAAAATCAATTAAAACTACTATCATTTTCGGACGATTAAAACGCCACCATCTTGGCGCGCTCATTTAGTGACGTCACCGTGCACTAAGAATAAATTAACAACGAAGTGTTAGATTCACAGTTTTAATAAAAGTGGGTGATTATAAAGCTTATAAGATCAACTTGTTATAATGGAAGAGCACACAAAAGCTTATTATAAATATTGTATTGTCCCTATGTGTGAAAATAACATTAAAACTGCACCTGACAAGATATATTTTCATAAGCCCAAAGATGCAAATATAAGGAAAAAGTGGTGTAAGGCGATTAAGAGAGATGATGTATCGTGCTTGAGTAGTTTATACTGTTGTGAAGATCATTTCGACGTGAGTATATAGCTATGTATATAGCTAAAATCTTTTTTATTAGTACTCGCGAACAATATAAACAATAACCTAACCTAAAAATTTAATTACATACCTATTCATAAAACTGTTCAGATTCTAAATTTTTTTTGTTACTAATGTTACAAATATTATGATTTTTGTTGATCAACAGCTGATTACGAGTGTTGATTTCGATCACCAAACGTTTTAGCTAAGTTTCTTTGTTCGCACTGTGTTGATAAGTTCTATTCTGTTAAATTTAAGTAATTCTTTTTACTGAGTAACGTACCTAAATTTACATAAATTTGTTTTATTTATAAGCCTTGACGAAAAGTTGTTCTCAACATTTAACATTCCTAATTAATAACATAACTTTGATTATATAATATATATATGTACTAGTTTTTTATTCCACTTATTCAAGAAAGACACCTATTTGAAGTAGTTTAAAAGTCTACCTATTTTGACTACATAATATTATTTCTTCTTTTCAGATTGAAAAATATACAGAAAAATAATATTAAATACAAAATAACGGATATGAAAATTTATCAAATATCTAACTTATTTACCTTGCAGCTTTTACTCCTCTTAGGTCAGCGGACGTAAAGTCACAATTATTTGCGAAGTACGTCGTCATCATGAACACGTAAATTTTAGGCAGATTATCCGACTGTGCCTTGAAAAAACCGCTTTCAGTCATTGTGGCGACTTGGCGAGTCTTCTTTAACAAGGAGTCTGAGTGATTTCAGTTAGTAATTCCCAAAAAACACTAATAAACAGCGGCAAAACAATTCAATACTCATACAAACGACCTGTCAGCAGTAGACACCGAGTGAACGGTGACGTCACCTTTCGCTCCGCCAATAGCGTTGCGTTTTGGAAATGCGCGTGGGAATATGAAAAATACTACTTTTAAATAATTAAATTGATCAATAGAAACATGATACTTTGTTAAAATAATCATGTGTGTATATTTCTTTAGCAATAAAGAGTACACATATTTTTTTTGTCCATATCTAAATCACATGCATATTCCCTATTGGAATTTATTAAAAAAGACGGGTTTTTTGAAAAAAGAGAGACTCTCGAGGTCTACTGCTCACAGAGCCTAGTACTTACTTAATAATCATTTTACACATTTTCTGTACCACTTCCCTGATTTAATAGATATAACTGAACGCATTGTGCTTATTCTCGTACTTTTCAATCAATCAATATCAGTTATTTGCCAGAACATAGTATGCAATGTATTAGATGGCATAACAATTTCATTGTACCTACGCTGTGTTCAGCTCACAAATGTGAGTATAGGCATGCAAATATTTAGCATTTCAGTTAGATTGAATCAATGAAACATACCCACCTGCACAAAGGTTTTAAATAAATAATAGATATTTCAAAATTAGGATAGATTTAATTCATTCCTAAAATTTATGATAATCACCTGTTGCTCTCAAGAAACTCCTTAAATAGCACGATAGTAACACTTGCCCAGTAATCAAATATTTAACACATGTGAATATGTTAAATGTTGAAAGGCATCACCAATGTCCCTGCCGGTGGACGTAAATAGGCTAATATTGATTATGATGGTTCTGAAAGTAGACTTCTATGGCTTTTTTACATGTCAGGGTTCATACATACATGGCAATCGTAAACATTAAGGTTATTTAAAAATTACCATGTTCCATCTCGGTATGTCTTATTTTGTTAGAGAGTGCATTAATTTATTGAAACTAGCGTCGCAATTCTGAGAAGCCCGGACACTTCATAAAGTAGCATTGTGTCGAAGTTGCTCGACTTTGCAAAGTCAGCGCATAATTTATCTACGTGCCTCCACTAAAGTCGGAAATTAATTTGGATGAGAATACTAAGAAAATACATACGGCTTACAACAAAATGATTCGGAAAAGTGCAAATTTATCGCGAGGAAAAACATAACAACCAATTAACAACATTTCAAGATATGGAATGATGCCTAAATCGAAAACCATTTCGGTAATTATGTTACCAGCAGGTCGATCACGTAACGCATTGTACGTACGTTAGGTAGAACTAAATGTAAATTTTTATATGTCCTAACTCACGTTCGAAACGTTACGTGACTACCCCTCTGAAAACCCGTAAGAGTTAACTTGAGACCTCTTTCGTATAACGTTAGTACGCGCTCGAGTCTCAAGTTAACTCTTGCGGGATATAATAAAGTAGTTTTCAGATTGTTTTTTTCACTTTTTTTTAAGATAATCGCGGAATTGCATAGGTAAACGTGGTTTATTTAAACCATGTATATGAAAGGTGTACAGTACAAGCTGCCATACAGAGCCGTAGTATTGACGTCATAATACTGACGATCTTCTGGAATTCGCTACTTTTCAATTTGATATTTTTGAATATGAATCATAATTTAGGGAGAATAAAAAAACACGTTTACTTTAAACAAACATTTTCTAACGAACTAACGCATGAAATTTCCCGCTTAAAAAAATTAAATACTAACAATTTGCGACCGCTTTAGCCTAGTTACAAGAGAGTGAAGCAAGAGGTCCTGGGTTCGAATCCCGGTAAGGGCATTTATTTGTGTGATGAGCACGAATATTTGTTCCTGAGTCACGGATGTTTTCTATGTATTTAAGTATGTATTTCTCTATATAAGTATCTATATCGTCGTCTAGTTATCCATAGTACAAGCTTTGCTTAGTTTGGGACTAGGTTGATTTGTGTCCGCAAATAAAATAAAAAATTGTTCGCCATGGAGCTGTCCTTAAGATTCGTTCAGATACAGGTATCATCATCATCATCATATCAGTCAAAAGACGTCCACCTGCTGGAAATAGGCCTCCCCCTAAGAGTGTCCCAGTGACCGGTGCTGCGCCACCCACATCCAGCGGACTCCCGCGACCTTTCGCAATACATGTATTGTATACTGTATATAAATAGGTATAACGAGCTGCCCGCGCGCGCGGCTCTCTCCGCGCGTCACAAAGATCACAGGCCGAGCCACAATAAAAAATAAAGCCTACTAGCTTCCACCCGCGACTTCGTCTGCGTGGACTTAACCCGGAATAAAACTATCCTATATTTTATTCTTCGTGCAAAACTTCATCCAAATCAGTTAAGCCGCTTAAGCGTGATTGAGTAACAAACATTCAAACTTTCGCATTAATAATATTAGTAGGGTGTCCATCCCAAAGGTCCATTATATGTATGATATACCTGCATACTTGTTGTCAACAAAAATTTGATTGGCCCAATTATCGAACCTGCTTGCTCTTGCATAGTTGATGGCACGAGCTATAAAACGTGTTCGGTGCCTAACTTCGTTATCGCTGCAAATCAAACAGCGGGCATTCTACTCGTTTACCATGACAAATGGGACTGGTGCCAGCTTCTGGTTTTCAATTCAATTTTGTTTCTAAAGTTCTGCATTTACTAGCATAAAAGCATTGAGCCAGCCAGAATTCTATACCACATTTTATCGAGTGCATCGACTTTTCTAATCTGAAAAGTGTCCTCCCTCAATCCTTTTTTTATTCAGAATCACATGCGTCCATGTCCAAGCAAAAAAATCTGAGATCGATCTTACACATTTATTCCGCAATACTATTTCATTTCACTGAGATTTACATGCCTGTTTTGATACGACGGCTCCGCGCACAAGGAAGAGAGCACACAAACACGTTTTTACAACTGCGAAGTGAAATGTACGTCTCAACCACGAGCAGTATTTTTTTACCTAGGGACGGAAATTATCAATTACATTGAAAATATTTACAGCCGTAATTAAAAAAACTGAAAACGAAAAAAAAAACTTCTCGTTTAATAACAAGATCCATATTTTTAGTCTTATTTAAGTATTCCGTGGTCAACCTCAATAGGTACAGGTTTAGTGCAAAACCTTTTCCACCGGCGAGGTGAAGTTAAGCCTGACGTACCAATACCGAAACGACTTTTACAGAGAAATTATTTTCTCCCTATCCGTGCTTGAAAACTTAAAACTGAATTGTGTTTATATTGAATAAAACTTTTAACGTTTTCACACATTATTTTTACTAAACGGGGCTTAATCGCGTATATTTTCGTTATGCTGCCACGAAATGCTGGAATAACATTCCACCACCAATCAAGGAGAGCATTACTGTTAGAGGGTTCAAATCCAAACTGAAAAGACACTTAATTGCTCAACAAGGTATTGTTGCCTGAGGGTAGGATATCCATAATACCATTATTAGTACCAATTCCTAAAATTATTAGCCCCAAATTAGGTAACCGCTAAATAATAAAATTATATGTATAATATAGATACTTTTAGCGCTGTAACATGTATATATATTTATAATTATATTTTATATTAATAATATTATTGTATCATCCGACACAAGTTGCACAGTACGCACCCCGCTGGCTCCACAGAAAACCAGCGCCGTTGATCACGCTAGCCGTGCCAACTGCATTGCTGAGTGGAGGCCATTTCAGGTTCACATCCCGATCTACGTCTTCGATGTATATGTTAATGTATTTTGTCTTGTGTTACTTATGTTGTGTTACCTGAATAAATATCATTCATTCATTCATTCATTCATTCATATATCCCGACGTTTCGGGTTTCGGGTAAATCCAGCCCGTACCGTAAATATATTGATTTAAACTTTCAGTATTATGTTGCCCGGGAAATCTCAGAGAGGTAAATAAATAATTTAATTGGACGCGTTTAAGTCCCGTTTAGTAATAAAAATAATGTGTATATTGATTGTTGCTTGGAATTAAACGCTTATTACGAATTGTTCAGTAAAGTATAATTTAATGTTATAGCTGCGCACCTCGCACTTTGTCCATTAAACTATGCGACGAACTGCACCAAGGGACGAAGTCAAAGAGACCGAAGTGCACTGTTTTTGAATCGTGACTAAATATCAAACGTACCGTGCCAACAGACGGCTTTCCAACTCAATCCGTTGCTGCTCAGTGAACAATTACTTGGGCGAGAAAGAAAGGAGTTGCAACACTATTGGAATCATGTTCTACAGTACAGTGTGCAGGTGCAAATATATTTAAAATATTAATTAAAACCATGGGATCCTTTATAGAACTACTTATGAAATATATTTCATTGAATACATTTTATTAACACATTCCCTGCCAGGAACCCGCCTACGCCACAGGCGCTGTCCGCAATCTTACTGGGAAAACCACGGGATCACGCGCATACGCGCTACGCTCGTAGCGATTCTTGGTAGTGTTTAGGGTTCCGTACTCAAAGAGTAAAACGGGACCCTATTACTAAGACTCCGCTGTCCGTCCGTCCGTCTGTCTGTCACCAGGCTGTATCTCACTGATAAATGATAGTTCCGGTTGAAATTTTCACAGATGATGTATTTCTGTGGCCGCTATAACAACAAATACTAAAAACAGAATAAAATAAATATTTTTATTGATAATGGTACGGAACCCTTCGCGCGCGAGTCCGACTCGCACTTGGCCGGTTTTTTTATACAACGACGGTGGCAAACAAGCTTACGGCCTGCCTGATGTTAAGCTGGTAACCTGTGGACACTTGTGACTCCAGAAAAATCACAAGCGCGTTGTAATAATGTGTTAACACTTTCACTGCTAGGAACCCGCCTAGCGGGCGTTTCCCGCTACATACGGGAAAAACCACGAGATCGGCTACGAGCGTAGCGCGTAGCGATTCGCGGCAGTGAACGTGTTAGTAGAGGTATACATTTTTTTTTGTACAACATGTCGAATATTTGATATAAACTGAAAATATGCCTTATTGCCTGATTTTGATTTTGGTAGTATTGTGATGCAAGTACACTTACGGTGAATTGCATAGTCATATATACGTTTTTTTTGTTAGAAACTACTTATAACTGCAATAGTCTTGTTTCTAACTAATATATTCAAGAGCTATTAAACCTTTCTCCAAGTTCCTTGCTAACTGCAAATTACAACATTGTCTGACGTAGACCAAAGTTAGTGTGCAGAGTGTAAATTATTATAGATGTAAGATGAAATTTACCTACTAACCCTGACATGTATTTTTATTTTTTATGGTCTGTGTATAGTATTTAAGTGTATGATTATTATTGTACTTATTCTGAGAACAATTACGGAATGGCCGTGGTCGTACCAACGGTGCATTGTATAGAATACGTCTGTGGACGTACGCTTCAGCAAATGGTGTGCCCAAAGGCAAAGCAGATATATAGCTTAAAGCAGTAGGACAAATCCGTACATACGTCCGATGCACTCACACAGACACTAGTTTTAGTGCAACTGGATAGTCGGCGGTACATGAGTCCGCGTGCGCGCAAGAGTGCGTAGAACTGAGAGGTAGGGCACCGCGGAATGTCATCTCGCTCGTATGTGGAGCAGCCCAACTGGGGAAGTACCTCCACCTTACAGAAGACTGCAGCCATAATAGCACCACTGCTTTGTAGTGTTGCTATATTATTGCATGCTATGAAGCATGTGGTGTTGTGTTCATGGTGGTGAGTAAGGTCGCTAGAGCTCCCTAGGATGCCCTGTGTTGGGAGTGAGGGACCTGTATGTCTCTATCTGCCAACACAGCGAATCCTCAAGTGAATAAAGGGTCGGCAACGTGCTTGTGATTCTTCTGGAGCAACAAGTGTCCATAGGTGACGGTACCTGCTTAACATCAGGCAAAAAGCTTAAGCTTGTTTGTCAACGTCGTTGTATAAAATAAAAAAAAACTGATTGGCTACCGCGTAACGTAAACAAAGTTCGTTCGTGTTGTTGTACGTTTCGTGGTAGCCGCTCTGGAACTAAATTGAGAAGGATCAAAAGACTACTAGGTACATCCTTGACATCTCAAGTCCTATTATACTTTTTTCTACTCGTCGATTTTAATCTTTGAATTAAGATTTCGTACACGAAACTAAGATCACATACTTTTTAATCCTGGAGCTCTACCAGCTGGTGACGGAGCTCGTATGGTTTCATAAGATAACCGCCAGCAGTCATCTTATGAATCCAGGAGCTGTATTAGATAACTGCGAAGACATCAACGCGCAAAATTACTAAGCTGCTGCGCTTTATTTCAGCAGGGCGATTTTCAATAGATACCAAGTTTGTTTACTAAATTATTATTTCCGTTGACTCGTAGAAAAAGTATTGTATACAATAGATATATAATTAGCTTTTTAAGTCTCGTACCTTAATTAGGCCACTCAGCAAGCTTCGTGGCCTAAACGTGGTACTCGACTTAAAAACCATCCATTATATAACGATTGCATCGTATTATATCCATGACGTCAGTTTCAGATTGGCGAGCATAACAGTCGACTCTCAGTCATTTCAAGCATGCACAAAGGGCCAGCGAGCCAATCCACCGGTTTTTAGGGTTCCGTACCCAAAGGGTAAAACGGGACCCTATTACTAAGACTCCGCTGTCCGTCTGTCCGTCTGTCTGTCCGTCTGTCACCAGGCCATATCTCATAAACCGTGATATTTAGACAGTTGAAATTTTCACAGATGATGTAGGTATTTCTGTTGCCGCTATAACAACAAATACTAAAAAACAGGATAAAATAAATACTTAAGGAGGCTCCAAGTACACGTAACGTAAACGTTATATTTTTGACGTTTTTATAGGTAATGGTATGGAACCCTTCGTGCGCGAGTCTGACTCGCACTTGGCCGGTTTTTAAGACCGCGGACTTTTTGGTGTTCCATTGGCGGTTTAGTTTAGACCTTTCACTCGCAGGCGTATCAGCGGTTTTGCTCGCTAAGGCGCGAACTATACAGAGACGGCGTAAGGTAAGGCGAAGGCGCGACTCAGGCGCAGCGCAGGCATGACGCCGCTTCAAAAAGTAAGTGACGACCGCTTTAGCCTAGTTGGTAGTGACCCTGCCTACGAAGCAAGAGGTCCTGGGTTCGAATCCCGGTAAGGGCATTTATTTGTGTGATGAGCACGAATATTTGTTCCTGAGTCATGGATGTTTTCTATGTATTTAAGTATTTATTTCTCTATATAAGTATCTATATCGTCGTCTAGTACCCATAGTACAAGCTTTGCTTAGTTTGGGACTAGGTTGATTTGTGTAAGATTGTCCGCAAATATTTATTTATTTATTTATTCATAAAAAATGTACGTAGGCGACGTGCGACGTGAATTATACTCAAGCGGCAGGGCGCAGACAACGCGCCGCTTCAGTCTAGTCTACCAATGGCTCTTATTCCATTGTATTAAGGTCTACAATCGTTTGAAGCGGCATCATGCCTGTGATGCGCCTTATGCTTAGTCTAAGGCCTGAGTGGAAACGGAGCGTTCGGCGGGGCGTGCAGCGGGGCGGGCGAGCGTGCATTCAATTTGTGCAGCTTCTACTCAAGACACCAGTATGCGCCTCATTTGTTTAACATGCACGGCGCACGCCCCGCTCCCCCCCACGCCCGACTCGAGCGTCCACTCAGGGGACAGATTTTTGACTTTCGAGCGCTCGAAAATTTAATAAAAGTAAATACGATTCTAGTGTCAAAATTGCAGGCACTTACTTTCTACCGATCGAATTAATTACGAGTGGTGGATAACACTCGTTTTTAAATTTTCTTTGTCTATTTTAAAATAGAATTTCATCTTTTAAGACCGTTTTCGAGTGAAAGAGTCGAGCGCTCGAAAGTCAAAAATCGGTCCCCTGGCCTAACACTTACGCCGCTTGTGTGTATTTCACGCCTAATGGATCAGCCCCTGTACAAGTGTACATACGAACAGGGAAATTGTAATTATGTATTAAACCATTGGGGTTTGGAATAATATAATAATATGTATGTACCTACTGATTATACAGGCTGTATTGTTCAAACGCTCACCAATTTTCGGATTTCACTGGGCAGTGAGGGAAAATCCGAAACTACAAATCACACTGCCCCGTTTGAATAATACAACCTGTATATGGAGTCATTGATATAGACGGTATTTATAGACCTATAGAAGCTGTCTGCCATACAAAATAAGCAACGTAGTGAATATATACTCTTTGAAATAATGCTTTTTATTAGACTTAATGTTCCTGAGACGTCCAAGCGTTGCCCAGTTTGCGATAAGCACAGCGCCATCTAGCGGGGAATTCGGATAACACTCAAGAGTAACCACTAGGGTGGGTCATTTTTACTTTTTTCAATTTGTTCGTGGGCACAGTGACAAAACGCTGCCATTTGTTGTGATCAAACCATAAACGAAAAACCAGCCAAGTGCGAGTCGGACTCGCGCACGAAGGGTTCCGTTTCAGTACCATCTTTGACAGCTTGTGACAAACAAAAAAAATATGACGTATATATTGTAACAAGGTGTTTTTCCCCGGCTCATTGCCCCCTTAAAACCTATGTCCCAGTAAATAGGTACTGTTAAAGCATTATAAAAAAAAACAAAATTATGGTCAGCAATCTACAACCAGGGGAAGCTTGTGATGCTAAAGGAAACAATTGCCAATTCTAATTAGTTATTCTTATCAACAAATAATTCATAAGAAAATAACCCTTTCACCTAGAAATTGTCTACAAGGTGTCCTAAACTAAATGTATAAACATGGAACGAGATCCAGCCGATAACTTATTTAACATGAGAATTAAAGGTGAAAAAAGGTCTTAATAGACGCTAGTTGAGATACGGCCTTAACTAATATATTTACTGTGCCAAAGGTATGTAAACTCTAACAACCAGCGGACCGGTTATAGCATGTATTTGTCACTAGTCTGGTCTTGTAAAAAGGTCATAAACTTTTGAACGTAAGGTGTCGTGTCACCACGTATTATCGCTCTACTATATCTTTATCACCTTGTTAGTTTTACTACTCTGGCTTACTAAGGTATGACAAAATTGTTTTTTTATATGTATATCTCGCCGAAATGTGTATCGGCTTAGATTGGTTGCCCGCCCTTAACGTCTATGAGGGTCGAATAGATTTACATTAGACTCATAATCCGCATGAACGTGTGTTCTATATAAATCTGTGTGATCAAACCATAACTTAAATTTTCCAAAGGTGACTGTTGACCAGAGGAAAGGCGACTATTCATTTTTTTTGCCCGACTACGGCAGTGCCGGAAGGAAGGGATATGATTTTAGCAGTCTATGTTTGTACTTACGTCTGATGAATGAGGTATCAATCGATTCGAAATTATGCTCCGAGTGACTACATTATAATAATAATAAATCAGACTAAATACCAAGTCCCACTACTAACTGGGCACAAGCCTCCTCTCATGGAAGAGGGAAAGAAAGAAAGAAAAAACAGAATTAATGTTTTCAAGTAGTATTCATTGAACCACTTTTGCATCGTCATCAGCTACAACACTAGAAACACTCAGGTTCTATTAAATATACTTAAGACTTAAATTATTACAATATGTCACAGGGATTTTTACATTAATGAATGGAATGGGCAGTAGTAGGCGAGCGATTGCACAGGTAGGCCAAAGAGTCTCTGCAAGACCTTACTTCCAGTCCCTCGGGATACTCACGCTACCTTCCATCGTTATATTTCAGGTGGCTACATACGTGCGGTGTCATTTAGACGAATACTCGATACACGGTCGTAACCTGCGTAACGCTAATAAACTTGTTGGTGTTAAACATAGACTAGCGAAGTCTGGCAAACTAACACATGTCATGGGACCAATGGTGTACAACCAATTACCGGCACATATCACAGATGCACCATCACTGGCCAGCTTCAAATCACGACTCAAATTATGGCTTATCGAGCACACTTTCTATAGATTTAGCGACTTTAGTACGCAATAGGTCGCACTTTATTTGTGTAATGTGTACAATTATGTACATACAATTCGTTGTACCTATGCTTTAATTTTATTTTTTGACTTTTATGATTATTTATTATTTTTACAATTATGATTAAAATTTTGACATGTAATATGAAATATTATGAATAAATATGATTATGATTATGATTATGATTATAGTCCCCATGCTGGCCCAGTGCGTATAAACTTATTAGGGGCGGGTTGCATACGAATACAGACCGATCAACGTTAAATATGGCGACAGCAGCTGTCAATCCATTGATACTTGTCAACGACTACAGATGATTTTTCGCAGCCCCCTTAGTGTTCCGTACCTACCTTTGGTATAAACGGAATCACATATGAAATCACCCCGGTGTCTGTGACAGCCTTTTTTATTTACATTCTTTTTCATATTGAGATAATAGGGAACATTACGCAAAACTCTTCGTAGGTGGCGACACTAGCAGCGTTGACATTGTATCTCGTTCCCACTTGCGGTATTGTCTATGCAAGCATCCTTGTCACTCATTTGACAATCATTTGTGCATGTGTGTGTGAATCCCTATATTCCTATACTGGTTTACTATTAGCGGCAGAACATTGCAGTAATGTGCCCTTTAAGCAGTCGTTTTGAAGTGAAAATCCGTTACAACACTTCAAAACTTGGTAGACCCTCGCTGCCATATACATAGAAGTTAATTGTGTGTAGATGCTTAAGTAATCATTAAACCGTTTACGGTATTCAGTTACATTGAGATATTTCCAACCAGGGCCGCACAACGCCCCAAGCCCGTTCTTAGTGCCCTCGTGAAACAGCGCTCGGTAATAATTCTCTATGATAGCCGATACATGTAACATGAAAAGGCAATACTTTTATTTGGGTACTATTGATCTTCTATAGGAATCGGCTGTTACCAAAAGCTTTTAAGCGCGCTGTAATAGTATATTTGGCCGCGTTCGAAGCCCAGCTACCATTAAGTTAATTGGATTCCGTTCGGATCTAGTACGGTACCGCAAGCTGGGTCAATATTGGTGCCAAAACGTTCATTGTTTCTCATAATATTATAAGCGCATCCATGGATTGTTGGAGTGAAAAGGGAAGATATAGCGCGTATCGAGCGTTAAATAAAGCATAAATGAAATGAAAGCGTGCGCTGATATATACCCGCATCTAAGGACTTAATTGCAGCGTTCACGATTTTTATCGCCTCCAAAAACGCAAGATGCTTGACTCGATTAGACTTGGCCGCGAATCTATTTATCTCATCATTAGACAAGAGGGCATCGCTTTATTATCGATATGTTTCTAGTCTGTCATTCTGATTTTGAAAGATGGAGGCGGCATTTTTCGCGAGAAGTAGATAATTATCTATTCGTCGTTAGTGACGTCACCTAGTAAAAGTCAAAAATATTTCATCTTGTAACTTTTATTTGTCATACAAATAGTATTGTTAATTTTGGTTACAAAATGGGACATTTTTAACTTTTAATCTGTGACGTCACTAACGATTCACCTCTTCTCGCGAAAATGCCGTGGGGATATCTGTATATATATTTTTATTTGAATGATATATTTGACGGATAATTAATACATCTGAATAGTACTAGTACCTACTTAGGTAAAATCTCAATAAGATGTTCACCCATTGACCACAATAAAGTATTAATTCTGAGATCATTAAGGAATCGACGGAACTCCTCAAATATTATCAGCCCACAGATAGCGACTTGGGTTTTATCTGTAATAAATAATCAACGCATTTGCTTTTGGAGAGCAGTTCATGTGGTAAATTGGAAAGAAAATGTGGAAATTTTCATGTACCTACCTATGTGGCTTCGCGAAGTACTGAATTTGAAGTCACTATTCAATTACAACTGTTCACAACGCAAACATTTCGTTTTCATTCCAAACAACATTTCAACAAAATCACGGAACTTTAGAATGTTTCACAGTACAGTTTTATCTGAAAAGAAATACGAGTTGGAATGCTTAGTGCCCGTGCGTACGTACACTTTGTTAACTCGTGAAATCCCTGTGCAAAAAAGTAAATGCTAATGGCTTTTACCCATACGTAGTACTAAATATTACGGTGACCTCGGTGCAGCATGTAAAATAGGCAAGCTACTCGCCGGCTGACGGGAGGAGCGAAGGGTCGATGTCGATGTATGAAATGTGTATTTACTAAACCCATTTTTGCCAGACTACAGCAGAGCCGAAAAGAAGGTCTATGTCCACTAGTTCTATTTATTTTCTGTTCTATTAATGGAACTAGTTGGATATTTTCTACCAATCTTTACTTTAAAAATTCAACTGTGGCATTAATAGAACAGATAACTGAACTAGTGGGAACAGACAGAAAGGAAGGAATATGAGTTTAGCAGTTTTTTTTTCGTGTGTTCCGTATCGTTTAAGATACTGAACTGATTATGATGAATGAGGTATCAATCGATTCGAAGTTATGCTCCGGGTGACATGATGTTGCATTTTTTTTTTATTTTCATTTCTTTTTCTGTAGTCGGGCTACAGTTTCCTGAACTTATTATATTTGTACTCTAAGTACCCCCTTTATCCTACATACTCTATCATATAAATAAGTGCTATTCTCACTTGACACCAGACGGGGGATACTCAATCCTTAGTTTACTTAAATTGGGACTATAATGTATCATTTATAGCTGTGATACCTAACTAATATTGGAACAAATTTTGTTAAAATTTCTAGATTATTTTATTTAATTTGCTCGTTGGGTTTTTTTTTATGACAGCCTGAGAAGGAGGGTTATGTTATTCGAGCTTATGTACAGTCGCCATCACATACATCGGAGCAAACAAGCAGCTCACAAACATCGGAACACACCTCTATTTTCAAGGCATTAGGGTGCATGTGCCGATATTTTTGAACACCTATAGTGTACCTATGTATGTGATGGCGACTGTACATACGTAAGCAAGAATAAATAATTATATTTCACAGGCTACAGTCCAAACGGCTTAGTGATTTTTTAACACGTGAGCGTTCCTTTAAGTCATGAGAAAGGTTTGTAAAAAAATTGTTGTATTGTTTAAAAATCCTTACATAGTATCCAAACATTACAAAAAAAATCCGTTACGAAAATAGAATCACGTGTATGGCAGGATGTATGTCATGGTTCCTGTCACTTGGCCTACTAACTTTTGCCCTAATGTTTCACTAGACCTAATGCATTTTTCTTCGAAACTGTAGACTTTTCGGGATTTCTTTGAATATTGTCAAATAGAAGTCACTTGGTTAGGTTAGGTTTCTTTTGCAATAATCCTATAAGGTTTACTATTTAAGAAAAAAATGCAATAGGTCTAATGAACATTACAGTCCCCCGCGGCTATGAAGTCAATCCTGACACATTGCGCAACTATGAAGTTTCTGAATAATGACAATGTATAATATAGGATATAGGAAAAAATTACATATACAATCCTAGAGGCATGTCTCAGGATTGACTTCATAGCCGCGGTGGACTATAGCTCAAATTAAGCATTTGGGGCTAAAGTAATTAGGCCTAACAAGGGAGAACTCAATTGATGTCTAGTGCATTCATTTATTAAGTACCTGTGGGTCGATTACGTAACTTTCCGTACGCGCGTTAGGTAGATTTAAACGTCATTTTTGAAGCTTAAATCTATCCCCTTATGTCATTTTTTTGGCATCCGACCCTAGACGGTGAGTGATCTGTACTGAATGAACGACTGAATGGAAATCCCATACTAAAACGAGGAATTGAAGAAATTATTTGCAACACGTAACTTTTTGACGGATAAATTGTACGATGAATCATGTCAATTACTGACTGACAAAGTCATCATATCTGTCATGTCAAAAGAATCAAACAAATTGTGAACAAAGATTATCGTTATAATACATTAATTTTAAAGTGATATATTTCAAATTGAAGTGTTATTTGAAATGCCGCCGAAATACTCGATGAAGTACAAAAGTACCTACAGAATATCAGAAGCACTAAGCAAACAATGAAAAGTAAGAAGTGGTAAATGTCATATGGTATTTACTCACATTTGTTATTGATCTCACTTAATTTGCTGTGTTATATGCTTCGTTTCAGATAAAGCAGATCTCTAAGATGATCATGCGATGCTGAGCATCAACGATAAGGAGAGAAAGAATTTAAAAGCTGTACCGACGGAAAGAAATGTTGGCGCTGCCGATGTACAATTGTACATGATTCAAATACAAATAGGGTGCACTACAGAAACATGCACCCAGAAACATGTATGTTTTCATATGCGCGCCCTACACGTCGGTACGTTTGACGCCATGTGCGTTGCTTCATACATGGATGTCGATCACAGAATAATTTACTTATTCTGTGATGTCGATGTAGGATAAGTAGGCACTCATGAGGTAAGGGCTCGGCCATTCACAATCGCACGACACTCTGTCACCGTGATATGGTGCGGCGCGGCGCCGTAGGAACTATCGTTGCAGCGCCGTACCGAGTAAAAGCTCACAGTCATCATGTTCCTAGCGTTATTCCCGGTTGTGCCCTAAAGGAGTCCGGGGTCCGCTTTGACACCTAATCCCGAGTAAAAACTCACAGTATTATACTCGTATTCTACGGTGCCGCAACGTCAGTTGATTCGATGCTGTGTGTGTGTGTACCATTGGCAATGTGATATTTTGCTTAGTGTTGGTACCACGTGACACCGTGCATCTACATAATACGGTACCGTAGAAAAGACATTGCCACTTCGTGAAAAATATAAACACACTGCGCAGCAACATGCGTTTCCACGGGGTGCCAATCTGCGCCATTTCACGTTGACGAAGCCGTGCCGTGAACATGGACCTAGCTAGCCCTAAACTGCAATAAATTTATTATACTTAGAGTTCCATAGCCTGCCGCATTAAAATATTGCCTGATTTAACATATAATTTCTTTATTTCTTAAATATCATATCGGCTTAAACTCAGTTTCAAATGAATACCACAAATGTAGGCACCTTCTTCGGTGTAGTTAGCAGTAAGTTAGCAGTTTGTCGCTGATGGCCTGCCTCACAAGAGGCTGAACACCGCGTGTATACAAGACATTAGTTGAATTGGCCGAATTGCATCAAAGTACCTAGTCCATTCAAAAAGTAACTCTACCGTCCAAGGTTCCAATTCCATTGACAGTTTTATAAACATACAGTGGGCCACATTAAATAATGTCAACCATACCGTATACCTACCGTGTCGTGAACTGCCATACCATACGAAGTTGTGAAATGGGTGATGGTGACAAGGTGCTAAGGTGTGCAGCTACTTATGAGTTCGACTGTACAACAGCCAGTGGCACAGTTTCCGTTTGTCTACCTTTCTCAAAATCTCCTTAAACTGCTGGTGGTCAATATTGTAGTAATAAATGTAAGTACATATCAAATCAAAGTTAAACACTCGTGCAACAATGTGTATTGCTTTCGGTTTTAGGTGATCCGGAAAATCTGCAACAACGTGGATGATGCTTCTGCTGTTAACTACTTTTCTGGCAGAAAGGCCTTTTATGGTTTTTCCGACGATCAAAAAAGTGGCAATAGTCATCGCGATTATGGCTTGTTGTCTACACATCGTGTTCATTTAGTGACTGTCGTCTTTTTAAGATACAACTTAGTGCTATATTTTTGCTAAAATAACCAGTATCGGAATTTGCATTAAATCAAAGTAGTTGGGTCCATATTCAACGTCATCACGGCGTATTTTCGTCATTATTATCTCAGCAAATATTATCAAAATAAATGATTATTAGAATTTGCTTTGGTTAAAAAAGTATAAAGACACAGGCTTTGAGTTTTATTTCATAAAAAATCTTGTGTTTTGTCAATCTTTTACGGCGATAATCATGAGGTGATAATACCTAATGACCTTGAGCGTTTCAAACCACCGGAGATTAAGGAGATTTACCTACCCAGTTGCTGTAAGTTCAAATATCATGAAACTTTTTCAAGCACTAAGGTAAGGTCATATATCTAATTAAAGATGTATTGCCTACGATGTGTACCTATTTTATGGCTTCATACCTAAAAGCTGTATTACTTTTATCACTAAAGCGCAAAATTATTGAAAAGTAAGCCTAAGTTAACTATCAAGTTAACTTATTTATTCTAAGAGTACGCGTAGTAAGAAGTCGAAAATAGGATAGGAGTGTTCGAGAGATTTTGGCATCTTACCAAAAATCAAACGATACCTATAACTAAATATGTCATATTATGATACTCAGCATTACGTTATTTGGCTATTCGACTGTTTCATAATATCTCGAGCTTATCGAATTCATTTTACTCGGCTTTATTAAGTGGTCTTCCTTGACTTTGCTGCGGTGAGCGGAGCGACAGTTTTCACTTTGTAAGTTTCAAGTAGGTAGCTAATAATCATCATCATAATATTATGGTACCATCACGCTGATTTGATGATGATTCATCATAACCATGGCCTGGTGTTGTCTGTGACTTTACTATGTAATGCTATTATCCTGTTCTGTGACTTCATTCTACTCCCTTGCTGGGCAGTGGGCACAGAACTCCTCTCATGGTCCTCATGGATTAGTAGGAATGGACAACGTATAGTCCCCATGCTAGCCCGTGCCATGCCCGACCTTTGAATGTCATCGCAAATGTACGCTGAAATTTATCTTTCACCGAAATGCTAAATATATTATTCCGTATACACCTAAGTTCTGCATAACGCATTAGTATGAGACAGGATCACAGGATTTAAACTTTCAGTATGATTAATTGCATTCTAAGGTATCTGCGGACAGCTTACGATATGAGCTAATGTTTTTGGCGTAGGCACTCGTTAGGGTTCCGTACTCAAAGAGTAAAACGGGACCCTATTACCGCCTAGACTCCGCTGTCCGTCCGTCTGTCTGTCACCAGGCTGTATCTCACTGATACCGTGATAGTTCCAGTTGAAATTTTCACAGATGATGTATTTCTGTTGCCGCTATAACAACAAATAATAAAAACAGAAAAAAATAAATACTTTTATTGATAATGGTATGGAACCCTTCGTGCCCGAGTCCAACTCGCACTTGGCCGGTTTTTATTAGAGTCGTGTCTGGCCCCTTGCCGGCTAAATGGTTACCGGGTATATGAAAATAATCATGGCAGTTGAACATATAATGCATTTAACACGAAAACTATCACAGAGAAGTAGGCATAACTAGTTAACGAGTAATAGACGACCATATTAAAATATATTGAAAACGGGTCACTCGCGTATTTTAGGTCGAGTTTAGCTGTATGTCTGTCTGTCTGTCCGTCTGTCCGTCTGTCCGTCTGTCCGTCTGTCCGTCTGTCCGTCTATCCGTCTGTCCGTCTGTCCGTCTGTATGTCTGTCTGTCCGTCCGTCCGTCCGTCCGTCCGTCCGTCCGTCCGTCCGACCGTCCGTCCGTCCTGTCCGTGCGTCTTACCTGCGGTTCGCGTGATAAATAATTCCGCCTCTGATGTAATAATCAACATAGCTCACTTGTATCACAATGTACTATTATAGATAATGGTACGGAACCCTTCGTGCGCGAGTCCAACTCGCACTTGGCTGGTTTTTTTTCTTCAAACGACTGCCATCAGATCCTACAATTTTGAAATATGGACGCTTGCCACTACAAAAGAATCACAAGTGCGCTGCCGACTCTTTATTGATTTGAGGATTCATTGTGTTGATAGCTAGATTAGCTCGAGACATGCAGGTGTCCTTGGAAAACAGCGCATCCACGGATGCTTTGGCTAAATCACCACCAGGAAGACAACATCAAATACCCACAAAGCAAGTAGGGGTATTATTATGGTTGCGGTCTTCTGTAAGGTGAAGGTACTTAATTCACCTGTTGGACTGCTCCAAATATAAGCCAAATAACATATATATTATATAGTACACTTATACTTATTATGGTGATAAAGAGTATACTTTAGGGGTGGGGCCTGATAAAAAACATCATCAAGATCTGAAGATGGAAACCATGGATAATCAATGAAACTCGTTAAGTAGTATATATAGCGATGTAGGTATACTCATATTATCAAAGCAATTTGGGTATATGTAAACAAGCATTTTCTTTGTAGCTTACTAAAATGTCTAGTATTCTTCAAGTGTGTGTTACTTAAGGGATGGCAATTTAGGTATCAATAACTCATATAGCGATTTGGGTATTTCCTAAAGCAAGTTATGTATTTACTCTCAAATTTTCAAATTAAGAGAAGTGGAACTGCCTGAAATGACCACAGATATCCTATGAAATTTCTCAATGAGACGTCATCATCATTATCATATCAGCTGAAAGACTTCCACTGCTGGACATAGGCCACCCCCAAAGAGTGCCAAAATGACCGGTCCTGCGCCACCCGCATCCAGCGGACTCCCGCGACCTTTACCAGAAAAATTAAATCAATTAATAGTTTTAGGTATTTCACAATGTTGACATTTTGCTGAAGTAGCAAGTACTCGTACTTAATATCGATGTCAGATTTAAAGATGAAAATTGGACTAATGGCTCATGGACTATTGTCACCGTCACCACCCAACCCTGGAGTTGTTTGTGACTTCATGCTACTTCCCACGACTCGTCGAAGCAATTATTGCGATTTAGGTATACTCAATTACTCATAATAGCGGTATTTGGGTATTTTCTAAAGCAAATTATGTATTTAATCTCGTGAGTTACAAATGTATAGAGGTGGAACTGCCATAAATAAATACAGAGATCATATGAAACTCCTCTTTGAAAAGTTGGTATTCCACAGTATAGACATTTCGTTGAAGTAGCAACTGCTTAATGTCTTGAGAATACAAAACTTATGTTAGATTTAAAGATGAAGATTTGACTCATGGCTCATATACTATTGTCACCACCCTGCTCTGGAGCTGTTTGTAACTTCCTGCTACTTCCCACGGTTGGGCACTTTAACTGCTCCCATGTTAGTGGTGATAATAATCTTTGAATTTCTTCGCAGATGCAGGCAGGTTACTTTACGTTGTTAGCCTTCACCGAAATGCTAAAGATATTCCAAAATAACAAAGGATTGATGCCCACAACATGCATCTGTAAGTGACGGACACCAAGTTATATACATCTTTGGTCAGAGTAATACTTTCACTGTGCCACAGAACTAATATAAAGTCATCGTCATCAATGTCATCATATTCAAAACCAAAGAATATGCCACTGGGGACTAACCTCTATTCATGTATTAGATCGATATAAATACTTGTATTCTCTCGTCTCCACACCACCTTTACAATACAGGTCTTCAAATTCATGTTCAATTTATTCATAAAGCCAATTTACATGTTATCAAGCACAGTCAGAGACCTACACACACTCTTAATTTCTTAATAATAAAGTCGTGTGCAGGTCATTTTGAACACCCGGCCCGCTTAGCTATTTCTGCTGCTGACTGTACTTAAATAAAAATAAAAATTACACATTATGGATTATTCTTCTCTGATTCATGCCAGGGCACTATTTATCCCAATGCATGCCCAGCTTTAAATTTCTAGTAGGTTTCTTTACGATGTTATCGTCTACATACATACAAACATACATACAATCAAGCTTTTATCCCTAAAAGGGGTAGGCAGAGCACATGCAACTTGTATTCCAGTGCTACTTTTAGCATAAATGTGGGTATAAAATATCGACAAACTGTGATACCGAAGTGATAGGTTGCTAGCCCATCGCCCACAACACACTTCAACCCTATTCCCTTAGTCGACGAAATAAGGGGGTGGAGCTATTCTAACCCGACACCACACGGGAATTCCCGTGTGTTATCTTTTATTTTGGTTAAACTAATAATCACTTCCGAGAGCTGCATTATATTAGTACACGCTTACGATTTGAAGCTACAATATCCATTTGAAATTGACACACCACCAATAGAGAAAGTAGTGGTATTATTACGGCTGCTATCTCCTGTAAGGTCTTGACTTCTGGAAGGTCGTAACTGGTGGAGGCCGTGCTTCCTCAGTTGGGCTGCTCCAAATATTAATGAGCGAGATGACATTCCGCTGTGCCCTTACTCTCTCAAACCCGAGTAGATATAAACATAGCATAGTAACCATATTTTATCGTAACGACCCTTTTTTTAACCAACTTCAAAAAAAAGGAGGAGGTTCTCAATTTGGTTGTATTTTTTATTTTATTTTTTAAGTGTGTTACCTCAGAACTCCGTCATTTATAAACCAATTCGTACCATTCTTTTTTTAATTGAAAGTATATGCTTCCAGGTTGGTCCCATTGTTTTCAAAACTCCAGTTGAATGATGGGAACCATGAGCAATTGAGGGAACTCCTCAAATATAATAAGGCACGCGTGTAGTAATCTCGGTGTTTTCTATTATAACTCGTGTATACGGAAATCATAAATTTGGTGAAGTGGAAGTGATGATGAAGACCACAGATGGCTTGTGGCACTTGTCAATGATGTACTTCAAACTATAAAAGTACGTCACCGATTCCGATATCATTCCGTTGATATAGCAAACAAAGAAGTGCCAAAGGTGATTCTGAGATCCTTGAGGAATTGACGGAAGTCCTCAAATATTATCGGGCCACATACAGCGATTTGGTTATTTTCTCTAATAATCAACGTATTTGCTCTCAGAAATCAGTTCATGTGGTAAATTGGAAAATAAATGTGGAAATGTTCATGTGGCTTGGCGGAGTACTGAATTGAAATCGGTTTAAACTTTGTTTTTAAATTAAATTATCTATAAGTTGATATCAACTAGCGCTTCTTGAAATAAAAGGAACAAACTGAAATTTACATACGGCACTTTCAGGCAGAAAATAATAACACGACGATGAAACATGGTCTGCAGCAACGACGTTCGTTCGTTCGAGCATTGTACTCCGAATTAATGTAACACTATCTGTCGCAGTTGAAAAATATACATAGATAGTTAAAGCTGCTTTATATGGTAATCATTTATCTAAGTATTTCCATAATAGTATGCAGGTATAGTCAATGCGGCTTACTTTGAATGCTCAGAATATGTCTTTATCGGTACTTAAGTTACAGTAATTATACTTCGAATAAGCCGCTTGACTGAAGTAAACTCATTAAAAACTATTTAGTGAGTCTGTGACCTGTAGAATCGCGAGCCTGTCTTTTTTTAATTTTACAAGCTTTTATTTATTTAACTTGACCTGTTCGTTTGTCAGTGTGGAACAAATCTTTCAACCTCTACCGATTGAGCTGAAATTTTGGGAATAAGCAAAGTTTGGATGATGATTCAATATTATGGTACCATCGCGCTGATCTGATGATGGAGACAGAATGTGGCCATGGGAATTCAGTACTATAGCGGGGTAACCCCGTTGAATTTGGGCTCCTTAGAATCGTCTATAATTGAGTAGTAAATAACGATATACAAAAAAATACAGTTTGCAATAAAAGCTTCTATCAAAAATGTTTTTTTCATAGAAACTTATTCTCTTATTACAAGCTTATGTTTAACATGAGTTGTCGTTTGTTAGTTACTGTGCGACAAATCTTGCGACTGAATTTGGAACCAGTTATCGTAATCCGATTGAGCTGAAATTTTGGGTATGAGTATAGTTTGGATGACAATCAATCCAATATTATGGTACCATCGAACTGATCTGATGATGGAGACAGAATGTGGCCATTGGAATTCAGTACCTAGGTACTTAACCGACGTAACCCTGTTGAGTGTGGGCTCGTTAGAATTGTCTCAATGAGTAGTTGATGACAAAGCGGAAATAATTTACAGGGATGTTAATGTGCCAAAAAGACAAAATGCTGTTACGGCCTTACCCACAGGCTGGCTCCCTCGGCTAGGTATATTATACCTAGATCTGATATTTTATCTAATGAAAAATACCGCGATTCACAGATTTTAAAATTTCGATATTTTAGAAATATTCACGTGACTTTTTGTAGCGATACAAATGCGCGTATCACGAACGCGTGAATGTCGCAAGATACTATCTGTAGCGATAGATCACCTGTCAAAATCACCTTTATCGTCACTGTCTCGCGTTTGCTACCCTTTAGAAAGTCGCTAAGTGCAACCCCTCTTAGGTATAAAAACCATCTGTCACTATACCCACAGTTGAAGTGAAACTCATGGGTACGCATGTTTAATCCTCGAGTTAAATGAATACGGCCAATAGTAATTAACTAAGTACCTACTATTGTAAGTAACTATAATATTAAATTAGCTAAAATAGAACTGCACCCCTGTAAAAAAATATATATTTAATTAGTTAAAGAGCGAATACAGCGGCAGATAAACCTTTACGGCTTTGTCCGCCGTACAAATGTTTTCTTTTGTATTGGTTTTTGTAGTAAATAAATGAAAAAAAAAAAAACACCAAAGCAAACCATGGTTGTTGAGGCACTCCACACGCCATCGGCACTAGCTCAACGCACAGCGATTGCCATAATACAGAAACGCTTCTTTTTTGGTTAATGGTTATTAATTACAGCAAGGAGCTACACGGGCGGTTCTACAAGACCCTCACAGACCTGCTCGCATCGGTGAACTGGCTACGTTTCGAGGATCTCTTCGGGGAAACCGAAGTTTTTGTCTATGCAATAGCGGAAGAAGTTACCATGACGTACAATTACCGGAAATATATCCTGAAGGACAGTACGGTCGATATCTGTCTGGCATGCCACCGTCCCGGGGAGTCACTCAACTCAGCCATATTATGTCCGGTTATGGCCATCCTGATTACGACGAGTACTTGGACAAGCATAATCTTGTAGCCAGGATTATTCACCAGCAATTTGCTCTGCTAAACGGTCTTGTTGACTTCGAAAGCCCTGACTATAAGTACAGCCTGCTCCAGTTCTCGAAAATGATCGTGCCACGCTCTATTTGGATCAATCCGTCATCACAGACATGACTATTCTAGCTAATATGCCTGGTACCGTGATGACAGATCGATCGAAACGCCAGCCAGTACTCGACGACATCACCAGCCCCCATGACGACAACCTTGTGAAGGCCGAGAAGGACAAATACAGCAAGTACCTAGAGGCAAGTCCTGGCTTACGAGGTAACCGCCATGTGGGATGTTGATTCGACGATCATTTTCCCAATTGTCGTTTCGGAAAACGGTTTAATCGCGAAGAGTCTCGACCAACACCTTAAGAGACTCTTGCTAGATGGCTGGGTCAAGGATTAGATACCTACAGAAGGCGGTACTCCTTGACACTGCGCGGACAGTCAGGAGATTCCTCTGGTTCTCCCTTGTTAGACCTAACAACTTTAGCCCTAATGTTTCACTAGACCTAATGCATTTTCCTTCGAAACAGTGAACTTTTCGGGTTTACTTTAAATATCATCAAATATAAGTTAGGTTTGTCTTGCAATAATCCTATAAAGTTTACTATTTAAGAAAAAAAATGCATTAGATCTAGTGATACATTAGGTTTAATGAAAAATTAGGGCTAAAGTTGTTAGGTCTAACAAGGGCGAACCGATTCCTCTCTCTACTGCCCTGATAACTAAAAATAAAATCAATAATATTTTTAATTCTAATAAATAAATATAAAAAATAAAAATAAAAAAACTGGAAGCTTAGGCCCCGACTCGCTGCCAGCGGCACCCTTAGCTTTTTATAATGATTTTATGTATTGTATGTATAGTTTTATGTTTTACTTTTTTATATAATTGTTGTAAAAACCTAACGTAATATGAAAGTTGAATAAAGGAGATATAGTTACCCTCTCTGACCTACGGCGCAACAACGCTGCTCAACTGGTTGAGCGAACGGGAACTTAAATTCCCCATAGCACACCTAGTTGTTTCATGGGGAAAATGTATGTACTCATGACTCAATTTGACAGAAAGTTTGATCATTGGGAATTACTGATTTCCCTATGGCACAATTAGTCACCTACGATTGTTCCCCGGCCCAGGCACACAACTTTAATGTTTCAAGCAATTAAGAAAAGATAGGTATACGATAAATCGGTTTTCATGAAATTTTACTGTAATGTAGTATTTACTTCATTGCACGTAAAAAATCCATAAAGTGGTAGAATAAAATAGAAAAAAAGATAAAGGTAATTGGGACAACTTTTTCCTGAGTGGTTATTATTTAAACGGCAGATTCTAAAAACGGCAGATATTTGTACATTTGCCTATAATAAAATACCTCTATTCCATTAAGACAAAAAAATACCCCTTTATTGCTGTAGTACCATTGGATAGTACCATCAATGGAACTAGTGACACACTTGTATATCGCTAGTTCCATCGATGGTACTAAAGACCACAGTTCTTAGTACCATTGTCCGATAATAATAACAGTAGGTACTAGTGACACACTGTTGTTTTCAAGTACCTGTAGGAAAAAAACTTCCTGGACATTTAAAAGTTTTATAATTCCGACACCTCCAAATGCAGTTATTATTTTTGTACTTGGTGTGAAAATAAAACTCATACCCATTGTGCAACAATAATTTTCCGCGCCCTCGCACTATAACACTTACAACAGAATCATTCATTATTTCACCGGTTTAATACATTTTATTTACGCACAATTTCTTCCAGTAATACCTACCTATCTGGAAGTTGACACTTTTCAAAGTCAATGAAAGTGGATTGCTTATAATTATCATAGCATAGACTATGGTAATATCTAAAACAAAATAGTGGCCAGTTTTTTTCCTAATGGTACTTGAAAACAACAGTGTGTCACTAGTACCTACTGTTATTATTATCGGACAATGGTACTAAAAACTGTCCATCCAATGGTACTACAGCAATAAAGGGAAATATTCCAATTATTTCAACTCTTTAATGCAATCATTTCTAATATTTAGAAAATTTAAATAATTCGAATATTGTTGTGTAGTTCAACAACAAAGTTCGAATAAAGTAATAAAGTAAATATATTATTTTACTTCTGACAAAAAACATAGGTATTTCAACCTCCTATTAATGCACGGTAAGGAATTAAATTTTATTAGGTATGTTAAATAGTTATTTGTTATACAAGGGGGGAAAGTTGTATTTTACCTGCGAGTGTTCATTTGAAACACGAGCTAGCGAAAGGAGTCCATGATTGACCACGAGCGAAGCGAGTGGTTCAAAAATAGAATCCTGAGCGTAGCGAGTGTTTCAACACACGAGACGTAAAATAACCTTTCACCCGTGTATAACACAAATCTTTTCACCTCACTACAGCAAGGAAAATAAGAAAAAGAATAAAAGAAAAGTAAAAAAAAACAAAAAAAAGTTAAATAAAGTTTAAAAATAGTTTTAAAAAAAGTAAAAAAAAATAAAAAAAATTAAAGTAAAAAAAGTAAAAAAAAACGAAAAAAATAGTTTAAAAAACAGTAAAAAAAGTTAAAAATAAAAGTTAAACAAAAATATGTCATAAAATATACCTACAAAAAACAAAAATAAACATTTAACGTTCTACGTCATAGTACTTTTAACGTTCTACGTCTACTTTCTTCACATGTGGATAAAAAGCGATATTCTCAATAGTTACCAAACATACAAAAAGGCCTTTCCGAGCTAGTGAGGTGAAGAGGTATTTAATAAGTTCATATATCACATTACGAGTATGTCCTCTTTTGCAAATGTTTTTAAAACAATAACATGATTGTTAATAACTTTAGTGTGCTATGGGGAATTTAAATTTCCGACGGCTCAACCAGTTGAGCAGCGTAGTTGTGCCGTGGGTCAGAGAGGATAGATACTTACATGAAAATAAATAACAATTCGGCAAATGCAAGACCACGTGGTAATGCAACATCAGAACGTGGCCCGTGTTTACTTTATTGGATCAGAGTAAAAATCATTCACTTTACGTTATTCCTCCAACTATCGTCATATCTATTTTATTGTAATTCATTAATTAAAATAGTTTTAAATAATTTTTGTTTTTTTTTTCGAGCCCCCAGCAGCGCAGCGTTCGTATGTCACGAATAAAAAAAACTATTCAGGGAGTAGAGAAATAGCAGTGGGACCACGAGAAACAAGTCTCCCTCGTGGTCCCACTGGTGGGTAAATCAGTGGAACCACGAGAAAACTGATAACTATATAAGATTTTTTAATTATGTAGATATTTAATAGTACCTAGCTAGGGTGGTAAAACAAAGAATGTCTCAGATCGCAAGTATTTGACGCCCGAGCCGAAGGCAAGGGCGATAAATATGCGATGTGAGGCTTTCTTTATTACCGCCTGTGGCGAGTTCAAAATTTTACGTCTCACCCTAACCAGGAAGTGTGCGGTAATTGCTACTTTATGGCCAGGTATGACGTAAAAAAATACAAAGTGACTCCACCCACTATACCGCTCTAATCCACTGGAGAAATCCATTAATGGATCTGTTTCTAGTTTTTGTTCCACACTAATCCATTATCGCGATCGACTATTTTACATAGCTTTTTTATATTGCGTTCTAATTATTAATCGCGATGGCTCAGCGATTCAACTATTAACTAATTTAATAAAGTAATATAGATATTTTTTTTCGTTACTTAATTAGCTGTTGCGTGGGGCTCCTATTTCTGGGCAGTTTGCCCTTCGAGCATCTGAAGCTACCTAACGAACCTAACATACCCCTACCTAGCGTTATACGCGATCGCAACGCAATTTGAGTTTGAGTTTGTGAATAGAGGATTTTTTAGGTAGGGCAGATGCCCCGGTTCTGGCTACTGGGCCGGTTTTGGCCACTTTCAACTTTAAATAGAGTGTACGAAGATACCGAAAACTGAATGCCCAATCAGTCTTAAAGCGGCCACAACTGGGGCATCTGCCCTATTAATGGATTAGCGTGAAACTAAAAGTAGAAACAGATCCATTGATGGATTAGAGTGGAACCAAAAGTAGAAACAGATCCTTTTATGGATTTCTCCAGTGGATTAGAGTGGAAAAGACCGACTCCGCATCCCCAAAACTGAAATGCATTAAGGAAAATTTCTACTCTCTTTCTTCGTCGAGGCGCGCGACGCACCTTCGCAAAGAGTTTTGCTAGCCCCCTGTTCGGTGTGTGCTCAAAGCAGACGTCCGGATACACCCTACCGACCCGTGGTCACACAAAGTTGCCACACCGGTTTGACCACGGTATTTTATTAAGATTAATTAGATCACGGGTAATGTTTATTTTAGCCTGACCCTAACCAGCCCGTGGTCAGACCAAGTTGGCACATGAGTAGTTAATTCTCTTTGGTAAAAATATTCAATCTAATGACTTCACAAACATTACCTCATACCTTTCTTTGTGTAAGCGTGGTGTGACTACGGATAAATAATAATATCCGTGATTACACCAGTAGTGTGGCAACTTGGTCTGACCACGGGGCTCTTGGAAGGTCATGTATTGTACCTACTTACGATCCCTGACACAGTCTGGGGCTTCACGACGGTAATAAGCACTAATTGTCTTATTTGAGCGTTTTTGGTCTAAACCTTTGAGAGCATTCGAATACGCCATGGCTACACGCACTATAATCTCAGAACCGTGTAGGTATAGAACCTTTGGCTTTTAGGGATAAATAATAATTTCAAATCTCTCGAAATCTTAATAGGTATTTACGTTTCAATCGAAAAACAGAGAACTCTTTTATAGTTCTTGGAAATTTCAAGAATATAAATACAAGCTGTAAAAAAAAATTAATATTAAAAAAATATTGAAAATCAACATCCTCTTACCAAACTATTCGATATAAACTATCGATAGAAACTATGCACTACAATGCTCAGATTCCTTGTCATATCAAAGCAATTTCCTTGTGTGTAATTATATGAGAAATACGCTACCAGTTAGTTAAGAATTCCTTGTTTGATATTTATCTATTTATAGTTTTTAACATTGTAGGTACCATCTGCGCGGGTCTTGGCGTCAGTGTGATGTTAGCATTAATTGTCACCACCTTTGCTGCATAGTAGATGCTTGGGTTTAATTTGGAAATTATATTTTATGTGTTGTGGTTAATCAATTAAGTATTTTATTTATACAAAAACTATATATAAACACTATTTGGAATGCAACATTGGTTTTAAATGTTAGTTAAATACTATGAAGGTCTTCCGCCGAAACGTAACTTTGTCTTTGGTTATTTATCAAAATAGTGCGTTTCGTTTATTCCTGCTAATGCAGTTGATATATGTATTTGTAAAAATAATGTGAGTTTATTTATAATCTTGTATTTTTTTTCTAAAATCGTTGCATTAATGACCAAATAAACATTTATTTCAGCAATAACTTTTAAAGACAAACCATTCGTTCAATGGATTTCCTTTGCAATAACAAAACGGCGATACCCATTCACCTAGTGATCTGTACGGTCCCTGAACCGTTTTCGAACGTACCTACGGAGTTACGTGGTGCAAATTTTTGACAAGCGTCGGGTCGGCTCAAAAATGACATTTAAATCTACCTAACGTTCGTAAGAAAAGTTACGTGATCGACCCACTGGTCTAAAATGGAATTAATGTTATTAGCTTCAATAATTATTAATTAAACTTGCATCGGATTCACGCATTAGAATACGAGCACTGGTGTTTTATGCAGATAAGTCGGTCTAGGACGGTTTCTTCACCCCGGGGGCTTTTCATAGTGCCTCAAAGGCGTGCGATTTAAAAGGATTCCCTCTGTTAAGGTTAGGTTCTGCTAGGCTTTTAATTAAGCTGCGACTGTACAAATAAAAAAATCTTTGAATGAAATAAAGACAGAAAGAAGACTACACAAAAGGCACACAGAGACAAGGGAGTAAACAACAATACAATGACACATATTGTGCTTTGCGCTGCCGTTGGGAGAGATTCAATCAAGTAATATTTCCACATATTATTATTGTCTCTATAACAGAAATATAATCATAAGAGAGGTAGGGCACAGCGGAATTTCATCTCGCTCATATTTGGAGCAGCAACTGGGGAAGTACCCTAGGTGCCTCCAGTCGTAATAACACCACTAGAAGCTTTGTTATGTAGGTATGTGTTGTTGTATTTCTGATGTTTAGAAAGTCACTAGAGAGGCCGGCACTACCTCTACTGACAGGAGCCATAACTGGTCACGCACTACTAACCAAACACCTTTTTACTATAGGTGTTACAGACAGTCGTCTCTGCAGAGCCTGCATGGACGCGGAAGAGACAGCCGCCCACGTCATCCTGACATGTCCTGGGGTGGCAGAATACAGGGCAAAGCACCTCGGAACACTGGGGTCACTACCGGAGGCCGTCGGCAACATAAAGGGTCTGCTAGGTTTCCTGGTAGAAGTGGGTTGGCACGAATAATAATAAAAATTTAAAAATATGTTTATTTCAGACCAAGGTCCGTAATAGTGTTAGTAACCATTACACTATTAATAATATTATTATTATTTTAATAATAGTAGTGCCAAAACCCATACGCAAAATAAGCGCATTTATGGCGTCGAGTTGCGGAAACCCAGCCCGCGTACAACCTATAACCAACCTAAGTCACTAGAGCTCCCGAGAATTCACTGTTTGAGACTAAGGAACCTACATTATGTGTTTATTATGTGTCTTATGTTGTGTTGCGTTCCGTGGGTCACGTACGGTGCTGTCTGAAAATCAGCGCTGTAGGTGTCCGTCTGACACCTCGGCATAGGTAATGCTGAGACAGCGACCGATTCACTGCCGCGAAGACACACACAATAAGTGTCAAATTGTAATGTATGTCTACTCCCTTTGTCTCTATGTGTGTCTTTTGTGTAGTGAATACATGTCTTCTTTCTTTCTTTCATTACCCAACTGCCGAAGGAGAGGAGGGTTATGTTTTTTTACATTTGTCTCTGGCTTTTAAGACAGCGAACCCTCTAATCAATAAAGGATCGGCTACGCACGTGTAGTTATAGCGTCCATAGGATAGGATACTTACCATCAGGCAGGCCGTGTGCTTGTTTGCAGTGGCAACAAAAAGGTAGCAATATCGTCTTATTGGATATTTCGGGTACAAGATTTAAATACTTTGTTGAGAAGTTTATAAGCGCCGCAACATGGCTCCACGGAAAACGCTCTTACCCATTATGGCTTTGTTATTCCACCCACGGCTGCCGCTCGATAATCTGTTATTTTATTTGACACCGGAGACGTGACGAGTCGGCACCGTGCAACATTTTACGTTGAACCTGCACCACGGCTGGTAATACTGGGAAAAATAAACATTTCCGCTTTACGCTCGATAACTTATCGGGTACTGGATAACATCCAATAGCCACAAATTAACAATGTTACAGTTTCCTTGCAATATCTCGCTTCGCACCGCATCTGACCACTTGTCTTGAAGTTTGTTGAAAATAGAACTACTTAAGCATCTGCCATTAAGTGACTCAATTTTTGAGTCAAGATAAGCCAACTTTAGTATCACGAGACTCCCGAGACTCCCAAGAGGGGCGTCTTCTCAGAATATTCGATAATCTCCCGTCTCTATTGCGACCGTCCACACTAAAGCAAGCAGCAAAATCATTTTGATAAGTTTAGTATTCCGCGCAGGAGAAGCCACGCGGACGAAGAGCTCAAAATGATGTTAACTAGCTCTTATTGCCTTGTAATACAGACGTGTACTGATCATTTTGACGTATTTGTACGCTTAGCTGATTCAACTGCTATAGGTACAGAATGCATTTGCAATGAGCATTGAACATGTTAGTAACGCCTTTTGCCTAGTGACTGTGCTTTTAGCGCAAAAAAACTCGACCTATTTTTTATAATTCTTGTAATTACCGCACTCAAAAAAGGAAACCGCAATGTGCCCTCCTGGCGTACAACACAAACCTTTTAAGGAATGGGGAAACAATATACAACAGGTAGAAAGTGTTGAAGGTTTTTGTTTTCACGCCTCGCCTACGTGTAAAAGAGTCTGCGTTACCTACCTTACTGGCGTCCCATACAACGCTAACTAAGACAAATTTAGCAAAAGGCCCGATAGACCCTTCCCGCAATTAAGCAATTACCAGCGGTTAACCCTTTGGAAATTCAATAAGCGATTACTACAAAAGCAAATGGCATTACCTAAAAATGAGGGAATGAAAAGAAATCTTAATTAACCGAGACAACGTTCTGAAAAATGAATTAAGTGAAACCTTCCTAAGGGGTCCAGTAAAATGATATTAAATGGCTTGGCCGTACTTGAGTTTCCTTTCCGTGTATTTCAGCGAAGGCGCAAATATTTAACAAGTTAGCCGGAGTTTTTGTTCCTCATTTTTATGATATCTTTGACCTTAATTCATCCGGAGAGGTAGTTCAATTAATTAATGTAAGGTTGGTGATATTCTCTAAAAGCATGGCGTTTTAAGGTTTCGTACCACATTATGTATCCTTATTATTCCGCCAAGAAAGCACGGAATGTTATTTTAAGGGTCTTATATACACTTCGTACCTAAATAAGAGTCTTTGGATAAACGAGTCACTGTAAACTAAATTATAATTGCTCTGGATTACTGTACGACTATTACAGAAAACATACATACTGTACTTTTTGGTATGCCTTGTATGGTTTATACGAGTATATTAAAACAAAACAATTCATTATTCCTCACTGCGGGAGAAAGAGGGTTATATTTTTCGAATGAAAGTATATTATACCTACGTCTGTGGGCAGATATGAATGTACTTATTTTTATTTGCACCCTCTGGTTAAACAGCTCGATGGATGTGAACATGTGAGAGTTGTCGTTAGATTACTCTTAGTCACGGAATTGACAAAGGCTAATATTTAAAAAAAAGCACAAGGGTTTTCATAAATATCTTTGAATTTCACTTGTTACATCATATTATTTGACCCGCCAGTGTTGTCCGCCGCAATGCGTCTTGAAACCAATAAAATGTAATAAGGCGTCAGATCTATTAGCTTCCACTGAGTCAACAGGAAGTAACGTTATTACTGATATCGTGCGATTGTGACCAATAACGACGCCTTCCCCACTGTAACACAATAACTATCCGATTTATAGCTCTAATCTACTATTATACAATATCGTATCATCGGAACATTCATTGTTTTCTTATTTGTTATGACTATTATACTGAGCAAATAAGGCTGTATTGATTCTATTAGCCTGAATATAGGTTTACGATAATGATTATGATTAATTAACGTACAGTGTGTGTTTTGTTTGACAGTAATGGGACAGTTATATGATTAGTCCGTCGCATGCGACTGAGTGAATTTGTGCGGCGATCGACACTTGGATGTACACGTAGATGGATCCATCTCGGTTCGGTTTGTGTATGATAGGTTATTTTAGACGTCATTCACAATAGGTTTAAGGGGACGTAGGTTCGTGGTCTTCTCTCCCTCTCACTGAGCATAAGCGTGAGCGAGATGGAAGTGCGTGTTTGGAAGCTCGGATATCATGTTTTTTTTATTTTATTTCTTTGTGCGTTTTAATAAATAAAAAAGTAATAGCTGATTTCCCTAAAAAATGACATTGCCAATTTTTAGAATCAATTGTAATAGGTTTAGCTGTTGTGCATAATTTGTTACGATATTTTTAAGTGTGTTTTAGATCTATGTTCGTGATTTTTTTCTATCAAAAACTCAGGATTCGAATAGCTGTTTTCCCTCGAGAAAGGCCTCAAAATTGCTAATTAAATTTAAGGCAGCCGTATTATAATCCAAACAAGAGCTACGATTTTTTAAAAATCCGTTTTCAGAGCTCACGTCGCCTTAAGCCTAGTGGGTAGTGATAGTGACGCTGCCTACGAAGCTGAAGGTCCTGGGTTCGAATCCCGATAAGGGCAAATATTTGTGTGATGATCATGAATATTTGTTTCCGAGTCTTGGAAGTTTTCTATGTATTTAAGTAATTATATGTATTAAATGTATTTATGTTTGTGGACAAGAACGTTCTATTCCACGGGCTATAGTCCAAACGGCTTGATGGATGTTGGCATATGAGGTGTCGTTGGATTTCTCATTAATCGTGGCTATATAGGTAACGGCTATAAGTATTTTTGAAAATAGTTGTTGGGTTTTTTTATCTTCTTATTTCACTTGTTTACTAACTTTTTTGAAGTAAGTGCGTATATGTCTACGTATTTGATTAAATAGAAGGCAGAATAAAACTTGCAAAGATGTTGTCATTGGCCATTCCGCATGTATTTAGGATTTGCAATATGCGAAAAATGAGCGTTCGACAAAACGTGTATTAGACTCAATTTTAGTAATTTCATACAATAGAAAACATGATTTTCGAATTTTTGTTTAGGAATTTCATGCGTGCCTACTCCTGTTGGATATTCGTAATAATGCTAGGTACCCTTTTCCGACCCTTGCCTTCTATGTATTCTCATTACATTAATACCATCGCCCCAGTTTCCAAACACGTCTTATTGACGTATCTACGGAGTCTATTCGACTTACGCATATAATTGTGTATTACTGCCCTAATATTTATTTATTTCATTTTAATACCCAGATGGCTACCTGGTTTTCTGCACGAAAAGGCCCAGGATGTAGAGCTTTAATTTTCCATAACGGGAGTTAATAAAACTAATAACATAAACGTAAAAAAATGGGCCAAGTTCGTATAACCACCAAAAGTGATTCCTAAAACGGTGCTCGGTTTGATCTCTGGTATATAAATCAAATATTTAGATCTTAAGTTGGTAGATAACTTATATCGGATACCAAAATGCACTTTGGGTCGCTGATGCAGCGGAGTAGGTAAGTAGGTACCTAAAGAAGTAAGATTTTAAGTTATTGACCCAACTTTTAGATTTTTATGCTCATGATTTTGTATTTGATAGCTTGACTCCCTTGCATCCGGTTATACTGAAAACTTAATTTAAATTGTTTATGTATGAAAAATAAAATAATGAAATGCATTTATTTACACAATCCTATACTATTAAACGAGCAATATTTGTATATCCTATACTATTAAACGAGCAATATTTGTATATATATTTGCAATCACGTTCTCGGAAACGGCTGAATTGAAATTTGGAATATAGGTGGTTACGAGGGCGAGAAATCGATCTAGATATGTCTCGTTTCCGAGAAAATTCGATTTCTCGAGATTTTCTCGCATAAAGATTTGTTAATGCAATATAGTACATAATTTCACCTCAACTGTCAGCGCTTGATAAGCCGAATGGTTATAACATCGGCTTATAACGCCGTCGGCCGGGGGTTCAATTCCCAGCCAGGGAATGTTTGTTTTTGCTTTCGTTTTTTATAGACAATGATTTTTCGTAGTATTAAAATCGGGAAAAGCATGGCAGACGTTTTTTTTTCTTTTATTGTTTTACTAGCTTTTGCTCGCGACTTCGTCCGCGTGAACTTTAGTATTAACTTCCATTTTTTATTTCATCCACTACCGTTAGGTAATAATTCCTAAGATGGCATTCAATGTCTGCAAAATATAGATAATTTACCTGTAGGGCAAGAGTCACCTATAACTGTTCTGCCGTTTTAAGGTGTCTGAGTAGGTAACAATCATCCAAAATTACAGACGTTTGCAATTATATTATGATAATGAGTAGAGAGTAAAAAACTATACCCAATTATGGTTTTCAATACTTGTGTGAATGTTTCTCTTGTAAATAAGAGTCATGTACAATTTATTACTATTCTTATAAACCATTCAGTTTAGTTCAGTTTACATGTATCACTTTGAGGGCTGAATCACGAAAGTGACTACTTCCTAACCAAGTAACCACACCCACGAAGCCCGGTTTTTTTTATGAAACAGTGCATGTTTCATAAAAAAAACCGAATTCGTACCGCTGCGCTCCCTCTTCTTAGTCGTAAAAGCGATTGTTGTGAACTCGAAATTGGAGCCCCGGCAGAATTTATAAGCCTAGAGCTACTTCCCTCCTTCCAAGTAGCCACCTTGTAACAATTTGAAGCTAGGCAGAAGGCTTTTCTTTTCGACCAAAGAGGGAGTAAGATCGATGCAATATCCTTCCATATCTCTCGCACGCACGCACCTCCTAATTCCAAATAATAAAAAGAAAAGCAGCCTTAAACAGCCAGCCTTAGACCTTAAATTTCAAAAGACTGCATAACCACAGAACGCCATTGGCCGTCCAAGACCGAACCCTGGCAGCGGCCTGAAGGTGGAACCTCCTCTGAAGGTCAAAAAGGCTCAGAAGTGGAACCTCATTACGTCCATCCCAGAAATTTGATTTCAGACCGAAAGCAAACTTCAGAGGTCCACTCAAAATCCTGTTGTTAATGACACTTATTGTACCCAGAAACTATTTTAGCTTTTTAATCGACTGCAAAATAAGGAAAACGTTCTCAAATTGGTTAAAAGTATTATTTTGAATATTTGTTACCTTAGAACTCCTTCATTTACGAACCGATTCGTACAATTATTTTTTCATTTGAAAGTATAGGCTCCAGATTGGTCCCATTGTTTTCAAAAAGCCCGTTGAATAGTGTGATCCATGAGGAATTGAGAGAACTCCTCAATTTTATAGGGCATGCGTGTAATGCTTTCGTTATTTTCTGTTGTAATTCATGTATTTACACTCGAAATCCACAAATTTGGTGAAGTGAAACTGATGATGAAGACCACAGATGACTTATGGAACTCCTCATTGATGTAAAAAGTGCGTGTCACATATTCTGATATGATTCCGTTTAAGTAGCAACTAATGTAATGAAAAAGCTGATTCCGAGATCCTTGAGGAATCGACGGAATTCTTCAAATATTATCATCAGCCTACATATAGCGATTTGGGTTTTTTCGTTGATAATCAACGTATTTTTCTCGGAAAGCAATTCATGTGGTATAGTGGAAAGGAAATGTGGAAATGTTCCTTTATGTGGCTTGGCGCAATACAGAATTGAAGTTGGTTAAAACTTTGCATTAGCAAATTATCTTGTATGTTATTGGGCATGTGAGCTTATCAGCTACATTCTAGTCTAGCATACATTGTTAGTTAATTTTCTTGCTTCAGAAAGGAACTGACTCTTATTTATTCGCTCGCTACCAAACCAATGTTTTCACAGACAACTGAACCTTTCTATCATGAAGTTTCAAAGCGCGTTATACTGTTTAAATTTATGTCCCACATATAATACAACTAATGCTTAAAATACCAATTTTCAAACTTGATAAATCGTTGATTCATGGCGTGACAGTATTCACTTTGTGTTCGGCATGCATCCAGTTTAGTTGACCCCTTAATGCATAACAACCATTGATATCTGTCGACGTTGTTATGCTGGTCAGTCAATGTTGACAACTTCTGAACTATCCAACCTATTTCATCTGCTTCTTCAAACAACTATTACGGGCTGAGAGGTCAGAATATTTTGGTATATTGCCGCAAGCCCTCTATTTTTTTCTCACACAATTATCTACCTAATCGCTAGACCATTATTTCATGGAATGGCGTAAACATTAATATGGACTTGAGTCATTTTGGCTTTAAGATATTGAAACGTTGACTTGTCTTTCATACGTCAAGTTCTGCATATAAGTCGAATTGCTTACGCTATTATACTGCTTATTGTTTGACACTTAAAACCGAAAATGGCGTGCCTTGAAGCAAAAATATTTCGTCTCTATACAAAGTTTAATTCCCTTTTTTTTGTTCCTAAATGGGATGAAATTTGACATAAATTATAGCTTATGTCTTATTCTGATATATAAGGTACATAACTGGAAATTTTTATAACGATTCGTCCAGTAGTTTTTGAGATTTATATCATTATAATCTGTAATCGCCTCACCACCTATTTTTCATCCCATATTTTTCACGGTTTATCCCTACATTTCACAAATGTTAAATAGGGTTCTTTTTACTTTCTAGTCAAGTATATGCTTGCGAACTTTCAAGTCTTTAGCTCATGGATTAAAGGAGTTCCCATACAACGATTAACCCCATTTTTTACCCCCTTTGAACCCTAATCTTTATGATTTTTATAGCCTATAGCCTGGCTGAAGATCCACTTAACCTTTTAGTAAAATTTTCATATTAATCCATTCGCTCTTTTTCACGTGATACCGTTACATATAAACAGACAGACAAACCGACAAACAGACAAAAATTCTAAAAACTGTTAAAGTGTGTTCTGTTATCGATTCTAAGACCCCTCAACTGATTTTTTTGCCAATATCTTCAATGTACAGACTTTCGACCCTCTACAGCTTTATTATATGTATAGATTTTGTTGTCTTTTTTGTTTATCGGACCCAACTGGGAAAAATTACTAATATTTTTTTTTATGGAAGTTACGGAAATATTTAAGTAAAGTATTTTATGGCACTATGCCTTCTTTTTATCCATAAGGTTATTTAGGTTGAAAAAAGTTAGTTTAGTGATTCATTAATAATTTTAGAATGAAATAAAACCTGTTTAACGCTTTTTATAAGATTTATATTTTCATTGGTCTAAATAGCTCAAAAATAACACCAGCGACATCTATCGAACTGAACTTGAGCCAAAATTATGCTCGCTAGATGGTGCAAATCATTATCTGAGACTTTATTCTGGCATTAATAATGGCTTTCTTTGAATTTGTGATTATTAAAGCTGTTGGTCTTCTAATAAATAAAAATAAAATAAATAAAATAAATGCTGAGTTATGAATATTATTATTTATAATTTCTGGTTGTAATTTTTCACTCTGTAGTTTAAAAAAATGGTTTAGAATCTCTATTTTAATATTTGAAAATTATATTCGTCGCGACGTTTTTTTTATGTTGAATTATTTTTTAAAGAGCATTGTTTAATGCAAAAGCTAAATACTTACCTAACTCTATCAAGAGAGCTCTGCTCCATCATTGGACCCTGAGCAATTCATATACCTTTTTTTTCTTGGAGAAAACCTGCGAACCAACCTGGTACCCAATTGCGTCACAGAATAAGTAAACGCGTGTATAGATTTTGGTATTTTCTATTATAACTCGTGTAGGTATAACTTTATCCTCGGAAACAACAAATTTGGTGAAATGGAACTGATTAAATATAAGGACTCTCGTAGGGAACCATAATATCGGCCTTTAAAGCCTACGCCAAAACCAAACACCAACACGAGTGGAGGAATGAGGCTGGCTTAAGGCACTCTAAGCTCTTCATAGAAGTAGTGGACTTGGGCTGGACCAGAAAACTCTGGAAATCCAGTAGGAAGCAACTCTGAATTATATCTGGGGTGTTCACAGGTTACTTCGGGGTCAAGGATCTCTTGGCCAAGATGTCTATCGGATAGTTTAGACTGTAGAATGTGTGGCGAGGAGGATGAGACTATGGAACACTTATTGTGTGAATGTCATGCCCTTGCCAGACAAAGAATGAACTACTTTGGTAACGGTTACCCGCAACCAAAGGAATTCAAGGTGCTCCCGGTAAACTGCATCATCCGTTTTGTGGAAATGATGGAGCAAGCCTGGGAGCAGGTATAAAGGAGAGGGCAAAGGCACAAACTATCCCTCTGGGTCGAAGTGGATCCGAAAGGGCCCTCACCTAGATAAGATAAGATAAGATTATGAAAATTACAGCCGTCACATATTCTGTGATTATGTTTAAGTATCAACTAATGGAGTGCAAAATGTAATTCTGAGATCCTTGAGGAATCGACGGAACTGCTCAAATATTATCGGCCTACTTATAGTATATACTCACGGTCTAGTATACAACTCCAATAAGAGCGAAGTCCTAGTCTTCAAGTCAAACAAAATGAACCCTAAGCATGTGCCCTCTATAGTTTTGAACGGTATTTACCTACAGAGGGTTTCACAGTTTAAATACCTTGGGCACTATTTGACAGAGGACCTTAAGGACGACCTCGATTTGGAGAGGGAACGGAGAGCGTTAGCGGTCAGAAGCAATATGTTGGCCCGTAGGTTTGCCCGTTGTTCAAAACAAGTTAAAATCACCCTTTTTAAGGCCTTCTGTCAAGTATTCTACACGGGTAGCCTATGGGTCAGCTACACGCTGAAGGCCTATAATGCTCTTCGGATCCAGTATAATGATGCCTTCAGAATCCTGTTGAGGTTGCCACGGTTCTGTAGCGCGTCGGGGATGTTTGCCGAGGCGCGTCCCGACGACTTTTATGCGATAAGGCGAAAGCGGGTTGCATCTATCCTAAGCCGCATCCGACGCAGCGACAACAGGATACTGAAGGTCATCGCTGATAGATCAGACGGTTCCATCCTGAGTACCTGGGATAAAATTATTAATTAAGATACCTACCTAGACATTCTCTTGACATTTTCACATATTATGTACCTATTGCTCTGTTGACGTTTTTCTTGAAATCAGTAGTTAATTAAGAAACCTTGACATTTTCACATCTGCAATTCTGTTGACATTTTTATAATTATTTAATATGAAATAAAGTAGCACTGTTTTAGATAAATAATCTGAATGTACCTATATTATATTGTATTGTATTGTATTGTATGGAATGGAATGTTCTGAAATAAAGATATTTTATTTTATTTTATTTATAGCGACTTGGGTGTTTTCTGTAATAATCAACGCATTTGCTCTCGGAAACCAGTTCATGCGGTATAGTGGGAAGGAGATGTTAATGTTTGTTCCTTGGCGAAGTAATGAATTGAATTGAAAGTTTAAACCGAAAACTTTGTTTTTAAAGTAAATTGTGAATACCAATTTTTGGTATTTCTTTTTGTATTAGTTGTTTCCTTTATAGTCGGGGGTTTATATTTAATAATATTCAATTCCAAGGCGAGTTTTTTAAGACCAATGAAAATAAACATCTTTTAAAAATTTAATTAAAAAATATTATAGTAAACTTATTTTCACCCGAGCAGAGCTCGGTCGCCCAGATATTATATATATATATATCTATACATTCATGTATATATAAAAATATAATGAAGCGATCTAACAAAAATGTTAAAAATTCTTAAAAAAAACTCGTATTTATTTGGAAGTCGGATAAAAATGTACCTAGTATGTTCTGAGAAGCAATCGTCATGTTATCGTGTAGGTAACCATGTCGTAGTTTCCCTAACACATTGACCATGCTGAAGTTTTTACCTGTACCTACCTACTAACGACTATGTAAATAAAGTTAAAGCACAAAACGGCCTAAACCTACCTCGCCTTAATAACATAGACACGATTCAACTCCAATTTCAAAGTTTTTATCCAGAGTTATTGCGTAATAAAAGTCACTTCATGCTAGGAAGGTACACATTCAACTTCCTAAAATGCCGCATGCATACTAATTATTAAATTCATTGCTGGCGTTTGTGTACAATACGCTTTTGTTATTGTGCAACAAGCGTGAGCGGGGAAGAAAAAACACGGCAGACTGCGAACTGATTTGTCCGAGACGGGTTCCGCTGACTTAGAGCAATATCTCACGGGGACACCATGGCGGCGCAACCAGTCGCCCGCCACCAACAAATTGCATGCAGCTCTATGGGCAATATCTCACCGGGACACCATGGCGGCGCAACCAGTCGCCCGCCACCAACAAATTGCATGCAGCTCTATGGGCAATATCTCACCGGGACACCATGGCGGCGCAACCAGTCGCCCGCCACCAACAAATTGCATGCAGCTCTATGGGCAATATCTCACCGGGATACCATGGCGGCGCAACCAGTCGCCCGCCACCAACAAATTATATGCAGCTCTATGGGCAATATCTCACCGGGACACCATGGCGGCGCAACCAGTCGCCCGCCACCAACAAATTGTATGCAGCTCTAAGGTCAATATCTCACCGGGACACCATGGCGACGCAATCAGCTCCATACAATTTGTTGGTGGCGGCGAATGGTTGCGCCGCCATGGTGTCCTGGTGAGATATTGCCCTTAATTAATAAGGCTTGAATCACACTGGCCCGTCTGATGTTAACCTGTTACCGTAGCTTGCAACTCAAGGGGACTAACATGCGCGTTGCCGACCCTTCAAAAACCTTTACACTTTCTTGAAGAACCTCACATCTACAGTAGTTTTTCGGGGAAACCGCGGCTGGAGGTTCGGATCACTTAAATCTAGAATTAATATTGTAATTTATTTGTGCCCTGACATGAATTAGCTTTTTTTTATTGATTAAGACATAATTTGATACACAAGAGTTTACATAGGTAATATAATACCCATTATATTTAGGCAAAACCTATTATGTAGGTATGCATGATATACTTAACAATGAATAAATGAATAAAATGAGTTCATTCTGAAGCCGGAGCGTTTGCATTCTCATTCTGCAGTTGAACCCCAAAAATCGTAGTTACATACACCGGATGCGTTGGATTTTAGATGGTTTTAGGTTTGTGTGGAAGCTAGGAGACAATTCAGCGTGTCCAGTAGAACCCAGCATTATCCGTATTTAAAACTGGGAACTGAATAGACAGAAATCCACCAACCTTTGTGGATCATTCATGTCTAAAGGGCTGCAATGACTACGAGTTGGTTAGTTTATTTTATACTAGCTACCCGCGCGGTTTCGCCCGCGTATTTCAAAGATCGCAGGCAAACCCGCGGGATAAAACATAGCCTTTAGGCCTTTAGGCTATGTTTTATATATGACCATCCGGAAAGACCATTCTATAAATACGTACGTAAGTAGTATATACGGCTCATACAAAAAGCGTACCTATACCTACAATTGACGAATTCCTGAATGATAAAGAGTTGTCATAATTAATAATTTACTTTAAAAACAAAGTTTTAACCGACTTCAAATCAGTAGCCAAATTGGTTCAAGTTTGCCTATAAAATTTGAAGAGTTCCCTCGATTTCTCCAGGATCCCATCATCAGAACTGGATTTTGGTGACATCATCATCATCATCATAAATTTAAGAGCCAGGCTCTTGTCGGTGGAGTAATCGCCATTCTGTTCTTCTTTCTGCCACTGTTTTGAGCTCCTGATACGACATTACATTAACTTTCTCTTTAGCTTGGTCCATAAACGCACGTCTTGGCCTTCCTCTGCCTCTCCTTCCTTCAATTTTTCCTTCAATTATAGTTTTTATGTAATTGTCATGTCGTATCAGGTGCCCCAACATATTTCCCCTTCTGTTTTCAATAGTTTTTAGTAGACATCTTTGTTCTCCTATCAAATTTAGAACCTCTTCGTTTGTTCTTCTTTCTGTCCAACTAATACCTTCCATCCTTCTCCATGCCCACATTTCAAATGCGTTCAGTCTCTCTCTGTCACGCTGGGTTAGAGTCCACGTCTCACTTCCGTACAACGCTATGCTCCAGATGTAGGTCTTAATAAAACGTTTTCTGATCTTTCGAGATATTTTCGCCTTTAATATTTGCTTTGCTTTTGCTTTTTGCTTTTTGCTTTTGCTTTTTTTGGTGACAACGGGACCAATCTGGAAGTATATGCTTTCAAACAAAGAAATAATTTTTCAAATCGGTTCATAAATTACGGAGTTATCGCGTAACAAACACACACAAAAAAAAAAGTCGAATTGAGAACCTCCTATTTTTTTTAAGTTGGTTAAAATATATTTTATTAATTCATTAAATTATATTAAAATTGTAATTTGTAACCACCTAATAAATAAATTAAATAAACGATATTACTGTGATATTGTAATTAGGACATTCCCATTTGATAATGCTCTATTCAATTGTTTGAGTGAGATTCTATTAAAGGTGGTTCGATTGCCATACAAAGACGTTATTTGAATAAACTTGAATAAACTAGAATAATTTGAGAAAAATTGTTTTCCCAAAATATCACGTCCCAAAACAATTTCTCAAATTATTCTAGTTTATACTAGTTTATTCTAGGAAAGGGGCAATTTCGCGCAAATGGAAAGCCAATTTATGAAAGTTTGTTAAGTACACAAGTATCTTAAAATATCACGCCGTTAGCCTGCGAATGTCAAATAACGTTTTATATGGCAATCGAACCGCCTCAAATATTTAAGGACCTGCACTTGACATTAATAATGTAAAATTAAGTAGAGGACTACGTAATTAAATTGCTATGTCCTACGGTCCATATAAGTCCAAATGTACCTACCTAAATACTTAGCTATTAAGACCTGTACAAACTATTCCCGCCAGGGTTCTTTATAATACGAACGTAGTATTAAAATAAATTAATGATTTTACTTAACGACATGTCTATGAGACTTCAGATGGTGTTAATGGCTTTTATGTCGTTGAATAATGAAGGTATTGTTTGAGCAAGACCTAACTTTATTTTTATTTTTTTCTATTGGGAAAATTTTAACCATATATAGGTATACATATATGTATAGTCAACGTCAATACGTAGTGTTTATATGTATTCTCTTCGGTCAAGACGAAAATTTCGAAATCCTTTCCGAAAAAATATTGAAAATGTATTAATTTTGTCTCCTAGTCTTTGAAAAGCCTCATAACTTTCCAGAGTATACCCTTAGCATAAGCCTTGCATTGGCCTTGTATAAGGGTTCCCAATTTAGTTCCTTAGGGGGAGTATCCACCACCAGTACGCGGCGGTTACTCTCTTAAGGGGCTCACAGCTCCCAATGACCTTCGATCTGTTACTGTCCGTTTTTTCGTGTTTTTATGGCTTATTCTATTAACAACAACGAGGTTTACCGAAATAGTATCCCATATTAACTTGAAAACTCACACTTTTTGAAATATATGGCACCAAACTTTGGCAGTCTTAGGCCAAAAAACCAGTTTTGTGGACGTAGGTAACTTTTGTAAAAATGAGTTAAAAATAATAATCTCTCGTGGGTTGTTAGATACGTCAATAGGGAACAGTTACTTGTAAATTTCATATGTAAAAGTGCATACATTATATATATATGAATATCGAAAACATTGCATTTTTGGACCATGTTTGAATAAATCATAAAAAAAGAAATATGCATTTTTTTCAATAAAATTCTCGTGCAAATGCAGATAAAAGATTGAAAAACCGATTTACTTTTGTGCTATAAATATATCTATTGTCATGACGGAGGAATATCAACTCAAAACTAGTCAAAAAGCATGTGGAGCCCCTTAAGGTGCATTTCCGTGCATCGCGGCCGATCGCAGCCGCGCGCGATCGATTGCGTGCGATTGACGCGCGCGGCTTATGCGACAATAGTCAGTGCCGCACGCGTCTGTCGCAGACTTCGGAACGGCGGCACCAGTCGCACGCAATCGATCGTGCGCGGCTGATATCGGCCGCAATACACGGAATTACACCTTTAATGCAGGGCTGAGTGAATACCGTAACCTATTAGGTACATTGCGTGCTTTCCGCAGTCGACCCACTAATAATCCAACGCTTTTAGAATTAATGGATTTCCGTACCATTAGAGACGGGTAGGTACGTAGTGGAGAAAGTGGCAGACTATAGGATTGCGTAGGTAGGTACTAACCTTATCCCGGCGACTTGATCACGGCAAAATCAGTCATAAGTAGATATTATTTTATATTTTTAACGGACGATTTAAATTCGTCTACTTTTTTTCGTTTTAAGAATCTAATATATCAAAGGGAGATATTGCATTAGTTTTATTTATTTCGATTATTAAATGTTTTTCAAATATAAAAACACTTCTGTTTCTTAGTTTGAAAATAGTTTTCCTTGAAAACGCATGATTATTAACGCATGATATTTGTCTAATGGGTATTACGAGTATATGGAATAGGGTTATACCGAGTGATGGACGATTTCTTAAACATCTGTCTATCTATATCTAATCTATCTATATATATAATAAAGCTGTATAGAGGGTCTAAAGTATGTACATCTATCTATCTATCTATTCTATACATATAATAAAGCTGTAGAGGGTCTAAAGTCTGTACATTGAAGATATTGGCAAAAAAATCAGTCGAGGGGTCTTAGAATCGATAACAGAACACACTTCAACAGTTTTTAGAATTTCTGTCTGTTTGTCGGTTTGTCTGTCTGTGTATATGTAACGGCATTACGTGAAAACGAGCGAAAGGATTAATATGAGACTTTTACTAAAACGTTAAGTGGATCTTCAGCCAGGCAATAGGCTATAAAAATCATAAAGATTAGGGTTCAAAGGGGGTTAAAAATGGGGTTAATCGTTGTATGGGAACTCCTTGAATCCATGAGCTAAAGACTTGAAAGTTGGCAAGCATATACTTGACTGGAAAGTTAAAACAACCCCATTCAACATTTGTGAAATGTAGGGATAAAACGTGAAAAATATGGGATGAAAAATAGGTGGTGAAGCGATTACAGATTATAATGATGCGACGGCAGGGAATAACAGGTTTCGTCACCTTGGTAATAAATAACACGTCAAGGTATTCTAATATTCATCATGTTCTAACAACTGATAAGTAGTCCGGTGGTTTGGCCTATAGACTATGAACTCGGTGTTCCCAAGTTCAAACCCAGCGACCAGCATGCAGTTTTTGTATTTAAGTAATAAGTTTTTTTTTATTTTTTTAGTGATAGATATTAAAAAACGCAGTGAATCATGAAGGTTCTAGAAAAAGTTAGCGACAGGTGACAAAATTGGACGTTTCAGGAATCGCAAATATTTATTTACGATGTAAATTAGTAATCATTGCGTTAATATTACAGTTAAAGTTGCATTCATGAACATTTATTTAATTCAGAAATTATTAAGTGGTTCTCCCTGATCGACTACGTCTAAACAGAAATTCGTTGATAATTTTCTTTCAAAAAGAAAAGTACAATGGTTAAAGATTTCTTCGAATGAAAAACGATACCTACCTACTATCTTCCAAGTACTGGGGGTTGGGCATGTATGAGTTTTTTATTCTGACGTAACTTTTTTGGCGGCAAAACTCTTGATTCGCGGCGAATGCATTACAGAACGTTTAAAGCTCGAGAACATGTTTACAAGGCAAGAGACACTGTGGCAAAATTGCAGAAAAAAATTCAGGTCAAAAAAACTTAAAAACCAAATATGAACATGACACAGAAAACGCGGAAAATTCGAGTAAATAATCCATTCGCGGAAAAGCGAAAAGTCAAGGAGAACGCTATGAAAATGCCGCGTAGCAAGGCGGATATTTGGGGATTATTTATTTTCATATACATATAATTGCCGAGTCTTAAGAATACAAGAACACACAAATGTTTGGTATTTATCGCTTACTTTTGTAATTATGTACATGGGTTTAACGTTGTATAGGTATCTCTCATTTGCACATATTATAGTACCTACAGTATCTTTAAGTTAGAGTAAGTTAATGGAACATCACACACACTAAATCATTAACCAAAGGTTTGCAATATAATGCCAATAATCGATGGAATGATACCAACAACGATTTTCGATTTCCTCTTGAGAAAAGTACTTTATATTTTTTATGACCAAATTGTACAATTTAAATTTAAAACAGGTGTTTTAGTGAATTATTATTATAGGTATTATGATGTTTGTAAATTTAAATATCAGTCGGAGATAAGAATATTGCCTTCAGCGCCCCCTATTACTTTCATTGTGACTTCGGTTGTAATGTGCTTTTACTATAATTCTAGAAATGTCATCATTGAAATGTTAGGTAACGAGGACATATTTTTCTGGACAAACTCGGGATCTCATTAGTTCCGCCGTGAGCTAACAGAGGGCTATAACGGGTATTATTTGAATTAGAGACAGAACAATAGACGGTTGGGATGACTGTCATGGAAGAGAAAAGTCGGAGAGAAGGTGGAAGCTCTCCTTGATGGAGAAATAATCGCGAACATGGTTTGGGGTGACGGAAACCGAGAACCGAAATTGCCAGTCTCCAGTTACAGAATAAACCCAGATCACTGTATGTTGGCTGATAATAATTGAGGAGCTCCGTCAATTCCTCAAGGATCTCAGAATCACCTTTGGCACTACATTAGTTGCTACTTAAACGGAATCATATCAGAATATGTGACGTAATTTACATCATTAAGGAGTTCCATAAGTTATATGTGGTATTCATCAACAGTTCCACTTCACCAAATGTTTGGTTCAATTTTTCATGGATCCCATCATCCAACTAGCTATTAGAAAACAATAAGACCAATCTGGAAGTATACTTAATACACTTTAAAATGAAAAAAAAATTGTAGGTACGAATCGGTTCATAGATGACGGAGTTCTGAGGTAACAAACATTAAAAAAACTTATAGCCTGTTTGAGAACCTCCTCATTTTTTTGGATTTGAAGTCGATTCAAAAGTTAAAATAGTTTCTAGGTACAATAAGTTTCATTAACAATTTTACCTACGGAGGCAAAACGAATATTACAATTAAAATGAAATTGAACCATTTGTCCAAGATGAAGGACTTTAAGTGAAATTTTACTATACTAGATGTGGAGTATGTTTTTTAATAAGTTACAGCAGTATCTTGAGCGGACCTTGAAGTTCGTCTTCGGTCTCATATCAAATTACTGGGATGGAGGTGATGAAGAGGTTCTGCTTCTGAGTCTTTTTGGCCTTCCAAAGAAGTTCGGGCTTCAGGCTTCTGCCAGACCTCACTGGTGTTCTGTGGTGCCTTAATTTATTCATTGCCGCCGCAGAAGTAATGCAGTCTTTTGAAATTTTAAGAAGTTTCCTAACTATAGGTTTCCTTACGTGCGAGATTTATGGAAGGATATTGCATCGATCTTACTTTCTCTTTGGTCATCGTCCGGGGCTCAAGGCTCTGTTGAAAAGAAAAGCCTTTCGCCTAGCTTCATATTGTTAGAAGGTGGCTACTTGGAAGGAGGAAAGTAGCTCTAGGCTTCTACATTCTGCCGGGGCTCCGATCTCGTGCTCGCAGCAATTGCTTTTACCACTAAGAACATAATGTATGTATATTTCGAGTGTGGTTAGGTAGTAGAGTCACTTACGTAATACAGCCCTCAAAATGATGCTTCAAACAGAACTAAATTGAATGGTTTATAATAATAGTAATACATGACTCTTATTTAAAATAACAATATTCACACAAGTATTGAAAACCATAATATAGTAATTTCACTTTCTACTCATAATATAATTGCAAACGTTTGTAAGTTTGGATGATTGTTACCTACTCAGACACCTTAAAATGGCAGAACAGCTTTTAGGTGACTCTTGCCCCACAGATAAATTATTATATTTTGCATTAAGACATTAAAAACCATTTTAGGGATTATTACCTAACGGAAGTTGATCAAATAGGAAATGGAAGTTAATACTAAAATTATGGTGAAGTGAACCAGATTTCCGATATCTATCAAAAAATCTTTCACTTGTGTGTACTTAAGGGGCTCACAGCTCCCAATGACCTTCGATCTGTTACCGTCCGTTTTTTCGTGTTTTTTTTTGGCTTACCGTATTAACAACAACGAGGTTTACCAAAATAGTATCCCATATTTACTTCAAAACTCATAGTTTTTGAGATATATGGCACTAAACTTTAGCAGTTTTAAGCCAAAAAACCAGTTTTTTGAACGTAACTTTTGTAAAAATGAGTTAAAAATAAAAAACTCTCTTGGGATGTTAGAAACGTCAAAAAGGAACAGTTACATGTAAATGTCGTATATAAATGTGCATAAACAACATACTATAATATCAAAAACAGAGCTTTTTTGGACCATGTTTGAATAAATCATAGAAGAACAAATATACATTTTTTTCCAAAAAACTCAAAAAAGTAGATAAAGTACTGAAGAAACGATTAACGTTTGTGGCATAAATATATCTATTGTAATGACGGAGGAATATCAATTCAAAACTCATCAAAACTAGTTAAAAAGCGCGTGGAGCCCCTTGAAATTAATAAATAAATTTAAAAAAAGCGGCCATGTGCGAGTCGGACTCGCACATGAAGGGTTCCGTGAAATAAATTGCGGTTTACGATTTATGACGTATTAAAAGAAAACTACTTATTAGATCTCGTTCAAACCAATTTTCGGTGGAAGTTTACATGGTAATGTACATCATATATTTTTTTTAGTTTTATCATTCTCTTATTTTAGAAGTTACAGGGGGGGGACACACATTTTACCACTTTGGAAGTGTCTCTCGCGCAAACTATTCAATTTAGAAAAAAATGATGTTAGAAACCTCAATATCATTTTTGAAGACCTATCCATAGATACCCCACACGAATGGGTTTGATGAAAAAAAATTTTTTGAGTTTTAGTTCTGAGTATGGGGACCCCTAAAACATAATGTTTTTTTTCGATTTTTGTGTGAAAATCTTAATGCGGTTTACAGAATACATCTACTTACCAAGTTTCAACAGTATAGCTCTTATATAGTTTCGGAAAAAAGTGGCTGTGACATACGGACGGACAGACAGACGGACGGACATGACGAATCTATAAGGGTTCCGTTTTTGCCATTTGGCTACGGAACCCTAAAAATGCAACATTGTCGAACTAAAACACCTAGGTATATTTGGGTCATCATTTAATCAACTCAAGTATATGTACTATACTAAAACAACGTTTGAATACATACATACAACGTGATCGTCATTTTTTATTACATAATCATAAACATTATAATAGGTACAATGCAGGAAAACAATTCAAAATCTTAGACTTATACAAATATGCCAATAGTAGACAATTTCACATGTAGACAAGTGTACATCTACTGTAGGTATACTTAGGTAAGTACTGTCAACATCATATAGTTAGTAGCAGCCAAAGTAGCCAAATATTTCGGTACACGTCTTTATGACTGCAAGAATAAGGGCGTGTTACGATATATTTGGCTACTCTGGCTGCTACTAACTATCAGTGGCGGCGCGTGGAAATTTTCGAGGGGCAACCCGGAACAAAAAAAGTTATGAAAGAGTTTAGAGCATATAACTATAGGCTTAGCTAAGAATAAATTTTAGGCAAGCCGGTGGGAATCGGCTTGTATGGGCGCTCCGCCGCTGCTACCTATACGCTGCTGACTGTACGTAAATATATCGACATCCAAATTACTAGCAACTTATTATTACTGCACGTTTATCAGTATTCCAAGATGGCGCACGAGCTGTGCCCGTCTCTTTTTAACCGCCTTAAAAAAAGGAGGAGGTTATATGTTCCACTGTATGTATTTTTCCCTATCCCCTAGCGTTTTCTCTCTCTAACAAGTAACATTAAAACGGTTGTAGCTTCGTCATTCTCTGAGTTATTTGAATGGGGTTTTCGTCATTAGGCATATTTTTTGCCTTCTTTCTTTTGAAGAAATAATACATTTGGAGTCTACCTATTGTGGACCGATTTCCAAAATTCTTTTTTTATCCGAAAAAGTATGCTCCCGATGTGGTCCCATTGTCACCAATTTAGGATCTGATGCCATGATCCCAGGGAAATTGAGGGCAACCCTCCAATTTTATAGGCACGCCGTGCAGTGATTGCGGTATTTTCTATTATAACTCGTGTATTTACCCTCGGAAATCGTAATTTTGGTGAAGTGGAACTGATGATGAAGACAACAGATGACTTATGGAACTCCTCAAAGATGTACGTCTATGATTCTGACATGATTCCGTTGAAGTAGCAACTAATGAAGTGTTAATTCTGAGATCCTTGAGGAATGGACGGAACTCCTCAAGTATTATCAGCCCACATATAGCGACTTGGGTTTTTTCTGTAACAATCAACGCATTTGCTCTCGGAAAGCAGTTCATGTGAACTGCTTTCCGAGAGCAACTTTCCATTGGAAAGGAAATGTGGAAATTTTCATGTACCATGTGGCTTGGCGAAGTACTGAATTGAAGTCGGTTTGAACTTTGTTTTTAAAGTAAATTATTAATTAGAACACTTAGAAAGAGACGGGTAGTGTATCTCACCCCAAAACAGCTCTCGCGCCATCTTGTGAAAACCGTGCTAGTAAAGTAGGTAAGTACTAATTATGTCTAATATTGTTTGGATCACTTCGATATTTTTACAAATGGGTCAATCAACTTCTTGAAGCTATTTGCCATGTTTTTTTTGTAATTTACATACGTTTTGTGATAAGGGTAAGATAAATTTGTGTTAACCTTTTGAACGCCATTCTTTACGTACTTTTTTCCATAAGAGAGTAACCTTATATGAAAGACAGAAGGTTGTTTTGACAGCAGACGTCATAACACTTAAAGGCGTTCTTGGCGCTGCGGGCACGGCGATATACGACGCCTTTAGGCGTTCTTGGCGTTCAAAGGGTTAAATACATATATGGGTTATTTCATAAGCATGTATGCCTAGATAGCATGATCACGTTTATGTAGGACACATAACATTCGTCCCTTACTGGCAAGTATGTTGGTGAGAGACGGACGAATGCATTATTAAACGAGCGAGCGAAGAGAACGAAGTTCTCCGTTTCAGCTTGGGTAAAATTCTTTCGTATGTCCGAATGTCCACCTGGCCGGCTGTTCTCGCATTTCTCAACCGATTCTCGTGAAATTTTGTAAGCATGTTCAATAATTATATTGAATTATTTTGTAAGCATGTTCAATAATTATATTGAATTATTTTGTAAGCATGTTCAATAATTATATTGAATTATTTTGTAAGCATGTTCAATAATTATATTGAATTATTTTGTAAGCATGTTCAATAATTATATTGAATTATTTTGTAAGCATGTTCAATTATTATATTGAATTATTTTGTCCGGTTTTCGGATATTAAATAACCCTCCTCTCGTTCGGCAGTCGGGTAAAAAAATAAACGTATATTTGGATGAAAGACGGGCTCGTAAGTTCTACAGCTGACAGAACCATTAGTGTAGGTTATCTCCTGGCTAACGGGGCAGAATAACAACAAACAAAATTGATCCACCCATATATACCTCTAACTACTCAGTACTTATGGCCCGGTTTTATAAAGATCCGTTAAACCTAATGTCAGATCAAATATTAGTTACACCGTACATTTGCTGACATTACACTTACTTATATACCTAGTTTGTTTTAACTAGTTTAGATGACGAAAAGCACTTGAAACCAACCATTACCGACATCGATTGCTTGATTCTTATCTTCAGATATCGGAATTTTCGTGGCATTTTTGAGCTGTCACTTCTCGTTCATCAACTTCGTAATATCGATATTCACGTAATAAAATGTTGAATATTTCACAAAAACCGCCTAGCGTTTTTTGACAGTATGTGTGAATAAAACAATGTGTATAATCACTGACATATTATGTTAGTGATTCTTCGGCAAATAACGCTAGGCGGTACGCGGAGGACGAATGATTCCTCGATTAATTGTTATTGAAGGAAATACCTATAAATGCTTTTAATGCCTGCAGTTACATAACACAATAAGTTGCTTTAATTCTATTTTGAACTTACGTATGTTATATACACTCGGCGTCAAAAAAATTACATTAAAGTCGATAAATGAGAAGTCAATAATGCCACGAAAATTCCGGTCTATGGTTATCTTCAATTGGGGTTGTAAAACAATAAGTGCTAGCACTAGCGTGCGCACTCAGTGTGCACGTCGCTCGGCGAGCAATTTCGACCGAGCGCATGCGGCCACGCATGGCATGCGTCTAGTCTGGACACACCTATTGACGCATAAACAATAGAACAAACAGTATTTACTCCAGTACTCGTGCCACACTTCGGTCAGTTTTAAGAAGTCTCTTTGTTATCTTTTCCTTTCATGTTTGGCAACAAAAGAAGGTTGTAAAGCATTTTCGTCATTTCAACTGAAAGAAACTATACCAACATAAGATATTTATAAAACTGGGCCTTAAACAAGAATCATTATGTTAACATTGACTGCTACACATTGAAAAAACCCCTTATTCATAAAACTTGTCAAGATTGTTAACTATCATATGTTCTCTTTCAGAGAAACACAAATATCAATATGTCACATGATTGTTGATTTTAACGCCATTTTATTTTTATGAATAAGAGTACGAATCCATAATGTAATAAGTATTGCTACATGAGTCTATACAATTCAGCTATAATATACTTTAAAAACTAAGTTTTAACCGACTTCAAGTCAGAACTTCTCCTTATTTGAAGAGTTCCCTCGATTTCTCCAGGATCCCATCATCAGATCCTAGTCCTGGACTTGACCTGACCACCTGCGAAGGATATCCTTTCCAACAAAAAAAGAATTTTCCAAATCGGTCCAGGCGTCTTCGAGTAATCGGGGAACATAGGTACATAAAAAATAAAAATCTGACAAAACGAGAACCTCCTCCTTTTTTGAAGTCGGTTAAAAATGACACGAACCACGAATACCAAATAAATAATACTATTTTTCATTATAATAAAAATACACATAATTAATACTTTCATAAAAAAGTGTTTGTGTCAGAGAAGTAATGAATGTCAATAGTGAATAGGGAACATTGCAATAGGTACAGTTTACTTAATAACCATTAATATAAAAATAGCAATAAGCTAAACGTCCGAGTGCTCGACGCTGTACAGTCGACGTCACATACATCGGTACACTATAGGTGTTCAAAAATATCGGCACATGCACCCTAATGCCTTGAAAATAAAGGTGTGTTCCGATGTTTGTGAGCTGCTTGTTTGCTCCGATGTATGTGATGGCGACTGTACGAGTATATGGCATGGGCACTCTATGTCAAAGTGACATGGCTTAAATTTGAATAAAGAAAAATCCTGTCAATTCGAATTAAACCCATATTGCTTTCACATAAAGTGCCCATGCCATATACTAGTACCGCGTCGAACACTCGGGCGTTTACCTTATTACTGAAGACTGGATTATTGACATGTTTGTCGTTGCAATTAAATAGTTGTGAAGATATTATTGACTGCGTTGTAGCGTAAATATTTGCAGGCGATGCAAGAAAGTATAAATAAGCAGACTTGATAATTAATACTGACTAACAGGACGGTTAACATAAGAACGCGAGATGTGAGAAGGAAACGTTTTATGTTCACTGCGCTTTACTCGCTTATCGCGCGCTGGTTTGTTGGCTAGCACTAGCTAGCACTCAAGTTGGCTCACAAGAGGGGTATCCTCTAAGATCACCTGCCCGATCACCCAGGTGATCATATTGGACGAATGTCTTATGAGATCACCCAGGCGATCCTATTGTACGCTACATCCCGCACGATCCGCTGGGTGATTTTGGTGGACAAAATTATAACCTACTGGATATAATTTTGTCCACTAAAATCACCCAGAAACCCCTTTACAATATAATACTTTCTGGGGTATCATTCTGGATATAATTCTGTCCACTATAATCACCCGGGGGATTCTGATAGACATATGGTCCAACACGATTACCTGGGTGATATTACTGGATAAGTTCGTCCACTAGAATCACTTGCAAAGTAATATCACCCAGGGGATCGTGCTGGATATAGCGTACATCAGGATCACCTGGGTGATCTCATAAGACATTCACTTGGGTGATCGGGTCAGGTGATCTTAGAGGATACCGCGCGCGAGCTTTTTTATTTATTTATTTTATTTTATTATGTCTTGTGATAACCGTACTGTGCATCATAAAAATAAATAACACAATTAATAAGTAAACTAAATCAAACTAAGTTCCGTAATTTGTGCTTCGCAATTAAAATAATTAAGTATAATTTACACGAGTACATAATACTTAAGTGATAAAGCTAGGAAATTTAAATAGAGTTAACAATAATAATATTAAAAACTTTTATGACATATATTACTTTGACATTGATAATATTTGTACTAAGTAAATAAATATTACATAAGTATGTATACGTTTTAGAAGCATTGTACATGATTTATCGACCAAATACTTAAACAGCCTGTTATGTTTCTAAAATCATAACTGAAAGAGAGCCAATATAAATATTACTTGAAAGCGTGAACGTTACTTTGACAGGGGTCTTAAACACGCGGCTCACCAATAACTTAGCCACCCGGGTAAAACCGACGGAAAAACTCAGTTAATACGAGTGATTTGAAGCTTATTACGTTCCAAGTGTGATGCAGACCACAGACAAAAACTAAAAAATATTGGCTCTTCACTTAAAAAAGGTTGAAGGTTTATGTCATACAATCATAAAAATATATCCACATAAATTATTATTCTGTAATGAGACAAACATGTATCTTCGATGTCGACTAACTATACATCGAAAGACATGAACAGAACGCTTTAAGTAGCTTAAAATAATGGAGTGAGTCTACGGGTAGACAATGTAAGTATGCATCAGAATTTGACAAGATGTCCGTTATTTGTAAAATAGAGTAGAAATACGAGATTCTTTTGAGATTAGATTAGGTATATTCTTAATGTAATAAAATAACTACGGTTAGGAATGCTGAGGTAAAGTTGGAAATAGGTAATAGGAATGATATAGAGATAAACCATAAGGCCTCTATTATACCCCGTTTACATTTAGCTCAATTCGACGGCAGTGAGCAGAGAAGTGGGCAGTAAGCTCTAGTATAAGTTTTACATACATACATACATATAATCACGCCTCTTTCTCAGAGGGGTAGGCAGAGACCACGGATCTCCATTTGCTACGATCCTGACAAACCACTTTCATTCACTCACTTTCATAACATTTCTCATACATGCTCATCGGTTTAGGGTAGGGTAAGGTGGTTGACAGTGGGTTGCTGGTGCACAGTAGGTAACGCACACATCGGCAAAACGAATGGTATTTTTAATACTTTAGTCCGCGCGACACACACCTCTAGCCAACGTGTCCCTACTAGCTCAGTGCCCGTGCGACTGCGCTAACGCAACGTCATGTGCATGCGTGTCAGTGCCATCACTGCGCGGGATTAACATTTACGTAAGTTGGAATTTAAAATATATTTTCTAAATGAGTTGCACAATAATTATGTTTTATGTTTTTATTTATAACTTGATTAATAAGGTATTTCAAGGTACGATATTTTTTTCTTTGTGAACATTTATACTTTTTTATTTATATTTTTTAAATATTTTCGGTATGTGGGTTGACACTGGATCAAGTGGGTCAAGTACACAGTGGGTGATATAACCCACTGTGTACTTGACCCATTCGTCGTTGCCAATACTTATCCCTTTGGCACCTGGCCAATACAATCGTGCGGGTTTCTTACAACTAATCGTCAAATCAAAACATATGTCAATAGACTTTATTTTACATTCGCTCAGTCCCGTTTTTCACATACATACATACGTCATATGACCCAATGTGTACTTGACCCATTCGTCGTTGCCATTACATACCTACATACATAAGTTTTTTTTTCAGAATGCCGAGGAAAAGGCCACATTTCGAAAAGTTGGCAGAATACCCGCTGAACGAATGCAAAATGCATTACTTGCCATTAATAACGGGACCAGTATTTGCCAAGCATCAGCAGACAGTGAAATGTGATCTCTAAGATGATTATTTGCCTACTAAGTCAGGTTTTCTTAATTAGTAATTACATATTATTGATTCTTATAATAAAATAAAGAAACGATGCTCGTTTTTCATTGGTTTCGCCCTAACCTTGCTCATCTAATTCTCTTTGGCCCACTGTGAACTACTGGTATGCCCAGTGTCCACACCCCCTGGTGCACAGTGGGCTAAATCCCATTTTTTTTAAAAGCTTTGCTGGCGACAAGTTCATTACAATTAAGTAATTAAAGCAGAAAATAATGAATTTTGAATAAATTACGTAAACGATAGTGCATAATTGATGTTTATAGCACAACTATTTCTCGAGCTACGGGCAGTGAAAAATGGAGTGATCCATTGTCACCTTACCCTACTTTTGACCTGGCCTTTTTGTAAGATTTCTCCAATTTGATCGGAGAAAGTTCGCCTAGATCTTCCCCTTCCAACTTGCCCTTCCACTCTTTTTATATACACCCTCTTCGTTAATCTTCTTTCATCCATCCTCTCTACATGCCCAAACCACCTTAACATGCCCTTCTCAATGTTCGTGACTATATCTCCATCCATTCCACACTTATCTCTTATCACACTCTTTCTGACTCTATCACTCAATTTCACTCCACACCTACTTCTCAACGCTCTCATTTCTACTGTATAAGTTTGATCGGTACATATACGTTTTAGAACGCGGGTTTAGTTTCAATTTGTATGGCAACGCGTAGTTCCTAATAGTTACCACCAGAGGCGCTGTTCGAGAGAAAATAAACGCAAACGCGTTTATTTGGACGATGATGATGATGTATCGGTAAAACTTATACTAGAGCTACAGTAGTATGTAAACTCGATACTTCTCATGTGGCTGCAAATGAGCGGTTTTTTTGTGCGGAAGTGAAAGGACGCGCAAAGCGAGCAGTCGTCTGCTATTGTTGAAAGTTGAAAGCGATGTGTGTGGTAGGGGCAGTATCTAAATACACACATCTCTCGATCTTGCTACGGTTGGCTGCTCGAGCAATATTGACGCTGAATGTAAAAGGGGTAGTAAAGCTTTTGAAGGGCTATTCCCACCTGTTACCACCAATTTGTTACCAGTGATAACAGCTGGGAATTTTGTCCCAATATTTTACCAGTGGGAACTAATGAGAATAGTCATTGATGGTAACTACTGGGATTTATTTTCCCACTTCACCTTAACTTTAGTGGTAGAAAACGGGGAAAAAGATCCCAGCTGTTACCACTGGTAACAAATTGGTGGTACCAGGTGGGAATAACCCCTTTTGAATGTATGAACGTATGCACGTCAAGTCTTGCCCCTATAGTAATTTTTATTACAACAGTTTTCTGTTGTTTTATAATAGTCGAGTTATTTTATATGTGAAACAGCGAATTCAGTCTTCAAGCTAAAGGAATGGATTCAGTGATAATATGGAGTCAAGGTAGATCTTAACACTATACAAAAATAACATAATATCGTCGGATGACAAGCAAAACTCACTAAGTAACAAATACCTACTTAAATCAAAGGTCGTATCTCGATATCGACTACGTACCGTGATACGAGGTTTTGAAGAGCAGTGACAGTTTTGGTAGTGACCTTTGCTTGTCACCCGACGATTATCTCAACGAGGTAAAAGTCACAAGGAAGATTATGCATTTGTGCCGTCTTAAACCTAATTCACATATGGAAGCAGATTTTCTTTTAATCTTTAGCCGCCCAAAGGTTATTTAAGGGCTAAATGTATTGATAGTTGAAGGGTTCTACAGATTATGTGATATTACCACAATTTGTCATTACATGTCGAAGTCATAATTGGGTGTGCCGTACAGATGTAACAATCCGACCACATGTGCATGATGACCTAGACAATTAGACAGATTATGATTATTTAAATCGTCATATATATAGCGGGAGATAGCGTCAATGCCAAAAAAACATGGCATCTAAATAGCAGTTAAACCATGAAGCATCATTTATTTACTAATATATTAAGGGTGGGTTGCGCAAAACCATCTGTAATCATGAGCGGTGTTCGTTAAAATAGGTATGGAGAGTTTGACAAGTTTCTATGAAATGACAGCTGCCGGCGCCATATTTAAGGTTGATCGGTCTGTAATCGTAAATTGGTGCAACCCGCCCTTAAGGGGCTTAACAGCTCCCAGTGACCTTCGATCTGTTACTGTCCGTTTTTTCGTGTTTTTTGTGGCTTACCAACAACGAGGTTTACCGAAATAGTGTCCCATATTTACTTCAAAACTCACCGTTTTCGAGATATATGGCACCAAACTTTAGCAGTTTTAGGCCAAAAAACCAGTTTTTTGGACGTAACTTTTGTGAATATGAGTTAAAAATGAAAATCTCTCTTGGGTTGTTAGAGACGTCAATAAGGAACAGTTACATGCAAATTTCATATATAAAAGTGCATAAACAACACACTAATATAGAAAACAGAGCTTTTTTGGACCATGTTTGAATAAATCATAAAAAAATATGTATACATTTTTTTTCTAAAAAACTCTCTTGCAAAAGTAGATAAAGGGTTGAAGAACCGATTTACGTTTGTACCATAAATATATCTATTGTTATGACGAAGGAATATCAACTCAAAACACATCAAAACTAGTCAATTAGCGCTTGGAGCCCCTTAAACTGCTATTTTCACGGCACAATTTTTTTGGCATCAACACTGTATTACAATGTTAGCCTTAAAGACTCAAGCCGTCAGAGCTAACACCAGTCTCCTCAGTACTGCACGCTAGTCTTAGCTTTAACGAGTCTTGAAGGCTCGGCAAAGCGCTAAATCAAAAGTACACTAGGTACTAGTTACTGTCTAGTAGCCAGCCAGATACAGTTACAATGAAAGATTATATAAAAAAAAAATACAAAATAATTTATTCAGTAACTTAAATGATTTATAAAAATGCAGGTTGGTGTCTCTTTTTAAGCATACCAAGACACTTGTGATAACAGATATTTAAACATTATTATTACATTGAACACTTATTATTGGACGCAGAGCACGGCGTTCTTATTTGGGGCAGCTATTAAAGCATACAACATCGATAATTTGAACATTTATAGGCAGGGGAGTAAAGATGCTGTGCTTTCATACATTTCAGCTGATTTCACAACTACACTGCCTAAAAGTGTCTAGGGATCAAGAACGTTTTAGAGTATTGCTGCAATGGGGAACTTGCATGGGACTTCAATTTCGAATAAATTGCACTCAATTGATGCGTATATACGTAGAAATATCATACAGAAGAAAAAAAAAAGAAAAAAATCGATTGCATTAGTTTTATCACACGTTAAAATGACGGAAAAAAATATATTATTTTTTCGATAAAATTACATAACAGTTACACAGACTATTGAATTAGAAATGATATTTTGTATGACAAGTATAGACTTAAACGCAAATGTTGTGGAGATAATTGCAAATTAAACACTTACTCAATAGTAAACGCGCCGAGAATATATGCTGTGACGTCATAGCATAAGCCAGTTTAATATAGAGCGTTTTCGGTGGGTGCCGGGGCGTGCAGATTTCAAATGCATATAACATCAGAAAAATTACTCATAAGAAAGTTTTAGTGCTACAGTTGTTTTAATGCTGATTTATACTTTTGATTTTCGTAATAAAATAAAAACATGCAAGTTCCCTATTGGGTATTTGACAACAGTGAAAATAAATTGTTTTTTTTCATTAGCAGCAGATAAACATTACGAAAATACTCGGAGAGTATCAATCTTTAATTTATGATTGCAATTTTAAGTTTTAAATACATAAAAACTAACTAAAGACGTTGTTTGATTGTTACGTCAAAACATAGTAATGCCTACAAATTCCAAACTAACGGAGCGTTTTTGAAGTTTCATAAAAGAAGCTGATATGACTTTTGTCAAATACCAAATTGAGGTTTGTTATAGTAAAATAACTCTCTCTAACTCTCTCTTTTAATCTGGATCTTCAAACTTCAATTACTTCGGTATTGCCATTATCGCCGCGGTTGAATGGGCTGGTATTACAGCGATTGTAGTATGATAAAAAAGCTAAACATTTACTTGATCCCTAGACACTTTTGGGCAGTGTAGCTAACAAGCCTGTGAGGTGCCAGGTCGGATATAATTATGAAAACACATCTTTGGCCATATCTGGTGGACATTATCTCTATTAGAAGCGTTTTTGTATGGCATCTGTAGCTCCAGTATAAGTTTTATCGATACATCTACGTTTTCGAACGCGTTTGCGTTTAGTTTCAATTCATATGGCAACGCGTAGTTCCTAATAGTTACCACCAGAGGCGCTGTTCGCGTTGCCATACAAATTGAAACTAAACGCAAACGCGTTCAAAAAACGTATATGTATCTATAAAGCTTAAACTAGAGTTACTGGTTCTGTATTTTCTCGCATAAAAACTTACATGTCCTTTGAGTATAGATTTCTACAGAGGAGTACACCATACAAAGGTTATTATGCAGCTAAATTAAGAACTGGTTTTTAAATCGCTGACTGCTTCCCATAAACCACCTACTTAAATTAGTCGGGTAATGGTTTATTTGCATTCTAACTCAGTTGCGGCAAACAAAGAAAAGTGGACCAAGGACAACGATTGATATATCCTTTTTTGTCACACTTATTGAGATTGGTATACTACTGTCTCGCTCGGTCGTGGTATTATTATTATCATAGCTTGTCCTGAGTAATTGTAGGTCCATGGACATGTCAGTCTGTGAAAGATAGATAGATATCACACATAAGGTAAAACATCAATTGGCACCAATAAAGTCTGGAACTTGACATTCCGCCTTGAAATAAAACTGGACGCGCCATCAATAAGCTGATGGCGTGCCAAGAATAGGAACGTTTACCCCACAACAGTGTTATACATATTCGCCACGTGAATCGAAAGCTAATTAGCTAATTACGTAATAGTTTTGGTAAAATCCGTATGTCGTCATACCTCATTCCATGTAACATTAGTTTTTAAAGGACAAATTCGTCTTCGTTTCTTCATGCCAAAGGGAAATATTGTACTAGTTTTACATATTTCGATTAATAGCGACTTTTCAAACATAATAAGGTAAACGTCCGATTTCTCGACGCTGTACAGTATAAGTATGGCATGGGCACTTCATGTCAAAGCAATATAGGTTAACCCTTAAGGTGGTTCGATTGCCATACAAAACGTTATTTGACATTCGCAGGCTTACGGCGTGATATTTTAAGAAATTTATGTAAAAAATTTCATCAATTGGCTTCCCATTTGCGCCACCTTAAATGTATGATTTTTTGTAAAATTCGCGGCGGCGAGTGTAGGGACTTACGCGGCAAAGATTTCAATTATGACACAACAAACAAATATAACTGTAAAAAAATTGTGGATGCGTTCAGAATCTAACATGTAAACGTCACACAAACAAAAAAGTAATAAATGCCATTTTGGATACCTGCATATTGAGCCACGGGCCATCAACATATAAGATGTAGATCTACATCATAATGCATTTAATGGTTAAATTCGAACTAGGAGGAATTTTCTTGATTCGAATTTAAGCCATGTCACTTTGAGATAGAGTGCCCATGCCATATAATAGTACAGCGTCGAGCACTCGAACGTTTACCTTAATAATGATTTTGCGTTTCAAAATGGTTTCCCTTCAAATCGCATGAAGATTAACGCACGATTTTCTAATCTTATATGGAATAGGGTAAAGAATATTGAAAACTAATGGCAAAATCGACATATGAAATACAATGTACCCCGGCTCCGCTCAGGTAAAAATGGTTTTATATTACTTGGTACGCTTCAGATTTTCCTGACGAACAAACTGCAGGAGCTGAGTCCGGTCGAGATCTTGGCCAGCTCGGAGAAACAGATCGATCTGCGGGCAAAGTCGATTCTTTCGCAAAACACCTGGGAAAAAGAAAGAAAATTAATATAATAGAATACATAATAAAAAAAATAGAATTTATTGATTTGTAAACACAGGTGGTAACCGAATTTTTACTTTTGTAGTGGTGTTAGTCTAGTATATAAGTAATAGTGTCTATGTGTGTATCACCGAACGTGACAACGTGCCCGATGTCCCTCCCTGCTCGCTGACAATATAGCGGTAATCATTCCTACTGACAATGACTCCGCGGTCTCGTATGAAGATAAATTAACTCGACAATAATAAGTTTCTGTCAAAAATTTCATTTTTGGTACTAGCTTTTACTGCCGACTGTACTTTTCTGCATACCATCATCAACTACTCATTGAGACGATTCTAACGAGCCCAAACTCGATGGGGTTGTGTCATTTTATTGCGGAGTTCCTATGGCCACCTTCCAGCTCCAGCATCAGATCAGCTCCAAGTCATCATAATATTGCATTGTCATGCAATATACATATGCTTGCAAATTTTCAGCTCAATTGGATAACAGGAAGAGACTGAAAAATGGATTGCAAATTTTGACGGACAACTTACATACTTACATACGAACAGTGCAAGTTAATATAAAGCTTGTAAAAATAGTGGACTCTTGGTTAAACATGAACAACTTGCAAACAAATACATCAAAAACAAGTTACATACAATTTAGAAATATAAAAACACAACCATTGCCCTTAAAATTACATTGCCAGAATCAAGTCATAGACCAAGTAAGCGATATTAAATTTTTGGGCTTAACCCTGGATCAACACTGTTCCTGGAAAAACCATGTAAAGCTGGTCTGCGACAAACTCTACAGAATTGTGTAGGATTGTTGCAGGAGAGAAAACAGCAATACTGGCATATCATGGGTATGTAACTTCTGCACTAAAATACGGAATATCAGTACGGGGTAACTGCACAGATGTAAGCAAAGCTTTTATCATCCAAAAAAATGTTTCAGAGCGGTCTGTGGTGCTGGACCAAGAGATTCTTGTCAGCCTCTGTTTAAAAGACTTGGACTACTCACTTTGGTTGGTTGTATGTATTGGAGTTAGCGTGTCTACTTAGAAAATTTCCTCATTACTTTAAAAAACCCCAGAATAACACTAAATTACGACTAAGGGACATGTCCAAGCTGCTGATTCCACCATGTAGGACTAAAAAAATATTCAGTGGCATATTGTTAAATACCCAAGGCACATCATTGAATAAAAAAAAATGTTCAACCATTTTGTTTCTTACCTTGAAAGATTCAGGTATTTCTTCAATAGCCCTGTGAATGAGTGTACCATTCACATAGAGACAATTGGCAGCATCGTCTTCCGGCACTGTCAGTGTTTGATAAGCGAAATTAGCCTCTCTCTCCATTCTCTTAAGGAGCTCTTTGGCTTCCTTGCTGTTTCCAACACATAGTATATCGGGCCCGGCTACTGTCACGTATTTTTTCAGGTGATGCGCCCCCTTTGTCACCTGAAAGTCACGACAATTTAAGAATAATACAGAATAATATATAACACTTGCATGGGACTTCAATTTCGAATAAATTGCACTCAATCGATGCGGATATACGTAGAGATATCATACAAAAGAAAAAAAAAACCATTTTATTAGTTTTACCTAACGTTAAAATGACGAAAATTTTGTCGATAAAATAACGTAACAGTTACATAGAATATTAAATTAGAAATGATATTTTGTATGACAAGTATAGACTTAAACGTAAACTTTGTGGAGATACTCGCAAATTAATGACTTACTCCATAGTAAAGGCTATGCTGTGACGTCATAGCATAAGCCCGTTTAGTATAGAGCGTTTTCGGGGGGTGCCGGCGCGCGCAGATTTCAAATGCATTATATATAACATCAGAAAAATTAATCATAACAAAGTTTTAATGCTACAGTTGTTTTAATGCTGGATTATACTTTTGTTTTTCGTAATAACATATTAAGATGCAAGTTCCCTATTCTCCTGCCACCTTTGCAGAAGACAATGCCGCTCCCGCATAGGGCTACATAGCCATTTAAAAAAGTGCTCTACTATGCATTCGCAAAGCGCTGCTTGAATCGTCTGATAAAGACGTAGAGGCCAATGATGATGTTGATGATAATTGTACGACTCTTTAATAATGGGAACACCAGCTAACATAACTGCTGCCCGGGACTCGTTAAGGCGTTTCCTCGATTCTTGTAAACCACGCCCCCGTGTAAAGGATACGTATATGTTTGCCGCATATGGGAGAAAGAGATGCAATTCGATTGACATAAGGACGCGGTCTGGCCGCCAGCGGGCAGCGGGGCGACGAGCGGGCGTTCATAGATTGAATTCGATCTTAAGTAAAATATATTAAGACATGTAAGCAACCAGACCACACATGCGGGCATTGTTACAAGGCAGACCCTCCCAAATGCGCAACATGCAAACTGTTTAATAAGCCCAACAACCATAAAACAGGAGATACTGAATGTCCCGCCAGGAAAATGGCCGAACGACGATATATAAATTCTATTGATTATGAAGGGCCCTAAGTATCAGACAATTAATTTTCTATTTGATTTTTAATTACGATGTTTTAGTTATTATTGTATGTTACCTACCTAAATAAGCCGATAAAATGTTCATTTCTAATATAGATCTGTCACCAATACTTTTATTCCTAACTCGTCATTTTTAATTTTGTCCTATTAACCGTAAATTTATCAAACTGCAATGTATGCTATGCTATTATATTATTTTATATTATGCGCAAAGGTAAAAGTCCACTTAGTAATTCAATAAACTCAATGACCTAGTTTGCAGTTATTGTCGACGCTGACACTGCAATACGCAACGTAAATTAAATATGTTGAACGATAATTAGTTATTTATGCCTTTGATGTGTATGATCTTAATTTGTATAATTGCTTTTCAATTAGTATTTATCTCTTTGCCTGAGATACAGGATGATCCTAGTTCAGGCGCATTTAATAAATTTCCCTAACATGTAACAGTTTCAAGCACAATGTAACATTAGCAATAAGGTTTTTTCAATAAATTATTCTTATTCTATTCTTATTCTTAAAAAAATATTATATGATCTAGGTCCAATAAGGATTCAATTTTGCTTGGCCAGTAAATATACACAGCTAACTTTATATGACATTTTGTTTTCTAACAATGATCAGGAACGCGCTGGTAATATTATTTGGATTCTTCCCTAGCACCTTGTAAATGTAGAAGAACCAATAATGCAATAAATAAATATTTAGGGACAGTCTTACACAAATCGACCTAGTCCCAAACTAAGCAAAGCTTGTACTGTGGGTACTAGACGATGATATACATACTTATATAGATAAATAATAAATACTTAAATACATAGAAAACATCCATGACTCAGGAACAAATTATATACGTGCTCATCACACAAATAAATGCCCTTACCGGGATTCGAACCCGGGACCTCCGGCTTCGTATGCAGGTTCACTACCAACTAGGCTACAGAGGTCGTCAAAGACAATGACGCGTAGTTGCAGTGTCCAAAAGGCAACCGGATGTCTCGCGGTATTTGAGCTCCCGAGCGAAGTGTTGTGTATCATCATCATCATCATATCAGCCGTAAGACGTCCACTGCTGGACATAGGCCTCCCCCAAAGAGTGCCACAATGGCCGGTCCTGCGCCACCCGCATCCAGCGGACTCCCGCGACCTTTACCAGGTCATCAGTCCACCTTGTAGGGGGCCTCCCACGCCGCGCCTTCCGGTACGTGGTCGCCACTCGAGAACCTTTCCGCCCCAACGGCCATCGGTTCTACGTGCAATGTGCCCCGCCCACTGCCACTTAAGTTGAGCGATTCGGAGGGCTATATCGGTTACCTTAGTTCTGCTGCGGATAGCCTCATTTCTGATGCGATCGCGCGGAGTCACTCCCAGCATAGCCCTCTCCATCGCCCTTTGAGTGACTTTGAGCCTTCTTATGAGGCCCATAGTAAGCGACCACGTGGAACTGCCCTTTGCAACCCAAACTGAGCCAACTTGGACTGAGGCGGAAATAGGAAACCGTATGAAAAAAAAAATTGTCGCGACGCAGCCGATTGAGACAGCGGTTGCCTCAAAGTGTGTATGAAATGCTGTTTTTACCACATGAACTGCTTTCCGAGAGCAAATGCGTTGGTTATTACAAAAAAGCCCCAAGTCGCTATATGTGGGCTGATAATATTTGAGGAGTTCCGTCGATTCCTCAAGGATCTCAGAATTAACACTTCATTAGTTGCTACTTCAACGGAATCATGTGAGAATCTTTGACGTACTTTACATCTTTGAGGAGTTCCATAAGTCATCTGTGGTCTTCATCATCAGTGCCACTTCACCAAAATTACGATTTCCGAGGATAAATACACGAGTTATAATAGAAAATACCGCAATCACTACACGCGTGCCTATAAAATTTGAGGGTTGCTCTCAATTTCCCTGGGATCCCATCATCAGATCCAAAATTGGTGACAGTGGGACCAACTCGGGAGTATACTCTTTCGAATAAAAAAAAAAATTGTAAATAGGTCCACAATTGACGGAGAAATCGGCGAACATACATTAAAATTCAATTATTTTCGATAAACTAAAATGCACAAGCAACCAGCAAATAAATAAATAGTTTCCTAATTAAATAATAAGTAATAAAACAACTAATTTGTAAACTTTTATCACATTATACCTAGCGAGTGTACCACAGCAAATTCTATTAATTCCCTTCACTTTTTATTCTTATTTTTAAATTTAAAATTTTAATGCGCTTTTGTATATTTATTTTAATACTTACTGGAGTTATAGTTAGTAAAACCCGCAAATCATTTTTTTTAATTCTTTTGTAACCGTCGGGGGTGGACTGAAAACCAGCGCTGTGACATCAAATCGGTGGCACAGCAAACGCTGAGTCCATCCCTATTGCCACATTGTGTTGTTTTTTTTTTCCTTTCTAGTTATATATTTTTTTTAAATGTGTGTTTTATTAATGTGTATGAGTTTTTATTTATGTGTTGCAATAAATCTCTTTTCTTTTTTTCTTTCAAAAAAATATACATACAGTGGAACATATAACCTCCTCCTTTTTTGAAGTCGGTTAAAAATGTAACGTACCTTAATCGGTGTGCAAGGGAACTCAGGGAAAGCCTCCGCGACCGCTCCCGCGCCCGCTTCGTTGCTCGTCTCCGTGATGCCCACGAAGAATTCCCGACCTGAAAACGAGACATGACACATAAATCGTCGGGTGACAAGCAAAAGTCCACAGATTACAGAGAAAGGCAGATAGGCCCTAATAAATTGAACGTTTTCTATACATCCGATCTCTTTAAACTTACGTACTGAACAACGAGTAAAAAAGCGATAGAACTACGTTATTTGCCAGGCCTTCATACGTCATTGTCTCCGCTTTCTCACTCACACGATGTAATGCGCTCTCTCGCTCGCTCGAGATTTAGTGCAGCGAAAGATATTTCCTTGCAAGTTATCGATATCGATATTTGCTGTGAATATTCACTACAAATTCAGACAAGTTACTTTTTAACCCTGACCATTTCATGGATTTTTAGTGGAACTAATTTACATATTTTTAACCGACTTCTAAAAAGGAGAAGGTTCTCAATTCCGCGGGTTCTTTATTTTTTTATGTATGTATATGTATGTTCCTCGATTACTCGAATACGCCTGGACCGATTTGGTTTTTTTTTGGTTGAAAGGGTGGTCCCATGATTATCAGGTCAGGATCTGATGATGGGATGCTGGAGAAAACCAAGGAAATCTTAAATTTTTTTAGGCACACTTGAAACGATTTGGGTATTTTTAATAGTGACTCGTGCATTTGCTTTCGGTAAACATTTCATGTGGTAATGTGGAATAGAAATGTGGAAATGTTCATGTGGCTGTTTTTAATAATAACGAAACAGTCCGATTTGAAATGTTTCGATCATATTCTGTCGTATGTTTTCGACGTCCAATTATTGCACCCTACTGCGGCAATCCATTTTTGACGAAGATTATTTTTCGGAAATCCGAAGTTAACAGATAACTACGTGTAACATCAAAATATTTTGTGTAACTAAACGCCTACATAAATAATTCATGTCGATAAAATGTCGACACACAGATTTGAATTTAGTTACAACACTACCCGTGTTTACGAAAATTGTATTTTTACCAAAACTCCTAATAAGATCGACTTGGAACCATGTAAAAAGTACTTATTTAATACGAGTAGAATGCAGTATCTGCAGTAATCCCAGACCATTATATTGTGTAATGAACGTGAAATATTTGAAATTTAATCAAGACATTCTTACCGATGAAAACTTGTATTTTCTCCGGTATTCTTTGCCAATCTATAATAACTACGACAATACCCTACGTTATGCATAAATCGTGTTTTGCGATTGTCGTGTTTTGTGCATAATCATGTTATGCGAGTATCATGTTATGCGAATATCGTGTTTTGCGAATATCGTATTCTGCGACGGAGGGGTAGTATGTATTAACCATGACAGGGGATACACGAGTACTTCAAATATAATACAAAACCTAGTGCCGATGTCTCCCCAAGCAAGGGGATACACCGGTAATAAAGATTCCTGATGTCTCCCCCAGGGGGTTGACCAGGGGAGACACGGGTCTGAAGGGGATAGTTACTAGTACAGTAGCCATCACATACATCGGTACACTATACGTGTTCAAAAATAAAATAGAGGTGTGTTCCAATGTTTGTGAGCTGCGTTTTTGCTCCGATGCATGTGATGGCGAATATACAACTATATATCACAGCTTTAACTATCTTACTGGTACTTATACAGGTATGTGCTCAGAAGTGGGACTCTTACGATGAAATGTATGTACGTAGTTGGTGTATTAGCCTAAATGAAGAACTCAAATGGATCTACAAACTACCACGAGCCAGATGTGTGCCTGACTGTACCTGGCTATTTAACAATTTAAACAGTTCAAGGTCGGCAATTATGGTTATTGCTCATGAGCTCACACGTATAGACATATGACACAGACAGTCATATTACTATGTCACACCCATTACAACTAGGTTTACTGATGTCATGTTTGGCTTGGTACTTTTGAATGTTACATATAATTTACAATATTCGACGCCAAGCAACGCTACGTGTGCTACGTCGTAGCGCGTTTTTTCCGCTTTGTAGCGGAAATCGCTCGTAGAGTCATGACACATATGCGAGTTGTTGACATTGAATGTGTTTACTTATTGTGTCCAATCGATATGACAGCCACGTATTCCCATCATAAATAGTGTAACCAGTGTAGAGCGCAAAATAGACATGCAAGTTTATCTACATTGCAGGGTTTGATAGATCGATTGAAGAACTCGGTATACCGGTTATCCGCAATGTAATGAAACGTGCATGCAATTTATAGCATGTGTAAATTGCGCTTAAGTAAGTGTAAGTAACACAAACAAGCATTACAATGTGAAACTCTCGCGTAGAATGTAACGTCTATATTCAATATTTTTAACTAGAAAGCAGACTGTGTCAAAGGTGCCCAACTTTGGCACCGTCTGCCATTTCAGGACTGACAGACTTAGGTTTACTCTTTCTACGATTAAAGGGCTAAATGATGCCACTTGTCTCGTACTGTTGTCACATGACGTAAATATACCTACCCTTACAATTTTGATGGGAAGTAAAGGAATGTTCAAACCTTCGGCCAATTTTAGGTGCTATAATCTTCTGATTCTTGCTCAGCACAACGTTGTCGACCTGCTGCCATGCGTTTTATCGTGTTGTAATGAGACGTAGGCGTATTGGGGGTGGGCTTACGGACTATAAGTATATTCTCACCCGTGAAGAGTACGTCGGATCCAACAATCCTGGCTTCAGGGTCTGTCAGCTCAATGACGGTGTGGTTCAGTTCCTTCTCCAGGACTTGTCTCACAGCTTTTGCCTAAACCAAAAATGATAGTTGGTGAATCATGTTTACATCACAGAATAAGTAACAGGCTCTGTACAAAAGATCCACTTTCTTTGGACGTTTAGCTGTATTTTTACAAGCTTTCTATTAAATTACACCCGGTGGGTGCAAGCGACAAGACAGAGTTAGAAACTCTGACCTCAGATCGAAAACCAACCTTAGTGACATTCTAAGCCAAATAGACCAGCAGAAATGGAGGTAGACAGGCCATATGATGCGTGATACCCAGGGGAAATGGAGTAAGGCAGTGACAGAATGGTACCCCAGAGATGGTAAAAGGAGTCGTGGGCGACAGCGGATGAGATGGATGGAGGACATCAAAATGACAGCTGGTCCCCTGTGGACCAGGGTAGCACAGGACAGACAATACTGGAAATCGCTAGAGGAGGCCTTTGCCAAGAGGCACACCGAGATAAGAGACTTACTTTAAACACATATTTTACTCCCTGTTATGCAAGACATGCAAACGATAGGACTGTGTGACACAAGGCAGTGCAGATTTTGCTTTGAAGCAGAGGAGACGCCTACACACATCCTAACCTCATGCGCAGTCGTTACTCCTTCTTGGGCAAACACATCATGTGCCCGGAGGAGATCAAATTTCTTGAGTTCAACAAAATCCTGCAATTTTTTGAGTTTGCAGGACTTGACCAAGAATTGTAGTAAGTGGCGATCACAATAGATCAGCTACCCGAATAATAATAATACTCCCTGTTATGGTATTCTCGGAATAAAAGGTTTATTATCATATTAAATTGCAAAGCATGTATCTAATTATGCATGTAACTATGTTTGTTCGGATGAGCTTTTGCAACTCAATTTTGAAGCAGATATCTTCAACCGATTCAGCTGAAATTTTGGGTAAAGGTATAGTTTGGATGACAATTCAATATTATGGTACCATCGAGCTGATATGATGATGGAGACAGAAGGTGGCCATGGCAATTCAGTACTTAACCGACGTATCTCCGTTGAGTTTGGGCTCGTTAGAATCGTCTCAATAAAAGCTGCACAAAAAGGAAATTTTTCACCAAAACTTATTTTACCATGCACTACTGTTTTTCAACCTGTGGGTCGCTGGCAAATGCCGATTCATCCCATCACTAGTAATTTTAAATTACCCTTTTTATCCTATCCTAATTCCATACATTCACACACCTGAATTGGGGGAAGAAAAATAAATACTATGACAATCCCTCTACTAACGCGCGCTTCGGGTCGAGCACACGCTCCCTTCGAAATAAAATACCGCGAGTGGACAAAACCAAGAAAATCAGCGCGATTCTATCGCCGATCATACGCCCCAGGGCAGAAGAAGTTCAAGAAAACATCGCGTCCAATTACACCAAGCACGCGCGGGGCAAATATTCAGGAAACAGGTTTGCCTCCAAATTCCCTCTTTCAACTGTTTTTTCGATCACAACATATTCGTAAAATTAGAAATATAGGTTGGTTAAGAACAGCGGGAGGTCGCAATCCTTAAAGTGCAGATCGACTTGAGCATTCATTCACTCGTAATCAAATGAGCATTCTAGCGAATGTTACATTAGGTACGCATAAAAGCTCACCAAATATAAAGGAGCGTTTCAGTGAGCATTCTAGCAAGCGTTATAGCGAGCAATCTATAGCGAAACAACAGTACCTAAATTTCCTACAAGGTTTTGGCCGAGGCGAGCAATTTCGTTATTGTTGCACCGCCGTCCCTCTACGTCTACGCCCACACCTCGCAGTATTTACTAGAATGATCGCGAAAATGTGTATGTGTAATATGTTCGTTCGTACGACTAATTTCAAAACGGATGCTGGATGTTCCGTTACATGTGAATGCTCAAGTCTATAAGCACCTTTACACAAAGTAAGACACATATGTCAACACGAATGCATAGTTGCGTAATATGAAAGGTGCAGTCAGGGGTATTAATTAATATACGTACAGTCAGAGGACTAATTTACGGACATAAATATCTGTACACGCCGCCTTTATGACATTGACAATAGAGTCCTGGACAGATATTTATGTCCTTATTTATGTACGTATATTAATACCCCTGACTGTACATAAATAAGGACATAAATATCTGTCCACGCCTTTATGACATTGACAATAGAGTCCTGGACAGATATTTATGTCCTTATTTATACTGTACGTATATTAATACCCCTGACTGTACATAAATAAGGACATAAATATCTGTCCACGCCTTTATGACATTGACAATAGAGTCCTGTACAGATATTGATGTTTTTATTTATGTACGTATATTAATACCCCTGACTGTACATAAATAAGGACATAAATATCTGTCCACGCCTTTATGACATTGACAATAGAGTCCTGTACAGATATTGATGTTTTTATTTATGTATGTATATTAATACCCCTTACTGTACTCAGTAAACACTTAACTATAATAAAGTTACATATTTAAGGCCTCCACACACCGGTCGCGTGCGCGGGCCCGCGCACGCGACCGGTGTGTGGAGGCCTTAATTAAGTTAATATTCTTAAATAGTTCTAAATCTTGCAACAAGTTAGCAAAATCGAAATACATACGGCGGGGCGGGTGCAACACATAACTTGGCAAGAGCCGTGTCTACACCGGACGCACGCTCGGCGACATGCCTCGCGCGAGACGTGGTTCGCCGAGGCACAGCGACACTGAGCGCGCACGCTAGGGCGAGGCATGGCTCGCTGAGGCACGTCTACATTGAGCGCGCACGCTCGGGCTAGTTGTGCTCGGCCGAGGCATGGGTCCAGTGTAGACAGGGCTTATATAAAAGATCGACAGTTATTTCCTGTCTAGATTTCTTTAAAATTACACTTGCGCAAGCAAGTCTAAAATTCGATAAAGGGAAAAAATATTGAAATTGTTTTAACCTTTTTAGAGCTACAATAATGTCATTAAAAACATTTCAATGCCACTTATGATCTGACCTGGGGTCACATGTATGCAGTGCCGGATTAAGACTACTTCATGCAATCCCTGCCTGTGGGCCCCCGGTATCCAAACTAGTAGTGTATTGCTTTTTCTGGTGCCACCCAAGACGTGATGCCATAAACTATAAACAATTGCTTAATTTGCTTATGGGATAATCCAGCACTGCTTGTATGATAACTAGTAACTTTTAATACAATTAAGGAACGCAGCCAGCCTAATAGGGACCCTGCCGCAGGGGCCCAATCTGGGAGACATAATTTAGTTTTATTAAGAAGTCTTTTTCTTAGAATAGGATTTGGGAAGAGGTTTCCACATTTATTTAGTACCGGTCACTAGTCACATGGTACGTAACTGCGTTGTAAAGAAAATGTTATACCAACAGAGATAATCTAGCTAGTGGATTGCTGGCAGAAAAAGTATTAAACATAACACCTCTCTTTGCATAGGTGAATATAGTAACTCAATTTAGAATACCTAAATGTGGCAAAAAAAATATATGCATGATATTCGCTCAAGCAAGCTATGCAGTCATTGTACATATACACAAAGCCTAGCAGAAATTTGCATTCAATGACAATATTCGCACAGCCTCAAATAAATAAGAATGAAATATTCTATGCATTCAATTGCTTAACGGTGGGTTGCATCATACCATCTGTTATTGTAAGCGGTGTTCGTCAAAATACAAATATGGAAAACATTCAGATCCCGTACGGAAAGGCAGACAGACAAGTTTTTATGAAATGACAGCTGCAAGTGCATTTTCGTCATTCTAAGTGAAACAAACTTTACTTTATGTATTTAATTGATGGGCATGGGCATTACGTGAACCTTTAAAGACAGGTATAATGCAGGCCAGAGTTTTAGTTGACTGACTTGTGTGGATATAATTAGTTATATTAATAAACTTGTATATCTGGGAAATTCTATTAGAATGATGCTTACATGACATATACAGATGTCAGATGAACACAGCTAATTTAATAATATGAATAAAGAGTATACTGTTAATTAGCTATGAAGACTCATAAAATATCATTTACCCGAACTCTCAGAGAATTCCCCATCTGCATTGCATTGATGTCCATCATAAAGTAGTTATTCATCTCACAAATGGTGATAGGAATAACCATCCTTAGCACCAGAAAAAAGTTGCAGACTTTACAGCTGCATCTATTATTTTTGAAAAATACAAACAGTTTCCTCACTTACGATTTGGGATTAGGATGGCAAATGAGAAACTTTCCTTGATCCGTCTCATATTACAAAAAATATTTTCAATATTTGACCCTGGCAATGAAAAATGTAGCTGCTGCGCAGCTGTCAATATCATTGCCAGTGTCAAGTTTACCACAGATTTTAAAGAATTTTTTTTGTAATATGCGACGGGTCAAGCAAATTGTCTTATTCACCGTCATAAACCCTGAGGAAAAGAAGTGAGGAAAATATTTATATTTTTCAAAAATAATTGATGCAGCTGAAAAGCCTGCAACTTTTTACTGGTGCTAAGGAAGGTTATGTTAAAAACATCAGCCACTTCTAAAATTTTCATCCATTCCCAATTTGCTAGTCAGCCAATTGCCTTTATGCTTTAATAAAGCGCAACAGTAACTAAACTAAGCACAAACACAGTAAAAAAAAAATATTTACTTTAATTTGCTCAGCAGTGGTCACTCCTTTCGGCATTAAAGCTATGCCATGGCACACAACAGCCACATCCTCTATAAACACGTTGTCCGGGAAGGATTCCGGGAGATCCACCTCCTTCACCTCCACATTCAACTCGGTCAGTAGTCGGAGGTAGCACTCGTGCTGGCGCCTCGCGTCATTCAGGTCCGCTCGATCTGTGGCCCGCAGCACCGGTGTCACTCGACCAACCACGGCGTGCGTAAACTCGTGCATTTTAAAGTCCATTACTCCGGTAAAGTCTGCACCAGTAAGTCAATTACTCTGGCAGAAAACGCTCCACCTACATCTATTAATAGCCAACACAAGAATGGAAGGATGTATGTCAGGGAACTGACGTTGCTGCGAGTTTCCCGCAAGGATAAAGTTTATGATTGTTCTAGAAATCAGTTTTTCAACCGGGTTTTACTAATTTTCCTTCACTAAAGCGTTCATCTCATCGGAACGGAACACTGTAAAATAAAATGCAAAGTGATTGTATTGAATTGATGTGCAAATCCAGCGAGGGAGCGTTCGAAATCTGTGGATAAAATGCTTCGTAGGTCTTAATGAATTACGAATCCTACTTTGATTTGGTAATATTGTATTGTAATAATGCTGTCTTAAAACAACTTATTTAATTATGATAAAACACATGATCAGACAAGATTTTTAAACGAAAACTACTAGATCGCCGTGCTCAGCTTAATGAATTTCTCATGGAGGCGAAATCCGAAAGCTCCTCCATTTGACGGCAGATTATTGGAGATACGTTCAGAAATCGGGCTTATTAAGTCCATTTTACAATAAAATATCAATAATATTTTGGTAAATAATTAATCTCATAGAGTATCCAAATAATGTCGTTATTGTTGAAATTATTTGTAAACGTGTTTTATTTCATGGCTGTAGCATAGCTGACATAGAATTAGGAGTCCAAATTCTCTATAATGTTTATTCTTGTGATAATATCCGAACGCTCCCATATGGATTGGTTTTAAAGGCCGCTCCACATTCGCGCGCGAACCCGCGAAAAATATGCGTCAACGCGCGGATGTGGAGCCGATTCGCAATATTTTGCATATGTTTCGCGGGTTCGCGCCTTGTTAACCACTTTTTGTCGGTGTTCGACGAATATGGACGAAGTGAATGCACTCTAGAATTTTTTTTCTGATTATTTTGTCCACTTTACGGTCATTTTGCACTTGAATACACGATACAACCAAGGGAGTAGGAACATAAAAAAATTGTGTTCGCAGTATAGTTCGCGCGCTCGACGAATGAGGACAAAGTGGATGCACTCTATAAAACTTTATTGTAATTATTTTGTCCACTTTACGGTCATTTTGCAGTGGAATGAAATACACGATACAACCAAGGGAGTAGGAACAGGAACACAACTGTTCTCGACGAAGACATGCACGCCATACGCAACTAAGTGAGTAACGCGCGAATTTGGTTGTGGAGTCTATTGTTTCTACGCAGCTTTCGCGCGTTCGCAGGTCCTTTGAAGGCTGGCGTCCACTATTAGGCTCACCGAGGCGAGTCGAATCGAATCGAAAATAATTCGCCTTCATAGTAATGAATGAAGGTGAATTATTTCGATTCGAGTTTGACGGCGATCCCGCGAAACATGCGAAATATTGCGAATCAGCTCCTTATTCGCGCGTTATATTTTTCGGAATGTGGAGCGGCCTTAAGTAGGGTCGTTTAGCCGGTAACGCGACCACTTTGCGACCACTTTCGGTTAGCGACCACATGACGGACTAGGCTGCTTCAATTAAAGATATTAACATTTCTACAAATCCAACAGAAAAATTATTAGTTATTAACTATTCTTGAATAGTATCAGAATAAGAATATATACAATTTAAAACCCAAAGCAAGACAAGAAAAAATAACTTCAATTCACACATTGCTTCCGTAAAGTGTTGACGTGCAGTGAATCTGTAAAAAAAATAACGCGACAGTTGGGGCGAAAACTTTAGTTAAGTCACTTAATTTTATTATTATGCTGAAATGAGTTACTTGATTGGTTAAATGATTTTGCTATTGTAATAATTTCGTTGAAATTCGGCATATTATAAAAACAGGTTTAAATAAAATGGAGTGGTCGCGTACCCAAATAAATATTTACCAAAGAAGTCGGATAGCGACCACATCGTTTTTATTTTTCTTTCCTTATGGATTCTTATGGCACCCGCGATATTTAGCTTGGCCAGCCAATTGAATCGGTATTTAAGCCGCGCCAATCCATGCTATGTCCATAGTAGGTATATGTAATAGATAATAATAATAGCTATATAATTAAAAAATACATAATTTATATGATTATATGATATGGTTATATTACAAATGCGAAAGTGTGTCTGTCTGTTACCTCTTCACGCTTAAACCGATGGACCGATTTTGATGAATTTTGGCATGGAGATAGTTTGAGTCCCGGGAAAAGACGTAGGATAGTTTCATCCCCGAAATAATCCCCTAAGAGGCTGAAATTGGGGTTGAAATTTTGTATGGAGCTACGATATAAACGAGACACACGGACGGAGTCGTGGGCAGAAGCTAGTGTAGGTAAGTAGAATTTAATCTAAAAGATAAATAAAAGCTTGTAAAATGGTGGCATTTAGATACCTACTATGTATGACATGTGTGACTGTAATAACAATATATGTAATAGCACTATGGTGTGAGTGAGATGGAGCGTCGTTTTCGATTCTATTATTCATTGACAAGCAATGTAAAGTAGATTTAGAAGAGTAACAATTTGTAGTGGTATAAGGGCAGTCACGTAGGTCCAACTTTGAGAAAGAGGTCAATCGTCGAATCCGACTCGGCTGGGCAGCGTTCGGGAAGCTACGCTTTGGCTCATCTTTTCGTCCAATATTCCGTAGTGTCTGAAGACGAGAAGAGTCTTTGAACAGTGCGTGTTGCCAGTGATGACGTATGTTTCTGAAACGTGGTCGCTTCAGAAATCATAAGAAGGCTCAAAGTCACCCAAAGGGCAATGGAGAGGGCTATGCTGGGAGTTTCTCTGCGTGATCGCATCAGAAATGAGGCTATCCGCAGCAGAACCAAAGTAATCGATATAGAACTAAGCCGCTAAAGTTAAGTGGCAGTTGGCGGGGCACATTGCACGTAGAACCGATGGCCGTTGAGGCGGAAAGGTTCTCGAGTGGCTGCCACGTACCGGAAGGCGCGGCGTGGGTAGACCCCCCACAAGTTGACTGATGGCCTGGTAAAGATCGCAAGAATCCGATGGATGCGGGTGGCGTCATTATGGCACTCTTTGGGGGAGGCCTATGTCCAGCAGTGGACGTCTTTCGACTGATATGATGATGATGATGATGCATCGTTTTATTATCTACTTAAACACTATTTGGAAGAGTGGTCGCCAACTAGCTAACAGGTAGTCGCAAACCGACTAAAGCGGTCGCTATCTAGCGAATTCGTTATTTTGAAACCTTTTCCATATTTTTTCCTAATCTATGGATGAAAGTGCTATACTTCATTTTTTATTTTTTTTAATAGCCTTAAGTGTCCCACTGCTGGGCAAAAGCCTCCCTCTTTTCCTTCCACGCATCCCTATCCTGGGCAGTCTCCCACCAGTCTTGGTCGAAGACGTCAAGCTCGTCTCGCGATCTCCGACGAGGTCTACTTTATTGTAGGTTTTAAAACTTGACTATACTCCGAGCCTATGCGATTACCATCTATTATGTGTGTACATTGAATAGGTATATATTTACTAATCTAAAGTGAACAACTCGGCTAAGTGGTCGCTAACCGGCGAAACGACCCTAGTTACAAGGATCAAATGACTTAGTCCATAAAAAACTACATGATCACATTTATAATTGTTTATTTTTATAAGTTATACCTCGATGTATAAGTTGAATATACGCATGTAATACATAATTAACAAAATTTACTAGAATGATGTTGCAACATTACTAGTAAGAATAAACTTAAACACCTAATCTAATGCTGACTTAAAACTTAAACACCTAATCTAAATAAAATCATGAAATGGAATATAAGTATGTAAACCTTAATCTTTGACATGTTCTTTTCTTTTAAATAAAACATTATAACAATTGCAATCGCCGAAATTCAGTCTCAATTCATTTAAAGATTTTAAAGACCCAATAATATTAACATATCACAATTTCTTATTGGGCTTGAAGGGTGTTATCACAACAACTTTACGTTTTATTATTTTCAGAACTTGAACATTTTATGCTAATTTAAGCTGACGCCAGACGTGCGAGAGGAACGACGTTATAAGATATAATATAAGCGAGCGAGTTAGGGATATAATTTTTCAGGATGCCGTGCTTCCGTCACCTATCCACATGCGCCGAAATCACGCGGTGGATGCATGCAGTCCGCCGATTTCGTACGTGTGGCGGCACCTTTAGGGCGGCCACATACAGGCTAGATTCCACTGATCCGACCTGCGGCGCTACCACGAACTTCGTATATCTCCGTCTCTGTCGCTCGAGTACCATAAATTATAAGTGCGATAGAGACGGAGATATACGAAGTTCGAGATTCGAAGTTCGTGGTTTTAGCTCTGCTACATAAGGACGCGACACGTACGAAATCAGCGCGGCGGACCGCATGCTGTCTGCCGCGTGATTTCGCCCCTTGACCCCTTTGTGGATACATGCCGGAAGCGCATTGTTCGGCCAAACCAAGGTGACCTTTGTCGGCCGTCCGCCGATTTTGTATGTGTGGCGTCAGCTATACAAAATATATGGGCCTACCATAGACAGTCGGACTAATTCCGCATTCCGCGGCACCGATTTAAATCCTAAATCTGAATGTTAAAAGAAACAAGATTTTAACACCCTTACTACCTAATATAATTTGGAAAACATTTCATCCTTAATAACAATTTCAGTTCAACATCTTCTGTTAAAAGAATGCACACAATACTACCCTGCTTCACAGCAAGAGAAATACAAAATAAAAAATATTTAATGGTGTGCGAAGACCTGCTATCTGAGATTCCTAATTAGTTTCACAGTAGTTCACAACCAGAAATTTACTTAAATATCCTTTACTTTCGGAAAAGGAGACCATTTTGTTAGGCGTCTGAATAGCAGAGTCAAAATTTTAATAAAATAAAATCTCTTTACTTTAGTTTAAAATTTGGAAATGTTGTGTATGTTAGTTAAGTACTATATTTGATTTTTCACGAAATCTGTATTTTTTGCTGTACACACACTTAAATAATTTAATGAGTATATAAGTAAGCAAACAAAAATGTGATTGTAAATGTTTAAATAAATGTGGAATAATTAATTTTATGACTATTTCTAGCCTAGAAATGAGATCAAGTGTTTTTGCCCTGTTTAGTGATTCAGATAGATGATCTTCACACATAGCTTTGTTCTTAGTGTCTAAAACAATAACCAACTTAAAATAGTCAATATGATTTAAAGTAAAATATATTTTTTATAAATTCATCCTGTAAAAAAAACACATCTTTAACCCCACATAATACACAAATAAAAAGATAAAAGTTTGCATACCATTAAACCTTAATATAAAACTATTTAAATCTTATATCTTATACTTAAGGTACAACCACACCGAAGCTTAAAATAGTCTTTACACAGTGAAAACTAAGAATATGACGCCTCATTGCGTGTACGCTGCGTCGAGATTCAGAGTGGTTGGTCCTCAGGGCCCGGCCATGGCTTCAATCAACAGCAACACTGGTAGAGCCATGAGTGGAAGCGAGAGGCACTCTGGTCTCTCGTTTACATATATGGCGCACGCCTGTTATGGTTGCTCGAAGTTGTGGCCAGTCAAAGTTAACATACAGACATTCATGACTACTACTTAGGTAGTTATTCGAATAGCACACCAGCACACCGCTGACTCCCTGTACTTCCATTAGCTTCCAATAAAATTCAGTTCCTGTACTTACAACTGTAATATACCTACTAATGGAGGAGGACGACCATAGTTTGGGTACTCTTCCATTCATTTCAGAAATATAAAACAAATAAAAATCAGATATTCTCAACATTCTATAGTTAAAACAGCAGTGATACATTCTTTTTTTGCCTTCATTTAAGAATTCGTATTCGTAATCTCTCCTTTCTTAATGTTTAAATATCATGTCTAGTATGCAGGATGATAGTTTGAACCTCAGGAAACATACATTTTATTCGGCTTTTCTCTAAACTTGGCTATGACTATAAATTTTAATACCAATCTGCAGTGAAAAAAGAGATTCACATGCAGATAAAATACAACATCAATATGCATTAAATCTGAATACCATTGTCAATTATTTATATCACCTCTGAATTTTGAAGGGTCAACAAACCTTGGTACTCCATGTCTTTATACATGATATCCTGGTTCAAAGTGTGAAGAATGTCTTGGAACCGCTGCCGGAGAGCCATGTTCTCCATGCCAGCAATCTCATGTTGAGTCCGTTGCCGGCGCTGCTTCAACTCATCCAGCTCTGCTTTAACTTGTTCGATCCTGAAGCTCATATTGTCCTTATTCATGTCACTCATGCTATGATAGTCTCCATCTTCTTCTTCGGACAATCCTGTCGAGACTCTGCTACTGCATCGGGGCTGCATGCCAGATGTTGAAGCATGACTGAAAGTTGCCTTAGGTGCTTCAGGATACGGAAACAGTCGAGAATCAAACTGGTCGGTATCTTTGCCATGAAAGTCACCCAATCCGTGCATGGACCCTGTATCTGACAAACGGCTGTTGTAAGGAGACAAGCGGCAGTTCTCCATTTCCATGTTAATGTTATCCTCTTCCAGATCACTGTCGCTGAGAGCTCCACCAAATATGTCAACGAGCTTTGTGGATTCTGGGTTAGGAGCCGTTGATTTAGGCTCAGTACGCTTTGGTGCCCGTTCAGCTTTAGGTTTCTTCTCTGGCTTGTTACTAACTGATGGAACGGGTACAGGCTCAGGTGGCTGGTCTTCTTCCTCATTAATAACTTCCCAACTTATGCTGACCGCCTCATTATCAGCCCGAAGCAGTCTTTTTACCTCTTTCTCAATCTCAGGTGCTTCAACAAACTTCTTCCTTAAAGTTTTTCTGAAACGTCTCTTCCTAATGTTTTTGGCTGGAGGAGTAATGCCATGCGGCCACAGGAACTTCTTGTCGACTTTGTATGGGTCCTTCTTTTTGTTCTTGGATGGAGGCTCTTCTTCAGTGGATGGTTGATCAGGTTCATCTTTACATATCATCATTTGGCCAATGTCTGCTGTTTTGTAAAAACTTTTGTTGTCTATAGTCTTCAGGGCTTCCACAATGGTGGGCAAATCAACGATTTTGGCGTGCATCAGCCAGTGATCGAAACGCACTTCGCCGTGCCTCATGTCGTTCTCGATTTGTATAGTCAAACGGTTCTTGAGATTCTCACCCGTTTTCAAGACCTCACTAAGAACCTTCGCTGGCTCTGGCGGCAGCCTCAATATGAACTGAGATTCCAACTCTGCAGGGTATTCAGGTTCCCGATTGTCCCTGTTCATGATTATGACCGCGTTAGACTACAATACTGGATTGAAAACAAGTTACAAATAATACTTAGTCAGCAGGTATAAAAAGCACGAACCATCACTATTTATCACTCCTTTTATCAATAATGTGCACAGTGTTACGGTACTGATTTATAAGTTATAAACTTTTGATAAATATTAACTACAAGTAAAGTTAAAATACAAATTATTGATTTCTATTCTAGTTTTCCGTTTCCCCTTCTATACCCCTTGCTCCCCCTAATACACTATATATCATGCTATGCGAACTTAGAACTTAATGCAAATCCAGTTTCTTATTGAAAACAGTGCCACCTTCTTGATAGCTGGCGAACTCTTTGAAGCTCTAGCGATTGCTAGGCTAGGCTGTCAAGGTATTTCAAAATTCGCCGTATTGTCACAAGGCATCAGTAGCCTAGGGGTACAGACGGTGGTATTTGGAGTCGATGATCCGGGGTCCAATCCCTACGACCGACGCACTTTTTGTATGTTTTGTACATTCAAAGAAAAGTTGTAACTACCGCAGAAGAGATGGCGCCTGTATGCGCAAGCATTAAATACCTTCTCAATTTGGTCGAGTTGCCTGTCTATCTCAGTATGTATATTGTAGTCTTTGCTATATATACGAAAACAGTAGTGTCAGGTGTCAGTGTCAAAACATAAGCACAGATTATGCAAGTTTCGTAAAATTCGGCTAGGTATATACATGCCATTTCTACCTGTTGCGTCATTAATCCCTCTCCATACTCGTGGTCTACCTAGTAAGTAAGTTCACCAGGGTGAACCACGGGCAGGTTTTTTTATCCCGTGGACCCCGTGGCGGTGTAGGTGTGTAGGTGGACTACGGAAAATTCTATTTACCTGTGGTACACCTAAGTGAAAGGCTACTGACGATAACATTGTGTGTGTTCCCGGGCTTACATCACATTAGTTGTATCATAGTGTACCTGTGGTTGCATTTTGAAGACACGTCAATATTAATTACTAACTTGTTCGCGAAACGAAATGGAAGGTGCCAGTTAATAACATGGGTTGCACACTACTGATTCTCACTACCACATAATTTGTTTGATTAACCCTTTTGGTTTAACTTTTTTAACTATTTATTACGAGGATAAAATTTTCACGGTATCGCTGCAGTTTTCGCAAACGGCTCTTAATTGTAAACCAGGTAAGTCATAAAAATTTAATATCCTTCATATTTTTTTATTTGTCTTTAGGCTAGGCTGTATACATTATTGCAACAATGATGATGGTGCTCGTTGCTTATCCTGGTTTTACTGCTAGAAGCCGAGTCATTCTTTTATGCAAAATGTCCTTGATTTCCTTCGATAACTACTTATTATATGTTTGTAGTTCCGTGTCCATTGTGTTATTGTGTTGTGCAGTCTTACAATAAGTACCTGTAATGTATACTTATTTCGTCCGCAGCTTATTTATTCAACCTTCGTAACTTTTTAAGCATTCACTTTAGGTCAGATCCTTTTTCGAAATATACGTTTTTTCGGCATAAACGGCCGTTTCTTTTTATTACGTTAACTTAGAAGTTTGATTTTTTCACTGCTTCAAGGGACTGTAGATTTGAGTATATGGTTTTAATTTCAACTCGATAGCTCCAAGCGTTCCCGAGATAAAGGGTCTTGACACGTGGACAGACGGACTACAAAGTGATCCTATAAGGGTTTCGTGTTTTCCCTTTTGAGGTACGGAACCCTAAAAATATTGATTTTAAACCCGATTTATAGATCAAATATTCATCTTCAGGCAGTAATCATTGCATATATTCTTTGCTCTGAGGTTTTGAACGTCCCGCATGATGAATTAAAGCTTTATTTTAATGAAGGTCATAATTAAATGAGTCACTTAACTTTATTACTGTTACTAACTGCATTTAAACCAGTAAAACAGGGCATGGACATTTAGTTGCTGGTTCCAAAGTGATTGTCCTTGCACTCTTCAAACAGTTTTTTTTATATTATACACCTAAATAGGTCTGTCCACACTGGACGCATGCTCAGCCGAGCGCGGCTTGCCCTAGCGTGCGCGCTCGGCGGGCAAATTTGACCGTGCGCATGCGACCGAGCATGCGAGCGGCTCGCGAGCGTGTGGACGGCTCGGGGTGCTGAGCATGCGTCCAGTGTGGACACACCTAATGGCCAGTAACTATTTGAGTTATGGCCATTGCTGAGCACAGCCCTATTGAGCTAGCTGAGTTGAATTATCCCCTAATCATGAGTCACACCAACAGTACAGTCCCTTACCTCATTTCAGCATAAGGCATGTTTTGGACGGCATTCCTAACCGGATTTATTTTCTCCAATCTATGAAATCAGAACTGCATAATACTATGTTGCTGATTTACCTGATTTCTGAAATATGGAATACCCAAAATACCAGACTTTCTTTTTACCATGTTTCTATTGGATTGCCAAAGCAACTATTTCTCAAAACACCATGTTCCCTTTAAAACCGAATCCCCATAATACCAGATTTTAATAATACTAGGACGGCAAAACACAATGTTCTTGTTTGAAACACCCAGTTACTCCATTTACCAGATAATCAAAATACTATATAAATTTCCAGTTTCCTGAATTCCCAACACACCAGATTCTGATTATACCTACTTGACTTCCGAATGCCTGAATTGCTGAAACGCCAGACTTTGGTAGATTACATAAGTATGGCTAGAAAGAAAGATATATATATATATATATATATTTATATATATATGCTATCCACGCCGTGGCCGGCGATTGCGATCCTGGCTAGTTGTGGGCGTGAGCCCTGATATGGCTTGCGAAGCCGAACTTTTCTTTTCTTACTCTTAAACACTCAGTCGCTTGAGGCACAGTAAAGCTGACCAGAGCTATTGTACGTATAATTGCAGTTAGGCTTTGGGCGCGATTTTCGTGCCTGACGTCTCTCATCAAGATCAAGGTCGACGAGGCGAGCAGCTTCGAAATGTAAACGAAAGATACAACAATAACAACAACAAATAAAATAAAATAGCCCTTTATTCTCTACATTTACAGAGTTAAATATATAAATTATACACTGACATCAGTGGTGTGGTCGATTTGCCTCTCAGCATAGGCCTCCCCTAAAATCTTCCATTCGTTTCTATCTGTTGCAGTCCATCTCCAAGTCGGTCCTGCAACTGCCTTATGTCATCTTTCCATTTGCAATGGTCTGCCTCTCTTCCTTTTCCCATCTCTTGGATACCATTCCGTGACTAGTTTGGACCATTTCTCTCTCTTATTTTTTATCATGTGGCCCGTCCATCTCCACTTAAGGTTGTTTATAGCACATGACGCTTCCGTTAGTTTAGTTGTTTTCCTTATAGTTTTTAGTTTTACTCTGTCTTTCTTGTGTTCACATACTTCAAGATAAAAAAAAACTAGACAACAAAGCCAACTGTTCAAATCAAAATTTTATTGTCAACTATGAGTATATCGAAAATCTGGTTAATTAGAAAATGGCGGTTTGTAAAATCAAGTATGATATGATCATCAGCACCGGAGTGTGACTTACTTGCGTGGCGATGGATGTATGTGTGCGGTGAATGTCTGAGCTTCTGTGAGGAGATGGATGACAGGCAATCAACTGTACCAATGTAATTATATGTGTTTTGTTTGTTTTGTTGTATAGTTTAGTATCGTTTTCATGACGCATTGGTTTTAGGACTGTAATGTTGTGTTAACATGTTTTTAATAATAAATAAATAAATCATGCTAAGTAAGGTGAGATCAAGTAGTTCCGAGAAAATTGTGTTTTCCAGATCAAGTTTGTAAAGTATTTCAGTGTTTTGAGATTCTTGTGATTTCAAAATTTGATGTTTTGGGTATAGGTTTAATAGGGAACAAGTGTTTTGAGAACATGGTATTTTTTTAACATACATACATACATATAATCACGCCTCTTTCCCAGAGGGGTAGGCAGAGATCACGGATCTCCATTTGCTACGATCCTGACAAACCACTTTCGCTTCACTCACTTTCATAACATTTCTCATACATGCTCGTCGGTTTAGGGTACTTTTGACCTGGCCTTTCTGTAAGATTTCTCCAATTTGATCGGAGAAAGTTCGCCTAGGTCTTCCCCTTCCAACTTGCCCTTCCACTCTTTTTATATACACTCTCTTCGTTAATCGTATTTTTTTAAACTGATATAAAAAGGTACATAATATATAAAAATACTGGTATTGTGGTTTAGTTAGTTTAGTTTCGTTTTATTAATCTCATTAATTCATTATACAAGGTTCACATATATTATACATTTCAGATCATATTACTGGGAATCTAATATTTTGATAAGCATGGATGTCGGCGATTCAATATTTAGCAATATTCATAGTTCATTTAACATTATAACATTGTGTCTGAAATTACAAGTCAATCCTAAAAATAGAAACAAAAAAAACTATAAATTATAAATATTAATTTTCAAGCACATGGTTTTAAGGAATTTAAGGGAACCAGCAGTGAGGATTATAGATGTGAAAAATATTTAAAGTTCTCATGGATTATGCTAGTTTAATTAATACAGTTGCACCTCTTTTTCTTAATAACATCCATTGTCATAATATTTGTATTTTTTACTAGATGATATTCCCTGATTTTTAGAACTGCTACTTTTTACCCATTCCAAACCACTGAAGACTAATCTGCCAGCATTTCATTGGTATTACATACATACATACATATAATCATGCCTTTTTCCCGGAAGGAGCAGGCAGGGATCACGGATTTGAACGTTTTTCAAATAAAATGTACCCTAGTTAAAGTAAAATTAAGAAACATTACCTTTGTTAGTTTTGTCATGACTGATGAACATTAGCCATTTATACGGGTAACTTTTGTGACAAAACTGTCAAAGTTAATGTTTCTTAATTTTACCTTAACCAAGTTACACTTTATTTGAAAAACGCTCATTTGTTCTTGACAAACATTTCTTGCTTCAGCCACTTTCATGACATTCTTCTTATATGCTCGTCGGTTTAGGGTAATGAGAAAAAAAATCATTTGTATTGATCTAGTTATATTACCTAAAAGGTTCCTAGTAAAATATGTTTTTCTCCCCACCAACTGAGGCCCTAGCACACTAGGTTTTATGTCGCGTTTTACGTGACGTTTCAGTACATTTTCGCCGATATTAAACTTAGTGTGCTTAGGGCCTCTGGTGTATTGTAAATCACATCCGTTGTCCCCCCCTTCCAAGAATCCGTTTACAAACAAATTAACTAAAACTGAGTTAACTTGATATCCGCGGGACCATAGTTTATCAACTATACTTGCAAAGGGCAGGTCAGTACACAGCAATCAATTCCAAGCACAAGAATATGAGTGTATGTACTATTAAAACAGGAGCATGTAGCATAATATTGTGAATAGTACATTACACATGCGTCTTTATGTCAGTAACAATAAGATATTTTTGAAAAGTTGTCTGTACGTATAGATATTAGAACTCGACTGTAGCATAATATATAGTAAATAAATAGTAATATGTAGGTCAAAAACTTAAGTAAGTAAAGCAGTAGTTGACTAACTAAAACTATCATTAAGAACATAAAATTGTTTCGTAATTTTTTTATACCACGTTGGTGCAAACAATCGTACGGCCAGCCCATAAGTGGTTACCGTAGCCTATAAACGCTTCCAACTCCAGGGGACTGGCATGCCCGTTTTTACCCTATTAAGTAATGTTTGTATGGAAACTTTGCACTGTCATTTCCCCTTTATAGTCTGTCAACCGGCCTTATCATATTTTTCAACACATTTGCTCGTAACGTGCCTCTTATTGTGCCGCTTTTAGGCTCATTATCCTGGGTATTAAACACGCGTGTTTTATAACATTACGACACTCGTGTAGTTATGTTTATATCCCGATTAAGACACGTTGGCACCTTGCAGCAAGGTGTATGTATGGACTCGGCGCATTCTTAAATTGACCGGGTTATACAGGTTTGTTTTTAATTCTGGGCAAATGGATTCTTACTCGACTAAATTAAATCCTTCTTGTGAATTAATTGATTATTTCTTCTTGGATATGATATAGAAACGTTTCATTTAGAAAAACTATTTACTTTTGGTAACATTTTACATGAATTTATATTGAATAAGAAGTTATTTATTTTATTTTGTATTGACTGTTTAGAGATTTCGTCTGAGCCTCACTGCGGGCGCACTGCGCGAACTTCACGAAAAAAAAATAGTTGCGCGCCATTATAAGTAATTTCACAAATATTTGTAAACATTAATGATGCGTGTTTGGTTATTATTAAAAATGTTGACTCGTGGTGAATAGAAAAGTGATAAATAGAGTTGACGCCACTATACATTCTTGGAGATGTACCTACAAATGTATGTGAGTAAAAACATGTTGTCATCAATAACTAAAAGAAACAACTTAGGAACCTGTAACATTTTCATTTTATGAAAAGGATTTTTTCCTCGCAAATGTGTTGAAAAACGTCGTATGACACGCGTGAGCTTTGATAATTACATCCTCGGCTCTATTATCACGCTCACCTGCGGTTCGCGTGACAATGCCGCCTCTGATCTAGTGATCAACATAACTCACTTGTATCACAATGTACTATTATGACACACCACCTGTTATTGGTCCCCGCGATACGAGGGTCAAACTGAAAGTTCTTAGAAAATCAAAAACTGAGCAATCAAGCAACTTATTACTTTTATTATATCTTTTCAAAATAGCCTCCCTTCACATCAATACATCGCTGCATTCGATAGAACCACTGAGAAAAGCACTTTGCCCACTCGTCCTTAGGGGTCTCTTCGACGGCCTTTTGAAACGCAGCCACTGCTTCGTCGGCGTCCATAAAACGTTTTCCTCGAAGTTTTTCTTTAATTTTTGGGAATAAATAAAAATCACAAGGTGCAAGGTCGGGGCTATAAGGTGGGTGACCCAGTAATTCCACGTTTGCCGTCGCCAAATAGTCGATCGTTTGCTTGGCGGTGTGCGATGAGGCGTTGTCGTGGTGAAGCAGGATCCTACTGCGAGGCCGTTTTTCTCGAACTTTTTCCAAGACAAGTGGTAAACAATTGTTAGTGTACCACTTCGCAGTAACTGTTTTTTGATCCTCTAAAATAATTGTTGCGTAATGACCAGTCCTTCCGAAGAACGAGGCCACCATCTTTTTTCCCACACTTCGACCTCTCTTCACTTTAGTAGGCAACTCCTCGGAAGGAAACACCCACTCAGCAGACTGTCTTTTAGTTTCAGGATCATAACAGTAAATCCAGCTTTCGTCACCCGTAACTACGTCGAACACAGCATTTGAGTCACCTCCGTTGAATCTTTGACCCATTTCACGGCACCAATCAACACGACGGACTTTTTGGGCTTCTGTCAAATTATGAGGTATCCACCGGGCACAAAGCTTCCTCACCGCTAAATGTTCATGGAGGATTTTGTGGACTTGACTCATACCAATGGCTAAGCTTGTACGAATCTGCTGACAGGTTACTCTTTTGTCAGTCTCTATCATACGCCGCACAACACTGATGTTATCTTCAGTAGTCGCCGTAGAAGGCCGGCCCTCACGCAGATCATCAGTGAGATCAGTGCGGCCACGTTTAAATTCATTAAACCAGTTGTAAATAGTAGCACGAGATGGGGCTTCATCGTGAAAGGCCAATCGAAGTCTATCATAACTTTCTTGTTGACTTAAATTACATCGAAAGTCGTAAAAAATCATTGCTCGAAAATTTTCTCGCGTTAAATTCATGCTCACGTAGTACACACAATTTTCAATTTGCCGCCAAATCGTAAAACAAATGACAATCGAGTGGAATTCGTACACAAAAATATTAAGAAAGAGTTCCATTTTCAAATTTTGAACTTATTTTTTTATTATATTTATTACAAGTGGCCAGTTCTAAAGACTTTCAGTGTCGCCCTCGTACAGTGCGGGTACCAACGTTAATCCACTGCTATTTTTTACCCGACTGCCGAAGGAGAGGAGGGTTATGTTTTTCGAGCGTATGTATGTAAGGACCGTATCGGAAAGAAAGTAGACAACTTCAAAAATGTGAAAACTAATAATGAAACAAAAAGAAACTGATAAAAACTGTTTTGAATGAATTCGTCGTATTATATCTATTTTGCCTCCAACCTAACTTTCTTTTTAATGTGTCTCATTAAATTCTGGACGATCACTTTTGACACATTTTATGATGCCCTGTTCCACTTTTTTTTAAAGTCGTCAACTGAGGTGGCAGCTTTGACGTTTTTTTAGAGGTGTCGTTTCATGATAGCCCAATATCGCTCAATTGGGCGAACTTCTGGGCAATTGGGAGGACTGGATTCATCTCCTTATCCACTGCTTCTACCTTATCGGCTTTATACCATTCCTTACCTATTTGCCGAATGTCTCGATGTTGATGGCCTTATGTTTTCGAGTAACCTTCTATAAGCCAGCACCGTTATAAATTGAGGTCCTGGTAAGGCTTTAAAGTCCAATTTGCAATAGGTCTCGTCATCCATTATAATGCACTGATTTTTCTTGGTCAATATACGGTCGTATAATTTCCTTGCCAGTTTTCTGACAGCTATTGTTTGATTTTCAACTCGTTTTGGTTGTTTTAGTTTTTATAGGTTTTTAGGTTGCATCTTAGTTTGATTCTTTGTATCATAGCCGAAGAAGTTTTGGCTTTTTTTGCCGCATCTTGAATTGAAAGGGACGGATTTTGTTTAAACATTCTTACGACTTTCTTTTCTAATGCCAAGTCGGATGTCCCCGGTTTTCTTCCAGATTTAGGCAAATCTTGGAGAGTACAGAAGTCACCAAATTTATTTATTATCTTGTGCACGCCCGCGGGACTCAACTCGTACTTTTTAACCAGTTTTCTAATCTTCATACCTTTTATTTTGCACCAATCGTCTAAAATATTTTTACGAACGTGTAAGCTAATTCGCCCCATGTTGACAGTTTAACAAAAGTAGTAATTGCTTTTTGTTGTAATTAAAAGACAAGGATATAGTTCGTTATTTAAAAAAAAAATGCCGATTTTATGTACGTACCAGTTTTTAGAGATGCCTAAAGTTGTCTACTTTCTTTCCGATACGGTCCTTATGTATGTGTGTATGTATTATTCTTTGACACGCCCTGCAGCCTAAACCGTTTGACATATGAGGTGTCGTTGGATTCCTCGTAATCGTAGGAGTGACATAGGCTATAATATTTGTAAGAACAGCGGCCAAGTGCGAGTCGGACTCGCACATGAAGGGTTCCGTTAAATAAATTGCGGTTTACGATTTATGACGTATTAAAAAAAAACTACTTACTAGATCTCGTTCAAACCAATTTTCGGTGGAATTTTGCATGGTAATGTAGGTACATTATATATTTTTTTTAATTTTATCATTCTCTTATTTTAGAAGTTACAGGGGGGACACACACATTTTACCACTTTAGAAGTGTCACTCGCGCAAACTATTAAGTGTAGAAAAAAAGTATGTTAGAAACCTCAATGTCATTTTTAAAGACCTATCCATAGATACCCCACACGAATGGGTTTCATGAAATTTGGTTTTTTGAGTTTGGTATGTGTGGGGAACCCCAAAAATTTGTTGTTTTTTTTCAATTTTGTGTGAAAATCTTAATGCGGTTTACAGAATACATCTATTTACGAAGTTTCAGCAGCATAGCTCTTATAATTTCGGAAAAAAGTGGCTGTGACATACGGACGGACAGACAGACAGACATGACGAATCTATAAGGGTTCCGTTTTTTGCCATTTGGCTACGGAACCCTAAAAAGCAGTTGGGTTTTTCGAAAATTCTTTGGATTTCACTTGTTAGCCGTAATATATGTAATGCATCCTAGAGATAAGTATTAGGTATTTAAAATAACTTTAGCTTAAGACACTGTATGTATTAACAATGCTTATCGTTCCTAAAATAATTATTTCATTTCCATTTTTTTCATTATACTAGTATATACAGTATGTGCTTAGAGACATAATTTTAACTGAATGGGATTATTACAATTCGGTTATTATAAACTAGATTTGTCTCAAACAAAACCTATGATCGTATATTCTCTAAATTCTGAGTAAATTTGTGGTAACATTTCCTACAACCTTGCAAATTAACCATGCTTATGTGAAAACTATGTAAATTATTCGCTTTACTGCATAGTAATAAGATGCTAAACTGTGAGCATAGGTATCTTTGACATTGACCACGCATGAATCATTGAACATATTGTATTGGCTGAGATTATTCAATTATTCTTCATCACACTTGCTCGTAAATGGTGTATATAGGCAGGTGTTTAGGGCAGCTATAGCCGATTTACCTCCCGCGGTAGTTATGGATTTTTATAACTCCCGAGGGAGTTATGAGAGTATGTGTGATCTGATTGGTTAAAGCCAATTTAGTTGGCCGCGCACCACAAGAATTCTTCTCTGTGATTGGTTGAAATCTAGTTGGCCACGCGGGGCCACGCCCCCTCACCCTCCGCTCGTAAAGTGAAGTTGTCAATTTCGCTAATTTTTTGTTTTTTGCATTTATTTAATCGCAAATGTGAAGAAAAACATTGTGTGTATCACGGGCAGTAAGGGGATAACAAAATCGACTCATTAATAGACTCTCGTTGGTAATCCCCTTCTTACGGCCCTTAATGCACAATGTACTATAAACTTCTTATAAAACTGTAATTGGAATGGAAATATTCTATCTTGGACGGTAGAGTTGCTTTTTCAATGGACTACTTTGAAGGGAACTTGCATCTTTTTATTTTATTACGAAAATCAAAAGTTAATCCAGAGGAATATCAACTGTAGCATTAAAACTTTCTTATGATTATTTTTTCTGATGTTATGATTTGTGTGATGAGCACGAATATTTGTTACTGAGTCATGGATGTTTTCTATGTATTTAAGTATTTATTTCTCTATATAAGTATCTATATCGTCGTCTAGTACCCATAGTACAATCTTTGCTTAGTTTGGGACTAGGTCGATTTGTGTAAGATTGTCCGCAAATATTTATTTTATTTATTTATTTATTTATATACATTTGCGCCGGCACCCACCGAAAACGCTCTATATTAAACTTATGCTATGACGTCACAACTTATATTCTCGGCGCGTTTACTATGGAGTAAGTAATTAATTTGCAATTATCTCCACAAAATTTGAGTTTAAACTATACCATGTCATACAAATTATCATTTCTAATTGAATATTCTGTCGAACTGTTATGTTATTTTATCGAAAAAATTATATGTATTTTTTGTCATTTTAACGTGAGATAAAACGAAAACAAATGATTTTTTTTTAATTTATTTTTCTTTTGTAAGACATTTTTACGTCGATGGAGTGCAATTTATTCGAAATTGAAGTTCCCATTCGGCTAACTCAAATAACCTCAAGTATACAGCTCTATTGGTTATACAGAGCGTTCAGAGGGCCTACCGCGAACGGCATTCGAAGTTTTCCCTCTCCTTTCGCGGTAGGCCCTCAGACATCAATTGTTTTTTTTCCTGTTACCAATAGATAAGGCCAGATTGATTTTTATTCCCCTACTGCCGGAGGAGAGGAGGGTTATGTTTTTCGAGCGTATGTATACCTATATGTAGGTATGTATGTATGTGTGTACGTCTTATTCTTTGACACGCCCTGCAGCCTAAACCGTTTTACGGATTTCGACATATGAGGTGTCGTTGGATTCCTCGTAATCGTAGGAGTGGCGGCATAGGCTAAAATATTTGAAAAAAGTAGTTTGGTTTTTCGAAAATTGTTTTGATTTCACTTGTTTGTTAGATTATTTAGATACGGGGCAAAATCAATTTTTTTTTGGCTTATACTTCGCAACCAGCCACAGTCATGTACAAAAATATATATACATTTTTACAAGCTTTTATTTAACATGCACTGTTTGTATGTAAAAGTTGTCCCAATAGTCATTTACATTTTTTTTAAGAAAACACTGTTTGTTGAAATGTCTGTAAGTTTTTGGTTCCGCTACGATCTATGGACCCCCTTAACCCTATTCCATATAAGACTAGAAAAAATCTTGCGTTAATGGTCATTCTATGCGTAAAACTACGTATACTACAATATTTCCCTTTGATATCCGAGATAAATGAAAAAACGTGGACGAATTTGTCCGTTAAAATACTAATGTACTTAATTCAAATTCAATTTTTTTTATTCAGACTATGTCCATAGTGATTAGTAATATGGATAGCCCTAATAGCCTACAATTTAAACTCAAGTCTAGTAAAAAAACCGGACAAGTGCGAGTGGGACTCGCCCACCGAGGGTTCAGTACAAAATTACAAATGTATAGTTTTCAGATTTTTCCCTGTAGGTACTTGTAGTATAAGAAGATATTACTTGCCAAATTTCATAGTTCTAGGTCAACGGAAACTATCCTATAAATTTCGATTCCCTTGAGAGTATCGAAATATACGTTTTCACTTCTCTTGCTCGCAAAGTACGCCTTTGTGCTGGATGTATGCTGCACAAAATGCCACTTTTATGCTCTAGTGCACAAAGTAAAATTGTTTTAAAGACTAAGATAATCGGGCCACACGCCATGGTATTTTAAACAGGGACTGCATAACCGAAAAATACCGGTATTCTATTTTAACGGTATGACGTCATATCGGTTGTCAAATAGCGGTTTCGGTAGCGGAACCTTTATATTTCGCTAACGAAATATAAAGGTACCTTTATTTTTTCCGGTACCGTAACCGCTATTTAAAGGTACCGATATATCGACTTTGGCCCGGGGTTGTTGCCAAACCGCCGGCAAAGGCTCTGCTGCTTTGTCTTTTAGTCTTTAAATGTTTAGTAGCCAATGCTTCCTCTGTAGAGTGCCAGCTCGCTTACTTTTCTCGATAACCTTTATAATACCGGTATTATAAAGGTTACGGTATCGTTTTAAACTGGTACCGTTATGTTCGCGCGGCGCGCATAACCTTTACGACATAACGGTACCGTAATTGAATACCGGTTTCATACCGAAATCAGTCCCTGATTTTAAATCGATGGCACACGCAAAATAAAACTTCGTAGAATAAACTTGTCATTTGATTTGAATTGTTTTAATAAATTTTACATTTGTGTTTTCCATGACTAAATTAATAAAACCTGATAAAATAGGAGTTAATTATTATTTTAAAACGTATTGAACCATTAAATGACTTGGCATCGCCAACAAACTGCTTCGCAGTTTGGCGAATCTTTAGATTAAGTTAATAAAATTGTATTTTCATTTTGATTCAAATAAAAAAAAAAGTATGTAGTACCTAAGTCAAATATCACATGTCGAAAATTAAACATAAAAACGTTAAAAAGTTAAGTCACAGAATGAGCTATTATTTAGTTTAATTTTGCAATTAAGACTGTATCGTTAAGTATAAATACAAGTAAAATGACGTATTACTGACAACTTTCATATATTTATTATTAGAAAAAAAAAATCTACTACGTTTTAGACATTAAATAATAAAAAAACTTCTTTAAACACAGCATAATCATTCCTTTTTATCTAATTTTCTGACTTTCTGTCTGAACGTAGACATCAGAGATCGGACAGCGTCTTGGTCAAATTTTTTTCACATCCTGTTCCAGTCTCGACGTAATTGCTCTTCGGAACCTGAAGAACGGCCATTTTAGCTTTAATTATAGCCCAAAAACGTTCGATAGGCATAAGATTTGGGCAATTCGGGGGTTCATAGCTTTAGGTACAAAGTCGATATTTTTCTCTTCATACCACTGCAAAGTCTTGGACCCATAGTGGCAAGATGCCAAATCGGGCCAAATTACAGTCTGAACACTGTGTTTAACTAACCATGGATTTGAAGAGCCCCGACGCGTTTGGTGCATGCTAAATCGGATAAGGACAGGAGTTGGGAACTGTGCTTACTTATGGCACAAATGGAACTGGTGCGAATCAGCAGTGTGCCGGTGTGGAGCTCCCGAGCAGACTGTTCACCACACGGTATTTGACTGCCCTCTAACCAAATACCACGGGCAAGTGGAGGATTTTAAAACTTTAACCAAAGAAGCGGTAGCGTACTTGAAAACCGTAAGTCTTTGAAGTAGAGATATAAAAAAAACAAGCCATACGATAAATAAATAACTAACCATAGGCAAAAGTCGTTTATTACACATTCCTTTATATAAATATCTGCCGTCATTGTAGACGTAGTGAAAAATGGAGTTGATTTGAAGCCACACTCGCAGATCGCCTGCCCTACCATTATTTTCTTGCCATTTTTTTCTGTGAAAATTGACTTTTTTAGGTTCACTAATAACAGATCGATCTTGAACTGTGTAATACTGCGGTCCCGGCAGAGATTTATAATCCAATTTCACGTATGTCTCATCGTCCATTATAACACATAGATTTTTCCTTGAAAGAATAGAGTCGTATAATTTTCGAACTCCTAATTTTACTGAGCTTTGCTGTTTTTCGGTTCGTTTGGACTGCCTTTGCTTCTTGTAAGTCTTTAAATAGTTTCTCTGCTTTGCACGTTGGACCATACCCATAGATGTACCTAACTTTTTAGCCAAATCCCGAACAGACGCCTCCTTGTTGGTTTTGTATGCCTTTACTATCTTTTTATCCAAATTGGGGTTTGAAGGACCTGGTTTTCGGCCTGATTTCGGTTTGTCAACGAAAGTATACACTTGGCCGAACTTTTTGATCGCATTTTGGACTGCACGTCACTAACGTTGTCGAGTTAAGCTAGCTCCCTCAGAGTGATTCCTTTTATACTACACCTTTTGTCCAGAATTGATTTCCGCTTTTCTGGTGAAAGTCTCCGTATTTTTAGTTTACAATAACTAACGACGAAATCGAACAATCCAAGTCAAAGCCGGCATTGAATGTATAGATAGACACCAGTTTGAATTAATAACATCTATGTTTTAACCGAATTAACCTCTGTCAAGTTGTATTTATACGATACAGTCTTTATTTATTATTTTCTCGCAATCGAAGTGAAAAGCAGTGACTATAACTCGGGCATAAATTAGCCATTTAACCCCTCGACTTAACTATCCACTCTCGCCAAACGTCTCGGGTTAAATGGCTCGTTTTATGCGCTTGTTGTACAATCTACTATTTTTGCGGCATAAACGGCCGTATTTTTTTACGTTAACTTAGAAGTTTGATTTGTTTACAGCTTCAAGGGACTGTAGACCTGAGTATATGGTTTTAATTTCAACTCCTCCACGCGTTCGCGAGTCTTGAAACACAGACAGACAGACGGACAACAAAGTGATCCTTTAAGGGTTCCGTTGTTTCCTTTTGAGGTACGGAACCCTAAAAACAGCCAACAGTAAACAGAAAAGAATAAGTTAATATTCTATTGTTTCAGGGAGTGTGCCACGTTACAATGAGATTATTCCTGAGCTTGTTGTGTCTGACAGTAATACTGCACTGCTCTTATGCACCTCCAGTGACTCCGGACAAGTCCGATGAAAAAGACAGCGAGATTAAAGACGATCTGGTAAGTTACTGTATTTGCTTTAACCCCTTCAGCCGCACGTGTACAGTTAATTGTAAAAATATGGGTGCACACAACTTACTCATAAATATGGGTGCACACGACTTACTCATAAATACGGGTGCACACAACTTACTCATAAATATGGGTGCACACAACTTACTCATAAATATGGGTGCACACAACTTACTCATAAATATGGGTGCACACAACTTACTCATAAATATGTACCATCGCTCTTATGTCAGCGGGTTAAGTCGGTACATAAGTATATTTATGAGAGGATTAAATCGATACACATTTTTGGACTTGACTGTACAGTAAGACAAATAAATAGTAATAAGTTTTTCAAAACAACTAAACTTAAGTGGCAGTAGAACCGATGGCCATTGGGCGGAAAGGTTCTTGAGTGGCGACCACGTACCGGAAGGCGCAGCGTGGGTAGGCCCCCCACAAGGTGGAATGATGAAATGGTAAAGGTCACGGGAGTCCGCTGGATGCGGGTGGCGCAGGACCGGCCATTGTGGCACTCTTTGGGGGAGGCCTATGTCTAGCAGTGGACGTCTTTCATTCAGCTGATATGATGATTGCACGTATTAAGATTTTATACGCTTTGATTATGAAGTTCATATATCAGTAGATAATATTATAATTAATGTAATATAAAAAAAAAATAGGTAGATATGTTTAAAGCGCTCCAAAAATGGCACACTAAAACCTTGTTAATTGACACGGCTTGCATAGTTTCGCGTCGCCAATGGAAACGTATGCTGTCAGAATTAAGTGACCATTTTTAAACACGGAATTTCGTATAGACATCAGACAGTATCTACCTCTTTTTTATATTTTATCATTGATAATGTTGCTCTCGTACGTCGTGTCGTTACATATTTGTAAAGAGTAGTATTATAAAAGTACCTACATTATTATTTATTAAAAAAAATTAGCTACCTGCACAAAAGCATTATTAATCTTTTTTATTTATTTAATTATAGATTAATAATGTAAGTATTTCTGCAAATCAATGTAATTTTACCTTCTTGGTCATAAAAAATAATTCCCGGCTTTGTGTAATGCAGTCCATACCGTTATCAGTAAGAACCAATTTAGTTTTATGCGTTAAACTGCCTTCCCACCAGCGATGCGAGACGAAAACAAATAACTAAGTGAAATTTCCCGCTCTGCCTCATTCGTCGTTGGTGAAAACAGCCCATTACCGACGACCAGTTTAACCTAGCTGGTAGACACTGCCTTTTTTTTTAAAGTTTCGATTAATTTTTACTTATCGCAGAGTTTCATGATAATCTGCTAAAGCCATTACTTAATGGCTTATTTACAGCTAGAGTTCGGACTAACTAATTTAGTTTACATTCACATATTTTTTTACAAAACGAGACTTAATTACATATAATTTACTTATTTATTAGAACAATTCGTTTGGTTAAAATAATGTGTGTGAATCGTGAGAGTTTACATCAATACGACTACGACGCTAGAGGTCCTGGGTTCAAATCCCGGTAAGGGCATTTATTTGTGATGAGCACGAATGTTCCTGAGTTTTGTATGTTTTCTAAGTAGTTAAGAATTTATATCTATTAAATATATCGTCGTCTAGTATAACACAAGCCTTCTTGATCCTGATATTCATTTATATCTATTAAATATATCGTCGTCTAGTATAACACAAGCCTTCTTGATCCTGATATTCATTTATATCTATTAAATATATCGTCGTCTAGTATAACACAAGCCTTCTTGATCCTGATATTCATTTATATCTATTAAATATATCGTCGTCTAGTATAACACAAGCCTTCTTGATCCTGATATTCATTTATTCATTAGATATTTCTGTAGTTGTATGAAGGCTAGACTTAGCCGTTACCCATTTAGCCTTAAGGCGCTGTATGCAGCTGCGCATCGAAAAAGTGCCTTTTCCAAACCGATTATTAGTATACTTGTACTATTGCTAGAGATCCAAATTTTTGATATGTATATCTTCAGTTCATTGGCTATGTTCGTACTTCGTAAAATCACGATTGCTTACAAAAACCTCGATAGATTTTGCCTTTCAAAACAGTGCTTTTTTACCACCAAACTCGAAATATCTCAAAAGTTATTTGGAATATTACAATGAAATTTGTTGTGATAGGTAGCTTTTTGGTAGATCTATCTACCAGCTTCTTAGAATTTCAATATGTTTGATAATTCAATACATTTGGTCATTTGTCTCAAAAACCGGGTGTCCGCGTCATGCATGCGCGGTGGCGAGTACAATTTAGTACGCCCGTGGCCACTGCCGACGACGGACCTGTGAATGTTTACCTGGCACGCAAATACGCCTTTTTGCAACAATTATTTCGAGTTATCAAGGTAAATAAAAATATATAAAGGAATAGGAAACGCTAATACATGCTGGAGAACACATTCGAAATGATAGAATAACAAATATAAGGTATGCGATATTTACTACATTAAAGCGTTTCTACATCCGCACCTAAAACGTATTAATAGGTAGCTGGAGCATATTGACAAGATGTCAATAAAAATCTTCAGTTATCCTGAATACGTATTTAGAACTGTTAGGTAGTAAGTAGTCGGGTGTAAATCGGATTCGGACACGAGCACATGGTTGGGGGGGGGTAATGGTACCAATTATGGACTGTACGAATAATAGATTTATTTATTCATACAGAAATATATCAAAAGCATTTAGGGCTATTGCGCCGGATAGCGACTACCTAGACTAAAGTCCTAAACGAGTTGGTGAACTGAAGTATATTTACTTGCTGTTTAGTAGATTCTATTAAAAACGAGTGCGGAAAAAGACCCTGCCACTCCACCAGCAGCAGGCCACGGCCCTTCCTCATCTTCGTCATAGACATACATGCATACATACGCTACGGCACATCTTTTCGTCCAATATTCCGCAGTGTCTCAAGACGAGAGTCTTTGACCAGTGTGTGTTGCCAGTGATGACATATGGAACGGAAACGTGGTCGCTTACTATAGGCCTCATAAGAAGGCTCAAAGTCACTCAAAGGGCGATGGAGAGGGCTATGCTGGGAGTGTCTCTGCGCGATCGCATCAGAAATGAGGCTATCCGCAGCAGAACCACGGTAACCGATATAGCCCTCCGAATCGCTAAACTAAAGTATCAGAGGGCGGGGTACATTGCACGTAAAACCGATGGCCGTTGGGGCGGAAAGGTTCTCGAGTGGCAACCACGTACCGGAAGGCGCGGCGTGGTTAGGCCCCCCACAAGGTGGACTAATGACCTGGTAAAGGTCGCGGGAGTCCGCTGGATGCGGGTGGCGCAGGACCGGCTATTGTGGCACTCTTTGGGGGAGGCCTATGTCCAGCAGTGGACGTCTATCGGCTGATATGATGATACATACGCTCGAAAAACATAAACTTCCTTCTGAGGCAGTCGGGTACAAAGTACTACAGGGTGTTCCCCTATACAGCTGCAAAACTTTGCTAGCTGTTTGTGCACATGATACCCATCACAAAACACTAAAGTATGCCGTTTCACATCTCGCACTCACTCTGCCACCGCTGTTTCTCCAAATAACTACCAAGAAAGCCTCCCCCGCCACGCCCCTTTAAAAATAAGTCCACTAAAGCAAATAAATGTGACGTTATCTAAGTGAACATACCTTTTGTCGGTACTCATCAACGCACAGCCGAAACTACTAAGACTAGAGAGTTGAAATTTTCACCAGAACTACCTTTTACAACGTAGGCAACGCTAAGAAGGATTTTTGGAAATTCCCCCCCTAAAGGGGGTAAATAGGGGTGCAAAGTTTGTATGGGGGAAACTTTATTTTTAGAGCTAGAGACTTAAATTTTTGCATAAAGATTACTTATTAGAATACAAATTAAGTACTTTCAATTCAATTAAATTTATTTTGTTAAACATAGGTTACAACTTTTACAAGTATTGTTGGTATACAAAATATAAGACTTCTGTGCATTACCCACAATGTAGGTTTACAAAATATTTCAGCCAGCTAATATATTTATAAAAATTAAAAAAAATGTCAATACAGTGATTGGTGTTAAATACTACAAATACATGTCAAAAACTCTCAAAAAATACTATAACTAAAGAATATTATAACTAAGGAATGTCTGGAATGGAATCATGTTATGTCGTAGGGTCGTTTAAGTAATCTTTAATGGTATAATAACACTTTTCAATCAAATATTGATCTATTGATTGAAATGATTGATCCAATAATGTCATGTAAAGATCACATAGATACATTATACAGTAAGTTAGCAAGAGGGATCTATGCTCTAAGACAGTTAAGACCACTTGTGTCAGAAAGTTGCTTAAAAGAGCTGTATTATGCGTACATATACTCTCAACTTTCATACGGGATAATGCTTTGGGGCAACAGTACGGATTATGAGCGCATCCTAAAGATCCAGAAACGTGCAATTAGAGTTCTTCTCTATGCAAAGGACAGATACACGTGTCGCGAACATTTAAGAAAACTTAGTATCTTAACATCAGTTTCAACTTATATATTGGAAGTTTTGATGTATGTTAAACGTTATCCAAATGAATTTCAAATGAGAGGTGAAAATAGTTCGAGATCAATGAGAAATGCGAATAACTTAAAAAGAAGCGGGTTGTGTCCGAGATACAACCGTTAATTAAGTTTAAGTGGATACTTATTTGTTGGTTGTCCCCGTAAAATATATATCTGCATTAATTCACTAAAATCTGTATAAGCACAGATAAATTGGTATATATAGCAACATTGACTGACGTAGCTCGTTTGACTCGCGAGGCATTGAAAATGGCGGTCATTTCAGCATAGTTTTCATGCCCGTCACATAAACTAAATAACATTTTGTGATTAACAACTAATAGCAAATAAAGAAGGATTAAAACATGTAACAAACAATTATTTGAAATCAGATTAGGCTTCTCTACAAAAAGTTAATCCGGAAGTTACGTGATACATTTTGAACTGTACCCCTATACAAGAACGCGAGCAAAGAAGTATCCACTTCAAAACAACCTCGCCCAGACTTAGAATAGGCACAAAACTTCCGAAGTTAATAGGACAAATACTTTTTAACCGGCTACCTTCAAACCTTAAAACCATAACGAACGACAACTCTTTTCGCTTCCATGTAAAACAACTATTGCTTGAAAAAACACTGTATAGTTTACAAGAATTTCTTTCAAATGACTAAATAACAAGATCTTAAAAGCTTGACGTTAATATTTGTATTATGTTTTCTTTCTCTATAATATGTAATATCATTATGCTATGAGTATGAGTATTATTAAACTATTTACAAATAATAACAATTCTGTACACAACTGTCTATTGTATTTTATTGTAACTGACAAGTTATAATTTTAACACATTTTTATCTGTATATTCATTGTACTATGATTTTAATTGTAAAATTATGATAATAAACAAATCTGAATCTGAATCTGAAGTCAATTGTCTTTTAAATTTATTAATATCCAGTGTTTAATTCGGTCTGGAATTTTATTGAAAATGTTTGGTGCCATTCCCAAGATTCCGCCTCTGATTAGCGCTGTGTTGTTGCTACCCTGCAAAGTTTTCAATTTTTGTTTGTATTGTTTACGTGTCGGAAATCTGCGGCCTTCTGAAACGTTACTGAACATGCTTGGATTGGTCTTGACAAAAATACCTACTTCTAGGATATACAGTTCTTCTAGTTTGTATGGAGAGCAAGACATTTTTAAAGTAAGGGATTTGTAACTTCGGTTTTTTAATTATTAATCACTTAAGAAGGTTAAAAGGGGGTTCGAATTATATATAGAGAGCAAGACATTTTTAAAGTTAGAAATTTGTAACTTCGGTTTCAGACTATTTACTATGAGAGTTCAAAGAGGGTTCTAAGTTTGTATAGAGAGCAAGACATTTTGAAATAAAGAGAGATTTGTTTCTTCGGTTTTAGACTGTTTACTTAAAGACTAGGTACAGTCAGCGTCATATAGTTAGTAGCAGCCAAAGTAGCCAAATATATCGTAACACATCCTTACACATGTATCGCAACACGTCTTTGTTACTATAGAGTAACAAAGACGTGTTGCGATATATTTGGTTACCTAGGCTGCTACTAACTATCTGATGCTGACTGTACAAAACTAATTTCAATGTTTTTTTTTACTAAACAAACATTTAAATTTCTTAAACAAACATTAAGACGATAACATGTTATACGTGGACGAAGTCGCGGGCAACAGCTAGTTTATATATATATATATATATTTATTTAAGCTTTATTTATTCCATATTGTTTGTGTTAGTACATATTTACTAAATCTAAAAGATTTATGCAATTTTTTCTTTCTTATATGGACCCCATTCGGGTAAAAGCCATATATCGCCAGATATTAGGAGAAAAGAAGGGCACTGGAAGCAACAAAGTGGTCAGGGCAAGGCAAAAGAAGGAAAGGTAGACGACGAAGACGTTGGACCAATGACATAACTAAGGTCGCCGGACCTAGCTGGATGCAGTTGGCTAAAGACCGAAAAAAATGGCATGAGATCGAGGAGGCTTTTACCTAAATTTACATTTGCTTTAAAAAATTCAATATAAATCAAACAAAAAAAGACAATTAAAGCTTAATTTATATTTATATAATTACTTCCGGTTGGAAAATTTGTTGGATTCTTGTGTAAAGCATCTTAGAATAACGATTAAAAATGAAATATACAAAAAAAACGCTATTATAAATTAATGATTTTCGAAACCGTATTTTGCCTGGAGTATAGAGCCAAGTATAAGTCCAATTTTGTTGGCTTGTTGAGAGTATCAAGGTCCATCGCGGTGTGGCCGCTGGTCGAGGTAGCATGGTAGGCAGCACGCGCCGCGCGAGCGCAGTGACATAACACTTTTAGGTATTTAAGAGACAAATTGAATTTGTTATTTTTATATGATGTTTGGTCAAATTACATTTTTTAATAGACATAGTCATGTACTGAAGAACTTGCTGGTCTTAAAATAACCACCCTGTATAATAAAATGCTCTTCTGACTAACAGTGGTCTAATTATCCAGTTTTTGATCAGTCAGTCATACTTATGTAACAAAGGTAATAATTATGGTAATAATACTCCTTGCATTTCATTAAATTGTCAAAAGGGCCTCTACGTGTTGGCTCCGTTGGTACTTTGTAGGTACCTAGCCCCACGCATGCCTCCCAAAGGTCCGGGACATCATTGTCCCGTGAGCGGGAAAGACATACATGGTAATAATATAATTTGCCAGGAGATAAATAGATGAACATAGCTATTTGTTTATTATTTTTGATGGTTTCTTAAGCGGGTGTTAACCGGCGCTATAACTTTACCTAGAAGTAATCGATTTTATTTCGGTTTAAAAAACCTGTAATATATTAGTACAATCCATAATTGGTGACGTTCACCCTTAGGAAGTGAAGATGTACTATTATTTTATCAGTTCTACGTATTTGGAAAACGGAAGCACCCACATAGGAACTGGGAAAACGATAGGTGGATTGATGATGAAGAAATCTGTACTAACATATCTTTGGAAAGTAAGTGTCCATAATTGATGTCATCATACTACGATGAACTTAAGAACTGTAACTACCTATTATTCCTTATTTAAAAAAAAATAGATTTAAATAAATAAATAAACAATAAATATTTGGGGACAATCTTACACAAATCAACCAAGATTTGAAAAATAAAACAATTACCTATTCAAGAAGACAAACATTTGATCGTATGTTCCGCAAAAACGAGCCGAATACGGATGCCAACAGAATAAGGCCGTTAGCGGGGTGCGCGGGACGCGCGTCTCCCGCTCCGTCTGCCTCACCTCCGCAAATACCTAAATATCGTCTAATAAGAGCGCCTTAACCAATTCAAGGCCCGTGGCCCACATATATGAGGCATGCCTTATGCCTCTACTGGCGATAAAAACTCGTGAAAAAATGCTGCTACATGCTACGCACACGTAGCGTTGCTTGGCTTTGAATAGCTTAAGGCTCCGTTTAGCCCTCATATGCAAGTGAGCCAATCAACTATTTTTTATTGCTCGGTGCCATGGTTACATTCAAACTATGGGTTATATTTAGGGGGTGTAAATCGACTAAACATCTGTTTTTGTTATATTGGTAAACCCAATCCACTAAACATCTATTTTTGTTATATTGGTAAACCTAATGCACTAAACATCTATTTTTGTTATATTGGTAAACCCAATCCACTAAACATCTATTTTTGTTATATTGGTAAACGCAATCCACTAAACATCTATTTTTATTATATTGGTAAACGTAATCCACTAAACATTTATTTTTATTATATTGGTAAACCCAATCCACTAAACATCTATTTTTGTTATATTGGTTAACGCAATCCACTAAACATCTATTTTTATTATATTGGTAAACCCAATCCACTAAACATCTATTTTTGTTATATTGGTAAACGCAATCCACTAAACATCTATTTTTATTATATTGGTAAACCCAATCCACTAAACATCTATTTTTGTTATATTGGTAAACGCAATCCACTAAACATCTATTTTTGTTATATTGGTAAACGCAATCCACTAAACATCTATTTTTATTATATTGGTAAACCCAATCCACTAAACATCTATTTTTGTTATATTGGTAAACGCAATCCACTAAACATCTATTTTTATTATATTGGTAAACCCATTCCATGGTCGAATTTATAGCTTTTTTTTTAGTAGGGCGTATGCCACCTATTTTCCATTTTACCCTTTTACCAATACTCATAGATCTCAAAATAACTTAGTGTCAAAATACCTAAATCACAGAATACCTAACTTTTTTTCTCATAACACCATATTCTTAATATGGCCGAATTTCAAAATTGCTTAGTCTCACTTCAAAACAATTTAGGCATTTTAATATTTTGTCATAGAAATGACAGAAGTCATTCGGTATTTGAAGGAATTTGTGCATTTCAATCTTTAGGTACTTAGAGAATATGACGTTAGGGCAAAGTCTTTAATGAACTTCGTTCATTTTAAGAATGAGACAATTTGATATTTATATATTATGAGCCCATGGTAATTTGAAAATAGTGAATAGGTATTATGAAATTTAGGTGGAATAAGCCCTGTGTTCGTTTTTTTTCTAAGAAACTCTGTCACCATTGTCTATGGCTTACCGGGACAGAATAAAAAAAATAAAAAGTTGATTGAAGAAGTGTAAAATTCACAAGGGTTTCAGGCGATCATGCGCAAAAAGATAGCATCGCTATTAGACAGGGTGAGAGCAAGCGCCAACAGCATACTAAAGGCAATATCGTGGAGGTTTGACTGTCCAATTCTATCTTATTGGATTGGACAGATTAAGGGCGTTGCCCAATTTATTATTTAAGAATATTTTTATACTTACTTGCTGTTACTAACCAATTTAGTATTAAGTCACATGTTACTAACACACTATGGATCACTAGGTCTGAAATAAAGTATTTTTATTTTATTTTATTTTATTTAAAATTGAGAAGGGCTTATTCCACCTAAATTTCATAATACCTTAGACGTAGACATAGACATTGTCTCATTCTTAAAATGAACGAAATTCATTATGACATTGACCTAAAACGTCATATTCTCTAAATACCTAAAGATTGAAATGCACAAATGCCTTCAAATGCCGAATGACTTGTGTCATTTCTATGACAACATTGACAACATATTAAAATAACTAGATTGTTTTGGAGTTTAGACATTATTACACTAAGCTATTTTGAAATTCGGCCATATTAAGAATATGGTGTTATGAGAAAAAAAGTTAGGTATTCTGTGATTTAGGGGTATTTTGACACTAAGCTTTTTTGAGATCTAGGAGTATTGGTAAAAGGGTAAAATTGAAAATAGGTGGCATAAGCCCTACTCGTAAAATTTGCTTGTTATGTTTAGAGTAACCGTGTAGGAATTCTTAAAATGACTTACGATAATCAAATTAAATAATATTTTTATGTTGTTAAATGACAGGAGGAGTATATGGAATACCACCGATACTTGAAGGAGGTGGTTCAGGCTCTGGAGAGCGACCCTGACTTCAGAGAACGTCTGGAGAAGGCTGACCAGGAGGATGTCAGGGTAAGCTGGTAATACGTACTAAATACGTACATACATGTATATTACCAAACTGCGATTAAAATGGGATTGGAATAGCTGTCAGTTCATATAAACTTTGACGTATTTATATGGCAAAATTGTTACCTCCAACGCGGTTTTATAGATTACCTACGTGTTGCTAAAATAAGTAGGTACTCACTACTCACGTATAGGTCAAAGAATGTGGTCAAATAAATGTCTATTATTTTACCTTTTCAACGCTGTCAAAAATAAAAGTTGTCAACCACACGCCAAATCAACCAGACATTTAACGCGAAGTTAAACCTTATGTCAATGCAAGAAGGTTGAATTCGCGCTGGGATCGTTGGCGCATATATCAGTCGTTGGCGATGAACATGCGGTGCGTCGTTGGCGTCGAAAACGTTAAAATATTGGCCATCAAGCACGGATTTCCCAGTATCTAACTGCTGAGGTTACAAAATTACGACACATGTCTTGAAAATTTTAATTCAAATATTGAATTACAAAAATGAAGATACTAACGTAGAATGTTTTTGAACCATTTTAGTTACTATATTCCAGGAAATAAAGCTAATTAAACGAAAATAGTGTTCATATCAAAAAACTCAAATTGCATCAATATCCTCTATTTATTATTAACCCCCGACACAAAAAGAGGAGTATTATAAGTGTGACATGTCTCTGTGGCATCGTAGCCGCTAAACGAATGAACCAATTTTAGTGCGGTTTTTTTGTCCGAAAGCTGACGTGATCGAGATGGTTCTTAGCTACGTCTCAACAAAATCGGTTCAGCCGTTTTTTTTGTCCGAAAGCTGACGTGATCGAGATGGTTCTTAGCTACGTTTCAACAAAATCGGTTCAGCCGTTTTTTTTTGTGCGAAAGCTGACGTGATCGAGATGGTTCTTAGCTACGTTTCAACAAAATCGGTTCAGCCGTTTTTTTTTGTCCGAAAGCTGACGTGATCGAGATGGTTCTTAGGTACGTTTCAACAAAATCGGTTCAGCCGTTTTTTTTTGTCCGAAAGCTGACGTGATCGAGATGGTTCTTAGCTACGTTTCAACAAAATCGGTTCAGCCGTTTTTTTTTTGTCCGAAAGCTGACGTGATCGAGATGGTTCTTAGCTACGTTTCAACAAAATCGGTTGAGCCGTTTTTTTTTGCCCGAAAGCTGACGTGATCGAGATGGTTCTTAGCTACGTTTCAACAAAATCGGTTCAGCCGTTTTCGAGATATTGAACATTGATATGAAAAATCGGGCGTATTTCAACTTTTCTATGTTGTTAATTATCAAATGGTCGTGACGTTACTGTCGTCACGGAAATAACACCACATCTTGCCCGTACGAGTCCATGTCACCCACGCCAGCGTTACTAACGTGTTTTTAATTACTAGGTACCTACTGTGTTGAATATCAGTGCAGTAGGTATTAATCCACGTTTATAAACATAGGAAAATTGTTATGATTATGATTCAATGTTCTCTGTTTGGTTATTTGAATTTATCGAACGCTTTCGAAATATTCGTTGCTTGACGATATCACGCTACAAAAACGATTCTTTTAGATAATGCTCGTGAATTGATATCAAGTGGTTTTTCTTTTCCGGATTCTCGGGGATATTGCTATGCAGAACTTTACTGTCAAAATGCTAAGACTCGAGGCACACGTCAGGTCTGTAAGGATCAGGCCCTGACACGGTTTGGGGGTTCAGAGCGCTCTTAACGCCAAATACAGCTTTAGTCTAGTTGGTAGTGACCCTGCCTACGAAGCAAGAGGCCCTGGGTTCGAATCCCGGTGAGGGCATTTACTTGTGTGATGAGCACGAATATTTGTTCCTGAGTCATGGATGTTTTCTATGTATTTTCGTATTTATTTATCTATATATAAGTATGTTCATCTTCGTCTAGTACCCATAGTACAAGCTTTGCTTAGTTTGGGCCTAGGTAGATTTGTTTAAGATTGTCCGCAAATATTTATTATTATTTTTACTTATCTGACGCGATTTATTAAATTATGAGTAAGTTTTATGCGCCCAATTGTATACAATTGACTGTACTAAAATGATATCATTTAAAGTAGCTTTTCGGTGAAGGAAAACATCGTGCGGAAACCGGTCTAATCCCATATAGGTCTAGTTTTCTCTCTCGGTTGAAAGGTGAGATGGCAGTTTCTTTCGTAAAACTAGTGCCTATGCCAAATCTTGGGATTATGTGGGCTCCTTTAGGGCACAACCGGGAATAACGCTGGGAGTTGGATACTAGGGTATCAGTTAATGAAGGTGTTATACCCTGTATGTTTGTTTGTACAGTCAGGTAAGATAGCGGAGCAGCTCGACTTCGTCAACCACAACGTGAGGACCAAGTTGGACGAGATCAAGCGACGTGAGCTGGAGAGGCTGAGGCATTTGGCCACCAAGGTGAGAATGAGGATACGAGAAATATGTGTTTTGCAACGGAATTTCATTTTGCCCCATACCTCATACTTCTAGATCTCGAAACAACTTAGTGTCAAAATACCTAACTCCCAGAGAATCCATATCCATACTTATATAATTATAAATATGTCTGTCTTTCTGTCTGTTAAACCGATTTGGATGAAATTTGGTATATAGACAGTTTCAGTCCCGGGGAAGGACATGGGATAGTTTTTATCCCGGAAATCAACCCCTAAGTGGTCAATTGAGGGATGAAATTTTGTATGGGGCTACGATATAAAAGAGTTCCACGCGGACAGAGTCGCGGGCAGAAGTGTTTTTCTGTGGGCGGTGTGCCCCCGAGCGATCGCTCGATCCTTAAGCGGCGGCGGCCCGCGCGCCACAATGGTCGGGATACACTAGGCTAGTTTTTCAAGCTAGGACAGCAAGGCTAGTAAGCTATTGCGTCTTATCTTCATGTATCATAAAACTAGCATTCTTTCCAGGCTAGTAAGCTAGTGTCTGAAGCCAGGATATTTCAATAGCTTGCCGTTCTATTTTTTGAGCGTGTAGTGGCGCTTATCACTGATTTCGCTGTCCTGGTTTGTGTATTAGCTTCGAGTGGCCGGCGAAGCACTGCAATGGTACTGGCTGGCTTAAAATTATCTGGCATCATGTAAACAGCACTAGCATGCTCCAAGCGAGGATAGCAATCCAGGACAGTATAGTACAGTACTTATCTGGGTCAATCAACTATTGCTTTTTCAACAATTTGACAGAGTTTCTTAGAAAAATCGTTACAATATGGACTTTAAACTTGCTTAAAAGATGGGTTATACAAAAACCGGCCAAGTGCGAGTCGGACTCGCGCACGAAGGGAACCATTATCTATAAACATATTTAATTTATTCTGTTTTTAGTATTTGTTGTTATAGCGGCAACAGAAATACATCATCTGTGAAAAATTCAACTGGAACTATCACGATATCAGTGAGATACAGCCTGGTGACAGACAGACAGATAGACAGACAGACAGACAGACAGACAGACAGACAGACAGACAGACAGACAGACGGAGTCTTAGTAATAGGGTCCCGTTTTACTCTTCGAGTACGGAACCCTAAAAAGGGGTTGAACGTGACAAGGAAACCCCACATTTGGTGAACCCATAAAACCGCAGTTTTAAAAAGTGACCCAGGGTACGTAACCATGGCAACTAGTGACAGAAAAAAATTGATTCACCCATCTAACTTGCTATCCTAGCTGGAAAAACTAGCCCCGTGTATCCCGGCCATACGGAGATACACATGCCCGTACAAACGGAACAGTAGCGTGCTAATATAATAATACAATATAACACAGGATAGATTTGTAAGTTGCATGGGATTGCAAGCTTTACATGCAGAAAACTTATTAGTTAAACTTAAAATATGTTAACAATAACTCTTTCTCCAGCAATACGAATTAACAAATCACCTGGACACTGACACGGGGAAGGTCCCAACAAACGAACACTTGGACCACAACAACCCGCACACCTTCGAGATTGAGGATCTGAAGAAACTTATCAAGAAGACTACGGCAGATCTTGAAGCGGCTGATAAAGAAAGGAAGAAGCAGTTTAAGGTATTGTTCAGTTCATATTACCTCCATTTGATATTATTATTATAGATTTGTTTTCCTTTAAAATGGAATGAAACAAAACAAATGCTACTCAGTTCCAATCAAGAATGGTATTTAAATTCCATTGAAGACTGGCCCTATCTATATAGTACAGGGGTTATACGAAATATAATTATTAGTATCGGCACAGATCAACGAATACTGTATAGGGGACTGGTCATGGTTTAAAATAATATTAATAAATAGTTTAATACTGATTTATGTTTTGCAGTATTTTAAAGTCACATCGGTTTGAAAAATTACAATTTATACCTACCTGTAATAGAAGTAGTTATAATTATCTAAACGTGAAATTATTTGGATGGTATTCAAGTCAGGTCAACAAAGTCGCCAATGGGAGTCCCCGGCATCCGAGAAGAAATTTAAGTAATCGAGTGGAAGCCTATCGGTGCCTTCGGCATTGTGCTAAGTAAGGTTAACTAAGCCGTATATGGGGTCCACGACAATTGATGGGTTTAAACCTCATTCTTTCAACATCTCGAATAAGGGAAAATAAGTTTGCATAGGTATAAACTTTTTTGAAGTAAAATAAAACATGGCCAATAATATTGACATATCTATGTCAATAAAAAAAAATCCACAGTTGACACACACACACATTAAGTCTGTCAGTTTTTGTAAAAGATCGTTTATTTTCCATTTTCTTAATTTTCTTAGTGTTATATCCATATGTGGCCGACTCAACATGTATAATTTCACATGCTGAAGAACCTACTGCAGGTTTGAGTTAAATTCTTGTATGTTTATCATTGTCATCTCAAGTCAAAACAGGAGTTACGTCACGTGACGTCACGCAGCCAAAGTCACGTGGTCAGCGCACAGTAGTATTTTTAAATTAAAATTTTAGTATTTTACCGATAAAAAATGAAAAAACGAAGACCTTATTGCAAATCTGCAGCATGAGACGAATCGAATGACGTTTAAATTTTTCAAAATCGGACCATAACTGTAGATCTGATGGCATGTACAAAAATCGGGCTCGCGTAATAATAATATAGAAGATAGATAGATGTGTTTAGGGTTGTGACAAGTTAACCGGGGGTGAGCCTCTGTCTCCTGAACCAGGTTTGAGCCTGTGACTCGGGAGTCGGTGATTCATCCGAACGTATAAACCCTTAATGACCACCGGAAAGATTTTTGTTTTTGTGAATGACAATGACCCAATTAAGAGTTCATCATAATCAAATCATTTGTTCAGACGCAAAGTGGTTTACAATTGTTATTTGATGGTACTTCGTTTTAGGTATGAAATACCTGTGCTAAGAGGCACCGCTCTTCTTTAGTTAGTAAGCCACATGTGAAGAATAATTATGTTATAGTAATCAAAGATAAAATAAACTAAAAAGAAATAGAAGAACATCAATAATTTTAAGTTAACTGAGATTCCATAGTTAATGTATGGAATAGCCGTTTCTTTTTGCGATTGGTGGTTGGTCCCATGGGAAAAGGTGTTCAGTATCTTCGTGACTTTTTGTCATTAAGTGTAAATAAATAAATAAATATTTGCGGACAATCTTACACATATCGACTTAGTCCCAAACTAAGCAAAGCTTGTACTATGGGTACTAGACGACGATATATATACTTAAATAGATTATTTATTATTATTTTGTGGGCCTTAATATGCCGCTTCGACCAGCAAGTGATCTATTGTGGCAGCCCTTGTTTTAGAGTTCACCGTTAAGTCCCGTTGCCTCCAGGAAATTCCAGATTCTTTGGGCGGTGATATGTTGTACTTCTTGTGGGTGCATTATGTGCCGCCCTAGGTAGGTACTTCTTTTATGCATGAGTGGTCCGCAGGAGCAGAGAATGTGCATTGCAGTCTCCTCTGTCTCCTGGCAGAACCTGCAAGTTGTGTCCTGCTTCATACCCATTTGAAACAGGTGTTTGTTCAATTTGCAATGTCCTGTCAGGATTCTTGTCACTGCGCAGGTTTTGTGCCTTTTGAATTGTAATAACTCTTTAGACAGCTTACTATTGAACCCTTCGATCAGGGCTTTAGCTTGTTTTTGTCCTTTGGTGAACTTCCACAGCTTGATTGCCTCTGATTTTTCCGCGTTGTTTAGCAGAGAATATGCTTTCCGTTTTGTGATGCCACAGAACGGTTCCGGGCCGACTAGGGCCGTGTCTGCGCCCTGCCTTGCAAGTTCATCTGCTCTTTCGTTTCCTACAATGTCGGACTGCCCTTAAATAGATAAATAATTACTTATATATGTCACCGTTAGATTGTGAACACCGTCAGTTTATAATCTTACCCGTTATATTGTAAACTGACGGAATATTGTGAACTGCCAAAACTGTTCACAATTTAACGCAATATTTTTCGTTAGTTTATAAACTTTCAATGTCGAATCGTCAAATTGTGAACTGAGATCAAATCGGCTTGCTACGGAACGTACACAAAGACTAGGTAGGTTAGGTTAGTCAGGTATCTTCAGTTGCCCGAAGGGCAAAGCGCCCAGGAATAGGAGCCCCGGGCTCCGTCGACACTGCTGGATGCCGAAATAAATGGAATAAAATGTCTGAATAACAATAAAAAACAATCATGTTCTGACGTTAGTGGAAACTGATGCAAGTGGAATAATTCGCTCAACCAAACAGCGCACAGGTTGCGTTCCGAATCAGGCAAATTTGATTCAGTTCACAATTTGACGATATGGCATTGTTAGTTTATATACTAACGAAAATGAATGCGTAAAATTATGAATTATTTTGGCAGTTCACAATATTACGTCAGTTTACAATATAACGGGTAAGATTATAAACTGACGGTTTTCACAATCTAACGGTGACATATACATAGAAAACATCCATGACTCAAGAACATACATTATTGCTCATCACACAAATAAATGGCCTTACCGGGATTCGAACCCAGGACCTCTAGCTTCGTAGGCAGGGTCACTACCAACGAGGCTAAGGCGGTCGTCGCTGCAATGAAGCAATGATCCCAAACTCAAATAGTAGACATTAGGTATGGTACTTAGTGGTCATAAAAACGAGTGGCACACTTAGATTTTTCTAGACTTTTAGCAAATCAAAAAGATACAAACAAAAAAATCAAACACCGTCTGGTCTGTGTGGGAATTATTATGGCCCCAAAGGCTATATCTCCTCTACTAGTATTATCGCCATCTAGGCAGGTTTTTGATTGAGCCCGTGGATGGCGGCTTGTCAAGTAAGTTTTGAGCGTACTGATGGTTGTTTGTGACGATTCTAAGCCATATAGGTAGGTACCTACTCAAGCAATTATATCTAAAAAGTGGAAAGTCACGGTTTTAAATATGACATTTCAGGAATACGAGATGCAAAAAGAATTCGAGAAGCATCAAAAATTGGAGACGCTAGACGAAACGCAAAAGAAGGAATACATGGAAAAGGAAAAAAAAGAAGACGACGCAAAGAAACACCACCAACCGGTAAGTATTAAGTATATGCCGGTGTCATTTTGATAGGGCAGAAAATTATCTATCACAAGGTATTGGAATTGTCATGGCCGAGCTTACAGTTTTTACAGATTATATAAATTATTTAAATGCTGGGGTGGTCCGATTTCTTTGTACCCGAGTATAGCTTCATAGCTATAGTTTGTTTCAGTTAAAATGACGAAAATGCAGTTAACGTGGGATTTAACAACTTCTTTTGTTGCCAAACATGAAAGGAGTCTTTGACCAGTGTGTGTTGCCAGTGATGATGATTAGTTGCACCACTCCCTCGGGACGAGACTTAAACCTGCTCAAACAGGCACTTGCGTCGGGTATTCTCGTTAGTTTAGAGATAAATAAATAAATAAATAAATATTATGGGACAATCTTACACAAATCAACCTAGGCCCACGGTAAGCTCAGTAAGGCTTGTGTTGTGGGTACTAGGCGATGATATATATAATAGATAAATACATATAGATACTTAAATACATATATAACATCCATAACTCAGGAACAAATATTCGTGATAAACACACAAATAAATGCCCTGACCGGGATTCGAACCCGGGACCTCCAGCTTCGTAGGCAGAGTCACTACCCACTGGGCTACGGAGGCCGTTAAATATATGTATATCTTTTATTTACATGGAATCTAGATCTATTTGTACGTTTCTTGAGCGAATAAATAGTCGATACATAGTAGTAAAGTAATTATGAACAGATTTCACACTTTTCAGTTTTGTAAAGCTGCCCGGTCCTTAACTTCAGAAAGTCCTGAGCTTGACTCATCATGCGTTAGTAATAAAAACCTCGTACTACCGAAACCTTAAGAATCCTAGATATTAGAACTAGATTTTTTTGATTTATTGGAGTAGGTAGTTACTTGTAGTTCCACTTATTAATTATCGATAGCGTTTATAGAAAAACATGTTTTTTTAGCATACGGATATACAATCGGCAACAAGTGTTCATAATGACCTACATACGACTGTCAAAAGAATAAGAACTTCATAACACTTTAAACTCTCGCGCTTTGTACAGTAGGTATCAAAGATATGTTTACGCTTTTGCACCTATCCCATTGTAATAAGGTAAAAACCTAAAAGAGTCGTTCTTTTTTTTACTGACATAAAACGACGTTTTTCTGTATTTTTTTGGTATCGTGGATTTGGATCGCTGTGCGATTAAAAAAAATGGATCTGTTTTGTCATTAGGACTAATTGAAGTTTCCTTTTCGGCCAAAACATTTCTTTAATGTTGCGTATAAAAAAAAAGTTACGAGGTAGACTATTTCAGTGGCGACCACATTTTGATTTACCACTTTGTCACGGCATTCTACGAAAAATAAACGTAAAAAAATGCTGGTTAGAGTAAGTGAAAGATTAAATAATATTAATAAATAAATAAGTATGGACGTTTATTCTTACATTATTAAACCGTAAACATCAACACTCTAATGATATGCTATAATAAGACGAAGGACAGGCTAATTGACGGTAGATAAGTAGAACGAACCAAACACCCGTTTTACCTCGACTGCACACATATTTAAACGATTACTTTACGCGTTAGACCCGTAAAGTAATAAGGACAGGCTAATTGAAGATAAGAAGAACGAACCAAACACCTCTTTTACGTCGACTGAACACATATTTAAACGATTACTTTACGCGTTAGACCCGTAAAGTAATAAGGACTCTTCATTTTGACGTGTTATTTTGCGTAGTGACTGCTGCTGCTACATACATTCACAGTAGCTATATTCCCTAAGACGATTTTCTGGGTAAAACAAAATCTAATTGGTAAATGATTGTTTACACTATTACTCTGACACTAGATGCACCACCCTGGTTCTAAACAACAACTCGAAGAGGTTTGGGAAAAGCAGGACCACATGGACCAACAGTTTGACCCTAAAGCTTTCTTCATGATGCATGGTGAGTCTATATAACCCTGTTAAATTATATATGTTGTCTGTGACAGCTACACCACCCAGCGACAAGAGAACAGTTGTTAGAGTTGTGGAAGAGTGCGGATAATATGGACGCGAAAGATTTCAACCCAAAGGTGTTTTTCATGATGCATGGTAAGATCCAAAGCGTGCTGTTTGCGTAGTTGGTCGGTACGTACTTGATTATGGGCTGCGTTATAAAATTGAGGCTGGTTTGTACATTCATGGACGCGTGCGCTGCCAGATTGCACTTTCGATCGAATTACAGTTGTGCAGCACAAATGGAAAATTGACAACTAAATTATTTCAACTTTAGTCTTTTTTAGGGTTCCGTACTCAAAGAGTAAAACGGGACCCTATTACTAAGACTCCGCTGCCCGTCTGTCTGTCTGTCTGTATGTCTGTCTGTCTGTCACCAGGCTGTATCTCACTGATACCGTGATAGTTCCAGTTGTAATTTTCACAGATGATGTATTTCTGTTGCCGCTATAACAACAAATACTAAAAACAATAAAATGTATTTTTTCCTACAACAAACGTGATTTTTTTGCCGTTTTTATAGATAATGGTACGGAAGCCTTCGTGCACGAGTCCAACTCGCACTTGGCCGGTTTTTTATTTATCCACAAACATGGAATATAATATATACATGACAAAGTTTTAACCGAGGAAAAATCAACCATCCCCTTTTTTCCTACCCTTAAGGTTGGTTTTTTTTTCCAAATTTATATGGGATCAGTTTCGGGGTATACCCTTTCCAATAAAAAAAAAATATCAAAATCGAACTACTCTGTAAAAAGTTATGCGTGGTCATACATAAAAAATATATATATATATATACGCGTCGACTTGAGAACCTCCTCCGTTTTTTTCGTCGGTTGAAAATATGAACTAAGTAAAATGACTAAAACTAACTTAACCTAAGGGACCTACACTATATTTACATATATCCCCTAAGTCATTATCATTACCACTTGGTAGGGTTCCCATAAGGCTGAATGGCAATTATTGGTTGAATTTGAATAATGTCAGTTTGAAAATCCTCGGCATGGAACAATGCTAAAATTTAATTACGCCCTAAAAGTAAAATAGACATACTTGATATAGGTCCAGATAAACACGAAACGTCCATAGGGAATTACGCTCCAAGTTATGACAAATCGGAAATACGTCATATTCAATTCACTTTCCACGTATTTAAATATGAACGTAGGTATTTCATGCTGGACAAAATTCCATTAGGGCTAGATTAATTTAATGAATTTGAAAAAATTGGTCGTAGAAAAGTATAGACACAATAAATTTTCACCAATTCGCTTTGATGGTATTTCTTTTGGTCCAATTTCAAAATGGTGATTTCGTGTTAACGGTTTTCCATTTGTGCCGGATTTTACGATCTTGTCACAATGAGAATTAAGATCCTTATATTAATGGATAGCTAACGGCTCGGCCGCTAACGAGCGGTGGCTGCAGCGGTGCACCGCACGTGGGAGCGAGAGATCGGACCGTGGTCTCTCGTTCCCACGTGTGGCTCACCGCTGCCGCTGCAGCCGCTATTGGAAGAAATAACTGAGCCCGAGTGATTCATGTGAAAACACAGTTTCGCTCTTGGCTGATGGATCCGCCACGCCAATTTTTTTTATATTTTTAAAAATATTTGGAATCAAAATGAAAATACAATTTTATTAACTTGACCTAAAGATTCGCCAAACTGCGAAGCTGTTTGTTGGCGATAATGGTTCCTAAGGTCAGCGGTGTTCGTTAAATCTGAATGTATGGAAAGTTTGACACGTTTCCGGGGCATTGTCAGTCACAAAAACGAAAATCATCTTTCTAGTGGTCAATAGTTAAGGGCTTATATTTATATATAATATGTGTTTATCACATAGAATTATAGAAGAGGCAACGCCGTTTATGCGGATTCAGAGTTCAACCAAAAATTAGGCTTTATAGCCTTTACTTTGGCAATGTCCACCGAACAGACGCGAACCTAAATCTGACAATGACCCTTCCATGGGATGACAGCTGCCGACGCCATATTTAAAGTTGATCGGTCTGTAATCGTTAGTTGGTGCAACTCGCCCTTAGCGTGTTAACGTTTGATTTTTCATGCGAAGGATGCAGATCGATGGCACCTTATGTTGTGATTCAGCGCTCGGCCGAGCCTAGAAGACTTGCGCCGTTATAACTAAGTATTGTGTGCAGTACTAAGAGGACTTGCTTTAGCTCTGGTGTCTCGAGTCTTTAAGGCTGAGTACAGTGGCGCAATGAAAAGGTTGATCACCTTAAGATCTGTTTTTGCTTGCTCAGTATAAGTTATCAGTATCTGCTTTAACGACAGTGTCAGACACAATCCGTCATAATGTATGTCAGTTCCACGACATGGCCCACAGATACGTCCACTGTGAGAATTGACCTCTTTGAATTTTGGAAAACGAGTTAAAAAAACCGGCCAAGTGCGAGTTGGACTCGCGCACGAAGGGTTCCGTACCATTATCTATAAAAACGGCAAAAAAAATCACGTTTGTTGTATGGGAAAACTATTTTATTTTGTTTTTAGTATTTGTTGTTATAGCGGCAGCAGAAATGCATAATCTGTGAAAATTTCAACTTTCTAGCTATCACGGTTCTTGAGATACAGCCTGGTGACAGACAGACGGTCGGACGGACGGACGGACGGTAGGATGGACGGACGGACGGACGGACGGACAGCGAAGTCTTAGTAATAGGGTCCCGTTTTACTCTTTGAGTACGGAACCCTAAAAAGAAAAAAAACGCATACAAGAAATAGCAATGATGACATTGACAGGACCTGTTACTCACATTTATAGTTTTAATAATTTTAAGCGAAGAGGATTTAACCATTAGATTTATCAAACTTGACACAACGTAATGGCAAGATCAAACTAATAAAAAGGTTCAATTAATAGTCAAAGAAAATTCGTCTGAGTAAATTTGAACCTTGTTGTCAAACAGTTGAACATAATTTTCAATACAACACTCTCGTCTGATACACAGTTCAAAAAGGTAACATGTGCTTGCAACTCGTAAATGATTTGATTTGAAAACTGTTCAACCTTTTCATTCCGCCACTGTACGTATGTCAAGCATGCGGTGCGAGGTGTCAACCGAGGGTCTCGTTGACCACGCGACGTCCACTTGTTGACGACGCGAGGTCCACTAGATGACAACGCGGCGTCCACCCGTGGACCACCTGTCGACAACGAGTGGACGCCCAACGACGAGGCGGTGCGGGTCGGGTGGCTATAATGAGCTGTGACCTTAATAATTCACGACTTTCTATGTCCCACTTGCTTAAAATCGCGCCGCGTCCATAAATGAGACCTTATTATAGTTGCATTCGTATGTAAACGTAGATTTTTACCTAACATCATGTAGTGTATTGATCGTTTGTCCACTAATTCATTCGCACGCACGCTGGTTGGATTTTACAGTACATGCGGAAATGTTGCTCGTTGTTGTATGTATGTTGGTTGTGTCTTTTGTTTTTGCGATTGTTCATTGTTTCACGTGTTGTTTGTTATTTTTCGTATTAGTCCGATGTTTGTTTTGATCTCTTTTGCACGTTTTATTACTTACAGTTTTTGCATTGCGATTTTTACTTGTAAGGTCAACCGGGGCAAATGCGTCAATGGGATAAATGCGTCTTTTGAAGATATCTTGGAAACGCGACATTTTAGAACTATTACAGCCCTCGATGTTCAAAGTATGGTTACCAAACTTTCGATTTAGACCATTGTAATAGTTCTAAAATATTCAGCTTCGGAGATATCATCTAGAGACGCATTTACCCCATCTACACATTTGCCCCGGTTGACCTTATTGCAATTAACTAGTAGAATTTGAAATATACAAATATTAATATTTATGTTTAACATGTACAGTTGAGTTCATAAATATACAGTCGTGGCTAGATAATTAAGAACAAGATTTTTTTCCCCATACAACTGCATACAAATATGACTTTCCAAATTTAATGATGATTTAAACTATGTTTGGCTAATTTTATTTCTGAGTATATTGAGGTATCTGTGTATAAATAAGATTTAATTTAGTTTATATAAAGCTTCTGTAAAAGTTGTGCTTAAAAAATACGGATGGTCATTTGATTTTGAGTTTTTACAAGTTCATACTGTAATTAGGAACAATGTATGAACTTATAAAAAGTGTGGATTTGATCGCCTGTATTTTTTAAACTCTAAATTTTACAGAAACTGTTTGTGCACTATATTAAGTACTGTTTAAACACGGTTACAACCGTATAATCAGAAACAAAATAAATCAAACAAATTATAAATTATCATCATATTTGAAAAGTCATATTTGTATGCAACTGTATAAGAAAAAAAACGTGTTCTTAATTATCTGGCCACGACTGAATGTACGTTCCCAAAGGTTCAAAAAGGTCTGAGCAACCCTTAACAATAAAGTGGTGTTAACATATTTTAAGTGACCAAAAATATGTGAACACGACTTTATTGTTGTCCGTGCACATATTTTCGAACTCAACTGTACTAATTATGGTCGGTGATGGGTCTGGAACACTTATAGCGATTTAACAGTTAGGTATATAACTTGTCAACACGTGACTTACAACAGCGATTAGTTATTTAGACCAATCAATTTACCACCATAGAAAGGCTTTACCAATATGACAAAACATCTGTTTTTGTACTCGACGAATAAAATGTGTGTATTAAGATTTCATAGAGAATACTGCAACGTCACTCTTTTCATCGTTGAATAGTCTGTGACTTCCGAAACAACCGAAATAACTGTTTCGATACGCTCTAGACAACCGAAAAAAAATTGAAAATAGAACTAAAATAAATTCGACCAATCACGTGGCTGCTTTTTTTTTTAGTTCTCCTATAACATTCGAAAGTGCTTTCGATTCTTAGTAGAAAATCCCGATTTTACCAAAATAAAATAAAAAAGTCGAGTGTCACCGGCATAAATATATGATGATCAAAGGCCGCAAAAATATCTGACACGCTCTTACGGCTCTAGGAATAGAGTTATCATCAGATAGTTTTGCGGCCTTTGTTCCATCATATATTTTAGCCGGTGACTGTACAACTTTCCGTAAAATGGCCCTATTATATTGTTTGTCTGGCCGTGCCATGTTTCCAAACAGACGTCGACGGGAACGGCGTATGGGACGCTGACGAGGTGAAAGCCCTCTTCATAAAGGAGCTCGACAAGATGTACGGCCCGGGCGGGCCCAACAAGGACCTGCGGGAGCGAGCGGAGGAGATGGAGAGAATGAGGGAGCACGTGTTCCAGGAGAACGATCGTAACAGGGACGGGCTTATTGACTTCAACGAGTTTATGTTGGAGACGCAGCGCGCGGAGTTCAACCGCGACGAAGGTGCGTACTCTAACTAATGTGTTTTCATCACACTTGCTCGTAAAGGGTGTATTATAGGCAAGTTTATAGAGCAGCTATACCCGATTGACCTTGAGCTATGAGCTTGTGTGTGATCTGATTGGTTAAAAACAAATCAAACAAATTGGTTGGCAAAAATAGTTGGCCGCGAGTCACGAGAATTCTTCTCTGTGATTGGTTGAAAAAAATCTAGCGGGCCATGTGGCGCCACGCCCCCTCGCCCTCCTCAAATCTGTAAGTGAAGTTGTCAATTTCGTCAATTTTTGAGTGGTGCGGTTGTATGAAACTTAGATTTTTCTGTCTTTTGTTTCCTCGCAAATGTGATGAAAAACATTGTGTGTGTCACGGGCAGTAAGAGGATTACAAACTCGACTCATTAAAAGCTGGGAAGCTCGGGCTTCTAATAGACTCTCGTTAGTAATCCCCTTCTTACGGCCCTTAATGCACAATGTACTATTTTATGTCTTTTGGTTTTCGTCAAGTTTTGTAACGAACAAATTATTGCATTTCATATGTGGGAGTGAGGTGGGAGCGGCCTCTCGTTTCCACGTATGCCGCCGGCGCTCCAAGTCGAGGCCGAGCCTTTAGGGCATATGCACCAGGGATTGTAACCGGTTTTTTTTGTTAGGGCGTATGCATCAACCGCATTCGATATGTGCTCACGTAAAATATGGCGACGGCAGCTAATAATAATTACGACCGTTAACGTGTGAATGGAAAGTCCGACAGTTGTCTATGGCACGAGAACTACTGGCGCCATATTTAACATTGAACGATCAGCGGGCGTAGCATGGTTGCTATTTAGGCTATTCTATCACTTATCGTCAGGCCTCGGAGTATTTGTAGCACGGCAAGACTAAAGTTTGCTATGGAGTCGTTGTAAGCATTATAATTAAATTTATACTCATACTCATCCTCATTTATTTAAATCATTAAATAAATAATACCTATAAAAATACACCACTATAGATCTTCATTGACGAATAAAAAATAATATGAGGGTCCACGGAAAGAACATGTCTAGTCACATTTTTATCAAAATGAGATTTTGATGTCAAAATGTTGCGCTCGTTATGAACTAACTTCTTTCCGTCGACCCTCATATTATTTTTTATTCGTCAACGAAGATCTATAGTGGTGTATTTTTATAGGTATTATTATTTATTGAATTAAATAAATGAGGATGAGTATGAGTATAAATTTAATTTTAATGCTTATAACGACTACATAGCATACTTTAGTCTTACCGTGCTACAAATACTCCGAGGCCTGCTTATCGTTGTCGATAAGACATCTACTGTCACTGTCTAAACGATATCTAACGGAATGTAACGGATATCTTATGCACAGTGATAAGTGATAAAATTGCAACCATGCTACGACCTCAGAAAAATGAAGATGTAAATACTTATATACATTTAAAACTCGGAAAAAAATATCCCATGCTCATCATCATCACAAAAATATTTATTTAACCGGGATCAAAACCCATACTCCAGGCAAAATACGGTTTTGAAATACATTAATTTATAATAGCTTTTTTTTTCTTTATATTATTTTAAAACATTGTTCTAAGATGCTTTATTCAAGAATCCAACAAACTTTCCATACGGAAGTATTTATATAGATTTAAAAAAAGAATGGATTGTTTTTTTTTTATTATTTATCTTGAATATTATAGTGCAAATGTAAATGAACCAAAATAAAGATAAAACCATTTATTCATATTTTTTCTGACTTTTCAGAAGCTAGTTAAGTTATCATTTTTTTGATGTCTGAAATTTTGTTGGATTTTGTCACTAAGTAACTATTTAATTGATAATATATCCATTACATAAAAAAAATCTGCTATTATAAATTATTTCCAAATTTGACATATTTTCCATACAAGCTGTCAGTTCATTGCCTGGACTACCAGAACCGTTTTGCAAGCAGTGACTCTACCCGCTAAGCCAATTCGGTCCTTTTTACGCTTCTTATTTTCGGTAGACCAGTTATTCCATTTTTAATATTATAAAGATGAAAAGTCTAAGGAAGTAAGTGACGCTATGACGAGTGACAGGGAGGTGTGGAAGAAAAGGACTGCTGCGCCGACCCCAAGTATATGGGATAAGGGCAAGAAAAATTATGAAAGATGAAAAGTCTGTAAGGTTGTAGCTTATAACTTATAATATAAGTTTTGACTTATTTCAAAAAATATCTTTCACATGCGTGTGGAATGAACTTTCTGGATGGTTATAGGCTATATTTTATCCCGCGGGCTTTCGAAACGCGGGCGATTCCGCACGGGCAGCTAATGACATGCATTTTCTTTTAGGCTGGAAGCCAATTGAAGATAACGAGATATACACCCAGCAAGAATATCAGGAGTTCGAAAGGAGGCGTTTGGAGGAGCTGAAATATCTACAACAACGAGGACTGGTATGTACAATCGCGGACAAAGAATACGGGTCGGTAAAATACCGTCATATTTTCTAAAATAGTGCAAGATCGTGATCCTTATTGATGCGCCGCGTGCGTGACAGCTCCAACAGCCTCGTGCGGTCTGGTGCTGGAGTCTCCTGCCTGCGCTGTGTGGAAGCACTGGGACCCTGTGCACATGAGAGGCTCTGCCTATAATATAGTGTTATATTAGATTTAGGTATCTGACTAACTTAGGATAAGCAATTGTAATGGGGAATGGATGAAAATTTTAGAAACGCCTGATTTTTTTTTTGGTGATAGTAATAACTTTCCTTAGCACCAGAAAAAAGTTGCAGACTTTTCAGATGCGTCAATAATTTTTAAAAAATATAAACAGTTTCCTCACTTACGTTTTGTGGTTAGAACGGCGAATGAGACAATTTCCTTGATCCGTCTCATATTACATAAAAATATCATAAAAATCAGTGCTAAACTGACACTGGCAATGATATTGACAGCTGCAGCAGCCATATTGGTCATTTCCAGGGTCAGCTATTTAAAATATTTTTTGTAATATGAGACGGATCAAGGAAAGTGTCTCATTCGCCGTCCTAACCACAAAACGTAAGTGAGGAAAATGTTTATATTTTTCAAAAATAATTGACGCAGCTGACAAGTCTGCAACTTTTTTCTGGTGCTAAGGAAGGTTATTCCTATCACCAAAAAAATAATTAGGCATTTCTAAAATTTTCATCCATTCCCCATTGTATACTAACACTATGAACATGGTCTGAATTTTTTTTTTTTTTGAATTTGAATTTATTTATTCTACATCAATACTACAAAAATAACAGCAAAAAATGACGTCACCAGATTTAAATCAGACTCGTAACGACCCATGGAAAAAACAACGTTAACGGCGAGATATCTCAGAAATCGTCATTTTTGGACATTGATATTTTTATGAGCGGATACCGGAAATTGCTAATACAATTGGGTATTATAAATAATAGTATATAATGTAAATAAAACTAGTGTTAAATATAAAAAAAACCCTATTGCGGTTATTTAATTTAGGGTGACCCGAATTTTTTGACCGCGAGTGTAGTTGTTTTAACAGTTCACTAAATAGCGCTGTAGCGAGTCTCAACACTAGACAGACGTTAGGGTGGTATTCCGCTCGTCCAAGAACTTTGTCAAATGTGCATTGCGTCTCACTCACTCTTCAAGCAAAATGTGAGATGCAAATAATTTGATCAAAGATCTTAGGCAGAAATTTGACGAGTGGAATACCACCCTTGTGATGTGACTGAGACCTGGCAAAACTCCTGGGAAGTGAACTGAACCCCAAAATCACGTGAAAGCTTAAAGATAATGGGGAATGGATGAAAATTTTAGAATTGCCTGATTTTTTTTTGGTGATAGGAATAACCTTCCTTAGCACCAGAAAAAAGTTACAGAGCTTTCAGCTCCGTCAATTATTTTTGAAAAATATTAACAGATTCTTACGTTTTGGGTTTAGGACGGCGAATGAGACAATTTCCTTGATCCGCCTCATATTACAAGAAAATAATTTAAATATCCGTGGTAAACTGACACGGGCAATGATATTGACAGCTGCAGCAGCTATATTTGTCATTGCCAGGGTCAGATATTTAAAATATTTTTTGCAATATGAGACGGATCAAGGAAAGTGTCTCATTTGCCGTCCTAGACCCAAAACGTAAGTGAGGAAACTGTTTATATTTTTCAAAAATAATTGACGCACCTGAAAAGTCTGAAACTTTTTTCTGGTGCTAAGGAAGGTTATTCCTATCACGAAAAAAAAATCAGGCACTTAAAATTTTCATCCATTGCCCATTCCTCAGAATACCTATACATTTTTGTGATAAAAAAATGTATTATTCGAGACAAATAATATTAGGAGAAAACGCCAATTATGCAAATTCACTCATAAAGTTGCTAATTAAAGAAAATTACTACACTGCGAAATATTCAACACATATGAAATAAACCGCTACTGTATCCCTTTTTCTCGTAAATATGTAAATGTGTGAAAATAACACATTTCTGTTTACAAAAAAGTCTGAGCAAGATGTATCTGATAGATTTTGAAAACAATAGAAAATTATTCATTTTTATAAAATTTAAAAGTAGAGAATGAGATGTCTACAAATCCAATCCTATTGTTATTTGGATCGCATAAGAAAGCATGAGTTCAGTAGTTAAGAAACTCGTGTCTTTTACGCGAAAATATAACAATCAGAATAGTTTATTTATCCAAATACGTAACTTTCAGGTGGACGCTCACGGACGCCCAGTACCCGGTGCTCATCACCAGTTGCAACAATACGAGCAGCAGAAACAAGTGCTGCAGCAGCAGCAGCAGTACCAACAGCAGCAGTTCCAACAACCTGGCTACCATCCCCAGCAGTTCCAGGGGCAACCTCAGTACCAAGCCCATCCTCAAGGCCAACAGCCACCTCAAGGATATCAGGCTCCACCACAAGGACAATATCAGGCACAAGGACAATTCCCACACCCGCAAGGACAGTTCCAAGCTCCTCAAGGACAATATCAAGTCCCACCTCAGGGACAGTATCAAGGTCAGCAGCCTCAGGGACAATTCCAGGCTCAACAACCTCCCCAAGGGCAATATCAGGCTCAACCTCCCCAAGGGCAGTATCAGGCTCAACCGCCTCAAGGACAGCCCCAAGCTCAACAAAACCAAGGCCAACACCAAGAGTACCAAGCTAAGCCGCAACAAGCGCAATACCAGCAGCCACCAGTTCCAGGTCAAGTTCAACAGAACCAGAACGTTAACGCGAACCAGGCCCCGGCCCCTCAAGCCCAAGGGCAGGCCCCCGTAGCCCAGGGTCAGGCCCCTTCTTCCCAGGGTCAGGCCCCTGCTTCCCAGGGTCAGGCTCCATCTTCCCAGGGTCAGGCCCCGCCGGCCCCTGCCCAGCCACACGACACCAACCCCAAGTAATCACAGCTTGATGTGAATGTGTTAGCACGGACGTTTTTGTCACAAAATTAGTTTTTGTTCACGTATTGTGCCGAATTAGTATCTGTTTAAAAAACATGAAATAATTGTAATAGTTTATAATAAACGCTATGAAATATAAATTGTTATGGCATAGTTTAGTTTTTTTTTAACATTCGTAGCCGCAGGCTGCTAACAGGAAACGCTTCCGTTTAACTGATTCGGTTCCGAAGGTCCATGTACAGTCAACCAATTTGATTCCTAGGCCACCGTAGAACCCTGTCATTTTAACTGCTACAATAGCGACGCAATAATTCTAGTAACCCGTATTGACATAAATAGCATTTACAACGGCAAGGTTCTATGATGGCCTAGGAATCAAACTGGTTGACCGTACATGCGCGGTGCGGGAGGTGTGTGTTTGGGTGATGTTAATGCTAAATCTAGTGCCCGATTCGCTGGCGCTGCGCATTTGGGAATAGATAAAAATTAAAAAAAGGGCCTGATTATTTTTTTGGTGGTAGGAATAACCTTCCTTAGCACCAGAAAAAAGTTGCAGACTTTTCAGCTGCTTTAATTAATTTTGAAAAATACAAACAGTTTCCTCACTCACGTTTTGGGTTTAGGACGGCGAATAAGACACTTTGCTTGATTCGTCTCATTGCAAAAAAAATATTAAAAATCCTTGGTTTATTGCCAGGGTCAGATATTTAAAATATTTTTTGCAATATGAGACGGATCAAGAAAATTGTCTCATTCCCCGTCCTAAACCCAAAACGTAAGTGAGGAAACTGTTCATTTTTTTTAAAAAAAATTGACGCAGCTGAAAAGTCTGTAACTTTTTTCTGGTGCTAAGGAAGGTTATTCCCAACACCAACAAAAGAATCAGACACTTCTAAAATTTTCATCCATTCCCCATTATCGCAGGAACACCGGTATACTTGAGATTGAGTTGGCAAAAAGCATTTCTAACGTACAAGGTAGAAGACTCCATTTTTACGTTTTCAGGGTTGCGTATCCATGATGATTATTTTTCTCAAAAATGTCCCGCATAGTGAACATAACTCGCTACATATTGGAAGGTAAAGTGTATTGTTGAAGACCAGATCAAAATAAAAAAATAAAAAACATTGCTGGAATGTTACATATAAATTCCTTTATTTGTCAAGTACCAAACTTTTTAACAAGGTCGTATTCAGCTAAATCAAGTCTAATTTTTCTGTTGCAAACGCGACATTTTTGTATGAGTCTCAAATAGTTTGCATTTTTCGGTGGAAAAATACACTTGCGATTCTGTTTTTAAAAAAAATTAAGTATTACGTTTAATATTAGGATGGATTGCAAAAAAATTGTACATAATTTCCTTAATCTAATTTATGCTTTAACTTTTTTCCACTGTGTAACAAAAGTTACCCATATAAAATGTATGGGTAATTGCCGTTACACAATGGAAAAAAGTTAAAGCGTAGATTAGATTAAGGCTCTTAACTATGTACAATTTTTTTGCAATTCACCCATTATGTAATTTGCAGTATCCTCGATTTGTATTTAATAATAACGCTTTATTACAATTTAGTCTTTTTTATTCCCCCATTTTTGAGAAAAGCACTATATTAGCCTCAGCCGGAATGGCAATTGCAGGCTTCGTATTATAATACGTATTATAAATATAAACAAATGCTGGGCCTGCAATTGCCTCCTTCCCGGCCACGGCAATAATGTTTTATCCAAAAAAAATTTGGCGATCACTTTTTTTGTGGGCTACAATTTTCAAATATTGCCAATAGACTCTTTTACAAGGGACATTTTAACCCCCTTTCGGTTTTAGATGCATTTTGTAACATCCCATAGAATAATTCCCATATTCTTAAATTCTTTTTTTCTATACCGCTTCGGTGGCAAGCAGGCTTACGGGTGAGTCCTTCTTCTTAATGATATGTTTGAAGCAAATTGGTGTTGATCAAACTAATGATTACGAGGGGCGTCTGATAAGTTCTAAGCCTAAGACATAAATTGAAAGAAAGGTCTGAACCAAAAATTTTGATTGAAATATATATCTATCCTCGAGTAAAATACACTTAACACATCAAGCATATAGTACTTCATATCCCCAAAAAAAATTTTTTTTAGTTTTGCCCTTAAAATAGCCCTACAAAACTAGTCTTATCTTTGGAAGCGTAACTCGTTTTTCAAATTAGTTAACCGAATATTGTAACCCGAAACCAGGTCCCTATGGTGGGGTAGGCGATTAATATTAGCGCATCAAGTCTATTTAATGATCTGCCTGGCAACTCAGGACAAGTGAACAGACGTGGTGTCCTATGAAAATATCATTTTGGATACGAGTTTACCACGTCGTTCCTGAAAACTGGCTTTGCGTACTGGCCTCAACAACTTTGTGCAATAATGAAAAGTCCCTGTCGCCCCTATTGACAAGTATATATTTACTAAAATACCTTCATCGAACGAAGACACGATTATAGAACTCTTTTAGACGACTTTTATTGTTGGAATTCTTCGGTAGACATTTATTTTTTTTAAATCGCAGCATGTACATTTTTTTTTATAATCGGGTCATATTGGCATGCGTAAATTAAAACTACGGAGACGATATAATAGAAAATTTCATTAGAATTGCTATTGCCTAATTCTAATGAATGTCCCAACTTTATAGTCAAGATTCTTTATTGAGCGCCCTGGCCATTTGTGTAGCACACAGTTCAAGGATGTTTATTACGTTCCATATCGGTGTAAAGTTTATTTTGTTTATTTTTTACGAATTTTTAGCATTTTTGCTACCTGCTACATTCTTAGATTTTTATAAGACTGAACATATTTTCTTATTTTTTTTACATTTTCCCAGACACCACCACCAGAGATCGCCCTGAGCGGGGATTGACATTATGGCGCTAATGTCCTTTTTAAATAAAGCGGACTTATACTTTTAAAATAGCGTGCAAAAAGATGGTAGACTGCAGAATATGAATCAACTCTTCAAATTTTACTGTAGGGGATATTCAGAATTGAAAAATGCCGAAATACCCGAATTTGGCAGACATTTTTGCAAACCTTTTCTTGCCTGTTTATAATAATATAATGGTATTATATTAATGTGGTGGTAACCGTTAAATTTCCCAGACTGTAACTGAATGTGTACTATACTTTGAACTTCAACGTTTCTTTCATTTTATGCCTTAGGCTTAGAACTTATTAGCCGCCCCTCGTATAATGGCAAAGGGGAGAAGTTTGTGAGGTTGACTTTTGTACAGTCGCCATCACATACATCGGAGCAAACAAGCACGTCACAAACATCGGAACACCCTCTATTTTCAAGGCATTAGGGTGCATGTGCCGATATTTTTGAACACCTATAGTGTACCTATGTATGTGATGGCGACTGTAAGTTTGTATGTAGGGGGTAGTATCCGGACACACGTGTTTTCAAAAAATCTTTCACCCATGCGCTTTGTAGAGCGCGGGTTTCCCTGCGTTTTTTGAAATTCTTGGGCGGAACGTATGCGGTTAGTTTAAAATATTATTCGATCTTGAATTTTGAGAAACAATTTTTTTTTAGGGGTACCTACGTTCTAGATCCAGCCACTACTAACCTTATTGACATTGAATGGAAAAAAGTCTGAATAATAGATTTATCAAGGGAACTGATAGTGATAATAGTAGGAATATACAAATATCTTATAGGTAGGCCAGGTGGGGTAAATATAAGACACGGGGAAAAAAAAGATACAATCAAAAACTTATTCTACCTACTTCATTCCTATTCCATTTAAAAATAAGCATTGTGTGTAGACTTCCTTTAAATGGAATAGGAACGAAGTAATAAGTTTAGAGTGTTAAAAACTTAGTCTTATTTTTACCCGTGTCTTATATTTACATTTATAGTGTTTTTTTTTTGAGATTTCCTTGGCGTCAAAACCCTTCCGGCCGTTTTCACAACTGTGATTCGCAACCAGGTGTGAATAAAGAATGTTCATTTTTTGTTCACAACCAGTTGAGAATCAAGAGAACTTTTTCTTTTATCGGAACTTGGTTGCGAACAAGGCATCCTTCAGACCGTTTTCACAACTGCAGTTCGCAACCAGGTGCGGCAAAGGAATTACTCTTCTTTGTTCGCAATCGTCGTTTTCTATTTGCTGACAGTCTGTTTATTCGAAGTGCATACATACTTTTCACGAGGATATTGGCCACTACAATAATATCCATAGACAATGGGCTTGTGACCTTAAATTTGTTTACGATGCCATTCGAACCAGTTTTTGTAGATGAACAAATGGTTGTACGGAAGCAACTACATTTAAAGGACATTAATACCCCAAAAATCGAGTCAAAGACGGACCTCGCTGACAGCAGCCGAAACGCTTCATACTGATTGGCTTTAAAGTATAACGTCACACCGTGCAATTTGTACTAACCGTTGCATGGCAAATGAAGTAAATTGCTGTTTCGGTCGCGAAATACTGCGTTTAGGTCCATAGTTGTCATACATATTTGTTTCTATAAAAACGTAAGGATTCTATTGGTACCTTTAAATTTACTCTTGGACAATAAATAAAAAAACTTTTTTTTCTAAACTTTCAAGGTTCAATATCTTTTTTCGATTTGAATTCTATTTTGTAATTTATACTTTATTACCATCATTTGATGGTTTACTATCCATTTAGCAACACGACGTTATCAATTTTAACACCACGCAACAAGCCTATTGTATTGATAATGATATAACGCTCACTCATTGCACTCCAGCCGCAGAATTCGTTATTTTGAGGGCATGCGAGAATTTAACGGGATGTTTCCTTCACGGTTGCCCCAACACATCCTTGATGTCAATTCCAGACATAGTTCGAGTGAAGTTACTACTCGTATGTGACATGCATTTTTACATCCCACAGGGGACACGCGTTGAACATTTAGCTGCAGGTACTTGGGATGGAATATTAGAAGCACCAAATAATCGCCAGGACTTCAACCAAGTGTACGCTCAAGACATTGTTCGCATTATGCGAGAAGCTATTTTGTCTATACATTCTAAAGTGTTCTCTTTTTACATGAATAGATAAAGACTATTTTACCGTATATACTTTTTTTTTTAATTCTATAATATGTGATTAATAAAGATTATTTGATAGATTCTTTCTTCTGTCGCAATTGGTTACGAATAAATCGTTGCGAATTAAGAGACGCTTTTCTCCCATTACAACTTCATAAGTTTAAAAAGTTCTTATTCGCAACCAAATTCCGATAAAAGAAAAAGTTCTCTTGGTTCTCAACTGGTTGTGAACAAAAAATAAACATTCTTTATTCACACCTGGTTGCGAATCGCAGTTGTGAAAACGGCCGGAAGGAGCAAAACGTCTTCTTACGTCACACATCGGTTAATGGTTCTCGTTTGCTAGCGTAGCGTTGGCGATAATGTTAACAATTAACCAGTTATCGATCTATTTGTTATCTTCAGATAAAGAAGATTGTACTGGAATCAATCAAGGAACATTAGTATGTTTATTATAGATTAAGAATGACGTTTTGTGTTTTGTGATGGAGTCGAAAAGGGCGAGCTACTTCGAGAGGAAGTATGGAGAAAGGAAGCCTAAACCTGTAGTTCTGGTGAGTTCTTGACTAATAAGAAACGCGTCGAATAGGGAACATTACGCAAAACTCTTCGTAGGTGGCGACACTAGCAGCGTTGACATAGTATCCCGTTCCCACTTGCGGTATTGTCTATGCAAGCATCCTTGTCACTCATTTGACAATCAATTGTGCATGTGTGTGTGAATCCCTATATTCCTATACTGGTTTACTATTAGTGGTAGTGCTGCCTCTGGCGGCAGAACATAGCAGTAATGTTCCCTATTGTAACTGTGCAGACTAACGAAATGTTCAGCTTAAGGACTTCTTATAAAAAACAAACTAATATATCCTGAGATATTGGCAAAACGTGTTGTGTTTATTTTGACAGATAAGAAGTTAAGTGCTCAATATTATCGCTCTTAGTCCGTAAAGAGAAAAAAAAATATATTTCTGTTTGTGGACGACCGTGCTATAGTTGACCGAGGGCCGACCGGAACTCATGCCGGGCACGAAACTTAGAGTATTCTTGGCGATGCAGGTTCATGGTCTTCTCTCCCTCTCACTGAGCATAAGCGTGAGCGAGTTGGAAGTGCGTGTTTGGAAGTGTGTAACATTGCTTTTTAGTACATATTAATTGATTTTGGGAATACTGGATAATTTATTAAAACTATCCGGTTATTGTGTTAGAATTAGAACATAAAAAAAGCTATCCTTTTTATAAAAAAAAACATAGATTGTCGTTGAAAATTACGAAATCTCGAACTTGAAAGTTTATTTTTATGGTGATATTTAAGATTTTTTTACAGTTTCAAGCCATTTTTTAATATTATGTTCGGTTATTGTGTTTCCTTGTTTCTTTTTCAGTCTACAGTAAATTCTTCATTGTTTCTTCACATTGGAAGCGAAACATCAATCTTTTCGTCAGATCGTGAACAGGCCTCGCCTTAATTCATTAATGTTGATACAGAGCGATTAGCTATATACTTGACTGCACTCACGCAGCATACTATCTTGCGATATGATATTAACGTAGACGCCTACTATTTTGAATTGAAATCTAATAGATTACAGATAGGTCATTGAAACTATAAAATGATTCGTCAGTTTTGGCCCTGAACAGAACTTTTTTTCATTCCTCGATTAAGTATTTATATTAAATTACTCATGAAATGACTTATACTTGCTATTATTTGAGTTGGCCTAATTGCATCAAAGTAGTCCATTTAAAAAAGCATCTCTACCGTAAAATGTAGAAGATTCTAATAAATAATCTCCACTATATACCTGAACGCATCTTCTGCGACACCAGTTACTTATTTACGCGATATAGCGTATTTTTTATTTATTTATCGGAAATAATTTCTTAAGGTGGTTCGATTGCCATACAAAACGTTATTTGACATGCGCAGGCTAACGGCGTGGTATTTTAAGAAATTGATGTAACAAACTTTCAAAAATTGTCTTCCCATTTGCGCTAAATTCCCCCTTTCCTAGAATAAACTTGTATAAACTAGATTAATTTGAGAAATTGGTTTGGGACGTGATATTTTGGGAAAACTATTTTTCTCAAATTAATCTAGTTTATACAAGTTTATTCTAGGAAAGGGGGAATTTGGCGCAAATGGGAAGCCAATTGATGAAAGTTTGTTACATAAGTTTCTTAAAATATCACGCCGTTAGCCTGCGAATGTCAAATAACGCTTTGTATGGCAATCGAACCACCTTAAGGTAAGTTTGTATTCGTATGCGTACTTATTTTAGATTCTCGACAGAAAATATATCGAACATGCTATATCTCATTTAGGTACAGTCGCGGAATGAAAAGGTTGACCACCTTAAGATCTGTTTTTGCTTGCTCAGTATAAGTTATCAGTAAAAGCAGATACTGATAACTTATACTGAGCAAGCAAAAACAGATCTTAAGGTGGTCAACCTTTTCATTCCGCGACTGTACCTAAATGAGATATACGAGCATGTTCGATATATTTTCTGTCTGTCAATCTCGACCGAGTGTCAGACACATTCCGTCATAATGAATGTCATTTCACGACATGGCCTACAGATACGTCCACTATGAGACTTGACCTCTTTGAATTTCAGAAAGGCGAGTTAAAAAAAAAACAAATACAAGAAATAGCAATGATGACATTGACAGGAACTGTTACTGACATTTATAATTTTATTCATTATAAGCGAAGAGGATTTATTTATTAGATTTATCAAATTTGACACAACGTAATGGCAAGATCAAACGAATAAAAAGTTTTTAGTTTAAACTAATAATAGTCAAGGAACATTCGTCTAAGTAAATTTGAGCTTTGTTGTCAAACAACAGTTGAACATAATTTTCAATACAACACTCTTGTCTGTTAAACAGTTTAAAAAGGTAACATGTAGGTACTTGCAACGCGTAAATGAATTTATTTGAAAACTGGCCAACCTTTTCATTCCGCGACTGTACATGCAATCTGATGCTTACCTAATTTGATTGTAGCTAACCGCAACTTTCTCTAATTATCATCATCATATCTGCCGAAAGACGTTCACTGCCCGACATAGGCTTTGTCCAATACTTTCTGAGTAATAGATTTTGTTTTAAAATAACTCAAGGGACATTTTATAAACTAGGTCCTTCCTAGAGAGGCGAATGAAGTGCTCCGTCACCGAGCGACTTTATTAAAGGGAAAGAACATCGGCTTTATTAGAACGGAACCTGGTTTATTGGTAGTTCGGTATCTAGAGAAATGTGAAAGAAACTTCAATACGATTACGGTGTAAATTGATCAGTAATTGACATCATTTTGCAACATACATAGTTAATTTTTCCTAGCCCATGTGAAGGCCTCTCCACTTTGTTGCCATGGCTCCCGTAGATAAGGTCAACCAATTAGATTTCTGGGCCACTTCGCACCTTGTCACAGTGTAAATCAAAATGAAAGCCCCATAAGCCCCATATCACTTGCTAGAGGAAGGCATAATCATACCGCCATCTCCGGCTAGGCCTGCCGCTGCGTCGCCCTTGCGGCATCGACATAGTTAATTGATTAGTGTAAAACAAATCATTTTTAAAGAGCATTGTTGAGCAGTCCAAGCGGACATCATACCTCATTAGGGAGCAATACACAGTGGAATGTCATCTCGTTCATATTTGGAGCCGCCCAACTGAGGAAATACGTTCATCTCACGCCCACCGGGGTATGTTGGGCCAAGTGTCGGAATGTCCAAGGTGTCATAATGTCAGGATGTTTATGAAGACTCTCAATGTCCATAAAGTCATAATATATAGATGTTATAAAGACCATTAGTCAATATGTAGGTACAAGTCTCTGAATGTCCAAGGAGTCATAATGTCCAGATGTGATAAAGACAATTAAGTAGTCAATATGTACCACTGTCGGTTCTGGCGCTTCGCCGGCCGCTACCGCAGCACGCTCGCTTCGCTCACTCGGCTCGCGCGCTGTAGGGCGCAGTTCTTCCTAACACTCCTCCTCGCTTCGCTCGTTGTCGTACCTACACCGACCTGCCTTAGAGTAGAATAGGTAGGTAATTGGGTGTTGTGATATTGGACATTAACCAGGCATATCATGATGTGCCTGATAAAAAAATACGGCTGACCGGTTAGAGCAACGCATTCGTCGATATTCCTAGCTACCGAGCACATCGTAAAAATCCGGCAGATCTCGAAATTCCTAGGCATATCGTGAAACGCCGCCATCTCATGATACGCCGCCATTTCATGATTTGGCTAAAAGTTGACCAGGCATATCATGATGTGCCTGATAAAAAATACGGCAAATCGATTTAGTGGCAAAACCAACTCGGATCGCGGATAGGTTAGAAGACGAAAGCATTGTAGGTTATTATTTTTTATAAACGAGCGGAAAAACTTGTTTGCAAGCCATACTTACGTAGGTATAACGGCGAGTATTGAACGATATGGCGGCGTTTCATGATATGCCTAGGAATTTCATGATCTGCTTAAACGTCACTGGTGGGTGTTACTTAGCCAGATAATGAAGTGGCGGCCTTTCATGATATGCCTAGGAATGTCATGATCTGCCTAAACGTCATTAGACAAATCGTTGAACGTTAAGTTTTGAACGATATAGCGGATGTCATTTAGCCAAATCATGAAATGGATAGGGAAAGCGGCGCACCGTAATACCGGCATTCCTCTTCCTCTGGACATCAAGAACGCAACCTAAGTACTTAGGCTTATTGGTTTAGCAACCATATTTGACATGTTTGTTAACATCAATACAAGTAATACGTTTGTGCTTTACGTTCACATTTTATTTCAACTCTTATTACCTTCCTAATTTATCAGGTCTCACCAATGCTGTTTCAGCGGAACGGCCCGGGTAGGCCGGGGGTAGGGAGAGTGGCCCACCGTTATACCAACACGCCTCTCCCCCTGCGATGCCACCTCAGCCGCAGAAGATAGAGAGAACTCTTCTTCTGCGGTCCCTCGCATCCTAAGCGGACTAGGGGCAAGCCCGCTAGGAGCGCCCTCCTCGGGCCAGCCGGCAGCCGGCCCTGGGTGCCTCTTAGCTTCGCCGTGGGTGACCAAGCCCCACGGTTACTAAGCCCCCCCGCCCCGACAAGGCGAGCACCCTCGAGGGCGTCCCTGTGCTAAGGCATTTGCATGCTATCAAGCTGACCGTACGCGTCTTTGCCACCGTCGTATTGAAAAAATCGTAACCTATTGCAATGTTGCACCGCAGAATTATACTCCCTAGGAACTAGGTAGAGACATAATATTTGTTTCTCAGTCCGTGTGAACCCAATGACAAAATTGACTCGCTACATCATTTGCATTGTACGCACGTCTTCATATTTATGTATACCGTATATCTTCGTGTTTGATTAAACACAGACATGCACTCTAGCCTCGGGGCATATTTGATCTTTCCTTTTGAGCAATGTAAGCGATACAGCTGTTGTGTCACGGGAACGTATTTGGGTTGCAGGAATTTTAGGTCCAGTTATTGAAATTGTAATGGCGTGATCTGCAAAATTATTCTTGACTACAAATCGTAAAAACAACCTTAACTATTTATTTATTACTAGTTTCCACCCGCGATTTCGTTTGCGTAAACCCGGGATAAAAACTTAATCCAGGCTATAAACTATCTTCGTGCAAAATTTCATCCAAATTGGTTCAACAGTTTAAGCGTGATTGAGTAACAAACATCCAGACATCCAAACATCCAAACTTTCACATTTATAATAGTATATATAGGATGAAACAAGAACGGTTTACACGCCTTCGTGTAAGAGACACGTTTACGTCTTCAGTGCAAGAAACTTCAGAAAATAACAAATAAAGACTCTGAATCTTTTTCTATTAAGAAAATGCTAAGCAATCGTGTTTGACTTCTGACTAACAAAAAATACATACCTACTTAAATCCGAAAAATTATTCATAATGTTTCCAATTCTTGTCCAAGATTGCTTGGTCGTTCGTTTGGATTAAATCCACTTGATATAGCTCGTATACCCATGCCATAATGTTTAACTATTCTTAATCAACAATTTATGAGATGATTATTGATTACCTACGGCTATTCAAATACCTTCACTTCACCCTTTGGACGCATTTCTTCACGTACGAAAGTGACACCTATACGCCATGTATTTTTGCATAACAGTGTGAATATGAACCTTAGTTCAAAGCATGAAGGTGACTTTGACAGCGCACGCCATATAAACACCTAAATGTGCTATAGGCAGATAAGTAGGCGCCGTGGGCACGACAACACGCAACGCTTTTAGGTTTTCTTGGCGTCCAAAGGATTAAAAAACTTGCTTTGAATTGTTTTTCATTGATTATATGGGCCACTCATCCGGCTCAAAATGTTTCTCTTTTTGCTTTTATTGCCAACTGTACTTTTCTGTATACCGTCTTCAACTACTCGTTGAGACGTTTCTTACGTCCCAAACTCAACGGGGTTACGTCTGTTAAGTCCTGAATTCCCATGGCTACTCTATCTCCATCATCAGATCAGCTCGATGATACCATAATATTGAATTGACATTCAAACTTTACTTAAGGCGACGTAGTCTCGTGGTCTTCTCTCCCTCTCACTGACCATAAGCGTGAGCGAGATGGAAGTGCGTGTTCGGAAGCGCGGATACTTATCAAGTTTTTAAATTTTAATTTTTTGTGCGTTTTAATAAATAAAAAAGTATTAGGTAATATCCCCCAAACATGATATGGCCGATTTTTCGAACCAATTTTAATATGTGTAGCTGTTGTGCATAATTTGTTACGAATTTTTTAAGGCGCTATAGTATCATGGTCTTCTCTCCCTCTCGCTGAGCATAAGCGTGAGCGCGATGGAAGTGCGTGTTTGGAAGCGCGGATATCATGTTTTTTAATTTTAATTTTTTGTGCGTTTAAATAAATAAAAAAGTAATCACTAAGTTCCCTCAAACATGATATTGCCGATTTTTAGAACCAATGTTAATATGTTTAGCTATTGTGCATAATTTGCTACGAATGTTTTAAGTGAATTTTAATATGTTTTAGACCTATGTTCGTGATTTTTTTCTATCGAGCGAACATTGCTTAATCGTGTTTCGAATCACTGATTTCCCTGCAGAAAAGCATCAAGATTACTATTCGTATTTTTTTGAAACCATATTATTATAAACAGACGCATTATATTGTTTCAAAAACTATGTTCGCTTCACTTCGCTGAGGGGCTATAGGGCCTTAAGTGTATTTTAGTATCGGGCGAAAGTCAAAGTCTCAGGATTCGAATAGCTGTTGTCCCTCGAGAAAGGCCTCAAGATTGCTAATTAAGTAAACTTCCTCCTTCCTTAAGTAAATCCAAACAAGAGCTACGATTTTTTAATAATCCGTTTTCTGAGCTCACGTCACCTTAAACCCAAAATTTCAGCTCAATCGGTTGAATATATTCCACCCGAACAGACATAGTTTACATATATATTGCAAGTTAAAGCTTGTAAAACCAATTTCCAAATGCGTATCTGACTGTAGAAGATACCTTAGGTTCATGAATACAACCCTGTCTGCGTCCTAAGTCTATCGAGCTGATGCTTTCAATGCATGAGTATCAAACAAAGCCATATCGAATATCTAAGCTGGTTGGCGTATTGTTTACGCCTGCCCAGTTATTAGGGTTTATTCGGTACGGATCGTATTATCGAATTTCTGGCATTGTCACTATGCTTTTAGATAAGTAAAGGTACCTATTTGTACTGGATGTTTTCACTTTGAAGTTAGGGTTCATCAATGTTTTTCGCGAGCTCGTCATTTGTTCGCTGGGACATTCTCATTTCTACCCGACTGCGACTGTCCCAGAAGGAGGGTAATGTTTTTCGAGAGTATGTATGTATGTATATGTATATGTATGCATGTGGACAAGAAAATTGTATTTCACGGGCCACAGTCCAAACGGATTTTGTTTTTTTGTTTTTTGTTGTTTTGTTTGTTTTATTTTTCTTTGTATTTTGTTTTTTTTGTATTTTTTTCTTGTTTGTTTTTGTTTTTATTTGTTTTTTTTGTATGTTTCAGTTTTTGTTGTTTTTATTTGTTTTTTTTTGTGCATTCATGGATTTTGGCATATGAGATGTCGTTAGATCATAATCGTAGGAGTGCACATAAGCATGTTTAAAAAAGCAGTTAGGCTTTTGAAATTGTGCACTGTCACAGTCGCGGAAGTCACTACCGTGGATGCAATTATAAAACGCTAATACCAATTGGGTCATTGTCAGTCACAAAAACAAAAATCATCTTTCCGGTGGTCAATAGTTACGGGCTTATGTTTATATATACTATGTTTTTATCACATAGAATTATAGAAGGGGCAACGCCGTTTATGCCGATTCAGAGTTCAACCAAAAATTAGGCTTTATAACCCTTAACTTTGGCAATGTCCACCGAAAAGACGCGAACCTAAATCTGACAATGACCCAATTACACTTGTGCAAGCGATTCTTAAATACAAAAATTAAGTACATAAAAGGCATTTACTTAAATATGTATATATTGTGTGATATTTAACGGCCTCCGTAGCCCAGTGGGTAGTGACTCTGCCTACGAAGCTGGAGGTCCCGGGTTCGAATCCCGGTCAGGGCATTTATTTGTGTATCTATCACGAATATTTGTTCCTGAGTTATGGATATTATACACCGTGGCCGTGAATAACCCGAAAGATTTAAACCACGTATTTTTGACGACAGTAGGTACGAGTAAATAATGTTGTATCAACATGGGTCTAATTATGTGTCTTAATTAAATTACTATTTCAGTACAAATTAAATCTTATTAATTGCCCGCTTCTTTGTGAACAACTCTTTAGTTGAGAAACTCAAGTTGAAGAACAGAGAGCGAGCATAACACTTCACGAATCGCTCCGAAATCATACGACGAACGGCGAATGCCGTGACTTGTGTTCCATGACAAGAAGTGTCAAGTTATGCTCAAGCCTTTAGGGTGTGTTAGACTGGAGATTTTTTAACTTTTGATTTGTTTCAAATAATTAATTTCTCCTTAATTATGAGTTTTTGGACTATATGTTACATAACTTTATATACTCTAATTAGGCTCTAGTATCGTTAGCTTAAATCTTTCGGGTTATTCACGGCCACGGTGTATATGTATATAAGCATATATATATATGTATCTATTATATATATCATCGCCTAGTACCCACAACACAAGCCTTACTGAGCTTACCGTGGGCCTAGGTTGATTTGTGTAAGATTGTCCCGTAATATTTATTTATTTATTATTATTTATGTTAAGTACAAACAAGTCTTAAACCTATAATGAGTTACGTGCTCACTAATCAAGCTTTCTCACAATAAGAGAGGCACCTAGACGCGAGCATGGGCAGCCAGGCTGTCTACGAAGAGATCCACTTTTGGATCAGTGTGCAGGAGGCCGTTGAGCGAGCTGATCACCACAGCGGCGAGTGGCGACGCGCCGCGGTCGCGCGCGATTCTGTGCCGTCCGACAGCTGGGGACCGATTTTTGACTTTCGAGCGCTCGAGTCTTTCACTCGAAAACTGTCAACAATGACGAAATGCTATTTTGAAATAGCTATAGAGAATTTAAAAACGAGTGGTATTGAACACTCGTATTCAAATTTTTCGGTAGAAAGTAAGTGCCGGCAATTTTTTCTATAATTAAAGATAAAAACATTTTATATGTAAACGTAAGCCCTTAAGTATTGACAACCGGAAAGATGATTTTTGTTTTTGTGACTGACAATGACCCGGGCACGACAACGCAGTTAAGCGTGTTATGAAGTACGGTGCTATTGATTTAATTACGGAGCACCTTACACGCAGTAACCATCCGCTCGTTGCTTCTTCGTACTTCTAGGGAGTTGAAGCCCAAGACGCAAAGCAAAAACTTTGTCGATCCATACAGTTATTTATAGAAAAAGCGGAGAAATGCTTTTTGGAAATTATAAAAGAACAGAGCCCAATCGCACTTGTATGTATTTCGTGCGGATGTTATAAAGTTGTATTACAAAGAACTATCTAACTAGGGATAAAATATAACCTATGTCAGCCCCAAAGGTCCATTCCACAGATGTATGAATATAAGGAGATCGGACATGGCGGCCGATTTGTATAGAGTGAGCCTGTCGCAAGTACATTAACCCACACAACGCCCAAGTAATTGACAAGACAAAGCACGCACACATCTAAAACACACACACTTGTATACCTACACGCTTATTTGACAATAAACGCGCATCATATCAGGCATTTTGGGAAAAAACGTAATATTCTCTGCGATCAGCACGCGTGCACAGTATGGCAGTGTATGCCCATTGAGCATACAGATGCGACACGGCCGCCGGCTTGTCCTCTCTCTAGTATTCTATGCTCTGAGGTCCATTCTTTACATGGGTGAGTTGTTAAAAGAATTATCGGATTTGTAGGTTCGGAGATTACCCGATACATAAGAACTTACTTCCAAAGCAACGAACGCACAAAACTACAATCTACCAAAATTTACCATTTTATAACATTGTTTAATTTATTCATTGCATAAAAGACGAACTTATCGTATGTAATTTACTTTAAAAACAAAGTTTAAACCGACTTCAATTCAGTACTTCGTCAAGCCACATGGTACGTGAAAATTTCCACATTTCCTTTCCAATTTACCACATGAACTGCTTTCCGAGGCAAATGCGTTGATTATTATTACAGAAAAAACTCAAGTCGCTATATGTGGGCTGATAATATTTGAGGAGTTCCGTCGATTCCTCAAGGATCTCAGAATTAACACTTCATTAGTTGCTACTTCAACGGAATCATGTCAGAATCTTTGACGTACTTTACATCTTTGAGGAGTTCCATAAATCATCTGTGGTCTTCATCATCAGTTCCACTTCACCAAAATTACGATTTCCGAGGGTAAATACACGAGTTATAATAAATACAACTTTGCACCCTTGTATAACAAATAACTATTTTACCGTCGACTATAAAATGCAACCGTGAAACAGTGAATTACCGATGAATAATTATACTCATTTGACGAAAGAGGACAAAAATGTATTTTTGTGACCATACTAATTATTATTTATTTACTTTTATTTTAACACATTCACTGACAAGAATCGCTACGCGCTACGCTCGTAACCCATGTTTTTTTCTGCTTCGTAGCGGAAAGCGCCTGCGGCGTAGGCTACTAGCGACCCGTCCAGCATTCGCTCGGGTTTATATGGATCACTCTATATGGCCATATATAGGGCCTGAGGAACCCAACCAACTTTAACTATCGATTCTAGAGCCTATTTGGAGTATATAATGTGATATAACATATATTTCAATTACGCTTAATCGTCAAGATATAAATTATTTGAACCAAAATTAAAATTTTAAAATCTCAAGTCTAACACACCCTAAGAACGTGACGTGACATGGACGCGTTCAAACTATTTTAATGAATATGCTATTCGCAGTATTTCGCCGTTCATCGTATTACGTCGGAGTGGTTCGTAAAGTGTCGTTTGATTACTTACTTTCTCGCCTAGGGATAGGATTGTCTTCCTCTCACTCAACTAAAGATTTGTTCACAAGGAAGTGCTTAACTTTATTTATTAATTTGGTTCTAAAAACATATTTTGTTAAAATGCTTAATTGGACCTATGTTTACATAACATTAATTAATCGTAATATCTTTAGGAGTACGCTGCTGAAATCTGTCGGGTTCCTCAGGCCCACAGTGTAATTAAAAAAACCGCATCAAAATCCGTTGCGTAGTTTTAAAGATCTAAGCATACCTAGGGACAGACAGACACCGGAAAGCAACTTTGTTTTATACTATGTAGTGATAGTGATACCATGAAAGCCATTAACCCATTCGTGGTCATCCCTCCGCATGCTACGCCGTAGCGCGTACCAGCGTTTTTAGCGGAAAGCGCTAGTAGAAGCATGGCATTATTTGAGTCATTGCCAAGAAGCGCTACGCTCGTAGAAGATTCCGTGGTTTTCTTTGCTTTTTAGTATTTGTTGTTATAGCGGCAACAGAAATACATAATCTGTGAAAATTTCAACTCTCTAGTTATCACGGTTCTTGAGATACAGCCTGGTGACAGACAGACGGACGGACGGACGGACGGACAGCGAAGTCTTAGTAATAGGGTCCCGTTTTACTCTTTGAGTACGCAACCCTAAAAAAGCAACAATGGCGTAGGCGCCCGCCAGGTAATAAGGTGAAAAAAGAACAAAAACAATTGAGTAGCTAGTTTTAAATATATTACTCTCTCATGTTTATTTCTCGTGTGGTGTTGGGTAAGAATAACACCACTCCTTTCTTCCCATATGTAGCAGAAAGTGGCTACGGCGTAGGCACCCACTTAGACACTAGCATTATTGCGAGTTGAGCAACATTAAAACAGGATTGATAGCTGTAAAAGTGTTAAATTTATTTTGTCATTATGAATATTAAAAATAACCGTATTACTACGGGGTTAAAATAACTTTCAGTTTCAAACCAAACATAGTGAATAGGGAACATTACGCAAAACTCTTCGTAGATGGCGACACTAGCAGCGTTGACATTGTATCTCGTTCCCACTTGCGGTATTGTCTATGCAAGCATCCTTGTCACTCGTTTGACAATCAATTGTGCATGTGTGTGTGAATCCCTATATTCCTATACTGGTTAACTATTAGTGGTAGTGCTGCCTCTGGCAGCAGAACATTGCAATAATGATCCCTATTCCCACAGCTCTAGCTTTGTGACGGATATAATATCACGCGATCATGCTAGACTGATCACCTTATACGCAGGGAACTGTCAGGTTATATGTAAATGACACATGCCGATACTCACCCTAAAAATAGGCCTGTTTAAAAATAACTTTTGCTTATTGACTAAGGTATTTTGGATCCATTTCGTAATAAACAGATTATAAACCTGAAATAACCATCAAATTTTTCACTGCCTCATCCCCAAACAAAATGTACGTCTATGATAGGGTGCGTGGGTCGCAGCGCGCAGGCGTGGCGCGCGGTGCTCGCGGCTAGCCGCTATCGCGACGCGGACGAGTTACCAACCGCACGCTAGCGTGCGCCGCCATCGATCGGGCTAAGGCAGGCACCATGCAGCCGCCGCCGAGAAAGGTAAGGAAAAAAAAAACAATTACTAACTCAAAAACACACCCCCGAAATTAAAAAAAAACCACGCGTATCATTTTATTTTAATTATTTTTTTCAGTGTTTGTATGTCACGCATTATATAATGTGATAATGGCGCAATTTCGGGGGCGCGATGCTGTGATTTTAAGCCGTTCGAGCGATTTTAATGCGATGATATTTTTAGAATTCTTCTCACCATGTTTGTTGTACGTTTTTGTTGGTGACAAAAATGTGCTCATAAATTTATCGATTTAAATCAATTATAAAACAAATGAAAAAATCGTACAATAATTTTATTAAATCCACCATAAACAAGTGCGTAATCTAGTGAAAATCTGGTGGCAATATTTGCTGCCGTAAATCGTTTATGGCATCAAGTTTTACATAGGTACACCAATCAAGTATTAATTCTTAAAAGAAAACAAACTAAACGTAGACTACTGCTTCGAAAAAGTGTAAGTGTAAATTCCATTCATAAAATTACGCAGTCTGTATTCCACGCAGAGCATTAGGCCGTATAAGGAACTAAGAATCGATAGCTGCACCAATTCGAACCATCCACCAAACATTGTGCCTCACGCATGTCTTCGATGAAGATAAGCAGCTCTAAACCCTAAAAACAACATGTACATTACTTGAAAGTGATACAGGTAGAAATAGACATAATAAATGCATCTATTCAGATCGTATTTTGGGTTAGGAATTGAAAGACTAGCGTAGTACTCGTAGATAATTTACTACAGGTTTTTCCACGCTTGGACTGCTGAAATGGGTCAAACGCTGCGTAAAGGAACCGTGACATGAAGCGAAAGTATTATTTGTTTCTTTTAAGATTGAATCAACTAGAGGAATTAAAGAATTCATTGCCGTGCCCTTATAGGAAACAATTCCATGTACCTATCCAGAGATGTATAACCAGAGAGTTCTATTCACTTTTGTTCAGATTATGATGTTTTTGGTTTTGAACAATTTATTCCAAGTTTGGCGCTTGTAAAACTTCCATTAGGTGGTGTTTTCGATAAAAAGGATTTTTAAGCACTTTTTATTGTTGGATAGAATACACTTTTTGTAACATTTGGGGGCACGAAAGTGCGCCCGCCAAGTCGAACAAAACAAACAAACAAAGGCACGGCCACCATCCGTTTCTCGAATCTATTTTTCAATCAGCAATTTTAGTCCCGAATCTAGATAATAAATCTAGATTTAACAAGGAAGAGTATTTAAATTACAACGTCCAAGTTAAGTTACGGTAAATATGTGTTTGATGATGATGAAGAGAGCACTCACCGTTCATACCTCGCCTGCAATTAGTTTCGTTTTGATTACGACCCTGATATGGCGACAACTTTTCGTACATGGTTAGCATCGCACGATCATTTAAACATTCATACTTTGACGATCGAAGTTTTGACTTATCATGTATTCATAAACAAACAAAGACTAATTCGAGAACCTTACATATATTTGTAATCACGTTCTCGTGAAATTTGCATGTACTCGTAGGGGTTTACGGGGGCGAACCAATCTAAGTAGCTAGCTAATATTTGGGAAAATTCATATTTTCCGTATTTTCATTCGCTCAGCTCAGTTCCCCAGGTGCTGATGTACATATTATCCGAAAATAAAAGTAGTAAATATTCGCTTACAAAGTCCTAAAAATGGCGAAAATCCATAAAATAAAATTTATAAGTGTCCCAGGTGCAACATTCATCAAACCTCTTTTAGCTAAAATACCGTTAAAATTCATTTGTCTTTATCTATCATCTTGACAGTTTGTGTTTGAGAAGAACATTTTTAGGGTTCCGTACCAAAAAGGTAAAAAAGGAACCCTTATGGTGCGGTGCGTCTCTGTCCGTCTGTCCGTCTGTCAGAAGCTATCAATTTGAAATTTGGAACAACTGTTAAGAAGGTATGGTAGGTACACGTGTATGAAAAAAATATATATATACATTTTTATTTTCTGTGTAAATGACGAATATGAGGGGGGGTTAAAAATTCAAAGTCTAGTTAATAGATCAAATGGGGTATCATATGACATAGCTTGAGTTGCGCTTTCTAACCTTGTTTTTATTTTTTTTCTACAGTGGTTAAATTATGATTTATTATTAATAACGAAAATGTAGAAAAATATACCATTACCCCTTATCTCCGAAGTTCACCAAGCGAAAATTCTTAAATTATTACGTATGATTAAGAGTAACATAAATAATACAGGAAAAATAAAACTATATCTCTATCTAGCGTATTTTTTTTATCAAAAATTATTTCTTTACTAAGGATGTAATTTTATTAATTTTGTATGAAATTTTATGTCTTCAAATTCGTATGAGATTATCGTCAAAGTCCCTTCTTTCAAATAAAATAATAATAATTGAAATCGGTAAGTACGCGTGATAAAAAAATATCACTGATAAACAAACATACTACTAATACTGTCTTATACTATGCAAGTAAAAAAATGCAGATGGCGTTGTACAACGGTAAAATCTACTATGAGCTGTTAAGATTGTTCATGAATGAAGGGGGTCTTGACGTGACAGTATGGTGTATGAACATTGTACGGATTCCTCGGTGCGCGAGTCAGACTCGCACTTGACCGGTTTTTTTTAGTTTAACAGACGTCAGGTAAATTTTTTTGAATACGGGCTAAAGTCATAATTTAGGCTAGTTAGTTATTCTGACGGCATTTATTATGATAGATTTTGAAATGTCCGTAGCAGATGATTTTTTTGAAATTTATATACAATGTCTTTATTTATACAGTGTGTAAACCGAATACGGGCGAATCTCTTAACGGTGATTAGTATAGGACATAAGAAATGTAATAAGATAAATTTTACTTAGAATTCCAATTAAAATTTTATCCATACAAAATAATTCGGCCCGCAATGTAATGCAAACACACTCGCGTTAAACGCTCGTTGACAGTTAGTTACTTTCAAAAGCTCATATTGCGTATGTAATGTCATACATGTTTACAGTACATTGTTGCTGATAAAAATTTCAAAAATTAATTATGTGTTCACATCTAAGTGAAACTTAAAAAAAACATCTTAATTAATGATAACAATAATGAGTTCTATGTCTGGTTTAATTTATCGCCCGTATTATAGTTACACACTGTATAAAGCTGTCTGTGAAAAAGTCAAGATAAATACATAAATGTTTAATGTTGATGTTGTAATTGGCGGTGAACGGCTTAAAAATCGTAATTTCACTGTCGTTTCCTTAATCACACCACACTCTACGACAGAATGATGTTTGGTGTAACGCGACACTCAACCTCAGTCTACGAGTGAAATTATCATTTGAGAGCATACAAGAGAAACCAAATGAAGCAAGAATCGTCAAGGGGCTACGCGTGCGGCGGCTCGTAGCACTCTTGTAGCACTCCAGCGCTACGACACGTGTTATGGCAGTACGAAGTATTTATTATGTTACCTGATTCACAAAGATTTTGCTACGATCACTGTAGTGTTATATATAAGACACATTCCGTGCCGCGAATCGCTACGCGCTACGCTCGTAGCCGATCATGTGGTTATCCTCGTATGTAGCGGAAAGCGCCAACGGCGTAGGGACTCGATATCGAGTTATCGGCACTGAATGTGTTAATTAAATAAATAAATGAACTATCTCACAGTCTAAACACCTATGACGGCTATGAGACAAAACTAATAGGGAACATTACTGCAATGTTCTGCCGCCAGAGTGCAGCACTATCACGATTAGTAAATAGTTTTTTTGACAACTTTGACAAGCTCTGGATCAAATAGGGAAGAGAATATTTCAATAAATAAAATGCATCAGTGCTGCGTAATTGGATGCAAGAATGAAGGGCATCATTCATTTCCGAAGGAAACGATTGATACGAAAACTATGGGAAGCGGCAATACGTCGTAAAGCAAAAAAAAGCACTCATCCACCTTTAAATGGCTATAGGATGCCGTTTTAATATCACAGTACAGGTATTTTACACACGAATGATAATAAAACTATTGTAGTTTAACGCGTTTTCATCAATTATTTGTTATTGTTTGTTAGGTTAATAAATATGACATTGTACGTCATGGCGGTTTGTTTACGGGTTGTGTTAGTGTCGCCCCCTACGCAGAGCTTTGCGTAATGTTCCCTATTGAGCTTACTATGGCGCTTATACAATTTGTACAAGATTGTCCACTACTTTTTAGGGTTCCGTACTCAAAGAGTAAAACGGGACCCCATTACTAAGACTCCGCTGTCCGTCCGTCCGTCCGTCTGTCTGTCACCAGGCTGTATCTCACTGATACCGTGATAGTTCCGGTAGAAATTTTCACAGATGATGTATTTCTGTTGCCGCTATAACAACAGGTACTTAAAACAGAATAATGTTACGGAACCCTTCGTGCGCGAGTCCAACTCGCACTTGGCCGGTTTTTTTAATTTTTTTTGACTAATTCACTGCTAACTCATTAGAGGCCAAATAACACTGCGTGTGTTACGCCGTAGCGCGTAGCAGAATCTTAACGTTTTGTAGCGGAAATCGCTCGTAGAGGCATTGCCTTTATTTATTTAATCGTATGGCGTTTCTTGAAGTAGGAATATACATTATTTACAAAAAGTAGCTTATACATCGACATCCAGATTGCACAACCAATCCACAGCTTCTGGTGTTCAATTATAGAGGTCCCCTGGGTTGCCCTGATAACATTTTTTTAGGACATCGCTTAACGATATGGTGTATGGTTTGATCTTTAATGCCGCAGTCTCACAATGGGCTATATGTATGTCCATCCCCATTTGTGCTTTAAGCTTTAGGCATGACTGATGTACGAATTATTGGCGTTGAATGGATACTTAAAAGCTTTTGATGTTATTTAACTTTCTTACGTTTCCACTGCTGAGGTGAAAAGTTGTCATGTGTCACACAAGAGCAAATTCATTAATCATTACATTAACATCTCGTGCTTTTGATTGCGTGCCTACGCTCTAGATTTTAACTTATACAGGGTGTGGCCTTCGTCGTCGTCTTCGTGTACGCTTCTTTAGAGCATCTGCAGTAACCCCTTGTGCCCCATTCATTTTATTATTTTTTGTATTCGGAGAAATTTTGATCTAAAGTTATGACCTCCAAGTAATGTATCTTGGCACCACGACATAAAGCATAGCAATTAATGCAGATTTAGAGGTAACATCATGTAATGAGTTAGAATAGTTTTTGCATTTTTGCTTTCAAAAGATTTTTTTTTTTAGTTTTTTTTAAATACAAATTTACTGATAGTATTCCAGAAGAGTAAAACAATACAAGTGAACATATTTTGAAGAAATAAAATTAGAAAAAAAAATATTTTTTTCAAAAAAAACCACTTGGAAATACTACTTCAGAAGCTTAATAATCTACGGTTTAATTTTTTGCTCCTATTACAGGCCACACCCTGTATAGGCCCAAAACAGACGGTGAAACGCAACTGCAACGAAACTGCAACTTCTAGTTTGTACTAGTACTTTTGAGTTTCATTTGAGTTTATCCCATAGACTCCTTTGAGAGACCACACATGATGCGACCATTTTGAAACCGGTTTCCTGCGTTTCACCGTCTGTTTTGGGCCTTAGACCTGCATGTTTGGTATGACAGTGGACGCATAATATTTGTCATTTCCTAACAGCTCATTGTACTTAGAAGATTTGTTAGATTTTCAAGGGAAGAAGATAAGCAAAGTATTGGTTTTTGAAGCTTAAATGAACCGCTGAAAATAGCTGAAAATATCTTATTCTGCAGTATTTCATGATTAATCTGAACATTAAAATTCCTAGTACGATAATTGTCAGAAGCAGAAGTAGCAGCCCGTACAAACAGATCAAAATAATCTAAACACGTCCGTATTTCAAAGCAATAAGAATAGTATACAGGAGTTATACGAAATATAATAGGATTAATAGGTGATAGGTCATACAAATTCCCACACAGACGCGGTACGTTTAGTAGTTTTGTAGTAGTAGTGTTTGTGTAGTTTGTATCTTTTTGACATACTAAAAGTCTAGAAAAATCTAAGTGTGCAAAACGCTTTTTTTATACCACCATAAAAAAAGCGTTTTGCACACTTAGATTAAAAAAAAATAAAGAATACCTAATATCTACTACATACTTATTTGGGCTTATTGACTCGGAATGACAAAAGTTGTCATATTGAATAACTTTTCCCAACCAGGAAATTGCGAAAAAATAAGATCCAATCTTAGTTAAATAAATAAATGATTTATTTCACAAAACACTTGTTACATGATATGGGGTATATTCAAAGAGTAAGGAATAATAATATCCAAAACAATTTATGACTCATAACATAATTTTACATAGATTTTATAGTGACATCCTGTGCCATTATTTAAGTAACCAAAAATCTACTTTGCGCAATAGTAAATTTTAGGACCATTTAAAGATGGTAGCTCTATCTATATCAAACGTCAACAGGTATGCCACTGTCTCCCCCTGCGACCCAAGACCTTCTGGAAGTTATCAATTTGATTTTTCTGAATGTAAATTACACAGATTAGTAATTTTGAATTGTATCTTGACAAATTGACAAAGAGTTGAGACTCAATGCATTTGTGAATGTACTACGTATATATGATGTCGGCCGTCAGAGGTTAATTTTAGACTCACGAAAGTTTAAATTCGATAAAAACCTTTTTAGATCATTTTGAGCCCTCCGCCCGCGTAGCTACTTCTACTACTTACTACTTATACATCGCGCATATGAAACACTTATTCGCAAAACGTTTTCTCCACTTCAGTGCACGATTGCAATCTAAGGAGGTATGAGGCATCCTTGCATCTTCATATTTTTCCGCCTGTGCGCTTTCGCTGGTATTGCTTGCATGTAATATTGGCCTCGTTTTCTGAAGTGTTTCCATATGGTAACGTGTATTCAAAAGTAACTCAAACGTATTGCTCAACCCATTCAGACGTCTGGTTAGCCTAGTGACGCTGCCTACGAAGTTGAAGGTCCTGGGTTCGGAACCCGGTAAAAGGACAAATATTTGTATGAAACACAGACACAGATGCGTCTTACGGGCACTTTTCGCTACATATAGTGGCGCTACAAGCGTAGATTTAATAGAGTTAACAGGGAACATAACTGCAATGTTCTGCCGCCAGAGGCAGCACTACCACTAACAGTAAACCAGTATAGGAATATAGGGATTCACACTCACATGCACAATTGATTGTCAAATGAGTGACAAGGATGCTTACATAGACAATACCGCAAGTGGGGACGAGATACAATGTCAACGCTGCTAGTGCAGCCACCTACGGAGAGTTTTGCGAAATGTTCCCTATTCGATTGATGAAAAAAAACGGTCGGATTCGGAAGTCGGTTAAGAGGGGCCTCAATTCGGTTTCTCGCAGTCGTATGATACTACACATTCACTGCAAAAAATCCGGTGGTTTTCCCCCTATGTCGGTAAACCATTACAACGTTTATTTTTTTACTTCAATACTAAGTTCGCCACGCCGCTATGACGCCAGTTTTGGCGGCAATTAGGTATGACGCTACTATGAGGGCTACGCTGTTTAACCCTTTATCAGGCTGACTGTTTTACATTCGAATGCCAATGATGCTCAGACCAATTAAGTAACATGTTTATCCCATAAAAAAACATTCCATGTAAAAAATAGGCCAAGTCTCGAAACCCTTCCACAGTAAAAAGTGGTGATATATTTCGTGGAGCCAAGTCAGGCATTCTTATTAATCTTTATTTGCTTGCTAAATTAAATTCTGCAACTTGGGAATACCTAAAACTATGTAAGTGCGATGCTTGGTAAGTCAAAAAAAATAATTTAGCAAGCAAATAAAGATTAATAAGAATGCCTGACTTGGCTCCACGAAATATATCAATCAGGGTTCTGGCTTTAGCCATCATAAGATTACAGGGTGTTGAAAATGGCCTGAATGGCTTCGAGAAAAGGATGGTACGGCCGTGCCTCTCTGTTTTGTTCGACTTGGCAGGGGCACGGCCGTTCCCCCAGAACATACAGTGGTCGGTATAACGCCTTAACCTGAAAATGGGTTAACACGTTCACTGTCAAATATTTCGTAGTTATACCCTCGTAGCCGATGATATATTAGAATAATAGCCGACATCATATTAGATTTAAAACTTATTTTATGTAAGGGTCTGACTGAAAATCTACTGTACTCAGTACTCACTGCAACAGTATTCTGAGTCTAGCCCCTTTTTAGCATCACAAAATGTAAGATATTGTTTGTATACGTTTTAAGTCTATTCCTAAGTCTAATTTGTACACTGTACCTTTGTATAAAATGTGATGTTAAATAAAGTTTTTCTATGTCTATGTCTATATTATGGGAAAAAACCTTTTGTAGAGCAAGCCCCTAGCGGGTTCCTGGCACTCAAACTGTTAAAGGCGATTTTGTTGCGGAAATGAAAAACCAAATTGAGGCCCAGCTAGCTTTTAATACAAAAACAAGTAACACGAAGCATACCTACGCAAACCAACACGACACCAACACATTCACCGCCCATGAAAGGCCCGCCATGTTTGTGCATAGAAATTGATGGTCTAGCGCGTTCGTATGTACACTGTACAGTCACCCAATTTGATTCCTAGGCGACCGTAGAACCCTTTCATTTTAACTGCTACATAGCGACGCAATAATCCTAGCAACCTGTATTGAAATAGCATTTTACAACGGCAAGGGATGTGATCGAGATAGATGAGTGTTCATAATCCATCTACACTGTCAAACTGTCATGTCATGCGCTCTCTAGGGCTGACCGTAGAATTTTACGCCCGCAGACTTGCTCTCAATTTACAAATTAATCAGCCAAACGCTAAATATTAAATTGATTTCAATATAAAGAACCTAACGTGTTTAATAAAAACGTTTGGTAATTGTACAATTCTTAAAATGGGCAACCAATTCCATACTGTTGCATTTATCAGGTTGTAAATGGGTGGATGGCAAAAAAAATGTACATAGTTAAGAGCCCATATACAATGTATGGGTAATTGCCGTTACATCTATCTGTCTATACTCGTACATATAATAAAGCTGTAGAGGGTCGAAAGTCTGTACATTGAAGATATTGGCAAAAAAATCAGTTGAGGGGTCTTAGAATCGATAACAGAACACACTTCAACAGTTTTTTAGAATTTCTGTCTGTTTGTCTGTTTATCTGTTTGTCGGTTTGTCTGTCTGTTTATATGTAACGGCATCACGTGAAAACGAGCGAATGGACGATGTAAACCACGTATTTTTGACGACAGTACGAGTAAATAATGTTGTATCATCATGGGTCTAATTATGTGTCTTAATTAAATTACTATTTCAGTACAAATTAAATCTTATTAATTGCCCGCTTCTTTGTGAACAACTCTTTAGTTGAGAAACTCAAGTTGAAGAACAGAGAGCGAGCATAACACTTCACGAATCGCTCCGAAATCATACGACGAACGGCGAATGACGTGACTTGTGTTCCATGACAAGAAGTGTCAAGTTATGCTCAAGCCTTTAGGGTGTGTTAGACTGGAGATTTATTAACTTTTGATTTGTTTCAAATAATTAATATCTTCTTAATTATGAGTTTTTGGACTATATGTTACATAACTTTATATACTCTAATTAGGCTCTAGTATCGTTAGCTTAAATCTTTCGGGTTATTCACGGCCACGGTGTATAATACTATTCTTACTCAAACTCAATTTCCGGGATCCTATCATCAAAAAAATTTGAATATCCAAAAATTACGATTTTTGCGATATCATGACAGGATTAAAAAACTGTACCTACAACGTTGCACTATTTTATAAAATATGGCGGTACTTTACCGACTCGTATTCTTTGTCCGCGAGTGTCATTGTTAACTTGTTTTGGCCGGGTTTACAATTTTCTTCATCGCTTGTTTCAGAGTAACTACACCAAATTCCTGAAAAACCTACACACTGAGCAGATCGCTAAGTTACATGCGAAGAATCAGCATGAATGCGACCTGCTGGAGGACTTACGGACCTACACTATCAAACGTTCGGCCATCGAGAAGAGCTATTCCGAGGTACGATACTGTTATATGAACCAGAATGAATTGGAATGAATGAATTTAAATAAAATTTATTTTTTTGTGCGCTTAAATAAATAATAAAGTAATCACTAAGGTTTCTCAAACGTGATATTGCCGATTTTTAGAACCAATTTTAATATGTTTAGCTTTTGTGCATAATTAATTAGTTACGAATGTTTTAAGTGTATTTTAGACCTATGTTCATGATTTTTTTCTATCGAGCGTATATTGCTTAATAATGTTTTGAATCACTGATCTCGCTACAAAAAAGCCTCAAGATTACTATTCGTATTTTTTTGAAACCATATTATTATAAACAGACGCATAATATTGTTTCAAAAACTCTGTTCGCTTATACTTCACTGAACCTACGGCGCCTTAAGGGTCATCAGGACTCTCGGCTCTCCATACAAACGTCGTTTGGTTCTCATTTTAAAACGACACGTAGACTAACATAAAACTTTGTATATACAACGGGATCAGCCATATTTAGGTCGGAAACTATTTAGTTTCACATTTGTATGGAGGGTCAACTTAAGTCATCCATGCTGGGACTCTTAAGGAGACGTAGGCACAGAGAACGGATTTTTAAAAAAGTCGTAGCGCTTGTTTGGATCATAATACGGCTGCCCTAAATTTAATTACTTAGCCATCTTGAGGCCTTTCTCGAGGGACTATAGCTATTCGAATCCTGAGTTTTTGACTTTCGCTCGATAGAAAAAAATCACGAACATAGGTCTAAAATACACTTACAAAATTCGTAACTAATTATGCACACTAGCTAAACATACTAAAATTGGTTCTAATAATTGGCAACTGTTTGAGGGAACTTAGCTATTACTTTGCTGCGGGAGAGAAGACCGTGAGCCTACACCGCCTTAACAACATCAGCTATATATGCTGAACACACGACGCTGATGGTCGGCCCTTAACTAAATGAATTAATCAACTTATCTAAATGCCTCTCGTAGACGTGTAACATCCAAGACACACTCAGCAAATGAATTCAGTATGCTTTTTTCAAAGAAGTTTGTATCCAGAGGGGGCTACTTTTCTCTGCAAATATTTAGAGCTCAGGGCATCGAAGCTCCGGATGTATCTCCCATGTCTCAATATGTCCTGTCAATATGTCAATATGGCTTGTGTCCTATTTTTTTTTAAGTGCAATAGATCCAGCCATTAGAGCAACTACAATTAAATTAATATAAATACCCATAAAAATAGTGAAAGACGGACCTCGCTGGCGGTTGGCGTAATGCTTCATACTAATTGCCATTAAAGTATGACGTCACAGTTTTATAGTTGTATGGAAAATCAATCAACCGTGTATGGAAAATCTAGTAAATTGCTGTTTTGGTCGCGAAATACTGCGTTTAGGTCCATAGGTTTCGTACAATTTTGTTTCTATAAAAGCGTAAGGATTCTATTGGTATTAGCTTAAAATTTCCTCTCGGACAATAAAAAAATGCATATTTTTCTTAATATTCGAGATCCATATCTTTTTATGATTTTAATCATATTTTATACTTGATACATACATGTAGTTTTACTTTATACTTTTTCTGCTTAATTTTATATATGTATTTTAACGTAATAATTGTTTTGTTAAATAAACGTTTTCCTATTCTTTCCATTATTCCATACATTATTACAATAATTTGATGGTTTACTATCCACTTAGCAGCACTACGTTATCAATTTTTTATTTACAGGAAAAGCCCCTGACCAAAGTAAATCAGATTTTCAACTCTTGTACCGTTATCTGTCATGTATATAGACTGTAGCTCAAATACACCAATAATAAGTCGTCGAAAAACTCTATGCTCTATGGCCCAAAAACGCACTGTTAGCGTACTTTTATAGTTCATACATTTTTCATAAAAGCACTGTTTAACTTTTATTTACGATTCAACATTTGTATATTATAAATTATTTACTACAATAATAATAAATCATCATCTATTGTGTTACATGTTTTATAAATTCTTGGCATTATTTACTTAGAGTTTTCAGGCAGCAAGTTTTCTATTCGTACTTTTGCTACTGACGCAATTTCTTCAGGACTGCAGTTATTTATTTCTTCGACCATTTAAAAGGAACCGTACACTTTTGTATTCACAGACACGAATAAAATCTTAATAACTGTACGATATTGAACCTTGTGTGTGTTGAGTTAGAGTGCTTTCTGTTTAGATGGATTATGCTTTGGATGCGTAACGACGTCCAGTAGAATGTACATTGTAATTGCATCACATGCCCGTGGCTATGTAACAAATTGCTGATTTACTACAGCTGCAACTACTGGAATTTGATTTGATTAAACATTGGTGTAGAATTTCCTGCTGGCATGTGTATGAGTTTCAATTTATCTGATTTTGTTTAGAGAATTTGTATACATATTTATGTGTGTACCATGTTTTAAGGATTTTAAGGCGCTGCATCCATACAGGTCGAACTTTCTATGATCGGAACATAATTTATATGTGCTTAAACCGTTAACTATTGTATTGTGTATAATTTAGACCTAACTTTGGTTTCTTTTTATTGAGAATGTTTTAATTATTCGTATTTCGTCTTCTAAGATACAACAAAATATATAGTCAAGATACGTATATCCGTAACAATTTTTTTTCCTTGATCAGACAGTACTGAACAAAACTTGTAAAATTTCATAATTTTTCAACTCATGTCCTTCTTTTCTTCTGTGAAACAAAGCGAGATCCGTCCCAATTGAAACCACCTGAACTGATAGCACCCATGTGTTTGGCCGCCATGCATATTAGACAGGTCTAAATGTACCAGCGCTAGGCTACGCTGTTTGCAGTACCCGATGTGGATTGCCCCGGTTGGCATTACTCGGCGCTTCCTCTGTGGATGCCCTAAAATATGGCGACGATGTTGCTTGCAATTTTCCATTACCTCACTAACGCAACACACATTGCGTACTCGCACATTATGGCCCTCGGGCATGATTTAAACACTTTTAAAGTCCCATGTAGAATGGAAGACGAAAAGAAGAAATACAACACTTTCTTGTTGTTTTTGTGTCCCGTTAGGCAGGAGACAACATGACGGAATTTCTTAGATTTTTTTTTTAAACACGGACTCCTCACATGCTTAGTTCAAAAAGAGGGGTTGAAAATGTCATCAAAGCACTACATTTGGTAAAATTCAAACACATAAAGTTTTAAAAAGTTACCCAGGATACGTAACCGTGACAACGAGCGACAGGAAAAATATCACCTATTTAACTTATAATTAGCTGTACCACAAAAATGTACTTATGATTTAGAGAAAACTTGATGAAATACAATAATGCGTTAGAGTAGCTTCATTACTTACTCCGGGTGGTGCTAAAAGAACAACAAACTCGGCAGCTGAACTGTTCCTTCTGAACCTCGCAGCGCACACTGGAACTCTATCAGCGACAACAACACGAATACATATATGTACCAGTGTGTAACCGCCATACGATAAATACTTACTTACTGGTTTTGGATTAGATAGCGTCGCAATACGGGTTTGCATACGATGTCGGGTGCAATACCAGGGCCCTATTTCACCATCTTGAAAATTTTATTTTCCATTTAGCATGTAAGGTATAACTGTTATTGCTAATATTAATGGTAATAAATAAAAAATAATTTATTTATTTAATCGTATGGCGAACAGGACGTAACAGTAACAAAATATACATATTTAACTATAAATTAATATTGAGGCTGATCGTGATCAGCCACTCGATGGCTGATCAGCTATGTCTATGAGGTATCCGGTATGATAAATAATAATAATAATAGAGACCAGAAACTACCAAAGATACATAACAAAGACTTCGCCGTTTGACACTTGTAGAAAATGCAATAGCTGCCCGGAAACTATCCAGCACATCACAGGTGCATGTAAGACAATAGCCTAGATCGACAACAAACACAGACACGACCAAGTTGCCAATATTATTCACCAAAAACTAGCTTACCGACAACATCTGATTACTGAAATAGAACCATACTATAAATATAAACCAGAAAGCGTGCTAGAAACAACCAAACTGTATTATGACCGAACCATACTTACCGATCGCACCACCCATCACAACAGACCTGACATCACATTAATAGACAAAAGTAACAAAACCGGATACTGTGCTGTGGAACTTAACTAGCTTAAGAAAAGTCAGAGAAAATATTAATAAACGATTTTATCTTTATTTTGGTTCATTTACATTTGCTCTATAATATTCAAGATAAATAATAAATAAAAAAACAATTCATGCTTTATTTAAATCTATTTAAATACTTCCGGATGGAAAGTTTGTTGGATTCTAAAACATCTTAGAACAATGTTTTAAAATGATATAAAGAAAAAAAACGCTATTATAAATTAATGTTTTTCAAAACCGTATTTTGCCTGGATTATTCAGAAAGAGTGCGTAACGTGAACTAAACGGCTGCCAGGCATCGTTTTAAATCCTCGCCTATAAGTGCATCCTTTTTGTGGGGCCACTTTTCGGCGCTAGTTAGACTCGTTTCGTTCACTGATTAAAACCTTTTTATTAGTTTGATCTTGCCATTGGGTGTGTCAAGTTTGATAAATCTTATGATTAAATCCTCTTCGCTTATAATGATTAAAACTATAAATGTGAATAACAGTTCCTGTCAATGTCATCATTGCTATTTCTTGAATTAGTTTTATTTTCTTTTTAACTCGCCTTTCCAATATTCAAAAAAGTCAATTCTCAAAGTGGATGTATTTGTAGGCCATGTAGTGAAATGACATTCATTATGACGGAATGTGTCTGACACTCGGTCGATAAGGCCTCTCACAGACTGACGCGGCCTGGCGCCTATTTCACCAACTTGACAATTGTCACCTGACACTGACAAATCGCAATACATTGCTTGTTCTAGAAGTTAAGGTGGTCGCTAGGTTACTTGTGAAAGCAGCAATGTACGGAGAATTTAGTAAACTTGTCATTAGCTGTCAATTTTACTATGGACCGCCACCGCAGGCCACGTCAGTGTGATGCAGGCTTAAAGCAGATACTGATAACTTATACTGAGCAAGCAAAAACAGATCTTAAGGGGGTCAACCTTTTCATTCCACGACTGTACGTACGATGAGTTACGTGATCGTCCTGCAAAGTTACAGAGACATCAAAAAACGGACTGTCATTCTATTTACAAAATGTGATATGTCTGCACTAGGTATGTACTTATATGTCCCCTGTATCATACAATCATATCTCTGGCAGTCTCATTTTTAAAGTCACAAATAAAGGTTAGGCCCACGAAAGTCAAATCACGACCGGTGACATATCCTAAGGATGTCTGTATGTTATGTCAGTCATTAAGGTAGCTGTAATCGTTGCTCACGCATTTTATTGATTTGAGAACGAAATAATAGTTAGTACAGTCTGCATCATAAACATGTATAAGTACACTTTTGGTGGTTCTAGGACCTTATCGCTTAGACGTAAGGTCCTAGAACCACTTAAAATGTATACATGTTTATGGTACTGCCTGTACATTAATACAACAACATAATGGGAAATGGATGAAAATTTTAGAAGTGCCTGATTTTTTTTTGGTGTTAGGAATAACCTTTCTTAATACCAGAAACAAATTGCAGACTTTTCAGGTGCGTCAATTATTTTTGAAAAATATAAACAGTTTCCTCACTTACGTTTTGGGTTTAGGACGGCGAATGAGACATTTTCCTTGATTTGTCTCATATTACAATAAATATCTTAAAAATCCGTGGTAAACTGACACTGGCAATGATATTGACAGCTCTGCTGCAGCAGCTATATTTGTCATTGCCAGGGTCAGATATTCAAAATATTTTTTGTAATATGAGACGGATCAAGGAAATTGTCTCATTCCCCGTCCTAAACCCAAAACGTAAGTGAGGAAACTGTTTATATTTTTCAAATATAATTGACGCACCTGATAAGTATGCAATTTTTCTGGTGTTAAGGAAGGATATTCCTAACACCAAAAAATAAATCAGGCACTTTCTAAAATTTTCATCCATTCCCCATTGAATACAATATACTGGCATAATTATAATTACAGTAATGTGTTCTACAAGCGGAATTTCCATTCCGCATAAACATTTTAAATTTTTTGATGCGAGTGAATAAATAATCCATTTCGTGTCCGAGTCCAATCCATATTTTTCAATTTAATAACGCAAAGGTTTTCTCTGCAAAATACACGTCAAATCTCAACCAGATTGAATATTGGCATCGGAGTTTCTGGTCAAGAAAATAAGGAAATGGAAAATTGTATTCTCATTTTAAATTTAAAACGTACAACGTAATTTAATGTTTCATTTTTACAACGAAGTCTTTTATTTGCTGTAGTTTTAAATGTTTTGCCTGTGTTGTTACATAGTAGTAGTGTTGAAAGGGAAGCTTAGTTGCATTCCCCGTCATTACTGAAATGATATAACGTTGAAATTGATTTCATAGTTCATACATGCTAACAATGCTTTGCTCGGTTTTGTAGTGGTGTTTGAACACCACTACAAAACCGAGCAAAGCATTATTAATTAGTTTATCCGTTGAAAATGTACACAGGTATCGAAAACTCGAGTGCAATGACGTATAATGAATGGTAAAGTACGTAGGGGAATACGAGTATGGTTGGAAGTTTCAATATTTAATATCATATTACGACAAAGCTACAAAAATAACCAATCGAATTTAATTTTTGTGGGATATGCTTATGCTTACCCCGCGATGAATTACACATAAAACACAGTTATTTTTCTGTATAAAACGATGTAACTCCTACAGATATGATGGAGTGTCAGGCTGCCAGGAAGATCATGTCGAGGACAGAGCAAAGTGGAGAAGATTAACATGGAAAGCTGACCTCCGTTACGCACTCTTTTGTCGAACATTTCTATGAAAAATTCTGCATACAAGTTTCTGAATATCGTTGAAAGTATGTTCTCCTACAATACACGGCCGTGTTTAACCTCATTGTATTTTAGTACAGTTAAGTGTAAAAAGCATCTCTTAAAGGCACGCATACCAAAAATAGCTAAAAAGCGACTGATTAAAGTTTACATTTGGAGCATTGCTTTATATGGGAGCGAGTCGTGGACGCTAACCCAGAGAGACAGAGAACGACTGGAGGCCTTCGAAATGTGGTGCTGGCGAAGGATGGAAAGGATTAGCTGGACGGAGAGAAAGACAAACAAAGAAGTTTTAAGGATGGTAGATGAGTAAAGATGTTTGCTAGGATGTATAAGAAATAGGAGAGGCAAGATGGTGGGTCACCTGATACGGCACGACAGTTTCTTCCTAATCATCCTGGAGGGTAAAATTGAAGGCAAGAGAGGAAGGCCTAGGCTAACATATTCTAGCCAAATAAAACATAAAGCTGATGTCGAGTCATATGAAGAAGTCAAGAGGCTGGCAATGGACAGAGAAAAGTGGCGGTTACTCCACCGACAAGAGCAAGACTCTTAAGTAATGATGATGAAGTGTAAAAATATGGGTGCACATAACTTACTCATAAATATGTCCTGTCAGCGGATTAAGGTTTCGGTACATATTTATGAGAGGTTTCGGTACATAATAAATATACATATTTTTTGCCTTTACTGTACTTATGGGGTTACGCAGTTATTTGAAATCACAGTTGTATGCCAACAAACCATTAGACACCCCGTCTATGAGATTTAGCTGCATTTATTTCTCTTTTTTCCCGACTACGGCAGAGTCGAAAGGAAGGGATATGATTTTTGCATTTACGTGCGTTCCGCCGTAGCGTTTAAGATACTGAATCGATTTTGATAAATGAAGTGTCAATCGATTCCAAATTATGCTCCAGGTGACATAACCTACCTTTTGCATGAAAAAGAAAAAAAATCAGTAACTTTTCCGTATTTGGGTTACAGTTTTATAAACGTTTTATGCTTGTTGTGATTGTTTTCGCTATGTCCTCAAAATAAAATATTTTCAGTCTCCTAGTTTATGTAAAGAAGTAACTAATTTGTCATTTAGATTACTATTTCGACCCTGACTTGTGAAGGCTGTTTGGGTCTCTGCCAGTTTTATCTATGTCTCGGTATCTAGAGCAAGGAGTAAATAGTTATGAATACTTATATTATGAAGAATTGAACGTGTAAACCATACTTTAAACATAGCAAATGTGTGTATTTAACTACTACGTATATTTAGTATTTAAAATTTAAGCATATGTTGCCCAGGAACAAGTGCCATTCCTTTGCTCCAGAGTCGCCATCATCCATAGGCTACGGTGTCAGATTTCCACCAGGCAGGCCGTATGCTTCTTTGCCGTCATAGTAGTATAAAAAAGCCAAAAAAAAGCCGTAGCACGTTCGACCAACGACTTCGCGCGACTACTTATCGACGGCGACTGCGGTGAGCGGCGAGCATTCGAAACAAAAGCACATAGACGGTGAGGCATGCCACGAGCCGCCGTCCGGAGACTAAGCGAGCGCGCGCGAATTTATTCGAGCGCGCCCCGCTCGACTCTAACGGTCCGGCCACGACATTGCGCGAATTGCGGCGTGGCAAGCGTTTTATCTGTTCATTGCGCGGTAGAGACGCGCAACGCAGTGTAGTTAGTAGGGATCACACGCAATGAATTAGTAAAATCGCTGCCGCTGCAGCCGCCGCGCGTGTCCGTGACCAGGCAGTAAGACCAATGACGTGGCCAGGAAGTAACAGCCCGGCCACGACATTGCGCGGCGGCGGCAGCGGCAGCGGTTTTTCTAATTCATTGCGTGTGATCCCAACTAACCACAGTGCGTTGACAGCGCAATGAACAGATACAATACTTTATTGATATGTCGGCGGCCGATCGTAAAATCCGGCAGATCACGAAATTCGTAGGCATATCGTGAAACGCCGCCATTTCATGATTTGGCTAATAGTTGACCAGGCATATCATGATGTGCCTGATAAAAAATACGGCAGATCGATTAGAGCAACGCATTCGTCGATATTCCTAGCTCTATACCGGGCACATCGTAAAAATCTGGCAGGTCACGAAATTCCTAGGCATATCGTGAAACGCCGCCATCTCATGATACGCCGCCATTTCATGATTTGGCTAAAAGTTGACCAGGCATATCATGATGTGCCTGATAAAAAATACGGCAGATCGATTTAGTGGCAAAACCAACTCGGATCGCGGATAGGTTAGAAGACGAAAGCGGGAGCTTTCCCCCCGCTCCCGCTTTCGTCCTCGAGGTTATTTTTTTTTATAAAAGAGCGGAAAAACTTGTTTGCAAACCCTACTTACGTATAACGGCGAGTATTGAACGATATGGCGGCGTTTCATGATATGCCTAGGAATTTCATGATCTACCTAAACCTCGTTAGACAAATAAATAAATAAATATTTGCGGACAATCTTACACAGATCAACCTAGTCCCAAACTAAGCAAAGCTTGTACTATGGGTACTAGACGACGATATAGATACTTATATAGATAAATAAATACTTAAATACATAGAAAACATCCATGACTCAGGAACAAATATTAAACGTTAAGTTTTGAACGATATGGCGGATGTCATTTAGCCAAATCATGAAATGGTGGCGTTTCACGATATGCCTAGGAATTTCGTGATCTGCCGGATTTTATGATCGGCCGCCGACAGATATAACACTATAGTTACAAGTCAAATAATAAAAAGCTTGCCACGCCGCAATTCGCGCAATGTCGTGGCCGGGCCGTAACGCGCCAGCCGCGTCTTAAACCATTTATCGGCATTCCCCGAGGGTAAATAACTACAAAATTGCCTTTTTATACGGTAGATAAAGCGCCGTCTGCGATATTAATTAAAAACTAATATAATTTCTTATCAGGTTAGCCTTTTTTCCGGAGCAAGTCGTGGTTCATAATTTGTTTCCGTTTAGACATCCGAGGGGTACTCATACTCATACTCATTTATTCATAAAATATAAAAATTTACATGTCAAAAATAGAATTATAATATGTCAAATGAATTTGATTATTCAACTAGTATAACATAACAATATTTAGGTATGAGTAACAAAATGTCAAAATTAGAATTATAATATGTCACATGAATTTGATTATTCAATTAATATAACATAACAATATTTAGGTATGAATAACAAAATGTCAACAATACAATGATTAAAATTATTATTATTACCAATATTTTATACATACTCCTTAAAATTATAAAAAGCTTTATCAGTCAGACATTTTTTTAGCTTATTAAGAAATGTCGCATCATTTTCAATATCTTTCAATTCGGAGGGTAATTTATTGTAGATACCCGGCCCTACTACAGACATTATTTTTGTTGATTTCATAAGTCGACAACATGTCGTGGCCAATGTGTTCTTATTCCTCTGAGCAAGACGCATGCTTTTTGAAGTGTATTTTGGAATTTGGTGTATATTGCTTCTCACGTATTTTACTATGTAGAAGATGTATTGTGAGGTTAGTGTCATTACGTTGGCATCTTTAAAAAGTTGCTTTGCAGGGGTGCCTGACGGTGCGAGTGAAATAATCCGTATAGCTCGTTTTTGAAGTATAAAAACTCGTTGCCATTCAGCTGCTGTACCCCAGAATTCTAGCCCGTAGCACATCACCGAGTGAAAAAGTGAAAAGTAACTCGACCTAAGTTGGTGGTAGGGTAGAATACGCGCTAGTCTACTCAGAGCGAAGCAAGCCCCTGACAATTTACTACAGGCGACTTCTATATGCGCGTCCCATTTCAGCGCTGCATCTAAGGTGACGCCCAGAAACCTGGCGGTACCTACCTGTGGTAGTGCCTCGCCGTCTACGCTAATAGTTAGGGGACGTGGGGGTCTACCTCCGAGGTTGATGTGCATCACCTGGGTTTTGTGCAGATTTAGGACTAAGCCGTTTGCATTAAACCACTTTTGCAATCTTGATACTTCGGAAGATATGAGATTCTCAAGTGAAGAGATCGTATCGGCTCTCAGTATGTCACAAGCATCGTCTGCAAATATGTACATGTCACCATCAGCTACCTGGGGTAAATCGTTCACCTGGATTAGAAAGCACAGATTTGCCAGGGACGAACCCTGAGGTACGCCGATATCGATATCACCGCTCAGCGATGTTGTTAAGCCATTGTTTAGCGCAACACTTTGTTTCCGTAGATTTAAAAAGTCCAACATTAACTTAAGCGCGGTAATCACGAAATGTTCCAAACGCGCGTTTGGACAAGCCAACTGTAATTTGTTCATATAAAATTTGTCATTTAGATCTACCTAACGTGCGTACAATGCGTTACGTGATCGACCAGCAGGTATTTTAAACAAGCTCAAGCTTTGGTTTTGTAAAGACTTTTTGGCTCAGCTGGTCGATTGCCTAACAATTTGTACGTACGATAGGTAGGCAGAATAGTCATTTTTTGTATGGGAAATTGACAGCTGGGTTGGCCCAATGCTCGTTAAGTTACGCCTATGTCACTTGGTCATATCTAACAATGTACATAGAAGTTAACAGAGAATATACGTGTTTACTTTTCTATTACTTTGCAATGTAGGACTGTACGAGTATGTCTGTAAGTATCTGACCAACTATGTTTGTACGGGTGGAATCTTGCAACTCAATTTTGAAGCAGATATCTTCAACCGATTGATCTGAAATTTTGGGCAAAGGTATAGTTTTGATGACAATTCAATGTTATGGTACTATCGAGCTGATCTGATGACGGAGACAGAAGGTGGCCATGGGAATTCAGTAATTAGTTAACCGACGTAACCCCGTTGAGTTTGGACTCGTTAGAATCGTCTCAATGACTAGTTGATGACAACAAAGTACAGTCGGCACTTAAAGCTTGTACAGTCGAGTTCTCCAATATCTATACAGACAATCATTCAAAAATATCTGCACATGCGTCTTATGTCAGTAAAAATAAAGACTGTGTACATATATTTTTGAAATGTTGTCTGTATAGATATTGGAGAACTCGACTGTACCAAAAATGTAATTTTTGACTGAAACTTATTATAATAAAAAAATACCTGAAACGAACGAGAAACGAAAACGAGTTCAATTTAAAAATAATCTGCAGAATGCAATTTCAAAACCAAACAGAATTAATGCTGCAGAATTTAAAATGCAGACTTGTTCGTGGAAAATGGAATATAATAGTACAGCGTCGAGCACTCGGACGTTTACCTTAGTGTCTCTCTGCGTTTACAAACGTAACGTTTTGATTTTCCGAGCACCTACAAATCAAGCCTTGCGAATTAGTTAATGGCTAAGACCGTTAAAACTAAGGTTTTTTTGAACCGATATCTGCTTGTGTGTTAGGTACATTATTAATTGCGTGTAAAACAAGTTTTGTGTAATTAACACAAAAGTACCAAACACAAAACAAAACGAGCCAAGAGCTGACTTTAATAAAAAAAAAGAATTTTGACGGGCTTTCCCTATTATGTATTGTTAAGCCTGTAAATTTCACACGGTGTATATTTTAACCAGCCATCGTTTTCGACCGTACGAATGATACTTATGAGAAAGCTGTTTTGTTAAATAGCTTCATCAATAAAGAGTATTTTTTTTAAGTACGACCAAGCAGCAATTTATTACGTCCAAACTGATTTGACTTAACAAACGTTTTCACTTTTATGGGTATCGTAAACAAATGACATGACGTGTATTGAATACATTGCGTGCTCAATTATTTTGTATGAAAAATCAAAATATTCACCCGTATCAAATTTACACGTTGTATTATTCCGCTAAAGTCCGGTTTTATAAAGATCCTTAAGACCCTATGTTGGTACCTAAGTAAAATGTACGCAGTGTTTCTATTTTTGATACAATATCTTTATGAAACCTGGAAGCTACGGTAGTGGTCACTACTAGTGGTTCAGGCATGCGGCGGTCGTGGGTTTGAATCCCGGCTCGTACCGATGAGTTTTTCGGAACTTATGTACGGAATATTTACCGTTAGCTTTTCAGTGATGGAACACATTCGTGAGGAAACCGGTCTAATCCCAATATAGTCTAGTTTTCCCTCTGAGTTGGAAGGTCAGATGGCAGTCGCTTTCGTAAAACTAGTGCCTACGCCAAATCTTGGGATTAGGTGTCAAAGCGGACCCTGGGCTCTTTTAGGGCACAACCGGGAATAACGCTAAGAGGATGATTATCTTTAATTAAACCAGACCTATGCATATATATAATATGTTCACGGCACTGCCTCACAATGTTGCTAGCGAATTCGTTTCTATTTATTTGAATTACTTCATATCGAATTCCAATACCAACGGGGCTACGCTGGTGGCCGTTTTATCACGTATCGTTGTGATTAATATAGATTGTATCCTTAGAGGCTAATACTAATATACCTAGGTTTAAATTATACCTACTATCAAATATCCGGATGTACAAAAACTAATGTCTGAAATAAATAAATCTATTATATTCTATTCTATTAACCTTCTCGCCTGAAAGTACGGGGTAGTTTGCGTCAAATCCGGTAGTTCAAATTTTTTGCAGATTTGTTTATTATACCGGCCCAATGAATAATCCAAGTTTGTGACCTCGAGCGCCGAACGCAACTTTGCCAAATATCGAAAATACCGTGAAATCCCTAAAAGACTCGTTTTTGATAGTATCTTTTAAGGACGTTTTTAAAGTAGACTAAATTTGCTACAATACGAGACTAGAATTGTCTCTGTAGACATAATATTTTCCGAGATAAAACTTTTCAAAATTCATAATGTTTTCGAACTTCGCAATATATTGCAATATTCTAGCGGGATCAACTTCCAAATAGGTACGACGGAGGGAGTGTGCTAGTGTCGACAAGTTCGTAAAATTATAAACTTTGAAAGATCTACAGAGACAATTCTAGTCTCATATTCTAGTTTTTTATTTAATCGTATGGCAATTATTATTTTGGCCTTTGAGTTTGTCACTCTTTAGTACCACCCAGGGGACACGTGCAGGGTTGTGGTAGGTAGCTCCTGCGGACGCGAGTGACAGTTGTCCCCCCTTTGTCAAGTGAGTGGGCAACTCGACTGTTAGAGGTTCTTGAGCCGCCCGAAGGCCTCTAACTCGGCTTAACGACTACTGTCATAGACAGCAACCGGGATCAACTGCTTAGCGTGCCTTCCAAAGCACGGAAGCGCTCATTTATAGTAACCACTCAAACAGGCGGTCACCCATCCAAAGACTGACCCCTGCCATCTTTGCTTGACCTGCGTTATCGTTTCCGATACGCAGGCGCCGCCGGGCTATGAACGCTTCATATTCTAGTCACAAATCTAGTCTATTTAGTCCTAAGGGGTTATCACGTAACGTTCCGAACGTGCGTTAGTACAATTTAACTGACATTTTTCCATATAAAAGTGACATTTAGATCTATCTACCTGACGCGCGTACAATGCGTTCCGTGATCGACCTGCTGAGAAGGTACTATCAAAAACTAGTCCTAAAGGACTTTATGATAAAAACATTTGCGGAATTTTCGATATTTGACAAAGCTCTGGATGTATAAAGTTGGCATACCTATTTACGTCTAGGTCGGTATATTGAATCCTGAGCGTAGCGAGGAATTCTAAAGTAGAATCTTGAGCGTCACTATGCAAGCGTTTACGGAAATAATTTTGATACTGTTTTCCACACCTTCTAACTATGAGGAAAAATTATATATGAGGGCAACTTTTCTGAATAGCAGGATCAGGGAAGAAAATAACAACTTTGATCCCTCATTTGGGGGCAACAATTACTCTTTTCAGAATGGCAGATGTGAAAAAAAATTTTCGTCTCTACTCGAACAGTCCGTGAGGACTTTAATTGCTGAGCCATTTAGATACGAGTAGAAGTCTTTAGCGAATGTGTTTTTTAATTTATTCATCTTTTTTGTACTTATGCATTTTAAGCGTTTGTTTTTGCTTAGAGCTACATAAAATTTTTATACATGCCTTTGTCCATAATTAATTGTTTACGGTTTTCTGATGCGAAATCTGCAAAGCGAATGGTATCATTTGTGTGGTTCCGTACCTCAAAAGGGAAATAAATAATAGGATCATTCGTTGTCCGTCTGTTTGTTAAAGAACTTTAGTTAAATTTCAAATTAAAGAATAATTTAATGGTCAGGGCCGGGTTCCAACCGGCGACTACAGGCATACACGGCCCGTTGCTACTAACAGGCTGAGTTATCGGTACTTTCAATCAGTTTCTTCTTACAACGCCTTAGGGAGGCATGTAGCGCCATCTACTCGTACTTAAGTATGTAGAAGATTTCAGGCTTCTTAACGGCACCAACGTCTCAAATTTAATATTTATTTATTTATTAAGAAAAAAACATGTAACATTATAGTAAGTATGCTAAGACGTTACAGTTTGATGTGATAACGTCTTATAAATCGATGACCACCGGCTGAACGCATGAAAAAGTGTGACTCATTGTCCCGTTCCGAACGCCGGCAGCGCGCACGAAATATCAACGCACAGCCCAAACCGCTGGTTCTAGAGATTCCAAATTTGGCACGTAGGATCCTTATAAGGTCTAGGTGTGCACTAAGAAAGGATTTTTCAAAATTCACCCTCTAAGGGGTTGAAATGGGGGTCCAAAGTTTGTTTGGCAGCACAATGTTTTATTATGACGTTATCACGTAAAATTATCGTCCGTAAACCGACTTTATAGACAACCAATTTTTAGATAACAATACTAAGTACAATACAGACAAAACATGAGATATTTACAATCGATATAACAATATAAAGCTACGATATAATTTCACACAGTTTCAAGCATCCTCTTTCAACCACCGGCCAGCCATGCAAACACATCGCAAGAGAGCTGCACAGTGATTATATTGAGAAATCATCAGTAACGAAGCGCCACCCCATACTAAATTTAATTAGTATATCTTTAGTTAAGTGAGTCCCCCAATCCAGTTAATCTTTTTGTTAGAGCAGGAAAACGTGGGGAAAATCTTTGAGACTCTGTAAACCTATGAAGGGCCGACAAATATTTATATATCTATAATTTACTTTAACGTAGTGAAAACAAAAATAATGACAAACGGAGAAAAGAAGGAAATAAAAATACAATCTGGAGAAATCGCCTATGTAGAAGAATATATTTATCGAGGCCGTCTAATAACTCTACAAAAACCTATAGAGAACGAAATCGAAAGAAGGATAGCCATGGGATGGAAAAGATATTGGGCGCAAAAGGAAGTGTTCAAAAGCAATCTCCCGGTTCACCTAAAAAAGAAGCTAATGGATAACACGATTCTACCAAACAGTAACATACGGAGGCCAATGCTGTCCTCTCACTAAAACTATTACCCAAAAACTCAGAACATTCCAAAGAGCAGCCGAGAGGTCTATGGTGGGTATAAAACTAAGGGATCGCGTGAGAAGTACATAAATACGAAACAAAACAAAAGTAGCCGATATTATGGAAACAATTTGTAAATTAAAATGGAGATGGGCTAGGCACATCGCAAGGGCAAATGATGGACGTTGGAGCGAGCGAATAATGCATTGGTACCCAAGAGACGGAATCAGGACAAGAGGAAGACAGAGGCGACGCTGGAGCGACGAAATAGTACTTACAAGTTGCAGGCGAAACCTGGCAAAGAAATGCTACCGATCGACAAGGATGGCATTACATGGAGGAGGCCTACGCCCGGATATTGGCAACCAAACTAGAATAAATATTAATTTAATTGAATTTTAACTTAACTATAACATTTATCTTTACTCAATAATTAATTCTATTGTAATAATTCAACTAAATGCATGCTCAATTATATACGCAATCAAATTGTATAATTAAATAATGTAATTAAAATGAAATGTAATACCTATATTAATAACTAGCTTCTGCCCGCGACTTCGTACGCGTATAAATTATAGCTTACATGTTATTTTCATGTCTACAGCCATACTACTGAATAATTTGTAATTAACGATTTGTAATATTTTTTACACCACGTCGGTGGCAAACAACTTATAACAAGTGGTTACCGTAGCCAATGGACGCTTGCAACTCCATAGTTTATGCGTGTATCGGTTCAAATTCTCTTTCAATCAAAACACCCTCACAAACGTCGTCATCGTCAATAATATTTAATTTTAGTTATTTAATCTTTATTGCAAAAGCTGGTATTAATAATGTACCTAAACAAACATTGTATCAACAAAGTATTTGTAGCTACGAAACTAATGTTAGAAAAAGTTTGGAATAAAGAGGCTTTAGTAAAATAATAAATAATTTACTTTAAAAACAAAGTTTTAACCGACTTCAAATCCGTAGCCAAATTGCTTCAAGTTTGCCTATAAAATTTGAAGAGTTTTCTCAATTTCTCCAGGATCCCATCATCAGAACTGGATTGTGATGACAGCGGGACCAATCTGAAAGTATATGCTTTCAAACAAAGGAATATTTTTTCAAATCGGTTCATAAATTAACGAGTTATCACGTAACAAACACACAAAAAAAAACAGTAAAATTGAGAACCTCCTCCTTTTTTCCCTCAGTACCTAGGCTACCGTACCGAGGCCCATTTGCACTATACCGGTTTTTATTTCTTTGGATGTAATTTAATAGTAGTTTATGTGACTGTACATAATGAAGGGCATTAATGCCTAATTATGTACAGTTACATACACTTCTTTATCTTAAGTATCATACGCCTCCATGGTGCATTCAGGAGCCGCATATTATGACCGGCATCGCGGCGTTGTTAACTGGCAGCTGTCATTGTTTTTTTTTAATTCAAAGACAAACTAGAGTCGGATCCAACCATCATATCGTTCGATATCTTACTTATTGACAAATTGACAATTCACTTCGATAAAAGTCATCTCGACTGATATTAGAATAGAGGTTAAATCAAATTTCTTTGTTTTTTAGAGACGTTCGAAATTTGAATGAAATAATATTATCGAAATCGATGTTATTATTTAGCAATAATAACATTTTCAGAGATAATAAATTTGCTCTAATGAAAACAGTCTGTTTTTATGGTGGTCATAATGTGCGGTTCTTGAACGCATCATGGAGGGTTTATGATATTTGGATAGATAAATCAATTTAAACGGGAGAATTAAAGTCTAATAGTCTAGTGGCGTTTGCCGTGAAGTGGGAAACTATTTTGGTTAATAAAAAGAACAATAAAATGTATATCAAAATCAATTCCAATTGATGTCGGTTAGTCTAATCACCTGCATCGATTGAGAATGGCATTGATACCTAATAATACATCGGCACATATTCAAAATGTACACTGTCATTAAACCATTTCCATGTCTTTTTCATATGCGTAGTTAGATTTAACTGCGACTTTGTTGGTTGCTCGACTGTTCTATTAGTCTGTCAGACTGTGTATACGTGTGGCCTGTGGGCTAGTTTCAGGCTGAAGTCATATAGCGCCCTGCGTATCCAATATAACAACATTTTCAGGAGGCTGTTTGGGCTTCCCCGATTCTGCAGCGCCTCTGGGATGTTTGCCGATGCTAGCGTAGATGACTTTTATGCCATAATACGGAAGAAGACGGCGTCTGTGGTGATGCAGACGAGGGGAAGCTCAAATAGCATCCTGAAAATGATAGCAGAGAGGTGGGACTCGGACATACTCCGGCGATACACCGACCTACACGTCCTAAAAAATAAAATAAAATAAATTCATGTGGCCATTTAATATTAATTTTACTAATATAGTTGTATAAGTGATTTGTTACTAACAATGCTATGCTATGGATATAAGAAATCTGAAAATAAACCATTTTTATTTTATTTTATTTATTAGTATTTCATACTGGGAAAATGGTGATCTGCAATCAAGTTTCTTACCTACTTACATAGAGATAATTTAGCGTAAGAATACCATAAGGAAAGTAGAGTCAGGGATTTAAATTAAATGTAAATAATTATTTAACGCATTCATCGAGCTTTTCGCTAAGATATGACTGACGGAAGCTAAACTACACTAATTTAGAAATAAAATCAAGTATTAGTAATATGGTCAATTTGTATATCCAACCAGCCGGGCCTACTACGTGTAGAGGTTATGACAAAGGCAATGTGCTGATACAGTTGAGCACCGGGACACAACTCGTTCCATCTTATCGCAGTATTTAAAACTATTCTCTTTTGTAACAGGTCTCAAGCGACTGCAAATACCTGACGCTTAAGACCTTCCTACTTTCCGCGTGTCCAACAAGCATCGTACGGGGATGTGATTATCATAACGTCTAATGACAACTCACTAGTTAACCAGTCTAAGCGGGACCTCCAATCGCATTCAATTGTTGTAAGACTTACGATTGGTCAAACTGGAATGAATGAGTTATACAGACATACCTTTACATATTGGCATGAGAAACGGTGTTTTTACCCGGGTGGGAATTATTGTACCTAAGCTACGCTTATTTAGTGCTACCTTCCTGTATAAATTAATTACTGAGATCGAATCTTATCACTGTTCACGAATTGCTGAGTCGATACAAACCCGATAGGGTTTAACGACACTGTTAGATTTAACGAAATGTATTTTCTTTTATAAATGTAATAAATATATAAAAAAAAAATATTTATAATGAGCATTCATGCAGGTAAAATCTCACAAAATAAACAGGAGCGTTTAAGCGAGCATTCGAGCGAACGTTCTAGTGAGCATTTTAGCGAAACGATAGTAAATTTTCTTCGACCTTTTTGCCGAGCCCAGCAATTTTGTTATTGTTCTGCCGCCATCCCTTACCGCCCACAACTCAGCAGACATTTACTAGAGCGTTCGCTAGAATGATCATGAAAATGCTCGTAGCGATGTTTGGCTCTGTGCATGTTTAAACCCTGTCCATAATGTATATATCATCATCATCATCATCATATCAGCCAAAAGACGTCCACTGCTGGACACAGTAGGCCTCCCCCAAAGAGTTCCAAAGTGCCTACCAACGCCGCGCCTTCCGGTACATAATATATATAAAGGGTGTTAATTTATTAGGTTAGTTGCAGATAGTTTAGCAAATGATACTTTACTTTAAAACAATTAACTTTTAATAGAAATTAAGAAAAAAATTATATAAATATATATGAAAAAATGACTTTGATGTACATTTTCCTAGTCAAACAGCCACTAGCTAGGCTAGGGTTTACACTGGAAGGAAGAGTGATTTTATTACGTTTTATTTATTTTATAACATGACATTGACAATCAAGTAAGTAATTGACAAGTAAGTTAGTTGATTCATCGACGTGAAGTCGCCAATTACAGACAGAGTGGTACGTAAAAAAAGGTAATAAAATCTGTTCAATGAGTTCTCATTTAATAATCACATTAACAGGGTGTTTTAAGAGTAGCAAATTTGTTTTTCAGTTTTCTCCAAAAAAACATCGTAAAAGCTATAATGTTTCATACATAAAATGGAGAACTGTTCTGCGAACACTGTGACCCTAATGAGGGATAACAGAAATACATCATCATATTTACATACATACAGCGTCGTGTTCACACAAAATTTTTGTTCACAGGCCTTGCTGAAAATATCTTCAGGGTATCTCAGTAAGAAGATTCCGAATATCCCGGACATTAAAGTCGACGGAGCAGAGGAAAAATGGTATTTGAATTCTTTTGTTTCATTAAATATTGGAATCGTCACTCAATCTAATCGGCGTTCCGTGGTTACAGGCACCCGCCTAGCCTAGTAGTCACTTTCCGCTACATATGTACGAGAAAAATCACAGGATCGGCATCGGCAATTCTTGGCAGTGAAAGTGTTAAGAGGAAAAACCAATTGTCGGCCCTCAGTATTTGCAACAGTTATTTTTATCTGTAGAGGTAAAAAAATATACAAATGGCCGTCCTTAAGGCTCGACAGTCAATAGGGGCAGCGTTTTCGAGTTTTTTAAACCAATCTCAGACGTAGAAGATAGGGTTTAAAAATCTAGAAAAAAGAAACGTATTACTTAAGGATCTAATCTAGTCAAAGTCGCATTCAGTTACGCGATCTAATGAACTTCACTCGATAGAAAAAAATCCCAAAGTTACCTCTTTTTGTAAAGTTTATTCAATATTATGACTAAACTATAGATATTTTAAATTAAATTTTTGTACTCAAATAAAGTTATTAAATATTTATAGACAAACTAGCTGTTGCCCGCGACTTCGTCCGCGTAGAACATGTTATCGTATCATATATATATAAAATCATTGAAATTAGCTTTGTAGTCTTGTAGTAAACAGTCTAAAACTGAAGTTACAAATCCCTTACTTTAAAAATGTTTTGCTCTCCATACAAACTTTGAACACCCTTATAATACCTTTTAGGGGATGAATTTCAAAAGACGCTGAAATGAGTTTTGTAGTCTTTTAACAAACATACTAAGATCGAAGTTACAATTCTCATACTTAAAAATTTTCTTGCTCTGATAGTCTGCATACAAACTTTGAACCTTTGAATTAACGCTTTTCGGGGAAAAATTGAAAAGAAAACACTAAGTTTTTTTATTGTAATAAGTATTTTTTCTACAAAATATCAAGTCTCTAGCTCAAAAAATGGGTTTCCCATACGAACCTTGCACCCCTTTTTATTCTCATTACGGGTCGAATTTTTCAAAACGCTAAAAGTACTTGATTTTTATTGTAATAAGTAATCTTTCAACAAAGTTTTAAGTCCCTCGCTAAAAAAATATTTTCTTCATTCAAACGTTCTTATAAACCCCTAAAGATCGAAGTTTCTAAAATACTGAAAGTATTTAATTTTATTTTTAATTAGTAAGCATTCTACAAAATTGTAAATCGGCTAAAAAAATGTTTCCTCCACACAAATGTTGCACCCACTTTTAACCCCCTTAGGAGTGGAATTTACTAAAACGCTGAATATCCTTTTTTTGTATTTCAATAACTAATCGTCCTACAAACTGTTAAGCTCCTATCCCAAAAAGAGTTTCCTCATATAAACTTTGCAGCCCTTTTTAACCCTCTTAGGGGTGGAATTTTCCAAAACGCTGAAAGGACTTTGTTTGTACTCAAATAAGTAATGTTTCTACAAAGTTTTAAGAACCCCCTCAGGAGATGATTTTCGGGATAAAAACTATGCATCTTCCCTGCACGGCTATCACAAGACGGCCGCGACATACTCTCGAGCTCTCTCGCACTATCCGTCTCTTTCTAAGTGGTCTAATAAAAGAGAGACGCATAGTGCGAGAGAGCTCGAGAGTATGTCGCGGCCGTCTTGTGATAGCCGTGCTGGGACTCTTACTATCTCTATACCAAATTTCATCTAAATGGGTTTTATCCAAATTTTCACCCCCTATTTCATTACCTTGGGAACTATTTTCGGGATAAAAATTATCCTATGTCCTTTCCCAGGACCTAAACTATCTCTAAACCAAATTTTATCAAAATTGCTTACTTCTAAATTTTCACCCTCTCATTACCCCTTTAAGGGATGATTTCCGGATTCAAACTCAAACTATTTATGAACCAAATTACATCCAAATCAGTGCCGCGGTTTAAGAAACTCGATATAAATGTTCACCCTCAATTTCACCCCCTTAGGGGTAGATTTCCGGGATAAAAACTACCCTATGTCCTTCCCCGGGACTCAAACTATCTCTTTACCAAATTGTATTGAAATGGGTTTCATCCGAATTTTCACCCCTGATTTCAACCCCTTAGGGGATGATTTTCGGGATAAGAACTATCCTATGTCCTTTCCCAGGATTTAAACTATCTCTGATACAAATTTCGTCAATTTCCTATATCTAAACCAAATTGTATTCAAATGGGTTCCATCCGAATTTTCACCCCTTATTTCACCCCCTTAGGGGATGACTTCCGAAATAAATACTATCCTATGTCCTTTCCTAGGATTTAAACTATCTCCAAACCAAATTTCATCAAAATTGGTTACCTCCAAATTTTCACCCCCTCATTTCACCCCCTTAGGGGATGATTTACGGGATCAAACTTATCCTTTGTCCTTCCCCGGGACTCAAACTATTTAAATGCCAAATTTCATCCAAATCGGTGCAGCGGTTTAAGTAGCTCCATACAAATTTTCACCCCCAATTTCATCCCCTTAGGGGTAGATTTCCGGGATAAAAACTACCCTATGTCCTTTCTCGGGACTCAAACTATCTCCATACCAAATTTCATCTAAATCGGTTCAGCGGTTTAGGCGTGAAGAGGTAACAGACAGACAGACAGACAGACAGACAGACAGACACACTTTCGCATTTATAATATTAGTATGGATTCGCAGAGTTTGAATAGATAAAATGATTATCTTAATTACTATGTTTAAATACCTACAAAATGCGCGAGCGCGGAGGCTCGGCAGGCCCGATCAGTCGCGCGCTGGCCCATACGGACGACGACTCAAGGACGTTAGCGGGTGTATAAGCCTTAAGGTACGTTTATGCTGCTGGTAGGCCTTCTTTTCCGGTTGTATTAAGGCGGCTGTAGTCCCCAAAATTGTGTCTCGCTCGCTCGCTAATGATAAGCTCACTATGCTCTCTTCGCCAGCACACGGTCAATTTGAGAAATTGGAATAAAAATTCTCATCACACGGAATGAATTTTTCAGAATAACGTTTAGATTTTAGACAAATTGAATTACCAATCTTTTTTCGATAGAATCGAGAAAATACTACTCGTGGTTTAGAAACAGTTACAAATGTAAGTTGAAATCAGCTCAATCACAAGTTTTTTTTAACATAGTACTATAACACCTTCACTGCCAAGAATCGCTACCAAGTGGGTTGCCCGCTAAGCAGCGGAAAGCGCCTACGGTGTAGGCGCCCGCTAGGCGTTCTACAAGAAACTCAAGAGTGCAAATTATTATTGAAATCTCAAAGGATACCGTGTCTACTTATTTGAGCATTATGTTTCAAAACCACTCATATGGCGTAGCCACCCACGTTAACACATTCACTGCCAGGAATCTCGTGGTTATTCTGCTAAGTAGCGGAAAGCGTCTACGGCTTAGGCGCTCGCTAGGTGGGTTCCTGGCCGTGAAAGTGTTAACCATATATTCTGTAACAGGAACATGTGGAACGTATGGCGCACAGTTCTGGAAGAGAACGAGAAGCTTGCGCGAGCGCGGCTCGCGGCCGTCGAGGTGTTCCAGCAGCAGATCGCGGACGAGGCCAAGATGCTGCGTCAGCACAAAATCAACGTCGCCAAAAAGGTCAGATATCCTCCTAGCGTCTTCGTGTTATTTATTATGCACTCCGTAGTATACCAATATTAGGGTTCCGTACCAAAAAGGTAAAAAAAACCGGCCAAGTGCTAGTCGGACTCGCGCACGAAGGGTTCCGTACCATTATCTATAATTAATTAATTTATTTTATTATTTAGTATTTGTTGTTATAGCGGCAACAGAAATATATCACCTGTGAAAATTCCAATGTAACTATCACGGTATCAGTGAGATACAGCCTGGTGACGGACAGACAGACAGACAGACAGACAGACAGACAGACAGACAGACAGACAGACAGACAGACGGACAGGCAGACAGACAGACAGACGGACAGCGGAGTCTTAGTAATAGGGTCCCGTTTTACTCTTTGAGTACGGAACCCTAAAACGAACCCTTATGGTGCGACTCTGTCCGTCTTTCCGTCTAAAGGTGTGGAAGATACACGTGTATGGAAGATAAAAAATTTAAATGTGTATTTTTATTTTCTGTGTATATGACTATTTAAAAATATATTTTTATTTTCTGTGATAATATGAGGAGGGTTAAAAATTCAAAGTCTAGTTAAAAAATCAAGTGGGTTGTCATATGATAGGGCTTGATTAGCGCTTCCTAAAACCTTTTTTTACGGTTGAAGATTATGAACTCATAATAGTTCAGGCATCCTCCCCTTCAGTGGAATTTATATCATTTCAAAATTGGAACAGTGTTGCATTTATTTTGTTTCGTGAGATTTTAAAACAAAACAAAATCTACTTTGCTTAAGTAATACTTTGGATTGCATTGCCAATTTTTCGCGTATGGTGGGCCGCTGGAGGCTGAGATAAGTGACGATCGATTAATTCCACGCCTGTAACAAAGGATTAGGAATTAGTTAGTGGTAAACGAAGATCGGCAGGTCGATCACGTAACGCATTGTAGGAACGTCGGGTAGGTCTAAATGTCACTTTTTATATGGAAAATTGACAGTTAAATTGTACCGACGCGCGTTCGGAACGTTACGTGATTACCCCCCAGAGATCATTAGGATCACTAAAAACGTGATATTTTTACTGTCTTTAAGTAATATTTGTGGCCAGTACGTACGTTTATTAAAACAGCAGAATACAGACATTCTTTGTGAATACTGTAAGCGTACTCGTACCAATTCTTTGAAATAAAAGTGTCTGCATGCCGTAATCGTTTTGTCTGTACGCCAATCACTTCGTCACCTGCTCGTTCCCATACGGCAATGATGCAGTTACAAGTACTTATTCCTTTGTTATCTACAAGGAGCGTAATGAATGAGGTTGCATTGATTGTTTTTAAGCGTTTCTAGAAAAATTCGTAATTATTCAGTAAATCGATTATGTAAGTCATAATTCATAATTAATTTAATCATTGCCTTGTGTGTACAAACGATCTTATAGCTACATATTGGTATGTCTCAACACAACCCTGTAAGGGCACTGCAATACACTAAGTAGTTCAAAATTTAAACTATATACAAACGTGGCATGTGAATGGCAGAGAGGACGACGCTTTGTTTGTTTAATATATTCAGTGGGTGGATATTAAATGTTACTTCTGCAATCTAGGTATTCAGACACTGAGTAGTATGTTTATTTCTGCAAGAAATACTTTTAAATTTTTGAGAAACTTACTCGCATTTGACTCGTTTTTAATGTGGTTAAGTAGCTTATAATAATGTTTTATTGACATTGGGTGGGGACCTTTTTTTGTGTATTTCTAGTTTTGATGTTACTTGAAAGAAAGAAGAAAGACAATACATTTATTTAACGTCACAAAATTACACAATAAAAATAACAAGCAAAACTTGAGACAGATTACTTTTGAAACGAGATTCAAAACGACGGGGCATAAATATCTCCAAGTTTAAGTTAAAAATCAGAGTATGTTTTTACAAATTTACACATTTCAAATATATATATGCATGGTACGGTGAGGATACCAAGATTTCTAAAATGTGGCTTACAGCTGTCTGTTTTGATAAATATGCATTAGTATACGGATGCATTTCTTTTGCAAAATTAACAAGTCATGTGCATTTGTACTATTTCCCCATAAAATTATAGCATAGCACAGCCATGCGTAGGCAAAGGCATAATATGCTGTCAGAGCAGTTTAAAGGTCCATGGTCTTTTTCAACTGTCTTAGGGCGTAAATAAATTGGCTAAGTTTAGATTTAATTTTTTGTACGTGATCCTTCCAATTTTAATGGGAATCTATTGTTATGCCGAGAAGTGGAAAGTTGGGCACGCATTCTATTTAATTGTTATGAAATATAAAATTTATATTTTACTCATGTTTTTGGTAAGGTCTAAATTGCATAATTTTGGTTTTAAAAAAAGTTCATTTCCAGATTATGATCGTTTGTCCAATTTACGATGTTTGTTAATATTTCCGTACTTTTAGTGTAGCTACAATTTGTTTTTGTATTTGTGATTAAGTTCAGAAAAGTATAATTATTACAGTACTTTTATAATCAGAAGATATTTATTATCTGTGAATTCTAGAATCTTGCAATAAAAGATTTGAATGGAGAATGGTCCTGCATAGTCTATAGCAGTTGCAAAACTGTTTTATAATTTAATTACAAAACGGCGACAGATACCTATGAACTAGTTTTCTCTTTAACATACTTCACTTCGGGGCCGAGAAGCTACAGAGAATTTGTAATGCTACGGCGCTACGGGGCTACGGCGTAGCCGCTACGAATAATATAGATGCGCTACGAAGTGTTGTGAACTTATTACAAGTTTTGATTGAGAGCATCATTCATACATAACTACAATTTGTGTCAATCGCTTCAATCAACATTTCTACATAGTTTCGTTATTAACAATAATCAGAAAAAAATACTTAAAGTTCTTACGTTGAAACGGTGATTAATTAAAGAATTGAATAGATTTTTGATTTTGTCTCCAAAATCATCTTGTATGTCATAGATCCAGAATATATCTTTTCAATTGGCTTTGTTATAGGTTTTGCTTAATTCATGTCATTTATAAGTAATCGTCCCCATTTTTCGAATATTACTGTACTTGCAATCTCCCCACAGTGCACCGACTCCCTGGCGCAAGCGCACAAAGAGCTGCAACTGACCGTGATCGACGTGGACAAGACGAAAAAGCTGTACTTCGATGAAGAGCACACCGCGCATGACGTCAGAGACAAAGCCAAGGATATTGAGGAGAAGTGAGTACACCATCATCGTTTCAGTAGTCCAATGATGGACAGCCTCCTCCAACGATCTCCACGGTGACCAGTCTTGAGAGACAAGTCAAGAGAAGGGAGTATATCGTCTTTCCAGCCGGCCGTATAAGGCTCTCTACAGCGACCGGATTTCAGAGACATGGTGAACGACCAACAAGATGCGGGTATATCATCAGTATTTCAGAGGACCACCGGTGGACAGCCTGCTCCAAGGATCTCTACAGCCATCGCTCCTCGGAAACGAAGTCAAAGACATTAAGGAGAAGGGAGTAAATATTCTCTCTGTACACGGATTCCCTGGCGCACAAAAAACTTCAACTGACCGTGATGGATGTGGGAAAGACCAAGAAGCTGTACTTCGACGAAGAACACACCGCACATCACGTCAGTGACAAAACGAAACACATCGAGGAGAAGTAAGTACACCACCATTATTCTAGTCGAGTGTCTAAAGATCTCCACAAGGACCAGCCTTCAGAAGCATGCCCCAAAATTCCAAGGAAAAGTGAGCATATCTCCACTACTTTGAAATTTAACTGGTAAATAGCCTCCCTCGAGGATCGATCTTCGGACACAAGGCCAGAAATATTCAGGAGTAGTGAGTATATCATCCATCACCGTTTCTGATGTCCTCTGGGAGGCTGTTTCGCTCTTCTCTCTATAATAACCGGTGTTTAGAAACAAGGCCTAAGATATCGAGGAGAAGTGAGTATAATCATCATTTCAGCCGGGCGTTCAAGAATCTCTGCAGTGACAGCTTTAGAAACAAGCCCAAGGGCTTTGTCAAGTCTTCTAAGCCTGCAGTATCGGGTTTTTTTTAATTAGGTTTAACCATAATGACTTGTCCTACTAGTATGTAGCTTATGATGGCAAATACTGTTGTTTATTGCAATTTTAAACATTTGTTACCATGATGTTTTTGCCATAGATTAAAGAAGAAGAAGGGCTCCTTCTTCCAGTCGATCACATCGCTCCAGAAGAACAGCGCCAAGGTGTCGTCGCGTCGCGATCAGCTGGAAGAGAAATCCACCGGCGCCAGGAACGACTATCTGCTTAGCATTGCCGCTGCTAATGCCCACCAGGTAAGCCCTCCAACCACCGATCTCCAGAAAATCAGTTTGTTGTTCTAGAAGAAACAAGGTAGCATTTCGAGGTAGCTCAAAGATTAGTTTTCCAACGCTAAAACGATTAAATGTTGAGTATTGCAGCTGATAATTATCATCAAATAACAGCCGTAGGTACCTTAGTAATTGCCTTAGATTTACCTCATTTTCTAAACCACTTAAGTTAATAGTTAAGCACCTTCTTTGCCTACTTGTGTAAGTAAAGGTGTTAGCAGTAGGAACCAGATGTGCCACTTATCAGACGAGCTATAATCGGCTTGTGACCTTAAATTTGTTAACGATGCCATTCGAACCAGTTTTTGTAGATGAACAAATGTTTGAATGGAAGCAACTACATTTAAAGGACATTAATACCCAAAAAATCGAGTTAAAGACGGACCTCGCTGACAGCAGCCGAAACGCTTCATACTGATTGGCTTTAAAGTATGACGTCACACCGTGCAATTTGTACTATAACCGTTGCATGGCAAATAAAGTAAATTGCTGTTTCGGTCGCGAAACACTGCGTTTAGGTCCATAGTTGTCATACAAATTTGTTTCTATAAAAACGTAAGGATTCTATTGGTACCTTTAAATTTACTCTTGGACAATAAATAAAAAAACTTTTTTTTCTAAACTTTCAAGGTTCATCTTTTTATGACTTGAATTTTAATTTGTAATTTATACTTCATTACCATCATTTAATGGATTACTATCCATTTAGCAACACGACGTTATCAATTTTAACACCACGCAACAAGCCTATATACAAAAACCGATTTTTACATTTCGCGATCGTCCACAGAACCGCTACTTCCTGGTGGAACTGCAGACCTGCATGCAGAACATGGAATCGGCCGTGTACGAGAAGGTGTCAGAGTTCTTGACCCTCATGGGCCGCACAGAGCTGCTCACGTGCTCTGCCACCCAGCACTCGTTCGGGAAGATCCGCGATCAGGCGCAACAGCTCACCAGGGACTACAATCTTCAGTGCGTGTATCTGTACTATCCGGTACTGAAGCAACACATTCAGGTACCTCTTTCGATTTCTGTTGGCCTCGTTTTTTCTTTGATTCTATATGTATGTCTGCAGATGTGAAGTCGATGTGGTCTTACTATTTGACGACCTCTTCTGCTTACGCGTTGTTGCTAGGGCCTCTGACTGCGAACCTAGATGTTCTGGGTTCGAATCCCGACGAGGGCCGGTATTCCATGCGCGATTTAAGATAGAAGGGAACACAATCAGGACTAGTTTCATGTCTCTGTCTTTCAAAATTAGAGTGTTGTTCCCCATGAAATACCGGCTAAGGGCAATATTTGTGAGATTGTCACGAAATTATGCTATTTGGCTTTTATGAGAAGCAGGCACTTTTTTGGTTTTCAATATGTACTTATTCGATTCTTCACGGATACGGCCTTATTGTACGCATTTTTTTTCCTGTGACCAGACTGGTACCCATTGCCTCACCTTTTTTGTATAAAATGTTATTGTTTTTTGTCTCTTTCTTATACCCACGAGTGCAGAACATTTTTTTTTGATATTGCATCCCTTATTTTAATGTTCGGGCACTATTAGGTTTATTTTGATTCTTGGATATTTGTTCAGTATGACTACGAGCCATGCGACAAAGACCCCGTCGAGTTGGTGACCATGGACCAAGAGTCTGTGGCTCAGACCCTGGCCCAGGAGGCTCGCCGATGGGCGACGCGTGTAGTCCGCGAGACCGCACTCGTGAGAGACGCTACTCGGAAGCTGCATCTGTACCAGGCAATGCGCGAAGCGGGACAGAAGGTAAGTAAACAGAAGTAACGTATACGGCAAAGACGGCCATATCGTTTGATTGCGCTATTCACAGATTTCAATTTGATAGCTCTACGCGTTCATGCGAAAAAGGACGAAGGCTTAACAGACGGACAGACATAGACAGACAACGAAGTGATTCTTTATTCTCTCCAAGGCGTTCCTTTTTTAGGATTCCGTACTCAAAGAGTAAAACGGGACCCTATTACTTTTTTGTCTGTCTATCTGTTTTTCTGTTTGTCTGTCTGTCTGTATCTCACTGATACCGTGATAGTTCTAGTTGAAATTTTCACAGATGATGTATTTCTGTTGCCGCTATAACTACAAATACTAAAAACAAAATAAAATAAATAGTTTTATTGATAATGGTACGGAACCGTCCGTGCGCGAGTTTTTTTTTTTTGAGTTGCGGTACCCAAAAAATACTTTTTGTTCGAAGTTTCACTAGCCAGCCACTCCATAATGACTTTGGAAGTCTCTTTCCAATAATAGGGATTGATAGGAGGTTTCCGCTTGCATTATACAACGGCAACGTGTAGGTAGTTGTTATGCAACAGGCCCGGCTTGTCCCATCAGGAGTCAAGAACTAGTTAACTGATCGTTACTATGCAATGAGATTGATATAAGTATACGTGCATTGCGGTGCAACATAGTATCAATGTTAAATTAGAAGGGGGGCAGTTGTTAGGAAGCCCGTCGCTCCCTCGGTAGTTATACTTGCACGGAGTATTGGGTCAGTTCAAAATGTAGCAAAGGTTTAGGGCTAACAGTCTCCTGACGTGAAATATTCATTTTTGTATAGCTTAATGGCAATGGAGACTATTTAAATCTTCATTAATCCAATTTATTTATTATATTTATATGTTCTTTGGACTGTGGAGACCGTTTATTTCTCTTTAATAGACATAGTTTATTAACCGACTTCAAAAAAAGGAGGAGGTTCTCAATTCGGATGTATTTTTTTTTTTTTTTTTTTAATGTTTGTTACCTCAGAACTCCGTCATTTATGAACCGATTCGTAAAATTCTTTTTTTAACTGAAAGTATATGCTTCCAGATTGGTCCCATTGTTTCCAAAACCCCAGTTGGATGATGGAAACCATGAGGAATTGAGGGAACTCCTCAAATATATTAGGCACGCGTGTAGTAATTTCGGTATTTTCTATTATAACTCGTGTATTTACACCCGGAAATCATAAATTTGGTGAAGTGGAAGTGATGATGAAGACCAAAGATGGCTTGTGAAACTTCTCAATGATGTAGTTCAAACTATATGTACGTCACAGATTCTGATATTATTCCGTTGAAATAGCAAACAATGAAGTGCCAAAGGTAATTCTGAGATCCTTGAGGAATCGACGGAAGTCCTCAAATATTATCGGCCCACATACAGCGATTTGGTTTATTGGTCTAAAAATCAACGCTTTTGTTTTCGAAAATCAGTTCATGTGGTAAATTGGAAAAAAAATGTGGAAATGTTAATGTGGCTTGGCGGAGTACTGAATTTAAGTCGGTTAAAACTTTGTTTTGAAAGTAAATTATTGTAATGTAATCTACCTGGAAACTCCATATATTTTTCGGAAAAGTACCTATGACCAAATACTAAAAGACGAATACATATTTGTCCGTTATTTTATTGGTGCTATTATTCATGTTATATGAAATTACCATTGTAATTGTATTTGTGTGAGAGCTGCGTTTGTTTGGGTCGTTTGAGTACCAAAACTAAGGACCGTATCGGAAAGAAAGTAGACAACTTTAGGCATCTATAAAAACTGGTACGTACATAAAATCTGCATATATATTTTTTTAATAACGAACTATATCCTTTTCTTTTAATTGCAACTACTACTTTTGTCAAACTGTCAACATGGGGTGAATTAGCTTACACATTCGTAAAAATAATTTGGACGATTGGTGCAAAATAAAAATGACGATTAGAAAACTGGTTAAAAAGTATGAGTTGAGTCCCGCGGGCGTGCACAAGATTATAAATTAATTTGGTGATTTCTGTACTCTCCAAGATTTGCCTAAATCTGGAAGAAAACCGGGGACAACCGACTTGGCATGAGAAAAGAAAGTCGTTAGAATGTTTAAACAAAATCCGCCCTTTCAATTCGAGATGCGGCAAAAAGAGCCAAAACTTCTTCGGCTATGATACAAAGAATCATACTAAGATGCAACCTAAAAACCTATAAAAACTTAAACAACCAAAACGAGATGAAAATCAAACAATATCTGTCAGAAAACTGGCAAGGAAATTATACGACCGTATATTGACCAAGAAAAATCAGTGCATTATAATGGATGACGAGACCTATTGCAAATTGGACTTTAAAGCCTTACGGATCTCAATTTATTATGGTGCCGGCTTATCATATATATCAACATTGAGAAATTCGGCAAAAAATTATTAGTGTGTTTCATCAGTTTTCACACAGAATAAAAATAATACCATTTTGAAGTTGTCTACTTTCTTTCCGATACGGTCCTTATAACTGGCTACAAACTCCATTCTAATATTTTTTGTTTGCAACCTTAGGAGATTACTTATTCAGTTTTACCAATATCCAGTGTCCCTTAAAACAAGTAAACAATTTTCACCCCGGACATCACCCAGAACGCCTACATATGTATGAACATACAGTGTACACTGAAATAAGTTTCGACAACCCCGTGCATGCATGATTGCAATCAAATTTCCACGCGCATGCATGGACAAGTTATGAATGTATGATTTCGGTGTTCTTATACTATACTATTCTCTTCTATAAGAACTATCTGATGTCCCAATACAGTAATCAACGAAGATTCTCAAATGAATATATACTACGTACGAATTGACGTGATTTAGAACGATTCGCTGTCGTTTCGCGATGGGAATCTACGTATGGTCAATTTATTGCAATTAGCTCTAACAGCATAGTTTATTAGCAAGGAAAAGGCAGACATAGAGACGATTGTAAGTAATTTACTATGCAGCGATACAATTATATAATTATACAATTATTATTTCTAGCGATAGGTATTTTTCAAGAGGATTTATTAAATGGTTGCCTAGTCCATATAAAAAGGGCAATTTTTGACGTTTTTGACTGTTTCCTTCAAAATGTATCTAGGTATAGATAGTTCAACTTATATTTGCGCGTGCATTCTTAACCATGCAGGTTTAATTAGTCACGGCAATCGTCGTTACAGGCGCGCGGTAGTTATTACAGCTGCGCGCAAAACCAGTTCTTCTAATCGTATCTTTAAGCATTGTAATTTACAGAATCATGAAAAGTTTGTCTATAAACGTAGACCTTGTTTATCTACCTCGCATATCTCGTTACAGCAGCCTAACTAAAATTTCTTCACAGACGGACCCCAACGACCCCAATGGGCCAGACTTGGAGACCCGAATGGACGAGCTTCGCTCCAACATCCGCCGCTCGGAGACTTCGAAGGCGAAGTACGAGGCCAGACTTGAGTGCCTCCGCATGAGCGGGGCTCCTGTTGACGAGTGGCTGAAGGAGATTGATCTGCTGGCAGTGCAGGAGACGCTGCCGCGCAGCAGCAGCCTGCTTAGCGTGAGGACTGATGCGTCTGGAGCTGCTGTGAGTATTACTTACTGCAGAATTCTAGTACTTACTGCTTCTACGAGCTGCGCTCCAATATTCGCCGTTCAAAGACCTCAAAGGCGAAGTACGAGGCTCGGCTGGTGTGGCTCCGCATGAGCGCTCCTGTCGATGAGCGATTGAAAGAGATTGATCTGCTGGCAGTGCAGGAGACGCTTCCTTGCAGCAGCAACCTGCTTAGCGTGAGGACCGATACGTCTGGAGCTGCTGTGATTATTAATTGCTGTAGAATTCTAGTACTTACTGCACCCACAAGCTGCGTTCCAATATTCGCCGTTCGGAGACCTCGAAGGGGACGTACGAGGCTCGGCTGGAGTGCCTCCACAAGAGCGGTCCTGTCGATTAGCGATTGATGTGCTGGCAGTGCAGGTGACGCTTCCTTGCAGCAGCAACCTGCGTCGGGAGCTGCTGTAAGTATTACATACTGTAGATACAATAGGGAACTTGCATCATAATATTTTATTACGAAAAACAAAAGTATAATCCAGCATTAAAACAACTGTAGCATTAAAACTTTGTTATGATTTATTTTTCTGATGTTATATGCATTTGAAATCTGCGCGCGCCGGCACCCCCCGAAAACGCTCTATACTAAACGGGCTTATGCTATGACGTCACAGCATAGCCTTTACTATGGAGTAAGTCATTAATTTGCGATTATCTCCACAAAATTTACGTTTAAGTCTATACTTGTCATACAAAATATCATTTCTAATTTAATATTCTATGTAACTGTTACGTTATTTTATCGAAAAAATAAAAAATAAATTTTCGTCATTTTAACGTTAGGTAAAACTAATAAAATCGTTTTTTTTCTTTTTTTTTCTTTTATATGATATCTCTACGTATATCCGCATCGATTGAGTGCAATTTATTCGAAATTGAAGTCCTATGCAAGTTCCCCATTCCAATACCTACTTAGAGTGAACGGCACCAAAACGTCTGTAATTCTAAGCGGTGTTCGTTAAAATTGGAATGTATGGAAAGTTTGACAAGTTTGTATGGAAAGACAGCTGCCAGCGCCATGTGTAACGTTGATCGGTCTGTAATCGTAAATCGGTGCGATCCGATCCGGTCAACACAATAGTGCAGGTTGAACACATCGACTTAATTTTCAACTCGAACACATTTCACGAAGGTTTAGATAATAGAGGATTGTGAAATGAGTTTATTTACAGCTCAGGTACTAGATACAAAGAAAAAACAAATGAAGATCGGAATTACGAAACATTTGAAAACTTAATAACATTGAGTAATTGTTTCTAAATATACAGTAAGTACGTACGATAATTAAAATAGCAGAAAATACAAGTACATTATTTTCGTTCTTTCACATATGACCGTGTAGGTAGGTAATGTTTATGTTTATACTGGCTTGAAAAAAAATAGAAGTAGGCCTTTTGCCTACATGTTACCTAAAGAGCGATATGGCCTCGCATTATAAACGCAACTGTTCACAGTGTTCACTGCAAGGCTCGGAAAATTACGGATTTTCACTTCGATCAGGATGCCTTTCGCTCTATACAGATTCTTGCAAGAATGCTATTAAGAGTCAATAAAATAAATCAACCCTGCGTTCTAGGAATACTTAGAAAAGTTAAATGGAAAAATAGGTCAAGAACACCCATTATAAATATACCCAGCTGTGTCACTCGGGTTTTTCTCTGAAGTTGTTCGAGCGAGCATTTTTTCAATAATCTCAAACGTAAAGTAGAGTTCAACAGAAATGGAAAAAATTAAAACGAACCAATTTACTATGTTACTCCATAATAATTAATTTCTAAAGATCCTATTTTAATTATGACTATGTCCACGTGAAAAAGTTGAAATTACCATTCATTTACATAATTTTGAATAAAGTAGATACACTTTGAGGTTAGTCAAATAGTACAAAGTTAATCACATTATTGCTATTCTATTAGATTAGATTAGATTATTTATTTCATGATAAAAAAATACATTACAAATATTGAACTCCACTTCATATAGATACGGCAATTTTAATAATTATCGAGGTTATGATAGCGTTATACGAACTGCATATTGAACATGGAGTGGGCGGTGCGCTGTCTACCCACTGATTACAGTTTTAGCACGCTTTATATTAAAGAGCGACGGGAATACTTGATTCCTCTAAGTTTTCGCAATCCACGCGTTTTATTACAACTCGCCCGACATAAGTCCTCATTTAAGCGTCATCCTAAAGGAATCTGGTGTTCGCATACTTCCTAATCCCAAGTATTGGGGTAGGCAGAAGGTAATCACCCAACATAAGTAGCTTTAATGAGTTTACGTTAGATATTCATATCTTAGATGACGCTCAAGGAACCCGTAGTAAATTATTTATGTACCTAAATGAAAATTATTTTCATATTGCCGCTAGCTTTTTAGTCAAAAACATGTTCTCAAGGAAATATGTAAAGTACCCAATCGGCACTGCCAGTGTTGGGATTATAGCTTAACTCTCTTCAGAAGAGGCCCATGCCTTACAGTGGTGACGTATAGAAGATATGAGCTGACCATATGCAGGTGTACTTTTTTCTAATGAAATTGTATGCTCCAGGACCAGCCTAGCTCCGACTCATTCTACGATAGCGACAATACCGAAGGCGAACAAGCCCCGACTGCCTCGGTGTCCGGACACCAGCGCACCACCTCCGGGTCGCAGCATGAGGACGATCAAGAGGAGGACGTCGACGGTAAGCTTTATGACCCTAGTGCTAAAGCTTGTTTTGGAATGGCCCCAACCTGGATTGGCCACCACCGTGTAAGGATAGTGTCAACAGATAAGCTCTTACAGTTTTAGAATTAGGGTTCGTTATGGCATGCCACCAGGGGATTAACCAACTCAGACATGCAGCACAAAGGAGACATCAGAAATAATACGGTTTTAATAATATAAGATAAGATAAGATAATTAATTTCATGATAAGAAATTACAGTATAAATTAGCATGTACATGTTGGGGTTCATTTTGGGATGCAACTAGCTAGAATCGTTGCGGCACCAGCGGTTACCTCTGGTTCGAAGCTGCAAAGAAAATCTCGATATTAAAGCGCATATTATAACACTTTAATGTCAGTGTTCATTTTAGAATGCCAGCTCGTGCTCTTTAACAGGAGGGAATTTTGGCATTAATGTGACCTTATTAATGCTTGTAAAACCTTCACGTCCGTATCTCTTTCAATTAAATTTTCTAGGACATTGATAGCATTTAAACCAAAATGTTTAGATATTTCAGGAGTGGTCCACCAGACATTCACACCTAATTATTTACAATTTCGCTTTAATCTTCAAAATACAAGTATCTTTCTACAGAGTTTCCTTTCGTATCCAACTTTGCTCTTCATACTGTAGTCAAAAATATAACCCTTCAATCATTTTCGCTTTTTTGTGAGCCTTACATCTTCTATCTATCCTTTTTTTTAACTTTGGGGAGTGCTTTGACGCACCGTCCACCCGGTCAGGGGGGACCGGACGGTTGTGTGGGACTCCCGGACAGAAGGCCCAGACTACCCACTAAACCCCCAACGATTGTCCAACCATGTCGCTGCCAAGGAGGGCCAAAGGTTCGCTTGACGCATTCTACTTTGACTCTTCTATCTATCCTGTATCGACCCCTTAGCGTTTCACGATGACGCACCACTGATGGCTTGGTAAAGGCCGCGGGAATCCGCTAGATGCGGGTGGCGCAGAACCAGCAAATGTGGCCCTCTTTGGGTGAGGTCTATGTCCAGCAGTGGACGTCTTTCGGCTGATAAGACGATGATGTTAAGCGTAGTGTCTTCCGCAGCGGCGTTGGAAGAGGAGCGCATGCGCATGGAGCAGCTGGCGGTGGGCTGGGACGACCCCACGCAGGTCAGCTGGGGGGAGCAGCCCGATGCTGAGCCGGCTGTGACCGGGGTGGAGCCGCCCGCAGCCCCGCTGTATAAGTGCACGGCGTTGTACTCCTACACGGTGAGTTCCTTAAGTTTACTTATCTTCTAACTGTATGTAACCTCAAGTCGCCCATCATGCAAGAAAAATTGGCAATTAAAGAATCAGCTACAATTAGGTTGTCCAGTTATTTTATTTTCACTAGTACAGAAAAAAATACAAATTTGGGAATATTTTCAATCTATATGATTACTTCCGGGTGGACATTTTGTAGGATTCTTAAAAATAAAGCATCTTAGAATATTGTTTTAAAATGAAACAAACAAAATACTCTATGGGGAGCTTGCATGTGACTTCAATTTCGAATAAATTGCACTCAATCAATGCGGATATACGTAGAGATATCATACAAAAGTAAAAAACAAGAAAAATAACGATTATATTAGTTTTATCTCACGTTTAAATAACGAAAAAAAAATATATTTTTTTCGATAAAATATCATATCAGTTAACATAATATTGAATTAGTAATGATATTTTGTATGACAAGTATAGACTTAAACGCACACACACACACACACACACACACACACGCACACACAAACACACACACACACTCAGACAGACAGACACACAGACACGTCAAACTTAAAATATAACACCCCTCTTTTTGCGTCGGGGGTTAAAAAGAAATCATAAGAAAGTTTTAATGCTAGAGTTGATATTCCTCTGGATGATACTTTTGATTTTCATAATAAAATAAAAAGATGCAAGTTCCCTTTTACAAAACAGATGAGGGTAGAGCAGAGTATTTTTTGTTTTAAAATTTAACGAAACAAAACTGATGCTGAATAGAACTGTATTCATTCCATTGAAGAGGAAGATCCCTTATAATAGGCCTTTGTGCGGCTAAAGGATACAATAAAAGAAAAGAACCTATATTTTGTTAGTTCGCTTAATAGCTTTTTATTTATGTCACTTAACCCTTCTCCAGGCCGACAGTTGAAAAATGACAATCGAATCAGTCTTATTCATTGACATTAAAACATATGTATGACAGGCTACATGTGGTCAATATAACGCCTCTGCCTAGAAAAGGGTTAACACATTCATTGCCAACAATTTCGTACCGGTCGTGGCTGATAACATGCGAAAACCCGTTTGAGAGTAAAGCGCGAGCGGAGCGCCTACATAGCGGGTTCCTAGCACTTAGTGTTAATAATTCTATTGTAAATTATTTGTATCTACGCACATATTAATATATCATTAGTGCTCTAAAATGCGTTCTGAAACCGTTGGATATGACCAGCATTATTACAACCAACTTTACTATGACAACTTTCTTGTCTGTGGTAGTAGGTAAAATATGTACTGTAATGTTATTACAGTACAGATTTTTGTATCGTTATGAGTTTAAATTTGGAGCAGCTGTCAAAACTCAAGTGGGTCTCTATTCTAGTATCTATCGATATTAAAACAGTTATCGATACGAAACGTCAATTCATTATGTTTTTTTTAATATAATGGTCGCACCACACTTGGGGGTTCGTGTTCGTGTTGCGTCGTTGCCTCTCTTTCATTTGCCGTAGGAAGGAAAAAGATGCAACACGAATATTAGGGCAAACACCGCCAAGTGTGGTGCGACCATAAACCTTACGAAATTTGATCTCGAGTGGCATGAGAATAGGGACTTCATTCGTTTCAGTTTACTCTATGATTAAAAAAAAAACATTCGTCGTAACGGAGGATCGAATTTCCGCCATTAGGTCCTGTTGTAATTTGTGTGTGCGTTTTTTGCTGTTACGAAAGTAGAATTGTGAAAAGTTATTTGTAATTTACATTTTAGTTGAACATATGAGTAATAGTGACTCCGAGAACAATATGAACACTCCACCGGATATCGTAAATGCAGCCAATATTGCAACAAAGATATTTTACATGTAGCACTAGTAGCAATACAGGTCATTTCCCAACGGCTTCTGTAGGTCAATCACGTAACGCATTGTACGCGCGTCTGACAGTAAAATCACAATCTAACTGTCATTTTTCCATATAAAATTGACATTTAGACCTTACAGGTCAGACGCGCGTAAGAAAAGTTACGTGATCGACCCACTGAACACATTTTAGAGTAGGTACTTATAATATGTGTTCAGATAAAGTAGTGTATGCAACTGTACATAATTAGACCTTAAAACACTCGTGTGATCCTATTATGAAACTCGCTGACGCTCGTTTCATAAAACCACACTCATGTTTTAAGGCCTCTCATTATGTATCAGTAGCATAAACTACTATTAAACTCTGACACGGGAAGCCCTTGAGGCCTACTTTCAGAATAAACGTTAAAATTTTGAATTTACGTGCTTGAAGACATGTTTACATTTGTTTCGCGACGGAGCATATACAAAAATAATCATGCTCAAATTAACATTCTTTAATTTTTCTGTTGGGAAAAACCAACAATGTAACGTAAGTATTTCTCTTATCCTAAAACACTATACAAAGAATCTCCGTTGTCCAAATTGACATACAAGGGTCATATTCAAGCTTTTGTATATCCGATGTAACAAAATTGTTTGTTAGATATTTATATATCGGAGCGAACCAGGTGAATACAAATATCTGAACATTACTAAATTTTCAATGCATTAGAGTCTCAGAGCATAGAATACTAGAGCGAGGACAAGCCGCCGGCGGCCGTGTCGCAGCTGTATGCTCAATGGGCATACACTGCCATACTGTGCACGCGTGCTGATCGTAGAGAATATTACGTTTTTTCCCAAAATGCCTGATATGATGCGCGTTTATTGTCAAATAAGCGTGTAGGTATACAAGTGTGTGTGTTTTAGATGTGTGCGTGCTTTGTCTTGTCAATTACTTGGGCGTTGTGTGGGTTAATGTACTTGCGACAGGCTCACTCTATACATATCGGCCGCCATGTCCGATCTCCTTATATTCATACATCTGTGATTAGAGTGCATGTTGAGGTAGTTTTGAGCACTATGAATGTCAGTCAGCATCAAAAGTAACTACGCAATCGAAGTGGTCAAAAGTTTTTATTCCCTTTTAGTAAAGACTGTTGACGTGTTCGTTTGCGTAGCTACTTTTGATGCTGACTGTAAGGATATGTTATATTTTTGATATCGACGCAGGGTTCCGATATCAAAGTACTACAAAGGGACAGACAGTGTAATATACCGTAGTGCAAGTAGGTACACCTCTCATGCATTCTGTTTGATTGAAATTGAATATTTCATTCGGTGATGCACTCAATGGATTAAAGTGCCAGTGGGTTTTCACAATAACTATTATTGTGAAAACACAACATTTGAAAGATTAGACTTTAACTTTTAAACGCATTGTACTGTTTATGTGCCGCTGTTATCAGGGTGCATTATTGTTGAAAAAATTACTCGTGAAATCAGATATTTATTAAACTTTGCCAAAATTACATGAAATAAGCCATGCGCGGTTGATGGCAGGAGGCTTACATTATATTCAAAATTATAGTACCATCAAAATTCCCCTTACCTTCCTTTTAACCTTCTTTTAACTAAAATCTGCTTTTGTACTACATTGTCTTTTTGTGTGTCGGTGCGTTTTAGATACTTTTGTGTGAACCATACTAGACTTTGGTTAAATAAAAGTGTACATTTTACTGTTCCTGTTAGGTTTGAAACCTTTCAGCGCCAAGTCTGGGCACGGATTTGATTCTACGACCATCATTAAGTAAATTGCGCGAAATCAAATAGAGGAGAGGTGGTTGTGGTGTGTGGAAAAGATTTAGATCGATCTGCTTTGCAATCTACAAATAACATCAAACTGCACTAAAAGGACGCTGCGATATTTTACTTACATACTAGCTGTCCGCGTGGCTTCGCCCGCGTATTGCAAAGAACGAAGGCAAACCTAAAGCCTATAACCATCCAGAAAGTCCAATCAACACGCAGGTGTATGATCTTTTGAAATCGGATAAGCGGGTCCGGATATTACCCAAAAGCTCACCTCACATACTTTTCCTCTTTATAATATAAGTACATATAAAGAAAATATCCTACTACAGAATTTGCTACCGAATTCTAAAGTACATTCTTACATTCATAAGTACTTATGTTAGCCTTGAGTGAACAGCCGATTTATCAATCAACTTGTTCAGAATTTCAAACAAATATTGTGTAAGTTTGGCAAAACTCTTTGTTTAAATAGGTACTTAGTACAAGTTTGCCTGTTAAGTTTTGTTTGATGTTCTTGTGTCGTTCGTTGATTTGTTTGGTAACTTTTTTAGCCGGTTATAGAGGTCCTATTTGATAAAATAAGGCGTTTTTCCCCGTATGTAGTGGTAAGCGCCTACGACGTAGGCGCCCGCTAGGCGGGTTCCTGGTAGTGAAAGGGTTAAGCTGCTACGGACTACGACGTTGCACTACGACCGTAGCGTGGCGGTAAATGGGATTGAGATGAAATGTGTAAAAGGACAACAAACTATTAGCACTGAAAATTATTGCATAACTAAAAGTATGTCTTTAAGTATGATTTAATGTATACTTTATACAATATTTTCTCTATAAAACACCCACTTATAAATTGGTCAGAAAATCCGCTTTTCATTTATTTCCGAGTGGGTGGTTTACCAGCGATGCTATGTATAACTAATAAATTGTCAGACTTTCTACACGTGTAGCTTGTGGACCAAGTGCACGCAGAGAGCTCTCAATGCCTTACGCGTCCAGTACAATAATGGTTTCAGGATGTTGTTGGGGCTGCCTCGCTTTTGCAGCGCATCAGGAATGTTTGCAGAGGCTAGAGTTGATAGTTTTCATGCTATAATTCGAAAACGAGTTGCCTCTCTGATGCGCCGTGTACGAGGCTGCGACAACAGCCTCCTGAACACCATTGTTGATAGGCTGGAATGCCCGATGGTGGAGCATTGGAACTCCTTACATGTTGTAGCTAATAATTGTATTGTCTTATTTTAATGTCTTATTTTATTTTTAATGTGTACTTTATTTTAATGATTGTATATGAACTATATGTGGTTCGAAATAAACAAATTAAATAAAAAAATAACGTTATGGGGAACAGATTATTTACTCAGACTAAGTAGACGGCTTCTATATTTAGTTCAAGAAGTCGAACTGCGTCAAGGAGTCACTAACAAGAGCGAAGCTATTTTGGGGTACGCACATTATATACATACATAGTTAAGTGATTCACTTCTTTCTTTATTTCTTTGAACACTCCTTGTTTTAAAAATCTTTTCCTTTGTTTCTTGCGCAGGTCTTTGTTTCTTTAAACCTTACGTTCGATTTGAAATCTCCATATTTATTTTTTCAAACAAAAGGGTATCCGAGGTAGACGAAATACTCAGAAAATGTCTTGAATCGAGTGAACTCGACCTGTCAAGGGGCTTATTACGAGTATCTGGCGTTCCTGTCTGCACTTATATAAACTAGACCTTTCCGGGTGCACATTGAGTGCAAAAGCTGGTGAATGTGTATTTCCGTGAGCTCTTCTGACCCACATTCGAACTTGTTTGCGTCGTTACAGACGATTGAAAGTGGGTGGCTTTTATATAATAAAGAAGTATCAGTGCCATTCGACTGTTCACAGTGACAGTGGCCTTGGAAGCCCTTAGATCGTTCTTATTCACGGACCAGGCTAGCTCTGGCTTGATTATATACAGGCTACGTAAATTGCCTCCAATAGGTTGAGTTGAAGAATACCCTGCGTGGGTGATTCTGAATCTGTCAATATTTCTCCTAACTCCATACAAAGTGGTAATAAAATAATCGAACTTAAATTTTGAATGTTTGCGGGCACGGCACTGCCCCCGCCAAGTCGAGCAAAACAAAGAGGCACGGCTGTACCATCCTTTTCTCGATTTTCTCTTTTCAACATCCTGTTATTTTGTGCAATTTCTATTTCTGCACGCCTTGTCGTGCAGAAATAGAAATAGTAATTCGTTAGGTTAACCATTAACGGGTATCAATCAAGTACCTATATTTAGAACTAGCTGTTGCCCGTGACTTCGTCCGCGTAGAACTTTTTATCGTCTTAGAAAATGATTTCTCTCAATACAAAATTTGAACCCTCTTTTAGGGGATAATTAAAAAAAAAGTTGATGTTCATTTTCTAGTTTGTGAACAAACAGTCTAAAACCAAAGTTAAAAATCTCATACTTTAAAAATGCCTTGAAATACTCAAACTTTGAACCAATTTTAACACTCTTAGGGGATGAATTTGGAAAAACTCTGAAATCAGTTTTGTAGTCTTTTAACGTACAGAATAAGACCGAAGTTAAAAATCTCTTACTCACACTTTAAAATTTTATTGCTCGCCATTTAAAATTTAACCCCCTTTTAAACCCCCTTAGAGGTTGAATTTTTCTAATCGCTGAAAGAACTTTTTTAGTAAACTTTTAAGTCTCTAGCTCAAAAAAAGTGTTGCCCATACAGGGGTGTACTTAGGGGTGGAATTTTCTAAAACTCTGAAAGTACTTTATTATTAATTTTAATAAGTAACATTTTGAATAGTTTTTAATTCTAGTAAAAAAAAAAAGTTTTTCCCACACAACACTGGCTACCCTTCTTAAGGATCTTAAGGATCCCCTTAGGGATGGAGTTTTCTAAAACGCTGAAAGTTCTTTTTTAGTATTCTAATAAGTAATCTTTTTGCAAAGTTTTAAGTCTAACTCAAAAAAAAGTGTTGCCCATGCAAAGCTTGCTCTCCTTTTTAACCCTATTAGGGGTGGAATTTTCTAAAACGATTTGTGTTCTTTTTTTGTATTTTAATAAGTAATCTTTCTACAAAGTTTCAAGTCTCTAACTCAAAAACATAAACTTTCCCTGATAAAAACTTTGCACCCCTTTTTATCCCCCTTAGGGATAGATTTTTTCAAAACGCTGAAAGTTTTTTTTTTGTATTTTTATAAGTAATTTTTCTACAAAGTTATAAGTGTCTAGCTCAGAAAAAGTGTTCCCCATACAAACCTTGCACCCTTTTTTAACCCCGTAGGGGTGGAATTTTCCAAAACGCTGAAAGTGTTTCATTTGTATTCTAATAACTAATTTTTCTACAAAGTTTAAGTCTATAGCTCAAAAAAAAAAGTTTCTCCCATACAAACTTTGCACCCCCATTTTACCCCCTTAGGGGTAGAATTTTCAAAAATCCCTTTTTATCCCTAGCCCACGTTATAAAAGCAACATACTGTGCAAAAATCAACTCTCTAAGATTAGTAGTTTCGGCTGTGCGTTGATGAGTGAGTGAGTGAGTGAATAAGTCAGGGGGAATGTCTTAGGGAATGATTTTTGTAAAACGCCGAATGTAGTATTTTTCATGTTCTAATAAGTAATTTTTCGTCAAAATTTTAAGTCTCTATTAAAAAAAAATATGTTTTTCCCATACAAACTTTGCACCCTATTTTACCCCCTTAGGGGTGAAATTTTCCAAAACGCTGAAAGTACTTTCTTTGTATTTAAATAATCTTTCTACAAAGTTTTAGGACTCTAGCTAAAAAAAATAGTTTCCCACATACAAACTTTGCACCCCTATTTTAGCCCCCTATTTTTAGGGGTAGAATTTTCTAAAACGCTGAAAGTACTTAATTTGTATTCTGATGATTAATCTTTCTACAAAGTTTTAAGTCTCTATTTAAAAAAAATATTGTTTCCCCCATACAAAATTTGCACCCCTATTTTACCCCCTTAGGGGTAGATTTTTTTAAAACACTGAATCTAGGTACTTTATTTGTATTCTACTGAATAATTTCTTTACAAAGTTTTAAGTCTCTATTTAAAAAAAAGTAGTTTTTCCCATACAAACTTTGCACTCTATTTTACCCCTTTAGGGGTAGAATTTTCTAAAACCCTGAAAGTTCTTTATTTGTATTCTAATGACTGATCTTTCTACAAAGTTTTAAGTCTCTATTTAAAAAAAAAATGTTTCCCCCATACAAACCTTGCACCCCTATTTTACCCCCGTAGGGGTGGAATTTTCCAAAACGCTGAAAGTGTTTCATTTGTATTCTAATAACTAATTTTTCTACAAAGTTTAAGTCTATAGCTCAAAAAAAAAAGTTTCTCCCATACAAACTTTGCACCCCCATTTTACCCCCTTAGGGGTAGAATTTTCAAAAATCCCTTTTTATCCCTAGCCCACGTTATAAAAGCAACATACTGTGCAAAAATCAACTCTCTAAGATTAGTAGTTTCGGCTGTGCGTTGATGAGTGAGTGAGTGAGTGAATAAGTCAGTCAGGACATAGGCATTTATTATGTATAAATAGATAGAAGATAATGAAACTCCCATTCAAATATCTCAAAAAATTATGAAGCTACATCCGTTTTAATGTCGCTTGTTAGAGTGAGAAAACGATGAGGGACTGTGACGTCAATATACTCGAGCGTCATAGTAAAAAACAATCGTTTCATATGAAGGTGCGTTTTGCGGAAAAGGGACAGAACATACCCCCTCTTAAAACTTTGGACTCTTATAACTTAATCATTACCTATATAACCTCTTGCTTTGTTTTTTTCTCCATTTGACTATATTTATTTTAAATTCTTTTTCGAGAAAATACATTATGATTATTTACCATATTTTCGATTCCTGAGCTATAACCACGAACTTCGGAATTCGAAAATATTCGGATATCTCTATCTCTATCGCACTAACCACACTCGAGTGACAGGGATGCAAATATATGAACATTGAGTATCGGTTTTCGTGGTAGCGCAGGTACTTTGGCTGAATGCGCCGAGCGCGTGCCATTGTCATTCAAAAAAAACAAATTCGTGTTAATTATATTGTTCAAATTTGTTGATTTCATTTATTGAAATTACGACATAAAACGACATTTGCGCATATAAGTTCTCATATCAGAATCGAATATTTTTTTATGGTTTATATTTTAGCATTTGTCTCGTAAAGGTCTATCGTAGACGGGATTTAAATTATTAATAAGTGAAAGGCAAAGCAATTCCGCCATTTTGACGAAAATTTGACGGTTCTTATAGCTGACAGTTGGAGCAGCGTTTGATTTCAATAAAAATAAATGAAAAATTAAATGAAGTCGTATATTTCGGAAAATTAATTAACTGTCGCAGTCGGATAAAAACTATCCTAAGTTGCAGCTAGAATAATAATGTACCTATATAAAATGTTTCATATTTTTCCGTTCATGGGATGCTGAGAACATTCGAACCGCGCAAAGCTTAGTTTCAAACTGGCTGATTCTTTTTTTAATTTAGAGATTTATTATAAGTGGAGATTAATCCAGCAAATACGTTTTTCAGCTTGAATTAATAATGTATTATGAAGGCGTTGGCACTGCACTGGCCAGTAAGGAGGGAACGCGTTCTGCTTTAATTATGAGCAATTATGGAACTAATATTATATGTTCAAGCAAAGGAGTATTTCACATCTGACGATATCATGAATCGTCATCGTGCGATATTAACAGATACTCTATAATAATGACGGTTTCGTCAAATACACCTTCGCTCGCTGAACAGATAATAGCGTCTACGTCGTCTGCTAGACATTTTCCCAATTCTAATTGTCTCCTCTAATGCCGTCAAATGTCCTATCTCTGATTATGACAGAAGTTCTGAATCTGTTTGAGTTTTTGCATTGGGGGAAGTAGTAGTAGCGTGATTTAATAAGTAAACTAGAGGCGTAGTCTAGGCTAGACCCACATACAAACACACACTTCTTCCTGGTAAAAATAGTTAGGTATCTCAAACTAACGTGTCTCTTCCCCGTTTAGCAATAGTCTTTCATGTATGTACAAGTTGCCAAACATTCTTGAAACGATATGAATATCTTGAGTAATATATAAAAACTTTTACGAGCACACAAGGCATTTTGTAAGGTTAATGCATGCTATAAAGACAATCGACGAAATGTTTCCACATAGACAGTTTCCCTATTTCAAAAATTATTGCCTGTGCATTGTTAGACGATGTTAACCATGAATTCCATTCGCAGGCCCAGAATCCGGATGAGCTGTCGATCATAGAGAACGAGCAGCTGGAAGTAGTGGGCGAGGGCGACGGGGACGGCTGGCTGCGCGCGCGCAACTACCGCGGCGAGGAGGGCTACGTCCCTCACAACTATCTGGACGTGGAGCGCGAGCAGGTTAGTGACGTCGATGGTGACGTAGACTAAAGGGGGTCATCGGGGGTCGCAGTGTTTCTGGCGGGGGCCGGGGCACTCACCTAAAAACACCAGGAAAGGCGACCATCATCCTCCTAGGACGAGCCAAATGTGGCAAGGCGCGAGGAGGGCTCCAGTGCGTTCAGTATGAGATCCTGAAGTCCTCCGCATGAGAGCGCAGATGCCGGCCGCCGTGGAGTTTTTAGTGGATAGAAATACCACATAACCCAGTCATCCCCCGGTGATTGGCTACCTGGTACACAGGTTTCCTCCACGAAAAAAAAAAAAGGCGGGGTGGGGTGACGGTGCTGGTGGAACTACTTGAACGTGTTCAGTAGAAATCCCTGGTGGCCTATCGTTGGGTGAGAATAAGATAGTGCATTTCCATTTTTATTGTCGCATTTAAAACGGATATGACAACCGTATTCTCACCCGACGCTTTGTGACGAAGCTATTATAAACAGGCATCATAGGAGCGCTTGGCCAATAACGACAAACCATTATCTGTGTTGCCTATTTCGACTTATAAAATTGTAGGTAACTTGTACTAACTTCGACTAAATTGCGTTTATCGCGGGAAATTATAGATTCGATATCATATCGAGTATCACGTGATAACCGCCATAACCATACGCCATCTGGTAACTTTGTTAAAACTTAAACTTGTTTGTTTTGACTTAAGTTTAGAAATATTGTAATCAATGAATGAATACGGTAGATTTCGAAAGTATTGGGTATTTTTTATTTATCGATCAGATTTAAATATCAGCAAACTCTAATTCATATATCTGAAAAAGCAATCTTGCCAGCTACTTTTGAAGCTGACCGTATTGAGCTACCATTTGGGACGAAGATTAATTTATAGGTAAGTCCATTTATTAGGGAGAGTTAGCATAAGAATATTTATTGTCCCATTCTTAAGCTGGCCCAAATGTATTTTCTTCTCAGTGAGTACACACCCTACAGTTTACGGCGCAAATATATAATACACAAGTTTTAACTTTACCCCAATGAAATAAGGTGAATAAAATTGTGCCGACCAACTATACTTACCTGCTCGTTTTTTTTTTCAAATAAAGCTCAAATTATGGTTCTTCATTTGAGCTGATATTTTGGCTTACAGAATTGTGAATTAGTTTGTTTTGTGAAACAGTTGAAAATACTGTTGGTCGATTGCGTAACTCTCTGAACGTACGTCAAGTAGACTAAATGTATTTTTTAACCGACTTCAAAAAAGGAGGAGGTTCTCAATTCGTCTGTATGTTACGCGATATCCCGGTAATTTATGAACCGATTTGAACATTTTTTTCTTTGTTTGAAAGCATATACTTCCAGATCCAGATTGGTCCCGTTGTCACCAAAATCCAGTTCTGATGATGGGATCCTGGAGAAATCGAGGGAACTCTTCTAATTTTATATTTTAATTTTAGCAATCTGGCTACTGATTTGACTGAGTCGATTAAAACTTTGTTTTGAAAGTATTAATATGAAAAAATTGCAGTTGATTTGTCCTAACGCACGATCGAAAAGTTACGTAGTTACCCCTCCGGTTACAATAATCATTGCATGGCATGAGACGTTATAAGCACATCATCCAGCCTGGCTCACTGCTCCCTACTTTTGTAGGATCGGTTCACCGTACTTTTTTTTTTCTTTTTGTCTGTACAACTGAATTCAGACTGAAGCGAATTTTACTAGCATTTATGGGTGTGTACATTCTCTAATTTCTCTATGCATATTGTTGAGAAAAAAACATTACTCATCAAAATGATACTCTCGTAAATATAATACTAACCTAATACATTAATTACTGCATAAGCAATTCATATTATCTGTTACATCGTTGCACCCACCAAACTTTATTAATTAACGTAATTTGGACACCACCTGTTTCCCTGATCCTAAATGATAGGTGCAGTCGGCCCCTCATAAGTTGCTGAACACCTAAGTACCTTGTCGTTCTCATTCGTTTGACAACTTCATATGGCAGTTTAACATGACGTTTATTGAGACACGGTACATATGTGTTAAGCCCCTTGTGAGGCTTTGTTAGAATCAAGTTAGAATATAAATAGGGGCAATATTCTTTTTATCATTTCTCCTGAAATTTGAGTTTGTCGATTGACGCAATATCGATTTATGATTGATACCTATACTATCAGGAACAGGGTATTTATTTGCCCTTCCGACAACAATTGATGGGCTTCCATTGCTTGTAATTGAGACCGATATCGATATTTTGTTACATTAGGTCTCAGTAACGATATACTCATGACATGACATCAGGCTGTATAATCATGATCAGAGTCCGGAATTATGGTGGCATTTCTGAGCTTGACTTCTTATTCGTCGACTTCGTAACATCGATATTCACGTAATAAGATCTTAACATTTTTACGAATATTTTTTCATGTGTTAGTGATTCTTCAGATTGGGTGCCAACTGTGAAAAACGTTAGGGAGATGATGAATGATTCCTCAATTATTTGTAATGGAAGGTAAATACAATTGATTGCCCGCAATTACATTGCACAATAAGTTGCTCAGTATCCACATTGAAATTACGTCAAATTGTAACCATACATAGCTTTTAGTACTATGAACCGATATTGTAAGAAAATTGTAAGTTAATCTTAACTACCAAAGCGTAATTAATTTTTGAAAATTTATTGAGCAGCAATGTAATGCTCACACTCATTTGACACATGGAAGAAGCGGGTGACAGTGGTGACGTCACATCAGTAAGACAATGTAGTAAAACATTGAGTGCTGAATTATTTTATAAAGAAAAAAAGTTTGTAGTTAAGAAAAAAAATTTTGCAATATCGGTTTATAGCCCTAACACCTACCTCTGGCTCCGTAGTATGGATGGCCTTTATCACGCGATAAGTGACAAGATAGAACATCCGTCCCTGCGGCGCTACCACGAACTTCGAATCTCGAACTTCGTATATCTCCGTCTCTATCGCACTTATGGTTTATGGTACTCGAGCGACCGAAACGGAGATATACGAAGTTCGAGATTCGAAGTTCGTTGGTAGCGCCGCTGGCTGACACCGTTCGATAGAACGTGACGACGCTCTTATCCTGTCACTTATCGCGTGATAACGCCATCCATGCTACGGGGCCTGGTTACAGTTTGAGGTAATATTAACAAGTGAAATCAAAATATTTTTCAAAAAACCCAACTGCTTTTTTGCAAATATTATAGCCTAGATCACTCCTTCGATAATGAGGAATCCAACGACACCTCATATGTCGAAACCCGTCAAACGGTTTAGGCTACAAAGGCGTGTCAAAGAATAAGACATACACACATACATACATACTTACATACATACATATGTACATACATGCATACGCTCGAAAAACATAACCCTCCTCTCCTGCGGCAGTTGGGTAAAAATACACGCTGTATATCCCGTATACCGTATATGGCAATCGATACCTAATAAATAAATAAATAAATATTTGGGGACAGTCTTACACAAATCGACCAAGTCCCAAACTAAGCAAAGCTTGTACTATGGGTACTAGACGAAGATAAACATACTTATATAGATAAATAAATACATAAATACATAGAAAACATCCATGACTCCGGAACAAATATTCGTGCTCATCACACAAATAAATGCCCTTACCGGGATTCGAACCCGGGACCTCCGGCTTCGTAGGCAGGGTCACTACCAACTAGGCTACAGAGGTCGTCAATATATAATAATACATTAAAAGTCGATAAATGAGAAGTCAGTATTAACCGAGTGATACGCAAAACGTACAAGATACATAAAGCCTCTTCCTTGAATCTAAAACCTTTGTAAGCCAGATTAATCTGTAATTCATCAACTAATAATACTTTATGCCTCACTATTATAGCCTTATTTCTATGTTTTCTAGTCCCTGGATAATACCAATAACGACGCGGTCCCACCGACCCAAGCGTCTCCCAGGCTCTTGCTAATATTTCCTTATAAAATAGAAGCCAGAGCTACAGACGGAGTATACTTTGAGTAAATAAGTAGGAGTCGCGTCTATTCAAGATGATATAAAAGCATTTTTTTAAGAATGTGCTATTCAAAGTACGTTGAGGTTCTCGGATGCTATCTTGTATTCTGAGTAAGTACAGACTTACACAGATGTAAGTACTTGTTTAAGAAGTGATTTTACGATCGCATATTGCATTGTTTCATGTATTTATAGGTAAGAAGATCAATATCGGCCTATTAATACTATTGAGGTCTACTAAAGAAAAACCCGAGTAGGTCTAGCAGCCCCAGCCTGTTAATTAGACCGAATACCGACCAATAAACTCTTCCGATTCCTGTGAGGCTGTGATGTCGTTCTGGCAGTAATTTCCCGCCAACATCCGGAACGGTTTTCATTTCCTCAAACCGTCTTGAAGCGTTCCGCTTTTATGCAGCTGCGATTTATGTGCGATTTTTACTTCCGAGCGCTGGATGCACCAGTCGTAATGCGTTTACGAGGAATCTTATCGTAGCGTTATCCGGGCACAGGTTTTTTTTATGCCACGTCGGTGGGAAACATGTTTACGACCCGCCTGATACACGTAACACACACTTTTCGAACAACATTACTTTAAATGTAAACCTCAATTTTTTGTCTCGCTTGATTGGACATGTTAGCACGATATGCTGTGTTCTTGGCCCGCGCACGGAAACCTGCAAAATCGTTATAAAAATTAGGATTTGACAAAACAAATCATTCTTTTTGATAAGTCAACTATGTATTATGATTTTCCCGAAAGTTCTGTAAAAATATCACTCATAGTTTAGAAGCTGAAGCGAATTTCTAGTTGAAAACAGCTTCATACGATTTTTTTCCTGCTTATTGTTAAGAAAATTTATCAAACTATGAAATTGTTAGTGACGTGTAGTTTGGTCCCTTAGTTTCAGAGCATTGAGTAAGTTGAGTAAGTCTTCAAAATACCTTATTATTAGACCGTATGCGATATATGCCTTAAGTTTTTACACGTTTTCCTTTCGCGTCACATTTTGTGGAAACGTTTTTCAGACAAATGTCCTAAAACATCAAGTAAGTCTGTTGTATACACAGATGAAAGGATTTTCCCCTAAATACGAAGTTACAACCTCACAAACATTATCTCTTTATAATTTTTGAACCTAGTAGACATTTCAATTTCAAATAGATTTCTAGTTGCCTATTTGGTATACTCAATTGATAATTTTATCAGTTATCGTAGGTAGGTCCACCCCCGCTTTCGTTTCAGTTTTTTTTCGTATTCTGAAAAATCCGTGCTAAAAATACATTTTGTTCATCCAAAAGCTACCTACGCTCATCCGTACCACGAAATTCATTTGATTTCCGAATACAAAGAGGGAAATCTTTGTAAAAACCGCTCCGTAAATAGTCACGATGCGGGTATGAAATATCACCGGGCAATAATTGAGAGAGGTAGGTATTCAAAGCCAACAGGCTGTCTATTGTGATATGAGGGGAATTTTTTCCTCCATTTCATCGATGCACTTAATTAATGCAGCGCGCAACCTGTTAGTAAAACTACATTGTTTTTGCTGCGGCTTTCAATATTAAAGAACTACTAGTAATACTGTCTAATTCCCGATGAACAGCTGAATAAAACCTTTGCATTTCATTTGTTCGAGTACCCATGAATTTATAAAAGCTTTTGCGATAAACATTTCTATGAAATTTTATTTCCCATTTCTGAGGCTAATTTCAGTGCATTGTATTGGTCGTTGCTGCCGTTCAAAGTCAGAGTTACTAATTTTTCTGTTACCTATGTAGAATCAACTGCCGCTTTTGAAAACAAATACTAAATCCACTTTTAAAAGCCGCAGTTTATCTAAAACTACATAGGTAACAGAAAAATTAGTAATTCTGACTTTATTTAATACATGGGCGCTAATTTTTTTTTCCATAAAACTTCTTTTACTAAATAGTTTTCCTTAAATTTATAGGAAAAGCTGTGCTCCTCACCCTAATACATGTTTGATGTGTATGTACACAAACTGTTTATTTATTTATGTGTAAGTATACCTTAGGTCATTACGAAAGTTTTAAGATACAAAAAAAGTATATAAGTTTTTAATATTGACTTGTACGCGGTGGCGCTAGCGTCACGTAAACATCGAGTCCGCGCATTTTATTACATTAAAAATAGTTAAAGTGATTTGTTAAGAATTAAAATAACATCCCCAAACTTCTATTACTACATCTCACAACAGACAGTGTTATCTTTAAAATCCGTGTGCATATAATACGTGTTAAAGAACAAAATTGACTACAGTGCAATTATAAGTGATTTGCAATAATAATGCATTTTAACAAGACTTGTGCCAAAAAGTAATATAGTGTAACCGTACTACACTAATAATTTATATCACAAACGGAATAAATAAAGTGATAACTTACAAAAATAAAAAATTACAGAATAAATCAGTTAAGATATTTAAATAATCGTCCCGAGTGTTTGTAAACAAATAGTGCTATCCAATAGGAACGTTCCGCGGTGTCAACAGTGAACTGCTTTACCGACCGAGCAATTAAACTCCAATGCCATCTATGGAAGAATCTACGTAGACAAGGAAGGCGCCATCTATGATAAATCTAGCAAACTACTTACCGCTCCCGCTCCCGTAACGATACAGGTTGAAGGGTCGATACTAAACATGGCCATGTCACGTAATAACCCCGATGTTGACATTGTTGACCAACAGATGGCGCAGGTATGCGCGAAATGCCAAAAGCCATTACCGAAACGTGATCATCTCACCTGCTGTATCTGTACTAAAACCTACGACCTTCTCTGCGCCAACAAGTACGATAAACTTTTTGATTTAATGTCAAAAGAAAGTAAAGACAAATGGACATGCCTGCAGTGTCGAAATGACGCATCTTCAACAACAAATAACACGAGCACGCCGAGTAGAGCCCCAAGTGATAGTCATGCCAGAATGTATGATTTGCAGCTGATTTCAGACACCGACTCCGATTACTCTAATGTAACAATACGGAGAAAAGGTCATACATTACGCAGCTTCAATGACAGTCTCTTCCTAGATTCTCAACAAGACCCAGATGAAAATTCCAACAAAAATAACGAAGTATTATCAGAAATAATATTGACCGAATTAAGAAGCTTTCGCTCACAAATTACATTCCAGCTAGAACAACAAGAAAAACGCTTAACCAACCTGGCTGATAAATTAGAAACCAATATACGGGACTTGTTTCAAAAGTATGCAACCCTTAAAACGGATTTGAATAATATTAAAGTAATAACCGACCAAGCAAACATTCAAACAGGTAACATCCTGAAAACATCAAATACCCATTCACACCGTATCGACGAAGCTAACACGAAGATATCAACTCTTGAAAAAGAAGTGGCAGTACTAAAAGAGCAAGCTCGTTCGTTAGAAGACAGCTTATACCATACTAACTCCGATTCAAAGCTCAGACCACAGGAGAATGAAAAAGGTAGATCAAACAACATGAACAACAATGCAAATAGCTTCAATCCTTTGCAGAGAGTTACTACTACTTACACAAGTCAGGCTGAACATACAAAACGGCTGGTTCTCTACGGGCTTAACGAATACGAACGAGAATCGGAACCCGTACTGGTTGACCAAGTCCTAAGTATTTTCTATGACATCTATAATATAGATCTAACAGGGCAGATTGAGGAGATTTGGCGCATAGGCCGAAGAGGTTCACGACGCCCTATTGTTATAGAACTGTTAAGTAAGAGAATGACAAGACACATTATAGAAAACGCCACTTACTTCAAAAACACAGGCTTATTTGTCTCTCAGTTCCTAGATCGTGATAGCCTGCGCAACAGAAAATTACTCAGAGACAAACTTCGAGAAGCGAGACAGAGCGGACAAAACGCTTTGCTACGCAATAACAAACTATTTGTAAACGGAAAAGAAATACACGTACTACTAGCAAACCCCGACACAGAAAATGGGACCCACGAATCCCACGATGCATTATCGACAAGCCTGGACAATCAACCACGACCAGGAAGCTTTACTGGAGAGATAACGCAACAGGCGCCGTTAACACACTTGCCAATACCGACGCCACAAGTAAAAACTTTTCGTCCCTAAATCACAGCAATCCGGGATATTATTCCAGAACATGTGTAGTATAAAAAACAAAATTCACCTGATTGAGTCACTTGTAGATGATAAGCCGTTTATTGAAGCCCTGTGTATTTCTGAAACTTGGACATCGACGTCTCAACTTGACCTACTTAAACTAGAAGGTTATAATTTAGCAAGCTGTTACTGCAGGTCGAACCATGAAGGAGGAGGAGTCTGTATATTTTTGAAGAATACCATAGGATATGTCGATTTATTGGATATTAATAAGTTATCAGTAGAATGTATTTTTGAAACATGCGCCATTGAGATTCGTAAGCCAAATTTAATATTAATTGTTATATATTGGCCTAATAATTCCAGAAGACCCGACTTATTTTTTGAACAGTTAGAAAAGCTACTTCAACTTGTAAACATTAAATACAGTAAAAAAAACGTGATCATAGGAGGAGATCTAAATGTCGACATACTCAAATCCACTACTCTATCGCAAAACTTGTTACATCTTTTTAGAAATTGTAACTTTCACCAGCATGTAAAAGAACCCACAAGAGTATCACTAAATTCAAAAACATGTTTAGATATTCTATTTACGAATTTTAGTGTAATTGATCTGGGTATTGATGTCGTGGAGCTGGGCTTCTCGGACCATAGAGGAGTCTTAGTTACAACACAAACAATATCTGATAAGACCAAGGCTCAGCGATGTCAATATTCTTATTTAAACCGTTGTTTTACAGAGAAGAACATAGAAATATTTAAATCTGAACTGCAACAAATCGATTTTACTTCCATTATTACCCCTCAGAATACGATAAATGAAAACTTTGATAAATTTCATTTGGAATTAATAAATTTGCTTAATCAATGTATTCCTAAAAAACAATTTAAACCAAAACCAGGGCCAAAACGGCAATGGTTAACGCGAGGAATAAAAGTTTCGTGTAAGCACAAACGTAACCTAAAAATACTTATGGGCCAAACTGACGACTCAATTCTAAAAAAACACATTAAAACATTTGATAAAATATTAAAACGATCCGTGTGTATTTCAAAAAAATTACACAACATTAATAAAATAAACAAATCGACTAACAAAATAAAGGCAGTGTGGCAAATTGTTGGTGAGCAAACGGGTAAAACAAGAGTAAATAAAAGGGAAAATCTAAGCTTAAAAATTAATGGTAGCCTATCAAGTAACCCACATTTAGTAACAAACACCTTCAACTCGTTTTTTGCTTCTATAGGGCTGAATACGACCATTAGTAAACCGTGCGGCCGCACCGTCGTTAATCCCACCTCCAACACTTTCTTCTTATCGCCTGTCCACCCATCAGAGACTTATAAATGCATACAACAGTTAAAAAACAAAACTAGTTATGGAATTGACGAGATACCCCCTTTGCTTGTAAAATCATGTGCCAACGAGCTTACGCTTCCTCTCACAGACCTGATTAACCAGTCCTTTTCTGCTGGAATATTTCCAGAACGTCTCAAAATGTCTATAATAAAACCAATCAGTAAAAAAGGAGATCAGTCAGACCCCCAAAATTACCGCCCGATAGCCTTACTCAGTACCTTTTCAAAGATTTTTGAGACAATCATGGCCAAGCGTCTAACCTGTTTCTGTAATAAATTTGATGTTTTTGATGAACGCCAACACGGGTTTCGTAAACAAAAATCAACAACATTAACAGTATACAAATTTATCCAGGAAGCCTTAGCTTTAATAAACAATAAAAAACATGCATTTGGGTTGCTCCTGGATATGAGTAAGGCATACGATCGAGTCCAACACGATATCCTTTTAAATAAGTTGTACGGAATAGGTGTCCGGGGCACTGCGCATGAATGGTTCCAATCATACCTCAAAAACCGCCAGCAAATAGTTGAAATTGATTTCTTTGATGACGGTAATAAAACATTAAAAAAAGTTCGTTCATCTACATTAAACACGAAATGCTCTATTCCACAAGGAAGCGTACTGGGATGCATTTTGTTTATCTTATACATTAACGACCTACCGAAACTATTAAATACTATTAATATCAAATCCTTCCTGTATGCAGACGATATTTCAATTATATTTCCTAGCATAAACACAGATGAAGTTACAAATAACCTGAATATTATATTTGATACAATTTTACCTTGGCTTGAAGATCACAATCTGAACCTAAATTTGCAAAAAACTAACATAATACAGTTTAGACCCCACCAGAGAACAGCGTTAAATATTAACTATTCCTACCAAAATAACAAATTAGAAACTGCCAAAACCTGTCCACTGCTTGGTTTAAACATCGACGAACATATAAGCTGGAAAGTCCACATTGATAAAATATCGATAAAATTATCTAGATTTGCCTATGCCCTGAGACAAATATTGATAAATACCAACTTGAAAACTGCTATAGGTGCCTACCATGCTTTTGCCCAATCATGGTTGCAATATGGAATAATGTTGTGGGGCAGTAGTGCAAATGCCAAAGACCTATTTTTATTGCAGAAAAGATGCGTCAGAGTTCTCAGCAACATAAGAAATGAAGAGAGTTGCAGACCACACTTCTGTAGATTAAAAATTCTTACCCTCACATCTCTGTACATATTGGAAACGTGCAAATTTGTCCATAAATATCCTAGTCTGTATCCCAAACCGGAAAACTTCAACTCTCATGCACACAACTTACGTCATCGCAATAAAATAATTCAAGCAGTTCCCGCCAAACTAACAATGTTCAGTAAAGGCCCTTACGCAATGTCTATTAGAATCTACAATAAAATCCCGCAGCTTATAAGAAACGAAGTTACATATAACACTTTTGTTAATAAACTTAAAACTTACCTCCTAACTGAATGCCCATACTCGCTGCAGGAGTTCATGGGCCAATAATTTTTTACAATTTAATAGATGGTGCAAATGCAATCAAGTAGGTATGTTGTTATCTAATGTGCAGATTTTATATAAATATAACAATATGTTGATTTTTTTTAAATATATGTATGTTTAGGTTAGTTTAGTATTTAAAAATGTTGCTACACCCTAGTAGGGTCCATGTCTGTACTGATTAATTTTAAGAACATCCTGTAAATACCATGGTTGCAGCAAATAAATGAATATGAATGAATATGAATATGAATATTTTTTTATTACAGCTCCTCAAAGTACTCTCCATTAGCTTCTATGCATCGATTCATCCGCCTAAACCATGATTTATATCATTCCCGGTACCTACTCTTCTTTAGGGAGGTCTTCTACGGCCTGCAAGTAGGCATTCCGTGCATCCTCAGGACTGTTATATCGCGTATCACGAAGTCCGAGTTTGATTTTCGGAAAGAGGAAAAAATCGCAAGGAGCTAAATCGGGGATATACGGAGGATGAAACAATTCTTCAATCGCTGTACTCTTCAAAAAATCTTTGGTGACAATGGCGTTGTCATGCATGATTACTGATTATGTGGCCACAATTTTTTTCCCGACACTTCGCTCGCGTTTCACCTTCGTTGGAGGGTCATCATCGGGAAGCACCCAAATTGTCTATTGCCGTTTAGTCGGTGGATCACATTGGTAAATCCAACTCTTGTCTCCAGTAATAATGTTAAAAATTGACCGCCCTTCTCCCTGATCAAATTTTCTGAGCATATCTTTGCACCATGTCACGCGAGCTTCTTTTTGTTCTGCAGTCAGGCACCCATCGGGAACATAATTTCCTGACTCCAAGCCGGTTCTGTAAACTTTCATTAATAGCTGGCGATGAAATCTTCTCGACCTCTTCTATTTGTTTATAAGTCACTTTTGGGTCTTCCTTAATAATGTTTTTCACAGCTAAGACGTTTTCTTCTGTAACTGAAGTCGCGGGCCGGCCACTTCTTTCATCATCATTTAAGGGGAGAATCCCTCGTTAAAATTGAGCAAACCATCTGAAAACTATTGCACGCGATGGTGCATAGTCCCCAAACGCCGAAACTAACCGCTCTCTGCACTCACATTCATTTAATCCTAATTTATAATCGTACAAAATCTACGCACGAAAATGTTCTCGCTCAAAATCCGAACACAACCGTCATTTTTTATATTTTTTTATATTTGATCAAATGGTTTTCTATGTTGATTGATTGTTGATGATGATGAATTACAAATAATTTATGTTTAAAAAAAGGTTCAATCTAATTGCGTTCTTTTTATAAATTTTGAGTATCTCAAAACTTTCCTAGGGACCCACGCATTTCATCATGTATGCAGGTGATTGTGTGTACTTGTGTGTCACACCCACACGGGTGTGCGAGTGTGTGTGTGTGTGGGCATACGTATGTGTGTGCTCGTGATTATGTCTAATGTGTTACAATACTCATATTTTAGGATAGTTTTTTACTTCATACTACTACAGTCAGGAAAGATTCAGTGGCATCATAATCTTTGTTTAGCAACCAAGTGGTGACAGTTTCATTAAAAGTAATTTTTGACATTGGATTGATATCATCATCATATCAGCCGAAAGACCTCCCCCAAAGAGTGCCCTCCGGCACGTGGTCGCCACTCGAGAACCTTTCCGCCCCGACGGCCATCGGTTCTACGTGCAATGAAAGATAGTGAATAGTGCAGCGAAAACTCGCTTCAGGCTTATTGCATGCGCCATCTGAATTCCTTTTTGGGAGTTAGGTCGTTAGATTGTCCACTTCATGCGTCTGTTGTATTTAAGATGCATTCCCAGTTGTCTATGTGATGTCAGGTTTTTCTCGTAGATGGCGTTTTTATTTGGTTACTCTAATATTTTTTGCCCTGAATTAAATCTCTTTGTTTCGCGTCGTTTTGAGACTATGGCTGATTTTTGGCTTTTACTTTTTAAATTATTCAAAACTTGAATTTCGTACAAGTTCCTTCTAGAACCTTGTCAAATTTGGAAAACAAATGACAGACCGTTCATTCTGTTGGTGTATTTTGTCGTTTAAGCACGATATTTTGCTGATTTCTTTGCTTCACCAGATTTGATTTTTATTCTTTCGGCTAATAACAGTTCTTGCCATCGAAGTAAAACTAAAAACCTCCTCTCAATACCAAGCGGGAGTCGATTGCTGTTTTAACGCTGTGAACAAGTCAGTTCGCAGGTTCTCCTATACTGGATTTTTCATTTCTGAAAGGCCAGACGCCTGATAGCGTGCTGGGTAAGTTTTGCTCGTTTTTGTTCAGATTTGGCTTGTAGTTCGGTCAACTGTATAGTGGGTTTTACCATTTCTGTATTTACTCTGTAGCTTTCTGGTACGGGCCACGAGTTCTACCACACCGTGAGCCGCGTTTGACTCTGCTACCGCCAGTGCCAGAGCACAGGTGTTTGTGACGTGCGCTAGCTGCTTTACTGAAATGAATCCCCGTAGTTGCGTCTGAGCGCAGGGACCCGCGCCTTGCGCATACTCCACTTCGGGTGCGGACCCCCGGCTGAGGAACTCCGGATGCTGTGACGTTTTTTTTTTCACCTTTTAAATACGTGTTTAATTAATTATCCGTAGTTAGGAAGGCCTAGGATTTCATTTTAAAACCTTTTATTTAATGAGTGCAACTAGATTTTTACCCTTAGCATTGTCTGTACGCTTTACCTTACCTCAAGTGAACCTCGGTATGAAGGTCGCAACTCTTGACAGGTTTTTCATCAGTTGCACGCCACCAATTTTTCCCTAAATTCTGTAAGGCAGTAGTACGCCACCGTCTGTAGTTTTATTCGGCATTCCCTCTTGGTTATATTATTCACCCATTAATCCATCCGTCCAACCATTTCATTCATCCCAATTCCGTTTTTTCCATACCAGTTTTAAGACGCGACCCTTCAAAGTTGGTTCTGTTCGTCGGGTTCAGGATAGCGCGTGAGCCAGCGCATTTCTTTGCGGCATCTGAAGGTGTTCGGGAAATCTAGTTGTAAACTTTTGTGACAACCGCACCCTGTTTAACGTTTTACTCAGCTTAGAAATAGTGTTATATGGTTTCGTGTTACGTGCAAAAAGTGTTATTGTTGAAATAATTACCTAAATTACCATCGTGTTTATTTGCAAGCGTGTTTAATTTTTATACTAGTTTTGCTGCAATAGATATATATTATGCTATTTATTTTATTATAAATGGACCTATGGTACCTATATATAGAGCGGCATAAACGCGTGGTTCACGAACGCGCGATTGTATGAAAGAAGAAAGAAAAAAGAAATCACCGTGTAAGTATGATTAGTTACATACGTGAGTGGTTGCTCAGACTTTAGTTTCTTCCATTTAATACGATGCAAACTGAAATCTAGGAATTCTATCATTTTACTTTATAATTATTACTAGTGGCAAAAAATAGGTGGTAGATATTTGACAGACTAACCTTAGCAACTGACATCAAAAAACCACCTATAACCTGCGTGGATTTTATCAACGACTTCACAATACAACCGTACTAATTCAGATGTCAGTCGAAAATCTACTTTAACCTGGAATTTTTTAACTAAATACGGCTGGCGTCGAACGGCTCTCAAAAGGAGGCTTGAAATGTTGCAGTTAGATATTGTTCGGGATATAATCTTCATGTATCAAATACTGCACAATTTATTGCATATGTATTGCGGTACAATATCTAGCTTGCCTAATGTAAATTTGCATAAAACTGCTTGGTACCAACTCAAACTCATAACCCTAACTTCATAATAAAATAATACCATAGCCTACCATAATATGTGAGAGTCTAAATATGATGAATCCCATATATCTAAAGCAATGAATATACCTGCATAGCATAGCAACCATCAGTTGACTAATAGTAGTTTATGTGACTGTACATAATGAAGGGCATTAAACACGAGTGTCTTAATGCCTAATTATGTACAGTTACATACACTACTTTATCTATCCACATATCATAAGCCTCCATGATGCATTCAGGAGCCGCATATTATGACCGCCATCGCGGCGTTGTTTTCTGGCAGCTGTCATAGTTTTTTCTTAATTCAGAGACAAACTAGAGTCGGATCCAACTTTACTGTCATATCGTTCGATATCTTACTTACGTGCGACATTTGTCAAAGTATGCAAATTGACAATTCATTTCGAACTAAACGTCATCTCGACTGATATTAGAATAGAGGTCAAATCAAATTTCTTTGATTTCAGAGATGTTCGAAATTTGAATGAAATAATATTATCAAAATCGATGTTATTATTTAGCAATAATAACATTTTCACAGATAAGAAATTTGTTCTAACAAAACAGTCTATTTTTATGGTGGCCATAATGTGCGGTTCTTGAACGCATCATGGAGGGTTTATGATATTTGGATAGATAAATCTTTAAACGGCATTAAATTCAAATGTCTTAGATCAGTTAATAATAAACTAAAAACATTTTAAGTTACAAAATTATACAATGCTATTTTTTATATTGAAAAAGTGCACAAACAAGCAAATCTCCTACCTTTCCCACGGTAGAGACAGGAGTCCATTGTGCGATAAAAAGTATTAGCCTCGTTATTCTTTCCACTAACAGAAAATTACCGGTTGAATTTTAATATACGGTAATATTCCTTTCCGTATCAAAGTCACTGTGGAAAAATTACCGTGCTTCGTTGAAAATTTGATATGCACTTTTGCGATCTTTTATCAAAGGCTCTCATTATAGTGAAAAGCGTTGCAGCGCGGCCGCGTTTGGACAGGGCTGACACAATATGGGCTAGGCTTGCAAGTTTTTTTGATAGAGTCATCCCTGTCATGAAAAGGTTAATGTTGTATTGTATCTCCTCCTCCTCCTCCTACCTTTCCTCCTCTTCAGTCGCTCCCTAATTCTTGAGGATCGTGATCACTGTTGGATTTCGCAGCCATGATCATTTGTCTCCATCGGTCGCGATCTATGATTGCCCTCACTGCTTGCTGGAATTTGCTTGAGGATGTAGCGTCCTTAACCTGGTCTGACCTGACCATCTAGTTGGCGAGCGTCCTCGGGACTTTTGCCTTCTACTTCGCCAACCACAACCAGTTTCTCTAGACCATCATCACCTCTGCGCATTAAATGTCCAAAATACGAAAGCAGCGGTTGCTTGCAAACAGTGGATAAACGCGTTTTGATACCGAGCTGGAAAGGATCGACACATTTGTGCGTTTGGTATTCCAGGGTCCTGAGCATTCGTCTCCAGCACCACATTTCGAATGTGTCTATTTTTTGTCTCTCTCAGGCTTGTATCGTCCGTGATTCTACCGCATAAATACATGAATATAGGAAAGCTGGACCTTTAAAAGCATAATGTTGATTTAAACTTCCACGATTCTCACACGTTATTTTTACTAAACAGGACTTACCTAATCGCGCATAATTAACTTATTTTTTCTCCCTTTAGAGGTTTCTTGACGTTCTGGATGTGTCACGACGTCCTTGGTCGCGAGATGACTTTAAATGCAATTTAGCAATTTCCATGCATGCCTTATAATCAAAAAAATACTTTAATTGGAAGGTTTCCTTTCAACTAACATGTACTTATAGGTATTTGGTCGGGAAATAAGCAAACATTACAGTTTACATGACTTCATACTATACACAACAACACAGCAACAGCGGGGCGCAGCCCTAACGCCAGCTTCGTAGTGCTTCATTCCATTTTCTTTTCATAGGCCTCAACCAATCCTGGTCTGGTCACTCAGATATCATTCTCATCGGTGGACTACACCGTGGAGGGTGAAGACGCCGACGTGGTTCAATCACCCGACCAGATCTCGGTGATCTCCGCTCCGGTCGCTAAAGCGGACGAGCCGAAGGTGGAGGCGCTGAACACGGAGCTAGCGAGGGCTGTCGAGGAGTCACAGTCGGAGTGGCCGACTCTTGGGTATTGCTTCGCGCTGTATGACTACGATGCCGATGCCACAGATGAACTCAATCTAGAAGAGGGGCAGGTGAGTGTAAATGCTAATTAGATAATATTATACAGTTACCATCTCTATGTTAATTTATTTACACGATTTTTTTAAGCAAAGAGTTACTTAGAATAGAGGTTTTGCGTAGGTCCACCATTTAATGAAATCCATAATGTTTATTTGACTTGACATTCATACTCTAACTCAAATAATCTTTTAAATGAGTTATCATCCTTATAATTTGTATCTAATATGTAAGTAGTTAATTTTACACCTATACCCTTACCCATATTACACACCATGGTGTAAGTATATGTAAAAATACTCAACTTCAACGCAATGTGGATCAACACCCAAATGGGGATTAATTTGAAAATCCTCTCAGAGTTCTTATCTCCACTTATAATAAATCTCTAAATTAAAAAAAGAATCAGCCAGTTTGAAACTAAGCTTTGCGCGGTTCGAATGTTCTCAGCATCCCATGAACGGAAAAATATGAAACATTTTATATAGGTACATTATTATTCTAGCTGCAACTTAGGATAGTTTTTATCCGACTGCGACAGTTAATTAATTTTCCGAAATATACGACTTCATTTAATTTTTCATTTATTTTTATTGAAATCAAACGCTGCTCCAACTGTCAGCTATAAGAACCGTCAAATTTTCGTCAAAATGGCGGAATTGCTTTGCCTTTCACTTATTAATAATTTAAATCCCGTCTACGATAGACCTTTACGAGACAAATGCTAAAATATAAACCATAAAAAAATATTCGATTCTGATATGAGAACTTATATGCGCAAATGTCGTTTTATGTCGTAATTTCAATAAATGAAATCAACAAATTTGAACAATATAATTAACACGAATTTGTTTTTTTTGAATGACAATGGCACGCGCTCGGCGCATTCAGCCAAAGTACCTGTGGCGCTACCACGAAAACGGATACTCAATGTTCATATATTTGCATCCCTGTCACTCGAGTATGGTTAGTGCGATAGAGATAGAGATACCCGAATATTTTCGAATTCCGAAGTTCGTGGTTATAGCTCAGGAATCGAAAATATGGTAAATAATCATAATGTATTTTCTCGAAAAAGAATTTAAAATAAATATAGTCAAATGGAGAAAAAAACAAAGCAAGAGGTTATATAGGTAATGATTAAGTTATAAGAGTCCAAAGTTTTAAGAGGGGGTATGTTCTGTCCCTTTTCCGCAAAACGCACCTTCATATGAAACGATTGTTTTTTACTATGACGCTCGAGTATATTGACGTCACAGTCCCTCAACGTTTTCTCACTCTAACAAGCGACATTAAAACGGATGTAGCTTCATAATTTTTTGAGATATTTGAATGGGAGTTTCATTATCTTCTATCTACATAATAAATGCCTATGTCCTGACTGACTTATTCACTCAATTACTCACTCACTCACTCATCAACGCACAGCCGAAACTACTAATCTTAGAGAGTTGATTTTTGCACAGTATGTTGCTTTTATAACGTGGGCTAGGGATAAAAAGGGATTTTTGAAAATTCTACTCCTAAGGGGGTAAAATGGGGGTGCAAAGTTTGTATGGGAGAACCTTTTTTTTTGAGCTATAGACTTAAACTTTGTAGAAAAATTAGTTATTAGAATACAAATGAAACACTTTCAGTGTTTTGGAAAATTCCACCCCTACGGGGGTAAAATAGGGGTGCAAGGTTTGTATGGGGGAAACATTTTTTTTTTAATAGAGACTTAAAACTTTGTAGAAAGATCAGTCATTAGAATACAAATAAAGAACTTTCAGGGTTTTAGAAAATTCTACCCCTAAAGGGGTAAAATAGAGTGGAAAGTTTGTATGGGAAAAACTACTTTTTTTTAAATAGAGACTTAAAACTTTGTAGAGAAATTATTCATTAGAATACAAATAAAGTACCTAGATTCAGTGTTTTAAAAAAATCTACCCCTAAGGGGGTAAAATAGGGGTGCAAATTTTGTATGGGGGAAACAATATTTTTTTTAAATAGAGACTTAAAACTTTGTAGAAAGATTAGTCATCAGAATACAAATTGAGTACTTTCAGCGTTTTAGAAAATTCTACCCCTAAAAATAGGGGGCTAAAATAGGGGTGCAAAGTTTGTATGTGGGAAACTATTTTTTTTAGTTAGAGTCCTAAAACTTTGTAGAAAGATTATTTAAATACAAAGAAAGTACTTTAATCGTTTTGGAAAATTTCACTCCTAAGGGGGTAAAATAGGGTGCAAAGTTTGTATGGGAAAAACATATTTTTTTTAATAGGGACTTAAAATTTTGACGAAAAATTACTTATTAGAACATGAAAAATACTACATTCGGCGTTTTACAAAAATCATTCCCTAAGGGGGTTAAAAAAAGGTGCAAGGTTTGTATGGGGAACACTTTTTCTGAGCTAGACACTTAAAACTTTGTAGAAAGATTACTTATAAAAATACAAAAAAAAAGACTCAGCGTTTTGAAAAAATCTATCCCTAAGGGGGATAAAAAAGAATGCAAAGTTTTTATCAGAGAAAGTTTATGTTTTTGAGTTAGAGACTTGAAACTTTGTAGAAAAATTACTTATTAAAATACAAAAAAAGAACACAAATCGTTTTAGAAAATTCCACCCCTAATAGGGTTAAAAAGGAGAGCAAGCTTTGCATGGGCAACACTTTTTTTTGAGTTAGACTTAAAACTTTGCAAAAAGATTACTTATTAGAATACTAAAAAAGAACTTTCAGCGTTTTAGAAAACTCCATCCCTAAGGGGATCCTTAAGATCCTTAAAAAGGGTAGCCAGTGTTGTGTGGGAAAAACTTTTTTTTTTACTAGACTTAAAACTATTCAAAATGTTACTTATTAAAATTAATAATAAAGTACTTTCAGAGTTTTAGAAAATTCCACCCCTAAGGGGGTTAAGAAAGCTTTGTATGGGCAACACTTTTTTTGAGCTAGAGACTTAAAAGTTTACGAAAAAAGTTCTTTCAGCGATTAGAAAAATTCAACCTCTAAGGGGGTTCAAATTTTAAATGGCGAGCAATAAAATTTTAAAGCGTGAGTAAGAGATTTTTAGCTTCGGTCTTATTCTGTACGTTAAAAGACTACAAAACTGATTTCAGAGTTTTTCCAAATTCATCCCCTAAGAGTGTTAAAATTGGTTCAAAGTTTAAGTATTTCAAGGCATTTTTAAAGTATGAGATTTTTAACTTTGGTTTTAGACTGTTTGTTCACAAACTAGACAATGAACATCAACTTTTTTTTTAATTATCCCCTAAAAGAGGGTTCAAATTTTGTATTGAGAGAAATCATTTTCTAAGAAGATAAAAAGTTCTACGCGGACGAAGTCGCGGGCAACAGCTAGTTATACATAAGTTCCACGTCAAGGTGACCTAATTAACCATCCCATTGCCACAGTCTCACTTGATATTAAAATATTCACGGCGGCCATCGAGTCGAAAATGACAAACTACTTCACTTAAAGCTATCGATTGTGAGGGGAATGAGCAAAATTTTACGGAAAGGTGCTCGGACGAGGCCTGAAGTGGTTGCAGTTTCCTTTTACGTCTTGATACCATTTTGTTTCTTTTTACGATTTTATTAATATCCGAGACAAAAGGGCAAAAGAAAATTATTTCTGCTACGTGTCTATGATAGACACGATTACTGCGTGATTAACACAAGATAAACTATTTGTTTCCGACCCCTGAAATATAAAACTTTTCTTCAGTTCTTTATCAATTAAATTAAAATTGATTACCACACGGCTGGCACAAGACCGCGTGTGACCTCTTCGCGCTCGAGAAAAACGAGTGTGTAAGAGGTCACACGCGGTCTTCTATGTTCTAATTGTAACAGTGACAGTTAAATCTCTCGCATGAGCGCGCTCTTGTGCTAGCCATGCTGTGATTTTTCGAGAGCTGAAACTATTTCAATCCTGTTTCCACATATACCAAAAGAACATTCTTGTCTAATTTTGTATTAGCAGTAACGTTTGTTAACGAAACTTAATGTTTGAAATGAATAAATACATTTCAAACATAAGGGAAGCATTAAATAATTTAAACAGTGCTCCCTAAGGCGTTGTAAGATGAACTGGTTGAAAGATTTTTCCACCGAGTAGATTGTTCCGATAGCTCAGTCGGCTAGAGCGACAGCCGCGTATGTCTGAGTAAAGAAGGTTTAAATTCTGCTCGGAGTTATTTTTTACAAGCTTTCTATTAGGTAACTTGCAATGTACCTATGTAACTATGTTGGTTCGGGTGGAATTTTGCAACAGATATCTTCAACCGATTGAGCTGAAATTTTGGGTAAAAGTATACAGTTTGTATATAGTTTGGTCTGATTACAATTCAATATTATGGTACCATCGAGCTGATCTGATTATGGGGACAGAAGGTGGCCATGGGAATTCATTACTTAACCGACGTAACCCCGTTGATTTTGGGCTCGTTAGAATCGTCTCAATGAGTAGTTGATGAAATGATGACGGTATACAGGAAAGTACAGTCGGCATTAAAAGCATGTACCAAAAATTAAATTTTTGACAGAAACATGTTCTCTGTACTATGAAATTGATAATATGCACGTCTTAAAAAAGGTCTAGTTTTTGATCAGGCTGTCTTGTGCAGATAATCCGCGTGGTCTCGCGCGATGCTCACGGCGTGGACGATGGCTGGTGGCGCGGGGAGGCCAACGGAGTGATGGGCAACTTCCCGTCTCTCATCGTCGAGGAATGTGACGAGGTATCGCACGATGTCCATGCATCACGCCTGTTTTCCGGAGGAGTAGGCAGAAATTAGGGATTCACTAGCCACGACTTAACCAACCTCTCTCGAGTCATTGATTTTGTCACAATTTTTGCGTTTGTACTTATTGGTCCCTGTAAAAAGAGCATTAAATTAATGTCAACACTAATATTATTATATTGCCATTTTTGGGCAGTCGTGCAAAAACTGACACCGCGTACCTGGGTCATTGTCAGTCACAAAAACAAGTAAAGTAAAGGGCTTATGTTTATCTCCACTTATAATAAATCTCTAAATTAAAAAAAGAATCAGCCAGTTTGAAATTAAGCTTTGCGCGGTTCGAATGTTCTCAGCATCCCATGAACGGAAAAATATGAAACATTTTATATAGGTACATTATTATTCTAGCTGCAACTTAGGATAGTTTTTATCCGACTGCGACAGTTAATTAATTTTCCGAAATATACGACTTCATTTAATTTTTCATTTATTTTTATTGAAATCAAACGCTGCTCCAACTGTCAGCTATAAGAACCGTCAAATTTTCGTCAAAATGGCGGAATTGCTTTGCCTTTCACTTATTAATAATTTAAATCCCGTCTACGATAGACCTTTACGAGACAAATGCTAAAATATAAACCATAAAAAAATATTCGATTCGGATATGAGAACTTATATGCGCAAATGTCGTTTTATGTCGTAATTTCAATAAATGAAATCAACAAATTTGAACAATATAATTAACACGAATTTGTTTTTTTTGAATGACAATGGCACGCGCTCGGCGCATTCAGCCAAAGTACCTGCGGCGCATCTTTGCATCCCTGTCACTCGAGTATGGTTAGTGCGATAGAGATAGAGATACCCGAATATTTTCGAATTCCGAAGTTCGTGCTCAGGAATCGAAAATAAGGTAAATAATCATAATGTATTTTCTCGAAAAAGAATTTAAAATAAATATAGTCAAATGGAGAAAAAAACAAAGCAAGAGGTTATATAGGTAATGATTAAGTTATAAGAGTCCAAAGTTTTAAGAGGGGGTATGTTCTGTCCCTTTTCCGCAAAACGCACCTTCATATGAAACGATTGTTTTTTACTATGACGCTCGAGTATATTGACGTCACAGTCCCTCATCGTTTTCTCACTCTAACAAGCGACATTAAAACGGATGTAGCTTCATAATTTTTTGAGATATTTGAATGGGAGTTTCATTATCTTCTATCTATTTATACATAATAAATGCCTATGTCCTGACTGACTTATTCACTCAATCATTCACTCACTCACTCATCAACGCACAGCCGAAACTACTAATCTTAGAGAGTTGATTTTTGCACAGTATGTTGCTTTTATAACGTGGGCTAGGGATAAAAAGGGATTTTTGAAAATTCTACCCCTAAGGGGGTAAAATGGGGGTGCAAATTTTGTATGGGAGAACCTTTTTTTTGAGCTATAGACTTAAACTTTGTAGAAAAATTAGTTATTAGAATACAAATGAAACACTTTCAGCGTTTTGGAAAATTCCACCCCTACGGGGGTAAAATAGGGGTGCAAGGTTTGTATGGGGGAAACATTTTTTTTTTAAATAGAGACTTAAAACTTTGTAGAAAGATCAGTCATTAGAATACAAATAAAGAACTTTCAGGGGTTTAGAAAATTCTACCCCTAAAGGGGTAAAATAGAGTGCAAAGTTTGTATGGGAAAAACTACTTTTTTTTAAATAGAGACTTAAAACTTTGTAGAGAAATTATTCATTAGAATACAAATAAAGTACCTAGATTCAGTGTTTTAAAAAAATCTACCCCTAAGGGGGTAAAATAGGGGTGCAAATTTTGTATGGGGGAAACAATATTTTTTTTTAAATAGAGACTTAAAACTTTGAAGAAAGATTAGTCATCAGAATACAAATTAAGTACTTTCAGCGTTTTAGAAAATTCTACCCCTAAAAATAGGGGGCTAAAATAGGGGTGCAAAGTTTGTATGTGGGAAACTATTTTTTTTAGCTAGAGTTCTAAAACTTTGTAGAAAGATTATTTAAATACAAAGAAAGTACTTTCAGCGTTTTGGAAAATTTCACCCCTAAGGGGGTAAAATAGGGTGCAAAGTTTGTATGGGAAAAACATTTTTTTTTTAATAGAGACTTAAAATTTTGACGAAAAATTACTTATTAGAACATGAAAAATACTACATTCGGCGTTTTACAAAAATCATTCCCTAAGGTGGTTAAAAAAGGGTGCAAGGTTTGTATGGGGAACACTTTTTCTGAGCTAGACACTTCAAACTTTGTAGAAAGATTACTTATAAAAATACAAAAAAAAAGACTTTCAGCGTTTTAAAAAAATCTATCCCTAAGGGGGATAAAAAGGGGTGCAAAGTTTTTATCAGGGAAAGTTTATGTTTTTGAGTTAGAGACTTGAAACTTTGTAGAAAGATTACTTATTAAAATACAAAAAAAGAACACAAATCGTTTTAGAAAATTCCACCCCTAATAGGGTTAAAAAGGAGAGCAAGCTTTGCATGGGCAACACTTTTTTTTGAGTTAGACTTAAAACTTTGCAAAAAGATTACTTATTAGAATACTAAAAAAGAACTTTCAGCGTTTTAGAAAACTCCATCCCTAAGGGGATCCTTAAGATCCTTAAGAAGGGTAGCCAGTGTTGTGTGGGAAAAACTTTTTTTTTTACTAGACTTAAAACTATTCAAAATGTTACTTATTAAAATTAATAATAAAGTACTTTCAGAGTTTTAGAAAATTCCACCCCTAAGGGGGTTAAGAAAGCTTTGTATGGGCAACACTTTTTTTGAGCTAGAGACTTAAAAGTTTACGAAAAAAGTTCTTTCAGCGATTAGAAAAATTCAACCTCTAAGGGGGTTTAAAAGGGGGTTCAAATTTTAAATGGCGAGCAATAAAATTTTAAAGTGTGAGTAAGAGATTTTTAACTTCGGTCTTATTCTGTACGTTAAAAGACTACAAAACTGATTTCAGAGTTTTTCCAAATTCATCCCCTAAGAGTGTTAAAATTGGTTCAAAGTTTGAGTATTTCAAGGCATTTTTAAAGTATGAGATTTTTAACTTTGGTTTTAGACTGTTTGTTCACAAACTAGAAAATGAACATCAACTTTTTTTTAATTATTCCCTAAAAGAGGGTTCAAATTTTGTATTGAGAGAAATCATTTTCTAAGACGATAAAAAGTTCTACGCGGACGAAGTCGCGGGCAACAGCTAGTATATAATATGTTTTTATCACATAGAATTATAGAAGAGGCAACGCCGTTTATGCGGATTCAGAGTTCAACCAAAAATTAGGCTTTATACTTAGCCCTTAACTTTGGCAATGTCCTCCATAGAGACGCGAACCTAAATTTGACAATGACCCACCTATGTTGCGCCCTTAATAAAAATGCTTACAAGCCTCGTTTAGAAATAGCCGAGCTTGGCCAGGCAAAATCCATTCTTATGTCAATTTCATAAAGAAATGACATGTGACAGAGATTCGCACATTATCTTCTTGCATTATTGTTTTGAATTTCGACTTGTTCATAAATCAAACGAAACAAAAGAAATAGGTACAAATCTGTTTCATTAAAATTCCACTTACGGTTGAGATGCAATTGAAATCTTCGGTTAACTCAAATAATCTCAAGCACACTTTCCATTGAATCATTTTTTTCTTTCTATAAGACTCCTCGTAATCACGAGGATTACCAGCTCTTGTTTAACAGTGGATGATTATGCTGATTTTTCCTTAGAACGGCGAGCCTCTAAGCGTAGGCGAGGACGAATGGTCTCCACCGGACTCCGCTCCGCCTGTGTTCGCGTCTCCCCCCGGCTCGCCCTCGGCCGGGGGCTTCGAGGAAGAAAGTAAGCCAGCCCCCACTTTGTTAACCCTTCGTGCACCGCCCTTGCGAACTTGGACAACTTCGAGTCAACCTGTTTAACTTAAATTCAGGGTTTTTTTACTTAAATGCCTACACATATAGCCCACGATCGATTTGTTTTCGCTTTCATTGTAGTTAACTTGAGGTTTGGAAATTAGTACGAACCTACCTACGATTTATCAGCCTAAGTCGGGTGCGTCCGACAATGTTTTGCCTTTCTAAAATCTAACAAACGTTGTTGTAAAAACATGTTAGATTTAAATAAAAGTGCGAGTATGACTCGCGCATCGAGGGTTCCGTACAAACTTGTCGATCGAGTTCGTCCATTCCATTTTCATTATCATGAACAAAATAAGCTCGTATTTAAGGTATTAAGTATTATGTGTAGTCGGAAACCTAACATGTTAGTAAAATAATTTATTACTTTTTAAAGATGATATATCTAACTACTGACAAAAATTATCTTGCTAGATTTTTTTATCTTCATTGTGATTTGATTCCCGTGGCTATGTGTGGAACGACTACATATGTTCTAGTAGGTAACAAAATATTGGTGCCGATATCAAGTCTTAAAGCGTCAATAACTGATAAGATAAGTAAATTCTATTTTGAAAACGTTATCTCGATCGCAGATTCCAAATCTGATGTCGCCGAATGCTGGCGTGGATTCAGAATTTCAGATCGACGACCCCTAAGATAAACCCACATCTACCTATAGGTAGCTGGATTCAGAGAAGGATTAACATTCAGATATAGCGTGTGAGAACTGCAATCTCGTTGAAACATTACAGCGAATGAAAATTACCGATAAAAAAGGGCTAGAGATTTGTAACTTCGGTTTTAGACTGTTTAAGTGTTTACTAAAGACTAGGCCCCAACAAGTTGGAATTGTTTTCTCGAGAACATTCCTTTAGGTGCAGTATTTTTGGTTAAAAATCTGTCAGCCTTGGGAACGAAGATCGTAAAACATTTTTACTTATTTTAAATCATGTTCCGACTTTGGCTCTATTTGCGACAATAATAAATTAAATTAAATTCACGGTCAAAGAAAGCCTCTGTTTTATGGTTTCAAACATACCTAGATATTTAATATTTTCAAATGAACATAACGATGTTAAAAACATGCCTCACAATCACAATCGTTCTATGAACTATAACATACTTCATTTACGCTTTAAATAGTACGACCAAATATGCATTATGAAGCGATAACCTATTTACACAACGGGGCACCTGTGGTGAAAAGATTTCAAGTTCTGTGACTGTCATCAACAATTACGGGACATAATGATTCTAAATCTAAATATTTACATACAACATCAAATAGTTTGTAGCAGCCATAGCAGGCAAATATATCGCATCACGTATTTATTAATATTGGAGCATATGCCTAAGGATGTTCTACGATATATTTTCCCACTTTGGGTGCTAGTTTGTTGGCTGTACGAGGACATCCATCAACTTCCGAAGAACGATCAGAACGATTCTAAACCTCTATTCAACAAGCACTAAAGTTAGAACTTAGCGGTGTTGAATCTCGCGATCATCAATATACCTACTCGTATTTCCAACCGCACCTGCCTTCGAAAGCAAGTCAAATACATCATTATTAATTACACGAGAATGATATCGTCGTTTATTCGCAACAAACAGACTAATAAATTATTCACAACATGATCGAAGTTGTCCTTGTTCGAGAGAATAATCAGTGTTATGCAACGTTGTATTTACCGAGTATTCACATAGTGGCCAACATTGTGCGGTTGTCACCTAGCATAATAGCTTGTTGGCTGGTTGGGTATATTTGTGGTTTTTCCCCTATTGGCATGGTATTGCTGGCAGGTGAATTATGTCGTTAGGTATGTACAGTGACAGCTACAAAAAGACGTACAACGCTAAGTATACTTATTTGTTTGGTCGCAAATGCGACATTTGGTCTACTCTGTAGACCCCATTTTGAATTGAAAAGCATGGCATATGGTGTATAACTATAGCTATCACTGCGCACATCTCCCGATTCTTTTTTCTTACCAACTGTACGCACGTTTTCTCTGGCTAAAATGTGACGTCACATAGAGAGATGAAGCGAGCGAAGTGGTTTGTTATCGCTCAACTATATTAGTGAGCAAGAGGCAAATCGTCGCGTCAACTCTTACTGCGACGCTAAGATGTGTGATCTTCACGACTGCATGATTGCACGATTTATCTATCTACAAGCTACCTGTGAAATATGTAATGTTTACTTTCGGATATCTATATGTATCGTGTCCTGTATATAATGAGCATTCCTGGTCTTAAGCAGAGTAAAATCTGGTGAATATAACAACAAACTTACTCATTAAATAGGAATACCATTAAATTAGGAGATATTTTTTTTGAACCGTGCTGCTGATATGCTTATTATTAATGTTAGATTAGGTACATAAATAATGAAGTAGGTTCTCAAAATTGACATCCCGCGTTAGAAATTATACCCCATCAGTTTTAATAATAGTTATTTAACCTATTTGTTCCATGACTCAGTATCTGACTAGTTAATTTCCCAGACCCACAGTAGTTTAATTATCTTTCTTTTAACAAATCATTGAAACTCACTTTGGCAAAATCACCGTTCATCAATTTAGGAAACAAAAAATGTTGGTATTATTTTCAATCGTGTGTGTTGACTATACTTATAGGTGTCTCATACTTACTCTAATCTTCACCTCAACTTACTGTATACTGTCCTTCAACTGTTGTTCGTCATACATGTTACATGTTCCGTATATGTATGTATGTACTGAATGCTATAAATGTCCCAACGCCCTACATCACGTGTATGTTGTATTAAATATATATTATGTCTAATTAGCCTCATAATTATGCAGGTTTGAGGTTAAATCAATAAATAGGCGGTTCAAGAAAGTAGTGCCTAATGGTACGTATATAATATCGAGTTAATTATGATACTCGTATCAATCGATTTCTTTGTAGCTACGAATTGAGGAATTTTATTATATACACCGTGGCCGTGAATAACCCGAAAGATTTAAGCTAACGATACTAGAGCCTAATTAGAGTATATAAAGTTATGTAACATATAGTCCAAAAGCTCATAATTAAGGAGATATTAATTATTTGAAACAAATCAAAAGTTAAAAATCTCCAGTCTAACACACCCTAAAGGCTTGAGCATAACTTGACACTTCTTGTCATGGAACACAAGTCACGGCATTCGCCGTTCGTCATATGATTTCGGAGCGATTCGTGAAGTGTTATGCTCGCTCTCTGTTCTTCAACTTGAGTTTCTCAACTAAAGAGTTGTTCACAAAGAAGCGGGCAATTAATAAGATTTAATTTGTACTGAAATAGTAATTTAATTAAGACACATTATTAGACCCATGTTGATACAACATTATTTACTCGTACTGTCGTCAAAAATACGTGGTTTAAATCTTTCGGGTTATTCACGGCCACGGTGTATATTGGATACTAGCTGCCTGCGCGGGTCCGCTCGCTTTACATAGAACCCAGGCCCTTGCAACAAATATAGCCTTGTCATAGAATAAATAATAGTACTACGTACGGAAGATTCTCAGTTAACAAATCCCCTGTTTAGGTATGCCGAACCAGCCTAAACGTGGCCATCCCTTTCTATCGCATGCAACGCGCTGCGATTGAACGCGTGCGTACCGTATCAGCTATAACATACGCCCTGGGGCCATGGGCCTGGGGGCATGTACTTGTAGCGGCGCGACCAAATCACGGAGTGAGGCACCCCTGCCTATATCCAACCCGTAGGGCCTTTCTGAATAATCTCCACTTATAATAAATCTCTAAATTAAAAAAAGAATCAGCCAGTTTGAAACTAAGCTTTGCGCGGTTCGAATGTTCTCAGCATCCCATGAACGGAAAAATATGAAACATTTTATATAGGTACATTATTATTCTAGCTGCAACTTAGGATAGTTTTTATCCGACTGCGACAGTTAATTAATTTTCCGAAATATACGACTTCATTTAATTTTTCATTTATTTTTATTGAAATCAAACGCTGCTCCAACTGTCAGCTATAAGAACCGTAAAATTTTCGTCAAAATGGCGGAATTGCTTTGCCTTTCACTTATTAATAATTTAAATCCCGTCTACGATAGACCTTTACGAGACAAATGCTAAAATATAAACCATAAAAAAATATTCGATTCTGATATGAGAACTTATATGCGCAAATGTCGTTTTATGTCGTAATTTCAATAAATGAAATCAACAAATTTGAACAACATAATTAACACGAATTTGTTTTTTTTGAATGACAATGGCACGCGCTCGGCGCATTCAGCCAAAGTACCTGCGGCGCTACCACGAAAACCGATACTCAATGTTCATATATGTATTTGCATCCCTGTCACTCGAGTATGGTTAGTGCGATAGAGATAGAGATACCCGAATATTTTCGAATTCCGATGTTCGTGGTTATAGCTCAGGAATCGAAAATATGGTAAATAATCATAATGTATTTTCTCGAAAAAGAATTTAAAATAAATATAGTCAAATGGAGAAAAAAACAAAGCAAGAGGTTATATAGGTAATGATTAAGTTATAAGAGTCCAAAGTTTTAAGAGGGGGTATGTTCTGTCCCTTTTCCGCAAAACGCACCTTCATATGAAACGATTGTTTTTTACTATGACGCTCGAGTATATTGACGTCACAGTCCCTCATCGTTTTCTCACTCTAACAAGCGACATTAAAACGGATGTAGCTTCATAATTTTTTGAGATATTTGAATGGGAGTTTCATTATCTTCTATCTATTTATCTCCCCCCTAAGAGTGTTAAAATTGGTTCAAAGTTTGAGTATTTCAAGGCATTTTTAAAGTATGAGATTTTTAACTTTGGTATTAGACTGTTTCTTCACAAACTAGAAAATGAACATCAACTTTTTTTTTAATTATTCCCTAAAAGAGGGTTAAAATTTTGTATTGAGAGAAATCATTTTCTAAGACGATAAAAAGTTCTACGCGGACGAAGTCGCGGGCAACAGCTAGTGGTTAAATATTTTTTGAAACCATATTAAGTATTTAGTTCCGGGTTTTACCCCTACATAGAAATTTACAAAGCTACAAACTAACAATTCAAAGACATTTTATTTATTATTAGTACAGAAGTGCTTATTAAATAACTTTGTTGGATGATTAAATCAATAAATAAACATACTACTTAAACTTTGTACACATATCGAATCGTCAGAAATAAAGTTAGATAAATATCGCGTTCGACCCATGTACAAATAAAGTAATCCATACTAATATTATAAATGCGAAAGTGTGTCTGTCTGTCTGTCTGTTGCATCTTCACGATTGAACCGCCAAACCGATTTAGATGAAGTTTGAATCCCGGGGAAGGACAAAGGATAGTTTTTAACTCGGAAATCATCCCCTGAGGGGGTGAAATGGGGGATGGAGCCGCGGGCAGAAGCTAGTATTTTCAATTTAATAATTAGTAATTCACAAAGTAATTTCAGTAGCATGTCGTTTTAAAATGAGAACTGAAGTACGATTGTATGAAGAGTCGTGTGACCTGGCTACCTTTAAGGGGACGTAGGTTCGTTGTCTTCTCTCCCTCTCACTGAGCATAAGCGTGAGCGAGATGAAAGTGCGTGTTTGGAAGCGCAGATATCATGTTTTTTAATTAATTTTTTTTTTGCGTTTTAATAAATAAAAAAGTAATAGCTGATTTCCCTCAAACAAGACATTGCTGATTTTTAGAACCAGATTTAATATGTTTAGCTGTGCATAATTTGTTATGATTTTTTTAAGTGTATTTTAGACCTATGTTCGTGATTTTTTTATATTAAGCGAAAGTCAAAAACTTAGGATTCGAATCGCTAATTTCCCACTAGAAAGGCCTCAAGATTGCTAATAAAATTTAAAGCAGCCGTACTATAATCCAAACAAGAGCTACGATTTTTTTTAAATCAGTCTTTGGAGCTCACGTCGCCTTAACCAATCGATGTCAATCATATTATGGCAAAGTAATATCACTGTAAACTCTTCGAGTTTTCCAAACCGACCCATCATCAATTGCACAAGTTATATTATTTTCTATCCATTGACAAAATGAGACTAAGGGCAGCAGACGGTGGCTGTAAGAATATGGATGGTGACACCAAATAAAATAATCAATAATGTTTATTTAGAAAAAAAAATATTAATAAAAAAATAATTATAAAGTTAAATTTAATATTTTTCACATGGAGAAAAAAGTAACACCAGGGCAATAAATAATTACAAAGTTATAAATAAGGGTCCAAAGTTTTAAGTAAAACTTTTTCCGCAAAACGCACCTTTATTTATTTACCCGTGACGTCACGTGTCTCAAGCGTTTTCTCTCTGTATCAAGACTATCAAGCAATATAGGATTTTCGTCAATAGGTCTTTCTTTTGGAGTACCTAATAATAAAATAAGAGTCCCCAACCCTATTATTACATTCACAGAATTCAATATCTGTTTTATTTTCTAACTTTCAAAAGTTGAGATAGAATTCTCTAACAAGATAAAACCCTGCAGCGGCGTCAAAGCTTTTAAAAGCATAGCTTCGTGCACTCACGAACATATAATTCCATTTAGATACCTTTAAGAGAGGTCAGAGAGTGTATTGGTGTAAAGAATACAAGCCTGACCTATTTCTAAACACATTATACTCGTAGTAGCCTATCCATAATATACGTATAAGCGTATACATTTTTATAGAACGTAGGTATACGTTGCTTTCAGCAAGACTTATGTGCAGTATGCCTACATCTGGGTACATTCCACGCGCCTAAAGCAGAGTTGTTCTGGCAAAAAATATATAGGATTTGATAAATGAATATGAATATTACAAAGTCACCGACGTTAAGTATTGATTGATTGGATTGATTCATAGCTTTAAGTATTTAGAAGTTCGAATACTATTTCTTGTTTATTATTTCAATTGGGTGGGGATACGAAGTGGCTATTTCGAAATCGATTGATACAAGCTTGATTTTTTAGTGGAACCAAACATGTTAGTATTTAATACCAACCGTTGCTGTTTCGGATGAAAGTAGATCGAAAACCGTATGTAAACGTAACAGAACTGCAATGTTAAGATTGATGTTAACGCCACCTACTGTTGAGCGGCCGTACTCATTGTATGACTACCCCGGACGCTGCCAGTGATTCTTGGAGACAACAATAATGTGAAAGATGCCCCACCCCCCGCGGCCCCGCCTCCACCGCCGCCCGCTGACGCCGGCGACGACGATATCGACCTTGGCGACTCCATGGACAGTCAACCAGACTTCAGCTTTAATCTGGAGCTGACAAGGAACCAAGTTGAGCAATATGGCAGCCAGTTCGGAGAAGAGCAGGAGGCAGCCGTCGTCGTGCCGTCAGTTTCTATTGTTGGTAAGTTTTGGGCCGAACGTCTGCAGAAAAGGTCATTTGACTTAGAGACTTAATTACAATTTCAAAACTAACTCTCAGTTGATGAAGCTGTTTGGATATCATTTTCCTTGATTTTAATCGATGCACTTAGCAAAGCATAAATCAGAATGTCTCTGACAAGTTTAGTCAAGAGTCATCGAAGCGAAAAAGTTCGATTCCATTGGGTCATTCTAGCTAACGCTCATCTGAACAGATAAAGATTTATGTGGTTTGATTTGACAATCCAATGGTCACGTCAACAACAGAAAAATCCTAAAACCCATTTATTAGGTAATAAAAATGTGGAAGGGTATCCTTTTCTGCAGATTGTTACGGCCTATTGCGGGATTTGGCGGCATAACTATACCTACTCAATTATAAGAATTAGTCGAATCCAAACTCACGACAAGGACTCTTGTGTTGTAGGTTGTATAACTGATAAAAATTCAAACTAAAATACCTTGATCTGATTACATTGTCAAATGACATAAAGCCTGAAACAGACTGGCGCGGCCTACGGTGGCGGCCAATAGTCAATTTGACAATAATTGTTCAGTCACCGCCGTCAACCGCCACCGCTAAGTCGTATGCAAAATTGGATTGAATTCTCGCGATGGCTATGGACCTATGTAAATCACGTTAAGCACACTACAAACGATGCAAAATGTCACACCAACTTGTTATAATTTGAGTGAAAAATATGTAGGTATCGCTATCTCAATCCAACTTAGAGCAGTTAGTGTGACAGATTGCTAGGTGTATAAATAATAGTCTTGAGTAATTGCTGTAAAGGGTTTCCAATAAAGATACATTAGATTAGATAGGTTTAATTGAACTTTGGCTTTGAGTTTCATAGGAATATTGAACAAGTTTCACTGGACCTAGAGTAACCATAATTGACTTAATGTGAGTTACATTACTAGCGAGAATAGTTTGAAACTACAGTTTAAATGACTCCCCAAAGTGAAACAACAGCAGATCACAGTTCTTGATAAAACAAATGCAAGGGTAGCGTAATGAGTTAAAAGTTAGAAGGTTTTCGCATGCGGGCATTAAGATTAAAATTACGAATTTATAAAGGCATTTTGGACAGAACTATTGTACAAGCCGTATTTTATTTTCACTATTCTCATTCATGTATAGACACCATTTTATATTGTGTAAAGTTAATCGTTTTGACTTCTTTTTCATGCATCAGTTGATGAGGTTGTCGCTGAAATATGGAGCGAGGTTTGACCCCACACAGACAATTCTACATTCACTTTGTGTTGTGAATAGGTGTGCTTTGTGAACACTGCTACGTACAGGATGGGGCATAGATGTGTAAATGTAACTGTTTATCGTGTATTGAGAGGTAAAACCTACTTCTATTAAGTTTAGGTTAGATAGAAACATTCGTAAAGATGGTACAAGTCAACACACGTAAAGAGAGCTCCAGGCGCTATATATATATATGGCCGTTCGAGCTCTTTTTGCATGTAATGAATAACCCTGTATAGTTAGGTGTATAATGTGCCCGCGTAGGTTCTGGAGCCCGCGTTTAAGTAATAATAATAATTAACGTAAATAACTATGATTGCTGTAGGTACGTATTATTTAAAAATAACACTATGCCTCTATTCCAGCACGCACAAACGAAGTACTGTTTGATTACTTACATGTCTAGTTCCAGCCTAGCTAGTGATATGAATATTTTGAAAACGTGTTCCCAGTTGTTGAACGTTATATGTACCTATAGAAGATATACCTATTTCAAACTTTAAGATTGTAATTTTTACGGCTCGGCATCCCAAAATAGATAATGTCAAATTTATCATAATCTATTCTAATCGCAAAAGTGTTTAAAACAGTAATTAACTTATGGCAACAACGTAAAAACCAATTACTTATACGTTAAAAAAAAAGTACCAAAAGCAATTTTATAATTGCTCCAAGTTTCAGCTTTCGCTTCAAATGGCTTATTGATTACAAACGATTTTTAGAAACGGTTAAACAGGCTTTATGCCTAAGGGTAGGTAGGTGTTACCTCTTAATATTCGACTAAGGTGTCACAGAGTAAGACGCGACATTAATTTTGCTCATCGCAAATACAAACCCATTAACACATACCATATTTTCATTTTGTAGTTAGACGAGCTGGATCAAAACGCTTTACTAAAATGTTTATTTATATTAAGAAAGTATATTGATTCAGCTTATCTTAATTTAGCTTAGTATTGAAGTTCTAGTTAAGCCCCATCCTGTATTATGTATTATATTGTTAATAATAGGCATCACAGTAAGACTTGACGTGGCCTGGCTCACACCCTGAGCGAGTTACAAGTTACAACACCACCAAATCGAAATTCACTTGAATTATAGCTAATTGATAAGATTACGCGTGGGTACAACTCTAGTCCCGGGGTACCGACATTAAACGGTGTCACTGCATTTCAACGACAGACCTGTGGTATATGGAGACTAAATTAGAGTTCCAGTTTGCAGTAAAATGGATCGTATATAAATAACACTAGGCGCATATTCCAATACAAAATTCCTGGAACGGCGGGCTTCAACAGACTTATGAACTTAGCAACTGTCGAGTCTTACTGTGACCGAACGCCGAACATGCTTCTAAGTAGCTGTGGTTTTACTTCGCTTTACTTGAGCTTTGCATTGCAGGTGCTACTTTAGTTATGTTACGGATAATAATTGTAAGACGGTAACAGAAGAACACAGTAACGAAACACGACACAAGTAGGTAAAAGGTTCCCCAAAAGTCCAGGAACTCACTGCATGTATCAATGCATGGTTATTTTTTGCATGTCAATACACTACAGATCTAAAACTGAGCCTCCAATTAATTTCATAGTCTCTATAACGCTGGGATGTCCCTTAGAACCTACCACATAATATACACTTACCTACATCTTACTCTAGCCCATACCTGAGAAAAAAAGCTCTAGTGTAGGTACTAGAGTTTCTTAAATAGTTTCTTCGCAGTTATATAGTATGGTCAGAATTAACAGCCAAGTACCTAAATCCAGAGTGCAAGCGAGAGGACTTTTATTTTGTCCCTACTAGGTAATACGCGTAAAACGCGTTTTAACATACTTATATTTCAACTCCGGCAGCAAAGGTTCTTATAAAAGTTACTGCTATAGTTCGCTATTAATTATTGCTCACTTCCGGCCCGCTTTCATAGATACGAGTATTATGTGAAACTATTCTCAGCGCCATTGTGAGAGATATTATTCAATGCGTCTCAATGGAATGAGAAATAAGTTCTTTGGGTGCCCTCATTTCTCGGGTATCGTGACACGCGTATATTGTACTTAGGTACGAACAAAATTCTAGTTGTGATTATTAATCTCTTACATACTAATACATAATAATGAAGATTATTAATTGTGTACAAAATTACTTATACCTACGCATGAACGTTATTGTTAGAAGACGATTATATCCGAAGTAGAATTATAATACAGACGTCTTTCGGTAGGTCAAACCAAACGAACGAAAAAATTTTTGGCTTAGATGACAAAATTTTGAATGGATGCTTGTTAGCCCACCATAAGTTTCAATGTCCTCGACCAATGTAACAGAAGAATTAAGTCCCATTCAAAGCATAACTCAGTATCCGCGTTTCCTTTTCAGGACCTTTGATCTCTACTAGATAAATGGGTTCAATTTCCGTTTCCCCTCCTGTGTTCTTTAAGTAAATTAGCTATGGCCACTCACTGCACTATCACTGCACGTACCTTAGACGCACGTTACCCTCGAGGCGACGTTCTAACTTTGTGTCATGAATAGGACGAGGACGAGCCGGTGCCGCCGCCGAAGCCTGCGCCGCCCAAAGTTGAGCAGGAGGACGACAGCGGGCTTGGCGTGGCGCAGATCGTCATCACCGCAGCCACGCCCATGGTGGAGGAGCCAGAGCAGCCCTTCCCTCCGCCCGAGCCCGAACCCGAAGCCGAAGAAGACGAGTCATCGATCTCCGAGCAGACCGCCGTCTGCGTGCCCGACCAGGCCGAGGCCCCGCCCGCCTCAAGCTCCACGGCCTCCGAAGGCGAGTCCACCGGCGCCTCCGGGCCCCCCACCGCCCCTCAGTCACCCCCCGCGGCCCCCCGGGCTGGCCGCGCATCTATACCTGACGAGCTCGAACCCGCCCAACTCGCCAGGCTCACTGACTTGAAGGAATCCAACGCTTAAACTTGCGACTGTATCTATTTCTCTTTCTGCAGATGAACCGTTTTTCACTCGCTCGCTTCAGTGACATCCTGAATCACACGTGTTAAATCAATCCCACACACTAATTCTGCAATCGCGAATGTGTGTACCTTGTACCTACACCCAGTGACCGTGACGGGAGCTTTTAAATATCGTCTCAGTTGCTACTTATAGCAACTGGTCTGGCTTTGCAGCTGGTCTAATGTAAGATGAAAAGTCACAAATTTTCTTCTTTCACGAAAAAATAAGACTACCTTTTTTTATGTATTTTTATTGTGGGTTAGGGCTTCTTTACGTTGAGTTGTCAGGCGCAAGTAACGGCCGCCAGCGTTATGCTTTTCATTTGGCACTGTCGTCTATTCGCTTGATGAACCAGCGTAAAATTAGCCACCAAACAACTGTTGATTGGATTATCATCAAATCGTTTCCTAGCTCTGGCAGCTATATCACGGCTTATTAGTATGTATAATAGAATTTGAGTGCAAGTGGAAAACGGTTCGGATAGGCCGGTGTTCGGCCGGGTTATAATTTAAGTTGAGAGCCGAACCCCGGACGGCAGAGCTGTAAATACGTACTTATTATATACGGGTTACTGCTAGGTGTAATAGCACGATCTAGTGCAGTCGAACTTATAAGTAGCAGAACACATTGGTACCTTCTCACTTTCATCCGTTCGACAAGTTCGTATGGCAGTTTAAACATGACGTTAAAGCGACGCGGTACAAAGGTGCCCAGGCCTTACCCGACCGTATTACCTGCTGACTAGAGAGTATGAGAAATGTCACGAGCTGGCCAACGATCGTTATTATTATAAATATCACGATTGTTATGTACTTACAACATAAGTTTATTTTAGACGCGCATTCTTAGGTGCCTCGAGACTGTATAGGAAGTGGTATACTTTAATTGTAATCATATTATATCGGATGCGTCTATAAGGGTGAGTGTCCACGCGACCTGTGTGAAGTAGCGGAGCGGTGTGTGAGGTAAAACTCCACACACAAGAGATGAGCGAGGCTAGCAATGCTATTGATGCATCTTCTTCGCACACCCCTCACTGCCTCGCACTTCTCTGGCGGATGTTCACACTGAGATGCCTTGTTACAACGAAATAGTCGGATGATTATTACTTATCATATATTTATCGCTTGCATGCACTCTTGTCTCTTTAGTGTGAGTGAGCTTGACTCTTTCATCATCATCATCAAATCAGTCGAAAGACGTCCACTGCTGGACATAGGCCTCCACAAAGAGTTTGAAAGTGAACGGTCCTGCGCCACCCGCATCCAGCGGACTCCCGCGACCTTTACCAGGTCATTTGTGGGGGTTCTACCCACGCTGATGAAGATGGTAGAATCGTTACTCTTTTTGTTCGGCCAAATGTAACACGGACCACTTTGTATCTTGTTACAATAACAGTAAGATACAAAACAAAGACTTTCATGTTTTTATGTAAGTATCTACCTACTTGGTCGTAATTGGTTTGAATGATAACTGATCCAATGTAGATAGTTATATAACCTATCGGATTACCTTATACAAGATTTTATATGAGAGATATTCTAAAAAGATTAGTACGAAATGACATTTATCATTTATCTAAAGTTCAATTCCAAATGGCTCTTAATAGATTATTTAGCAAAAATCTTAATGAATCTCTAAATAAAATAAATATTCTGAGAACATTTTCCGCTATAGTGTCTTTTAAATATAAACTATGTATAAATCAGTATCATTTTAATGTAGATTAGACTAATGGAGTTTTAATTTACACTACGGGAATATAACATTTCCAAGGTGTGATTATGCTTCTGTGTACAATAATAGTTGTATCCCGAGTTCGATTTTTGTTGCTTGCTTGAGTTATAAAATGCACTTTGAGATACAGTAATAATGAAGTAAATATTTTATTAAATTATATATTTCCGGGCTATACAAGTGTAAAACACCTAAATTGTTTAGTATAGGTTGTACAGGTATATACCTACGTAATCAAAGATCTATTTGGAAGTACTTACTTTTGGTCTTTATGAATTGAAATTCAGTAAAAATAAGCCCAAACACAATTATTGACATTTCGAATCGTATATGTACCTACTTTCAACTTTGCCTGAGTGGTAGCATTTCTTTAAAGTCAGATGACCTAATAGTCATCTATTTGGATAGGTTGTAACCATATAATCATTATACTCACTAATATTTTAATTAATTATAGTAATGTTTATATAGATATTTATATATTTGTTGGCCAGTTCGCGATTACGAGATGTAATCGCTGGTAGTCTTCAGTCAGTCTATGCATATATTCGACAGGCTCGAAAACATATCGTACGATATCACAGGCGATGCTCTAGTTGGTTGGATACGTTAGGTTAGTTTTACGATTTCGCGCCATGCAAAGCCGCATGGCGCGATATCGTAAACCTAACCTAGCGCGCTTGTCGAACAGAGGCCCTAGGTTACTGTATGCCAAGCGATTGAGCGTAGGATTAGGAACAACGTACAGGGTGTTACTACCTTCTCTTTTCCGGGACTGATAGTCATTTTGATAGGAGTGATGGGTTTGCGTACTCAGACTAGCATTTTCCAGGGAATCTCCACACAAGAATGGGCTTAGTCTTACTTCTTTAGTCGATTAATCGATCTCACGCTGGTAATCGATAATATTCCCGCTCTTGGAATCCTAGTTGACCATGAGATGCCCAATGGCATGATAGAACACTCACCTTTTGGGTGCAAAAGTACCCCATTGATTAACATTATCAATGTTAAATTACCTCTGTGAAATATCCCTGTAATTATGAGCCGCCTCTCTTAATGCATAAATATCTAATAAGTTAAGAAGTTAAGTTTTCATATTATTTGTTGCATTAAAAACCGAGAAAATACAAAAAAAGCATCGTGTCCGTTATGATTAGCTTGCATCCAACAGATGTCGCCCTTGGTCCACGAGAACTGTTGGGTTTGTGGACCGCCTTCAATGTTGACACAGTTATACGCTATTGAATCTCCTATGTATCTTCGCGGCATGTAAGTAGAACATGCGCAGTAGTCGAATTTTGGGTGTAGGTGACAACGGGGCGGCGCGGCGCGGGGCCCCGAGCAAATCCGAGCATGCTCGTGAACCTGCGTTCAACTCTCGCGCCGGCGTCTATCTATACGTAATGTTACGTAAGGTCATATTGCGATTAGAACTGAAGGCAGTTTACAAACCGAATAGTTTTAGTACCTAGTTAACCTGACCCCAGTAACATAAATGTATAAATACCACACGCTCACGACCGTGTTTATTAGAGGTTTACGATTGGTGTTATTTATTCTTGCATAAGTAATTAGGTTTGCATAGCATTTGGAAGTCAGAGAACGGAAAGAATGAGCTGTATTATTCTGCGCCAATAGATGTAGAGATCGCACCAATCCATAATGCGATGGACCCTGCTTTAAGAACGGTACTTTACATTGCAATGGATCGAAACTAAGAATTAAATTTAAAACGCAAACTATTTTGTCTGCTAGAGGGTCGCCAACACGCCACTCCGACCGAGCGAGCTTGGTCGGCACCGACCGCTGTAGTATGAAATTTTGCTCCAAACAACTGTCTACACGGTCGGTGCTAGCAGACACTTTATGCTACAAACTATCCTATCCTACGCAAAGCATATAGTCGTAGATTCGTTCCTATACTAGCTGTACATTAAAAAGACAATACTGTTCTTAGAACAGTGCGCGAGGCCATCAAGGGTTCGCGAGAAATCGTAGACTTTAGAAACATTATGGTGCGATAAAACACATTCACTGCTCAGAATCGCTACGCTCGTAGCAGATTCCGTGTTTTTCCCCGTAGGTATGTAGCGTGAGTGCGCCTACGGCCCGCTAGGCAGGTTCCTGGCAGTGAAAGTGTACGGGCTGAATGCCCGTTCTAAGAGGAGCGTGCGGTGGGGCAGTCCATCTTTATAGTGACATGGAATACTGGACTATCTGAATAATGCAGTTCTGAAAATGTATTGACAAGGTTTAGAGATATTTAGAGATATTCGCACCGACTGTTCGGGTGACTTGTTGACTTAATACTAAGTTAGATGACAACTTCACTTCACTTGCGACAAAAAGTGTACCTCCTAAAGGCTGAGCCAAACCGACTGCGTGTGCAGCACATACAATACACCGCTGCGTTATGAAGTATGAATCCCCTTACGACATGTCACACCGGATGCGTCTGCGTTGCGTATGCGTGCACGTCTACGCAGACGCATTCGGTGTGACATGTCGTATGGGGATTCATACTTGACAACGCAGCGGTGTACGTGCTGCAGAAGCATTTGTGCTGCACACGCGATCGGTGTGACTCGGCCTTAAACAGCACTGAAGCGAAGTTGGTTCGTATCGATCGACCGCAGTTGACAGTTTATGGATTGAGATTATTTAATGTGGTCATTGAAATTGGAATTTTCTACCCTGGACGGTAGAATTGCTATTTGAATGGACTACTTTGATGCAATTCGGCCAACTCTAATGATCTCATGTACCTATACCACCAGAGCGGTGTGCGAAAAAAAACTCCCAATACGGAACTTGCATCTTTTTATTTAATGACGAAAATCAAAAGTGTAATCCAGAGGAATATCAACTGTACCATTAAAACTTTCTTACCATTTCTTTTTCTGATGTTATATGCATTTGAAATCTGCACGCGCCGGCACCTACCGAAAACGCTCTCTATTAAACGAGCTTATGCTATGACGTCACAGCTTATAAGTATTCTCGGCGCGTTTACTATGGAGTAATAGTCATTCATTTGCGATTATCTCCACAAAATTTGCGTTTAAGACTATACTTGTCGTATAAAATATCATTTATAATTCAATATTCTGTCTAACTGTTATAATATTATATATCAAATTAAAAAAAAACTCATTTTATCGTGAGGTAAAATCGAATAAAATCGTTCTTTTATTTCATTTTTAATCTATTCGAAATTGAAGTCCCATGCAAGTTCCCCATATAATGAGATGCGTAAGCGTGGCATTGCTATTAGTGGATTCTCTCCATCACACTGTTCTAACTCGCACAGCTCTGGTGGATTCTCAATGTTATTCAAAATGTTGTGCTGAGGCAATTGGAGTGATGACTACACTTAACCTTTGCCTCATATACATAGATCAGCCTATACGTCCACTGCTGGACGTAGGCCCCAAGGTACGCCACTAGACTCGCTCTCCCGTTTTCGCCATCCTGTCACCACCAGCACCAGCTATCCTTCTCAAGTCACGAGTCCATCTGGCCGGGTAGCCCAGGGTTGCCTTTTATATTGGTTAAACACGTAAACTCGTACTGCAATAAAGTATTATTTTGTAGAAACACGTGTACCAACGAGATTCAGAAATTATAAGTGTAACAAATTAACACGTTACCTGTGAAGCTGGGAACCAGAAATCGACTCATCACGTGCACATGTTTTCTGTAAAAAAATTCGTAGCCAGTATGTGCACGCAAATAAAAAACATCTAGCTCACACGTGTAAACTTTGGCAATGCTTTAAGTTTATAAGGCGTCGTGCATCATCCGTGATGCATGCACGTATCATATATACCCTAAAATGCTACACATATGATGCGTGTACAGGGAACGTGTTAATTTACTTCTCTTTGTTATTTCATTATTTCAAATGTATTTTATTGGATGTACTGTCGATTTCATAAATATATCCCAGACGATCAAAAATACTATTTTTAAAATAGCTGAGCGACCTTTTATGCTCTTAACAATAAATCGAGTTCACTTATTTTGGATCACTTTATCCGCGCATCTGCATACATCTGCGAAGCATTCAAAGGTGTATTGTATTGTATTGTCAAGTCGCCAACCCGCACTGGGCCAGCGAGGGAACGACTTTGCCCAGCAGTAGGACGTAGGTATATAGGCTGATTTATTATTTTTATTGTCATATCCGTGCACATGACGGTACCTACCTATAAGTACTTACTTTGTATAGTTTTTTTACTATCCTAGGCGTATAAAAGGTCAAAGTGTATATGTCAACTTAACCCGTTAGAGTAAAATTGATCCCGATTGAGCAATACGGAAGCAGATATGACTTAGTATTAACTATGTGTTTTAACATAACAAGATATTCATTGTTCGTTAGACTAGAGCTAGACAGCTAGACTACCTTTTATTGTATATCAGTGTTCAATCGTAAATATATACTTATTTTCATGGTGGTTAAAAGCGAATTGACATAAACGCCAGGGTATTTGCGCCAGTTATGCGAGCTGCTTCGGTTAGCGACCACTGGACGAACTTTTCTTTAAATAAAAATAATAACATTTCTGCAGACTGCATTAAAGAGCGAGACGTATGTATTTTAAAGAATTCTACTTAAAAAAAGAGAAAATTAGGCACACTTATTAAGTGGTCACTAACCGGTGCCATGACACTACTAATAATTGCGATAATTTCACTGATGTTCTGTGCTGCGTCACTTTGCTTTTGGCCCGGCTCGTTTACTTTACCGAGAGGTCTGTAGCACTCTGTAGTTACTCTACACTGTATCAAAATGCACAGAAAAATTGACTGTTGTACTATTAATTACCTACTGCAATCTATTGTTTGTGATATATAACATACAATATACTTATTTTCATGGTGGTTAAAAGCGAATTGACACTGGACGAACTTTTCTTTAAATAAAAATAATAACATTTCTGCAGACTGCATTAAAGAGCGAGTCGTGTGTATTTTAAAGAATTCTACTTAAAAAAAGAGAAAATTAGGCACACTAATTAGGTGGTCACTAACCGGTGCCATGACACTACTAATAATTGCGGTAATTTCACTGATGTTCTGTGCTGCGTCACTTTGCTTTTGGCCCGGCTCGTTTACTTTACCGAGAGGTCTGTAGCACTCTGTAGTTACTCTACACTGTATCAAAATGCACAGAAAAGTTGACTGTTGTACTATTAATTACCTACTGCAATCTATTGTTTGTGATATATAACATACAATATATTTATTTTCATGGTGGTTAAAAGCGAATTGACATAAACGCCAGGGTATTTGCGCCAGTTATGCGAGCGGCTTCGGTTAGCGACCCCTGGACGAACTTTTCTTTAAATAAAAATAATAACATTTCTGCAGACTGCATTAAAGAGCGAGTCGTATGTATTTTAAAGAATTCTACTTAAAAAAAAAAGAAAATTAGGCACATTTATTAGGTGGTCACTAACCGGTGCCATGACACTACTAATAATTGCGGTAATTTCACTGATGTTCTGTGCTGCGTCACTTTGCTTTTGGCCCGGCTCGTTTACTTTACCGAGAGGTCTGTAGCACTCTGTAGTTACTCTACACTGTATCAAAATGCACAGAAAAATTGAATGTTGTACTATTAATTACCTACTGCAATCTATTGTTTGTGATATATAACATACAATATACTTATTTTCATGGTGGTTAAAAGCGAATTGACACTGGACGAACTTTTCTTTAAATAAAAATAATAACATTTCTGCAGACTGCATTAAAGAGCGAGTCGTATGTATTTTAAAGAATTCTACTTAAAAAAAGAGAAAATTAGGCACACTAATTAGGTGGTCACTAACCGGTGCCATGACACTACTAATAATTGCGGTAATTTCACTGATGTTCTGTGCTGCGTCACTTTGCTTTTGGCCCGGCTCGTTTACTTTACCGAGAGGTCTGTAGCACTCTGTAGTTACTCTACACTGTATCAAAATGCACAGAAAAGTTGACTGTTGTACTATTAATTACCTACTGCAATCTATTGTTTGTGATATATAACATACAATATATTTATTTTCATGGTGGTTAAAAGCGAATTGACATAAACGCCAGGGTATTTGCGCCAGTTATGCGAGCGGCTTCGGTTAGCGACCCCTGGACGAACTTTTCTTTAAATAAAAATAATAACATTTCTGCAGACTGCATTAAAGAGCGAGTCGTATGTATTTTAAAGAATTCTACTTTAAAAAAAAGAAAATTAGGCACACTTATTAGGTGGTCACTAACCGGTGCCATGACACTACTAATAATTGCGGTAATTTCACTGATGTTCTGTGCTGCGTCACTTTGCTTTTGGCCCGGCTCGTTTACTTTACCGAGAGGTCTGTAGCACTCTGTAGTTACTCTACACTGTATCAAAATGCACAGAAAAGTTGACTGTTGTACCTACTATTAATTACCTACTGCAATCTATTGTTTGTGATATATAACATACAATACTACATTATAACATTATATTATAACTATGTAAGTGTCGCTTTCTTTAGAAGAAACTGAAATTCTGATAGGGCGTCCTAGCGTTGGCGCTGTCACGTGAAGGGTCGTGCCAAATATTCATATTTTGCCTACACTGTGGCCTGAAGATAAAACAATTTCCAACTACAATTAAATATAAACTCTATTGCAATGTACGTAATGTTTAAATTACAAGCAGCGACCCCATATAGATGTGTACGTAGTTGCGCTCAATAAAAACAAAACACTAACGAATTCCGAATTGTACAATGAAGGACGAACTACTCTACACAATTTTAGTTTAGGATTCGCTGGTCATTGAAGGCAGGTGGGACGGTTTTAAACTCATGTCACTATGTAGCTTGTAGTAATCAAACATTTAACATACATACTTACAAACTGGGTTTGACCAACAATATATTAAACAAGCTATTTTAATAAAATATGTTAAGTATATTATCAAATAGTTCACAAGCCTGCTCTGAATGAATCTCAATTGGGGGATACGTCTGAAGATCGAATTTCCTGTATCTCTTGTGCTATCACATGAATATCGCAAGTGCAGTAGAGATGGAGATATTCTAAAGTCAATCTTCAATTTTCACGGTAGCCATGATACTTGGCACATGGTATTAAAATTCACCTAAAGATCCTATAGCTATAATACGACTTAAAAAAATAACACCACCGCGCTTTCTACCTCGTACAGGATAGCTCACAATACACCGTACCGAGTCCGTCACGAGCACAGATGTAAGTATGAATATAAGGAGATCGGACATGCCGGCCGATTTGTATTGAGTACGCCTATCGCAAGTTCATTAACCCACACAAAGCCCCAAGTATTGACAAGACAAAGCACGCACACACCTAAAACACACACACTTGTATACTTACCTACGCTCTTATTGGACAATACACGCGCATCATATCAAGCATTTTGGGGAGAAACGTAATATTGTCTGCGATGAGCACGCGTGCACAGTATGGCAGAGTATGCCCATTGAGCTAACAACTGTGACGCGGCCGCCGGCGGCTTGCCCTCTCTCTAGTATTCTATGCTCTGAGGTCACGAGCGCTGGCTCTTGTAGTCTTTCACTCGGACGTCGATTGGTAAGCAGAGGCAGTCGCGTTGATAACAGAATGGTAAAAACGCGTTGAAAACGGAATGGTAATAAAGCCGCATATGTATGTATGTTTAGTTATGTGATTCGGACAAGGCCCGCTGAAGTGTGAGTCCTCCTTTACTATACTCCACGTCGTGTGTGAAGTGCTTACCGTCACTTAATATTGTTACGAATTAATTACAAATCTTGTATTTTAAAGCGAAATTTATAATTATATTACAAGATATTTTACGTCATACCTGGCCATAAAGTAGGAATTACCGCACGCTATGCGTGCGGAAAACCCCACTTCCTGGCCAGATAGAGACGTAAAATTTTGTACTCACCACGGGCGGTAATAAAGAAAGCCTCAGAGCGCATATTTATCGCCCTTGCCTTCGGCTCGGGCGTCAAATACCTGCGATCTGACACATTCTTTGTTTAACCGCCCTAGGTAAGTAATGTACTATTAAAATGTTACCAGAACTACCTATATATTATATTATAACTGATAATAAATTATAACTTTTAACTGCTGTGTGGTTTTTGGCATGGGGGTGGTTTGAAAGAAATACTAAAAGTGATTAAGTTAAGGAACTATACACACTCAAAATTGTTCAACAGTTAAATACATTTGTTGAGGCACTAAAAATCAAATATAAAGCCATCATCGTCTCAATAGGGCAATTCCGTCTGCGTGATATTACCGAACATACTACGTACCTACGTTCTATGAACAGTATGTCGTCAGCCTCAAAATGATGGAACTAAAAACGTACGCCGTTTTATTGTCCGAGCGAGCAACCACGTACGGTTATACCCCGAAGGGGAATTCCCCTCATTGCTGCCACTTCTTTGATGAAAACACTTTAATTTAAATTATTTTGATAACCTATGTTTTCAATAAATAATGTGTATATTTGGCATGATCCTGCAACAGGAGGGTTTTAGAGTATTATAATAGAGTCGATTAGTACTCATATGTTTATACACTTAAGAAATATTGTATCATCACTTTGAATAGTAGTGCAAGGCAACGTATACCGTACGATGGACATTTTCGGACAGTACAGTACCTACCTATATATTCTATGTAGGTACTAATGTTTTTGTTTTCTAGTAAAGCATTGAAATAAGAAAATAAAGGCTTGTATTTGAAAAACCTCATCTTCGCCTCGGGGTTTTAAATATACTCGTCCCAATATCATCACTTCGCGGTAGAGCTATAAATGTACAGTCAGCAAGAAGTAGCTACGCATAATAACACGCACATAATGATCTACATAGTCTTAATTCTCTTAACATTAGAGTCGGGTGTAGGTAATTTTGAGCACTTGGTCCGCGTAACTTTTGCTGCCGACTGTATGTACTTTGCTTTACTGGAATTAAAAAAAGGTAACAACAATATTGTCCAAGCGACGATGTGTTTTCTTGTCTCTTCTCTTTTGACTTAGTGTGAAATAAATGGTCGATGCTTGCACTATATATTTACTTTTACATGGTTTTTATAACGCAGGTATGTAAATGTTACATGCTTACCGGCCTGCCCAGGGCAAAGGGTTAAATAATGTGGCTACCATTGAAAATATATATATTCAGTTTGAGAACCTTTGCGGGAGTTTCTTGCATACAAAAATACCGGTATAAAAAAATCATATAAATATGTTATACATTTTTTTTGTATTCTTGCCGAGTTGCCGACTCATTTACTTACGTGTCATTATCTAAATACAATTTTGGAATAAGTAACAATCGATAAATATTATATCGTGAATTGAGGAAGATATTTTTTTATAAATAGGTACGGTGTGATTCTCTGCTTAACTTTGGATGCTCCAAGTGTATGCTGAATTGACTTCTATCTAGAACAGCCAAAGGTCGAATGTCCTATGTACGCGGACATATTAAACAATTTTGGTAGCTAGAGTCTAAGCAACGACGATTTATTTTATCATTAGTATTGCAGTTGATGTTCTTTACGATGTTGTTACCTTTTTTTCGAATTACTTAATTTAAATATTAGGTATTTAGTTGATGTACAGTAAAGTGCAAAAATATGTATCGATTTTAATCCTCTCATAAATATGTACCGAAACTTTAATCTGCTGACATAAGAGCGATATGATTTATTTATGAGTAAGTTGTATGCGTCCATTTTTTTACACTTGACTGTACAAGATTAGATTGCATTATTTTTTACGAAATAATTCAAAAGCTACACAGCTTACAGCCGTATGGTTTTTCATTCGAGTTATTTCTGTGAAATTGTATATTGAGTACCTACTACGAACAGTATTTGTAATATGTGTAAATTAATGTATCAAATAATATGGTTCATATTTGAAAGGATTATTCCCATTTTGATCAATCAAAGTGTACAATTCGAACAGAAAAAACCTTTTTACGCGGTATTTTTACATTCCGTATGATCTAGACATCAAGCGAATTAGGACAGAGTTAGGTTGACGGTTCTAGAGTAAACATAATTGGGTCCGAAAAGTTTGCGAAATGCTATTATTACATTTGAGAAAGAAATTGGTACTCTGTCTTTTGTTATCGACATAATATGACAGGTTACATATGTACATACCTACCATACCTATTACCTACCTTATGGATGCCTATGTCAAGGGGCCTTTAGACATTGTGTTGAGTGAGATGGTTTAAGTAACTGTGAAGGACTCTAATGGTTTTGGAGGGGGCTTGCGCCTAAGCTATTTTAGGACTAATGTCTAATAATGGCCCAGTGTCCTGAAAATAGGTCATAAAGAACTATTTTGGAATTTCTAGTCCCTAAACAGAGTTCAATTTATTATTACAAAAAGTCAATGAGTTTGGATGTTAAGCCTGAACTCGTTGTCCTAAATCAGATAGGCTTTACGAGGTTAATGCAGACTTACAGTGGATAAACTCTATCGATGCATATCTATATTGTATTGAATACTTGTGAACGTTCGGGATATTTTATGATACGCTTACACTCATCCTATCTCCTCAAACTGGACATATCCCAGTCTGAAACAGACTATTCGATTTGGATGAAACTCGTCCGGTCATCGTCTTGGGATCAGTGTAAACGTGGCACAACCTTTGTGCACATTTCTATGATTTTCGGTTCAGAATGCCATGTAGCACGAATTTGAAACTAAGGATATATTCATTGTGTGAGCGCAGGTTAAGGACTGGCGTCCAACTAAAGGCACGCTACCGCGGTAACCTAAAGGACTTTTGGAGATCAACAATAATTAAACTTCAATTCATGGAAATACAGTTGCAATTAGGTACAATACCGCCTAGACATGCATCCTAGCACGTTGCATTTTCATTGAAATTGCTACTCTAGCTCCAAGTACTAAGTTTCGTTGAGCCATGTCCAGTCATGAATGGGACTCCACGCACACATCTTTGTGTGCGTGAGCTCGAAAGTAGGTACTGAACAAATGTGTCAAACTAATGTGTACATGTACAATCAACGTCAAATATATTTAAACACGTATCGCCTTATTACAAGGGCATAAGGTCCAACATTGTAAACATATCTTTGACTAGACTAACCGGTCACAATGCCTGTGCACCTCCCCGGAATGCGACGCCCCTTCCGCTTCCCCTTTTACCTACCGCGCTGCTATGTGCGCCTCACACCGTACCCAGAGCGCCGATATGACGTCACGCGGCGGTGCACATGGTAGTTTAACTAAAATCATATCTCATCGAGTTCGTGAGATGCAATACTACGAGTATAGCGAATAGAAAGTTTTTTGGTGACAAATGTTGACAGTCCAAGTTATTCCGAGGGTTCAAATGAAATCTGTTTCTTTTAGACCCATCGTACGGTGTACGGAGTTGTTTATAATACGAGTATAACTAATGGTACGTAGTACGTTGGTTCGCCCCGGCGAATTTGTACGGTTGCTTTGATGTCCCCATGCCTTTTCAACATGCAGTAAACTTTATCAATAGAGTTCGTGTTTTATTTTATTTCCCCTTTACAGAGGCGTCTCTACTTAATAATTTCCGTTGCGCTCTCTCGCGGTGTCCGTGCTTCCGCAATGGATTCAAAGCTTGGAACTGGAGGCACACTTGGACGTGGGACAGTGAACATGTTAAATGCTGTGACCCATTTCACGATGCAACAAGTTACAATAATAGTTTATTTGACTTTTTCACACGTTATAAAAACAAGATTGGAACCTTCCATTCATCATTAAGTATGCTTGTATCGTAAGATCCCGCTCTTCCATCACTCGGAGGTGGTAACAAAACCAATGTCATGCTCCCTGGCAACCCCACTTTCCATTTCGGGATTTCTGAGTCTTTCTTCTTTGCCCAGCCCATTTCCCATTTTAGATGGGGTCGGGCCTCCTCGTACGTTGGCGCCAGGATATTCTATCCTGGGTTGTCGATGTAGTCAGGTTAAGTGTCTTCATCTCTTTTTCGACATTGGACCACCACGTTGCAGGTGGTCTTCCTCTTCCTCGGGGGTGATTTGGGATGCTCAGGGTTTTCCTCACGGAGTAGTTCTCATCTCGTCGCATAATATGTCCATACCATCTCATCCTGCTTTCTTGGAGTTTTTCCGTGACCGGTGCAACTTTGAACGAGCCGCGGACATATTCGTTCCGGATCTTATCGAGGCGTGTGACACCGCCAGCCCACCTAAGCATTTTCATTTTTTTCTGGATTCATCATCATTCGGGGGATCATTTCGGGATTTCTGAGTATGTGAAAAAATTGTACCGAATTAGTTTTGAAAGTACAATTATTTTAAATCCACGTCCACGTCGACGGCACTTTCAGAAAGCTAGCTATCGAATGAGGCATTTGCCCAAACGTTACAGCAGTCTATTGCTGAGCAATGTAATGATTTTTCGCGCCTGATGAAAAATATTTGCAAAATATCCTCTATTCCACTAAGTTCAACTGGAAGTTCAACTAGTTGAACTAATTGGAAATAATATTCCAGTTATTACAACTTTGTAACTCATTTTCAAAGTTGAACTTTCTGAACAAAAATGATCCTATTAGTTCAACTTTATTATTATTCTAAAAGCAAACATTCAAAAGTAAGCAACTGGTCTACAATGTTTTTGGAGTAGGTAGCAACTGACCTAAGTAGGTAGCGTCGGGTCTAAGCAGCAACAGGACTAATTAGCATCTGGACTAAGTAGCAACGGGACTAATTAGCAAAAAAGTCGGTGTGCCGCGGCACGCTCGCTTCGCTCGCTCGGCTCGCGCGCTGTAGGGTCGTAGTTTTTCCTAACACTCCTCCTCGCTTCGCTCGTCGTCGTACCTACACCGACCTGCCTTAGAGTAAAATAGGTAGGATAGACGACTGGCTACTTAGGCCAGTTGCTACTTAGACCAGACGCTACTTAGAGCGGTTGCTACTCCAAAAAACCCAAAAAAGGGGAACTTGCATGGGACTTCAATTTATAATAAATTGCACTCAGTCTATGCGGATATACGTAGAGATATCATACACGAGAAAATAAAAATAAACTATTCTATTAAGTTTTATCTCACGTTAAAATAACGAAAAAAAATATATATTCTATTCGATAAAATAACATAAGTTACGCAGAATATTGAATTAGAAATGATATTTTGTATGACAAGTACCTATAGACTTAAACGCAAATTTTGTGGAGACAATTGCAAATTAATGACTTAATCCATAGTAAACGCGCCGAGAGTATACGGTGTGACGTAGAATTTTGCAGCAACTCCAATTAAAAATAATTGTATTCTCGAAACTATTGAGGTACATTTTTTTTTCAAGTAAGTACTAATTCAGTACAATTTTGGTAATTTTTTTTCACATATTCAGAAATCCCGAAATTGAAAGTGGGGTTGCCAGGGAGCATGACATGGGGTAGGGTACGTGGGTAATTTATGTTACAGAAGCATTGTTGCAAAGTTAATGTTGTGCAATAATTCATCCACCTGAGATCAAAACTTGGACAGTTCATACTAGGATCACATGCGTGGTAAATATGTAAGTCACATATTGTTTGATGGCAGCTCAATGTGGGCTTGATTTTGTACTCATTTAATTTGAGAGATCTGTTTTTCTAAGATAAACTTTCCCATAGCAAGCTACCTGCTGCAGTATCTGTCGCTGGAGGATATCTCCCCAGCAACTCCGAAATTGTACAAATAAAAAGAGGCCGAAAAATATTGTACACTAGTTTTTACCGCTGAACCTCATTCAGTAGTAAAAACGCTAAGCTAGTTAAATTACCAAATTTGCGCCAGAAAGCGAGCACCTGCGTGATACGGCAATACGGAAAACACTTGTTCTCCATATTTTGCTATTATTTTCAATCAGGTACTAAGAATTATAAAAAAAAATGTGAGTTAAAGCCTCGGTTGTGCTGTAAAGAGCACAAACACATCAAATAGGTGGCTAAAATGTGTTGTCCACCCACAGCAACCTATAAAAAAATACGATAGAAACAAAATGGTATCAATGAAAAACCATATAAGTTAATTAGCCATTTTTAATAGTTATTTACACAGAGTTATTACTAATTACAAATAAATCAACGTTACTTTACACTTAGAAGCTCATTGGGCAGAAAATGCATAAAATTAAATAAGTTTCCCCTAGTAAATACTTCAAGATTGCATCAACAATAAATTAGAAGAGGTAGTTAATATTATGTTTAATCCATTTATTAAGTTTTTAATAATATGCCTATATCTCTTAATTGTATATCTACACGATGAATTTTAATCGGTGACTAAGGCGAGATGTAAAAATACACAATTATAAAAAATTACTCACAGACACAGGGCACACTATTCATGCGCGGTGTTTTTCTCTAAGAAAATTAAACAGAGTTGTCGTCAGAGCTTGAGACAGTCTAGGCAACCAAAGTAAACCAAAACAACAAACATACAAAATACCTATAAATTTGAGGAACTCCTTTTGAAGACGTCCGTAAAAAAAACCTTTTAGCGTCATTATGATTTTATTTGCGTTGGCAATTATCAAAAGATTTGTTCCATAATTTAAATTTAACACACACGCAAGCACTATTGAAACACACTACTTCGTTATAGAACTGATAAAGACGAAGACACCCGTAACGCATACATTTCTTAGAACAAAACTGTACATAAAAAAAACCTATAAGAGTGGCCGCAATGCGGACGAGTTCTTTCAGACATGTTGTTGGTACACTCAGCGTCAAATACTCTGTAGCAGTCAAAGTGGCCAAATAGTTCGGTACACCATACTAAATATATGGTGTACCGAACTATTTGACTACTTTGGTTGCTACAATGTATTTGACGCTGAGTGTACATTACTGACCTAGGGCGACAAAGAATGATTCAAATCTTAGGTATTTGACGCCAAGCCGGAGACCAAGGCGATAGATATGCGATCTGATACTATCTTTATGTGGTGAATACAGTCAGCAACAGAACCGTTTATTACAAAAAAAACCTTACCTATCCCCCCTATACTATTCATATATCTCCCGAAACATATCCCTACAGTTCATTCGTATCTTCATCTTGGAACACAACAGGAACACACCGGACAGTTTATGTCATGCTCCCTGGCAACCTCACTTTCTGAGTATGTGAAAAAATTGTACCAAAATTGTACCGAATTAGTACATACATACTTGAAAAAAATTGTACTTCAATAGTTTCGAGAGTACAATTATTTTAAATTGGGGTTGCTGAGGAGCATCTCCCCAGTAACCCCAAAACTTAAAAAGATGGAATTTCGCGTAGAATAAAAGTTTTTTTGGGTGAAATGAAGCCAAAAAAAAATGTACTCTCGTTTTTACCGTTGAACGAGATAGCTAGGCTAGTTAAATCCATTAGAATAATTGTACTCTCGAAACTATTGAGGCACAATTTTGGTACAAATTTTCACAAATTCAGAAAACCCTGAAATGGAAAGTGGGGTTGCCAAGGAGCATGGCATGACAGTTTCCTGTGGAGGGAGTATATCTCCTCAGGGGGTGGGCAGAGACGGTGGGTGAGGATTGTGGGGAACAGCGCTTGGATGCGACGGGTGATGAAAAACAGTAGATTTTGTTTTGTTTTAATATCGAACGAAACTAAACAAATGCAACCCTATTCCAATTTAGCATGATATAAATTCCACTGAGAAGGCACACTCCCTTAATCACCGATTAAAATCCACCGTGTATTAAAAAAAAACCTTACCTATCCTTCTTATACTGTTCATATATCTCCCGAAACATATCCCTACAATTCATCCGTATCTTCATCTTGGAACACAACAGGAACACACCAGACAGTTTCCTGTGGAGCGAGTATATCTCCTCCGGGGGTGGGCAGAGACGGTGGGTGAGGATTGTGGGGACCAGCGCTTGGATGCGACGGGTGGTCCGCTGGGTGCCGAAGTCGAACTCACCCGAAGTGCTTGTGAACACCTCACCCATTATCATGACCGTGTCGACGTGGGTCTCTTCCATTATCTGTTGGCGAATGACAATTACACGATGATGAACTATACTAATATTATAAAATCATTGGGTTTGGCCTAACCATGATGAGACTCAAGAGAGCCAATGTGCTGCCTGACTAGGCGAAGCTAGGGCAATGGCTCTACCTTGCCAATAGCCAATTTCTCTCAACTCATCTGCTCATAGTTGTTGTGACTGATCGCAGATTAACAGAATAAAAAATACATATATACAAAGAGTAGAAGTCTGTGAGATTGTAGCTCTGAGGTCGTATATTTGTATGTGGGAAATTGAACCCTAACCCTCTTATCTGGTGCCATAAATCCTTTCACCTGAGTCTAGAATTTCTGGGAGGACATAGGCGAAAACGCAGGCAAAGCCACGCTGTTATTATTATTTGAAAGAAGAAAGAAAATACATACATTTATTTACAAACAAAAGAAAATTACTTAGTTCGAGGACGTTAACTCTCCTATCTAGACTAAATAATTCAATGTAACTATTTAGTTATTTATTTTGTCACTAACACTTAATTTAATTCCGTATTTGACAAAAGTAAAATCAACTTCTTTTTATGAAACGTCAAAAACGCTCCGTTAGCATGGAATTTGTAGGGATTACTCGGTTGTGACGTCACGAAATGTTGATACTTTCCGAGTATTTTCGTAATGTTTATCTGTTGCTAATGAAATTAAAACCGGCCAAGTGCGAGTCGGACTCGCGCACGAAGGGTTCCGTACCATTATCTATAAAAAACTATTTTATTCTGTGTTTTAAGTATTTGTTGTTATAGCGGCAACAGAAAATACATCATCTGTGAAAATTTCAGCTGGAACTATCACGGTATCAGTGAGATACAGCCTGGTGACGGACAGCGGAGTCTTAGTAATAGGGTCCCGTTTTACTCTTTGAGTACGGAACCCTAAAAACAATATATTGTCCATTTGATTGTAATATTTTGAATCCATGTAATGTAAAAGGTAATATGCGGTCTCCTGCGATACAGGCAAAGCCTAGTGCAGGGACTGGTACTTATAAATATATGTGTAAACAATTCTGCTAAATAAATGTATTGTCTTAATTAATTTTTACTGTTGTCAAATACCCAATTTAATTTATTGTAACTAACACATATGGGTCCAAGAACCTGAAATAAATACCCTGTATAAAGGTCCCACTCACCTTAGACTCGTAGCCCGTGAGGAACTTCATCTCCTTGGACATTCTCAAGATGGCCGCTCGGTCGCCGTCCGACGCCGCCTTGATGATCTCTATGTACTGGTCCATGAACTCTTTGGTGTATTCGCGGGTCGCGCCAAAGTCTAGCAGTATTACCTGTAACGTTATACATAAGGTATAGGGGAAATTCCTTTAATACTGAAGTCCCCTACAAGCAGTGGGCGGCCGTTCCATTTCTTAAACGGGATGGGAGGAAGCCTGTGCCAAGGGATCGGAATACTGATGTGCCGACGGAGAGTTTTTTGCAATTTAACATGGGAAAATTTTGGAATTCCGTAAATGAGAAATATAAAACTGTAACTCTTATACACTACTTATAAGAGTTACAGTTTAATGTTTCTCAGATACGTAAATTTCCTTAATTCCTTGTGAAACTTTCTAGAAATTTCCGAGAACTTTTCCAACTAGTTGGAAACTTTCCGCAATTTGCACATCATTAGATGGGACATATATGAGGTCAATCAAGTATTTCTAGTAGTAATGCTGTCACGTTAGCCGGGAGACAATGCGACAGAGTTTCTTAGAATAATGGTTTCAACATGGACTTCTAACAAGGTTAGGGGATGGCTCATAGAAATGTAAGTAGATACGTCACTAGTTCTATGATATCGACAGTATTTGATGGGTCAGTCAACTATTTTTTGTTGCTGGTTACTATGGTTACGTCTCTTGAGTCACTCTTTAAATCTATGATTTTATGTATTTCAAATCCACTAAACAATTGTTTTCGTTATATTGGCAAATCCATTCAATGGTGGGGCATCTCCTTAGCATGATAGGAGTTCAATTTATAGAACTTTGTCTAAGAAACTCTATCGCTGTTGTCTCTTGGCTTACCCGGACAGAATAACAAAACCAAAAAGTTGTTCAACCCTGATAACTCCTCCTGCCAGGCTACTAGTTAAATAAGTTGATCAACCCTGATAACTCTTCCTGCCAGGCCCCTAGTTAAATAAGTTGATAAACCCTGATAACTCCTCCTGCCAGGCCCCTAGTTAAATAAGTTGATCAACCCTGATAACTCTTCCTGCCAGGCCCCTAGTAAATAAGTTGATCAACCCTGATAACTCCTCCTGCCAGGCCCCTCGTTAAATAAGTTGATCAACCCTGATAACTCTTCCTGCCAGGCCCCTAGTTAAATAAGTTGATCAACCCTGATAACTCCTCCTGCCAGGCCCCTAGTTCAATAAATTGATCAACCCTGATAACTCCTCCTGCCAAGCCCCTAGTTCAATAAGTTGATCAACCCTGATAACTCCTCCTGCCAAGCCCCTAGTTCAATAAGTTGATCAACCCTGATAACTCCTCCTGCCAAGCCCCTAGTTCAATAAGTTGATCAACCCTGATAACTCCTCCTGCCAAGCCCCTAGTTCAATAAGTTGATCAACCCTGATAACTCCTCCTGCCAAGCCCCTAGTTCAATAAGTTGATCAACCCTGATAACTCCTCCTGCCAAGCCCCTAGTTCAATAAGCTGATCAACCCTGATAACTCCTCCTGCCAAGCCCCAAGTTCAATAAGTTGATCAACCCTGATTACTCTTCCTGCCAAGCCCCTAGTTCAATAAATTGATCAACCCTGATAACTCCTCCTGCCAAGCCCCAAGTTCAATAAGTTGATCAACCCTGTTTCTTCATTATGTTAATGATTTACAAAAATGCAGGTTGGTGTGTCTTTTTAAGCATACCAAGACACTTGTGATAAGAGACACCGCTCTTCCAGGAAGTGTAACATAATATGCACAAGGTGTAAGAATACAATTTGGAAAAAAAATTGACGTACAAAATGCTGGGTCGATGAGTATAGATGCTGTCCAGCGACCCGCGACTATTTTTACTTGGCCACCCCGAAAAGTATAATGATTATAATGAACTGTCGTTGTCAGGTGACAATTGGATGAACATTGGTGGGTTAATAATGAAGATGGTTGCTGGGCACGTGATCGTTACGGAGAGATTCAGAAACGCACGATGATTTGGCATTGTTGGGTTACAAATTATCACAGATAATAAATACGCAGTCCTCACTACAGAGCTAAATACTTCCACTCTCCTGTTTAGTGTTAGGATTGTAGAAGAAGTTACGTGCCGCTGATTATAGAGAGTAAGGATGACGAACCAACTCACCTGTTTAGTGTTAGGATTGTAGAAGAAGTTACGTGCCGCAGATTATAGAGAGTAACGGTGACGACCCAACTCACCTGTTTAGTGTTAGGATTGTAGAAGAAGTTACGTGCCGCACATTATAGAGAGTAACGGTGACGACCCAACTCACCTGTTTAGTGTTGGGATTGTAGAAGTTACGTGCCGCAGATTATAGAGAGTAAGGATGACGACCCAACTCACCTGTTTAGTGTTAGGATTGTAGAAGAAATTGGCCCAGTTGGGGTCAGTCTGCATGCAGCGCAGCACGAACATTTCGCGCAGGCAGAGTTGCATGATCTTGTAGGCGATGTCGTGCTTCGTCTCGTAGGGCGCGTCGAAGAACTTGTCTAGAGGCACTCCGTCTATCAGCTCTGTGGTTATCACTTCTTGGGCGCACAGCTCATCTTAAAAAATAAAGTTCTTTTTAGGGTTACGGACGTCAATTGGCAAAAACGGAACCCGTATATGATCACTTTGTTGTCCGTCGGTCCGTCTGTCTGTCAAGAAACTTTATCTCGGGAACGCGTCCTCAGGTATCGAGATCAAATTAATACCATATACTCAGGTCTCAGGACACACACACAAGAAAGCCATAGGACCTAACGGTATCCCGGTGGAAGCTTGGAAATGCCTTAGAGAGCGAGGAATCGTATTGCTTACCAACCTCTTTAACCGTGTGATGCTCTCTTCTAAAATGCCAGAGGCATGGAGATTGAGCACCATAGTTCCAATTTACAAGGGAAAGGGTAGAAAGTACGAGTGCAATAACTACCGCGGTGTCAAGCTTTTAAGCCATACTATGAAGCTTTACGAGAGGGTGATTGACAGCAGACTGAGATCCGAGTGCGTACTATCTGAGAATCACTATGGCTTCGTACCTGGCTTATCTACCACAGATCCCATGTTTGCACTGAGTGTGATCGCTGAGGAGTATCGCGCTAAAAACCGGCCATTATTAGTTGCATTTCTGGACATGGAAAAGGCATTTGATCGGGTCCCGAGGGATACGATCTGGTGGAGCCTTCGCAAGAAAAATGTCCCCGAACAATATATCAACATCATTGCCGACATGTACAGAGGTGCACGGTCAATGGTACGGACGGTCGTGGGTGAAACAAAATCGATAGCGGTCACAGAAGGTGTTCACCAAGGTTCAGTACTGAGCCCTTTTCTGTTTTGCTTGGTTTTGGACTCACTCACCGAGGCAGCGCAAAATTCAGCAGCATGGTCATTTATATTAAATTACTATTACAAGACCAGTGTGTAAAGGGCGTATTAAAATAAATGTATATTTATTATTTAATTTCAGATAGACGTTCTGACACGACGGAACTGCAAAAACACGGCCATATATATACATGTACTTACTTTATTACAGACAGATCAACATTAAATATGGCGCCGGCAGCTGTTATTCCATAGAAACTTGTCAAACTTTCCATACATTCAGATTTTAACGAACACGGCTTGCTATTACAGACGGTTTGATCAGGGTTCGAAAGGATTAATTATCGTGATAATAACAGATGGATAATTATCGACTGACAATAACAAAAAAATGCGCTCATGAATGTGAACTGTATTAGAAGTATTCGAACGTGTATTTCCGCAATTGCGTCCATGCGAACGCGCGAAGTGTCAACGTGACGTGCCGCGCCGTGCGGCTTCCCCTTACAAGAAAAAATCATTTCAGATTATGTAAAGTTGAGTAGTAGGTATACCTACTGGTGATAATAGGCTTGTTGCGTGGTGTTAAAATTGATAACGTCGTGTTGTTAAATGGATAGTAAACCATCAAATGATTGTAATAAAGTATAAATTACAAAATATAATTAAAATCATAAAAAGATATGAACCTTGAAAGTTTAGAAAAAAAAGTTTTTTTATTTATTGTCCAAGAGTAAATTTAAAGGTACCAATAGAATTCTTACGCTTTTATAGAAACAAATTTGTAAGACAACTATGGACCTAAACGCAGTATTTTGCGACCGAAACAGCAATTTACTTAATTTTCCATGCAACGGCTAGTACAAATTGCACGGCGTGACGTCATACTTTAAAGCCTCAGTATGAAGCGTTTCGGCTGCTGTCAGCGAGGTCCGTCTTTAACTCGATTTTATGGATATTAATGTCCTTTAAATGTAGTTGCTTCCATACAAACATTTGTTCATCTACAAAAACTGGTTCGAATGGCATCGTAAACAAATTTAAGGTCACAAGCCCATTATCTTGATCATTTCGAACCCTGGGTTTGGTGCAATCAACCCTTAATGTGATAGGTATTAACTCACCCACGACATCGGGCACGAAATACTCGGGGTACGGGGCCAGCAACGTTTTGAACCGTTTGGTGCACTCGGCCTCGCGCCGGTAGTCCACCTCCCACGAGAGCTCCTTCTTGGCCACCTCCACGATGTTGTCCACGAACATCCCTTTAGGGAACACGTTCCACACCTGTCAAAGTTAAATATAATCAAATTGCCTTTATTACTAAGAAGAGTACGGCTTTATTACTTTTTACAAGCTTTATATTAACTTGCACTGTTCGTATGTAAGTATGTAAATATGTAAGTATGTAAGTTGTCCGTCAAAATTTGCAATCCATTTTTCAGTCACTTCCCGCTATCCAATTGAGCTGAAATTTTGCAAGCATATGTATATCGCATGACAATGCAATATTATGATGTCTTGGAGCTGATCTGATGCTGGAGCTGGAAGGTGGCCATAGGAACTCCGCAATAAATCGACACAACCCCATCGAGTTTGGGCACAGAATAAGTAATAGTACTACGTACAGAAGGTTCTCTGTTAACAAATTCCCTGTTTAGGTAAGCCAAACGTGCCTAAATGTGGCCATCCCTTTCTATCGCATGCAACGCGCTGCGACCCGTGCGAGCGTCCCGTCCCAACGCGCGGCAGTTACTGAATAGAGCCCTTCGAAGGGGCGACCGGCATGTACTTGTAGCGATAAACACAAATCGCGAGTGAGCCGCGCGTGGTTTGGGCTCGTTAGAATCGTCTCAATGAGTACTTGATAATGGTATGCAGAAAAGTACAGTAGCACTAAAAGGTTGTACCAAAAATTACATTTTTGACAGAAACTTATTATTTGTGAGTTAACGCTAAACTTAAAACTGATCAGTACTTGGGCGAATCTCCGAGCGTTTGAACCGCTCGGTTCTAAAGTCATTGTCGGCTCAAAATTATTTCAGAAGAGGTTAAACATACCGCGGAAACTTTAATCAAAAAAGACTCAGTACCGGTATTGGCTTACGTCTTCATCAAAAGTGGACTCTGATATTCGTCTCTTTGAATACTATTTGCTGTCAACGACAATGACGAAAAAAAACGCCTTAAAAACGCTGAATATCCGCCCACTTACTAAACACTAATTCGGAATGCGTTAATCACTATATCGTCGGGTGACAAGCAAAACTCACTAAGTAACAAATACCTACTTAAATCAAAGGTCGTATCTCGATATCGACTGCGTACCGAGATACGAGGTTTTGAAGAGCAGTGACAGTTTTGGTAGTGACTTTTGCTTGTCAACCGACGTATGTTAAATGTGTTATTCACTTCACTTTAATAATGACTCTTAACTTATAACATGTTTACTTTCACAAAGGCCTTTGCCAAAGGCAGACTGAATAAGAGTTTGCTTTTGGCAAAGGCCTTTGCGAAAGTAGACATTGTTATAAATCTTTTCACTCGCGAAGGCTCGGTTTACTGCTCGCCACGAATACTTAAACATATCACGTATTAAGCTACAAATTTTGCAAGAAAAAGGGATGTTATGGTCTTGTTACACAATGTTCAGCACCTCCTTAAACAACCATTAATTACGGCATGCCAAATATTAACAGTTTATTCAATATACTAGCCCGACAAGCCGTTATTTGACCCTGGGGTAGTGTCGCTGTAAACAGCATAATATATGGCACAAAGCCGGGTATTCATTAGGCAACATTTGTTAATATACACTGTTTATAAACAGTTTATAAACCGTGTTTCACAATATTTCATCATCTCTGTAAACAGTTTATAAACAAAGGTGATGAGACATTGTTTATTAAACATGTTGCCATGTTCCCCACTTCGAGTGGAGAACAAGTGTTTATAAACTGTTTATAAGCAAAAACGAACAGGTGTGGACGTGTGTTGCGCGAGTTTATAAACAAATAAGTATTTGCGGACAATCTTACACAAATCGACCTAGTCCCAAACTAAGCAAAGCTTGTACTATGGGTACTAGACGAAGATAAACATACTTAAATAGATAAATAAATACTTAAATACATAGAAAACATCCATGACTCAGGAACAAATATTCGTGCTCATCACACAAATAAATGCCCTTACCGGGATTCGAACCCAGGACCTCTTGCTTCGTAGGCAGTGTCACTACCAACTAGGCTAAGGCGGTCGTCAGTTCAGAAACAGTCTTTACTTAAACTTGTCGTGAAACATTGGGATCAAATTCGTAAAAAGTTTATTGACAAATGTTGCCTAATGAATACCCGGCTTCACATATACGTCATGTATAGTCGGGACATTGTGTAGGTATTTGCTTTGTGTTGTTTGTTGAAAGTAAAAATTCTATGCTTTATAATAAAAACCTATTTTTCAACACACCTGCTCGTAAAGTAGGTCTTATTACAGCGTATTTACACTGATAATGCAGAATATTACCCATGCCGTGCCTTTTACATTACATTATCGCACTAGTGCCTTTTCATTACATATCTTTTTAAATATTAGCAAAATAATGCAGAATATTACCCATGCCGTGACTTTTACATTACATTATCGCACTAGTGCCTTTTCATTACATATCTTTTAACATTTTCATTTTTTATTTATTTATTTTTTTCCTCGCAAATGTGTTGAAAAACGTCGTATGAAACACGTGAGCATTGGTCATTACACTTCTCGTCTCCATTAAGCCTTCGCCTTCGGCTCAGGCTTAAAAACCGACTCGAGTGTAATGACCAACATAGCACACTTGTATCATAATGTACTATATCCATATCGGATTCAACCTAGTCGATATATTCAAATATTCTTAAGATTGTGACTACAAAGACTCTGACTCTAATGTTTCGCTTTCAAGACCGCCGATCTCAATTATAGAACGTTCGCGGTCTGGGATTCGACTAAAGGACCTTTTTTCTATATTTGTCGTAATTTTTTGTTAGGTACAACAGTTTAATAAAAAAAAAATACTAGTTAAATCCAACCAAACTAACCAGTAACTACGACCTCACTATAAAATATCAGTAACTCAGTACCGGTCATGTCAACAACCAATTTCAAGACATTGTTTATAGAAATACTAGAATGCATCCTTTTTTGCTGTAAATATTTGATTATATTCAAAATAAGCTTTCTGACATCGCGGTGGATTGCTTTCGGCATATTTATTGTATTTTAATTCGCGAAGTTTTCCATCTTTCTTGCTGTTTGTTTACATCGGTGACATTCGATAACTTCTAACGTCTTTTGTCAAACTCGTTATAACGTTTGTTGTTTGTCTACAATAAGACGGTTAGAATATAATTCAATTATATATCTCTTTCGGTTTTAAACTAATTACTATGCTTTCTTAAAAATTTGGAGACTTTATAATTTACAAACACGGGAGCTACGTACAGAAGGTACTCTATCTAACAGAATGTGTTGCAAATTCTTCCGAACGCGGCTGACACGGACGCCGGTCATTATCGTTTGCACATAATAATAATAATTAAATTGTCAAAAGGGCCTCTACGTGTTGGCTCAGTTGGTACTTTGTAGGTACCTAGCCCCACGCACGCCTCCCAAAGGTCCGGGACTCATTGTCCCGTGAGCGGGAAAGACATACATAATAATAATAAAAATGTTTATTGTACATAAAGGTGGTTTACATTAACGAGACTTAGTAGACTATTTTTTACACATAGGTCAGTAACATAACTGTTATATACGGTATTTCATAATATGTAGTAGAGGGTAGATTTTAGTCGCGTAATAAATGCTTGTCAAGAAACACGTCTTTGATTCAACAGTGGCGGCGTAGGGTAAATTATTGAATTATACAGTGTATAGATCATTAATTCATTACAGTTATGGCATAAAATTCTCGGAATTTGACGTGAAAAGTGGAAATTGGACTTTGTATTGCGACCGGTTGGACATGTACTTTTTAGCGAACGGGGTTGAGGATAAATTAAAGTTACCGACCTTGATAGCGAACGTGGGTGAGAGTGCATACGAGTTAATAGTGAACCTGTGTAGTCCGGACAAGCCATCAACATTATCGTATACGAAGATAGTGAGTCTGGTCAAAGATCACTTAGAACCCGTACCATCAGCTTTAGCAGAACGGTATAAGTTTCGACAATGTAGGCAACAAAATGGCCAATCTATAGCTGACTATGTGGCCACTTTAAAACAGATGTCGAGATTTTGTGATTTCGGAAGCGGGTTGCAGGAGAACTTGCGTGACCAGCTAGTATGTGGAATAACGAGTGACGCGATGCGACAAAGGTTATTTTCAGAAAAAAAACTAGAATACAGTAATGCGGTACGCATCGCGACTACAATGGAATCGGCGGAGAAGGATTCGAGCATAATGGTAGAATCTACAACGATCGGAATGCACTACTATGCCGGCCATAACGGGAAAAAGCGATGTACTGCTTGTGGCGATATGAGTCATGAGAGACTCGAGTGTAAATTCAAGGATTACGCGTGTGACATATGTTCACGGGTCGGTCACCTAAGACGTGTTTGTCCCGAAGGGGACGGGCAAGGGTTTCGAGAGAGATCAGAGGCGACTAGAAACTGGGGGATCGGATCAAGTCGAGGCTACGGAAGCGGTTCGAGGGGCCGCGGTTCGACCGGCCGCGGAGGCGGCGCGGGCAAGCGGCGGCGCGGAGCGCGCGGAGGCGCGGCGCACGCGCGCCAGCATTGTATCATGGAGGACCCTGAACCCGGCGGCGCGGGCACGAGCATGGGGCCCAGTTGGCACCCAGAGCCAGCGCCCGGCGAGCGGCGGGAAGACGACAGCGACGATGAATTGCCGATGTATCAAATGGGACTGAGTCAATATCGACCGGTATGTATCGAGGTGATTGTACAAAATAAGCCGTTGACAATGGAAATAGACACCGGATCTCCCCTTTCGTGTATTAACAATGAGACGTATTTAAAGTATTTTTGCGATCTAAAATTATATCCCTGTAACTTGCGATTGAGTTTCTATGATGGCTCGCGGATTTGTCCTCTGGGATATTTGGAAGTGCAAGTTGAGTATAAGGACAGTATAAAAACTTTAGATTTATATGTTATTAACAATGGAACCACGAACTTGTTGGGACGGCAGTGGCTAGCCGAATTAGGCATTACAGTGCCAGTGTTAGGTTTGAATTGTATAGATTCACCGCCTAACAGGGTACATGAAATTATTTCCAGATTTAAAGACGTATTTGACGGGACCTTGGGTTGCTTCACCGGCGGGCGCGCCACGTTGCAATTGCGTGAGGGTGCGGTGCCAGTGTACTGCCGCGCGAGGCCGCTCCCCTACGCGCTGCGTCAGCGAGTGGACGCGGAACTGGACGCCATGCTAGCGGCCGGTGTTGTCACGCCCGTCGACCACTCGGACTGGGCCACCCCGCTCGTCGTCGCGCACAAGGCGGACGGAGCCATCAGATTGTGTGCGGACTACAAGGTTACGCTGAACAAGGTATTGATGGTAGATAGATATCCGGTTCCCAGAATTGACGATTTACTAAGCAACCTTAGTGGCTACAAATATTTTTCCAAGCTTGATCTATCACAGGCATATAATCAAATCATGTTGGACGAATCGGCCAAATATACAGTTGTGAACACACATAGGGGCTTATTTCAATATAACCGTCTCGTCTATGGCCTAGCCTCAAGTCCCGGCATCTTTCAAAGGATCATGTTAAATTTGTTTAAAAATAGGCCTCATATTATAGTCTTCCTAGACGATATATTGGTAGTCAGTAAAACAGAGGAGGAACACACCCAACATATCCAAGAAGCGTTGCACATATTGCAACAGCATGGGTTGAAAGTGAGAAAAAATAAGTGTGAGTTTTTTCTGGATGAGGTAAAATACCTAGGGTTCATTATAAATAAGGACGGAGTTAGGGTTGATGCGGAAAAGATAGCCCCGATTGTTAAAATGGCCCCACCCACCAATGTTTCCGAGTTAAGGTCATTCTTGGGAATGGTTAACTTTTATGGAAAGTTTATTAACAATTTAAGTGAGTACCTAGTTCCTCTTTATGAGTTGTTGCGCAAGGGGAAACATTGGGAATGGAACGACAGGCAAGACCGTAGTTTTAACCAAGTAAAGCGGGCTCTGTGTAGTGTGGAAGCGCTAGTGCATTACGACATGGGTCTACAGTGTGTGGTGACCTGTGATGCCAGCGCACGAGGCATTGCCGCGGTCATAGCGCAGCGCCACGCCGCCGGAGAGCGAGCCGTCGCGTACGCGTCGCGGGCGCTGACGCCGGCAGAATTACATTATAGCCAGATACATAAAGAGGCTCTAGCTATCGTGTTTGCTATAAAAAAAATTCACCAGTACTTGTACGGCCGCACATTTATTCTTCGCACGGACCACAAGCCGCTGGTTACCATTTTTGGGCCAAACAGTGGCATCCCGACGGCAGCGGCCAGTAGATTGCAGCGATGGGCTATCCTGTTGTCCGCGTATAACTTTAGCATTGAATATGTTCGTACGGACCAGAATACTGCAGACGCGTTATCGCGGATGATAAAAGGACACAGGGATAGTGGGGTCCAGGAGCGGGACGACGTTCCCGAACAGACGTATTTACATTTTGCGTCGGACGCGATGTTATTAGACTACAAGATACTCCGGAAAGAAACTTCTAAAGATATATTACTAAGTCGAGTTATGAGTTATATAAGAAATGGTTGGCCGTCCGAAGTAGAGGTTAGGGATTTAAAACCGTTTTTAAATCGGAAATCTGAACTGTACGAGGAACTCGGCTGTATAATGTGGGGACACCGCGTGGTCATACCGGAGGCGTGCAAAGACAAGGTAATTCGGGAACTACACGACCCGCACATGGGCATCGTCAAAACCAAGGCATTAGCGCGGAGCTATGTTTGGTGGCCCGGCATTGACGAAGCCGTGGAGCGAGTGTGCCGAGCGTGCGCCGTGTGCGCCGCAGTGGCCGACGCGCCGCCGGCTCACGAGCCGCGCCTCTGGCCGTGGCCGGAACGGGCTTGGACGAGAATACATGCCGATTTCCTCGGCCCCTTAGCGGGTATGAAGTATTTCATAGTCGTGGATTCCCATTCTAAGTGGATAGAGGCCGTGAAAATGACGAGTACTTCTGCAAATCACGTAATAGAGGTACTGAGGGAAATGTGGGCGCGTTTCGGTTTACCCAAACAATTTGTTTCGGATAACGGGCCCCCATTTACGAGCGTTGAGTTTCAGAGTTTCTTAAGCAGTAATGGAGTAGAACACATTTTGACAACACCTTACCACCCCGCGTCGAATGGTGCTTGTGAGTCGGCGGTGAAAATATGTAAAAAGGTTATAAAAAAAAGTATGGAACAGCGCATCAATGTACATACAGCTTTGTGTAGATTTTTATTAAATTACCGGAATACAGTACACTACGCGACGGGGGAGACTCCTGCCCGGCTATTGCAAAACAGATCACTTCGAGCCAGGCTAGACTGCTTAAAACCGGAACATGCCACTCGAGTGCACGAGCATCAAGCTCGTATTAGGCGACAGGCAAAGGGAGTACAGAGACGTTTTCAGATAGGGGACAGTATTTGGTATCGGAAATTCGGTGTTCAAAACACTAAATGGTGGCCGGGCAACATTATCGATTGCCTAGGTGACACCAATTATTCAGTACAACATGAATTGGGGTCGGAGACAGCACATAGGCATGTAGATCAAATTAGATCTCGGGTGATAGATCAAGACATAGACGGTAGTAATTCAGGGAACCGGAACCCTACACTTAATCCTTCGTCAGCTTGTCCAATACATTTACCTAGTCCAAGTGCAGGGGGTGGACCCGAGGAAGACCAGACAGAGGATGCTTCGGGCAGCGGTATACTGGTACCAACGCAAAATGACATTCAACAAAATGTAAACAGTCCGGCCGCCGCTGGTCGAGCAAACCCGGAGACCCAGGTAGATTGCCGCCCTAAAAGGCGGAGGGTGCCACCAAGATCATTTTATTGAATAGAAAGGTCAAGTGTTGATAATCTAGGCTTTAAGTAATTAATCGAAACATAAGTATTATAGGAAAAAATATTGTAGCCATCAATAATTTGTTTCTTTTTTGTCTCCTATAGCGACAATACATACTTACTCGTAGCTACTTAAATTTGTACAACTTCAGGGAGTATAAGGACCTTATAGAATTAAGACATATTGTTAATCACTTTGCATATGAGAGTCGCATGTATATAGTGTTAGGACAACATATTTGAAATCCTATTATAATAACAGGGTTCTGTAGTTTGGAAGGGATTCATATACCTCAGTTACTTTGTTAAGCATTGTATTGATTTGGAGTGAAGGGATGAGTTACGAGTTGATAAGATGTATTAAAAATTTCGTGAACTTTGTTATTTGTATTTTTTCAGTATTGCTGGAAATAAGGGTGAAGGTGTTATATACGGTATTTCATAATATGTAGTAGAGGGTAGATTTTAGTCGCGTAATAAATGCTTGTCAAGAAACACGTCTTTGATTCAACACTGCCAACCCCTAAACTAGGTGTGAACCTGTGCCTTAGGGGAGCATAAAGCCTGCTACACACAGGCGCGGCCTGCGGTGGCGGTCAATAGTAAATATGACAGCTAAGGACCAATTTACTACTGATCGCCGCGGCCAGAGGCTCTAGTATAAGTTTTATCCATGCAATAAGTTTTCGAAAGAGTTTGCGTTTAGTCTCAATTTATATGGCAACGCGAACAGCGCCTCTGGTGGTAACTATTAGGAACTACGCGTTGCCATACACATTGAAACTAAACGCAAACGCGTTCGAAAACGTATTGTATGGATAAAACTTATACTAGAGCCTCAGGCCGCGCCAATCTGTCAGAGGCTCAATTGCGCGGCCATCATTGTCGCTGTCAGTGTAACACAAAGCGCGACAGACAACCTTAACACGACGAAAAAGGACACGCTAAGCCGTAGAGCACGATAGCAGGATTTGAGTTTTCTCGCTGTCCAACATTGGTTTTGTTAGATAGCGGACCTTCTGTACGTGAGTATTATTTGGCAACTTTCCTAAAAAAAAACAATTTAGTCCAATCACATTACGCTAAAAATTGCACCATAATGTGACGCCACACGGAACTTTAACGGGCTATATCTTCATCATTTTTTGTTTGATTGACAAATAAAAAAAAATACGTGTCCAATATTTTTTGATAATCTAACTGACGGACTAAATAGAATTATATTTTTTTTACTCAGGAAAGTATTCAATTCTGTCGTGGTCCGTCAATACGGTATTTGACAAAAGTCAAATTAGTTTTTTTTTTTTGAAACGGCAAAAACGCTCTGTTAGTATATTTGTAGGGATTACTATGTTGTGACGTCATAAAACAAAGTCCTTGTCGTACGTTTTTATCAATATAAAAATCATAAAAACCAAAAATAAATGAAAGCTTGATACTTTTCGAGTATTTTCGTAATGTTTATCTGTTGCTAATGAAAACAAGTGAAATCAAAACATTCTTCAAAAAACCCAACTGCTCTTTTGCAAATATTATAGCCTATGTCACTCCCACGGTTAATAGGAATCCAACGACACCTCACAGGGCGTGTCAAAGAATAAGACATACCCACATACATACATACTTACATACATACATACATACGCTAGAAAAACATAACCCTATCACCTTCGGCAGTCGGGTAAAAACAATTTATTTTACCTTGAGTACTCCAACGAGGTTGTCAATGTCGCTGTTGATGCCCTTCGCCACGCCGGGGTACTGCACTTTCACCGCTACCTCCATGCCGTTGTGTAGCACCGCCAGGTGCACTTGGCCTGCGCAAACAGAGTAAGAGTAAAAAGTTTTTATCAATCATCATCATCATATCAGCCAAAAGACGTCCACTGCTGGACATGGGCCTCCCCCAAAGAGTGCCACAATGGCCGGTCCTGCGCCACCCGCATCCAGCGGACTCCCGCGACCTTTACCAGGTCATCAGTCCACTTAACAGTGTACATGGGTCAATCAACTTTTTCTTGTTGTTATTCTGTCCCGGTAAGCCAAGAGACAACAATTATAGACTTTCTTAGAAAAAAATACTATTTATAAACTGGATTCCTATCATGCTAAGGAGATGCGCCACCATGGAATGGGTTTACCAATATGACAAAAACACGTGTTTAGAGGATTTATCCCATAAAATAATAGTTTTAAAGGGTCACCCAGGAGACGTAACCATGGCAACGAGCAACAAGAAATAGTTGATTGAGCCACAGTTTTTATTAATTGTCAAAAAAACTTAAATTAATTTGAAACTTCTGCCAAACGACAGGGCGGTTTGTTGGCAAACGATACTCCAATTATTATTACATTATTATTACATAACAGAACTAAAATAATACATATATCGATACACATAAGTCATCACTCATCATCATCCTCGTGTAGTCCGTAAGCCCAAAGCGTAACATAACAGCGTGGCTTCGCCTGCGTTTTCGCCTATGTCCCAGGGACTGATTTCGGTTACGGTTATACCGGTATGAAACCGGTATTCCATTACGGTACCGTTATGCCATAAAGGTTATGCGCGCCGCGCGAACATAACGGTATACCGTAACCGTTTTGAAATAACGGTTAGCGGTATCAGTTTTAAACGATACCGTTACCTTTATAATACCGGTATTATAAAGGTTATCGAGAAAAGTAAGCAAGCTGGCACTCTACAGAGGAAGCATTGGCTACTAAACATTTATAAACAAAAATACAAAGCGGCAGAGCCTTTGCCGGCAGTTTGGCAATAACACCAGGCCAAAGTCGATATATCGGTACCTTTAAATAGCGGTTACGGTACCGGAAAAAATAAAGGTGCCATTATATTTCGGTAGCGAAATATAAAGGTTCCGCTACCGAAACGTCTATTTGACAACCGATATGACGTCATACCGTTAAAATAGAATACCGGTATTTTTCGGTTATGCAGTCGTCCCTGCTATGTCCTCCCAGAAATTCTAGACTCAGGTGAAAGGATTTATGACACCAGATAAGAGGGTTAGGATTCAATTTCCCACATACAAATATACGACCTCAGAGCTACAATCTCACAGAATTCTACTCTTTGTATATATGTATTTTTTTATTCTGTTAATCTGCGATCAGTCACAACAACTATGAGCAGATGAGTTGAGAAAAATTGGCTATTGGCAAGGTAGGGCCATTGCCCTGGCTTCCCCAATACACGTACTATCGGCCAAAGCCAACCACCTTCAAGGCGCATTTTGGTTCCAGCCGTATAGCATTGCAAGCGATTCTGTTTTGAATCTGGTCTATTCTGGCTTTGGCCGATGGTACGTCTCATGGCAACACGATAAAATGCATGCCAGCAAGTCGAGAAAGTAGTGCTGAGCAACAATCAGAAGACATCGCACCTAAAATTGGCCGAAAGTTTGAAAACTCCTTCACTTCCGGTCATAGTTTTAAGGGTAGGCATATTTATGTCATGCGATAACAGTACGAGACATGTGGCATCATTTAACCCTTTAATCGTAGAGAGAGTAAACCTTAGTCTGCCAGTCCTGAAATGGCCGGAAGTACTCGGCAGAAGGTGCCAATGCCAAACGGACGGACGGACTACGGACTTTGGGAGTGAATTTACGGACTACTAGCGTTATTCCCGGTTGTGTCCTAAATGAGTCCGTTGTCCGCTATGGCTACGGTAACCACTAGGTTCAGGCATGCGGCTGTCAAGCGGCGGTCGTGGGTTCGGATCCCGGCTCGTACCAATGCGTTTTTCGGAACGTAGTACGTAAAAACGTTCGGTGAAGGTAAACATCGTGAGGACACCGGTCTAAACCCAATAAGGTCAAGTTTTTCCTCTGGGTTGGAAGGTGAGATGGCAGTCGCTTTCGTAAAACTAGTGCCTGTGCCAAATCTTGGGATTAGGTGTCATAGCGGACCCCGGGCTCCTTTAGGGCACAACCGGGAATAACGCTGGGAGGATGACTAGTTTTACGAAAGCGTCTGCCATATGGTCTTCCAACCGGTTTCCTCACGATGTTTTCCTTCACCGAAAAGCCATATATAGCCATGATATTTCGTACATAAGTTTTTGAAAAAACCCATCCAAATTACAAAGTCGCGTGTCTTACCGCTCGACTACAGTCAAGCTCAAACATAAGTAGTAGTAGTTTATGTGACTGTACATAATGAAGGGCATTAAACACGAGTGTTTTAATGCCTAATTATGTACAGTTACATACACTACTTTGTCGCGTTGTCATGAGACGTAGGTAAATTGGGAGCGGGCTTACGGACCATAAGGTCACGGAGTGTATAGGGTCGACATCAAAGGCATAAATATATATTATATAAATTATATTCAACGTTACGTACCAATGGAGGCGGCGGCGAACGGTTTCTCCTCAAAATGCTGGACGAGCCCGCGCCACTCCGAGCCTAGCTGCGCTGCCATCACCTGTCAATACAATGATCATCACACATCTATACATCATCAGCCTATACACATCCCACTGCTGGTCACAGGCTTCCTCTCATGGGTGAGGGGAATGGGCAGTCGCAATACAATAGGTATATTAAATTTAACTAGCTGCCTACGTGGCTCCGCCCGCGTATTGCAAGGAACGGGTTACTATCAACCTTATCGTAACCGTTCTATTTTTAATTTCGTTAATTGTCCCCTCTCGTGTTTAATTAAGTTTATATCATTATTTTGTTTTTTTTTTTGTTTGTTATCCACCGTGAACTCACTCGACGGTTCTATCGGAAGACCAGCGCTGGCAGCAATGCCAGCATTATGCTGAGATAGAACCGTTTCGTGACAAACGCTATGTGTTGTTTGTCTCGAATAAATGTTTCTTTCTTTCTTTCTTATCGCCAAATGACCATTTCAGCTAGATGACATCAAAGTAAAATACAAAGTCAGCAGTGAGTCAATTTATCTGGACGACATGAAAGTAGGATACTAAGTCAGCAGGGAGTCAATTTAGCTGGACGGGTTACAATTAGAATGAGCAAGTAGCCAAACGTCTGGAAATATAAATTGTCCGTATGATTAAAATATTATACGTAATTAGCTGAAAGTAAAATTTGTGAATTGACCTGAACACAGTACGAGTTAGTATCAAAACGTCTGGAAATGTAATACTTAGTCCATAGAATTAAATATTGCCATACGTCTATGTAGTAATTAAGACATTACACAATCCAGACTTTTTGCTTATGGACTGTTTAGTAATTAAGACATTTTAAGATACAAACGTTTCGCTACCGGACCATTTAGCGTATGTCTATTAAGTAATAAAGACATGTGTATAAATAAGATTTGATTTAGTTTATATAAAGGTTCTGTAAAAGTTGTGCTTAAAAAAATACGGATGGTCAAATAGACAGTTTTTACGAGTTCATATTGTAATTAGGAACAATGTATGAACTTATAAAAAGTGTTAATTTGATCGCCTGTATTTTTTAAAGTCTAAATTTTACAGAAGCTCTTTTGCACTATATTAAATACTGTTTAAACACGGTTACATCCGTATAATCAGAAACAAAAGTGTTAATTTGATCGCCTGTATTTTTAGTCTAAATTTTACAGAAGCTCTTTTGCACTATATTAAATACTGTTTAAACACGGTTACATCCGTATAATCAGAAACAAAAGTGTTAATTTGATCGCCTGTATTTTTTAGTCTAAATTTTACAGAAGCTCTTTTGCACTATATTAAATACTGTTTAAACACGGTTACATCCGTATAATCAGAAACAAAAGTGTTAATTTGATCGCCTGTATTTTTTAGTCTAAATTTTACAGAAGCTCTTTTGCACTATATTAAATACTGTTTAAACACGGTTACATCCGTAAAATCAGAAACAAAAGTGTTAATTTGATCGCCTGTATTTTTTAGTCTAAATTTTAGAGAAGCTCTTTTGCACTATATTAAATACTGTTTAAACACGGTTACATCCGTATAATCAGAAACAAAAGTGTTAATTTGATCGCCTGTATTTTTTAGTCTAAAATTTACAGAAGCTCTTTTGCACTATATTAAATACTGTTTAAACACGTTTACATCCGTATAATCAGAAAAAAATTAATGAAACACATTATAAATTATCATCAAATTTGAAAAGGATTATTTGTATGCAACTGTATGGGGAAAAAATCATGTTCTTAATTATCTGGCCATGACTGTATATTGTCGTTTGGCGATAAGGTAAATTTGATAGTAACCCCAAGGAACGCGAGCGGAGCGAGGGATAAAATATAGCCAAAATATTAAAAAAAAACTATCCACGATTCGGAACAATTTTTATTGTGCCTGTACAAAGAGTGCCACAATGACCGGTCCTGCGCCACCCGCATCCAGCGGACTCCCGCGATTTTTACCAGGTCATCAGTCCACCTTGTGTGGGGGGGGGGGGGGGGGGGCTATACCCACGCCGCACCTGCCGGTACGTTTGACCTGTTTTTCGAAGTTGGGCTACCTAATTAACAGTCTGTCCTAGGTATACGGGCATTTTCAACAATTCGTGCACCCAATTAGCATAATTTGTTAAACAAAAATTAACTCAGTGTCAGTTTTGTAACGACAATTAAGTATTTAGTTTGTATAAAAAATTACTTTTTCTTTTCAATATATAAATCATATGCATATAGACCTTATTTAAATTCGAAAAAAGTTCAGTTTGACATCATTTGTATGCTTAACTTTCGTTACAAAACTGACACTGAGTTAATTTTTATTTAACAACTCACGCTAATTGGGTACACGAGTTTTTAAAAATGCCCATATACCGGAAGTACCGGAAGGCGCGGCGTGGGTAGGCCCCCCCACAGGGTGGACTGATGACCTGGTAAAGGTCGCGGGAGTCCGCTGGATGCGGGTGGCGCAGGACCGGCCATTGTGGCACTCTTTGGGGGAGGCCCATGTCCAGCAGTGGACGTCTTTCGGCTGATATGATGATGAGTAAATATAAAGCTATTAATAGAATCCTTACACTTTTATAGAAACACAACGGGCGGAAAGGGTCTCGAGTGGCGACGTACCGCAAGGCACAGCGTGGATAAACCCCCCCACAAGGTAGCCTCACGACCTCGTAAAGATCGCGGGCCTTTAATGTATGCGGGTAGCGCTGGATCGGTTATCCTGGCACTCTTTGGGTGAAGCCTATATCCAGTGGACGTCCTTCGGCTGATATGATGACAGGGACCAGTCACACGGTAGGTTAGTGACGTCACACTAACCTGTTCTACTTGCCAGGCGGGCATGAAGTCTGCCGACTGGCGGACTCGCTCGAATATCCGCTGCAACTCCGGTGAGATCACAGTGTCGTCCTGGATGCTCAGAAGTTGACCGAGTTTCAATGCCGCGCCTGTAATATTAAACATAAACCCCTTATTCCAAAAACTTTACAAATGTTAACTAAATAGTACATTACATCAGAGGCCGGGAAAACACGGATTTCCGGCCAAGTAGGTATTTAGTATACGTGGCCGGGAATCCGTTTTCACGGCAAGTCATGTGTAGTGTTTTTCTCAAACATGCAATGAAATAAATAAATAAAAATCCTCGAATCAAACAAATTTTTATGGCTGAATGCCGTGATGCTGAGCCACAAATAGTGGAATGAAAATTAAAAAGTTACTTTGCAGGCCTAGGCCTGAAAAGTTGTATGAAGTCTCATTTCAGGCCGCCTCGAGATGCTGCGCCCGAAAAAAGATACTTCCGAGAGATAAGGCACGTAAAAAGAATATTTCATTGCATGTTTGAGAAATAGTACATTACTGCAGACGCCGGGAAAGACATGGGTATACATGCCTTCTCGCGGCCAGGCATGTATAGTGATTTTCTCAAATCAAACTAATTTTCATGGCTGAATGCCGTGATGCTGTGCCACAAATAGTGGAATAAATTTTTTTGAAAAATTACTTCCCGGCCTAGGCATTCAATTTCGTATGAAATTGCTTTACAGTTCTCTCGAGTTGATCCGCCCGAAACGTGATACATTGAACCCGCGTAATGATGCCATTTCATTGCATGTTTGAGAAAACGCGTTATGTCAGTTTCTTACGAATGACGGACATAAAGACGAACGAAATCTAACGGCATTTTAGCTAAAATAGGTACGATGAACGTAGGTATGTGTATATAAGGGCGAAAGTGAACATTGTAAGCCAGTCAATTTAAATGTGAGAACCCACTTTTTTCTGTCACTTTTCAGAACTGTGATTTTATGGATTTTAAATCCGACAATTGTATTGTTGGACGAGCGAGCGAAGCGAACGAAGCTCTCCGTTTCAGCTTGGGCCAAAATTCTTCCGTATGTCCGGCTATTCTCCTCTACAGGTCGCCTTTTTCAACCGATTCTCGTAAACATCCAATAATTATAGGTACAATCGACGCCAAAAATATTCATACACTTTTGCACCTTATTCCATTGTAATAAGGCGAAAACTGTAAACATATTTTTGACGTCGACTGTACAAGTTTTTTTTGCGAGATTAGGCGGACGAAAATTAATTTATGATGAGGATTCTATAACCTCTGATGTCGGTGCCCGTTAACGCTGATACAGTAGCGGTAAATCAAAGAATGTCTCAGGTTGGTATTTGACGCCCGAGCCTTAAGGCAAGAACGTTAAATATGCGATTTGAGGCTACCTTTATTACCGCCCGCGGTGAGTACAAAATTTTACAACTCATTTTATTGGACAATATAGTACATTACTCGGGGCATTAAACAAAAATGAGACATTAGCATCCATTTCAAGCCCGAGCCGAAGGCGAAGAGCGATAAATATGCGATCCGAGGCTTTCTTTATTATATTTAATGACCAGGACGGATAGCATGGATGGCCTTATCACGCGATAAGTGATAGGATAGAGCTGCCGTCCCTGGCTGACACCGTTCGATAGAATGAGACGACGCGCTTATCCTATCACTTATCGCGTGATAACGCCATCCATGCTACGGGGACAGGTGTGACGTTAAAAATTCACCTCTGACTTTGCACAGCGTGTCGACGATCCGCCGTCGGACGGGACCACGCGATTTTTCGAGTTCTCCCTCAGCTGCGGGGTTGATTGGTAGCAGTTATTAATGTTTAAGTTCACCTCTGACTTTGCACAGCGTGTCGACGATCCGCCGTCGGACGGGACCACGCGATTTTTCGAGTTCTCCCTCAGCTGCGGGGTTGATTGGTAGCAGTTATTAATGTTTAAGTTCACCTCTGACTTTGCACAGCGTGTCGACGATCCGCCGTCGGACGGGACCACGCGATTTTTCGAGTTCTCCCTCAGCTGCGGGGTTGATTGGTAGCAGTTATTAATGTTTAAGTTCACCTCTGACTTTGCACAGCGTGTCGACGATCCGCCGTCGGACGGGACCACGCGATTTTTCGAGTTCTCCCTCAGCTGCGGGGTTGATTGGTAGCAGTTATTAATGTTTAAGTTCACCTCTGACTTTGCACAGCGTGTCGACGATCCGCCGTCGGACGGGACCACGCGATTTTTCGAGTTCTCCCTCAGCTGCGGGGTTGATTGGTAGCAGTTATTAATGTTTAAGTTCACCTCTGACTTTGCACAGCGTGTCGACGATCCGCCGTCGGACGGGACCACGCGATTTTTCGAGTTCTCCCTCAGCTGCGGGGTTGATTGGTAGCAGTTATTAATGTTTAAGTTCACCTCTGACTTTGCACAGCGTGTCGACGATCCGCCGTCGGACGGGACCACGCGATTTTTCGAGTTCTCCCTCAGCTGCGGGGTTGATTGGTAGCAGTTATTAATGTTTAAGTTCACCTCTGACTTTGCACAGCGTGTCGACGATCCGCCGTCGGACGGGACCACGCGATTTTTCGAGTTCTCCCTCAGCTGCGGGGTTGATTGGTAGCAGTTATTAATGTTTAAGTTCACCTCTGACTTTGCACAGCGTGTCCACGATCCGCTCCGCGTTGGCGGGCGACAGGAACGCGTTGGCCGCGTCGTCGGGCTTGCCCGTGACGGAGTGGAGAGTGTTGCGCGCGTACTGCGCGACCGTGCCCACGCCCAGCCCGGCCGCCAGCGAGCCGAACGAGAACATGCGCCCGAGACGCGATGACGGGACCACGCGAGGTTTAGAGTTCTCACTTAGCTGCGGAACGGGTTCATTACTTGTTAATCGGCTACTTTACTAAAAAAAAAAAAGCGGCCAAGTGCGAGTCGGACTCGCACATGAAGGGTTCCGTGAAATAAATTGCGGTTTACGATTTATGACGTATTAAAAAAAACTACTTACTAGATCTCGTTCAAACCAATTTTCGGTGGAAGTTTGCATGGTAATGTACATCATATATTTTTTTTAGTTTTATCATTCTTAGAAGTTACAGGGGGACACACACACATTTTACCACTTTGGAAGTGTCTCTCGCGCAAACTATTCAGTTTAGAAAAAAATGATATTAGAAACCTCAATATCATTTTTGAAGACCTATCTATAGATACCCCACACGTATGGGTTTGATGAAAATTTTTTTTTTGAGTTTCAGTTCTGAGTATGGGGACTCCTAAAACTTAATGTTTTTTTTTCGATTTTTGTGTGAAAATCTTAATGCGGTTCACAGAATACATCTACTTACCAAGTTTCAACAGTATAGCTCTTATAGTTCAGGAAAAAAGTGGCTGTGACATACGGACGGACAGACAGACAGACGGAGGGACATGACGAATCTATAAGGGTTCCGTTTTTTGCCATTTGGCTACGGAACCCTAAAAACCGTCAGTTAGATTATCTAAAAATATTAGACACGTATTTTTTATTTTGTCAATCAAACAAAAAATTATGAAGATATAGCCCGTTAAAGTTCGGCGTGACGTCACATTATTGTACACTTTTTAGCGTGATGTGATTTTGATAATCTAACAGACGGACTAAATAGAATCATATTTTTTTACCCCGAAAAATAGGTACCCAATTCGTATTTTAAACTGTGGTATGTGTGGTGTTATTAAAATCAGTGGCCTCAGTCGCCAAATAATTGTGATTAATATAAATGCTAATAGTTGACTAAATAAAGGTTAAACTAAACTAAATAAATTATATAAAAAATACTGTGAAACGTAGTGGTAATCTTGCCTTGCTTGTTGAATTTTGAAACCAATAAATTATCTGTCTCTGCCTTCGTCTGTTTTTAACCGTCTTCAAAAAAGGAGGAGGTTATATATGTTCCACTGTTTTTATTTTAGAACAGTTGAGTTAACTGTTTAACATAGTTACAGGTCGATTCACGAAAACTGGCACGAATGAATTGAACGAGTGAATGATAATGCCTATGTGTGCATCACATAAATATTAAATACAGGTTGATGCAAAAAGTGATTATGATAATTGTGTTTCAGAGATTTTGCATTTTATAAATAAATAAATATATAATTATAACCATGTTTCATGCACAATGACGATGCCGTGAAACGCGAAAATAACAGTTAAATTTCGTACGAATTTCGAAAATTTTCGCCGTCATTTTGTAGATCGCGGCGTCAATGTGAAAACAGGATATAAATAAATTAAAAACTCTGTTGATGACGGACTCCTTGGTCTGCTCTTTTTTTTTATTTTTACAATTCGAACAAGACATCAGCTTTCGATTTTTGACTTTAAGTTAATATGTAATTTCCTGTATGAGTCCTGTGTTACTTGAAATAAATGTTTTTATTTATTCATTCATTCATTAAAAATGATTCTGAAAAATAAATATACTATGTTTTATTTACAAAGGACTTAAATAATAATTACTAAAAGGATTAACATGATACTTGGTGCAGATTATAATAATATAATTATTTTTTTATTGAATGACGAAAACGTATTAGGCATACATGTCTACAAAATATTAGGGGGCCCTGTATAAGAACGGCACTGACACTGCCACTCACAGTGACAAGTGATATTACTTTCGTTCAATCCACTCATGCCAGCTCTCGTGAAAAGACCTGTACTTAAATTAGAAGCACAAACAGTCGCAGTCAATGGATTATTATTCAACTGCAATAAGTTTGGGAATGGAATACGTTCACATAAACTTTCGCGTATTTTATGGCAAAACTATCACCTCCAACCCCATTTTAATCACGGTTTGATAATACATTTAAACGTAAACGACTCACCGCCACTCTAATCTTTTTCTTAGCAACCGGCTTTGGTTTCTCCGCGGAACCACTTGCGCTGCTAGGCCTAACAACCTCCGAGACCTCAGGTATCCGATGTTCCACTTTCGGCTTCGTCAAACTCTCTAACGGAACTTCTATCCTCTCCATCTGCTCAGTTCTCAATTGAGCTTTCTCCAAGCTTTCGAACGTCCGGTTAAATTCACGATTAAGCTCTTCAATTTCCTCCTGCATCTTCGGGTCCATGTGGGCTTTAGTGTCTGTGTTAGTTGTGAAACTGGGGACGTTGATTACTGCGTACTGTCTGAAACCTTGGGCGACGACGGAGGCCCGGTCGATCAGCTCCTTCCCAAAGTCAGGGTTGACTTTGAAGTTAGATATGTTAGTCGGACAGGTTTGAGTGAAAGCTTTAATGGTGGAGTTATTCCATATCATCCTAGCATTATCTTGTTGGAGCTTGGCCCCCGCTTCCACCACCATCCGAAGGCCGCGGACTACGCCGGTTAGGTCGTTAATGAGTGACATTACCTGCAATTAGTTGATTAGTAGGTTATTCACGTAAATTTACCTAGCAATTTGGAGTAGGGCTTATTCCACTTAAATTTCATAATACCTTATTCACTATTACCACTCATTTTCAAATTACCATGGGCTCATAATACCTATAAAATGTCAAATTGTCTCATTCTTAAAATGAACGAAATTCATTAAGACTTTGCTTTGACCTAAAACGTTCCTTCAAATACCGAATTCGTTCTGTCATAACTGTGACAAAATATTGAAATAACGAAATTGTTTTGAAGTTTAGGCATTTTGAGACTAAGGTATTTTGAAATTCGGCCATATTAAGAATATGGTGTTATGAGAAAAAAAGTTAGGTATTCTGTGATTTAGGTATTTTGACACTAAGTTATTTTGAGATCTAGGAGTAGAGTAAAAGGGTAAAATGGAACATAGGTGGCATACGCCCTACTCGCAATTTGTCACAACGAGACGCAGCTATAAGATGGAAAGAGACAGTAAACATTCAATTAATTCACTTTGAAGGCGATTGTTGTGACAAATTGATAGGTGTAAAAAACGTTATACTTTTCGAGCGGTTACATTGGGTATAGGTTTTGCAGCGACACTTGAAACGCGAGTATCGCGACACTAGTCATGGATAGGCTAGGATCTGCAACTATATATTTTCGATACGGCATTTTTGCTGCACAAGTCATCGTATGTCACTGTTTATTATACTCTCATTATGGATTAAACCAGCGGTCGGCAACAGGCGGCCCGCGAGCCTCCCTGGCTGTTCTGTATGTAAAGGTCGTTGAATTCAGAATTTTGGAATTGCCTGATAAAATCACAAATAATTAAGAAGTGCGGCCCGCGTAATTTTTGTTAGTTCCTATGTGGCCCTTTGGTTGCTATAAGGTTGACTACCCCTGGATTAAACGATCAATATTACGTAAGTAGGCTAGCAGTGAAAGATTTTAGTATATTTCGATGCTAGTGCGGAAAGTATGTCATTACTTCACGAGTGCCGAGATATCTTGCCACGAGCCGTAGGCGAGTGGTAAGACTCGGGACGAGTGAAGAATGACATTTCCGCACGTGTATCAAACGACGTTTTTTAATACAGTTGCGAAAAAATAAGAAAAACACTACGTAAAACCAGTATTAAAAAAAATTTTTTTTGAACAACTTTATTATTTTTCAACTGTATTACAATGATGTTACAGAATTCATAATATAAAAGTTTCAAATTCCTTACTTATTGTTTTTCTTATATTTTCGCAACTGTATTAAAAAACGTCGTTCGATACACGTGGAAAATTAAAAAGCACTAGTGCGCAAAATACAACTTTGCGCATGATTTACAGCTACAAAAAGTACCACTTTTTGAGCAACTGTATTAAAAAATTTAATAACAACAATACACCCATAATCTTAACTGAATCCCAGAAAGCGGAGCACTCCCACTTCTCACCTAGTCTCACTTGTTTATGGTAGTAGGTTAGCGTACCTTGAATATTCTTTTGAATATAATTATTTTTATATAAATTCGAATCATTGGTTTTATTAATAATGTGATCATTTTGATGTTTAACCTATCGTATGCTTAGTACCAGATCTGGTCCATGTACACGGGTCCTTGTATTACATCTTAAAGGGTAAAGTCATAATTTGATTGTACAATTTTGACATCCGCATACGAGAGGTTAATGTATTCGTGCATTAATAGCAGTGTTTTACCCAAAAATAAAACACTTATTAAGCGAAATATCTTATTCGGGGCCTAAATTATATATTTGTAGAGAGGCAACACTGTTTGCTGTGACGTGACGGCTGCCGATTGGTCGATACCATACTCCTTTTTCCCCCTCCGCCTGTTTTCGTATTCTGCCACCAGGAAGGGGGGGGGGGGGGGGGGGGCAATGGCTAGAGCTGGTGCGCGCCCTACCTATCCTCATTGGATCTCAAATTAATTAATTTACCATTAATAGCAATGACCCACGTATTATGTAATAACAACAGCTAAGTGTAATAACAACAGCTAAGTGAAATGCTTAAATAGATGTGCGTTTATGGACCAAGCTAAAGGGAAAGTTATGCAAGGTCGTATCCAGTTCAAGAGCTCAAAACAGTGGCAGAGAGAAGAACAGAATGGCGATTCCTCCACCGACAAGAGCCCGGCTCTTAAGTTTATGATGATGATGAAATGAAATGCGTGAATAGTGCCATAAACATTTACAGTTGATAATGAAGGTGGATCATTGCGTAATCTACAGCCAGGCAGGCCTAAAAGTTTAGGCTTCAAATAAGTTATTTCGCTAAAAAGGTTTTATTTTTAGGTAAAACACTGCTATTAAGCTTCTGTACCATTATTCGAAGCCTAAATTATATATTTGAGAGCTGTTTGTTATCGCTTGGTGGCCAGAAGCCGATGTGAATACGTTATTTTGTGTAACGTGTTTTGAAAATTTACATCGGGGGTCGCATGTAAAATGGGATTCGAAAGCCATGAATCAGTTTTATTAGGGGCTGGGAAGCATTTATGGGGGGCACTTTATGAGCATAGCTCGATTGGTTTAAGCCTGCTTGCGCAGCAGATTTGCTTTTAGTAGACGGTCGGTCCGGACAGATTTATTTTTACTTATCGTATGGCGGTTACACACTGGTACATATATGTATTCGTATTGATGTCGCTGATAGAGTTCCAGTGTGCGCTGCGAGGTTCAGAAGGAACAGTTCAGCTGCCGAGTTTGTTTTTCTTTTAGCACCACCCGGAGGTCACGTGTAGGGTTTCTAGGGTTATTCCTACGGACGTAGAACAACAACGACCTCTTTGGAGACTCCCCCTTGCTTTTCAATGGCTAATGCTAAGTTCTCTTTTTGAAAAATAAATTGTGGACTTCGGGGGGATCTTTCTTAAGGATTCTTTGAAGAATTTATTCTTTACTGAGCGGAGAATACTATCACGCCTTTGTTGTATAAAGTCAGCGCGGTGACCACATGCCAATTGCAACGCATCATTTGAGATCTTCTGGAAACTACCTTCCATAATAATTTACTTTCAAAACAAAGTGTTAACCGACTTCAATTCAGTACTCCTCCAAGGCACATGAACATATCCACATTTTTTTTTCAATTTACCACATGAACTGATTTCCGAGAGCAAATGCGTTGATTTTTAGACCAATAAACCAAATCGCTGTATGTGGGCCGATAATATTTGAGGAGTTCCGTCGATTCCTCAAGGATCTCAGAATTACCCTTGGCACTTCATTGTTTGCTATTTCAAAGCAATCATATCAGAATCTGTGACGTACTTTTATAGTTTGATGTGGGTACATCATTGAGAAGTTCCACTAACCATCTGTGGTCTTCATCATCACTTCCACCATCCAAATTTATGATTTCTGGGTGTAAATACACGAGTAACAATAGAAAATACCGAAATTACTACACGCGTGCCTAATATATTTGAGGAGTTCCCTCAATTCCTCATGGTTCCCATCATCCAACTGGGGTTTTGAAAACAATGGGACCAATCTGGAAGCATTCTCTTTCAATTAAAAAAAGAATTGTACGAATCGGTTCATAAATAACGGAGTTCTGAGGTAACAAATATTAAAAAAAAAAAAAAAAAAAGCATCCGAATTGAGAACCTCCTCCTTTTTTTTGAAGTCGGTTAAAAAGTTCTTTAACCTTATTTTGCAATGTCTGAGGGGATAAGTCCGTGGTGATACGAGACCTTGTTTAATGAATGCTTGGGTAATATTAGCTTCCGAGCCACGCTCAATAATGCTCAATTGCTACAAAGGTCTCAAGATCTACAAAGACCGGCCGTGAGCAGTAAAGCTACTGTATCTCAGAATATCAAACGCTTGACCAATCCTCTGAATCAAAATGTTGAACAGACGTGAGCGGGCAAAGATAGGAATCGACGGTTCTTTCAATGTTGTGTTAAACGCAAACTTTAACGTGGACACGTTATCGTTAGCAACCGGGACCTGAGTTTCCTCGGCCTCGTATAACTCGCCGCTTACGTTGTCCTCTATTTCATCCTCCAAATTAACAGAGGGGGTTATAGCACCCATACATTGTAACAAATTAGCAATACAATTTTGGATTTCTCTAACCTGGTTATTTATTTGTGACATATCATCGCTATATAGCTGCCGTTTGTGTTTGGGTTCTTGGTGATTTAGACTCTGTCTTTCTCTTCCTGTCCAACATGTTTTTTTTAAACTATCTGCAAAATAAATTACAGTTTATAACAAAATCTTTCGGACGGTAAAACCGTTTAAATATTTAAATAAATAAACGAAGCGAACGAAACAAGACGCCAATGAGGATAGGGCGCGCACCAGCGCCAGCCGTTGCTAATGTCCCTTACAAGCCAAGTATTTTGTAGTCTCGTCCCTTACGCTAAATTGACCTCTACGCTGAATCCAATATATTGATGATAAATTAACGTAAAGGACTTGTTGCAAAATGTATGTTAAAGTAAAATAGTGTAATTCAATTAATGCTTAAAAAAAAGTTCACGAATTTAACGTAAGGTTATCTTAAACTTGCAAAACGTTACACAAATCCATTTAAGAGATACGAAAATGTATCGGAACTTTGTGTCGTATGTATTTTTTCGTGTCTTTTACATGCAATATTTGTACGTGTAATAGCCAATTTTTATTACTTGAAATTAAAAAACCTGTAGCTTTACTAAATTTGTTTATTATAATATTTATAATCTCACAAAAAAGGTAACAATTTTACCTGTAGGTACATTATTAGTATTTACTTATCTACTACGACAACTACTAAGATAACCAATGTTATCTTACGAGTCCTTTTGGATAAAAGAGTAGTTACAAGCAACAAAATAATCATTTTAGAGCCTACTAGGCATTATAAATCAATTATACAAAAATCTTCTACCGCTTCATAAGCTTTCAAATGAGATCAATGTGTAAAAGTACGGAGATCAATAAACGTTAATTAAATTAAAGGTTGATTTTATCAACATTATCTTCTTCATCCGTTTGGTTCAAAGTGTCAGTCACTTTAGCGCAATATGGTAGCTGCAAATAATCTTTGTGAAATCTACTAGGCAAAGCATTTACACACAGTTTTTTCTAATCATTATATTTTGCCAAATATATCGGCAGCCTATGGTTATACAAAGGTTTCTATGGTTTCATTTTCAATTCTTATATCAAGTGAGTCTGATGGTGGTGAAGGCACTCTAACAGACATTTTACCCTTGCCCTTACCCTTTCCCTTCGGTTTTCCTTTTCCCGTAAGTGAGTCTGCTGGTGGTAAAGGCACTGTAACAGACATTTTACCCTTGCCCCTACCCTTTAACTGCGCTTTTCCCTTGCCACTTTTTGTTTTAGGTTCTGGAATACTGTCTTTCTCTTCGGCTGCTTTATTTACATGAACAAGAGATCCCTCTTTCATGGAGTGTTTGGTTTTAATGGCTTTCAGGTCTTTTTAGGGTTCCGTACTCAAAGAGTAAAACGGGACCCTATTACGAAGACTCCGCTGTCCGTCTGTCTGTCTGTCTGTCCGTCTGTCACCAGTGTCAACAACAGTGATAGTTCGACAGCTGAAATTTTCACACATTACGCATTTCTGTTGCCGCTATAACAACAAATACAAAAACCAGTTTTTTTTTATTTATTTTTTTAAATATATTTTTTCTTTCACAAATTGGCTAAGTCCCAAACTAAGCAAAGCTTGTACTATGGGTACTAGACGACTACAAACATACTAACATAGATAAATACATACTTAAATACATAGAAAACATCCATGACTCAGGCAGGAACAAATATTAGTGCTCATACACAAATAAATGCCCTTACAAGGATTCAAAGTATTTAAACCCGGGACCTCCGGCTTCGTAGGCAGGGTCACTATCAACTAGGCTACAGGAGGCTCCCATACAACAAACGTGATTTTTTGCCGTTTTTATAGATAATGGTACGGAACCCTTCGTGCGCGAGTCCGACTCGCACTTGGCGGGTTTTTTCTTCATCGTAGTTATTGTGATTTTAGTAACTTGCAACTCCTTCGCCTTTGGTGGAAACATATTTTCTGTCACAGGGTCCCAGTCAATGAAATCCTTGTACTCCATAACGGTTACGACGTAGGGACGAGGATTTTCTCCTGCGGCTTCCATGAAACTAGGCTATTTGCGTGCCAAACAGTCAGTTTTCGCACTTGACGTTCAATAACTGAGTGCATGCTGTCAACAGGCTTGTAACTAGGTATGACCGGTCAATAAGTAGTTAATCTGAATAGTCTCGATATTTTGAGATATTGACAAGAAATATAGCAATATTGACAGTACCGTCCTCTTACGATTTTGTCCGGTGCAACAATCGCAATACAGGATAAGTTTTCTTATTCCTCTGTCATCGACGTCTTTCAGATACTTGAAAAGACAGGATCCTATCTCTTTCGACCCTCGCTTTTCGTCACAATACACCCCAAACATAGCAAAACCATTTTTACCACATTCTCCTTGTTAAAAAACGTACACAATCCCGATCACAGGACAGGTGAACGCACACTGATAAGTCTTTAGGGACTTTGTTGATGCCCGGGCGCAGCTTTCGCATTAGGTACTATCATTCTCTCTTTCGCACACAGAAATACGTTGCCGCATAGAAAAGGACGGCAGTAGTGTAAGAGTGCGCGTAATCTTGTGTTAGGAAATTAGAAGTGTTTGTAAATAAAGGTAACAGGGATATATATTCATTAGTTATCTCGAACAAATTGGTGTAACGGACACTGAACCCACACATAATTCGAATCAAATTAGCGTAACGTTTATATTGCTTAAAGTATGACAATGTAAATTGGGGTAAGGGACAACTATTTCAATCTGTGTGCTTACTGTTTAGGGTATGGGTGATATTTTTTTTTTGAGATAATAAAAGCATTAGTGTAACGATAGTTTTATGATTATCTCTTTAAAATTAACCATGTAAACGTAATTATTTGACTGCAAAGACCCTTACCTTATGCAAAGTGGATTGGCGGTGGTAGTTACACCATTTAAAGTTGCAATTTAAAAAAAATAACCCGATACATTGTTATGATGGAGCTGATTTGACTTGGGACCCAAAAAAAACAGTAGGGTAAGGGACATTTCTTTTTAGCTAGAATTTTTTTATATATACCATTCGAAAGAGCGAAAAATTCTGAACAAAACTGTATACTCAACTCATTTTGCGTATTTTGTCCCTTACCTTAATTGAACCTACGGTCGACGATATACTGAAATAGAGAACAATCTCTGGCCCTAAAAACGGTAACCCTGTAATGGATCTAACGCTTTGGATAAATCCAAGAAACAGGCGTTCACCTTCACCGGCGTACCTGTACTGGTGTAGTACTGAACAGTGCTTTTCAAACACACTATAGCTGTCTCAGTGGAGAGTCCAGGTCTAAACCCGAACTGAGCGTCATTCAGTTGTATGTGTTTAGGCCAGGTGTTTGTCAAGCAGGCTGTTGCCAGAGATATCGGCCTGTAGTTACTTATGTCTGATACGTCCCCCATTTTTTTTTTGATAATACATTACGTGTTTGTCAATTTCACTACAGAATGTACAAATCTAGTTAATTGATGAGAGATAGCGTTTCATTAAAGTTTTGTGGAATAGGGCCCTGATTTTGGTTGTTCAAAATGTAGCGCCTACACAAATACTATTCAGAATTAGGTTGCAAGCGGACTCCAGGTTTCTACAGGATGCTACTGGGACAACAAAATGATTAGGTGTAGGTGCAGGTGATTAAATAAATTGTATTACGCACTGATTAGGCAATGAATGTGCGTCCATGTATTTTATACACATTGTCAATCAGCCTGTGTAGTTTGAGAATGCATTGATAATTAATTACCTGTCATTATTAATGAGATATCCTTAATTAGAAATGTATGTACTATAGTCTACTCTAGTCTTCTGTTTTCATGACTATTAGTAATTAAATAATCTGAATATATCCCAACATATCAATCCCTTCTCAGCGCTTACAGTCTACCCGACAGACCCCAGACGCTCTGGAAGAGCTCAAAACATTGTGATGTATCTAATAATAATTTTATAAATCATTTTTTAATAAAATCGTTTTTTTTTTATTTACAAATGTATGCCTCTTACTAGTAGCTAAGTGTAGCTTCACAGTGTTCTACTTATAATTAGTGATTGGTAATTTGGTAGCATTTTTGTTTCAGCATAGTGGTGTTAACCGAATTAATGAAGACAATTTTAATTGAAATGATTAATTAACATTAATAAAATAAAATAACCTTTTATTCTCGACCTTTACATAGTATTAAACTTAAAATGATACACTGACATTGGTGGTGTGGTCGATTTGCCTCTCGGCATAGGCCTCCTCTAATGTCTTCCATTCATTTCTATCTGTTGCAGTTCGTCTTCAAGTCGGTCCTGCCACTGCCTTTATGCCATCCTCCCATCTTCGCAATGGTCTGCCTCTCTTCCTTTCCCCATCTCTTGGGTACCATTCTGTGACTAGTTTAGACCATTTCTCTCTCTTATTTCTTATAATGTGGCCTCTGTCCATCTTCACTTAAGGTTGTTTATAGCATATGACACTTCTGTTAGTTTAGTTGTTTTCCTTATAGTTTTTAGTTTTACTCTGTCTTTCCTTTTAATGTTTAGTATACTTCTTTCTATGTTGTGCTGACATACTTCTAGTTTTTTCCTATCTTTCTTTGTTAGTGCCCATGTTTGGCAGCCATATGTCATGCTGGGGAGTATGCGGTGTTAAATAGTTTGCTTTTGCATTTTAGTGGGATATCTGGATTTTGCATTACTTCTTTCCATGACCAATACTTTTTCCAAGCAATACACACTCTGTTGTCTGTCTCTTTATTATTCTGGTTTTCTGGAGAGATAATTTGACCTAGATATGTGTATTCCGCGACATATTCTAACTGGTTATTGTTTACACTCATTGGTATTATTTGTTAGTTCGTCATAAGTTTAGTTTTTTCTGTGTTTAGTTCCATTTATGTTCAAGCCGTAACTGTCCCAATTCAAGTTTCTGAATACCAGTTCTATCGTTGCAGAGAATAGTTTAGGTGACAGGGGGTCCCCTTGTCGTACCCCTCTTTTTATCTGGAATTCCTGACCTATAGTTTCTAATTTGATTTTGGCAGTTGAGTTCATATGTACTTTGTTTATAATGTACTTGGATGCAACATTCTGACTTTTCAGTGCGTTCCAGATCTGGCTGTGAAGTAAGGAATCAAACGCTTTTTTGTAATCAATAAATGCTAGGTAGTATTTCTTACTATATTCATTGTATTTTTGTAATCAATAAATGCTAGGTAGTATTTCTTACTATATTCATTGTATTTTTGTAATCAATAAATGCTAGGTAGTATTTCTTACTATATTCATTGTATTTTTCTAGTATTTGTTTTATAGTGTGGATGTGATCTGTGGTTGCAAAGTCTTTTCGGAAGCCAGCTTGTTCATACGGTTGGTTCTCTTCTAGGACTCTTTCGATGCGTTGTAGTATTATTTTGGAAAATATTTTATACAAGTTCGACATAAGACAATATTTATGTTATTATTAACCTTAATTAATAATTTCGATTGAAACAGTCTTCACTAATTCTCTTAACACCACTACGCCAAAACTAAACATAACGTACAAATATAGGTTTTATTATGAACTACATAACATAATTAGGTTACCTAATAGATGTATGAACTAGAGTTTACATAAACTATTTTAACCTCTGGTATGTCAACGAGGCGTAAGGGCAGTACTCTCAATCTGTCATGGCGATTGCGAGTATTAACCCTTTGTATGTCTAAGCACTGATCAGTGCTACTGAAAATTGACTCTATGTCAGATACGAAAAATACGAAATCCTTCAGCAATGACATCGTCAAAGCATCCGAAACGTTAAGATTACTTGGTCACAGATCTGTGACAGGACAGATATAGAGGGTATCACAGATATGTGACAAGACATACCAGAGGTTAAGAACTATTAATGTCATACCATACCAGGGTCCATGTGATACATTTTTATTTTGTAACATCTATGTAAAAAATTATTATTATTTTGTTTCTTTAAATTTCTCAGTATTTACCTAAATACTGGTGTAATGGGAAGCAGGGGCCAAAGCCAAGTGCATCTCATATACCTATTAGGTTTTAATTAAGACGGAAGATTTTGATGATGATGATTTGAGAGAAGATATTGATGATGATGATCGGAGAGATGTTCTTGGTTATGGTTTGACTTGGGTGGAAAAAGAGTAACTGATGGGTGTGAATGGATATATATGTTAGTGAGCGAATCATTCTGTAGGAATTTTCTGACTATTCTACAAGTGTTTAGAATGACAGCTTTTTGCATTGCAATGTAAGAAAAAGGTGGTAATGATAGGGTTTTGATAGAGGTATGCAACTGTTGAGGGATGACACCTGTAGTGGACAATACAATGGGTACTATGGTGACGTTTCTCAGTTTCCATATTCTGGTTATTTCATCCTTTAAATCAGTATATTTGGTTAGTTTACCAGCTATTGTACTTTTTAAGTTATGGGTGTTTGGAATTGCAACATCAATTAAAAGAGCCGTATTATTGATTTTGACCACTACAGTGATATCCAATCTATTGAAGTGTGTAGTTCGGTATGTTAAAATGGCTCTATCAAAATACATTCTGTGGGTTTGGTTTTCTAGCATATTTTCAGGCGTTTACTTGAAGTAAGGAATGGCTGGCTGACAAACTAAGTTATATTTAATTGCTAGTTTCTGATGTACTATGTTGGCAACTTGGTCGTGTCTATACTTGTATTCAGTTTGAACTATTATCTGCATGCACTGGTGATGTGTTGAATGGTTCCTCCTGGACTATTGCACTTCCTGCATAAATCTAAAATTCTATTTTTTATAATGAACTTTTGATAGTTGCGGGTCTCTATAACCTGATCCATATTATTATTAAAATGCTACCAAATTACCGATCACCTAATAATGCTCAGTTTACCTTCCAGCTTATGGCAGTTAATAGATGAAAAATCATCAAAATCACAACAGACATGTAGCACTGACACACAAGTTCTCAAATCTTCATTGTGACAAGCACAATAAAAACCTTGCCATCCACAGAGAAATTCAAAGGAGACTAGTGAAGCCTTGACCAAAGGCTGCATTTATGTAAGTAACAGGATGCGTGGATAATATCAACGTTTTTATTCATACTGAGTAGGCGGCAATATAATGTAACAAGGTATGTGAGATTCAAGGCCTCTTGATTCACGGACATAGGTTATTGCATAATGTGAGATAATTGTCCCATAACACTATGACAAAATATTCACAGTGCTCAGACACCCCTAGAATAACATGCGTTAAAAAACAACACCGCTTTCATAAAGAAATCTTGATTATTATAGCAGATGTCTGTTACATTGTGGTGCACGTAAATACAACTTACCTTTCAATTTATTCACAATACATAGAAGTATGTAGGCAATTTTAATACACTACACTACTAAGTCACGTCAACGCTATTGATAGTATAACATAACAGTAACTTAGTTTACTTTACTTCGTTGATATTTAAGTAAACTCTGAATTTGGTCATAATCTGGGAAAATTTTGAATGTGTGACAAATGACAGCTGTCATCACCGGATACTTTTTTCCTAGATTGTGTTTATATTCTCTTTGATTCAATATGGCTCCTTAGTTATGGGGTCTACAGATTATATGATTTCACCACAATTTGTCAGTACAACATGTCGAAGTCATAATTGGGTGTGTCGTACAGATGTAACAATCCGACCACATGTGCATGCAATTTCTCAGTACAACTCGTTTGACAATTGGATCAGCAGCGCAACATGCCTCCAGACGATAGCAGTTTGTCAGAAGCTGACAAATTGGGGCTGACAAATCATGACATGTATAGATCCCATTATAGTGCGTTTATAGAGCCACATAAAAAAAACAGAATAAGGGCCCCACAGACTACAAAGAAGATAAGGGCCCTTACCCACGGCAAGTCCCGTTTTTTGCAAGCTCAGTTTTTTAACCCCCTACGGAAAAAGAGGGACGTGTCTGTGTGTGGCATCGTAGCTCCTAAACGAATGGACCGATTTGAATGCGGTTTTTTTAATCCAAAAGTTGACGTGATCGAGATGGTTCTTAGCTACGTTTCAACAAAATCGGTTTAGCCGTTTTTGAGATATTGAACTTTGAAATGAAAATGTCAGGGGTTTTACAACTTTTCTAAGTTGTAGTTATTGCAGAAGTAGTATACGTGCTTATGTGTGAATGTTACCACAGTAGCACTTATACTACTACTGCAAAAAACCGAACCCGCATAAAACGGTACTTGCCGTGGGAAAGGACCCTGAGTATCTGTAGTGTTGATTTTTATAAAAGATTATGGTCAATTAGAAACCTGAGGAAAATAGGCAGTGAAATTTGAATCAAATCAAAATAAAAACTAGAGTAGACTTTGTTCTGTTTCTAAAATCGAATGATGCAAAACAAATGCAACTCTGTTCTAATTTAAAATGATATAAACTCCATTGAAGGGACGAGGATGCCGTGAATTCGCGGGATCGGGAAACAACAGGTTAAAAGCAAATAATAAAACAATCGACATTTATTAAATTATCTTTAATCTTAATAAACCACTAATAAATAAATCTCCAATACCATCAAAGACATGAATCGGCAGTCTTCAAACAATTTCTGCAAATACATCATACATTATAATTCATTAAACAGTGACCTTACTACAGCAGTGAAAAAATTTATATACAAAGAAAAAGTGAACTACACAAAAATATGAAGTAACATAGTGCAATAGACGAAAAGCTAATTTAAAATGGAATATGCACACCAAGTTAATTCAGTTGGCAACATATATATCTAGAAAGAACAGAGCTCGTCAAGATTAATTTATCCTGAATAATATACCCACTGCGGCGCACTGTACGCGCGAAACAATCTTGACAGACCAACGGTAGTGATTGTATTATACAGGGGACCCTAAAAAAAAACGAGTCTAGTAGTCTTTGACGCTTTTCCCCTTCCGGCCGTTTTCGCAACTGCAATTCGCAACCAGTTGCGAATTAAGAATATTAATCTTTGTTCGCAACCAGTTGCGAATCAAGAGAACTTTTTCCTGAACCTCAACTAGGCATCCTGATGATTAAGTTTCGCAACCAGTTGCGATACAAGATTTTTTTTCCTAATTCGCAACCTTCATAATTTGTTGGTTGACACTTCATTTTTCCTCAATACGCAACCCAAGACGCCTTATTACGACGGAGCCCCGCGAAGCAGGGCTCCTATTCCTGGGCAGTTTGCCCTTCGGGCATCTGAAGATACCTAACGAACCTAACCTACCTCTCCATTTACCCGTGCACCTTCACTTAGTGTCTAACATTATTACACAGTAATAGATAGGTTAGGTTCGTTACGTATCTTCAGATGCCCGAAGGGTAAACTGCCTAAAAATAGGAGCCTCACGAAGCGCGTCTCCGTCAACATCACGCGTGTTGGGTTGTTCTTATTCTTTTTTCGCAACCAAGTTGCGGGTAACGAAAAAGTTCTCTTGATTCGCAACTGGTTGCGAACAAAGAATAATAATTATTAATTCGCAACTGGTTGTGAATTCCAGTTGCGAAAACGGCCGGAAGGGCATTAAGCATCGGTAAATACTGACAAATAAATTAACATTGAATGGTTAATAAAAGCACAAATGTAACTCTAACCCACAATAAATGCTTAAAAACCCCAATAAATGATTAAACCCATCTTTTTTTTTTATTATTATTGCGACCGAATTTTTTTTTGCTTACACCAATATAGTTAGAATACACATGGGTGAATCAACTTTTTCCTGTCACTAAATCATTAACATCAACTTTTTAAAAGCTTTTATTTACTTTCACCTGTCTCATTGTCTGTCTGTCATCAAATCTTGCAAGTTAAATTTGACCCACTTCCCGGTTTCCGATTGAGCTGAAATTTTGCATATATCGCATGACAATACAATATTATGATGACATGGAGCTGATCTGATGCTGGAGCTGTAAGGTGGCCATAGGAACTCCGCAATAAAACGACACAGCCCCATCGAGTTTGGGCTCGTTAGAATCGTCTCAATGAGTAGTTGATGATGGTATGCAGAAAAGTACAGTCGGCAATAAAAGCTTGTACCAAAAATTTAATTTTTGACAGAAACTTATTCAGACTGTGTTTGGATCTATCAAAGGTAAGGTTTGATGACTTTTTATCCATTTTTGTACGAACCATCTTGTGAAAATAAATCTAAGAAAGTTTATCGTATTGCCTCCTGGCTATCAGGGCAAAATAACAAGAAACAGTTGATTGAGCCATGTAATACTTGTCTAAAATATACTCACTTTCATGCTCAATCTTTTAAAGTTTCTCTTTGACTAAAACAAAGCCGTTGTAAATGTATGTGCTAGCACATTATCCTCTCCAAGCCGTACCAAGAAATAAATGCATTTTTATAAAGAAGGAGGTTCTCAATTGGTCGGTATCTTTTATTTTTGATTGATGTCTGTTCTCTGATTACTCGAAGACGCCGACGATATAGGAAATTATTTTTTTATTTAAAAGGGTGTCCTTCCCATGGTCATCAGGACAGGATCTGATGATGGGATTCTGGTGAAATCGAGGGAAATTTGATAGGCACGTTTGAAGCGATAACTTTGTTCCTTTTATCAATACCGATCATTATTCTAAAACGGTTAAAATATAAATATATCAAATAACGCCACCGGATGATACTAAAATTAAAATAAATTATATTTACATACTTTTGATACAATTTTCCATAGTCAAATATTTTCAGCGTAGCACAACACCGCTTACGATTACAAACGTATTTTGGTGTAACCCGCCCTTATATGGAACATTACGCAAAACTCTTCGTAGGTGGCGACACTAGCAGCGTTGACATTGTATCTCGTTCCCACTTGCGGTATTGTCTATGCAAGCATCCTTGTCACTCGTTTGACAATCAATTGTGCATGTGTGTGTGAATCCCTATATTCCTATACTGGTTTACTATTATATTAGTGGTAGTGCTGCCTCTGGCGGCAGAACATTGCAGTAATGTTCCCTATTACAGACCGATCAACATTAAGAGCGCTTTCACATATAGGCGTTTATGTCGCGCGCCTGTAGCGCTTCTAAGTCGCGCTGCAGTAGCGCGACTCGTATCCATACATATTTAGTAGCGCGTCTGCAGCGCGAGATATGTATGCATACGAGTCGCGCTACTGTCGTGCGGAAAATACGCCTATATGTGAAAGCGCTCTAAATATGGCGCTGGCAGCTGTCATTACATAGAAACTTATCCAACTTTCCATACATTCAGATTTTAACGAACACCGCTTACGATTAGACGGTTTGGTGCAACCCATCCTAAGACAGCCGACCGTGTTGTGTCGAACGAGCTCGGAACAGGATGTCACTTATAAATTTCAAATGAAAAGTAGACGTTACTCCTTATACCAATGATTTATTATAAAAAATAGGTACGAGTAGATATGTTATAAGCGCTCCAAAAGTGGCACACTAAAACCTGGCTAATAGGGAACATTACTGCAATGTTCAGCCGCCAGAGGCAGCACTACCACTAATAGTAAACCAGTATAGGAATATAGAGATTCACAGACACATGCACAATTGATTGTCAAATGAGTGACAAGGATGCTTGCATAGACAATACCGCAAGTGGGAACGAGATACTATGTCAACGCTGCTAGTGTCGCCACCTACGAAGAGTTTTGCGTAATGTTCCCTATTGACACGGCTTGCCATAGTTTCACGTAGTCAATGGAAATTAATGCTGTCAGAATTTGGTGGCCATTTTTAGGATTCCGTACCAAAAAGGTAAAACAGGAACCCTTATTAAACACGGAATTTCGTACAGACAACGTATCTACCTATTTTTTATATTACATCATTGGCTTTAAATACAATCAATAATTTAGGGGTAGCGCATAGATACTGACGATTTCACAACGTAATTTGTGACGTTAAAAGTAGTCAGTTTTCGAGGTACCAAGATGTCGCTACACGCCACCCTAAGAGGGAACTGATTGAAAGGTTTGTTGGCTGAGCAATTGCTTCCCAATAGCTCAGTTGGTAGTAGTCTCGTATAAGAAGGTCGCTTATTCAAAATTTGCTTAAAATTTTTCTTCTCCATAATTTTATTTAAATTTGAAATTTATAATCTTTGAACATTTAGGCCAATCAAATTATAATTTTTCGAAGAATTAATTCCCATAAAGCTGGAAATCGTTTTGATACCTTCATTTGGTCCTAAATACGTGTAATCTGAGTTTGCCCAATCCCAGGAGGTGTGCATAAATTTTTGCTCTTTTTTCATGTAGCGCAAAAACGGTACCTTGGACAAAAAATGTATTCTATTCAATATTAAAAAGGGTCAATTTCTGCGTCGAATGAATATCTAAACTTCAAATTCGGTTCAGTGGTATAGTCAAAATCAAAGGTTAGAAGAAACTGGGAAAATTTTGTCGTTTAGGTGCAAACTTCCATTTTGCTACTTTTCAAGACCGACATATCTTTGAAAAAAATATACCTGCTGACAAACCTATAGAATAAAAAATTTAGAAAACAAAATTTCATATTATATATATTGACCTTCTTTAATATTGAATAGAATACATCTTCCGTCCGTCATACTGTTTTAGTGCACATGCAAAAAACTGAAAAAATAGCAAAAATTTCGCGGTTATTGGGCTCCCAAAAGTTATACACACCTCCTGGGATGGTGCAAACTCGGATTACATGCATTTAGGACCAAATTAAGGTATTAAAACGATTTCCAGATTTATGGGAACTAATTCCTCAAAACGTTTTTTTTGGATCTAATTTGCTTAGCCTAATTACTGTATTACCAAATTTAAATAAGGATATACCCGCAGATTAGAGGAACTGGCAGGTTTTCCACTCCCAAACAGTAAGTAGCTTCAATCGTGCACAAGCTAAGCTGTAGCAAAGCATCACGTGTAAACTAGTTTTAAGTGTCGCTCGCCAAACGAAGACAAAAGAGCGTTGCTTGCGAACCAGCGACTTTGTAGCATAACTTCACTTGTGTACGCGCGTGTCGGCCGTCACTTGTCGCGGTCTCTTGTGCAGGACGGTGCCCCGATGACCACGAGGACGCACAGCTACTGGCGGGCGGCGAGGTTCTCCATTATCGCCTCGAAGTGGTCTTCGGGGAGAGGCGTGCAGTGGCTCGAGCGGTAGTCGCGCATGTATTTTGAGATCTGGAAGAATAGACGATATTAGAACGTAAAATACTACTCACTCACTTAAATCAATGCCCAGCCCACACCGTTGAACCTAGAACGCAGATTTTTTCACAATAGCGAAAATTACTGCCATGTTCTGCAGCCAGAGGCAGCACTACCACTAAAAGTAAACCAGTATAGGAATATAGGGATTCACACACAAATGCACAATTGATTGCCAAATGAGTGACAAGGATGCTTGCATAGACAATACCGCAAGTGGGAACGAGATACAATGTCAACGCTGCTAGTGTCGCCACCTACGAAGAGTTTTGCGTAATGTTCCCTATTGGTAGTTTATATAACGCAAGTACACACTAAGAAAGGATTTTTGAAAATCACACCCTCAAGGGGGTAAAGAGAGGGTTGAAAGTTTGTATGGGGATGGAGTACATTTTTTTGCGAGAGACTTGAAATCCTTATTACAATACAAGAAAAAATTTTTGGAAAAACCCACCCCTAAGCGGGTTAAATAGGGTTGCAAAGTTTGTATGGGGGATATTGTAATTCCAAAATTGTGATATAATAACGCCGATAACGTTAATGATCAAAATTCAAAGAAACGTGGAACCACGACCGTTGCGGTCAGGCGACGTCAAAGATTTTTCACGTTGTTACAGAGGTATAAAGTGTAAAAGCTTAAGTGTAAAACACTTATGTTTGAAGGGTTTATCCGTATGTGTCGTATCGTATCCGTATTAGACATTCCGTTTAACGCGAATGTGACATAAATCGCTCCCGTCAACCGCTTTTTAATTGAAACTATGGTTCTAAAAACTTAGATAAAACCCCTCTTGTATGTAGTTGTGACCTGTTCGAACAGACATAACATATATCGTCAGAGGCTCTAGTATAAGTTTTATCGATACAATACGTTTTCGAACGCGTTTGCGTTTAGTTTCAATTTGTATGGCAACGCGTAGTTCCTAATAGTTTCCACCAGAGGCGCTATTCGCGTTGCCATAGAAATTAAAACTTAAACGCAAACGCGTTCTAAAGAGTATTGTGTCGATAAAACTTATACTAGAGCCTCAGGTGACTACCAAAAGTCACTACCAAAACTGTCACTGCTCTTCATAACCTCTTATCTCGGTACATAGTCTATATTTAGATACGCCGTTTGATTTAAGTAGGTATTTGTTACTTAGTGAGTGTTGGTTCTCACCCGACTATATACCTATTTCAGTTTGAGCGACATCGTGGATTCATCGTCTAGCCGCTCAAGCGAGATGCGCGTCGAGCAGTGCAGTGTAATTGCGAAGCGAGTCAAGCGCCTACAGTCTGTGGGACCTACCATTAACCTGTTTCGAAGAAGCCCGCGATCTACTGTTTTAAAGGGCAACGAGCTCCTAGATTTGCAAGCGTCCAATAGGTAGCTTTAATAACAGGTTATTAAAATGGTGTCTTACCAGTTTGAGCGACTTCGCGGCTTCATCTTCTTGCCGCTCGAGCGAGGCGCGCTGCGTGTCGAGCAGTGCAGTGCAATTGCGAAGCAGGTCGAGCACCATAGCCTACAAACATAGCCTTTTGTGCGTAGATACTATACCTCCCTGGGTATCGCGACTCTCAAGTTGAAAAATACTGCTCTAAAAATGTCTTCTTACCAGTTTGAGCGAATTCGCGGACTCGTCGTCTTGGCGCTCAAGCGAGATGCGTGTCGAGCAGTGCAGTGCAATTTCGAAGCGAGTCAAGCGCCTACAGTCTGTGGGACCTACCTTTTTAATAGTTGCCGCGATCTACTGATCTAAGGGCAACGAGCTCTTAGATATGCAAGCGTCAAATTAAAATGGTGTCTTACCAGTTTGAGCGACTTCGCGGCTTCATCTTCTTGCCGCTCTAGCGAGGCGCGCTGCGTGTCGAGCAGAGCAGTGCAATTGCGGAGCTGCTCTAGTGTCTCGGTCGACAGCTGCGGGTGCCGGGCCTCGATGAGCTGCAGTAGGAGGTGGTTGCCGCGGTTTGATGACAACTGGCCGGGTCTGTGGGCAACATTAATAAATATTAAGGTACAACTTACACAAATCGAACTACAGTCCCCCGCGGCTATGAAGTCAATCCTGACACATTGCGCAACTATGAAGTTTCTGAATAATGACAATGTCAACCATAGGAAAAAAATTACATATTCAACCCTAGAGGCATGTCTCAGGATTGACTTCATAGCCGCTGGGGACTATAGTTCCATAGTAAGCTCAATAAGGCTTGTGTTATGGGTACTAGACGACGATATATTTAATAGATATAAATATATAGAAAACATCCAGGACTCAGAAACAAATATTCATGCTCATCACACAAATATTACCGGGACTCGAACCCAGAACCTTCAGCTTCATAGGCAGCGTCACTAACCACTAGGCTAACCGGTCGTCAAAACACAATTGATTTGAATTCAGAGGTTATTTATTTATTAGGAGAACCAACAGCTATATTCACACATTAAACATTTACCGCCTGTGTTACACCGGTTAATTATTTAGGTTTTGTTCTAACGATTTGATTTGGGAATGTTAATTTGAAGCGCTCTCTAACCGGTTACCCGGTGTTTGAAGACGGGATGAAGAAATGACCGCTGTCACGTGGGTGGAGCCGCCTGCGGCTGCGCAGTCAATTCGTTTCGCGTTTTTCCGACGCGCTAGTTGCCGCTCCTACCGTCGAGAGCCGAGCGGCCATTCACCGCTTACACGGAGGGAGCGCTCTCTAAACGGTTTTCTTTCTTCCTGTTTGCGTTCCGAGATTATTACTGGTTAGAGCGATGCTTTTTGAGCGCAGCCGTTATGGGTTACGCTCTCAAAGTGTGGCTCTAACGGGTACGGCAAAATTAACCGGGTTTTTATCGGTTACACACTGGTACATATATGTATTCGTATTGATGTCGCTGATAGAGTTCCAGTGTGCGCTGCGATGTTCAGAAGGAACAGTGGTTTAGCGTAAAAAACCGGGTTACAATTCCTGGTTTCTGTATTGTTTCGCACACTATTAAGCTACACAATATACATCCATCACAGTAATCTAACCTCAAGCATATGATCTCGTCTTTAGTACGTCACCACCCTTTGCTTGGGGCAGCAGGTGAACTATTGACTCTATAAGTAAGTCTGAAACAGTTTTGTTTTTTTTTTTTTTGGAATCAAAAAATTTTTTTTTTTTTAACTTAACCTAAAGATTCGCTAAACTGCTTCGCAGTTTGTTGGCGATGCGCTCACTTAAATAAAAAAGATAACATTATCGCGGTACACCGAAACACTACACTACCGCCACAGCCAAAAGGCTGCAGGGATAGCAGTAGGCAGTTAGCCTCTTTCTGAAAATCTATCACTTTTTAAACATGGATCTTATGCAATGATTCTGTAACACTCACCTCAAACAAATGATCTCGTCCTCAGTACGACGAGATTAACGACTGTATTACGTCTGACAATGTACTCTCGCCTCAAGCATATAACCTCTACCACCAGAGATGTGCACTGTGTCAGTTTTATAGAAACACACACACACCTAGCTGTCAAGCATGCGAGGTGACAACCCTTAAGCTACTAGTACAGTCGCCATCACATACATCGGTACACTATAGGTGTTCAAAAATATCGGCACATGCACCCGTATGCTTAAAAAATAGAGGTGTGTTCCGATGTTTGAGACGTGCTTGTTCGCTCCGATGTATGTGATGGCGACTGTACACATCTCACTCCTCACCTCAAGCATATGATCTCATCCTCAGTACGGCGCACGAGTTGCACCGGCCCCCGGTACTGCACGAGCAGCGCCCCCACGTTCAGGTCCACGTGCGAGCGGACCACCTCCTTAACGAGCAGCGACCAGGACGCCGGCATCTGGTTCTCGGCCAGGGGTAGAAGGTCGTCGAAGGTTGCGTCTAGTACCTGGGGACGGGAAATACCGGCTAATGGTGAAATCAGTACTCGAGTTTTGTCTTAAGGGGACGTAAGTTCGTGGTCTTCTCTCCCTCTCGCTGAGCATAAGCGTGATGGAACTGCGTGTTTGGAAGCGCGGATATCATGTTTTTTAATTTAATTTTTTTGTGCGTTTTAATAAAAAAAAAAGTATTAGCTGATTTGCCACAAACATGACATTGCCGATATTTAGAACCAATTGTAATATGTTTAGGTGTTGTGCATAATTTCTTACAATTTTTTAAAATGTATTTTAGACCTATGTTCATGATTTTTTTCTATCGAGTGCAAGTCAAAAACTCAGGATTTGAATAGCTGATTTCCCTCGAGAAAGTCCTCGAGATTGCTAATTTAATTTAGGGCAGCCGTATTATAATCCAAACAAGAGCAACGATTTTTTAAAAATCCGTTTTCGGAGCTCACGTCGCCTTAAACACGGGCTAGGATTTTTTCTCACCAAATACCATATCCACTTTTTTTCTAGACGCCCGTACGGCATTCCACTTTGGGGCAACCTAACCTACATATTATTATACATACATGAATGCCACCTCACTATGCCACTCTGCCTCTGCAACATTTTGTTCACTATCAATGCCTACTACTTTGTTGATACACGTATTTTTTTTTGGATTCGTTACTTTACTTAGCAGTCATCCAAGCTCATCCACCTGATTTTGAAAGTGCCATTGCGACTTATGAGTTATGACTTGTATGTTAGGAACGTAATTTAATTTATAATTTGCCCTGGCAAGAGGGACGGGCCCATAGATAGTATGCATTTTTTTTAAGTTCAGCTGCTTGATTGCTTGTGATCTCGGATGACCATAGCGGTGGCATTCAGCGGGGCAAAGCGGCCACCCTACCCAGTGGCAGCGATTTGGGCGAGATAATAAGTGAGCAGTGTGAGTAGTGTTTGGTTCATATGTACGTTCATTGATATGTACCTACGTATATAGTTTAGGTTCCAAAAGCTCAAGCTAGGTTTAGTTAGTTAATTAGTGTATTTTACAAGCTTTCTCTTGCGATGTATGTAACTACCTATGTATGTCCCTATTGTTGTTCGGGTGAAATCTTGCAACTCAATTTTGAAGCAGATCTCATCAACCGATTGAGCTGAAATTTTGGTTAAAGGTATAGTTTGGATGACCATTCAATATTATGGTACCATCGAGCTGATCTGATGATGGAGACAGAAGGTGGCCATGGGAATTCAGTACTTAACCGACGTAAGCCCGTTGTGTTTGGACTCGTTAGAATCGTCTTAATGATTAGCTGATGACGGCATAAAGAAAAGTAAAGTCGGCAATAAAAGCTTGTACCAAATATGAAATTTTTGACAGACACTTTTGTTAGTAAATAATATTTGATCACTCATTTATATTTACCTAAGTCGGACTGTACACCTGTAAGTTCTTACGTAAGTTCAGTACAAATACTGCTCACGTAAATCGCTGTAAGAAATATTTGTACTGAACTTACGTAAGTATCTTACAGGTGTAAAGGCCGCCTAATCCCTTAACTATTGTATTGTCTACAAGACACGTTACACACTCACCAGCGCTTTGACTTCAGGATAGTTGACGGCTGCCCAAGTAGCGGCGTACCCGCCGATCGACCAGCCGTAGATAACGATTTGTTTAGGCTCGAAACCTAGCTCGTTTATGGCGTATCGCATTACGGCGTCCATGGCGTTCTTCTCTTGAGACGGGTATGGCAGGCCCTGAGGGAAAGGGACGGTTTAAGCCTGCAACACATTGGCGCGGCCTGCGGTAGCGGTCAATAGTAAATTTTACAGCTAATGACAAGTTTACTATTGACCGCCACGGCCTGGCCGAGCCAGTCTGTGAGAGGCCTTAAGGCCTGTGCTGTTACCTTTTAACAATAATATTGTAGGATAGAACTAAATAGATTTTATTACTTAACCTTATTCTTTTGGGTCTTAACAAGGGCTAGTTTTCCCTCTGGGTTGGAAGGTCTGTGATGGCAGTCGCTTTCGTAAAAGTAGTGTCAACGCCAAGTCTTGGGATTAAGTGCCATAACATAACGGACCCCGGGTTCCATTAGGGTTCAACAAGGAAAATGCTAGGAGGATAATACTTCCGGGCAAGCGGATGTTTCCTATTTTGAGTCCGTTGAATCTGAAGTTGCCATGCCGTTTCACATCATAAACCTTTTTTCTAAGAAACGATTACTATTGTCATCTGGCGTAACTAGACATAAAAAAACCGGCCAAGTGCGAGATGGACTCGCGCACGAAGGGCTCCGTTCTATTATCTATAAAAACGGCAAAAAAATCACGTTTGTTGTATGGGAGCCCCCCTGAAAAAAATATTTTATTTTGTTATTAGTAGTTGTTGTTATAGCGGCAACAGAAATACATAATCTGTGAAAATTTCAACTCTCTAGCTATCACGGTTCTTGAGATACAGCCTGGTGACAGATAGACAGACGGACGGACGGACGGACGGACGGACAGCGAAGTCTTAGTAATAGGGTCCCGTTTTACTCTTTGAGTACGGAACCCTAATAAAAATAAAAAGTAGATCGCCCTATGCAATGGTGTCTCGTCAATGATATACTTACAGTACTCCCCCCGAAACCAGGATGATTCCACCCAAGCGCGGAGAACCTAGCCTTCACCGGGGTCGTCATGACGCCAATCTTATGGAACCCAGAGTTCCCTTCGTATCTTCCCTTTAGGGCCTTCACTGCGGTTGTCAACTAATAACAACAAAAAGTCGATCGACCCTACGCAATGAAACACGTCATTAATATACTTACAGTACTGCCCCCAAAACCAGGATGGTTCCGCCCAAGCGCGGGGAATCCAGCCTTAACCGGCGTCGTCATGATGCCAATCTTATGGAACCCAGAGTTCCCTTCGTATCTTCCCTTTAGGCCCTTCACTGCGGTTGTCAACTAATAACAAGAAAAGGTCGATCGATCCTACGCAATGAAACACGTCATTGGTATACTTACAGTACTGCCCCCAAAACCAGGATGGTTCCACCCAAGCGCGGAGAATCCAGCCTTCACCGGCGTCGTCATGATGCCAATCTCGTAGAACCCGGAGTTCCCTTCGCAGCACACCACCAGTATCTTGCCTTTAGGCCCTTCACTGCGGTTGTCCACGAACATGGTGTCGAGGTCATTTCCGTCTGCCGAACGCAGTTTGGCTCGCTGTCCGTTGAAGGCTTCGACGAGTTGGGTGCGGCCTTGGAATAGTGCGGTGCCTGTTAAAAAACATAGAGAGTTGAATTTGCAATGCTGTCCGTCCTCTTGTATAAGTGATTTTCCACGGGTTTACATTTACATTTTACGATTTCCTTAAAATTACAATATGCGTGGGCACGAGCGCAGCGTTCTTGGTCCAAATCATTTATTTATTTGGTATATACCATGTGGTAATGACGTCATGAAATCAGATTAGATACTCAAATATTTCGACCGTATTATAAGCAAGGACTTGGCACGATTTGTGAAAATTATACTATCAAATACCCATGCTAATTGGTTCCGGTCCATGATTATAACAGATTTCGCAAAGCAAGCAATGCAATAAAATGTAATCACATCTCATATACTTAATGCAAACACACTGAAAAAAAATGCACGGCAGTGTGATATTGATAATGTTATCCACAAGGAAGTTTACTGCAGCAATATTTTTTGTTCCTTATATTCGCCTAAGGAGGATTGAATATAAAAATGTTTTCATAGACTCTTTCCTACACAAAAAAAATGAAAAGCCCATTCATAATTGGCGATATATCGCATAGCAACTACAGGTAAAATATCACAATATAAAACCGCAATCGCAAAGCTAGCGCAAGTTGTGCACCAGACCAGAAAACACAAAAAAACCTTGGACTCACGCACGAAGGGTTCCGTACCATTATCTATAAAAACGGCAAAAAAATCACGTCTGTTGTATGGGAGTCCCCCTTAAAAAATACTTTATTTTGTTTTAAGTATTTGTTGTTATAGCGGCAACAGAAATACATAATCTGTGAAAATTTCAACTCTCCAGCTATCACGGTACTTGAGATACAGCCTGGTGACAGATTATCTATAAAAACGGCAAAAAAATCACGTTTTTTGTATGGGAGCCCCCCTTAAAAATATATTTTATTTTGTTTTTAGTATTTGTTGTTATAGCGGCAGCATAAATACATAGTCTGTGAAAATTTCAACTCTCTAGCTATCACGGTTCTTGAGATACAGCCTGGTGACAGACAGACGGACGGACGGACGGACGGACGGACGCACGGACAGCGAGGTCTTAGTAATAGGGTCCCGTTTTTAGGGCGAGTGGACGTATTTGGTTCAAAATGGAGCGTGATAACTTCGATACGGAACTTACGGCGCGTAAATCTTTCCCGCGAAGGAACGCGCGTAAAACGCGGCATCTGGACGCAAAATAATTTGAAGCGCGCGAGTAGACTCGCGCGTAAATCGTGTCAATTGTGTTCGACACACATGTTAGCATATTTTTGGTCGATGCGCAGCCTTAATGTAGGTACATATTCAACTGCCATAGCAGTAATTCGCAAAAGGCTTAGATTCAAAGAAAAGATAAATACATTTGCTGATTTTGATTCTTAAATATATGGTTTGGTTTTGTAATACTTTTAAATGTGTTTTTTATTAAGAATATTGTTAATCTAGACAAAGACAGAAAATAAAACACTTGATACCGACACGGATTTTCATTCCTGTTCCCCAAAGTTAAGAATACAATCTTTATTTTACGAACTTTTAAAACTCTCAACCAATCTCTTTTACATTTTTAAATAATATCCAAAAAATCCAAAAATATCCTAAAAGACAATAATGCGAAGCGAATACTGCATTTAGACGCAAATCAACGTTTAATTCATCCGCTCTTTTGCTATGCCTAATTGCGAGGGTTGCCTGCGGTTGCGCTAAACATTTACACATATTTATTAATGTCAGTGTCACTTCATCAAACATTCAGAGACATGAATACTAATCGACAGTTAGTCAATTAGTACGCGACCCTGAAAAACATGTAACTACTATGAAAAATTAAAATACACCCGATTTCTTCTGAAAACATTTCTCATTCATAAATGCTATTACTCAGTGGAGGAGTTCTTAAATGATGAAACCCTGACGCATCATAAAAGTAGGTAACTTAGTAATAAATAGTAGGAAGTAAATTATAATTGAACCAATTGAGTAAATTGTATAACTTAGACTTAACTTTGACATCTATTTATATTTTTGACATTTACATTACTTTTCATAAAAAAAACATGACCTGAAATATAGAATTAAGTTACTTATAAGACCATTTGTGTGCCCTAACAAGGTGTCATGAAAGCCTTTCTGTATAATCTTAAGATCTCATGTACATGACTTTACAAATAAACATCTATCTATCTAAGGTATCTATCTATTCTTTTTCGAGGCATGAATTTGAAGATTACTCGATTTTTCAAATAGGAAACACAAACTTAATTCATTTTTGGGAAGTAGATATGTACAGTCGCCATCACATACATCGGAGCAAACAAGCACGTCACAAACATCGGAACACACCTCTATTTTCAAGGCATTAGGGTGCATGTGCCGATATTTTTGAACACCTATAGTGTACCTATTTATGTGTACCACTGTAAAGTATTAAATGTATTTGATAAAGCCAAAATGGCCGTTATAATAGAATATAGCCATAACCTGGATAAACTAATTAGGTATAAAAGACCCGCTCCATTTCGTGTACTAGACAAAAATAAGAACTTCACTGTACCAAAAAGTACTAACATATATGGACAAAGAGTATGGTCCAGTCACTTACCGCATATCCTAAATAGTTTACCCAGTGAGGTTATAGATATTATAGAGAATAAACCACAGAAGATCAAATGTACCCTGAAGAAGATCATGTGTGATAAGTAAAACAATTGAAAATTAAATAAATAAATACTGTTATGCGAACACTTATATTATATAAATAAGTTAAGTTATAGTTGTTATTTTCTAAGCCGTCCGTTCCGCACTAAAGAACGCCGCACTGCAGAACGGACGGCTTAGAAAATAACAACTATATATAGATAAACTTAGAAATGTGATAGATATTAGCTAAGCTTAGCAAATAATCTCAAAAAATTGAGATTGCGCTAAGCAATTAGTAGACATACTTGTAACAATTAAATTAATGCAATAAACAGTATAATTTTTATTTTTTTTTATTTTTATTTTTAATGCACTAATAATTCCTTATAATAGCACTAATAATAATTCCTACGAAACCAACGCAACGTAACCATTTACGTGTGAAGAATTATTTTTCTTGCTATGAAACTCAACCCAAAAGACGAGTGAGGCCATAAAACGCTCCGTGCAATACAATGGAATCCCATTGTATTGCACGGAGCGTTTTATGGCCTCACTCGTCTTTTGGGTTGAGGGCGAGTATAGTTTCGTAGCAAGATAAATAATCTTTCACACGTCACTGGTTACGTGGCGTTGGTTTCGTAGGCAGCCGAAGGGCTACTAACAGAGTCAAAAAGTGGTAGACCACTTTCTTGGCTTAAGCAACAGATTCTGTATATGTAAGTCCCAGGGAGCCCGGGTATATCAGCCGCGACGCGAACGTGTGTGTCGCCACGTACGCTAACACCTGGATGGTGGTGCGTTGGTACCGGGCGGGGCTCTTTGGACATTCATAACTTGACTAAAACTTTGTAGTAAGAGCTAACTTACGCAACAGATTCTGTATAAGTCCCAGGGAGCCCGGGTGTATCAGCCGCAACGCGAACGTGTGTGTCGCCACGTACGCTAACACATGGATGGTGGTGCGTTGGTACCGGGGCTCTTTGGCCATTCATAACCTGACTAAAACTTTGTAGTAAGAGCTAACTTACGCAACAGATTCTGTATAAGTCCCAGGGAGCCCGGGTATATCAGCCGCAACGCGAACGTGTGTGTCGCCACGTATGCTAACACCTGGATGGTGGTGCGTTGGTACCTGGGCTCTTTGGCCATTCATAACCTGACTAAAACTTTGTAGTAAGAGCTAACTTACGCAACAGATTCTGTATAAGTCCCAGGGAGCCCGGGTATATCAGCCGCAACGCGAACGTGTGTGTCGCCACGTACGCTAACACCTGGATGGTGGTGCGTTGGTACCGGGGCAGGTCAGGGTTAGCGCAGGACGAGAAGGGGTGCTGCTCGAGCCAGCTGGATCTGAAATAAAGGCTGGATGTATTGGCAAATAGGGTTTGGTTTGGAATAAACGTTAGTGACGCTACCTACGAAGCTGAAGGTCCTTGGAAGTCTTGGATGTTTTTTTATGTATTTATTATTTGTATCAGAATAAATCTAGTAATGGTCTAATATCAGTAAATAGTTCAAATTTTAAAACGCAACCTAATCAACAGAAAAGGCTTTCGATTAAAAAATCGCACTTGGGTTCATCCGTTTAGGAGCTAAGATGCCACAGACAGACACTCAGATACACATGTTAATCTAACACACCCGTTTTCGATAGGTACTAATAAAACAACTCAGGAAAAAATCATGCTTCAACTTATTTTTAACCCCCGACGCAAAAAAGGGGTGTTATAAGTTTGACGTGTCTGTGTGTCTGTCTGTCTGTGTGTGTGTGTGTCTGTCTGTGGCCTCGTAACTCCTAAACGAATAGACCGATTTTAATGCGGGTTCTTTTTATTCAAAAGCTGATGTGATCGAGATGGTCCTTAGCTACGTTTCAACAAAATCGGTTCAGCCGTTTTTGAAATATTGAACTTTAAAATGAAAATGTCGGGGGTTTTTCAACTTTTCTAAGTAGTAGTTATTGCTATACATATTTATGGTTTTTCATAAGGAATAATAAAAACCGGCCAAGTGCGAGTCGGATTCGCGCACGAAGGGTTCCGTACCATTATCTATAAAAATATTTATTTTATTCTGTTTTTAGTATTTATTGTTATAGCGGCAACAGAAATACATCATCTGTGAAAATTTCAACTGTAACTATCACGGTATCAGTGAGATATAGCCTGGTGACAGACAGACAGACATACAGACGGACAGCGGAGTCTTAGTAATAGGGTCCCGTTTTACTCTTTGAGTACCTACGGAACCCTAAAAATGGACGCTGTAAGATCTTATGACGTCCCTTGTGCATATTTTACGTACAAACTGCATACTAACAGAGCGTCATTGACGTTTAAATCTAATATTAACGGTACAAAAGGGTACACACCGTTCCGTCTTCGATAGCACATACGTTGCGGGCCATGATTGAAACTCGAAGTCGTACTTCCTAATACCCTGCAGATACACCTTTTGGTCTGTGCCCGAACTGGTTAGCGCCTTTAGAAACTCCACATATCTTGGGTTGTTGGCGCGACCGATGCCTCGCATGATATATGAGAGGGCTAGGAGACAGCTGATGCCTCCTATGTACCGCACCATGCAACGGGTCTCGTCGAGCGAGAAGAAACCTCGTTTGCATATGTAGAAACAGATGAATGGCGAGGTGTACAGACCGATGCTGAGGATGGTGCTGGCCTGAAACGTGATCAGTGTGTATAATTCGCGGTATCTAAGTAAAACCAAGATGCCCCGCCCCGCCTCTACCGCGACTACGGCGAATTCTTCCCACTAATTATGTCCTGTCGATCTGCACACTATGTGATATGACTCACTGGGACACCATGGCACCGTCGCCGGCTACCGTATCCAAACAAATCATATAGAAATGTATGGAGGTTAACTCACTTGGCGACGCTTGGCTACCACCCTGTTTGTATGGGATACGTCGCCATGGCGTCCCGGTGAGGCAGGGCTCTAATGACTCGACGACGTCTTAAGGCCGAAACGCACTGAAAGCGGTGGCGGTGCGGCGCGGCGCGGTGCGGAGGCGGTACCGGTTGTAATGTTCGAACTGATGCGAAAGGGTCCGCACAGAACTGTTTTGGTTGGAACTATGAGTTCACTGAGGAGTTCTTGAGAAAGTAGATTTAACACATGTATACACCCACGCGACATGAACACTAGTTGCACCTACCCAAATAACACACACTCACACACACACACACTTTTATTCTGCATGTAATGTTTGTTTTTTGTCACTAGATTCATTTGTTAAATGCTCTTGTTCTACTGTTATTACCGTTAAATTCCTCTATTGTTATTTTCCTTTTCTGTCATCTGCACTCCAGGGATCCCAAGATACATGCATTGCCTAGTTTGGGGTCCATAGGATATAACTTATGAATGTAATTCCGTCTTTTTTGCCAATAAAGAATTTATTATAAATATTATTATTATTATAGAATACCGCGGCGGGACGCGGCGCGGCGCGGTATTCTGTGCGGACCTTTTCATATTAGCTCGAGTATTACAACCGGTACCGCCTCCGCGCCGCACTGCACCGCGCCGCCACCGCTGTCAGTGCGTTTCGACCTTTAAGCCTTGGTCAGACACACGGCGCGATATCTCCGTACAAACCGCTAGCGTGATCAAACAGGCCATGTATGGAAATATCGCGCCGCGCCGTGTGTCTGACCAAGGCTTTAGAGCGGCCGGCGGCGGCAGTGGCGGCGACGTGCCAACGTCAATCAGACTTTTTGGAGTATTTATTAGAAGTAGTATTAACGTACAACCTGTAAAGTTGGAACCCGACCGCAGACAGCTGCAGCAGACGACGTGTCGCAGCGACACTAGGTACTGATTTCTATGTATTTCTATGAAAGACATTTCGCAGCTAGCGACAGGTCGTCGGGCGTCGCTTTCATAGAAATACATAGAAACCGGTAGTGTCGCTGCGACACGGCGTCTGCTGCTGCTGTATGCGGTCGTGTTCCAACTTGTACCTTTGAATCTTAGTAAAGTTTTAATCAACACAAGTACCTATGATGCTATTTTATCATTATTGCTGTGGATAAGGCATACGTCACGTTCGTTCCGACGATTATGCGAGTACGAGAGTCATGTCCACAGATATAAGTGATAATATGTTTCTAAACATCGCATAAATATCGCGTTAGACCCGGGAAAAAATTTTTTTTTAAATATGTTTCTGTCAAAAAAATCATTTTTGGTACAGTAAGCATCATAAAAATGTGTACACTTTTGGTGGTTCTAGGCCCTTATCGCTTAGAGATAAGGCCCTAGAACCACCAAAAGTGTATGCATGTTTATGATGCTATATTTATTTATTTACCAAAGTACAATTTGCAATTACAGCATTACAAAATTAAATGTATATTTCCAACTTATTACTGCTGATGCTGACTGTACAAGCTTTTGCCGACTCTACTTTTCAGTATAGGTACCGTCATCAACTACTCATTGAGACGATTCTAACCAGCCCAAAACTCAACGGGGTAACCTCGGTTAAGTAGGTCCCATTCCCATGGCCTACTTCTCAGATCAGCTTGATGGTTCTATACCTAATATTGAATTGTCATCCAAATTCCTTTAACCCAAAATTTTAGCTGAATCGGTTGCAGATATCTGCTTCAAAATTGACTTGCAAAACTCCACCCGAACAAACATAGTGACTTATAAACATACATTGCAAGTTCATAGAAAGCTTGAAAAATTGCAACTGTCATATGCCACCAAGATATTTTTACTGTGATCATAATCATAACTGAAAAAATTACACAATACGTTTCTTCGGTCAAAAAAATCATTTTTGTGCTAAGTTTTTGCTGTTGACTGTACTTTTTTGCAGTCATTAACTAAATACTTATTGAGAGGTTTCCGATGAGACCAAACACTACACACTATCTTGAGTAATTTAGGTTTTTTTTTTATGGCGACCTTCTTTCTGTCTTCGTTATCAGACAAGCTTGGCCGCGCCATAATTCTTATAAGTTTCACATAATTCTGCCAAATTTTAGCTCAATTGGATACTGCGGCAAGTGAGAAAAAAATAGTTTCCAAATTTTGAAGGACCACTCACGTATTTTTTATACACTTACATATACATATAGTGCAAGTTAAATAAAAGGCTAAAATCGTGTAAAAAAAAAACTGTTATCTTACTGTTGAGATGATTTTGTCACCCCACTTTTCCATTCCTTCCGGCTTGTAGAGTGACTGAAAGAAAAAAACATATCCAGCTCAAACTTAACCCCTTGAACATCTAAGAAATTGTTTTGTAACAATACTAATAATTACAGATGTAGTGCATAATGGTTTCCCATCGTTTTTTCTCGGAAATGTACGAACGTGTCTTGCTAAATCAGTCGGTCACGGTACAAAAAGTACTGAGGTTGACTGATGTAGCATGACAAATATGAACATTATCGTGAAAATACGATGGGGAAATTATTATTCACTACATCTGTACACGGTTAAACTCACGTATTAAATGTCACTACGGGCGACATGTTTCGATCTCTTCGGGAGTTGTTCTTCAGGATGAGTGTGACTCAAGCGACACCGCCGCGAAAACACTCATCCTGAAGAAGAACTCCCGAAGAGTTCGAAACATGTTAGCATTATTTCAACAATTATTAGTATTATTGCAACATGGCTCACGAAACTTTAAATTCGATTGTTTTGCAATGTTATTTCTTTAATGATTAAAAAGGTTACTTTGTAGTTAGGTAGCATATTCCGTATTTTTTCAGTCAAATTTAACTGACCAAGAAACACTTGCATGGTACAGTCAATGGCAAAAAGATGTTTACTTTTTTGCGCCTTATTACGAGGGTGGATCAAATAGTACCCATGTTTGATGGCAGGTGGCGTTACTTAGAAAAGTTGGCATTACCGTCGTGTATAATTGACCTTATCAAATAATAGTACATTACTTACCTAGGGCGGTTAAACAAAGAATGTCTAAGATCGCAGGTATTTGACGCCCGAGCCGAAGGCAAGGGCGATAAATATGCGCTCTGAGGCTTTCTTTATTACCGCCCGTGGTGAGTACAAAATTTTACGTCTCTATCTGGCCAGGAAGTGGGGTTTTCCGCACGCATAGCGTGCGGTAATTCCTACTTTATGGTCAGGTATGACGTAAAAAAATGAAAACTGGCAATTGCATATGGTTCAGTTTTTTCTGGCGGCAAATTTTGTAAGACTTGTTTTGTTTTTCGTACAAAATGGAGAAAGAGCAATCATCATCCTCATCATCCTCCTAGCGTTATTATTCCCGGTTGTGCCCCTAAAGGAGCCCGGGGTCCGCTTTGACACCTAATCCCAAGATTTGGCATAGGCACTAATTTTACGAAAGCGACTGCCATCTGACCTTCCAACCCAGAGGGAAAACTAGACCTTATTGGGATTAGACCGGTTTCCTCACGATGTTTTCCTTCACCGAAAAGCTAACGGTAATTCCGTACATAAGTTCCGAAAAACTCATTGGTACGAGCCGGGATTCGAACCTACGACCGCCGCTTGACAGCCGCATGCCTGAACCACTAGGCTACCGTAAAATGGAGAAAGAGCAATATAGTGCCGTAATTCGCTTCTTATTTTTGGATGGAAAAACATGCAAACAAATAGAAGTTAAGTTAGATGCTGTCTACGTAGGTCTTTCGCCGTCTATGACAACCGTGAGATATTGGTTTAATGAATTTAAACGAGGTCGTACATCTGTTTTCGACGAGGTTTTTGAAAAATAAAATAAAACATTTTTTTTTACTATATGCGTCTTAATTTCTAACACAGGTACTTTTTGATCCACCCTCGTCATTATCATCATGGTCAACATTTTCAGCCTGTAATCGCCCACTGCTGAGCATAAGCCTCTCTTCGCGTACGCCACCCATCCCGGTCCCGTGCTAGTCTCATCCAGAAATGACCCGCGGTCTTTTTTATGTCATCAACCCATCGAGCTGGTGGACGACCAACGCTTCTTTTTCCTGCAATTGGCCACCAATCCGTTAGCGTTTTGGTCCACCTACCGTCACGCTGCCTGGCAACGCCACCCTCGTACATTGGAATAATCAAAGGAAATCTGTGACGCGCTAAAACATGCGCTCCAGTTAAAATGGAAGTGGGCTGGACACATATCGCGTTATACTGACAACAGGCCCCGTAGCATGGATGTCGTTATCACGCGATAAGTGACAGGATAAGCGCGTCGTCTCGTTCTATCGAACGGTGTCAGCCAGGGACGGCAGCTCTATCCTGTCACTTATCGCGTGATAACGCCATCCATGCTACGGGGCCTGGTGGATCTTAGAAACAACAAAATAGAAAGGTCCACAGGGAAAAAGGAAAACCGGTAGACAAAAAAGACGGTGGGGTGATGATATCATTGAGATAACAGGAAGAAACTGGACGAATGCAGGCATAGACATGGAACAGTGGAAAAAGCTGGAGGAGGCCTTTACCCAAAAGGGATCCATATTTCAAGCATGAAATGAATACTATTTACTAACCATACTAACATTAAAATAAACAACCAAATATACCACTAACTAATATTAGAATAGCATAATAACATTAGAACGTAAACTTAAACAAAATATGGAATAAACGGCTTAATTATTATTATAAGGTGCAAAAGTATAACAATGCCTTTGACATCAACTGTACTGGTGCTTATACATACTTTTCAACACATTTGCTCGTAGCGTGCCTCTTATTGTGCCGCTTTTGGGCTCATAATCCTGGGTATTAAATTAAACACGCGTGTTTAATAACATTACGACACTCGGGTTGTTATGTTTATATCCCGATTAGGACACGTTGGCACCTTGCAGCAAGATGTATGTATGGACTCGGCGCATTCTTATATATTAATATAAATGGTTTTAGAAAGTGCAACTCAAGCCCTTTCAAACAACTCAAAAGTTACGTTATAAAGAGGTGTACACAAGAAGATATTTTTTTTCTTACCAACTGTTACATTGTTATTACATAGCGTTTTATAAGCGTAAAATTTTCAAGGATAAAATGTATTATATTCAATTCAATTCAATTCAATTCAAGACATTTATTTCGACCAACTGGGATCATATATAAAGTTAGTTACAGTTTCTTAGCCTAAAGTTAGTAAGTACTATAACCTAATACATATAAAATAAGGACAGTACTTAGTAGGGCTTGACTGTCAGATTATAAAAAACGAGATTTTTTTTTCGTGAATTAAAAATTCGTAATGATTATTTGTAAAGGTCAGTATTGTTTTTAGTAAATTTCATTGTATTTTTGCTTTAGATTTTTATTTAGCTTTAGATTTGTATAAATGTAATTTTGTCAACAGATGCCTCTTACAAATGCCGAGAGGCAGAAAAGGTATAGAGAGCGAATGAAAGAAAACCCCGAGGAATTTGAAACCCTTCGCCAAAAACATCTGGAGAGGGTGAAGAAAAACATAAAAAAAGTAACGTAGCAGACCTAACTGAAAACGAACAAAAACGAAAAAGGCAGAAATTGAGAGAAGCTTCCCAGCATTATTATGAAAACAAAAAATTAGGAACAGTAAAGGAAACAGTTAGCTCTGTGCTTGAGCAAACCTTAAAGAAAACTGAAGACATAGATAAAACTAATAAAAAATTGGAACAAAAAAAAACAGAATGTTACAAAGAGAACTAAAGAAGTTTAATGAAAGAAAGAAAGAAAATACGTTTATTTAGCACATTTGTAGGATAAAAGACAAATGACACTGTACAGTTCATGAAAACCAAAATTAGTAGTATGAAAATATATACAGGGTGGAATTTCATAAACTGTACATAATAAAAGGAGAAAAATTTCAGCCAATTTCATCGGTGAAACGGTGTTTTTTTTTTTTTCTAGTCATTATTTTTTTTTTTACAGAATTTTGAAAATTTTTGTAAAAACTCGGGTAATACACCTAATTCAGACGGTATAACTTTTGATCCAATGGTCCTAAAATGAAAATAAAAAATGCAGAGTATTACCAAGGGACAGGTTAATAATTCTTAATAACAATAAAAAACCAACTAGAAGAGAAAATCCGCAAAAAAAATTATTGTTTTTGAAAAATGGCTACATAAATTACGAATTTTAAAAGAAAAACACAATTTTCTGAAAAAAACGCAGATTTAGTTACCATTTTTTTTGCTTAGTATTAAACCTCACTTAATGCCGATTCTAAAACCGTTTTTAAACTGTCTCAGACTTTGAAAAATACCACGCAAATGGGTACGTAAATCAAACCATAATTTTATTAATTTTAATCCTCTTAAAATCCTTAATGACCGTTTGTTCACAGGTAGTTGAAGGGTGTTATTGGGTTTTAGGTGGAAATAACAAATTACGTACTTAGTATTAATCCTCACTTAATGCCGATTCTAAAACCGTTTTTAAACTGTCTCAGACTTTGAAAAATACCACGCTAATGGGTACGTAAATCAAACCATAATTTTATTAATTTTAATCCTCTTAAAATCCTTAATGACCGCTTGTTCCCAGGTAGTTGAAGGGTGTTTTTGGGTTGAAGGTGGAGATAACATGAGGGGTATAAAGGCATTGGGCAATAGGTCAACTATTCAGTCGCTCGCAAATCGCAATTGCTTGTCTTTGCTCGCCACTTCTTTGATTACTCCAGTACTTGTTCAGTTTGAATCATCATGCCCCGCTTACGAGAGTTTTCGCCGTTACAAATAGCCAACATGCACTATTATTATGGATTGTGCCATGGATCTGCAAGAGCTGCGTGTATCGCCTATTTGGAGCAGTATCCTAATGACGTTCCAAGACCTGCTGCTCGCCACTTTCAAGAAGTTCATCGCCGGTTGTGCAATATTGGCCTGGGATACGGTGGCCGAGATCGCCGAGAGCCAGGAAACATAATTGATGTTGCCATAGAAGAAGCAGTTCTCAGAGACTTGTACGCGGACCCAACCACGAGTCTAAGACGCTTGGCATTGAGGCACGGAATCTCAAAATTCTCTGTCTGGAAAATTTTGAAGAAGGAAGGACTGCATCCATTTCATTATCAACGGGTACAAAATTTGCAAATTGGCGATGCCCGCGTTAGGTGTGTAATGTCGACTTGGATACTTGGCAATATCAGAAGGGATCCGGAATTTACTAGAAGAATTTTATGAATGGACGAAGCAAGATTTACTCATACGGGAATAACTAACTTCAGAAATTTACACACATGGGCTCACGATAATCCAAACCTAGTAAGACCATCTAATTTTCAAGACCAATTCTCCATAAACGTTTGGGCAGCGGTACTCGACGATCAATTGATTGGACCAGTCTTCTTACCGAATACTTTGAAACGGTTTTAGAATCGGCATTAAGTGAGGATTAATACTAAGTACGTAATTTGTTATTTCCACCTAAAACCCAATAACACCCTTCAACTACCTGTGAACAAACGGTCATTAAGGATTTTAAGAGGATTAAAATTAATAAAATTATGGTTTGATTTACGTACCCATTTGCGTGGTATTTTTCAAAGTCTGAGACAGTTTAAAAACGGTTTTAGAATCGGCATTAAGTGAGGTTAAATACTAAGCAAAAAAAATGGTAACTAAATCTGCGTTTTTTTCAGAAAATTGTGTTTTTCTTTTAAAATTCGTAATTTTTGTAGCCATTTTTCAAAAACAATAATTTTTTTTGCGGATTTTCTCTTCTAGTTGGTTTTTTATTGTTATTAAGAATTATTAACCTGTCCCTTGGTAATACTCTGCATTTTTTATTTTCATTTTAGGACCATTGGATCAAAAGTTATACCGTCTGAATTAGGTGTATTACCCGAGTTTTTACAAAAAATTTCAAAATTCTGTAAAAAAAAAAACTAATGACTAGAAAAAAAAAAAAACACCGTTTCACCGATGAAATTGGCTGAAATTTTTCTCCTTTTATTATGTACAGTTTATGAAATTCCACCCTGTATAAACAGATTAAAGAAGAAACTTAATAGCAAAGATATAATAATAGATGCTGAAAATGCAGACATACCAGATAACCTACCAAACAACCCTACTAATCATACAGATCATACACCAAGGAAACAAACAGAACAATTTCCCCAGCAAATTATATCAGAAAAAGATCCCCATATTGTAAGGCCTTCATGATTACAGTTAAACTCAATATGAAACATGCAGTAGGTAACAAAGAAAAGTAGTTTTTAAAAATGTAGTGACAGGTGAAATTGCTAAGAAATACAAATAAATAAATAATCTTCACACAAATATCGGATAAAAAAATAGGATACGTATACATTAAAAATCACAGAACACCATAAAGTTCATCTTCTTTACAGGAAATACGTATTTTTAGCCAGGGATAGTGTGAGCAGAGCATCTACTGGAAAAAAAACGTTTAACTCTAAATTGTATCAAAATGCAAAGAGCTACACAATATGCTAGAATTACACAAGTTATATATAGCAGAAGAGGGAAAGGTTTTCTACTCTACCTTTAGGAGAAACAGACCGTTTTATGTAGTCATCAGTGGCATTATTCTATGTTAGTTCTGATGCTATTACTAGAATGCACGAAAATATCGCTAAAAATGTTTTGCCAATGCGTGGCACAAAATTCTTTTTTTGGGCAGTAGTGTAAAAAGAAGTTTTTACTGGCAAAAGTAGCAAAACAACCAACAAATTAAATATTTCACAATGCTTTACCTTAGCAAGAAGAGGTTTTAATTTTATAATTTACTTTAGTTACATTTTTGTTGGTATTTTTGATTTAAAAACCTGACAAATCATTTAATTTGTCCATGTTTAACGGCTCTTAAACTTAAACTAAAATGATTTCCTACATTGTGTACTTATCTTTATTTCTCATTTTAGTAGCAACCCATATAAATTTCGTAACAATATAATTTACGTTACGAAAATGGGACATTAATTTTGCATATGACCCATTATTATTGCACCTGTTGAGATAGGTAGAGGTGAACAAATACCTGGAATATACAAAAATTATAGACATCTAAGATGTTAAAAAAGGTAAAATTAAAATCTCTGAATCGGAAAATCATCAATCATCATTCCAGGATGATTGTTCAAATTGTGTGCAATAATACTGAACTGAAGAATTATTTGACGAAAATGAATGTTAGGAGGGGCGTATATTAACAGTGATAACTTAGTAAGTTCTAGCCTAAGACATGAATTTGAAATAAAGGTCTAATCCAAAAATTGTATTGCTTTAAATTCACTTAACACATCACTCATACCCATCAAAATGGCCCTACAAAACCACTATGTCAGCTTTTTTTTCGTCTAATCTTTGGAAGTCCCTATGGAAACCAGGTCGCTATTGTCGGACAGGCGATTAATATTAGCGAATCAAGTCTATTTGATAATCTGCCTGGCAACTCATGACATGGGAACAGACATGGTGTCCTATGAAAATATCAGTACTCATACAGTAAAAATATCATACGAGTTTACCACGTCGTTCCTGAAAACCGGCTTTGCGTACCTGCTAAAGAAAAAAAAAAGCGGCCAAGTGCGAGTCGGACTCGCACATGAAGGGTTCCGTTAAATAAATTGCGGTTTACGATTTTTGACGTGTTAAAAAAAAAACTACTTACTAGATCTCTATCAAACCAATTTTCGGTGGAAGTTTGCATGGTAATGTATATCATATGTTTTTTTTAGTTTTATCATTCTCTTATTTTAGAACTTACAGGGGGCACATTTTACCACTTTGGAAGTGTCTCTCGCGCAAACTATTCAGTTTAGAAAAAAATGATGTTAGAAACCTCAATGTCATTTTTGAAGACCTATCCATACCCCACACGAATGGGTTTGATAAAAAAAAATTAGTTTCAGTTCTAAGTATGGGGAACTCCTAAAATTTATAGTTTTTTTTTTCTATTTTTGTGTGAAAATCTTAATGCGGTTTACAGAATACATCTACTTACCAAGTTTTAACAGTATAGTTTCGGAAAAAAGTGGCTGTGACATACGGACGGACAGACAGACAGACAGACATGACGAATCTATAAGGGTTCCGTTTTTTGCCATTTGGCTACGGAACCCTAAAAATACCTTCATCGAACGATGACATGGTTATAGAACTTTTTAAGACGACTATTATTATTGGAATTCTTCAGTATACATTTATATTTTTTAAATACCCGCATATATAATTTTCTTATAATCGGGTCGGAACGGAACGGAATCGGGTCGCAGCAGCTACATTGCACTTAGAACCGATGGCCGTTGGGGCGGAAAGGTCCTCGAGTGGCGACCACGTGCCGGAAGGCGCAGCGTGGATGGACTGATGACCTGGTGAAGGTCGCGGGAGTCCGCTGGATGCGGGTGGCGCAGGACCGGTCACTTATGCACTCTTCAGCTTCTCTCCAGCAGTGGACGTCTTTCGGCTGATATGATAATGATAATCGGGTCATATTTGCATGCGTAAATTACATTTCATTAGAATTGCTATTGCGTAATTCTAATGAATGTCCGTCCCAACTTTATAGTCATGGTTCTTTATTGAGCGCCCTGGCCATTTGTGGAGCCTCACTGTTCAAGGATTCTTATTACGTTTTATATCCGTGTAAAGTTTATTTTGTACATTTCTTACTAATTTGTAGCATTCTTGCTACATGCTACATTCGTATATATTAGAAAAGACTGAATATTTTTTATTTTTTTTACGTTTTCTCGGACACGTGGTGACCAGTGGTCGCACTGAGCGGGGACTGACATTACACGGCCTTATACTTTTAAAATAGCGTACAGTCGCCATCACATACATAGGTACACTTTAGGTGTTCAAAAATATCGGCACATGCACCCTAATGCCTTGAAAATAGAGGTGTGTTCCGATGTTTGTGACGTGCTTGTTTGCTCTGATGTATGTGATGGCGACTGTACAAGAAGATCATAGACTGCAGAATATGAACTCTTCAAATTTTACTGTACGGGATATTCTCTTAGAGGTTACTTTAATGGGCGGAATTGAAAAATACCGAAATACCCGAATTTGGGTGACATGGTAATATTTTCTTGCCTGTTTAAAATGTGGCGGTAACAGCTAAACTCCCAGTGTTACTGTATGTGTACTATTGTTATTATTATTATTCTGGTAGTGGCTTCCGGGCTGTCAAAGTCACTGCAACCATCGCTGATCTATTGTGATTGCCACTTACTGACAATTACAATTCTTGCTCAAGTCCTGCAAACTCAAAGAATTGCAGGATGTTGTTTACCTCAAAAAATTTGATCTCCTCCAGGCCCATGATGTGTTTACCCAAGAAGGAGTTACGACTGCGCATGAGGCAAGGGCAATCGGTTAGTATGTGTGTAGGCGTCTCCTCTGCTTCAAAGCAGAGTCTGGACTGCCTTGTGTCACACAGTCCTATCGTTTGCATGTGCTTATGTAGGCAGCAGTGCCCTGTACTGTAATGTGTACTATATTTGGAATTTCAACATTCTTTCATTTTATGTCTAAGGCTTAGAACTTATCAGCCGCCCCTCGTACAGTAAGGTCATTTCGCCAGTTAGAGACCACCTTTTTATGTGCTGGGAGTCTGGGATGGGAGGTGATGAATTAGATGATCTGAAAGAATATTTTCTTGTTTTTTTAGTAGATATCTATTCTATAACCACAAAAAGAAATGCATATGTCACCGTTAGATTGTGAAAAGCGTCAGTTTATAATCTTACCCGTTATATTGTAAACTGACGGAATATTGTGAACTGCCAAAATAATTCATAATTTTACGCATTCATTTTCGGTAGTTTATAAACTAACAATGTCATATCGTCAAATTGTGAACTGAATCAAATTTGCCTGATTCGGAACGCAACCTGTCCGCTGTTTGGTTGAGTGAATTATTCCACTGGCATCAGTTTCCACTTACGTCAGAACATGATTGTTTTTTTTTGTTATTCAGGCATTTTATTCCATTTATTTCGGCAACCAGCAGTGTCGACGGAGCCCCGCTGCGCGGGGCTCCTATTACTGGGCGCTTTGCCCTTCGGGCAACTGAAGAAACCTAACTATCCTAACCTACTTAGTCTTTGTGTACGTTCCGTAGCAAGCCGATTTGATCTCAGTTGACAATTTGACGATTCGACATTGATAGTTTATAAACTAACGAAAAATAATGCGTTAAATTGTGAATGGTTTTGACAGTTCACAATTTGTCGTCAGTTTATAATATCGCGAGTAAGATTATAAACTGACGGTGTTCGCAATCTAACGGTGACACATATATATGGCTGTTTCAATAGGTTTGTGTGGAATTGATGTTGTCTTTGATTGAAAAAACCTTGTCCTACAGGTGGTTGCTAACTGAAGCTGGTCCCGTAACCGACATAATGACCCTTTTTTAGTGCCAGAAACCCGCTAAGTGGGTGCTAGTAGGTACTTTCCTCTACAAACAGTTTTTAGGCAACAAGTATAGTGCTATGAAATTGTTGGCAGTGAATATGTTAATTGTTATGAAATAAACTTCGGAAGACGAGTATAAAATTATGGATTCAGGTCTACATATGCTACCTAACTGTGGTTATATAGATTTTATAAACGCTCATGCAGCTCGATCATTATTCAAATCAGATTACTTGTCTTTGTAACATCTTATTGCCTGGTTTACACTATGCCGAAGTGAGCAGGGAAGTGGGCAGGATGGGCGTAAAATGCGGTATTGCGGGAAGTGTCCCTGCTCACTTAGGCATAGTGTAAACTAGGCATAACTATGTTTATTGCCAATGTTTAAAACCATAAAAAATAAATAAATACTAGCATTTGGCTGCAACTTCATCCACAAGGCTACGAGATTTTGTATGCGCTTTGGGCACCATGCATTTTCCCAGGGAAAAATATTGCATATGTGGCTCTTCGGCCCATAGAACACCTTGGCTTGCTGTGTTACAAAAAAAAACTAGGTATCTAACCAAAACTCATTTGTATTTCTTCCATATAAACTTCATCCCCCACATCATACCATCAAAAGATAATTTCTGAATGAGATGAAATTGGTACAGAAACACGGATTTGTAAATAGGATATGTTACTTCATATGACTGTTTCAATGTTCTAAGTACGCAAGAGCACCTTAATTGATGAAGATCTGTAGTAATTCTATGTAACTTTTTGCTTAGTAATAATATAGACATTATCTTATTTACATAGTAATGAAATTTACATATTTATACTTACATCTCTCGCGCCATTCTTATAAATCTTGTACAGCCTCGGCGAAAACATGCATTGCCACGTTAGTTTCATTGTGAGATTTTATGAACGTCTTCTCGTGCAACTTAACAAAACTCTATTTCACAGCGTGAATGCCGTGAATGCTTGCGTAGAACACAATGTAATATAATATTATAAAGTAAAACAGTACTGTTTACGTTGAAGGGGTTAAAAAAAGTTGGTGAAAAGGAAATTTAGATGGCATAAACTGATTAATTTAGTAATTCACAATTTCATTAATATTTCAATAATCATTTGCCCATTCCTCCAAATTATTTTTTATTCGTCCGTCAATTTAATTGACATTAGATTTTTCTTTTGCTAAAATGTACGTTACTCTGTGCCTGTGTGATTTAGTAGTTTCTTGTAAATTTCTTGGTAGTTTTAATATTGTTGTATTGGCTGAACGTGCTATTATTTTATTCTCTTTGCGTGTTACAACTTTATTTATTTTCTCCGGGTTGTATATTGTTATCTGTGGTATGTAAAGTAGACAGCCTAGACAGGGACAGGACAGTCGCGCAGTCAGAGAAGTCAATTGCATAGAAAATGAAATTATTATAACGTGTTTCACAGAAAAGTTATCGTTTAGCCTATCATATTTTTCGTTATAAATTTAAGAGACTAGTCATGAAACATGATTTATATAGTGAAAATAATTTGGGCTTGTGTATTAATTGCTATTGTGGATGTAGAAGCCAGAATTCACAAGTTGCCTCTGATGGTAAGCATAATAAACATATTTTACTAATTTCTGCTGCTCCTGGAACTTGTAATCATGCAATTACTTTATAAACACGCGTAGAACTGAAGACTTATCCTATGAAATGAGTAGGGAAGATGCATTTGTTTTATCATTTAAAATTAAGTGGACATAAATGTTTATATTAGATTAATGACGAGCACAAGTCACGGTCCGCTGCTTATTGTTCCCAGTGTTGAATAATTCGTGGAATTTTCCATTAATAACAGTGTTCATGTATGCAAAATTAATTTGTTCAGAATCACAATGAAAATACTGCGAATAATTATGTTGCTTCTTAGTCCGCTTTTGTATGCGAACTGATATACAATAAATCCAACTAAAAGGACTTAAACAGCAGAGTGTAGAACAAAGAACAACCAATAGTTATCAATCTCCATCCTAAACTGTGTTATTGTAAAGAGAATAATTGTCATCAGACGCAGACCAGTGTTGTATACAAGAGATCTCAGTGCCATCAATTTCTTTTTACTATCTTCTATAGCAAGTTCTCAGAGAATGAGTAGAATAGTTTCTGTAAGCTATTTTTTTAATATGTTTTAATTACCTATTGCTACACATCAATAATATCAATATTGCTTTTGTTGCAAAAATATGCAAGAGAGTTTGGTAATAGGGAACATTACTGCAATGTTCTGCTGCCAGAGGCAGCACTACCACTAATAGTAAACCAGTATAGAATTCACACACACATGCACAATTGATTGACAAATGAGTGACAAGGATGCTTGCATAGACAATACCGCAAGTGTGAACGAGATACAATGTCAACGCTGCTAGTCTCGCCACCTACAAAGAGTTTTGTGTAATGTTCCCTATTAGCAAAGCTAATTGTTTTATATACTTCAGTTCCAATTAATTTAATTGTTACATACTCTATTGCCTCAACTTTCCTTATCATTATGAATTCAATTTATACCTGTCATTAGTGGGCATATGAATCAACTGAGGAATATTATAATGTGCATTCCTTGTATTGTGTGTGTTTCCTTGTATTGTGTTATCAATATACAATATATTGTACTTATAAGTAACTATGGCCAACCATCCATGCCACTGAGGAGTAGCCGAAACTCACTCTTTGTCTCAATCTCAAAATAACAGAGTGTCAAAATGCCTAAATCCCAGATTGCCTACTTGTTTTTCTCAAAACAGGCTGGCTGAATGATAAAATGTTTTAGTCTTGTAGTTAGTTAGTTATACTGGGCGTTTTCCGCAAGTCGACATCCATTGTGCCTATTTTGCGTGAAACGGCGGTGTGGCGCTACTCTAACCACCCCAGCTTGTCTAAACAGTTGGTGAGTGCCTTGGTGTTGCTGACTGCGTCCCGTAGTGTGTTTGGAGAACCTAGGTGCTTAATTCTGTATACTTCTACCTCCTTGCAGTCCAGTAGTATATGTTTAGTCGTTTCTTCTGCCTCCATGCACGCTCTGCACATGGGGCTGTCTGTGATACCTAAGTTATAGAGGTGTTTGTTCAAGGTGTTGTGTCCTGTTATTATACCCACTATCTTGCGCAGTTGGTTTCTATGTGTCCTTAGTAGTGTGGTTGTGAGTTTGTGGTCGCGTTTCGACAGAATCTCTTTGGTCTGTCTGCATGTGTCTATCTCCTCCCAGTATCTTTGGTGTAGGTCTTTGGTGTGTTGGTCCAGTTGATGGTATATGTAGCTTTGTGGCAGGGGCAAGATTGGCTCCGGTCCGTATGCCGTTGTTTCTGAGCCTTTAGTCTTGTAATTACAAATCTAAACAACATTTCTATCTCAAAACACCATACATCCAAAAAGATCCAGTGTTCGGGAGCCTTTTTTCACTTTTATTAGTTGTATTCATTTTACAAGCACAGCGAAATAATTTTGTTAAGTGACTTCAAGTAATCAGAGCATATGTTGAACTAACCTGCATAATAAAATTTTCCTCATAGCTTGTTGGCATGCTTGTTGTCCTAACCTAAGCCACTCTTATATCTGTGATATCATTTTATTTATTTATTTGCTATAAGTATATTTACACGGCATTACAGCTAAACTAATTCGCCGAGAAACTAAATTAACACATAAAAAATATAGATAGGTAAAAAAATTGAGTTAGTCACAATTTTTAGGTACAGTCGATTTCTAAAATATGTGCACGGACAAGTGATCAAAAATATGTGAACACGACTTTATTTTCAAGGGCATAGGGTTGCTCAGATATTATTGAACCTTCGGGAACGTATATATATATTTATGAACTCGACTGTACTAGATTGCCTAGCATCCATCACCTCACAAAAATTCAGACATTCATAAGGTAATCCACCAAATAGTTTTTGTGGCTGAGAATATTATAAAAAAAAAATAATAATAATTTCCCAAGCATGTTAGGCTAACACCCAAGCGCAGTCCATATACTATATATTTTTTTAATTGAAGAAGTTCTGTGTCTGGATAGGAGTCAACTCAATCATATAATGTATACCTAGGCTAGGTATACAGCAACTTTAAGCAATATTTATTTATTGATGTAAATTCAAAAATGCTTATTATGCCATTATTAAATAAATATTATTGCGAATTGATTATGTTTTCGTTTCTCTTGTGGCTTTAGGTTATCGTCACGTGTTCTTCCTCCGCTCATAGGGACCAATTTTTGACTTTCGAGCGCTCAAAAACTGTCAAAAATAATAAAATGCTGTTTTGCAATTGCGATAGAAAATTTAAAAAACGAGTGGTATTGACCACTCGTTTTTTATATAACCCCCAATGCCCCAATATATGCTCACATTGTATACAACAGAATGCTCGACGCAAGTCCGTGTGCATGTGTTTGATCAAAGAAAAACGGATGTTAACGGATTTATGGCGCACGCAGTAGCACTCGTTGTACACGCAGGACACCTCACCTAATCGTGGCTTTCGAGCTATTAAATTACCTAACACCACGTTTACACTATGCCGAAGTGAGCAGGGAAGTGGTCAGAACGGGCGTAATACCGCATTTTACGCCCATCCTGCCCACACTTCCCTGCTCACTTCGGCATAGTGTAAACTAGGCATAATACCCTACTGACTGCCCGCGTGGCTCCACCTTCGTAATACACACACACACACACACACACACACACACACACACACACACACACACACACACACACACGCGCGCACGCACGCACGCACGCACGCACGCACAACACACGCACACGCACGCACGCGCGCGCACACACACAACACACACACACACAAGCACCACACTACTATACTCACTCTTATCTACAGTTTCCCTCTAGATAATTATGCAATAATTATGTTAATGATGTTACATTACATTGAAACCTGAATGCCTCAAAATAAATAGGCTATGAACGATCATTGTACCTAGGTATTTACTTATATACATACTGTAAACAATTCTAACTACTATTATGTCCTACCATCTATAGCTACGTGGTTGATCATGGGGAGAAGAACCTTGCCGTAATACAGTTTAAACTAGTACGGAAAATGTCTTACTTTTACTTAACGTTATAACAACATGTTTACCCCTATAGTCTACCTATATTATGTAATGTGTAGTTTAAGTAAGCTGAATAAATAAATAAAATAAAATGAATACGAAGAACCCAAGCAGAACTACGGGATAACATACAGTATATGTCCATCACAAAACTTCATTATATACACTGGTGACCAATTTTTTAAATCGATTAGCAGTTTCGAAGTTTACCCCAAAATTCTTACAAAATTTCATGTCACCGACATTGTCCCTTTATTATGTAAATCTATTATTTTGAGATTTATTATTTTGCTATCTAAATCGATTAGCCCGTGTTATGTTGATTTAGATTAAACATAAAAAAACCTAAACGGGATATTTTAGTAATAAGTCCGCTGATGTCACATGACGTAAATATTATACCATAAAAACTTTTGACCGTATGTGAAGGATTTCACAAACTTCCGGCCAATTTTAGGTGCGATAACCTTCTGATCCTCGCTCACTTACTTTTTGGACCGTGTGCCATGCATTGTGCCGATTTTGGGGGCGGGCTATTACTAAAACTGAAAAACAAAAATGTTACTAGCCCAAATAAACACAACACAGTTATGATTAACTGTTACCACACAACACGACACTGATATACGATAAACTAACATTGAATCCTAATGTTTCCAGGATGATTACCGCCACTATGTGGATCTGACTACGTTCGGGTTCTTCCAAGGCGGGGTGTTGGACGTACGCATGGTGAACTTCAAACTACCCTCCAATACTGAACCCGGAGAGGTATGTATGCGTTCATTTCATATTAACTTCCTAAGGACCTGCGCTTCGATGCGATCTCGCTATTAATTATTATTATAAGTTATTATGCAACAACGACGCGTTAAAGGCTACGAACAAAAATAACATGGAAGCCGCATCTCAGTACTTCGCCGTTAAATTTATCGGGACAGTTAGCACACAAACACAAATACACTTAAATTTAAATAAGACGCATGAACCTAGGATACTATGGACAGGCTATACGTGATGCCACAATGAGGGACGGCAACAAAGTAGATGTTACCTGTGGGGTGGCCATGTAACTAAAAATGACCCCATCGCTTCCATATGTTTATTTTAAATAATGCGCTTTTATTGTAAGTAGTTTTTATTACTGAAGATTTACACATTCACTGCCTAGCAGGCGCTCTGTTCGCAGGCGCTAATAATATTCAGTTTAATAACATAAAATATGATTCTAGTTACAGAACATGTAGGTAATTAATAGTCATTGTGCAAGCGGATTACCTGTGTTTCTTATCAGCACAGTTATTACAGAACGGCCCGCGAACTGTGTTGCGGCGAGGTAGTTTGTTCTAATTAGAAAGAGACGGACAGTCTACCTCGCCGCGATACAGCTCGCAGGCCGTCCTGGCCCCGTAGCATGGATGGCGTTATCACGCGATAAGTGATAGGATAAGCGCGTCGTCTCATTCTATCGAACGGTGTCAGACAGGGACGGATGCTCTATCCTGTCACTTATCGCGTGATAAGGCCATCCATGCTTCGGGGCCTGATCTACTTAATTATTATAAAGCCTGAATCACACTGGCGCGGCCTGCGGTGGCGGTTCATAGTAAACTTGACAATTAGTGTCAAATTACTATTGACCGCCACCGCAGGCCGCGCATGTCTGTGAGAAGCTTAAGGCCTCTCATAGACTGGCGCGGCCTGGCCGCGGCGGACAATAGAAAACTTGTCATTAGCTGTCAAATTTACTATGGTCCGCCACCGCAGGCCGTGCCAGTGTGATGCAGGCTTAAAGTCTCTCACACTGCGACTGGCGCGGCCTGGCCGCGGCGGTCTATGGTAAAGTTGTCATAAGCTGTAAAATCTACTATTGACCGCTGCCACAGGCCGCTCCAGTGCGATGCAGGCTTAATGCGGATAAAATAATGACACTAAGGACCAAAATGAGACACAACCATATTAAAAAACATTTACTAACGCAAATAATAATAATAATGTTTTGAGCACATGCGGCTGTATTTTGTTGGCTCCCAATTTATCCGCCCTGTAGCCGTAATCCAAATACTACGCGTACTCGCATCCTCATTCAGTGGAAACCTAGAAAAAAAAACATTATTTTACATTCAATTTTTCAAGCATAGGGCTTATAGAAAATTATGAATCATTCTAAACCGTCGATCGTCTTAATTTATTACTAGCTGTCCACGCGTCTCCACCCGCGTATTAGAGATAACCCAACCCAGATGCAGGATTAGATAAAGCCGGATTAGGTGAAATAATTTTATTTTTGAAATGGGATGAATAGTTCCGGAGATTACTCGCTACATTTGCCTCTTTTTTATGAGTAAAGAGTAAATATAAGTATACAACGTGTCCCAAAACTCAACGATAAGCCGGCACCAGAGGATGGAGCTGCTTATGATTAGTCGAGAAAAAATAAGGAAAAAAATATATTTAAATAAGTAGCTCCATCCTCTGGTGCCGGCTTATCGTTGAGTTTTGGGACACGTAGTAGATATATTTTATTTTATATATTTAGATATATTTTTTTCCTTATTTTTTCTCGACTAATCATAAGCAGCTCCATTCCCTGGTGCCGGCTTATCGTTGAGTTTTGGGACACGTTGTATAAAAATAGATCCCACACATTTTATAAGAATGTTATGTAATAACAAGTACGAGAACTTTGTTAAAGTATAAATTACCCGAGAAATGGGGTATTTTTAAGTTGTATTGGCTGGTATCCCTAAAATGATTGCAAAGAAGCTAAATGTGAGAAGACATTCTTATACCTGTCGCAGCTTACCATAAATAACCTACGTAATTTAGGCGGATAATTTGTCAACGAATATTTTCTTGAACAATGTAAACAATGATAACGGCCTCCGTAGCCCAGTTGGTAGTGACTCTGCCTACGAAGCTGGAGGTCCCGGGTTCGAATCCCGGTCAGGGCATTTATTTGTGTGTTTATCACGAATATTTGTTCCTGAGTTATGGATGTTATATATGTATATAAGTATCTATATGTATTTATCTATTATATATATCGTCGCCTAGTACCCACAACACAAGCCTTATTGAGCTTACCGTGGGCCTAGGTTGATTTGTGTAAGATTGTCCCGTAATATTAAAAAAAAAAAAAAAAAAAAAAAAAAAAAGATGTTATTTCTATTATAATCGTCTAATTTAACAAGATTTTGAGCGTAATGTAATTTTACCATGCTATTTTTACGTATTGCGTATACAGAAAAGTGAAAAATGTTCTACTTACGTGTGAAAGGTTATAATTTCATCACATTGTTCCGACCGGATTTTACAGCCGAGAACACAGCAATAGACCATTTTTCTGGCACAGTTGGAACACAGACACCTTATTGTGAACAAAATAACCTTTATAGCGTCGATTTTAGTCACATTAGCATTAAATAATGCGCACGGACTCGCAAGTATGACAGAGAGGGAAAACTTCGAATGCCTTTCGCGGTAGGCCCTCAGAGCCTTTCTCCGAACATGACAAACTAAATAATAGTCATCTCTTTTACACTATTGTGAACACATACGTGTACGTGAAATAGATATATTGTCAATAACTACCAATCAGTAACATTATCCGCCAATGAGCTTCTTGCTGCACGCACTAGCAGCAGCCCGCCCAGCCAACGCCCGTTCACCGTGTCGCGCACAGCGCGATTCGCCATACAACAATCGGTATGTATCAGCCATTAGTAATGTCAAACTATATTTGTAGTATGGTAACACCATGCTTGGATCGGACTAACCTTTATGTTGGTACTGTGCAATAGAAAAATGGCGCGGTATAGATGGCTGCGGGACTCACCATGTGCAAGGTGAGAAAAGACGAGTTAGGAGCCCCGAGCTCCTAGGAGGTCCATCTGCAAGACCCCGGTGAGTGTTTACTTTGCAATATCTTTATGTCGACTTATACGTGCATGATCAGTGGAAAGATGAGAGGACTGTTGTAATATGACATTCTTTCCATTACTGTAGTAGTCCAATCTTGCAGTGCACAACACACTTAGAATTGGACAGGGAAGCCTGGAGCTCCCATATATTGGTAGTGTGGTCCGGGAACACACTGGCACGGTCGACTGAGCTGGAGCAACCGTGGCGAGGTTATGGGGATGGTGGAGACCTCTGGGGGGCCATAGGCCCCCTATCCGGCTTAGTGACTAACGAGCAAACATGAACAGAGTCACCAGGGATATACCCTGTCAAGACCGGAGCAAGTCGACCGATGCCCAATAAGATATTAGAGGTGCATAGCCATAAGGAAATAATATTCATGAGGTCCCTCTATATTAACGTGGGAGTGCAACCACGAAAGAGGTAATTAGAGTATGGCAAGGCACTCGGTAAAACCGAATAACGCATTGTGAGTGGCACAGCCACACGAGAGAGGCTAGACCTTACTTTATCCGTATACACATACAAGTAACATGAGTATAATAACTGGTCGACTCATCTTTCCACTCTCATGATGATAAATGTGTATTTTATGTACCCTATGTCGTCATTATATATCTGAGTTACATATACATATGTGAAGTTAGTATTTCACATACATAGTATAGAAGGGACGACATTTTGGTGGAGCGTGCTGGGATTTTGATACTTACAGGCGAAATAAGTATGACTTATTTGTGTCAAAAATCCCTTAAAACATAAATTGAACAAAGATATAATAATTATTTCTTTGTCTTAGCAGATACATAAAAAAATAAAATAAAAATAGCCTTTATTGCTGAGGTTTACAATTTACAAGAAAACTTAAACTACATACTTTACTTCTACTTCTAACTATTTCCATCGACAACCTCAACTTGTCTTCCGACATAGGCCTCCTCCAAAGCTTTCCACGCCTCGCGATCCCTTGCGTCCCGCAGCCACACTCCTCCACCAATCCTTTTAAGGTCATCTGACCATCTTAGAATGGGTCTTCCTCTTTTTCTTTTATTTCCTCTTGGGTACCACTCAACTATTTCTTTTGTCCATTTACTAGTCTACTAAGTTTTGTCTTATCATGTGGCCTGTCCAGCGCCACTTTAGTTGCTTCACTATCTTACCAATGCTTTTGCTCTTTGATTTGGCTTTAATTACGGATAATTTAACTCTATCTTTAAGTTTTATATTTAGCACGCTCCTTTCCATGTGGTTTTGACATGTAGCAAGTTTTTGTAAGTGCCCAAGTTTGGCATCCATAAGTTATCACCGGTATAATGCACGAGTCAAAAACCCTAAATTTTTGACTTTTTGGTATTTCCTTTGCCTCCATAACCTCTTTTAGTGACCAAAACTTATTCCATGCGTTTGAGGTTCTTTTTCAATTTCTTTACTTATTTGGTCTAAGGGTGATATTATCTGCCCGAGATATTCATATTCCTTGACATCAAAGATTACAATATACATACTGAGATAGACAGGCAACTCGACCAAATTGAGAAGGCATTTAATGCTTGCGTATACAGGCGCCATCTCTTCTGCGGTAGTTACAACTTTTCTTTGAATGTACAAAACATACAAAAAGTGCGTCGGTCGTAGGGATTGAACCCCGGATCATCGACTCCAAATACCACCGTCTGTACCCCTAGGCTACTGATGCCTTGTGACACTACGGCGAATTTTGAAATACCTTGACAGCCTAGCCTAGCAATCGCTAGAGCTTCAGAGAGTTCGCCAGCTATCAAAAAGGTGGCACTGTTTTCAATAAGAAACTGGATTTGCATTAAGTTCTAAGTTCGCATAGCATGCTTGACATAATCAATGGTGCTTCTTTTTATTATGATCTGCTCTTCATTACTATTATTTGTCATCAGCTTTGTTTTAGACATATTCATGGATAGACCGACCCGTTTGCTTTGAATGTCAAGTTCTTCTAACATATATCGCAGTTCTGTAGGATTATCTGTAATTAGCAGATACATACTGTACTTTAAATATAAGTGGCATATAGTAATAAAGACATTTAAGAAAAGTTTACATTCATTTTCATTCTAGTGATTTTTATGTCATAAAAGTCATAATGTGAAAAATGTATTAATTCATTTTGTATTTGAAGGTTAATTACACGCTTGGCGATTTGTAGCGGCAACTTGTTGTAGTTAGAATGAGTCGGATGTATGCCCATCATTCGGACTGCGATAGGTTGTCGTGACTGGTCGTATCGTGTAAAGTACATTTAAATAAAGTTTGTGGTCTATGGTCTAGTGTTGGACTAATGTTATCGGTATTAAACGATTCGATAGCTATAAGTGGTATTTTAGAATAATATAATTATTGTCTACAGATAACTTTTATTCTAGCATTAGCAGTTACATTGTAAAATACTACAAGGTTATTACGTTTTTACTAAAATAAGTGTTGTGTAAAACCTTTTACAGCAAATTGTGGCAACCTGCATATTACCGGCAATTTGTGTTCTGCGAGACATCACTACGGGCTGCAGTTGGTAGCATTGTCTCGTGTCCAATGTCTAACTTTTCGTAGACTCGCCCGGTGATGACAATACCACGAGCGAGTGAGATGGTCATATAAAATTCTTTTTGAAGAGGAGTCTTTCCGTTTCTTATGATGGCACGCGTATGGTTTCTCTAGAGAAGTACATACTCGAAGAAGAACTCTTGTCCAATTTGCCGCCGTTTTTGCCGGTTCGTTCTATAAGTCGATGGTTATTCTTCCGTTTTTTCGAGCGTATGTACTGTTTGTTACTCAAATACTCAGTGTTTTGCTTTTGATGGTGGAGTTAAAAAAGTTTGTTGTGCAATAATAATCCTCTAAATAGTGAAATAAGTGTTCCAGGGGAGATATTTTGCAAGTTTACGTGTTAGTGTGTCGAAATTTAACTCCGAGCAGGTGAAATAGAGGTAATTTGTCATTCATTGCATAGTGCGAGAAAGCCATATTTATTTCGCCGGTTACGCGTAGTAAAATCACTTGTTATTCTGTTTATTTCAGTTTATAACGAGTAAAACTAACCCCAAGCGATCGGGGGTGCAAGTTAATTGCAGAAAAGTTTGGATACGTAGTGTGTGAGAACGGCCACACGAGAGAGGCTAGACCTCACTTTATCCGTATACACATACAAGTAACATGAGTATAATAACTGGTCGACTCATCTTTCCACTCTCATGATGATAAATGTGTATTTTATGTACCCTATGTCGTCATTATATATCTAGAGTTAGGATGTTTGGTGGCAAAAGTGAACAAAGAGCAAAGGAGACGATGTTATATTTTTTTTGATTGAACGAATGAATGAATAAATGTTTGATAAACCAATAATGTATAATAAATTTATTGGTTTGATACCAGTAAATTGATTCATACAAATTCAATAAAAACACAATTTATTGTTGAAATGTATAATGTTGTACCTATTCCAGGTCTTGAACAATTTTTCATTGGAATAAGTTTCAGTATAGTACTGATACTTCAGTTTCAGTATCAGTAGTAGCAATATTCATTCGAAATACCCTCTCTTACTATGTCAATATTAATTCTTGTTTGATTTCACTTGTACTGTACAATGATATAATTATTAGGGTCACGATTCTCGTGGCACTTTAGCACAAGAAATGTAGTAAATCTGCCGCTGTATACTTTTATAACTGAACGAATGACTGAATAGTAAAAACATTGTATATAGAATTTCTAATATGCGGTTGACCAAAAAGTCCCGGCAACTAACTCTTAAGTATATCATTCTCGACACATAAATGGATTTTTCACAAGTTGAGATGAGAAACCGTATAACGCCAGCTAATATGGAACAAATTGCCATAGTACATGATTTTCATAATATTGACAACCGTTTAACATCAGAATAAGATAATATGCAAGATTTTGAAACTTTAATTTCAGTTGCAAGTTGTTCAAGCTCTTCAATACATTAAACATTTTAGCAAACAAGTAAAATTTATTTAAATGTTACAGTATAAAATCATCATTGTAATTAACAGTATTGCATTGCAGTTGTTGTCATAAATTTATGTAAAATATATAACTAGTAAAATATGCGATGTTTCAACAAACCTAAATTGTTTACTCTATACACGTTCATACAATAAAACGCAAAGGTGATATATTATTGGATGGTAGGTACTGTAATATAGATTTAACGTTAAATTATTCAATTATTAAAATAAAAAAATACACAATGGCGACTCCACTGCATTACTTGTGCTAAACTGCCACCAGAATCCTAACCCTATATATCTGAGTTACATATACATATGTGAAGTTAGTATTTCACATACATAGTATAGAAGGGACGACACACCGTTTGTCAGTTATGGATAGGATTATGCCATACATTAAAGAGCCATTCAAATAATTAATGTATTATTTGTGCAGTTTTGAAGATACCAAATATGTTGGTTAGAATATTGTTATAAAAAAAACAGACTCAAGTTGGCATAGGTAATTTTCGTCAAACAGTATAATGTAAAGTTACTTACCTATCAATATTTATAAAGGTTTGGCCACACAGAGTGCGCGACGCAACAACTGAACAATTGTTTTAATAAATAAAAAAGGTTTTTAGTGTCATAATAGATTTATTCTGTTTGAGTGTTTATTGTGTGTTACATACAGATTATTAACACACTACAGGTAATATAATTTACACCATATTTATAACATGAACGCGAGACAAATGACGCGGGAGACGAAGCAACACGAACGTTTCCGATTGTGCTCGAACTTAATAACTAAAAACCTACGATCGGCACTGCCGACCAGTCGGCCGATTAATCGTCAATTCAAAAATCGACGAGTCGGCCGACTAGCCTGTCGGCAAAATCCGTAGTAATTTTTTTTTATACCACAACGGTGGCAAACAAGCTTACGGCCTGCCTGGTGTTAAACTGGTACCGTCGCCTATGGACACTTGTGACTCCAGAAGAATCACAAGCGCGTTGCTGACCCTTTATTCACTTGAGGATTCGCTGTTTTGGCAGATAGAGACATGCAGGTCCCTTACTCCCAACACAGCGCACCCTAGGGAGCTCTGGCGACCTTACTCACCACCAGGAACACAACACCACATACTTCATCATGCAATAATATAACAAAGCAGTGGTGCTATTATGGCTGCGGTCTTCTGTAAGGTGAAGGTACTTCCCCAGTTGGGCTGCTCCACATACGAGCGAGACGACATTCCGCTGTGCCCTACCTCTCTTCTACCTATTTCATTGTTAAGTCATGTAGGTACATGATGATGATGTTGATGATGTTGTGAAGGGACGCCTGGCCGGAAACAGGCGGGCAGTCGACCGCTTGTCGCAGTCATTCAGCCCATTTCCCTCAGTTCGGAGCCTCAGGTTACTGTCCCGGCGGCGTTCCCACTTCCAACTCTTCAATTCTTCTTGTTTTCCTGCAGAACAGAAGGACATCTTTAAGGTCGATATCCCTCAATTCCTTCTCCTCTAACATATCTTTACCGAATGTGTTAAACCGCGGTGCCGCGTACATAACACATTCCGCTAGTACATGCTTGCTTGTTTCCTCCTGCCCACAGTGTGGGCAAGTAGCGTCGTTACTTATACCTATTATCTTTAAGTGTCTATTCAGAGTATTGTGACCGGTTATGATACCAGTCAGCAGTGTCAGATTGCTCTTACCCAGTTTCAGCAGATACCTGGTCCTTTTGTGATTAGTGCCTCCTATCATCATCTTTGTCTGTCTGCATCCAGATGCATCCCTCCATTCTTTTTCCCCATCCAGTTCTTTTAGCTTATCTATGACCCCCTTTGTAACTTGAGCCGAAAAGGGAAGGACCGGTTCTGGGCCTTCAAACTCCCTTCCCGCACCTTCCCTGGCCAACTCATCTGCCTTCTCATTGCCCGCTATTCCCTGATGTCCTGGCACCCACGCCACCGTCACACCTGGGTTTTCTCCTATCTTATTAAGCTCTTCCTTGCATTCTTTCACTAAGGCGGATGTTACCGTTGCCTTTCGTAGCGCCTTCAATGCTGCCTGACTGTCCATGTAGGTACATACATTATAATCAAGGTGTTAAAATTCAATCTCCAACTAAAATCCAATAAGTTACCTAATAAAATTATCGACTTACTTCATTTGGCATAATATCATCCCTATAGACAAAAAGTGATCATATATTTTAAAGGTTTTACTGAAGTTATCGGTTTACTTACGCGTGAAAAGTGATGCCATTTTCCTTGGAATGGTCGGAATGGTTTTTGCACCACTTTACAACACATGAGGGCATCTTAAATTAGAATAAATCTTGTATTTTGTTAGTAAAAGCATTCCCGACCGTCATGTCCGTCACTCACTGACATCCCATTCAAACTGAATTCGTATGCGGCACAGTTTGTAAGGACCGCCCACAGCGGCACAGTTTTCGTTGCGCTAGAATTGAGCGGACAGAATGCTTCCATGTTATTTTTGTTCGTAGGTTAAAGGCCGCTTATGGCGCCTGCAGCTGTTACTTCATAGAGAACTGTCAAACTTTCCATGCAATCAAATGTTAACAGCACCATAGAAAGGAGAGGGTCGATTTTCTCATCTCGCATATCTAAACACGACTCTATTGTAGTGTTGTGGATAACGTTCATTTTGAGGCTTAAAGACTCAAAAGTCAATATTATGCATTCATATATGTAAAATAAACCAACACGTTTCTTAAACAGCATCGAGTCTTTAAGCCTCGGGAGTCTTTAAGGCTCGAGTCTATAAGGCTCGAAATGAGTGTTATCCACAACACTACTCTATTGCCAGAGCGTTAGAGGGTCAATCTTTACTTATGCTGACGACACCGCCATTGTCTTTTGCGGAGATAGCTGGGACAAAGTAAGGGAATCCACGGAACTTGGTCTTGAAACGATAGCCAGGTGGCTGCGGGTCAATTTACTTACCCTTAACACAGATAAAACCAATTACATCTGTTTCTCCAATTATAACACGACGCAACCAGGTTCAGGTTTTACGATAAAAATACACTCATGTGACCATTTGTATGGAGAAAATTGTCCCTGTCCAGTCATTAATAAAGTAAGTCAAACGAAATATTTGGGTATCATGATTGATCAGCGACTCACATGGCATGTCCATACTGAGCTCATAATGTCTAGGACTCGTAAGCTGATCTATATTTTTAAAACCTTAAAGCATGTAACATCAAGGCGGGTATTAAATCAAATATACACATCATTGGCTCAGTCAGTCCTAGCTTATTGCATCCCAGTCTGGGGTGGAGCCACGAAGGTTAAATTCCTTGAACTGGAGAGAGCTCAGAGGGCACTACTTAAGGTTATGTACTCCAAGCCATACAGATTCCCTACTACTGAGCTCTACGAAACATGCGAGTTGTTAACAGTCAGGAAGCTGTATGTTCTGTATGTGACTTTGAGGAGGCATAAAATGACTCCATTTACACCGGTGTTGCAGATTCGTAGAAGGAAGCCTAAGATCATTCCCACACCAGCTTCTAAGACAGTGTTTGCGAAAAGGCAGTATGACTGTCGCTCTGCAAAGCTGTATAATACTATTAAGAGTGCTCTTCAAAAAAGCGCTCGCTCAGAATTCGGTATTTTGACACGCGTAGTGCGTTTGTGTGTGTAAATACTACTACCACCCACACACACGTACCTAACCCCCTCATGCACAGCGAGATCGCACCAGCCGCGGGTGCCGTCCCTTTCTAGCTATATGTAAGTGCGATCGGGATAGAACTAACCGCGGAGCTTGCCGATGCAAATATCTGTATAGCGCACCGTTGGAATTCACTCCGTGACCGATATTGATACTTGCACTAAAAAGTGGTAAGTATTACTTCGCTAACATGATGTTCTAGAACATCATGTTAGCGAAGTTAGATAACTTGAATAAAGTAAGTATTTGATTTTTGAGCACAAGTTTTCTATTTGTATTAAAATACTATGATATGAAAAAGTATATTTAGTTTCGTTTTTTTAGTATAAAATAAACTAACGAGTTTTAAAGTTGTCAGTAATAAGAATAATAATTTGTTTTACGGATATTAATAGTTTGCATGTTATCTGAGTCTTATTTATATATAGTAATGTAGTGAAATTATACCAGTAGACCCACTACTAGGAAATTACTGGGTACTTACGTATTCATTTCTTGAAGAAAATTTTTTTTGTTATGGACAGTAAAAAAAAACTGCCCTTCATAGAAATTGCTATGTCCGTTTCTTACCAAAGGAACTGAAAATTATAAATTATACAAACACAGCTTTTTATCTAGAATACAATTAATTAATGCGTGATTTTATTCAAAAGCCTAAAACCTCAGATGATAAAAAGGAATAGATATGAAACGGGGGCTTGGCGCGTGTCGGTGCGACATGGCCAAATGGGCATGTCACTGCCCACCGCATGTTAGTCGCAATTTGCCGTGAATCTGAAATGTTTTTCCACGTTTACTCAAAATGCCGAATTGTAGCGTGGTTACATGCAAAAATAGGAATGAAACTAAAACCTACATGAATGGTGGAGTCACGCACCACATGTGAGTATTAGTATTTTCACTTAAGTCAGTAAAAACTAATATTTTAATAAATAAACGCAACGCCGCATCATTTCTCGGGATCGAACTAACATATCGAACGAAAAAGCATATTTTTGTTCTATGCGTTGTACATTGAACGTTCAATACAGTAAACTACGGCGCAATGTATTAAACCACTATGGATATGGACGATGCTTGATTTTTTTAGTGGTACGGCCGCTGCTTGGCGTCGCAAACTAGAGCAGTGCCAAAGTGCAGTTACAATTTACGTGTAATCGATAAAATAGAAGTACGATATCATACTAGTTATTTTATTTCGACTACTTTCGCTGTTTTATTTTATTTAATTACTTGTTTTGGTTGGGTGCCTATCTTAAAGGTAACTAATAACATACTAATAAGATTAAAAGTTACAAAATGTTTACGGTACCTACTAATAAGATTTTCACTAAGTTGCAGTATGAACGGTAAATAGACATATTAAAATTGTATGTACAAGTATATAATTTAGTTGCAAATGGCTTCAGAACAACTTTAAATGTGATATTATTACCAATAATTTATTTTAAATGAGTATTTTTTACTTTCATTTGAAATGTGATAATTGAAGAAGAAATCTCGGTTTCTTATTACAGTTTTCCAAAGAATCCGAGTAGGTACTAAAAAAATGGATAGATGCTACTGGCAGAGGTCCTAACTGGTTTCCTGTACAGAGAAGAGTTAATGTGTTCGTAACATTTTCAAGAAAAATGTTTCCAACCACTTAATAAGAGCCGTACACTTTTCGAATATTTGACACCTCGCTTGCTTGAAACCTAGGTGTAAAATGTATGGTAACACATCTTCGCACATCTTTGGTGGATACTCGCCCTTAGCCGTAAATCTCGTAATATGAGTAATGGACATATTATTTCGCGCCAAAATGCGAGTCGGATCGGTCTGGTACCTACAGGTCAAAAATATCGATGTGACCAGAGTTTTAAATGTATGTGAACACGAACTTATAAAAAGCCGTTTATGTTACTCTGTAGGTATTCGTCAATATTTTTTACTTTTGCGATTTATGGTAAGTTAACAACCCGTGTTATTTAAACTTGTAGCTAGAAGTTTAAATACCACCACATAAACTTACCATGTCGTTGAAGTTGTTACCCATCAATATCTTAACATAATATTAATTTTAATATCAATGTCGATAAAACATAATTTTATCGTTTGTCGCCCCCCTAGTGTAGTGCGTTTAAGCCAATCACAGCCCTTGTTTGCATGTTGCCGTAGACTCACTGGCAACGCCCGAGTCTTTGTTTTTACACGGTTCAATGTGTGTGCCTGTGGGCGCTGCGGTGGGAGAAAACTGGGGACATCGGTTTTGGTTGAAATTAAGCAGTACGGCACTTCTCCCTTTTTTTATGTTCTGAGCATAAAACCTATGTCACTTTTTAGGATTCCGTACTCAAAGAGTAAAACGGGACCCTATTACTAAGACTCCGCTGTCCGTCTGTCTGTCCGTCTGTCACCAGGCTGTATCTTATGAACCGTGATAGATAGAGATTTGAAATGTGATGTATTTCTGTTGTCGCTATTTATAACAAAAAATACTAAAAAACAGAATACATAATTTTATTTACGTCATACCTGGCCATAAAGTAGGAATTACCGCACGCTATGCGTGCGGAAAACCCCACTTCCTGGCCAGATAGAGACGTAAAATTTTGTACTCACCACGGGCGGTAATAAAGAAAGCCTCAGAGCGCATATTTATCGCCCTTGCCTTCGGCTCGGGCGTCAAATACCTGCGATCTGAGACATTCTTTGTTTAACCGCCCTAGGTAAGTAATGTACTATTTTATTTTAGTTTTTATCGGTTTCTTTTTCTTTTACAATCTTACACAAATCGACCTTGCCCCAAACTAAGCAAAGCTTGTACTATGGGTACTAGACAACGATAAACATACTTACATAGATAAATAAATACTTAAATACATAGAAAACATCCATGACTCAGGAACAAATATTTGTGCTCATCACACAAATAAATGCCCTTACCGGGATTCAAACCCGGGACCTCCAGCTTCGTAGGCAGAGTCACCACTAAGTTACTAACTAGGCTACAGGGGGTTCCTATACAACAATTTTTTTGCCGTTTAAAGATGTAGATAATGGTACGGTATCCTTCGTGCGCGAGTCCGACTCGCACTTGGCCGGTTTTTTAAACTTTTATTTCGAAATAAAGAGTGATACTCGGAAATGTCGAAGGGAAGGTCAATCGTCGAATCCGACTCGGCTGGGCAGCATTCGGGAAGCTACGGCACATCTTTTCGTCCAATATTCCGCAGTGTCTCAAGACGAGAGTCTTTGACCAGTGTGTGTTGCCAGTGATGACATATGGCACGGAAACGTGGTCGCTTACTAAAGGCCTCATAAGAAGGCTCAAAGTCACTCAAAGGGCAATGGCTCTCCATTGCCCTTTGAGTGACTTTGAGCCTATGCTATGCTATGCTGGGAGTTTCTCTGCGCGATCGCATCAGAAATGAGGCTATCCGCAGCAGAACCAAGGTAACTGATAAAGCCCTCCGAATTGCTTAACTTAAGTGGCAGTGGGCGGGGCACATTGTACGTAGAACCGATGGCCGTTGGGGCGGAAAGGTTCTCGAGTGGCAACCACGTACCGGAAGGCACAGCGTGGGTAGGCCCCCCGCAAGGTTGACTGATGACCTGGTAAAGGTCGCGGGAGTCCGCTGGATGAGGGTGGCGCAGGACCGGCCATTGTGGCACTCTTTGGGGGAGGCGTATGTCCAGCAGTGAACGTCTTTCGGCTGATATGATGATGATGATGATGACTCGGAAATGTAATAAAACCACGTAAAAATCTTCCTTTCCAGTGTAAACCCCCGGTGTGTGTTATTATTATATATAAACGAAAATAATTACTAAATGCAAGGTAGGATCGTGCTGTACTTAACAAACGCCATATAAGCTTGTTTTTTAAAAAGTTTTTTATTCATCTTGTTATTTTCAATAACCCTGCATATTATGTCGCTGGTTCGTGGGTACTTGTACAGACAAATCACACAAACCCAAACAAGATAGGTCTATCTATTTTAGTTAAGGAGTTCCCATGACCACCTTCCATCATCAGATCCTGGAAATCATCCATCACCAAAGTGTTTACCAAGACAAAACAGATAAGCTCAAACTAGATGGATTTATCTAGTTTAGTTTAGGAGTTCCATGACCACCTTATAGCTCCATCATCAGACTCTGGAAATCATCCAGCACCAAAGTCTTGCCGTGCCATGACCAAATAAATGAGCCCAAATTCGATGGCTTTATCTTGTTGAGTTTAGGAGTTGCTATGGCCACCTTCCGACTCCATCATCAGACCAGCTCTATGATATTATGTCACCGAAGATACGCAATTGTACCTAATTTGAAGATTTCACCCAAACTCCCATACATACTAACAAGGTGGACTGATAGTAACAAGTAAATAAATTAAATCTATCAAGTATCACGATCACTCGTACAATAATAATTGACTATAGAACGCGTAGTTTAGACAAAAGGATCCAACCCACAAGACATCACCATTGAAATGTATGACTTTTGTTTTAGGTAGAAGGTTCAATTTTAAATGTTACGTATCCGGTGGGTTTGAGCCTTTTCGCTACACTACGTCATATATGGCAGCTATGCAATTCATAACTTGTCTCGATTAGCCTCACGAATGTATCCCCAGTATAGTTTGACCCCGAGGTTGGTAACAACTATGCCTAGTCGGAGATCAAAATAATATTATTTTATCTGAAGAGTGGCCGGTTAGCTTCGTGAATAGCCACAAATAAACACACTACACGTCTGTCTCGGAGGGCTATTCAGCCGGTACTGAGATATATTCCCGCGCGACGGTAAATTTATACTAGTTTTGAATAATTATTTATAAATATAAATTTTGACAAAAGTTATATTTTTTGGACTGGATCTTGTTGGTACAAGCATGAACTTTAATGTTGTGTAAGATTCAATACAAAAATTATTCAACAATAATGAGAAAATCCTTGAGTTTTCAGTACGATTTTGTTGACAAATATGGTGTAATTGAGAACAGTTTACATATATATACGTGCAGAATAAGGAAAATTCGAGGCGGCTAGGCGCAATGGCAACATATTACGCTAGTGAAAATAGAAAAAAACAAGTAGGTTCTTATATAACATCATGGAGTATTAGGGGCTCAAACTTATGACTCTGCGCTCTCTTCAGAAAACTACTGTCGGTAATCGGGTATTTTCGGTTAAAGTATTCAGTTCTTCGTAAATTGGAGGCGGCTAGGACCAATATGAGGAGTTTACCTATGCAAATAAGTAATCAGGATCTAGAAAAAGCTCTCCGTTTCTTAGAATTACAACGTCAAAAATCCGTCATTCTCGCTTATTCCTGACCAAAAAACGAGCGCCCTCTTAACGATCAACTCAACATCTATCCAACAACCATTAGGAAGTGTAAAGCAATGTTAACTGATTGGCTGAAAAGTAAAACCTATACTGAAATTGAAGACCTATTGAGATAATAAAATTAATATTAATGATAAGTACGAATATTTGTGTTTCACCCACACACACACACATGAGCACACACACACACACACACACACACCTACGACGGCTCACCAAAGTACTAGTTAGTAATTATTATCTAGTATTATTGTAAACCAAAAAGAATATCTGTAAATTTTTGTATAGTTTATCATTTTTCTAAATCTTATTCTTACACCTTGTGCATATTATGTTACACCTCCTCGAAGAGCGGTGTCTCTTATCACAAGTGTCTTGGTATGCTTAAAAAGAGACACCAACCTGCATTTTTATAAATCATTTAAGTTACTGAATAAATTATTTTGTATATTTGTATTGTATATTAGAGTGCATGTGATTGTTGCAGATATTTTTAGAGCACCATGTCATATTTTTGAAGTTATATTTCATCAACCATACTTAGTTTACTTCTTTTCGCCTACAGTATGGGTTCACCTTGGACCGCACAGTCAACGACGCGATCAGTCCATATCTGGAGGCGCATTCAGACACGTGCTTCCTAAAGGACAGCGAGAGCAGCGTGACGTCATCTCAGCACCCCGCTATCGTGTTCCTCAAGATGGACTTCAACAACTTGAAGTGAGTGTAGTAAAAGTAGGATGTAGTGGTGTATTCAGCCACGTGCTTCCTAAAGAACAGCGAGAGCAGCGTGACGTCATCTCAGCACCCCGCTATCGTGTTCCTCAAGATGGACTTCAACAACTTGAAGTGAGTGTAGTAAAAGTAGGATGTAGTGGTGTATTCAGCCACGTGCTTCCTAAAGAACAGCGAGAGCAGCGTGACGTCATCTCAGCACCCCGCTATCGTGTTCCTCAAGATGGACTTCAACAACTTGAAGTGAGTGTAGTAAAAGTAGGATGTAGTGGTGTATTCAGCCACGTGCTTCCTAAAGGACAGCGAGAGCAGCGTGACGTCATCTCAGCACCCCGCTATCGTGTTCCTCAAGATGGACTTCAACAACTTGAAGTGAGTGTAGTAAAAGTAGGATGTAGTGGTGTATTCAGCCACGTGCTTCCTAAAGAACAGCGAGAGCAGCGTGACGTCATCTCAGCACCTCGCTATCGTGTTCCTCAAGATGGACTTCAACAACTTGAAGTGAGTGTAGTAAAAGTAGGATGTAGTGGTGTATTCAGCCACGTGCTTCCTAAAGAACAGCGAGAGCAGCGTGACGTCATCTCAGCACCCCGCTATCGTGTTCCTCAAGATGGACTTCAACAACTTGAAGTGAGTGTAGTAAAAGTAGGATGTAGTGGTGTATTCAGCCACGTGCTTCCTAAAGGACAGCGAGAGCAGCGTGACGTCATCTCAGCACCTCGCTATCGTGTTCCTCAAGATGGACTTCAACAACTTGAAGTGAGTGTAGTAAAAGTAGGATGTAGTGGTGTATTCAGCCACGTGTTTCCTAAAGAACAGCGAGAGCAGCGTGACGTCATCTCAGCACCCCGCTATCGTGTTCCTCAAGATGGACTTCAACAACTTGAAGTGAGTGTAGTAAAAGTAGGATGTAGTGGTGTATTCAGCCACGTGCTTCCTAAAGAACAGCGAGAGCAGCGTGACGTCATCTCAGCACCCCGCTATCGTGTTCCTCAAGATGGACTTCAACAACTTGAAGTGAGTGTAGTAAAAGTAGGATGTAGTGGTGTATTCAGCCACGTGCTTCCTAAAGGACAGCGAGAGCAGCGTGACGTCATCTCAGCACCCCGCTATCGTGTTCCTCAAGATGGACTTCAACAATTTAAAGTGAGTGTAGTAAAAGTAGGATTTAGTGGTGTATTCAGCCACGTGCTTCCTAAAGGACAGCGAGAGCAGCGTGACGTCATCTCAGCACCCCGCTATCGTGTTCCTCAAGATGGACTTCAACAACTTGAAGTGAGTGTAGTAAAAGTAGGATGTAGTGGTGTATTCAGCCACGTGCTTCCTAAAGGACAGCGAGAGCAGCGTGACGTCATCTCAGCACCCCGCTATCGTGTTCCTCAAGATGGACTTCAACAACTTAAAGTGAGTGTAGTAAAAGTAGGATTTAGTGGTGTATTCAGCCACGTGCTTCCTAAAGGACAGCGAGAGCAGCGTGACGTCATCTCAGCACCCCGCTATCGTGTTCCTCAAGATGGACTTCAACAACTTGAAGTGAGTGTAGTAAAAGTAGGATGTAGTGGTGTATTCAGCCACGTGCTTCCTAAAGGACAGCGAGAGCAGCGTGACGTCATCTCAGCACCCCGCTATCGTGTTCCTCAAGATGGACTTCAACAACTTGAAGTGAGTGTAGTAAAAGTAGGATGTAGTGGTGTATTCAGCCACGTGCTTCCTAAAGAACAGCGAGAGCAGCGTGACGTCATCTCAGCACCCCGCTATCGTGTTCCTCAAGATGGACTTCAACAACTTGAAGTGAGTGTAGTAAAAGTAGGATGTAGTGGTGTATTCAGCCACGTGCTTCCTAAAGAACAGCGAGAGCAGCGTGACGTCATCTCAGCACCCCGCTATCGTGTTCCTCAAGATGGACTTCAACAACTTGAAGTGAGTGTAGTAAAAGTAGGATGTAGTGGTGTATTCAGCCACGTGCTTCCTAAAGAACAGCGAGAGCAGCGTGACGTCATCTCAGCACCCCGCTATCGTGTTCCTCAAGATGGACTTCAACAACTTGAAGTGAGTGTAGTAAAAGTAGGATGTAGTGGTGTATTCAGCCACGTGCTTCCTAAAGGACAGCGAGAGCAGCGTGACGTCATCTCAGCACCCCGCTATCGTGTTCCTCAAGATGGACTTCAACAACTTGAAGTGAGTGTAGTAAAAGTAGGATGTAGTGGTGTATTCAGACACGTGCTTCCTAAAGGACAGCGAGAGCAGCGTGACGTCATCTCAGCACCCCGCTATCGTGTTCCTCAAGATGGACTTCAACAACTTGAAGTGAGTGTAGTAAAAGTAGGATGTAGTGGTGTATTCAGCCACGTGCTTCCTAAAGAACAGCGAGAGCAGCGTGACGTCATCTCAGCACCCCGCTATCGTGTTCCTCAAGATGGACTTCAACAACTTGAAGTGAGTGTAGTAAAAGTAGGATGTAGTGGTGTATTCAGCCACGTGCTTCCTAAAGAACAGCGAGAGCAGCGTGACGTCATCTCAGCACCCCGCTATCGTGTTCCTCAAGATGGACTTCAACAACTTGAAGTGAGTGTAGTAAAAGTAGGATGTAGTGGTGTATTCAGCCACGTGCTTCCTAAAGGACAGCGAGAGCAGCGTGACGTCATCTCAGCACCCCGCTATCGTGTTCCTCAAGATGGACTTCAACAACTTGAAGTGAGTGTAGTAAAAGTAGGATGTAGTGGTGTATTCAGACACGTGTTTCCTAAAGGACATCGAGAGCAGCGTGACGTCATCTCAGCACCCCGCTATCGTGTTCCTCAAGATGGACTTCAACAACTTGAAGTGAGTGTAGTAAAAGTAGGATATAGTGGTGTATTCAGACACGTGCTTCCTAAAGGACAGCGAGAGCAGCGTGACGTCAGCACAGCACCCCGCCATTGTGTTCCTCAAGATGGACTTCAACAACTTAAACTGAGTGTACTAAAAGTAGGACGTATCTGGTGGTGTATTTAGACACGTGCTTCCTAAAGAACAACGGGAGCAGCGTGAAGTCAGCTCAGCATCCCGCTATCGTGTTCCTCAAGATGGACTTCAACAACTTGAAGTGAGTGTAGTAAAAGTAGGATGTAGTGGTGTATTCAGACACGTGCTTCCTAAAGGACAGCGAGAGCAGCGTGACGTCAGCACAGCACCCCGCCATTGTGTTCCTCAAGATGGACTTCAACAACTTAAACTGAGTGTACTAAAAGTAGGACGTATCTGGTGGTGTACACGTGCTTCCTAAAGAACAACGGGAGCAGCGTGACTTTGGCCCAGCACCCCATGGTCCTCAAGATAAACTACAACTTTATAATGTAAGCTTAAACTTAATGGCCTTATCCATAAACGTCCATGAAAGATATTGTAGTTAAAATGCCGTTAAAGTTCCTTTGTGTTTATCTATCACTGACAGTGTTTGTGAGAAAGGCTCAAACACACACATTTTAGTTACCAGGTTTGTCAAATATTATGAATTACATTAATTACTATGTGTGGTCAGAAGTTCCATTGAAAATAAATTTACACAATAGGGAACATTACTGCAATGTTCTGCCGCCAGAGTGCAGCACTGTCACAATTAGTAAACAGTTTTTTTGACAACTTTGACAAGTCCTTCAAAGCTCTGGATCAAATAGGGAAGAAAATATTTCAATAAATAAAATGCAACAGTGCTGCGTAATTGGATGCAAGAGATCAAGAATGAAGGGCATCATTAATTTCCTAAGGAAACGATGACACGAAAACTATGGGAAGCGGCAATACGTCGTAAAGCAAAAAAAAGCCCTCATCCACATTTAAATAGCTATATGATGCCATTTTAATATCACAGTACAGGTATTTTACACACGAATGATAATAAAACGATTGTAGTTTAACGCGTTTTCATCAATTATTTGTTATTGTTCGTTAGGTAAATAAATATGACATTGTACGTCATGGCGGTTTGTTTACGGGTTCTGTTAGTGTCGCCCCCTACGTAGAGCTTTGCGTAATGTTCCCTATTATTTGCCTTTAATAGGCCTTTGGGTTCCTTGAGTTAAAATAAAGACACACGGCTGTAAATTGCCGTAGCGGAATGTGTATTTTTATCACCCTGTAATTTTATGTTAATTACAAGCTTTCTAATAACTTGCAATGTATGTAGTACAGTCGCCATCACATACATAGGTACACTATAGGTGTTCAAAAATATCGGCACATGCACCCTAATGCCTTGAAAACAGAGGTCTGTTCCGATGTTTGTGACGTGCTTGTTTGCTCCGATGTATGTGACTCAATTTTGAAGCAGATATCTTCAATCAATTGAGCGAAATTTTGAGTAAAGGTATAGTTTGGATGACGATTCAATATTATGGTACCATCGAGCTGATCTGATGATGGAGACAGAAGGTGGCCATAGGAATTCAGTAGGTTTATAACGGGCGTAACCCCGTTGAGTTTGGGCTCGTTAGAATCGTCTCAATCAGTAGTTAAGGCCGAAACGCACTGAAAGCGGTGGCGGTGCGGCGCGGTGCGGTGCGGAGGCGGTACCGGTTGAAATGTTCGAGCTAATATGAAAAGGTCCGCACATAATACCGCGCCGCGCTGCGTCCCGCCGCGGTATTCTGTGCGGTACACAGAAAAGTACAGTCGGCAATAAAAGCTTGTACCAAAAATAGTTTTTTTTTTTAAATTCGTATATACTTATGAACACTAATTTCAGGTTAAACATAACGTGCAAAGGCAACGATCTCACATCGATGCATCTGTACCAGAACCGGTCACAGATACCCCTGGACCGCGCAAAGCGAAGTCCCGGCTACTGGCGGCGTCATTACATCGCCAAGCGATCTGTTGACAGTAAGTTCTTACAAGCTTTATATTAACTTGACCTCTTATTATGTATGTAAGTGTATAAGTATGTAATAAATAAGTAAGTTGTCCGTCAATTTGCAATCCATTTTTCAGTCACTTGCCGTTATCCGATTGAGCTGAAATTGTGGGTATAGTTTGGATGACAATTCAATATTATAGTACCATCGAGCTGATCTGATGATGGAGACAGAAGGTGGCCATGGGAAATCAGTACTTAACCGACGTAATCCCGTTGAGTTTGGGCTCGTTAGAATTGTCTTAATGGTATACAGAAAAGTACAGTCGGCAATAAAAATTTGTGCGACAAAAAAATTTTTGACTGAAACTTTTTAAGACAAGCTCGAGAGGTCTACTGTTCACAGATACACTAGTTTCAATATGAGTGTAATTTTCAGAAGAGTTCAAGGGTCCAGAGTGTGTTCCCCCTTGCTCCTGCGCACATCTGCCCATAACGAAAGAGACCAAGAATGGCTTCGACTATTATAATACTAGCGTGAGTACATAACATTGTTTGATTTTTAGTATGCCATAATTTCATTTACCGCCAAACTGAAATTTTTATTTAAGGTTCCACATTAAATGTATTAGATTTGAGTTGTTTTATAGCTAATGAAGTAATGACGCAATAATAATGATATATGTCTATCCTCGAGTCGCCTACTATACAAGGAAAAATTGCATTTAAATTAGAATTAACTGTAATAGGAAATAGAGAAGAGTTTTTTGTTTTAAAACCCAATGAGTGCCTAATGCAACTCCATTCGAATTTAAATTGGTATAAATTACATTAAAGAAAAGGAGGCGTTTTAATACGCCACTGGGAGGTTAGAGGTTTTGTGTATATCACAAAAATATGCTATTGCCAAGTAATTGGTTGTGTCAATAAGGCGCTATTTTCATATCGACGCTGTTAGAAATCATCCTTATTAACATTGGCAAAGCGGGACCTTTTTTGGTCTAGAATGATCCTTACATAATATACGACTAAACTAATCTATGCTTTGTCTGTTTCCCATTGTATAACGAAAGTTACCCATATAAAATGTATGGGTAATTCCTGTTACACAATGGAAAAAAAGTTAAAGCGTAGATTAGATCAGGTATGTTGAAGTAATACGCATCCGCATCGGCATCCGCGGATGTGAGCCTCGAAAAATCCGCATCCGCGGATGTCAAAAAAATCGCACCGGCAATATCCCTGGATTAGAACCCTTAACTATGTACAATTTTATTGCAATCCACCCTTATGTCAACCTACCAGTCGTAAGCATCCCTTTCGTTTATTTGCGCATTATTTAATGACAATAACTTTGACGATTCTGTAAATAATTCTTAATGAACACTGTTAGGACTCCTCACAACGCTCTATTCTTGCTAAGATGGTTTCTATGCCCTCAGTTCGCTATGTACGTGGCTTCAGTGAAGGAAGAGGGACTGTACAACCTCTATTTCCACAACTGCCCGAAGACTGACAAGGGAGTCACTCCTGCTATGAACTTTGTTGTAAGTATAAGTGGCAATTCGCTTTAGTAATATTCGCTAAGTATAAGTGGTAAATAAGATTTATAAAAAAAAGTTTTGTATTTTTATTAAAAGCAGTTATTTTATATTATATTCAGCAGCAGTGGACCGTCTTTCGGCTGAAATGATGATGATGATATTAAAACTTGTTAATACGTAGAGCACACCGAAATTATCGGAAATGGATTACTTAAGACTAAGTTACTCGAAAATCATGTGGTATAGCCACGACATTTCGGTGTCCATATAAATGTATTCGTATGGCATTTTACAGTTGTGCACAATAATCATATTTTGTACAATCTCATGCGTTAAGTTATGTATCTAAGGGATTTTTTTTTTAATACTACGACAGTGGCAAACAAGCTTACGCCCTGCCTGATGTTAAGCTGGTACCGTCACCTATGGACACTTGTGACTCCAGAAGAATCACAAGCGCGCTGTCGACCCTTTATTCACTTGAGGATTCGCTGTGTTGGCAGATAGAGACATGCAGGTCCCTCACTCCCAATACAGCGCACCCTAGGGAGCTTTGGCGACCTTACCACCAGGAACACAACACCACATGCTTTATAGCATGCAATAATATAGCAACACTACAAAGCAGTGGTGCTATTACGGCTGCGGTCTTCTGTAAGGTGGACGTACTTCCCCAGTTGACTGCTGACTCCACATACGAGCGAGATGACATTCCGCTGTGCCCTACCTCTCTTAAAATTGATGGAGGGATTGCGTCATTTTCAAGGGTGTAACGAATATTTTCATAATAAGTATTATCATGTGTTGTATGACGATATTTAAACACTAAAATAAAAAATAAATTCATGGCTATTTTATGAATACGGTAGTTGAAAACACATCTTACGTATATATTCGGAAAAAAAGTACACTGGAAAATTGTGATGTCACAGGGGGCGATTTTTGACTTTCGAGCGCTCGAAAATTAAATAAAGTAAATACGATTTTAGTGTCAAAATTGCAGGCACTAACTTTCTACCGATAGAATTGAATACGAGTGGTCAATACCACTCGCTTTTCAATTTTCTATCGCTATTTCAAAAGAGAATTTCGTAATTTTTGTCAGTTTTCGAGTGAAAGATTCGAGCGCTCGAAAGTCAAAAATCGGTCCCCTGGTGTATTTCCCTACGAATTTCATATTAATTTAGCGTTTTTGACGTTACATTAAAAGTTACTGATTTGAGCACATACCGTATTTTGTTCAAGGAGTTTAGATGTGTAATTTGACAAATGCAATCGAATGAGTTTCTGTCAAAAATGTCATTTTTGGTACAAGCTTTTATTGCCGAATGTATTTTTCTACATACCATCATCAACTACTCATCGAGACGATTCTAACGAGCCCAAACTCGATGGGGTTGTGTTGTTTTATTGCGGAGTTCATAGGGCCACCTTACAGCTCCAGCATCAGATCAGCTCCATGTCATCATAATATTGCATTGTCATGCGATATACGTATGCATGCAAAATTTCTGCTCTTTCGGAAACCGGGAAGTGGGTCAAATTTAACTTGCAAGATTTGATTACAGACAGACAGACAGACAACGCGACAGGTGAAACTAAATTAAAGCTTGTAATAAAACTGCTGCGCCCTTCCATCGGAGCTCTCAGACAGCTGGTTGGAAGATGTGAAGCTTATGCTAAGCAGCATGGATTAGTGATCCGCTAAGAGTGAAGTAATGGTTTACAAGGCGGGCAAAATCAAGCCTTATTTTGTGCCCCTCGTCACTCTTGGTGGAGTTGTACTTAAAGTTGTATACAGTTTTAAGTATCTTGGTCACATTATTGCTGAAGACCTGAGTGATGACCAGGATATAGAAAGAGAGCGTAGGGCGTTATCAGTCAGAGGTAACATGCTTTCCCGCAGGTTCGCTAGGTGTTCCGCAGAGGTAAAGATTGCGCTTTTTAAAGCCTTCTGCCAATCTTTCTACGCTAGCGGACTGTGGGTTAAGTACACAAAGCGAGCTTATAGCGCCCTACGCGTTACGTATAATAATGTTTCCAGGATGCTGTTAGGAATGCCCAAATGGTGTAGTGCCTCGGGGATGTTCGCAAAGGCACGCACTAATGGTGTAGTGCCTCGGCGATGTTCGCAGAGGCACGCACTAATGGTGTAGTGCCTCGGGGATGTTCGCAGAGGCACGCACTAATGGTGTAGTGCCTCGGGGATGTTCGCAGAGGCACGCACTAACGGTGTAGTGCCTCGGGGATGTTCGCAGAGGCACGCACTAATGACTTTCATGCGATTATGCGATATAAAATTTCATCCCAGATGGTTCGAGTGAGGAAAAGTACTAACAGCATCCTGAAAATGATGGCTGGTAGGTTTGACTGTCCAATACTTCTGTATTGGATTGGGCAGGTCAAATCTACCTTGCAATATATCAAGTAAGTGTATGTTCTCTGTATGTCAGTTTATGTTGTGTATGTTAAATTGTATGTAAGCTTTGTATTGTGTAATCTAACCTTATAATTAAAATGTAACTAACACCTCTTATGTGGGTCGGTGAAGACCTGAAATAAAATATTTCATTCATTCATTCAAAACATGTTTCAAATAAAAACGTTTTGCCATAAGTAATTAATGTATAATCCTGTATAATCCAAATTTCAGATAGAAATATACGAAAGCAACGACGGCAACTTCCTATCAGCCGGCGAGATGCCCCTGCCAGCCTTATACAGCACGATGTCTCTGATATTCCTCCTCTGCGCTGGCTTCTGGACGTTCATACTGAGGACCAGCAAACACCCTGTATATAGAATACACATACTTATGTGTGTGCTGGCGTATCTGAAGGCGTTGTCGCTCGCATTCCATGGAATCAACTATTACTTTATAAGGACGAGAGGGGAACACGTGACGGCTTGGGCGATACTCTATTATATAACTCACCTGTAAGTACCTACTTTTACTACTTTTTCATCACTCTTGCTCGTAAAGGGTGTATTATAGGCAAGTTTATAGACCAGCTATAACCGATTTACCTCCCGCGGGAGTTATGGATTTATAACTCCCTAGGGAGTTATAAGCTTCTGTGTGATCGGATTGGTTAAAAACAAATCAAACAAATTGTTTGGCAAATCTAGTTGGCTGCGCGTCACAAGAATTCTTCTCTGTGATTGGTTGAAAAAAATCCAGCAGGCCATGCGGCGCCACACCCCCTCGCCCTCCTCAAATCTGTAGTGAAATTTTTGAGTAGTGCGGTTGTATGAAACTTAGATTTTTCTGTCTTTTGTAGTTATTTATTTCCTCGCAAATGTGATGAAAAACATTGTGTGTATAACGGGCAGTAAGGGGATTACAAACTCGACTCATTAAAAGCCCTTCCGCCTTTGGCGTCGGGCTTCTAATAGACTCTCGTTAGTAATCCCCTACTTACGGCCCTTCATGCACAATGTACTATTAGAAGTCAGTTGTGTTTAATCGATATATTACTATCTCGTAAAGTATCCCAACCCACGCCAAATTATTAAGTGTGCAGTTAGAATTTGTTTTGATTGAATCGAACGAAACAAGATAAATGCTATACCTAATTTAAAATGATCTAAGGGCATTTCTAGAAAAGTTGTACATATACGTAGCACGTCAATTAAGTTAGTTTTTTTTTGTTACTTCCCAATTTTCTCATTGTTTTTATATGAACCTTGTTGCTATTACTTATACTAAAATGAATTCTATTATATGTGTATTCACATACACATCATTCTCATACTAAACATGAACTCTATTGAGTTCATGTTTAGTATGAGGTGGTCAGTATTTGAATGGTGGCCAGCTACTAACTGTTTACCCTACTACTTTATTAATTCTACATAAACTTAAACCACCATCTAAAAACATTGAAAAAAAATTTAACAAAAAAGGATTAACAAACGCTTACTTAAGTGCTATGTAAACTTCTAGAAATACTCACGAACGCCATTTATAAGAAGGATGCATTTTAAAAGGCCTTTGAGCGGCTAGGTATTATAGACTGGGGTCTTCAAGTAAAGGTTTCAAAACACAACGATATCTTCTGTTAATTCGCTTGACGACTTGTAAACGAGCTGAATGTCCGGTCAAAATTCAGTGTAAATGCGCTCTTACTCCCCGAGATTTGTTACTAACTTTGATTCAACCTGTATCTTATCTTATCTAGGTGAGGGCCCTTTCGGATGCACTTCGACCCAGTGGGATCTTTTGTGCATTTGCTCTCTCCTTTATACCTGCTCCCAGGCTTGCTCCATCATTTCCACAAAGCGGATGATGCAGTTCGCCGGGAGCACCTTGAATTCCTTTGGTTGCGGGTAACCGTTACCAAAGTAGTTCATTCTTTGTCTGGCAAGGGCATGACATTCACACAATAAGTGTTCCATAGTCTCATCCTCCTCGCCACACATTCTACAGTCTAAACTATCCGATAGTCCCATCTTGGCCAAGAGATCCCTGACCCCGAAGTGACCAGTGAACACCCCAGATATAATTCTGAGTTGCTTCCTACTGGATTTCCAGAGTTTTCTGGTCCAGCCCGAGTCCACTCCTTCTATGAAGAGCTTAGAGTGCCTTAAGCCAGCCTCATTCCTCCACTCGTGTTGGTGTTTGGTTTTGGCGTAGGCTTTAAAGGCCGATATTATGGTCCCCTGTGAGAGTCCCACAAATGGTTCTGGACCTACAAAGTGATTTGTAGAGCCCCCTCTTGCAAGCTCATCTGCTCTTTCGTTGCCGATGAAGCCCTTATGCCCTGGTATCCAAACTAGTTGCACCTTATTGTGCCTTCCAAGTCTGTTTAGTGCTTGGACGCCATTATAAATTAGTCTAGAGGATTCAACCTGTATATTGTCTACAGATTAAAAGGCGCGGTGTTGTTCGTGACGATAGTGCTGGTGGGAACGGGATGGAACTTCATAAAACACATACTGGCAGACAGAGACAAGAAGCTGTTCATGATTGTCATACCGCTGCAGGTTATCGTCGTTTGTTCTTAAAACCACGTAGTCATAAGAAAAAATATAAAAGAATTTCAAAATGAAAGTATTCATACATTCAATAGTTTTCTATTTTATGTAACAGTAAGTGTGGTAAATATGTCCAAAATAACCTCCCTTACCATCCTTCAAAGTCTTTGCACCTAGCCTCCAAACACCCTGTTAAATTTATTTACTCTAATAGAAGTTTTGCTGTTATTATTTTCACAAGTGTTAAAGTCGAATATGTGGACTAAGCTTAGTTAATTGTTGAAACAAATTATTTCAAAACACCGTATCCAGGAATATCCATATCATTTAATGTAGTATCTCAGGTGACTACAGACTAGCACGATTGCGTTTATGTCCCGAGTCCGACGTAGAGCATACATCCCTTACTAACAAGCATGCGAGAGCGAGAGGTGAAACAAAGTTGAATTATCAAGGAAACCCTGCATATGTTTTTAGGGTTCCGTACCCAAAGGGTAAAACGGAACCCTATTACTAAGACTCCGCTGTCCGTCCGTGTGTCACCAGGCTGTATATCATGAACCGTGATAGTTAGACAGTTTACATTTTCACTGATGATGTATTTCTGTTACCGCTATACAACAAATACAGTCTCTGTCTATTCCGACGGTTAGCTGGTAGAGAACGCCATTTGGCATTTAGCTCGCCGTTTGTATATATTTTTTTTGTATTTTATGCAATAAAGTTTAAATTTATTTAAACTTTATTGCATAAAATACTATATATTTATAAATAAATGCTAAAAAACAGAATAAAATAAATAATTAAGGGGAATCCTATACAACAAACGTGTCTTTTTTTGCCGTCTTTATAGATACTGGTACGTAACCCTTCGTGCCCGAGTCCGAATCGCACTTGGCCGGTTATTATTTTATCATATTGTTCAATTTGGTAGGTGGTGGCGAACGTGGCAGAAATCATAATAGCGGAAAGCGAAGAGGGCGCCGCGGAGCATAACGCGTGGAGTGACACGTTCATATTGGTGGACCTGCTGTGCTGCGGCGCCATTTTGTTCCCTGTCGTGTGGTGAGTGACAGCTTTGCACCCGAGCGGAGGCGAGGCACCTTAGAGCGGTTATACACGGCGACTTTCTGCAGCGCTGAAAACGCGATACAGTATCGATACTAGTGTCGCACGACAGTCGCGCGTTCGTGAATGTGTCTCTGCAAATAGTTGCCTTGTATAACTGCTCTTAAAATATGATAATTTTCGATAAGATTCATGGACTGCAACTAAACTGACGGTTTAAAATAAGTAAAACTGCATGTACTTACATTTTATTTATTTACGTTGCTTGAACTCAATCGTGAAAACAATCTGAATCCCTCCTGTAAATCCTATACTATTCTAGCATTATTCGTATATTGCTAGATAATATATCTTAGGCATATTTATATAAGTATATAAATATACCTAAGATATATATTTGCAATCACGTTCTCGAAAGCGAATCTAACGATTTCCATGAATTTTGGAATATAGTGGTTTTATGGGGGTGAAAAATCGATTAAGCTAGGTCTCATGTCTGGGAAAATTTGGTTTGCTCCGTATTATTCACCACGTCATTATATTAGGAAGACATAACGTATAAACGGGAAAGAATGGCTTGCCGGATGAGTAGGCATAGACGATAGTGATACGAAGCCGGCAAGCCCTTTTCACGGCCAGGCATGTATAGTGCTTTTCATAAATAAATGAAAATTCCTCAAATCAAACTAATTTTCATGGCTGAAAGCCGTGATATGCTGTGCCACAAATAGTGAAATGAAAATTAAAAAAAATATTTCCCGGCCTTGGCCTTCAATTTCGTATGAAATTCCTTTACAGTTTTCTCGAGTTGATCCGCCTGAAACGTGATACTTTGAAGCCCCACGTAATGACGACATTTCATTGCATGTTTGAGAAAAAATATTACTCAAATATTTATTATAAATTATAACATTGTGTTATCATTTCCTTTGACCAAAATTTGCTACTTTCAATTGTCTTGTTTATGCGTACAGATGAAACGCTTGCGTTCGTACATTTTTATAAATAATGTTGATACGAGTGTTGTTTCAGGTCGATACGTCACCTGCAAGATGCGTCGAGCACGGATGGCAAGGCGGCCATCAATCTGCGAAAACTGAAGCTGTTCAGACACTTCTACATCATGGTTGTGTGCTACATATACTTCACAAGGTTCATCGTCTATCTGCTCAAGGTAAATACGAGTACGAGTACGATTTGCTAACTTCATTCTGCACAAGTTATTCTGCAATACCGCTTCGTATACTGCACTAGGTTCATCTTCTATCTGCTCAAGTTAAATACTAGTACGGCCTGCAGTCTTGCTTACTTCATTCCGCACAAAGTGTTCTGCAAAGACACCCGCTCAAGGTAAATACGACCTTTAGTGTTGCTAAAGTAATTCTGCGCAAACACTACTCTACTCTGCAGAAACTGTAGCTGGTGGTGTGCTACATATGATGATGATGATGATCAGAGCTCGGACAGGTCATCGCAAAACAATCGTAACACGGTAATATAACAAGATCAATAGAGTCGCATTATGTACAGTATTATTTAATTCTATTTTTCAATTACATTTATAACGGTAACCCAAAATTCACCATAATTGTGTTTGTGAAGGTATTTCCATTATCATTTTTTAATGCTGATCGTTGCTTTTTTTGAAACAAACCAATGTTTTTATTTAATGAATTGTGTTAATTTTTATTCACTATTTTCATTTCATTATAAAGTAAATTGATCAAATGTATCTTTGGACATATGTAAGCAGTCTTTGTCAGGGCCGCTTTATTTATTCTCAGATACATTTTAGACAGGTCTGATTAATAAATACTAAATAGTTGTTAAAAATACATTAAAACCTTTTACTCGAAACTGCCGAAACACTTCCATGACGTCTTCCCAGCAATCGTCAAACATTAAGCTGTTGACATGTTTGACTCAAACATCTTTCCCGAAAATTGTTAATGCAGAGGCAGAAAGTTGGCACTGTATGATAAAGAAAGCGTTTTAATTCAACCTATCTTTAAAAAAAATATGTATGTAATAATGTAGGTATTTTTTTTATTAGCATTTGCCCTACGCAGAGTAATTATTTCCATCTTTGCACTGAATTGTCTCGTAAGCTGTCGATCATATTATCTTTCTTTAACTGCTTAATACGATTGTCACATGCTGTCCACAATACTTACCTGACATTTTCATCATAAAAATAGAGCTCGGGGTTGTTCTTAATCCACTTAATTAATCGTTTTTATTTTCACCATATTTAATTTATTTAGAAAATATAACCGTATGTAAATATTTTTACTAATTTAAATTCTTACAACAAAACTATATCAAGAGTGCCAGTTTGACACAACCATGACACAGACATGGAACTGAAAAGGTCAAATGTTAAATTACAATAATATCCGCTTTAATAATCATAATCTTAAGTATTGACTCTACAGAGCCTTGTTCTATTTCCATATCTGTTTTTGCGATGACCAGTCCGAGCTGTGATGATGACATGTACTTCGTTATGTTCATCGTCTAATCTGCTCAAGGCAAATGGGTCAAATTTGGCCCATTTACCTTCAGCAGATGATCTTTCTTGTAGACGTTTCAGGTTCATATACGTTATGTACCGATCATACAAATCATAAGCCACAAAGGCGCTTTATATGGGTACTTGTATTGGTACAGCGCCAATAAGGCGGCCTTAAAACTGGATGTGTCCACTGAAAATACACAACACACACAACACACTGACCATAGAGATGCACTATTAATACATAATTGTAAGACCTTTGAACCTATGTTTACAAATAAATATTTTGTCTGTGTCTTTTGAAAAGACTGAACACTTACTAAAAAATGTGTATGACTCAAATACGACCTGTAAAATTGCTTACATCATTCTACACAAATTGCAGCAATGTGCACGGTTACATACTGATATTTTAGGTTCATCGTCAAATAAGACCTGTGGACTTGCTATAGTGTTGTGAATAACGCTCACTTTGAGGCTTAAAGACTCGAACCCTAAAGACTCCCGAGGCTTAAAGACTCATGTGACGAAAAGTCAATATTTTGCATTCATATGCGAAAAATAAACCAACACGGTTCTTAAACAGCATCGAGTCTTCAAGCCTCGAGTCTATAAACCTCGAAATGAGCGTTATCCACAACACTAACTTGCTAACATCATTCTGCACAAACAAACAGTTTAGGCACGTCATAACGTTTGGTAACACTGTCATGTTACACAATGGTATTTTTTTTAATTTAACCGGGTACTCTACTTCTGTCTCTCTCTCTCCACCAGATAACGGTACCGTTCCAGTACTCGTGGATAGACGAGATGTCCCGCGAGCTGGCCACGTTCGTGTTCTTCGTGATGACCGGCTACAAGTTCCGCCCGGCTGCCGCCAACCCCTACTTCACTCCTAACACGGTCGACGACGACGCGCTAGTGTCAGTATTGCTTTTTTGGGTTCACTAATGTTTCCCAACCTAACGTTTGGCAACCTCATTCATTTCGCATCTTTTCATTTTCCAACCTCTTAATATTTCTGAAACTGTTAAATATTACAGGATTTTTATAAAACTAACCTAACCTATAGGGTTCTACACGATGGCCTTGAAATAAATCCTGAAATATTTACAGTTTCAGAGTTTGAGAAATGTAAAGTTGCGAAATGAATCAGTCTGCCAAACGTTAGTTGCGAAATGAAGGTGTTCCGCTTTTTTGTACTACAACGGTGGCAGACAACCATAGAAACCGTTCAGTTTATTATGGAACAGTTACTTTCTTAATTTTCATATCAAATTAGGACATCATCGGCGTTTGATACATTTGACTGTTGCCATATAAAGAAAATAAAAAATCTCAGGCTCATCTTTTGGCCAGACTCTACGCCTACAGATGTGCAAAAATATGAGAAAACTTCTCGGAAACCTTCACATGAATTTAGCAAATTTTTCATAATAGGAAATCTTGAGAAATTACCGAGATATGTCCATTGGGAAAATTCTGGAAACTTCGCAATTTTCTGTTGGCACATCAGTATACGGCCTGTTTATTGCTTGCTTGCTTCGTTCTTTCGTTTATATATACCTATAACGTCGACGCAATTCGTGCCAGCTTGCGAATTTTAAATTTGCTACTTTTTTCTCGTGCACTTTACAAGAAACACATGTCAAGGCCAGTCGTTGGTGAAGCGCCTCAATGTTACCAGTTTAGACTTTGTAACTCCTAGCTTCGTGAAATAAAACAAAACGCAGAACCTGTATTTATGTAATGCCGTCTCCACATGCTTGGCAAACAGCGACATCAAACAACAAACACGAACGTGTGGATAGGTGTTTGCCTGTTTTTGTTTGTGTTTGCCAGTGATCAGTGTCGGTATCGGTTTTTGTCACAAATCAAAGGGTGTTCGACAAACACGTTTGAAATGTATCTAAAGCCGCGTCCACATGCTTGACACAAAAAGGCAATTAGCACGTTCGCCAAGCCTGGGGATGCCGTGTTTGTGTTGGGTGATTGTGGTCGGTGTTTGGTGTTTGTGGCAAACACCAAGCGAGTGGAGCCGGCATAATAACTTTATTTTTTTATTCCAGTCTATCAGAGATCGGCGTACTAGAAGGAGTGACGAAGATCCCCCACCGTGATAGAAAGCGGGACGACACCGTGCCGCTCATGCAGGACGGGTACAGTTCCGACTAAGGCCAATGCCACACTAGACGGAAACCCCGTCGCGGATCTTCCGTGACGGAACGCCAATACATGTTATTGCATATAAATTACAAATAGCGGGCACACTATGCGGAAGATCGGTCGTTCCGTCGCGGACCGCGCGTCTGCTCGGTCCTCCGCGCACCGATCTTCGGTTGGCGTAAGATCGGCAACGTCGCATTCCAGGCATTTGTATGCATCGCGCCACATTCGGCGGATAACTCGCGGCGACGGTGCCTTGGCAGTCGACTGATAATCCGCCACTGAATATTCAAGTGTGGCTGCAACGTATGGTAACGGATTGACTCCGGCGGAAATTCGGCGACGGAATTTCCGTCTACTGTGGCCAAGGCCTAACAGTGCCCTAGGTAGTTTTACACCTTGTATTATACACGGACGTTACAGCGACACACGGCGACTTTTGACATGCTACCAACGCGATACAGTAGTACAAGGCTGGCACAAGACCGCGCGCGAGCTGTATCGCGGCGATATAAACTGTAAATATTAGTAAACGTAAAAGTCCTGAGTGACTCACTCACTCACTTAAGAGTCCGTACCGGCCCGGAAAATGTTCGATTGTAGGTATTATTACCCGTTTCCGAGCGCGCCAGCGCAGGTGTTGTAGTGGGGGTCGAGCGAGGCGGCTACGTCGGCGTAGAGTAGTATTGGTACTTTAACCGTTTTATCAGACTTTTTCGTTTCTTAATATTTGTATGTATGTATGTGTATTCAAATAAAATATCAGGTAACTTAGAAGAGTATCGTTCATTATAATAGATTTATGTAATTACTAGAAATTCAGAATTAATTTAAGTACTTGTTTGACGACCGCTTTAGCCTAATTGGTAGTCTACGAAGTACTACCTGTCTACGAAGCTGGTGGTTCTGGGTGTGAATCCCGGTATGGACATTTATTTCTTCCTGAGTCATGGCTCATGGATATTGGTTTTCTAGGCGAAGTATGGATATCTTTCCCAATCTTCGCCTATGGCATGCTTTATTGCTAATAATAAACTTTCATCAACAATCAACGCCCAGCCCAAACCGTTGAACCTAGAAACCTGATTTTTTCACAATAGTTCCCACTAAGAATAATAATTCCAATAAAAATTCCGCCCTCAAAAGGGTAAAAAGGGGGTTGAAAGTTTGTATGGGGATGGAGTAAAATTTTAAGTGAGAGACTTGAAACTTTGTGTACGGACTATTTATTGCAATACAAGAAAAGTAACAGGCACACAAACAAACAGATAGTGTCTCTCGCCGCGAGACAGCTCGCGCGCATTCTTGTTAATCATGTACACGAAAAAAAGAAACGAACGTGTTATAAACGAAATAAACAATTCCATTTTTTTTGTGCTAGCATAGCAGGTGATCCATGGTTACATTTGCGCAACAGTCGTGCGTTTGTCGCGTTGCCAAAAGTCGCCGTGTGTTACTTACTGAATTATCTTAGGTGTACTTCCTTACGATACACGCCCTATAAAGAATTGAGTATTTCCACTTGAAAAGCTTTTTTATACCATGATATGTCGAAAATGTTAATATAAATAAACACTGCAATGGAATAACATTTACGTAACACCTGGCCATAAAGTGGTAATTATCTCCCGCTACGCGTGCGATAAATCTCGCTTTTTGGGCAGGCGAGACGTAAAATGATGTGCTTACGGGCGGTAATAAAGAAAACCTCCGATCGTATATTTATCGCCCTTGCCTTCGGCTCGGGTCAGATACGTGCGATCTGAGACGTTGTATTACGGCCCAGGTGAGTATTGTACTATTATTGAAAAATGCTGTTTCTCAGTAGTATGTAGGGGGAAATATGGTCTGTACGAGCGATTGTAGTGACGTAATGTTAAATATCATCAAACTGTTCTCCCTTTCGCTGCCACACAAAACAAGTCTATGGTTACCTATCCGAATCACTAAACATTGTTTCCCAACTGTATGGTTTATTCGAATTTTCATTTGTCCTAAAAGCCGTTTTTAATACAAAATAAGTTTAATACAAAAAAAATTTTTGGTACAAGCTTTTATTGGCGACTGTACTTTTCTGTATATCGTCATCAAACGTTAAGTACTGTATTCCCATGGCCACCTTCTGTCTCCATCATCAGGTCAGCTCGATGGTACCATAATATTGAATTGTCATCCAAACTATACCTTTCCCTAAACTTTCCGCCCAATCGGTTGGAGATATCTGCTTCAAAATTGCAAGATTCCACCCGAACAAACATAGTTACATACATTGCAAGTTAATAGAAAGCTTGTAAGAACGTGGGATCCATAGACTTAGACATAGGCTACCCGTCTCTTTCTAATTAGAACACTTAGAAAGAGACGCATTGTCTCGCCGCGAGAGAACTCGCACGCCGTTTCTGATAACCAGACATAGGAATCCAGGGGGCAAATTTTTATGACAGGTAGGGAGTTCCTATATCGATAAACTCAATTATCGATGCTTTTTCTATATACTAGTGATCACTCCAGGTTTTGTACGTAAAAATGTGTTTTTATTAAAAGTATAAAATGAAACAAAATAATAACGTCTCTCTTCTTCTTTTTTACAAGCTTTATATTAACTTGCACTGTTCGTAAGTATGTAAATATGTAAGTAAGTCGTCCGTCAAAATTTCTTTTTCTTTCAGTCACTTCCCGTTATCCAATTGAGCTGAAATTTTGCAAGCATATGTATATCGCATGACAATGCAATATTATGATGACTTGGAGCTGATCTGATGCAGGAGCAGGAAGGTGGCCATAGGAACTCCGCAATAAAAATACACAACCCCATCGAGTTTGGGCTCGTTAGAATCGTCTCAATGAGTAGTTGATGATGGTATGCAGAAAAGTACAGTCGGCCATAAAAGCTTGTACCAAAAGTTTTTGAAACTTTACTCATCATTATTTTTTATCTGCTATTATTAAAAGAAACGATCAGTATTTGTTCCACATTTTCGGGCGTCTTGGCTGATAAATCCATTTCAGGTGGCTAAATGACTTTTCAATTTCTGTGGAGGTAATAAGGGCATAACATATGCTATGTGTGCTAACTTCATACTCGTCTTCAGAACAATACTTACAAAAAAACACACAATGCGGGGGGCGATCACTAGTATATGAAAAAAATATCGATAATTGAGTTTATCGATATAGGAACTACCACCTGTAATAAAGTTTTGCCCCCTGGATTTCTATGTCTGCTGATAACCATGCTGGTCAGCCTGTTATAAAAAAAACAACTTGTATATGTATATTGAGGCTCATAGAACCTCTTTCGAATGCCATGGTCGCCGTACAGACACCGTCCTAGTTAGCTATAGTTATGTATAGTCGCGTTCGTAGATAATGTGGACCAATTGTGAAGCGGAATCGAATTAGTACAGTCAAAAAAAGGCAACTGGGTCATAAACAGATTTAGGTTCGCGTCTTTCCTGTGTCCCAGCTACTGCAGCGGCCGGGAGAGTACGTTCTAGTGTTCCCGGAGACGCACTCCTGCACAATAACGATCGGATTTGGCATTAGTGAGAGCGTCTTTTTCGCGTCAAACGCCTGGTTATCGGTGTACAAGCTCTTCCAGGACCTCTTCCAGCGTCAGAACAGGATGCTGGGCACCGAGTGCGAGGCCGAGTCTGATGACGAGGGCGAGTGTGGCACACGGTGGGAGCCTTGCACGAGGCTGAGGACTGCATCGTCCAGGGCCAAATCATGATCCTGGTCACCTTCAAGAAGGTCGCCAAAACTCTAACGGACGCGCACTTCAACCCGAACAAACAGCCACCGAGCGCCATCGAAACGAAGAAGGCGTATTGGCACGCTGTGCTGCTCGGCACTGAACATATCGTGGCGAATACAGCATCCATAGACACCGATGAAGAAGGATACGGATTCCCTAAAAAGACTCCGAGACCGATAATGGAACCCACCCATGGAATCTGAAGGTCCTGGCACGGAACCCCAACAACGTCTTCCGCTGCCTAGGCTCTGTGCTAGAAGTGACAGTGCCCACCCTACACATGAGCATGCTGTTCAGCACGTCGTGCTGGTACCGCGACCCTCACGGGCTGCCGTAGACGGAATACATGCACAGCATCAGGCACTTCTACAAGTTTCGTCCATTCCCCATAACATTGCTTTTTTCTTGTATGGTGTGTTGAGGATATTCCGTTGCCTTTCCTTGAGTGTACTAAAATCGATAGCGATATGGGATATGTGTAAAGAGGAGCGTTGCCTGCACATCACATGTTTAAATATGACTGCCATTTATAAAAAGGGTGCGTACGCCACTTATAATTTATAACAACCAACACAAGCCGTATTACTATTATCACATGGTAAACGTCAAGACAGAATCTACGTCACTTTGTCATTATTGTCATTATTAAATGCCTTTTATAGGTAAAATACTTAAGTAAAGCCCCTCTTGCCTGAAGCGGAGACGTGTTCGAATAGGCATTTGCTATGTTTGTGTAAGATAATAATAAGATTATGTCAAATATTTCATTTATTTCACGGGAGGCGACTCGAGGCTAACTTCAGACACGACTCGAGGCTAACTTCAGACACGACTCGAGGCTAACTTCAGACACGACTCGAGGCTAACTTCAGACACGACTCGAGGCTAACTTCAGACACGACTCGAGGCTAACTTCAGACACGACTCGAGGCTAACTTCAGACACGACTCGAGGCTAACTTCAGACACGACTCGAGGCTAACTTCAGACACGTAAACTTTTGTGCCGAGTACTGTACCTGTAGCTCTAGTATAAGTTTTATCGATACGTATACGTTTTCGAACGCGTTTGCGTTTAGTTTTAATTTGTATAGCAACGCGTAGTCCCTAATAGTTACCACCAGAGGCGCTGTTCGCGTTGCCATACAAATTGAAACTAAACGCAAACGCGTTCGAAATCGTATTGTATCGATAAAACTTATCTAATGTACCTAATGTCTATTCGAATACGTCACCAAGAACTACGAGTACATACATGACATACAAGAAGGCCTTTACTTAAGTTTTTTACCTGTATTAAGGAACAATCTAAGTTTTATTGCAAAAATTACCACCTCATCATCTTTTTGAATTTTATATAGTGCAGAATTTTTGGGTTATATAGATGGGAAATAATATCCCAGCTGTTACCACTGGTAACAAATTGGTGGTAAACGGATGGGAATGACCCGAATTCTCAGGTCTAGGTAACAGCAAGACATTTGAATTAACTATTTTGTTAATTTCAATGGCCTTACATGAAGCTATACGTAGCCATTTTTCAAATTTAAACTGGCAACACCGGTCAAATCGCAAGTCGTTTATGATCAAGTGCACAGTGTTGCCAATTTAGATTTGTCAAATTGTAACTTGTTACTTCTTGAAATGGGCCCAGAAGTTCTTTATGTACAATAAAATATAAAAATAAAATCCGGTATCATCGACCCATAAGAATACAATTACACAATAAAATCGGAAACAATAACGCTGTATGTTGTTATACTCATAAATATATCGCATCGGGCCTGTAGTATTCACTTATTTGCCGATTCTAAAGGTATATCTGTATAGCTTGGCTAGCCAACGCACCACCATTCCAGGCAACGGTCGGACCACGACCGCTGTCATCGTGACGTATGCGCACTAGACAAGCACAGATACACTACAGGGCCATCGCTCTTATTTCAGCGGATTAACCCATTCAGTGCCCATGACGACACATATGCGTCAGAGCGCTACGACCGCTTTTCGCTACATACGAGGTTTAACCTGCTACGGACTACGGCGTAGCGCTGCGAGATTAGCGTGGCCGTGAATGTGTTAAGGTTTCGGTACATATTTATGAGAGGCTTAAATCAATACATATGTATGCACTTGACTGTATTTGAGTGTTATCGGTGTTTGACACAATTTATAAGTGACTTTGAAGATGTTCATAATAGTGTTAACACGAAATCAGTTCGGCTGTATGAAGCTAATAGTAAACGCAGTTACTTTGCTTGGGTTTTACATTTATGTACTAAGTTTTTCCCTAAAATTAGAAAATGGTGTAACACAACATACCTGTAGCACATATTGAGCATGTTTTTGAAACGGCTAAAGAACCTACCTCTCTCTTTTATTTTTTTCAAAAAACAACTTAACGTTAACCTGGGGTATACCACCATACAACACAAACTGACATTGAAATTTGAATCAACTAACGTAAGAAGTAGAGTTGAATTTCGTTTGTTTCAAAAAAGGCCAAAACAAAACAAATGCAACTCTATTCCAACCCAAAATGGGTTAATTCCTTTAAATAATTTTGGCCGTATATATACGGCCGCGGTATAGGACGAGTTTAAGTATACATTTCCTGTTTCGCCGAACTGAGGCCAGTTTGTCGGCGAATGTGTTTAAAGTTGTAACTAGATGGTTGTTTTTCCAATTAATCCAAGTTAGAATTATATATTATCTAAATAAGTCGTTATATTATAGCTACCCGAGTGGATAAAAGTCATCAACCCTTGTAATTTTTTTATTTTCTCTTGTAAAAGTGTATTTAATATCAATTTACCTTTATACGTTCCAAGTCAGAAAACAAGTCAATCTAAACAGTTATAATTTTAATAGCAGACTAATGTTATTGCAAATAACGCAGATTGTCTGTCCATCAAGAAAGTACAATCTTTAACTAACATACAAACTTACATTTCTTAGTACCTATAGATAACCTAATTTCCATGAATGATTCAAGAATAATAAGTTTCTGTCAAAAATTTCATACCTACTTTTGTGTATACCGTCATCAACTACTCGTTGAGATGATTCTAACGAGCCCAAACTCAACGGGGTTAAGTCTTGCCGAATTCCCATGGCCACCTTCTGTCTCCATCATCAGATCAGCTCGACCATTATATTGAATTGTCATCCAAACTATACCTTTACCCAAAATTTCAGCTCAATCGGTTGAAGATATCTGCTTCAAAATTGAGTTGCAAGATTTCATCAAACATAGTTACATACATACCTACAATGTTACATAGTTGGGTACATACATTGCAAGTTAATAGAAAACTTGTAATAAGTAGCGTATACCTCACAAATATATGCTTAACCATTTAAATTTTCCAAAAGAGTAGTTGATCTGTTGATTTGCAATAAACACCTTTCCTAAAATGGCCTTAACGTTCATATTTGGGATTATATAACAACTTAGTTGTACAGTCTACTACTAGAATGTTTTTAGTTTATAGAGTTGTAATAAAGTGAAATAATGGATATATATTTTTGCTGTTGACTGTACTGTAACAATACCGTATACTACGGTGGCATAATGTTGTATTTAGACCTGCATTTTAATGTATCGCGTGTACCGCTTATTTTGAGAAACGGATTTTGTATTTTTAACCATTTATTGCAAAAGTTAGGTGGACTTAACTTTTGCAATGAAAATAGTGGAAAAAAAATGCGTTTTACACTGTGAGTGTAAAACGCATCTTTTTTTTAAATTCCTTCTACTATTTGATCTAAAACGCTTACACGGGAATTAAAACCTTATTTATTATGTAATATGGCCCATAATCGCCTGATGGTTTGAAAATGTTACATTTGTGGGTTAAAAATGAAATTAAATTCATTTATTTTTTTCAGATAAACTAAGCTGAATTTTTCAATTGATGATTTATCGTATTTTGCAAGATTATAGGTATTTATTGTTTTGTTGTAATATTGTTAATGAATAAAAACTGATACAGACTGAAAAAGAACTTTTAAAAGTTAAAGTTTATGATCAGTCTTACCATGAAATAAACGAATTTAAACAATGCTCATAAACCCTTTTCACAAGATTTATATTTTTTGTCTGGAAAAAATTGAATAAATGCAACCAAATTATTAATTTAGACCATTCTGTAACTAAAGACATTCAACACTGTTGACAAAATGAATGACTAAAAGATAATAGTACATTATGATACAAGTGTGCTATGTTGGTCATTACCCTCGAGTCGGTTTTTAAGCCTGAGCCGAAGGCGAAGGCTTAATGGAGACGAGAAGTGTAATGACCAATGCTCACGAGTTTCATACGACGTTTTTCAACACATTTGCGAGGAAAAAAAAAAATGAAATTGTTAAAAGATATGTAATGAAAAGGCACTAGTGCGATAATGTAATGTAAAAGTCACGGCATGGGTAATATTCTGCATTATTTTGCTAATATTTAAAAAGATATGTAATGAAAAGGCACTAGTGCGATAATGTAATGTAAAAGGCACGGCATGGGTAATATTCTGCATTATCAGTGTAAATACGCTGTAATAAGACCTACTTTACGAGCAGGTGTGTTGAAATAGTACATTATGATACAAGTGTGCTAAGTTGGTCATTACACTCGAGTCGGTTTTTAAGCCTGAGCCGAAGGCGAAGGCTTAATGGAGACGAGAAGTGTAATGACCAATGCTCACGTGTTTCATACGACGTTTTTCAACACATTTGCGAGGAAAAAAAAAATGAAAATGTTAAAAGATATGTAATGAAAAGGCACCAGTGCGATAATGTAATGTAAAAGTCACGGCATGGGTAATATTCTGCATTATTTTGCTAATATTTAAAAAGATATGTAATGAAAAGGCACTAGTGCGATAATGTAATGTAAAAGGCACGGCATGGGTAATATTCTGCATTATCAGTGTAAATACGCTGTAATAAGACCTACTTTACGAGCAGGTGTGTTGAAAAGATTTTTTTATCATGGACGTTACGAAGAGTTACCAAGTAGACCTTATTTTCATTTCAATAAGGTTTACATTAGGTCACTTGTGTATATAGTAAGTAGTTAAGTACGTTAGTTAGTAAAATAATGTTTTTAATGAATTTACATTATTACCGAGTCGCTGTAATTGCAATGTCTGTTTCAAGTTTAGTCAAATCAGCATCCATATTTCAACCTTATTCACTGTAGCATAGAAAATATAATTCGAATATTTGACTGGATTTGACTACATTTGGAATTCACTGACAATTGTTTTCTTATATTCCAAAAGCAATAAATAATTCGATATCACATATTTTGATTCCTTAACTATTAAGCATTGTTTTCATAAAATTGTACAAAATAAATCGAAATGATTCAATGGTTGGTGTTTCTTTCTAGACCCAATCCTGAAATCTTAATATTCTTTTGAATGCACTCAAGAACAATGTTTATTTTTTTGAATGTAACTTATTAATTGTTACATTTTCTAGGAGTTTTATGTTATTCCCATTGTGAATCAAGAACTATATAGATCCTAATAAGCAGAGCCCGGATTTTTCACGGCAAAACAAAACACTATCGTAATCTAGCCAGTGGTAGAAACATTATTTTATCGATATAGATAATTGTGTAGTAGAAGAAAAAACGTTACCAAATAAAATAAATATTTAATAAATAAAATCCAAAGATTTTTCAAAAAACCCAACTGCTTTTTTGCAAATATTAGCCTATGTCACTCCCACGATTATGAGGAATCCAACGACACCTCATATGTCGAAATCCGTCAAACGGTTTAGGCTACAGGGCGTGTCAAAGAATAAGAATAAGACGTACACACATACATACATACTTACATACATACATACGCTCGAAAAACATAACCCTCCTCTCCTTCGGCAGTTGGGTAAAAAATACGTGAAGTTTGTATGAAATTATATATTAGAAACAGATGAAATTTCTTCTTTGTAATCTACGTCAGAACACACAGCAGTACATAATGGCATTTTATTTGTGTAATAGTGATAGGAGTAGATAATCATTAGTTTTTCAACATTCTCTGGGAGTAAACAGTTTCGTTTATCACTATAAAGCCATTTATGTACCTATACTAAATGTGCGTTCAACTTCACTTACGTCAAGGGAGCAAATTTATAAAATTGATTTTCAGCTTAGGTAATATTTTCAGATATTTCTCTTAAATTCTCATAATCAATCCTGATTATTCGTTCGAGCACAGCTTCAAATTTGCGTATCACTGGTAAAAGTCTACTCCATTTTACGTAGCAACGAACAGTATCCAGAGGGCCTACCGCGAAAGGCATTCGTAGTTTCCCCTCTCTGGCATACTTACGAGTTCGTACATAAGTGCGACAGAGAGGGAAAACTTAGAATGACGTTCGCGGTAGGCCCTCAGAATGAGGAAGGATTCCGCAATGGACACAGTCGAACATTGCAATTGTTCTATTGAAGCTCTTCTTTTCGGAAGAAAAGTACACTTCTATTTTTTTATTTAATAATATAAAAAGGTAGTACCTATTGCACACTATAAATTGTCAATAATGTAAAAATATATCGGCATGTTACATTTATACGTATATACCTAATAATTAGTAATAATACTCGATATCGATAAAACAATTTTTAGATTACGATAGTGTTTTGTTTTGCCGTGAAAAATCCGGGCTCTGCTAATAAGACAAAAAAATATCCCATAGATTTTTTTCCTAATGTGTTACCATATCCCATGTACCTACTTTGTAATTGTGGTAACAAAAACAAAATAGGAATGTTCACTTATTTTCTTCTATTGGGATGGAAAAAGATCGTGATTCTGAGTAGAAATAACATAAAAGTTGCAAAAAATCTCGTAAAAAAAACTAGTGGCAATTTTTTAAAGAAAAGCTCTAGTTCTGCAATAAAGTAACCTTCTCGCCGCCAATCAAGTTGAAGATATCCAAAAGAGACATTGTCACGCCAACATACAACACAGATACGAAACACACAACAAGAAAGCAAATATAAACCTTGAAAGACTGAAGTTTCCTTTGACAGCGGACGTCATAACACCTACAGAGTTCTTGGCGCTGCGGGCACGACAGCACACGAAACCTTAGTGTTCTTGGCGTTCAAAGGGTTAAAAATTAAAACACGATATGTTCCTGATTCGTCATATTCCTTATCCGACACATTCCTAACTCGTCATATTCCTGATTCGTCACATTCCTCACTCGTCATACCATGTACATTTGAGTGCACAAACTAGAAATAAATCTAAGTACATAATATTTTCTTTGGTTTTACCTCGTACGAGGCAGCACCTTACATTTTGAATGGCTAGTCCATTTAGATTAAGATATCTCTTATTTATTTTCTATTTAAGTTATAACAAGTTTGACAAAAAAATTAGCTTATGCCGTTTCTTTGGGACTCCAACTTAAGTAAATTATTGTCTTATAACCATAGTACAGTCAGCATCAAAAGTAACTACGCAATCGAAGACGTCAAAAGCTCTTATTCCCTTTTAATAAAGACTTGTGACGCCTTCCTTTGCATAGCTATTTTTGATGCTGACTGTACAAGTTCTACTTCGCACGTGTTCGCGATTTCATTTGACTGTACAATGACGAGTGAGGAATATGACCAGTTAGGAAAGTGTCGGATAAGGAATATGACCAATCAGGAATATGACGAACCAGGAACAAATCGATCTTAAATCAATTACAAACTTACACAAGTTAAACTTATCGTCGTTATCGTCGAGGGTTAAAAAAAGGAATACAGAGTGCTTTTGAAAGAGCTGGGAAGTAAAACATTGTAGCCTATGGACACTTGTGCTTTTCGCTACATATAGAGTTTAAGCTGCTACGGACTACGGCGTAGCGCTACGAGTGTAGCGTGGCGCTAAATTAGTTAATTGATCTGGTAGTGGTGGAGGTTGGGGGAGGAGAGGAGTACGTAAGCACTATTATTCATTATGTGGTCCAGGTTGCGAATAGTATAGCAGTATGAAAATACAGGGGTCGGTGCCAATTTTCATTGCACGACGAACAGTCATGGTACATTGACATGGGCGCATGGGTGTAATGATGAATTGGGAATTTCGATTTCCTTGGCAACGAATACGTTCCCGAAAATAGTGCAGCAATGGCGACAAGAATTTGATCACATAATGCAGCACGTGAATTTGTATAAATTTCTGTCTTACTCGTAAGAATAGCAGGCCGATCACGTAACGCATTGTACGCGCGTCAGGTAGATCTAAATGTCAATCTTAGTATGGGAAAATGACAGTTAAATTGTCCCAACGCGCGTTCGTAACGTTGGAAAAAATTTAATCACCTACCAAAAAATACTGACTGCGCACTAAAAAATACTGACATGTGCGGTGCTAAAAGTGCAACAACCTGGCAACCCCGCCTTTTCGAAGATCTCACGGTTCTAATTGATTTGCCATACTTACGATAAATAATTTCTGGTATATTTTTAAAACTTAAAATGCCTCTGCTAATTAAAATGTACTTTGTCCCTTTCTTACGAACACATATGTCAAAGTGACGAATAAGGACAAAGGAATATAACCGCCATTTTATTTAAATTAGGTTTGTAGAACGTTTATGAATACGGCCGACAGTATTAGTAGGGCAGTTTCACGTGGTAATGGCATACACATACTGAACTGATCTTAACCAGAACGCGTAAAATGATGTATGTATTTAAAAATCTCAAACATATAGCCTCGAAGAATCTACTCAATCAAATTTACGTTTCCCTGGCCCAGTCTGTCCTTGTATACTGCATTCCTATATGGGGTGGTGCCACCAAAACGAAGTTTATTGAGTTAGAGAGAGCACAAAGAGCGCTGTTGAAGGCCGGGATCGGAAACCGGTATTGTTTGTATGGGAACGAAAACGTTATTTTATCGTTCTTTTGTTAATAATTTCATTTCTAATTGGGCAATCTAATAATACGCACTCGTTACCTCAAAACACAACTGAGTTCTACATATGAAGTATAAAATAGTTCGAGATTTGTGGTAAACTGAGGTTCTTGCAATTAACCTGTTCCGATCCCTGGTTGAAGGTGATGTACTCCAAACCCTATAGGTTCCCTACAAAAAAGCTGTACGAAATTTGCGAGCTGATGACTGTCAGAAAGTTGTACGTGTTACATGCTATCTTGAGAAGACACAAAAGCACTTCTTTTAACCCTAACATCACAATGACGAGAAGGAGATTGCCAAAAACAATCCCCTCCGCGACAGCTAACTCTGTTTACGCTAGGAGACAATACGAGTTCCAGTCTATTCACCTATACAACTTAATAAATCCTCTTATTGACATCAACTCCACAACCTTTAAAGAGTGTAAAAAGAAAATGATGACTTGGCTAAAAGATAAAACCTACTCCGATGTAGAAAGCTTATTATCAGAAAACGACCGACATATTTAGATCCACACCCACACACACTGCTTTAGTAAGTATTTAATAGTAGATTATACACCAAGGGGATAAAGCACTGTTTTATGTCACGGGAGCGAATTGAATCCCGAACGTAACGAAGGACTCATAATTTAACTCCTGAGCGTAGCGAGGGAGTTATAAGTTAATTCCTGAGCGAAGCGAGGGAATTAAGACTGAGTCCTGAGTGCAGTGAGGGGTTCAACCGCCCAAGACTAAAACAGTCTTATCCCCGAGGTGTATACTCTACTTTTCACACCTTATGCGAGACAAAAAAACGGGCTCAGTAGATAAATAATGTTTATTTAGCAAATTAAAAGTACATAGTAACATTAGACACATAGTAGCTTTCCATTTGTCAAAATCGTTGTAGGCTTTTAGGTATTTTTCCTTTGACTTCTCTGGCAGCAGATTGTTGACAATGCCTATGGCATCTAATTTGATAAACTCAGGAGTCAAAACACTTTCATCACTCGACATTTTCAATATTATTTTTGAAATTAAATCTTCTATAGGCACCTACAAGAACTCGATTTGTTCGTCACGCGTGAACAAATGAAGGCGCGCGGCGTTCCAAATTCGAAAGCACAAGCCGTGGTCCTAGATTCGAAATTCGAATTTCGAGCACCGCGCTCCTCCGGACCGGGGTTCACACGGAGGCAAACTTCATTTATTTTGTCAAATCAAGTAGGCCATGGCCTAGGACAAATTGCGTTTAGCAAAATTAAACTTTATGCATATAGTAATAAGAATTATGAAAAGTGAAATCATATTATTAACCAGCGGGTTACAATGAAATTCAGTACAACATTATAACCCGGCTAATACTAAGGGATTTAATGTCTTGCTTTCGGTAGGGTTTACATGACCTATAATTCGGCATTGTCGAGCATGTGGTTTGAAAAATAAACAATTAGTATTAGTTTTAGGAGATTTACTCCTCTTATATTATATTATTATTTAAACATGTTCTGTGCACTTCTGTACGTTTCAAGTTACACTCTATGGAGGAGCGGTGTCTCTTGACACAGGTATCTCGATACTTAAAAAGAGACACCAATCTGTATTTAGTTAAGCTAAGTTACTGAATAAACTATTTTTCATTTTTTTTTTCATGTGGACACGCTGGACCAAATTTCTTTAAGTTTTTGATAGGAACCAACTCCTCCGTCGGCCATCTTTTTTTTATGGGGGTAATTTTGAATGATATTTATATTATTAATATCTCGTGTTCTAAATAACTTAGAATCACAAACTTGGTGTCTAAATATATATATTTGGGGTCAAGGAATTCAACTAGATATTTTTTAGGGTCAAGTTCCCAAAGGAGGAGGAGGATACGGAACCCGTTACTAAGCAGCCTCCGCTGTGGGTCCATCTGTCTGGGTGTCAGGAATAGCTAAGTAAGTTTTATTATATATAACCCTAAAGCAGGGGTCGGCAACCTTTTAGCAACGAAGGGCCATATCCACTCACACGTCCGGCTCCAAAACCAATATAATTTTTTGGATATTATAGTTGCCTTGGACGTATGAATGGATAGAGGAGCTAAAAAATTTTTTTTGATAGTACCTTCTCAGGACGTTTTTAAACTAGACTACATTTGCTACAATATTCAATAATTTCCGAGATAAAACCTTTTAAAGTTTGTGTTGTTCGAGCGACGTCTAAAATATTGCAAAAAAATTGCGAAGTACGAAAAGTTATGAATTTTGAAAAAAGATATCTCGGAAACTATTGGGTCTACAGAGACAATTCTACTCTTATACTGTAGCATATTTAGTCTACTTCAATAACGCCCCTAAAAGAATCTATCAAAAACGAGTCCTTTAGGGATTTCGCGGTATTTTCCATTTTTGACAAAGTTGCGTTCGGCGCTCGAGGTCACAAACTTGGATTATTCATCGGGCCAACATCATAAACAACTCTGCAAAAAATCAGAACTACCGGATTTGACGCAAACTACCCCGTACTTTCAGGCGACAAAGTTACTGGAGTACATCCCCATTCTGTAATCATTTTGACAAACATTTGTGACAATGTCCTAGTTTCCAGTTGACACAGAAATAGTCATCCCAGCGTGTTTCAGGGTCGTCAATTAGCGCGCACACCCGTCTCCAAACCGCCCAGAGCATGTCAATATCGCGTTTAGCACTTTACGCACAATTAAAAGAACCGGTGTGAATCCCCTGGCTTTCGGCCAACATGCCAGTCACATCACTACTTTTCAAACCTCGTATTACTCAGAGAACATGTGCCCCAAATTGAATCTTGAGGTCAATTAATAAGGATACTTTTGTTGTAGCGACAGAGCTTTGATACGTAGTTGCGTGGACTCGAGGCGATATTGTTGCGCGCGGGACTTTCGTGCCCAAATCGTCTCAGAAACACGTAAATAAAGGCGTATTTAGCGTTTTTGGCGTGTCCCCGCATTTTATATCTTAATTGAGGCCGCTTTCGTTTAATTTGTGCCGTCAGTTTTCGGCACTCACATGTCTTAAACGTAATGCTGTCAAATTAACTTTTTGAATGACACTTATGCGCCAATAAATTTGCCACAAAGTAACGAATATGAACGTGATATAAAGCACAAAAATTACTTTGTCAGCGTATGGCATAACTCGACAACTTGCGACACCTTAAAGCGTTATTGACGTTGAAAGGATTAAACCACAGATGTATGAATATAAGGAGATCGGACATGGCGGCCGATTTGTATAGAGTGAGCCTGTCGCAAGTACATTAACCCACACAACGCCCAAGTAATTGACAAGACAAAGCACGCACACATCTAAAACACACACTCTGGTATACCTACACGCTTATTTGACAATAAACGCGCATCATATCAGGCATTTTGGGAAAAAACGTAATATTCTCTGCGATCAGCACGCGTGCACAGTATGGCAGTGTATGCCCATTGAGCATACAGCTGCGACACGGCCGCCGGCGGCTTGTCCTCTGTCTAGTATTCTATGCTCTGAGGATTAAACAAATCTACGGTTGGGACGGAGATACTTACTGCTTACGTTTTAAATCAAAACTTCGATGCTGAAGCCATATTTTAAAAAGTTAAACGACATAGGTATGACGATCTGTGTCTGGTTAAGATGTCTGTAGCTCTAGTATAAGTTCTCTCGATACATAGGTATACGTTTCCGAACGCGGGTGCGTTTAGTTCCAATTTGTATAGCAACGCGAACAGCGCTTCTGGTGGTAACTAATAGGAACTTCGCGTTGCCATACAAATTGAAACTACCTATAAACGCAAACGCGTTTGAAAACGTATATGTATCGAAAAAACTTATACTGGAGTTACTGATTAAATGTGTTGCCTATGCTCGATTCCATGCATGCCGCTCTAACTTGTCAATATTTGATAGGTACAGTACCGGCTTAGAATAATAACGCCTAGAAACGCAGTTCACGCCCAACGGTGAGGCCACCAAAACTCAGCCATAAATGGTGTAGTACGCCGATCGGTGGAACACTATTGGTGCGTTTGTGTGCGTATTGGCGCGTGTGAATACGAGTTGATCACAACTACATGAATCCATTTTATGCCTCACGCTTGGCGCGTCAGCCGTATGAAACTATCATTCTAGGCGTTATTATTTATTATTCTAAGAGTACCGGCCAATAATATATCACCTTTGTGTTTTATTGTATATGAACGTCTATAGAGTAAACAATTTAAGTTTGTTGACACATCTCGTATTTTACTAGTTACTCGTACATTTTTTTATATAAAACTTTGACGACAACTGCAATGCAATAAAATTGCTGTCAAAATTTTAAATACATTATGTACGAGTAACTAGTAAAATATGGGATGTTTCAACAAACCTAAATTGTTTACTCCATACACGTTCATACAATAAAACGCAAAGGTGATATATTATTGGCCGGTACTGTAGGTACGTCTAGTCACACCAGGCCAATCCCACTTGCTACTTCGGCTGCCTACTCACCTCCTGCACACCTCCGAAGTGCAAATTCACCCGAAAACAGCTGACACCGCCGGTCAGTGACACTATTGTTCGCACATGGTCGCGCGGACGGCGTGGTCACTGTCATACAAAACGCGATAACCTTAACTAGACCCCTCCGGCCGCCTACGAAACCAACGCTACGTAATCAGCTACGTGTAAATAATAATTTTTCTTGCTACGAAACTAGTTACGTACAAAGAATTCTTCTTCCTTGCTGGAAACCTGTTATGATCGCAAAACACTACTGTAGGTATGTTAGGTTCGTTAGGTATTAGCTTCAGATGCCCGTCGAAACTGTCCAAATATGAAAAAAAACCGGTCAAGTGCGAGTCAGACTCGCGCACCGAGGGTTCCGGACCACACCATACAATAGAAACATATCCACTATAAACTGACACTAACTAAGCATGTATTGGCATACTTAGTGCGTGTCAGTTTATACTGGACATTAAATTTTCAGTCATGTAACTAAAAGTTTACGGTTTTCGCAATTTTTCCTTTATCTGTGCTATAAGACGTTACTTCGTACCAAATTTCAAGATTCTGAGTTCACGGGAAGTACCCTGTAGGTTTTGATTCCCTTGCGAGTTTCGAAAATTTGCGGCACAAACGACTGTATCTTTTGATTACGTTGGCTTAGAAGTTTGATTTTTTCACAGCTTTAAGGGACTTGAGTATTTGGTATAAATTTCAGCTTGATATCTTCACGCGTTTCTGAGAAAAAGGGTCTTGACAGACGGACGGAGGGACAACAAAGTGATCCTATAAATAAGGGTTCCGTTTTTTCCTCTTGAGGTACGGAACCCTAAAATGTCAACTGGTTTCATAGGTAGAAAAAAAAACTTTGTACGTAACTACTTTCGTAGCAAGAGAAATAATTCTTCGCACGTAACAGGTTACGTAGCTATGGTTTCGTAGGCGGCCGAAGGGAACGAGACGAAAGAGCACGTGCTATGCGTTAGAGTGCGATGGCTTGTTTGAGTTTTCTACCTGACAAAATATCGCTTTTCTTATGTATCTGCTATCATTTATTATGTGGTCACACATCTACATTTTTAACGTCATAGTTTCAAAGGCGAGTTTCGAAACAATGTCATATGTCTATGACAACAAAGTCTGCTTAAACACACTTTATAAGGTACTTACACAAACTCCATTATGATTATTTTGTCATAAACACAGTGTCATTTAATTATAAACTCTATCCGCACTAATTTTAGGTCGCGTTACGCCTGTATTTATTTGTCACAGTTTTACAACCGTGTTTCGGATAATCAGCTGTCTGTAACACCTATTCAAGAGTTATTAGCCGTAGCATTAACGCCCAGACGTGGGCTACCATCGCGGATTAAAAGGCACTAAGTGTGCACCGGATTTTTGTACACGTATGTCGTAATTCTTCTAGGATAGTGGGAAACTTTGGCCTAGAGCCACGCGTATCAGGAAGGGTGACGTAGTAGTGGTTACAGCTTACAATGCAATGTTTGAAAACAAGAGAACATGGGATCGATTGAGATATACTTAAGTTGCGCATTCCAATTTAAATTAAATTAGCGTGCGCGCGAAACACATGGAGCATTTAAGAGAGGTAGGGCACAGCGGAATGTCATCTCGCTCGTATGTGGAGCAGCCCAACTGGGGAAGTACCTCCACCTTACAGAAGACCGCAGCCATAATAGCACCACTGCTTTGTAGTGTTGCTATATTATTGCATGCTATGAAGTATGCGGTGTTGTGTTCCTGGTGGTGAGTAAGGTCGCCAGAGCTCCCTAGGGTGCGTTGTGTTGGGAGTGAGGGACATGCATGTCTCTATATGCCAACACAGCGAATCCCCAAGAGAATAAAGGGTCGACAACGCGCTTGTGATTCTTCTGGAGTCACAAGTGTCGCGACGGTACCAGCTTAACATCAGGCAGGCCGTAAGATTGCTTGCCACCGTCGTAGTATTAAAAAAAAAAGAAGCGGGTTGTATCGGATATACAACTGTTAATTAAGTTTAAGTGGATACTTCTTTGTTAGTTGTACCCGTAAAATATATAGGTATCTGAATTAATTCATTAAAATCTGTACATACAGATACATCTGGATATATGGCAACATTGACTGACGTAGCTCATTTGACTCGCAATACATTGAAAATGGCGGTCATTCCAGCATTATGTTCATGTCCGCCACATAAACTAAATAACATTTTGTGATTAACAACTAATGACAAATAAAGAAGGATTAAAATATGTAACAAACAATTATTTGAAATCAGATTAGGCTTCTCTACAAAAAGTTATTCCGGAAGTCACGTGATACATTTTGATCTGTACCCCTATACAAGAACGCGAGCAAAGAAGTATCCACTTCAAAAAAATATTTGGGCCGGGATTATTTAACATCGCGGGTCACCCCGATTCCGCGACGACGGGCCTGTGGTATTCCCTCCAGCGTTCATGTAGCGGGCTGGCGTCCCATTCCCTCACCGCCGAGAGCAGTGTGTTGGCGGTGGCGGTCCGCGAACATCGCGCTCGCGCTGCACCAGCATTTTGTCTCTTCCTGTCCACACCGCGCTTAGCATTCTTCTGGAGTCGCTAGCGCCCGTAAACGACGGTGTCTGCTCGTTATCAGGCAACCCGATTGCTCGCCAAGTTGCCACAGTCGTAGTATTTATAAAAAACCAGCCAAGTACGAGTCGGACTCGCGCACGAAGGGTTCCGTACCATTATCTATAAAAAAACTATTTTATTCTGTGTTTTTAGTATTTGTTGTTATAGCGGCAACAAAAATACATCATCTGTGAAAATTTCAGCTGGAACTATCATGGTATCAGTGAGATACAGCCTGGTGACAGACAGACGGACGGACGGACGGACGGACAGCGGAGTCTTAGTAATAGGGTCCCGTTTTAAGGCTCGACAGTCAACAGGGGCAGCGTTTTCGAGTTTTTTAAAACAATCTCAGACGTAGAAAATAGAGTTCAAAAATCTAAAAAAAAGATACGTATTACTTAAGGATCTAATCTAGTCAAAATCGCATTCAGTTACGCGATCTAATGAACTTCATTCGATGGAAAAAAATCCCAAAGTTACCTCTTTTTGTAAAGTTTATTCAATATTATGACTAAACTATAGATATTTTAAATTAAATTTTTGTACTCAAATAAAGTTATTAAATATTTATAGACAAATTCGCAGAGTTTGAATAGATAAAATGATTATCTTAATTACTATGTTTAAATACCTACAAAATGCGCGAGCGCGGAGGCTCAGCAGGCCCGATCAGTCGCGCTCTGGCCCATACGGACGACGACTCAAGGACGTTAGCGGGTGTACAAGCCTTAATCTTTGAGTACGGAACCCTAAAAAACTGGCTAATATTTCACCTACCGTCCGCTTATGGACACTTGTGACTCCAGAAGAATCACAAGCGCGTTGCCGATCCTTTATTCACTTATTATATTTTCATAGTTTATAATTAGTAATAATAATAATTTATGTATTTTCGTATCATTTAATTTATTTTGTTTATTATGATGTTCTCGCTAATACAGACTTGTTCTGGATAAAATTATTTTCATTTAATTTCCTTTTGTTTTCATTTCAAATGAAGGTTCGTCACTCTGAAAAAAGCGTGTCCTCGGGCGATCTGGCGACCTTACTCACCCACCAGGAATACAACACCAAATACTCACCCACAAAGCAAGTACAGAGCCTCAATAATCCGTATTTCAAAATAAGTTTCTGTCAAAAATTAAATTTTTGCTACAACGTCTTATTGCCGACTGTACTTTTCTGTATACCGTCATCAACTAACTGAGACGATTCTAATGAGCCCAAACTCAACGGGTTTACGTCGGTTAAGTACTGAATTCCCACCACCTTCTCTCCATCATCAGATCAGCTCGATGGTACCATAATATTTAATTATCCAAACACACCCTTACCCACAACTTCAGCTCAATCGGTTAAAGATATCGGTTCCAAAATTGACTTACAAGATTCCACCCAAACAAACATAGTTAGGTACATACATACATACACACACTGCAAGCTAATAGAAAGCTTGTAAAAAACCACCCCTGTTCGGACTCACGAAGCGTTCGGATTATAGTATGTTAGAAATAAAACACGAGTATATCCTGAAAATGGTTTCTTCTGTACACCCATAGTTGCGTAGCAGAATTAATAGCAGATCGTTTCCCAATAAGTCGAAGCCATCATTTTCTTCTGATTCATCTTCCGTTGCTACGAATTGTTCGGGCCAAAAAGGCTTCTAAAATTTTGAAAACGGTCAGTAGTTCTGGACTCGGCAGTTCGGATTACAGCGAAGTTCGGATTAGCCTGAGTACGGATTATCGAGGCTCTATTGTAATGGTGTTATATTAGGTTGCGGTTTTCTGTAAGGTACAGTCGACTAAAAAAAGCGAGGGACCTAAATTCAATAAAGAGTCTGCAATACGCTTGTGGTTCTTCTAGAGTCACCAGCGTCCATAAGCTACGGGTGTACCTATCTATGCTTATCATCAGGCAGGTCGTATGTCAGTTGGCGATCGCCATGGAGTAAAAAAATATATACACTTTTTATGATTTCGAAGCAAAACTTACATACGTTACCAATATTGCAGGGACTGTCAATAGAATTGCATACTGTCAGATGAAGCATCTACATTATTACGAAGGAGCGCATCAAATACTAAAATTGGAATACTTGCATTGAAGTAATTCGATTTATACATAAAATGCCGGATAGGATGCACGTAACCTCTTTTGAGAGCTCTTGGAGGCGCTCTTTCATAGTACATTACATCAGAGGCTGGGAAAACACGGATTTCCGGCTAAGTAGGTATAGACGGCCGAGCGTAGCTAGGGCGGATATAGAGATACGAGACCGGGAATCCGTTTTCACGCCGAGGCATGTATAGTGCTTTTCTCAAACATGCAATGAAATAATTTAAAAAATTAAGATCAGCTGTTCGTTAAACCTTTGCCGCCATCTTTGACGCTGTCTGTATGAGGCTGGACGTTGAAACAAAAGAAAGTTACTTTGCAGGCCCATCCCATTTCAGGCCGCCTCGAGATGCTGCGTCCGAAAAAGGATACTTCCGAGTCTATTATACGGAACGTAAAGAGAATATTTAATTGCATGTTTGAGAAAAATAATTTTACACAATAAGGGTTGTTACAATTTATTCTGTGATCTGATGTACCAACTCAGAACCTGTGTATACCATTTCCCATACCCTCTGTACCTCGGAAATGATAGGCAATGTTGGATATTTAACCTATTCAAAACTCACAAATGAGTCATGCCCCTATGAGCGATTTCCACCACAAAACGGAAAAAGGCTACGGCGTAGTACACTTTGGTAGCGTTGCTGGGTCTCGAATGTTGCTACGGAATTGTGCTACGCAGTAGTAGATAGTAGAGGTTACCTTCGGGTTAAAGAAATTTATTGCCTCGAAAGAAATTTACGTTTCACTTAATGAGAGCTTATCATCATCATCATCATTGGCCTTGTACATCTATGATAAGATGATTTAAACAGCGTCTATGTCAAGGTGGTGCGGCACTTACTTATTTATAGCTTATACTTATTTACACATTTATACTATTCCAGCGAGCGTGTTTATTTACATAAATTAATATTTCTTAAAACTAAGACTAAATAAATAAGCAAACTCTTGAAAAATTGTTTCTCAGAAACTTCAGTATTGTTATTATGAAAAACTAAAAGCATAAAAAAGTTCAACAAATGACTACGGAAAAGTGAAAAATAATGTTTTGTTTTTTATACAAAAGGTAGCCTAGGCGGGTTAGGCTCGTAAAACACACTTTCCCGAAATGTGCACTTTCTGCACATGTGCACTTTCCGCAAAATGTACACTCCCAAAATGAACACTTTCCCAATTTGGAAACTTTCCCGAAATGTGAACTTTTCCAAAACGCACGCTTTCCCAAAATGTACACTTTCATATTTAGGGCACTTTCTTAAAAGGTACACATTTATTATTTAGACACATTCTTCACACACACACACACGCACACACACGCACACACACACACCACACACAAGCACACGTACACACGCTTCACACATTTTTTTAAATCCATACGCATTTCTTGTCTTAAATTTAATCTCATCTAAATCGATTGTGTAGGGCAAAATATTTTTTTTAGGGTCTTGTAGTCAAAATTGCAAAAACGGAACGCTTATAGTTTCGGTCTTTCTGTTCATCCGTCTGTCCGTCTGTTTGCATTTGTACTATTTCATAGAAACCCTTAGTACTATAAACAGGGACACCCCTACCCCTAAACTTTCCGGGAAAATATACCTTCTGCGAAAGTGCACATTCTGGAAAAGTGCATCTATTAAAAAAGTGTACATATCGGGAAGTGCACATTTAGAGACAGTGTACCTTCCGAGAAAATTATCCTTCAAAAGAAGTGCACCTTTAGAGAAAGTGCACATTTCGGGAAAGTGTGTTTTACGAGCCTAACCCGCCTAGGCCACCTGGAGCATAATATCGAATCGATTGACACCGATTGGCGGGTTGTTCCACACGTAAATACAAACATAGACTGCTAAAACATATTCCTGCTGCTCTGCCGTAGTCGGGCCAAAAACACCTAACCTTTTTGGTTCTGTACGATACCTCATCAATTTATCATCCTCCTCAATGATGTAGTATAAAAAAAGTAATAGCTAAAGCTTCTGTCAAAAATTAAATTTTTGGTACAAGCTTTTACTGCCGACTGTACTTTTCTGCATACAATCATCAAGTACTCATTGAGACGATTCTAACGATCCCAAACTCGATGGGGTTGTGTCGTTTTATTGCGGAGTTCCTTTGGCCACCTTCCAGCTCCAGCATCAGATCAGCTCCTAGTCATCATATTATTGCATTGTCGTGCGATATACATATGCTTGCAAAATTTCAGCTCAATTGGATAACGGGAAGTGACTGAAAAATGAATTGCAAATTTTGACCGACAACTTACATACTTACATATTTACATACATACTCCTACGAACAGTGCAAGTTAATATAAGTGCGGAAAATATTGTGTCGCCGCCGGCGACCGATGTGACGACAGAGATGAGTCATCGTGCTGAACAGCTGACCACATCGGCCGGACCAGCGCCTAAGGGCTCTTCTTCGATTCCGGTCCCTCTGCGTGAGGTGTCGCATCATGCTGGTGCATTTACAGAAAAAAATGAAACTATGAAAAATAATAAAGATGATTATAAGATAGTGCAGAACAAAAAGAAGAAGTCGAATAAGCGATTTGAAGGACAGCTTGGTACTGCGATTACGACGCACGGAAATTTTAAGGCGGCGGAGCGCAGAGTTCCCATGTTCATTACGAGAGTAAATAAACAAGCGATAGTATCGGAAATTGCTGATCACATTAGAAGCGAAACTAATGAATTAGTGTCTCTGGAAAAATTAAAAATAAGAAATGAAGAGTACTATTGCGCCTATAAATTTTTTGTCGCTGAATCGAAAGTACCGTTGTTTTTAGACAGTAATTTATGGCCGAAAGGTATTATTTTCCGTAAGTTTGTTCATTACAAGGTTAAGGAACCGCGCACAAACTTTGTTGACGGCAATAAACTAAACTTATAATATGGCAAGTAGTTTGTTTACATTTGCAAGTTTCAACTGTAAAAATGTTAAGCGTTGTGTTGACGGTGTCAGGCACTTGTGCAAAACATGTGTTATAATTGCCCTCCAGGAGACATGGCTGTTGCCGGACGAGATTCCGTTTTTGAATGGCATTGACGACAATTTCTGTGCGACGGGAAAGTCAGCTGTGGACACGACGGCGGGCATGGTGCGCGGGCGCCCGCACGGCGGTGTCGCGCTGCTGTGGAATAGTGCCATTTTTCACGACGTGTCGGTTGTGCACTGTGATAATCCGCGTTTATGCGCAATTAAGATAGTGACGAACGACCATCCGATTATAGTGATTAGTGTATATATGCCGACCAATAGCGCGGACAACCTACCGGAATTTATGGATTGCCTCGGGGCGGTGAGTGCGATTGTTGATGAATACGGGGTCGAATCGGTGTATATAATGGGAGATTTCAATGCCCATCCGGGTGAACTGTTTTTTAGTGAATTAATGAATTACTGCAACGACCTGGATTGGTGTTGCATGGACACACAAAAACTAGGTATTGACTCTGGAACTTATACTTTCATTAGTGACGCGCATAAGTGTAGACGGTGGTTAGACCACTGTGTTATAACGCAGTCGGTGTTTGCATCTGTGCACAATGTATACGTTGATTATAATGTGACATGGTCTGACCATTTCCCAATCATGTTACAGTGTGATTTGAAGCTACTTACACCCAGGCTAAAAGAGTCAGTTGACTTATCTAATCAACACATAATATGGGGAGGGAGAGGGTCGGAGCAAATAATAAGATATAACGAAGAGTGCAACAGGTTGTTGAAATGTATTGACTTTCCTATTGAGTTTACTCACTGTGCCGATACATACTGTAGTGACATTGGGCATAGGAAAGTCTTGAACATTTTGTATGAAAATATTGTATCTGCTCTCTGTGTGGCTGCGATGCGAACCGCAAGGAGGAAGCGTAAACCCAAAAAACAGGTAGTAGGGTGGAATAGGCATGTCAGCGATGCGCACAGGGCTGCGAGAGAGAAATTTCATGAGTGGACACTTTGTGGTAGACCGGAAATTGGCAGGTTATTTAATGAGATGTGTGAAACGCGAAGAATATTCAAATCTCGATTGAAATGGTGCCAAGACAATCAGGCCCAAATAAAAATGAATATTCTAGCTTCACAACACTCCAAAAAGGACTTCCGGTCATTTTGGAAGACTACAAACAACATGAAATTTCGACCAACATGCCCTGTGAGTGTTAATGGCAAAACCGACACCAAAGACATTGCTAACACTTTTAAAAATCATTTCATTGTTAAATCTCCTCTTGGATCATCGCAGAATGGGGTGAGCGAAGCTGAGACCAATGAAGGGGAACCTGGACCGGGGTACTCTGCTAAGGACGTAGCCAAGGCTATTAAATCTATCTCCCGAGGCAAATCCCCAGGGCACGATGGTCTCAGCGTCGAACATCTTCAGAATGCGGGTCCCCACATCTCAAGAGTGTTAGCTTTGTTTTATACGCTGTGTGTAAGGCACGGTTATTTGCCCAAGGATATGATGAAAACTGTGGTTATTCCTGTACCTAAGAATAAAACTGGAGATATGTCTGACACCAATAACTACAGGCCTATATCCCTTGCGACTATTATTGCTAAGGTATTTGATAGTGTGCTTAATGTACAGTTAAATAAATGCGTGAGTCTTAACCCTAACCAATTTGGTTTTCGACCAGGGTTATCAACAGAGAGTGCAATACTGTGCCTTAAGCACACTGTCAAATATTATTTAAATAGAAAGACGCCCATTTATGCGTGCTTCCTAGACCTGAGTAAGGCTTTTGATCTGGTTTCCTACAATATCCTATGGGAAAAACTAGGAGCTATTAAACTACCTAAGGAGACCATACAAATTCTGAGGTATTGGTATGGAAATCAGATCAATAGTGTTCGATGGGCAGGTAGTTTATCGGACCCGTACAGGTTGGAGTGTGGGGTGAGACAGGGTGGTTTAACCTCGCCCTCACTTTTTAACCTTTACCTAAATGAGCTTCTCGAGGTGCTCAGCAAGACGCATATCGGCTGCCATATTGACACAGTTTGTTTGAATAATTTGAGTTACGCAGACGATATGGTTTTATTGAGCGCATCGGCTTGTGGTTTGCGAAAACTTTTAAGTATTTGTGAGGCCTACGCTATCCAACAGGGGCTGAGATACAATGTAGGTAAAACTAAATACATGGTGTTTGAACCTACTGGTTACCGCATACACAGGGTACCCCCCATCAATTTGAATGGTAGCCCACTGGAAAGGGTGGGGACTTTTAAATATTTAGGCCATGTTGTCACTTCAGACCTAAAAGACAACATGGATATCGAACGCGAACGGAGGGCCCTGTCGGTGAGGGCAAACATGATTGCACGTAAATTTGCGCGCTGTAATGGGGAGGTGAAAATAACTCTTTTTAGAGCATATTGCACTTCCCTATACACGAGTAGCTTATGGGCAAACTTCACGCAGCGGGCCTATGGGGCCCTACGGGTCCAGTATAACAATGCGTTCCGGGTGATAGTGGGGCTGCCCCGCTTCTGTAGCGCATCAGGGATGTTTGCTGAAGCGCGCATAGATTGCTTTTATACGACTATGCGCAAGCGATGCACATCTCTGGTGCGTCGGGTGCGGGCCAGCCCCAACCCCATCCTGCGTTTGTTGGCTGGGGGGTTTAACTGCCCATATTTGAGGCACTGCGATGACATGCATGTTTCTATATGTACATACTATGTCTAACCTAAACTTTAACACAGCTATAAGTACATACTAACCATAAATATAAGAAATATGAGTCTAAGTTACTTGAAATAAATACATAAATAAAAAAAAAAAAAAAAAAAAAAAAAAAAAAAAAAAATATAAAGCTTGTAAAAAAGAGTTAGATGGGTTTAAGCGCTCCACAAATGGCACACTAAAATTGAGTAAATTGCACCAACTTACCTCAGTTTCGCGTCGTCAATGGAAACGTTAACGTGTCATATGTGCCTGGCCATTTTTAAACAGGGAATTTCGTATAAGTAGACAACATATCTACCTCTTTTTAACAGACTTCAAAAAAGGAGGAGGTTATAAATGTTCCACTGTATGTTTTTTTTATGTGTGTTCGTTGATTTCTCCGTCAATTGTGTAACCGATTTCCAAAATTGTTTTTCTAATCGAAAGAGCAAACACAGAACGATTTTAGTATTTTCGGCAATAAACCAAGCACTTGCATTCAGAAAGTAGCATTAGGTGAACTGGAACTGGTGAAGAATACCACGGATGGGCATCCAAAACTCCAAGTGTTTCATGGGTGGCGCTAAGATATTTCGATGATGATAATAGTAGTTAAGCTTCCTTCTCGTCACGACTTTCTTTCAACCGGCGCTGTCTCATTTGAGCAGCGTGTTTAGTAGGCATTCCCATATGAATCAAATACGGCACTTTCCACAAAAAAACTGGAAAAAAGGGTAATAAAAAAAAACCGACTTCAAAAATTAAGTTAATTTATATGCACAATCTTAAACTAAAAAGTAGAAAATATTGTTTTTACACCTATATGTCTGCCGAATGCACGCAGAACGATGGGCCAAATTAGCCACCGAATGGACCCCACAAGATGGCTTTCGAAGTAGAGGCAGACCGAAAAGGCGATGGCGGGACGACCTTGACACATTTTGTACAAATTGGCGAACACTAGCACTGGACCGAGACAAGTGGCGGAAAAAAGGGAAGGCCTTTGCCCAGCAGTGGGACACAAATTAGGCTACAAGAAAAAAAAAAAAAAAAAAAAAATGTTATACATGTAGAATATAATTTAAATCGTATAATTACCTAATATTTAATAAATATATATTTTATTACATTTTAATCACCTTTTGAAGCCCTTCGGGCATCTGAAGCTACCTAACCTACCTAGTGTTTCACGATTGCTACGGGTATCCAACAGGGAAGCAAAATTGAGACGTAATAAAATACGATACGGGAGTAACACGACTGTGAAAGTAAGTAAGCTGCAGTGGAAAACAACGAACAGACAAATGGCGTTCGGGAAAAAATGCGAAAAGAAAATTTGCATGGACAGTCGCCATCACATACATCGGAGCAAACAAGCACGTCACAAACATCGGAATACACCTCTATTTTCAAGGCAATAGGGTGCATGTGCCGATATTTTTGAACACCTATAGTGTACCTATGTATGTGATGGCGACTGGACCTCATGGTGCTGGCGGCATTTCCCCTTTGGATCAAAAGAGCGAACCGTTGTGATAGGTACCTACAATTAATTTAATAGTGTAATGGTGAATGCATGAGGCCGCAACTTCGGCAACGATTCAATTTGTCATTTAATTTTGATGTATTGTCTTATTTTTAACCCCGACGAAAAAAGAGGAGCGTTATAAGTGTGACATGTCTGTCCGTATGTGTGTCTGTGTGTGTGTCTGTCTGTGGCATCGTAGCTCCTAAACAGATGGACCGATTTGAATGCGGCGTTTTTTGCTTGAAAGCTGACGTGATCGAGATGGTTCTTAGCTACGTTTCAACAAAATCGGTTCAGCCGTTTTTGAAATATTGAACTTTGAAAAGAAAATGTCGGAGGTTTTTCAACTTTTCTAAGTAAGTAGTAGTTATTACAGTAACAATTTATAGCCATGCCTCAGGGGACCTTTTGGATGGGGTTTTCTTTTTATTATAGTTGGGTTTTTTGTATGTAGGTTACCTAGTTTCTTTCTTTAGTCGTTTTGTTTTTTTAAGATTATGTTTCTTTGTTATTAATATTATGTTTGTATTTCGTTTAAATGACTGTGTGTGGTTAAATAAATACCTATTCAATCATTTATAGCTGTTTCATTTTCATAATTGGTTTATGTTTCCCTCTCACCGATAATGGCATTAAAATGGTCTATCCAAAAAGCAACTCTACCGTTCAAGGTAGAAGATTCAAATAATTTCTACCATAGGCTGATGATGATGAATTTTCATAACATTAAAAGGTCTGAAAAGTAGAAATAAACATACTAGAAACATTATTTTGATGAATGAATAGTTTCTTGCATATGAGTAGCTTTATGTTAAAGTTTTTAATTCTCTCAAAATGCACGTTTGCAATTGTAAGTTACATTTAAGAATACACATTTGACATTAAACAGCAGGTAAATTTTTTTTTATTTTTGTTTTTTTTGTTTAATAATATGAGAACCTAATTACAGTAATTACACAAAATAAACTTGTAATACCTATCGTCGGCAAAACCTTCATGAGGAATGTAACCTGCACCCTTATTTTACGTACATTGTTATCTCAAGTGCATACATATTTCCGTATGCATTGCCGGTCCAGCCCTGCGTGATCTTGGCCACAGATCTTGACCCATTAAACACGCCCGATGTGCTGTCGCTTCAAATATTTTTAGAACCACGGCAGTAGTGGAGTAACGCTCTACGCGGACGCGCGGGTACAGTATGAGTATGACGTCGCGCGGCATCAGGCGGAAGAAGTCCTCACTGTCGGAGGTGAAGGTGGCGGTGGTTGGGGCCCCGTCTGTTGGGAAAAGCGGTACGTGAGAAATAGGTGCTTGTGTTTTGTTTTTTTTGCCGCGATGCGATTTTGTTACGATGTTTTAGGAAGTTTGTGGCGGAAGTATGAGAAAGTATAATTTTCCCTTTTCCCGGCTGTTATGTTCGGGGTCCGATTTGACTCCTGCGAAGAAGTATAAGTTGTAACTTATGTTAGTAAAATTTAAAGTAAACGGAGTTTTGGTTATGCTTGCAAGTTTTATCTGCATACTTTAATAGTAAAAAGTTTATCGTGTTATGTTTGCAAGTAAATAAATAACTACCTTGTATTATTTTTGGGTGTCGGGTTCGATTGAAATTTATTACAAATACTTTATAATGTACGGTAAACGTTCGAGTGCTCGACGCTTTACTAGTATATGGCATGGGCACTCTATGTCAAAGTAGTATGGCTTATATTCGAATGAAGAAAAATCCTCTTAGTTCCAATTTAACCTATATTGCTTGCTTTGAATATTCTATAATGTAGTAATGTCATCAAAAAATCTTGCGTCTAAATAATTCGTTACACTAAAATCTTATCTAATTTTGGCCATCCTATAATCTAAGATTAAAGAACAATCGATATTTATGTTATTAATAATTATTACCTACTTACATATTATGCTTGTTTCCACTGTACAGTTACATTAAACTCGTAAGCGGATATACTTTGTCTTAATTTTGGCTAAACTTAAAAGCAAGTCATATTTTTCAGTCATCGATCCAGTTAACTGTTTGGTACTCGACAAGGATATTGAGCCAGAAAGCACCAGGTTAAACAGGAACTCAAACACAAACACATTTAATTCATGACGGAAACATCACACGTCGGGAATATGTAGATGGAAAATATACTAGGAATGACTTCAGGAATGTCCTAAATAGATGAGAAGAAAAAAAAAATTGGAAAACTATTGTGTAGAATTCCAATTGTGCAGAATTGCGAACAGGAAGAATCGCTACTGTATACAAATAATGACCGTCCACAATAGCGAATGTGGTAAAATATAGTGTGGAATTCAGATTGTGCAAAATTGCGAATAGGAAGAAACAATATTGGCATGAACGTCCAATAATCCTTAAAGCATATGTATAATATATAATCGAACGGGGTCATAAACAGATTTAGGTTCGCGTCTGTCCTGTGGACATTGTCAAAGTTAAGGGCTACAAAGCCTAATTTTTCGTTGGACTCTTAACCCGCATAAACGGCGTGTCGTCTTATATACTATTAAATTATTATGCGATAAAAACCTTATTTATATGCACGTATGTAAATAAGCTCCTAACTATTGACCACAGGAAAGACGAATTTTATTTTAAATACTGTGTATGACCCAACAACACCTCATATATGTCAAAATCCATCAAGCCGTGTGGACTATAAGTGTAGCCCGTGAAATAAAACTTTCTTGTCCACATACATACATACGCTCGAAAAACATAACCCTCCTTCTGGAGCAGTCGGGTAAAAGCTAAAAACAATGAAAGAATTGACATAACCACGATTGTTGCCCGAACATATCGAGAGCCGACGGCGAGCGGTTCCCGACCCAACGCACAATAGTCTGAAGTATTCTAAAAATATCGGCAGTTGTAATATTTTAATCTTATCATTTTCCCACGCACACGAGAATAATTCATGATGCCGAATATCTCGAATGTGCTACGTTTGGTGCAAATCGTCGGCACGTTCGCGGTTTCGATTTGTAGTGAGTCATTCGAACAAGGAATGAGGTCTATGCCGCGTAACAGATTTTATTGAAAAGTGGTTGAAACGATTTTCGTCTGTTCATACGGGAAGTAACGTTCGTAATAAATACGGGAAGTAACGTTCGTAATAAATAAACAAAAGTGTTATACAGCCACAATAATATTAGGCTCGGAAATGTTAACATTTTCTCTGGCAACGTGGCAGTTTTTGGGATTCCAATTGAATACGAATCGATAAAGTAACTTAAGTAACTCCCATACAGTTGTATGTATCCATAGGCTACGGTGGCCGCTAGACTGGCCTTATGCTTGTTTGGCACCATCTTGGTGTAAAAAAATATATTTTCAAAACAATTTAGCTGGATATCCAGACATCTTGCATCTGCAGGTTAATAGCCTATTGAACAGTCGCCATCACATACATACTTAGGTACTATCGGCCAAAGCCAGAGTCGACCAGATTCAAAACAGAATCGCTTGCAATGCTATACGGCTGGAAGCAAAATGCGCCTTTAAGGTGGTCGACTCTGGCTTTGGCCGATAGTACACTATAGGTGTTTAAAAATATCGGCACATGCACCCTAATTAATGCCTTGAAAATAGAGGTGTGTTCAGATGTTTGTGGGCTGCTTGTTTGCTCCGATGTATGTGATGGCGACAGTACAGTTGTAGTTACAAAAAAAATTACTTACTTCTATAAGTAGGTAACTATTTTTTTGGTAATCAATAAAATCAAAACAAACACAACATTAACAGTTTACTATAAAAAAAATAGTTTAATTCAGACAACCACGGGTCCATACATGTTAAAATTATTATCTAGGTGTACCGTGTACCTACTTAATTACTAGTGTTAGTTATTCCAAAGTAAAAAACCAGAACACCCACGTACTCACATAGAGTGTACTCTGGTCCAATGTATGTGAAGCTGACTGTCCATCCTGTCAGCTATAACGGCCAACAGGCTGTTGCGGCTGTCCCGCAGGCGCCGCGGCGCGGCTGCGCATCGCGCACGCATGATGGCCGGGAAACCATCCACGCGCGCGTGCGCGAACACTACAACATTCGAATACTATTATAACATTCAATTTGAATACTGCAACAAAATGCGTTATACAAGACTTAACAGTAGTTTTAGTTACTTAAATACTGCCTTGTTTAACATTCGACTCTACTAGTCTCCTTGTTTTATTACAATTCAGTAAAAGTGGTGGCGATAGGCCATTCTCATTTTTGTGCACACTGTCAAAGCCGTGGATCTCACCACCGTGTCACTACTATGTCTAATTTTGCTCTAGAAAACAAAACTTATTTATGATAATAAATAAATGCATCATTAGCGTTTTATAATCTCACCACCGGTGCTAACGCCCACGGCAGTCACAGTGAAGTCACAGTGGCCCGTGAACTAAGTACGAGTAAATGACAACGAGTGTGCGCCAAGAGTTCAGTTCAGTTTGTCGCCCTTGCACTTGCAGTGGGTCGGTCTGGGTCGGCAGCCGTGACCCGCCCTGCGAGTTCTAGGGCGACAAACGAACTTCGGTGACGCGCTGTTTTCCATCGAGCCGGGAATGGGATAGTTTTTACATGCCTTATTTTAAAGGGAGTAGCTACGACGGATGACGGTGTTTGTAATTAAATGAGTCTGAAGTAAAACGTGTTCTAACGACCATTATAGTGAACAAGAGAACTAAGATTTTGAGGGCTACGTCGCCTTAACTTCGGATGTAAATTATGTTATCAATTCATGCAGTCAATTTGGAAGTATCCATTAGTAGTACCGATTTGAAACTTTGTAAGTGTGTAGATGACTATGCACCCATACAATAATTAGACACCATCAAGGTGATCAGACGATGCATGTAACTAGGACGTGGAACATTTTTTTTCACCTCACTAGCTCGGAAAGGCATTTTTGTATGTTTGTTAACTATTGAGAAAATCGCTTTTTATCCACACATGTGAAGAAAGTAGACGTAGAACGTTAAATGTTTATATTTGTTTTTGTAGGTATATTTTATGACATATTTTTGTTTCACTTTTATTTTTAACTCCTTTTACTCTTTTTGAAACTTTTTTTTTAACTTTTTTTTAATTTAATTTTTTACTTTTTTTAAAACTTTTTAAACTTTATTTTACTTTTTTTTACCCTTTTTCTTATTTTCCTTGCTGTAGTGAGGTGAAAAGATTTGTGTTATACACGGGTGAAAAGTTATTTTACGTCTCGTGTGTTGAAACACTCGCTACGCTCAGGATTCTATTTTTGAACCACTCGCTTCGCTCGTGGTCAATCATAGAATCCTTTCGCAAGCTCGTGTTTCAAATAAACACTCGCAGGTAAAATACAACTTTCCCCCCTTGTATAACAAATAACTATTAATACATATTATAGAAAAATATTTTTAATTTGGGTATATTGATACCATACTCCTAATTAAATATTGTATTTTATGTATATTCAAAGGTCATCTAAAGCGAAGGATTTCCGCATCTAAAAGTAATATAATTATATAAACCCTGCTGGCTATTATTGTAAAAATTAACTAGCAAATTCGATTTTTATTAGAAGCAATAAAATAAACTGTTACGGCGCATTTATTATCATAGTTCGCGTTAAACACTGTCATGTGTTTAATTATACGCAAACCAGACGTCCGTCCGGCATCAATAATATTAGTTTGGTGTACGTTTATTTTTAACCGACTTCAAAAAAAGGAGGAGGTTCTCAATTCGGATGTATATATATATATATATATATATATATATTTGTTTTTAATGTTTGTTACCTCAGAACTCCGTCATTTATGAACCGATTCATACAATTCTTTTTTTAATTGAAAGTATTTGCTTCCTGATTGGTTCCATTGTTTCCAAAGCCCCAGTTGGATAATGGGAACTCCTCAAATATAGTAGGCACGGGTGTAGAAATTTCGATATTTTCTATTATAACTCGTGTATTTACACCCGGAAAACATAAATTTAGTGAAGTGGAAGTGATGATGAAGACCACAGATGGCTTGTGGAACTTCTCAATGATGTACTTCAAATTATATAAGTACGTCACAGATTCTGATATGATTCCGTTGAAATAGCAAACAATGAAGTGCCAAAGGTAATTTTGAGTTCCTTGAGGAATTGACGGAAGTCCTCAAATATTATCGGCCCACATACAGCGATTTGGTTTATTGGTCTAAAAATCAACGCATTTGCTCTCGGAAATCAGTTCATGTGGTAAATTGAAAAAAAAATGTGGAAATGTGGCTTGGCGGAGTACTGAATTGAAGTCGGTTAAAACTTTGTTTTGAAAGTAAATTATAATAGTAACAGAATAAAATATTTTTCATCACACTTGCTCATAAATAGTGTTATTCCTTGCCTGTATACAGAAGGACAATGGCCTAAATTGTCCCCGCGGGAAATAATGACACATGGGAGTTATGAGCTTGTGTGTGATCTGATTGGTTAAGCAAATCTGGACGGCCGCTAGCGACAAGAATTCTGCTCTGTTGAAAATATAATCAAGCAGGCTCTGTGATTGGTTGAAATATTGAAGCTACGCCCTCCACTCGCACTGATCTGGAAGTGAAGTTGTCAATCTCGTCAACATTTGATTGATGCGCTTGTATAAAACATAGGTTTTCTGTCTTTTTTGGTTATTTATTTCCTCGCAAATGTGATGAAAAACATTGTGTATAACACGGGCGTAAGAATATTGCAAACTCGAGTCATTAAAAGCCCTCCGCCTTACGGCGTCGGGCTCCTGATAGACTCTCGTTTGCAATATTTCTCATACGCCCCTTGTTAAACAATGTACTATTATTTTATTTATAATACCATGGAATTTAATATTTACTTACATTAATATTAATTATACAAACACAGGCAATATTTACAGGACCAAAAATAAGTAAATTACGCTAGAGCCTAACGGTGCAGTTGGTTTCGTAGTACAACGGCAGTGTGAGTTACAAGTTTGACGGGTCGAATCGAAATCTTTTCGAAGCGCGTTTATTCGCTCAGAGGCTCTAGTATAAGTTTTATCCATACAATACGTTTTCGAACGCGTTTGCGTTTAGTCTCAATTTGTATGGCAACGCGTAGTTCCCAATAGTTACCACCAGAGGCGCTGTTCGCGTTGCCATACAAATTGAAACTAAACTTAAACGCGTTCGAAAACGTATTGCGTAGATAAAACCTATACTAGAGCCTCTGGTCTGTAGTTAAGTATCGTAAGGTAACGATTGTAACTCACGTTAACCACGTTAGGGATCGTATTGGACGATTATGTCTTATGAAATCACCCAGGTGATCCTATTGTACGCCATATCCAGCACGGTTCCCTGGGTGATTTTAGTGGACAGAATTATATCCACTAGGATGCACCAGAAAGTTACTTACAACTTACTTACGTGATTACTTTTGCAAGAGATTCTAGTGGACGAACTTATCCAGTAACATCACCCAAGTGATCATGCTGGACCATATGTCTATCACGATCCCCCGCTTGATTATATTGGACAGAATTATATCCACAAGGATACCCCAGAGAGTAATATTACTCTTTCTGGGGAATCTCATAAGACATACCTATGGGTAATCTAAAATCACAGAAACCTATTTGAGTTCCTATTTTCAACGTAGCCTATCTCTAAATTCATGCAACGCAAAAAATACGTTATGCTAATAAATCTAACCGTAAAGCGCGTTATTATCTACGCAAGTTTGCCAGAAATAATAAAACAGCTAACGAAGTGATCAACGAGTTTCATTGTTTCAATTTGAAATTTATTATACACAATGCTACGCGATTTCACATTACTTTGCGCACAGCGAATGTTTAAAGAATCTATTTGATGTTTTGCCAGTGTTTCACAAATTCTACTAATTACCTACCTCTTTGTTTTTAAACAAGAATGCCAGGGTCATGTACGGGAACTGACTGTATCTCGCTTCGGCTTCCATTGGAAATGATAACTTAATAGCAAGGATCATGGATGATATTCTTAACATAGCATATAACTAAGCTATGAGCTTGTGGAAATAGTCTCGTATAACTGAGAATAGCCTCGGGGATGCTGTTCGATTCAGTCACCACATTGTTTTCTACGCAGACTTTTTTTTTTTTTTTCTTTATTTCTTTCGGACTAATGTCCATAAGTTGTTAGTATACAATCACGAATTATGACTAAGGTTAGTATTACACATTAATTTAATCCTATAATCCTAATGGAGTTAGATGCTCCATCCCCTCGCATAGGGTCCTGCACAATGTAGGGTGTTCCAGTGCCTAGGTAATGGAGCATCCAGCCTCGCAGCCAGCGTCCTCAGGATACTATTACCGCTGCCACACATCCGCCGCATTAGTGATGCCGTCCTGCTCCGTATTATTGCGTAAAAGTCATATGTACGTTCTGCCGCAAACATTCCGGACGCACTACAATATCGCGGCAGCCCCAACAGCATCCTGAAGACGTTGTTATATTGTATGCGCAGGGCGTTATACGACCGCTGGGTGTAGCTGGTCCACAGGCTGCAGTTGTAAAAGGATTGGCAGAATACCTTAAACAACGTAACATTTGAGTAGACGTCACATGAAAGCGTAAGATCGAACATGGATGTGAACTTGAAGTAATGGGAAAAGACGTAAAGACACATACATACTAACGTACATATAATGAGACCCGTTTCTCGCAGGGGTAGGCAGGAATCACGGATTCCCAATTGCTACGATCTTGTTCTTACTTCATTCACTTTCATGACGTTCTTCAAACATGACCTATTCTTTTCTCAAAAATCTTCAATTCTTTTTCGTATCTGATATCGATTACACACTTATTTAAACGGACAAATGAGAAAAAAATCGATACACTATACTTTTACTGAAAAACGTTTGGTAGCGCTACGCTCGTAGTCGATAACACGCGGAAAATCGTACCTAGAAGAAACCTAGCAGGTTCCGGGCACTGGAAGAGTTAAATGTTACATGTTATCTCTTTACATAAGTATTTAAGGTAATATTTGTTATATGGGTCCTGTCACTTGACCTACTAACTTTTGCCCTACACGATGTTTCCCTACTTTCCTCATGGACCAACTACGTATGCACAACTACAAACGGCAAATAAGTAAAGAAGGATTAAAACATGTAACAAAAAAATATTTAAAATCAGATTACTTAGGCTTCTCTACAAAAAGTTATTCCGGAAGTCACGTGATACATTTTGAACTGTATCACGTGACTTCCGGTTTAGGAGTGTTGTATAAGGGTATATACAAGAACGCGAGCAAATAAGTATCCACTTCAAAAAATACATACAATGGAAAATGTATAACCTCCTCCTTTTTTGAAGTCACTGGACAGGCAATGCACATTGGACAAAGATCGTGGACAAGTGGAACACCACCCTTACGTAGGTTTAACGAAGCATTACGTCAAAGGAAGCCTTTAGGGCTAAAGGAACACTCTAACACGGGAGTCTAACAAGGGAGAACTTTGTAATTAGCATATGGTACTAGGTAGTTATACAGGGCGTCCCACGCCTATGCCACATGGAGGGAAAGTACCTTGAATATTGTAGATGGAACATTTTACTGAAAGAAGACATTATTTTAATTTATTAAACAATTTAAACTGCATTCATAGATTTTTAAATAATTACATGGTTGAACCGGGAATCGAACCCGCTACACGAGAAAAGAAAATACCTTGTAGCTTTATCTTACCGATCGAAAGGCTTTATCATAAGAATAATTTTTTGCTTAGTAACATAGTGTCAGAAATAAAAGGAAGACCATGCATTTTAACATTTGATGTGAAATTTTGTTCAGAAAAATGAAAACCTGATATTGCCGTAAGGACATACAACGGACATTATCATTTTAAAGTACCTATTACTAATGAATGAATCAGTACCCACTTGAGAAGTACGCATCATTTCCCTATTGTAATTTAAGTGCATGATAAAATTATAAAGAGATACGTTTAGTAGGTACTATCGGCCAAAGCCAGAGTCGACCACCTTAAAAGGCGCATTTCTGTTTTGATTCTGGTCGATTCTGGCTTTGGCTGACAGTACCTGGTTGTATGCAACAAATCGATTTTCTGTCCAATCAAGTTTCTGCTGTATCCTGAATCTGCCGAAAGACGCGTAAATGATTTTGTCAATTTGAGCATTTGATAAATTAAATAGTTTAATTTCGAATTAAAATGTTAAAATTCATGGTCTTCCTTTTATTTCCGACACTATGTTAAGTAGCAAAAAATAATCCTTATGATGTAGCCTTTCGATCGGTATGATAAACCAACAGAGTATTTTTTTTTCTCGTGTTGTACAGCCACATGCTAAGGCCGAGTACTTGGATTCTTAATGGACTGAATAATATGGAATGGAATAGTACTCAAGCGTTGCGTGTGCCTGTACAGCCGTTGTACGCTAGGGTGGGCAATGACAGCAAGGGATCCTACCAGCCTAAGTCCCTACTTCCCTAGCCCTAACTTATCCTAGTACAAGGATATCTGTCACCGGGAGACCTATCAGTGACAGATGGATTCCTACGGGTGAGGAATGAGGTAAGTGGATGGATACTTGTTGCCAATCACTCAGACTCAAGTGACCGATTAAGGCGAAGGGTGTCTGATGCCACAACAAGGGTACCTGTAAAATGAGGTGGATGGGATCCTCTACTCTCAGAGTGTTGCCCTGAGCAAGCAGAGGTGTTGGGTGTGGAGGTAGTGAAACACCAACGGACAATTGGTATCTGATTTATTTACAAATGCTCCTACTTTATATACAGTTATTCACCTATGGCACACATACGTAAAACCTAGTAAATTATCTTTGTATTCTATACATGTAAAGTGCAAGTAAGTAAAATATATTTGTGCAGGCTAATGAACTAGTTAAATTTGGAGTGGTCAGCGGCGTCAGCGCGGTCGCGTCTGCGGTGACGAAATCTGTTGACTAAACATCCTGGCGTCTCACGACGACAGCAGGGATGACGATGAAGGTGTTCTATAGGGGCTGTATCGGGCCCAGCTCTATTCCATCGAATTGGCCGCTGGTGGTTGTTGAGTTTGTTCTGCGGCGCTCGGGTTTCGGCGGAGCCGACCTGGCGGGGGCGGCGCGCGTCGGAGCAGTCCTCTTGCTGGCTCCACAGGAGCGTATCCGTGACATGACCTGTGGACCATAACAAACTGTTAATATCATTAAAATCAATACTGCTAAAGAAGAGCCGAGACTAATTGCTACAGTGTTGCTTTGTATTTGTTTCCAAATTGTATTGTCTAATTCCTTTTTAAGTAACTTTTCATTATTAATGAGGTGTTTAAATATGTCTCTGGAGCTGTCAAGCACTTCTTCATCTCTTGTTATATCTTCTATTTGTTTTACTGTTTCGTTCGTGTTTAATGAAAAATTTGCTTGTCTCGAATATGTTGATAATACTGATATTGTGTTCGCTCTTCTTGCTGCTAAGATGTTGCTTTTCGTTTTAATTATGCAGTTTTCTGCTATGTGGATGACGGCTGTATTCTGAATCATTGTTTCTTCTCTTTCACCATCGCAAATGATTGACGTTCTTACGGATTTCGTTGTAACAACTAGCCATGTGTTTGGCATGTATAACTGTTTCCACACGGTTGTTGTCACATTTAGTTGTCTCGTATTGCAGTTGACCATCTCAGTTTTCTTAAATAACAGATCGATAACGCAGTTCTTGTTTGTCTGCATGTTTTTGACAGACGTCGGGTAGCATATGTACTCAGTGAGTCTTCTGCGACATGCTTTAAATTCCTCTTGTTCTAGTTCAAAAAAGTTTTCATTGTTGTAATCAATCGCCATTATGTTGTGGTATACTTCTAAACTGTACACTTTTCCTTTCTTATCTTTCTTTGGCACGGGTGTCACATGAATTAACGTGTATTTGGTTATGTCTTGTAATGCGAAATAACCATATACTTTAATATGCGTAGAGTCTTCAGTTACTTTCGTATCTATGAGGTGGTTTTGAACAATTCTTAGCATGTTGCTGTACATATGGTACTTGCTAAAGGATAGCTTTCTTGCTCATCTTCACTTCGATCACAAATTCGATCATCTTCACTTAGCTCAATATTTCTCTGAACTTCTTCACTACATGACCTTTATTGAGTCTACGAAATCAGTTAGGCACCATCCTGACAGAATCCACCCAAATTCAGTTTCTTGCGCTATCATATTATCTTCCATTCTTTCAAATCCATCTCGCAGAAACTGACTGTACTCTTGTGCTCCCAGTATGATGTCGATTGGGCCTTTCTTGTAATATGTCGGATCCGCTATAATCTTGTTTTTTATATCCTTGGAGTTTAATTGGGATAGATCCTGTTTTGGTACTGCGGAGGTTAGTTTTGGTAACACTATTAGTGTCACTGGTAACTTGTATTGGCTTGGAAACCGTGGTTTAATTGTAATTGTAATACAATGTTTCGACTCCTTTGGCTGCTTATCCCCGACCCCTTTTACCTGGGTTCGTATTTTTTGTCTTGGATACGATAATCTTTGCGCCACTTCTTCTGTACAAAATGACGCTTCTGACCCTTGGTCACACAACACTCTTAATAGTTGTGGTTCACCGTAGTACGTGGTGGTTTCGACTAATGCTGTTGCTAGCAGTGTAGTCCTCTTAGGTGGCTCTCGTGGCTCAGCTGTCATAGCTGCATGCGTGGTTGTTTTCTGAATACGTCGATCTCTATTCTGGCCCTCTCTATTGTACGTTGGATATCTGAAACCACTTTGGTTCCTTACGTCATTAGACTTGTTAATAGGATTACTTGGTGGATTGACGTGAATCATCGAGTGGTGGGGTTTATTACAAAAATGACACAACACCGTACTTTTACATTTCTCTGTTGTATAATGATTTATGCAGTTGTAACATATCTTTCTTTCTCTTACTTCCTTCAGGCGGTTGGTGACACTTAGCATCTTGAACTTCGTGCAATAATAAATGCTGTGACTCTCATTGTTACAATACCAGCATCTTCGTACGTTAAGTCTGCTTGTTTCTATGGCTGATGATATCCCTTTCCAATACTCCTTCTGTGGATGCGTCAACTGGGCATGATTTGCAGTTTCTAAGCACTTGAACCTCTTCTCCATGAACTCCATCATTTCAGCTAAACTCTGATTTTTGTTTGGCTCTTTCAGAGCTAGCTCGTAGATGTTATTAGTCTCTGAATCCCATTTTCGACAGACAATACGACTTATTATTGGGTCCCATTGCGAAGTGTCTACTCCTTGGTTGGTCAATGCGGCCAAACTCTCTTGTATGGTGTCAAACATATTTTTTATCTTAATCGCACTGGGCTGCTCTATGGTGGGTAAGTCAAGCAACTTGTCTATAAATTTTGAAGTGATTAGTCGTTTATTTTCGTATCTTTGCGTCAGTAAGGCCCACGCGGTGTCGTAATTGGCTTCGCTGATACTCAACTGCTGGATTATCTTTGCGGGTTCTCCTTTTAAATGTGTTTTTAAATATTGCATCTTTTCTGTGCTAGATAAGGTGGTATCATTGTGGATAAGATTTTTAAATAGATCGTGGAACGAATACCAGGACTCGTATTCACCCATGAAGATAGGGATGGTTATTTTTGGCAAATTTACACCTTTCTTGGTTTCAGTGGAACTAAATGGCATGGCAGGCTCGGCAACCTCATTAATTTTTGCTTGTAATTGGTACGAAGTGTCTTCTACATCTTTTTGGCTTGCTTCAAATCCTTCTGTTGTAAAATACTCGTCATCAAACGAGCTTTCTTGTACGCACAGTTCCAAATGCGCCTCTTCTACAATTTCCCATTGTTTCTGGATGGCTTGGAGAGTCGTCTGGAGAAACCAGATCGGCTAATTTTCATTTACGGCTTGCCTGGCTGCGGCTAACTTTTTGACTAGCTGGGATATGCGACACTTCTGCATGCCCAACTTTGGCGAAACTTCCTTACTCCCTGCGGACTTGAATTCCTTGGATCCGCCTTGGTTACTCTTCATCAACTCTTCACATTTATCTAAGTAGGCTGTGGCTTCTTCGTATACGCTCTGGAGGCTACTATAGTAGCTAGTCATGTAGGTGTGGGTAGATAATCTTTCTTCCGCCTTTAACTGGTCGTGGTTCTCCTCAACTTGTATTTTTATCTCGCTCAGCATCGTCCTCTTATCCGTGATGTACCTATGCGTCTTCCTGCTTGCGGAATCCTTTTTCATGTTTGTCAACAACGTCTTGAGTCTTCCCCCTAACTCTTACTGGCTCTTCAAGAGGTCGTTGAGCTTAACAGCGTCCATATTGTCAGTACGTTAGTCAATCCCTAAAAAAAATATTCCTAACCGTGGGAGGACAATGTTAACAAGACCGCGGTTTATAACAATCCTAGTAGTGGAGGGTGATTCTAATACAGTCGATAAACACTGACTGGCTTGTTGTCAATGTCTAACGACTCAACGGACAACCCTATGTTAACATATAACCATCGATATGTTTTCCATAAGGAGATCCGGTTCGAAGGACCATATCTACAGCCACATGCTAAGGCCGAGTACTTGGATTCTTAATGGACTGAATAATATGGAATAGAATAGTACTCAAGCGTTGACCACTCATGCATAAAAGAAGTACCTACCTAGGGCGGCACATAATGCACCCACAAGAAGTACAACATATCACCGCCCAAAGAATCTGGAATTTCCTGGAGGCAACGGGACTTAACGGTGAACTCTAAAACAAGGGCTGCCACAATAGATCACTTGCTGGTCGAAGCGGCATATTAAGGCCCACAAAATAATAATAATAATAATAAACTCAAGCGTTGCGTGTGCCTGTACAGCCGTTGTAAGCTAGGGTGGGCAATGACAGCAAGGGATCCTACCAGCCTAAGTCCCTACTTCCCTAGCCCTAACTTATCCTAGTACAAGGATATCTGTCACCGGGAGACCTATCAGTGACAGATGGATTCCTACGGGTGAGGAATGAGGTAAGTGGATGGATACTTGTTGCCGATCACTCAGACTCAAGTGACCGATTAAGGCGAAGGGTGTCTGATGCCACAACAAGGGTACCTGTAAAATGAGGTGGATGGGATCCTCTACTCTCAGAGTGTTGCCCTGAGCAAGCAGAGGTGTTGGGTGTGGAGGTAGTGAAACACCAACGGACAATTGGTATCTGATTTATTTACAAATGCTCCTACTTTATATACAGTTATTCACCTATGGCACACATACGTAAAACCTAGTAAATTATCTTTGTATTCTATACATGTAAAGTGCAAGTAAGTAAAATATATTTGTGCAGGCTAATGAACTAGTTAAATTTGGAGTGGTCAGCGGCGTCAGCGCGGTCGCGTCTGCGGTGACGAAATCTGTTGACTAAACACGTGTAGCGGGTTCGATTCCCGGTTCAACCATGTAATTATTAAAAAATCTATGAATGCAGTTTAAATTGTTATTAAAATTAAAATAATAACTTCTTTTAGTAAAAATTTCTATCTACAATATTCAAGGTACTTTCCTTCCATGTGGCATAGGCGTGGGACGCCCTGTATAAATGTAAATTCCAATATTGTTTTAAGGGGCAATGCCAAAATAGGGTCATTAAAACATTAAACATTTGCGTTGTCTACCTGGATACAAGGTGTGGTCAGTGGTTCCAAACGGAAATGTGATACCTACGTAGAATAGATTAATTATTCAGCAAATGGCGTCCTATTTACATTTGATTTACTCATTGAAACAGGATAAAATAAGCAGTGACGCAGTACCGGTCACTTTGGCATTCTTTGGAGGAGGCCTATGTCCAGCAGTGGGCGTCTTTCGGCTGATATGATGATGATGAAATAGACAAAATAATAAAACACACCCAACAAAACATAGTTAAGAACCATCTTGACAGACAAGACTAGGTACCTAAGTATTTTGTGCCCTAGAAATTTTGGGCCTAGAGAATCCTTAGCTTCATTTCCATCCCCGAAGAATTCACATAATATATAACACAAATAGGCACGTTTAAATATTTCTTTATATCTCGAAAACTCACAACTAAGGTTAATAAGCTCAGGTTTTACGTTTCCTACTTGTGGTTCCTCATTTATTAAATTTATCTCTGAATAGATGTGATTAAGGTGGTTCGATTGCCATACAAATCGTTATTTGACATTCGCAGGCTAACGGCGTGATATTTTAAAAAACTTATGTAACAGACTTTCATAAATTGTATTCCCATTTGCGCCAAATTCCCCCTTTCCTAGAATAAACTTGTATAAACTAGATTAATTTGAGAAATTGGTTTGGGACGTGATATTTTGGGAATCTATTTTTCTCCAATTAATCTAGTTTATACAAATTTATTCTTTCCGATAGCGACCTACAGTCTCGTCTCAAAGAAGTAGGTATATTTGTAGTTTCAGTTCAGTCCGCGTCATGTAGTTGATAGCAGCCAAAGTAGCCAAATATATCGTAACACATCCATACTCCTATAGTAATAAAGACGTGTTCCGATATATTTGGCTACCTTGGCTGCTACTAACTATCTGATGCTGACTGAACACCAGAATGTATGTACTTATATAGTACTGTAGTATCTTGAGTAGATGTCGCTGCAGAGATCCAAAGGCAATGTCGAAGTCAAAGAACCTTTGCACTTACTCTGATATTACATTTTAATAAAACGGAGAAGGTAAAATTATCTTTGACGTCGACTGCATTTACAGGTCCTCGTGGATATGAAATTAGATCGTGACATTATCATGTACGTATATATGTACAGTCAACCAATTTGATTCCTAGGCCACCGTAGAACCCTGTCATTTTAACGGTTACATAGCGACGCAATAATCCTAGTAACCCGCATTGACATAGCATTTACAACGGCAAGGTTCTATGATGGCCTAGGAATCAAATTGGTTGACCGTACTTAGTGTCTTTTCAATGAAACTACTTTCTTTATATAGTTTTTTCTTTTATACCAAGATTTAACAACATTTTACAATTTAATTACTCAGCGACTCTAAACACAGTTTCTCCTTATCCGTCCTCAGTCAATCTCAAATCATCATTCCTTCCTTTGTTCATTTTATTTTGATCCAGTCTCACTCTTCCATTCCATCGTCTATCACTCAGCAGCTCAGTCCTACATATATGAATCCAGAAAATGGGGAATTGGCCTTGCAAAAGGTGGAGAGGAAAGTGATTTGATTTATATTGGTCGGGTCATGAATAAAAATGTAAGTTTCCGACCTTGGACCATGTGTGCGTTAGCAACCATCCTCATTTGAAGGGGCCATTTTTTGGTATTTTTGAAATAGCACTTTAATTGTTGTGTGTCTATGACAAAAGTGTCAATGGCAAATTTAAATCTGATTAAATTCCTTACATGTTGTCATACAACATGTATCTGTAAGTTTTACAGAAAAAAAGTTGCGAGGGGCGGAAAAAGTAATATTTTTCCAAAATCTCTCAAACTAGAAATTTTCGCGCCAAATTAGTACGCTTCGGATTAAAAATATCAAATGTACACAGTGTAAAGAATTCAATCATCTTTAAACATGCCATACTCTTTTGTTATAAAAGAAACAATTAAAGTGCTATTTCAAAAATACCAAAAATGACCCCTTCAAATGAGGATGGTTGCAAACGCACACATGGCCCAAGGTCGGAAACTAAAATTTATTTTCATGACCTCATACCCGACCAATATAAATCAAAACATTATCCTCTCCAACTTTTGCAAGGTAATGTATGGAGGCCATTCCCCACAGACTGGATTATATGTCAAACTTTACATATTCAGCAAGGATACTGCAACTACGCGTCATTGCTCTGAATATTTAGAAATATGAGCACTACGCAGCGGACCTTCGAAACTTAGTGACCGGGTGTCTTGCGGTATTTAAGCTCAACAAATGGGGTAAAGACTCTAAACTTAGTGTATTTAATTCAAATCTATAATTTCTATAAGACGTAACCGGCCACGGGCGACAGAAAAAAGTTGATTAACACAAATAACTGGATAACTCAAACACAAATACGCGTCCCACACCAACGCACGGCCCATCTTCCAGGGAATTAACGACATCCCGTCGGGGCGTTTGCCATCGTTCCGCATTATTTGGGGCTCCAGGCCCCGTAGCATGGATAACGCCATCACGCGATAAGTGATAGGATAAGCGCGTCGTCTCGTTCTATCGAACGGTGTCAGCCAGGGACGGATGCTCTATCCTGTCACTTGTCGCGTGATAAGGCCAGGCCATCCATGCTACGGGGCCAGAGCGGCGGGATCTCCGGCACTGACACACGGCGCCCTTCTCAGAATGTCGTTAAGGGCGGCATGACGAAACAGGCGGCCGGCACCCGAAGAGCAGGCGAGCCCGTGGTGGCCGATGCTATTTCATATATTGTTTTAAAAATAAAAAAAAGAAATCTAATAATTTGCGACTAGTAGACCAAAAGAATTACTTGCTGCATAAAAAATGGTAAAGAGCGTGAAACATTACATTGGGAAGCCAAGGACTTAGTATGAGTATTGAAGAGTTCTGCGTTGTGTTGTAATGTTTATCTGTTACCTACACAATAGTTTCTGCACTCAGTATTATTTTTCATTTCTCTATTACCACTCGTGTCGTTGCATCTCGAAGGTTGGTAGTACCTAAACACATCTCGAGTGGGAGAGAGAATACAGAAAAAGACTTTTAGGGCATTCATTCGATATCAGCCATTTTTTCGTATGAACCTTCATTATGACGCTTGCTTTAAGCAAAAGCATTTATTATTGGAATTCCACGTTTAGGAAGTTAACGAGTGCGGCGTGAATGTGCTATATGCGGCCGTGAATGGCGAGCTTTAATCGTGTTTACGTTTGCACCAACTGACCCATACCTTGCGCCGATATTTGGGATTCTTGAATCTCGTGACATTTTATGCAAGCTAGCAATGTCGGTTGCAGAACATTCTCAAAAACTTAGGAATACTCTCTGAAGTTTCTGGAGACTTTCACAAATATATGGCAAATTTTCATTACGGAAGTTCCCTTAAGAACATTGAATTTTGTAAAGAAAACGTTCTAAATATTTACGAATTCACATTAAAAAAATGTAAAGTAAAATAAACGTCCCATTTTCGACACCTTCATTCCTAATACTTGTTCACCTCGATTGTTATGAATTAAGATTGAATGTCAAGTATTGGGACAATGTCAAACGCTCGGACTAAATAAAGCTGATTTAAAACCAAAGGGATAGCTGAAAGCGGTTTAATCCATATCTTACCTTCAAAGAAAAATTGCAGCAGTGCGTCCCGCAAAGAAGTAGTTAGGTTAGGTATCGTTTTTCTTCATCTGCTAAACGAGGAAAATGTATGTTTAATCCATTCTAGCATTTTTAAATGTATGTTCACCGATTTCTCCGTCAATTGTGGACCGATTTCCAAAATTCTTTTTTTAATCGAAGGAATATACTCCTGGCCCCGTAGCATGGATGGTGTTACCACGCGACAAGTGACAGTATAAGCGAGTCGTCTCGTTATATCGAACGGTGACAGCCAGGGACGGATGCTCTATCCTGTCACTTATCGCGTGATGCTACGGGGCCTGAGGTAGTCCCATTGTCACCAAGTTTGCAACCCTGAAATTGTATAGGCACGCGTGTAGTAATTTCGGTATTTTCTATTATAACTCGTGTATTTACCCTCGGAAATAGCAATTTTGGTGAAGTGGAAGAGTGGAACTGATGATGAAGACCACAGATGACTTTATAGAAAGATATAAAGTACGTCAAAGATTCTGACATGATTCCATTAAAGTGGCAACTAATGAAGTGTTAATTCTGAGATCCTTGAGGAATCGACGAAACTCCACAAATATTATCAGCCCACTCGCTACTTGGTTTTTTTCTGTAATAACTAATCAACGCATTTTCTCTCGGAGAGCGGTTCATGTGGTAAATTGGAAAGGAGGTGTGGAAATTGACATGTGTGGCATGACCTATGTGGCTTGGCGAAGTACTGAATTGAAGTCGGTTTGAACTTTGTTTTTAACCGACTTCAAAAAAAAGGAGGAGGTTCTCAATTCAGGTTGCAGCAAATAAATGAATATGAATAAATGAATATGAATATGAATTCGGATGTTTTTTTATTTTTTTATTTTTTTAATGTTTGTTACCTCAGCACTCCGTCATTTATGAACCGATTCGTACAATTCTTTTTTTAATTAAAAGTATAGGCTTCCAGATTGGTCCCATTGTTTTCAAAACCCCAGTTAGATGATGGGAACCATGAGGAATTGAGGGAACTCCTCAAATATATTAGGCACGCGTGTAGTAATTTCGGTATTTTCCATTATATCTCGTGTATTTACACCCGGAAATCATAAATTTGGTGAAGTGGAAGTGATGATGAAGACCACAGATGGCTTGTGGAACTTCTCAATGATGTACTTCAAACTATATAAGTACGTCACAGATTCTGATATTATTCCGTTGAAATAGCAAACAATGAAGTGCCAAAGGTAATTCTGAGATCCTTGAGGAATCGACGGAAGTCCTCAAATATTATCGGCCCACATACAGCGATTTGGTTTGTTGGTCTAAAAATCAACGCATCTGCTCTCGGAAATCAGTTCATGTGGTAAATTGGAAAAAAACATGCGGAAATGTTCATGTGGCTTGGCGGAGTACTGAATTGAAGTCGGTTAAAACTTTGTTTTGAAAGTAAATTATTTCTGTAATAACTAATCAACGCATTTTCTCTCGGAGAGCGGTTCATGTGGTAAATTGGAAAGGAGGTGTGGAAATTGACATGTAGGTACCTATATGTGGCTTGGCAAAGTACTGAATTGAAGCCGGTTTGAACTTTGTTTTTAAAGTAAATTATTGAACGAAAGAATTGCTATTAACTGGAACTGCCCCTACTAGGATTTTCCTATTAACGATTTTCAAGAAAATGGTCTACCACTTTTTGACTCTATTTACATATACATTACGTGTAAGATTCTAAAGGGGTACACCACATTCTTAGCTGACTGTACATAGTGTACATACCTACTATGATTACGCGAGCTCCTGTCAACGGTTTTGATTGAGGAAACGCATTCGCTGCCAAGAATAGCTACGCGCTACGCTCGTAGCCGATCCAGTGGTTTTCCCCGTATGTAGCGGAAAGTGACTATGGCATAGCGTAGGCGCGCTAAGTGTTGAAGAGTTAAAGCGCTAGAATATTTCAATAAACGCTATGAGCCCCTTGAGCAGTTTAGGGAAACTGAGTCAGGGAACCAGATACAGTGGCTGATGTGCTTAGAGAGTCTTACACGGACATTTTTAGCAACATTAGCGAATTTCAATAAAGACACCTATGAAATGCGATACCCAATACCCACACATTGACAAGTTTTTTTATACAGTACCGTAGAAAATTTTCAGGTGACCGTACCAAAAACGTTCATTTAAATAAAATAATGTTTCTGGGTCACATAAGTGGCAGTTCTGGTTTATTTTGTGAAACAGGCCACAGCTGTAGCCTGCCTTGTCGGGTTAATCAACCTTGTTGCGACAAACCATTTGGCGTACAATTACGTAATGGACGACTATAAATAATAATAAATAAATAAAATGTGTTTATTTCGGACATGGTCCATATACTGTTAGTTTTACAATCTTATAATATAATGTTAGTAATTTATTAGGTGTACATAATTTATGTTAATTTAGGTATCTGCCACCCTCTGGAACACCCGGTACGTGTGCATGCGTTCGTACCCATGCAGTGTCTCAGAATGGGGCAGTCCATCTTCTCACTGATGATCCTCAGGATGGTGTTGTGGCTTCCCCGCACCCTGCGCATGAGTGATGCAACACGGAGACGAATCATCGCGCTGAACCCCTCCGTGCGCGCATACGCAAACATTGCTGATGCGCTGCAGTAGCGTGGGAGCCCTAACAGCACCCTGAAGGCGTTATTATATTGTACTTGGAGGGCGTTGAAGGCTCGCTGCGTGTAATTGACCCACAGATTGCACGTGTAACTATTATTGACCGCTTCTGAACCTATTCATATCTGTTTCGCGCACAATTTTTTTTATACCTGGTGTGAAGCATACGACTCGCCTCATGGTAAGCAGACACTTTCGTTGGTCGCTTGCCACTCCAGAGGAATGACCAGACCTTCAATTGCTATATCACTTCTGTCTTTAGTATTTGTTGTTATAGCGGACAGACAGACGGACAGACAGACAGACAGGCAGACAGACAGACAGACAGACAGACAGACAGGCAGACAGACAGACAGACAGACAGACAGACAGACAGACAGACATACAGACGGACAGACACGTCAAACTTATAACACCCCTCTTTTTGAGTCGGGTGTTAAAAACAAAACTCGTATTTTCTGTGCTCAATAGTTAGGTAAGAACTTCTGTGCATTATGAAAAATGTTTTGATTGCATGAGATCACATTAGAGGAAACGCGCTGTATGCGGATTAAGAATCCGACCAAAAATTATAGCCTTTAACTTTGGGAATGTCGAAAGAAGAAACGCGAACCTAAATCTCTCTATAACCCGAATATGTGAATTGAAGTGTGATATGGGCGTTGATCTAGCGACTTATCACTCCACAATTTGGCACTGAAATCCAAAGTTTCATGTGCGCTACCTAGCTACCTACCTCTTGTGGCAATAGGGACTTGAGTTTATTGTATGCAGTATTCAGTATTAATTATTTATTGCAATTCAGTATTAACTATTAAGGACACGTCCATGCATTAATACAAATTAATGCATTTTATGGACGTTTCATTACATGACTATAGCTACTTATTCGAATGTCGTACAGTCAGGGGTAATTAATATAGGTACGTAGGTACATTAATATCTGTACAGGTCGATCACGTAACGTTCCGAACGCGCGTCGGTACAATTTAACTGTCAATTTTCCATATTAAAAGTGACATTTAGTTAGACCTACCCGACTTTCGTACAATGCCTTTCGTGATCGACCTGCTAGACTCTATTTGTCAATGATATACGCAGGTCGATCACGTAACGCATTGTACGCGCGTCAGGTAGGTCTAAACGTAACTTTTTATATGGAAAATTGACAGTTAAATTGTACCGACGACGCGCGTTCGGAATGTTACGTGATTACCCCTCTGTAGAGATATATATGTACGTATATTAATACCTCCGACGGTACCTATCCTATTACACTTCAATGTTCACTAAGGGAATGCCACGGTACGGCCCACGTATTTACACGTGCACTAATCTGAATCGCAACTCTCAATGGACTTGACATTTAATTTTGTAATGCTGTAAAGACTAAGCTAGACTCATCTGAGAGAACTCTACCGTTATTTTTATATAGGTAAAAAACTTAAGTAAAGCCATTCTTGTAATGTAGTGCTGATGTATTTAAATATTCAAAAAGACATTAAGTGCATCTTCTTCTTCTTCTCTTATATATATCATCATAAATTTAAGAGTTAAACTCATGTCTGTGTAGCTCCCTCCATCTGACTCTATCTAGGGCCGCCTCCTTGACCTCTTTATACGACGTGACTGCTACTTTTTAGGGTTCCGTACTCAAAGAGTAAAACGGGACCCTATTACTAAGACTTCGCTGTCCGTTCGTCCGTCCGTCCGTCCGTCTGTTCGTCTGTCTGTCACCAGGCTGTATCTCAAGAACCGTGATAGCTAGAGAGTTGATATTTTCACAGATTATGTATTTCTGTTGCCGCTATAACAAATGAATAGACCGATTTAAATGCAGTTGTTTTATCCGAAAGCTGACGTGATGGAGATGATTCTTAGCTATGTTTCATCCAAATCGGTTCGGCCGTTTTTGAGATATTGAGCTTTGAAATTAAAAAGTCGGGGGTTTTTCAACTTTTTTAAGTTATTAGTTATACTCAATCTGTATTGACCCATTATCACTCGTTACTCACGGGAAGAAAGGGGGTGCACTGCACTGCTATTTTGTACCGAAATCAGTACTAATTTTAATCTCTTGTGTACGAAATTTAGATGATAACGCCCAACTGACAGAGAGGATAACGCCCAAGGGTCAAACTGGCATAATACACGTTTCACGTTTGGCATTCTAATTTGATTACGATGAGTTCCGCATGCTCGCTTCCACATCATAGTGTCTATAAATAATAAAAAAACTAACAAAGGCTGCCTTTTTTATTTATTGCGGAATTTGATGAAGCTAAGTGCTTTGTTTGATCTGTTTGGCGGCAATATCAACAAAAATCAATTTTGAACTCGACCGTATTTTGTTTTGCAGTTTTACAATGGGAAAAATCATAGGATCGCCGCCGTGACAATTTATGAGCATAACTTCATTTAGGTACGGTAGCCTAGCGGTTCAGGCATGCGGCTGTGAAGGCCTCCACACACCGGGCGCGGGCGCGGGTCGGGCGCGGGCCCGCGCAAGTTGTAAAACATTGAAACTACACTTCAAACACACATCGGTAGCGGGCCCGCCGCGGGCCCGTGTTCGATGTGTGTTTGAAGTGTAGTTTCAATGTTTTACATTGTAAAGCGGGCCCGCGCCCGACCCGCGCCCGCGCCCGGTTTGTGGAGGCCTTAGCGGTGGTCTTGGGTTCGAATCCCGGCTCGTACCAATGAGCTTTTCGGAACTTATGTACGGAGTATTTACCGTTAGCTTTTCGGTGAAGGAAAACATCGTCAGGAAACCGGTCTGATCCCAATAAGGTCTAGTTTTCCCTCTGGGTTGGAAGGTCAGATGGCAGTCGCTTTCGTAAAACTAGTGCCTATGCCAAATCTTGGAATTAGGTGTCAAAGCGGACCCCGGGCTCCTTTAGGGCACAACCGGGAATAAACGCTAGGAGGATGAGGATGATGAACTTCATTTAGGTACGGTTGTATGGCTTGGTGAATGTTTCAATTGATGCAAAGATTAGTGATGATCTTTGATTGATGCGAGCGAGGGAGTAGATTTCTTGGAATATCTTCCAAGAACGAGTGCGCTTGCCATTAGGAACAGTGTATCGCAACCTTAAAAACAAAAGTATTCTGTTTTTAGGTTCATTCGTTTTTCCAAACATTAAAAAACTGTAACTGTATAAAATAAGGAAAACTCCAGAATTTGGAAACTTTGACAGGCTTCACTGTTAAGGGCTGCACGCACACAATTGAAGTGCCACAAGTAGAACACTCGGAGCGTGGTGTGGCCCAACCACCGATCGGCGCGCGTGCGTTAAGAGGAAATTGCGTTGGCACGTGTATAATTTGTTTTAAATTCTTTATTGCCAGGCTTTTGCTGCTGGTGTGTATCTGTGTGTGTAAGTCACCTAGTTTAATTTAAACGTTTTCATAGATTTTCTGATTTTAGATGCTAGCAAATCTCGTAACTCCTACGTGAAATTTTAAAGGTGTAGGCAAAACGCGCCATTCTTTGTAAATACTTACTTACATTTTCTTTTGAAGTTTCACAACATACCCTAAGAAAATTACGGTTTTTTTGGAATTAATTCAATATCAGGCTAATTGTTTGTATACGGCTTTTATATGTTATTTTAAACAACTTTCACTATTGAAAAAATAATTCTATGGAGCGGAATTTAGGAAAAAAAAATTACCCGCAAGCAAAAATGCTATCAGTATTTTTATAATGAAAACATGTTTGAGTACACAAATTTGGAGACTTACTAACTGAATCCAAAAATATATCCATCAGGAAATAACGGCATTTTTAATTAAATATTTACGACCTTGAGATAATATTGAATTTCATCTGGCCAATAGAAAGGTTTATTCATTAACAAAAATAAGTGGATTATGCGCGTATCCCAAAGAACGTATATAGACGTACCTAGTCAATTATTAAGTAAAGAAAGTTTATACCATTTTCGCCTGATTTTTACGGAATTTATATAGATTGCTTATCATTATTTTTTACCGTTGCGGTATTAAATTTAGGTGGATTATTAATGAATATTTAGTCAAATTACCCAACCTATTTTTAGCTTGGCTGATATCGATATATTGTTGTGTTTTCATAGAGCGAACCCGTAAAGTTCTCAGGGTAACACCCGTCCCTAAAACGCTGCGTTTCGGGTACTAAGTCAAAGTAACAAAAGTAGTCTCCCATCTGGTCAATAATTAAGGGTTTCCGTGCATATAAAAATGTATTTTTATCGCATACACTGACTCTGTATTCTGTAGGTAGACCTCGCATACCTATCTATCTTAAAAAAAACAAATACAGAATCGATAAAAAACTATTTTATAATCGAAGCTGCTCACAAAACTTTACGTCTAAGAAATTACCTTATGACCCTTTCACGACGTCGCGCATGTTCTGCACCTCGAACGCAATTTACTGCATAGTTCGGATGTTTACTAAACGTGGATCATTAGAGGCAATGGATTTTATAGCGATTCCCATGGACCGAGGAAGTTATTGCGTTCAGTTTATTATTAAATAACTGGAATGCCCATTAGAGTAGCACGCGCTGGCCGACAAACTATTGCAACCGAAGCTTTTCGTATTCCCGCGTTTCCCGTACACAGCATGGACTGCCTGGTGATCGGTAGTTTAGAAGGATTCGTTGTAACTACATTGGTTGATTGTGTTTTGTTTATTTATCGCTGAGGTGGAATTTCAGAATTTCCTTTTGAATGGATTGAACGCGTTTAGTTTAGGTAATTTACGAATTATTGACTAGGTATTTTATTACGTTACAGCTTTGATTTGTACATCCTACTATCTTATTCTAGCCCCCTTATTTAAAAAAATTACCAAACCTCTGTTAACTGAAATTGTCTCTTTCTAACCAAAACAAATGTCGAATGGAACAGATAAAGACAAACGTATTTTAACGACTATTCAGCAAAGTGGGTCCCTTCTTCGTAAACAATAGTAGATTGTGTCTTAAGGGCGCAAAATGATGGTATTTACGGCCAGGGCGGCATATTGAATCCTAAATGCAGCGAAAGATTCTAAAGTAGATTCCTGCACGTAGCGAGGGATTATAAAGTAGAATCTTAAGCGTAACGAGGGATTCAAGAATTACGACCAAAGCAGAAATAATGTTGCTACCGAGTGACACATAAGTATCACACCTTCTATGAGAAAAATTGAAATCCCTCATTCAGGGTATCATGAGTACAACTTTGGTCCCTTATTTGAGTGCAACAGTGCCTCTAAATGTCCATACCGGGGATTCGAACCCAGGACCTCTAGCTTCGTAGGGCGGTCACCACCAACACATAAATAGGTCTATTTTTCATAATTAGAAGATATTTAGAATTCAAAAAGAATCATCTGGCGTAGCTAATACTATACCCTTAACACGGAGAAAAACAAATAAAAAATACCAATCGACTGTACTGTCCATGTCTAGCATCGCCGGTTCTGTTTGTTGTCGAAACCCTAGCTACACGCAAGTGCGTAACATTGTGTATCGGTTTGCAATCGCACTCTGATGTGTATAAATAAAAGTTATTTCGGTCTCCGCACCACATATCGGGCCAAATCACCGCCACCCACCTCCAGTTAAATTAACGTTATAATTACAATTGTGAATAACTATTTGGTTTGTAAATCGTTCAAGTACTGTCAGAACAATAAGGAGTCTTTGAGGCGGGCACTAACTTAACCCATTCAATGCACATGACCTACGAACTAATGGCACTGGGAGCTGTAGAACTCACAAGCCTGTCTTTTTAGGGTTCCGTACTCAAAGAGTAAAACGGGATCATATTACTAAGACTTCGCTGTCCGTCCGTTCGTCCGTCCGTCCGTCCGTTCTGTCTGTCACCAGGCTGTATCTCACTGATACCGCGATAGTTCCTGCTGAAATTTTCACAGATTATGTATTTCGGTTGCCGCTATAACAACAAATACTAAAAACAAAATAAAATAAATATTTTTATTGATAATGGTACGGAACCCTTCGTGCGCGAGTCCGACTCGCGTTTGGCCGGTTTTTTTTAATATTTTTTTCTTAAATTTCCTTATTTATTTATTTTATTTGAACTGGCTCACAAAATTTCACAATAATCGGCTGAGAAATGCGATCTGAATAGGAGACAGACATGCGACAGAATTTATGCCCAAGCTGAAATAGACCTTCGTTCACTTCTATGAGGGATTTCCGCTACTCGGCGGAAAAATGCTGGTACACGCTACAGTGTACGTACCACACGTAGCGACATGTAGATACATAGTCCGTAAGCCCGCTCCCAATATACCTACGACTCATGACAACACGATGAAATGCATGGCACACGGTCGAGAAAGTTGTGCTGAGCAACAAACAGAAGTTTGTCGCACCTAAAATAGGCCGAAAATTTAAAAATCCTTCACTCATACATATTGAGTAAAACAAAGTCTTCTTTCCTGTGGTCAACAGTGGTTTCCGTACATATAAAAAAATTGATTGCAGGAAATCTTAGTGTAAGGCCTGAGTGGACGCTCGGAGCGGAGCGTCCGGCGGGGCGTGCAGCGGGGCGGGCGAGCGTGCATTCGCTTTGTGCAGCGTCTACTCAGGACACCAGTATGAGTTTCATTTGTTTAATATGGATGCCACACGCCCCGCTCCCCCGCACGCCCGACTCGAGCGTCCACTCAGGCCTTACACAAGTGGAGACGCCGTTTACGAGTATGCGGATTAACAGTCCAACTAAAAATGATTATCCCTTAACTTTGGCAATGTCCACAGAAGAGACGTGAACCTAAATCTTTGTATGATTTTATTTCAAGTTTGTTCAAAAATACCAACAGATTTTTTAATAACTACGTTTTTTTGCGATTTGGCCGGCTATTGGAAGTGCCCACTGCCCAGTACCCTTACCCTATAGTAGATAATTTGCGTTTAAATGTTCAGTTGAAACTTTGACGACCGGTTAGCCTAGTGGGTAATTGACGCTGCCTACGAAGCTGAAGGTACTGCGTTCGAATCCCGGTAAGGGAAAATATTTGTGTGATGAGCACGAATATTTGTTCCTGAGTCATGGATGTTTTCTATGTATTTAATTATTTATTTCTCTATATAAGTATGTTTCTCTTCATCTAGTACCCATAGTACAAGCTTTGCTTAGTTTGGGACTAGGTCGATTTGTGTAAGATTGTCCGCAAATATTATTAAATTTAAATATTTTCTCTTTTTGTTCCCTTATGCTTACACAAGTACAGCCTGTATTTTTAATATTACCTCAAATTGTAACCAGAGGTAGGTGTTAGGGCTATGAACCGATATTGCAAGATTTTTTTTCGTAACTACCAACTTTTTTTTTCCATATAAAATAATTCAGCACGCAATGTATTACTACATTGTCTTACTGACGTGACGTCACAACTGTCACAAGTAACCCGCTTCTTCCATGTGTCAAATGAGTGTAAGCATTACATTGCTAATCGATACATTTTCAAAAATTAATTACACTTTGGTAGTTAAGACTAACTTACAATTTTCTTACAATATCGATTCATAGTACTAAATGCTACGTATGGTTAAAATTTGAGGTAATATTAAACATACAGGCTGTATACTGTTATTTATTTATTTATAACTTTATTCGTATGAAAATGTTACGCGTTGCTAAATTGGCAATTTAGATATCCTGCAATGGATGGGCAGTTAACATTCGTAGAAACGTTGAACTGGACGTATAAAAATATCCTGGATTTATTTCCACTGATAGTAGTTTCCATGAAATCGAAATAGTAAATTCGATTAAGGTTTTACTCTTTTTAACCGACTTCAAAAAAAAGAAGGAGGTTCTCAATTGGGATATACATTTTTTTTATGTTTGTTACCTCAGAACTCCGTCATTTATGAACCGATTCGTACAATTATTTTTTTAATTGAAAGTATATGCTTCCAGATTGGTCCCGTTGTTTTCAAAACCCCAGTAGGATGATGGGAACCATGAGGAATTGAGGGAACTCCTCAAATTTATTAGGCACGCGTGTAGTACTTTCGGTATTTTCTATTATAACTAGTGTAAATACACCCGGAAATCATAAATTTGGTGATGGTGGAAGTGATGATGAAGGCTTGTGGAACTTCTCAATGATGTACCTACTTCAAACTATAAAAGTACGTCACAGATTCTGATATGATTGCGTTGAAATAGCAAACAATGAAGTGCCAAGGGTAATTCTGAGATCCTTGAGGAATCGACGGAAGTCCCCAAATATTATCGGCTCACATACAGTGATTTGATTTTTTTCTCTAATAATCAACGCATTTGCTCTCGGAAATCAGTTCATGTGGTAAATTGCAAAAGAAATGTGGTAATGTTCATGTGGCTTGGCGGAGTACTGAATTGAAGTCGGTTAAAACTTTGTTTTTACAGAAAATTATTTAGGATTCCGAAGAAAAAAACGGAACCCTTATAGGATCACTTTGTTGTCCGTCTGTCTGTCTGTCTGTCAAGATGTCCCTTTATCTCGGGAACGCGTGCATGGAGGTATGGTACATTCCCTTGAAGCTGTAAAAAAAATCAAACTACTAAGGTAACGTAAAAAAATAATATACGGCCGTTAATACCGGAAAAACGTAGATTTCGACACTCACAAGGGAATCACAATTTATAGGGTATTTTCCGTTGCCCTAGAATCTGTCTGGGGCCTAGAACTATGAAATTTGCCAAATAATAATGTTTTATACAAGTAGGCACAGGGAAAAATCTAAAAACTATACATTTGTAATTTTGTACGGAACCCTCGGTGGGCGAGTCTGACTCGATCTTGTCCGGTTTTTTGTTACATGGTAAATGAAATGCGATTTAGACATTTTTTTTAAACTAGCTTTTGGCCGCAACTTCTTCCGCATAAATAGACTCATTTTTTTTTTTTTTTTTTTTATTTAGAATCAAAAAAAATACAATTTTAGTAACTTAACCTAAAGATTCGCCAAACTGCAAAGCAGTTTGTTGGCGATTCGCTCACTTAAAAAAAAATAAAAAAGATAATATTATCGCGGTACACGGTACACCGAAACACTACACTACCGCCCCAGCCAAAAGGCCGTTAATCGTATTAGGCCTGTACTACAAGTATTTTGAACTATTTAGTAAGTACATAGCATTAAATAATCTGTGCCTGGCTAAAAATTGAGAAATAGGACCAACAAAGTGGTTTGGAGCATTTCAGGCTCTACCTAATTAGACGTTATACCGTGCGGATCTTTTTGCCATAATTTAGGACCTAGTCATTTCGCCGGTTACGCGACCACCTTCGGTTAGCGACCACTTTCAAGTGGAACATGGTTTTTTCAATTGAAGATAACATCAATTCTACAGAGTCTATTGAAACAGTCAGCCGCATGCCTTGTTGTTTGTATTTATGGAATAGGAATTTACAAAAAAAACGACTAAATATGCTTTCAGTTCACCAAGTCAGCTAAGTGGTCGCTAACCGGCATATGAAATTAGGTGGTCGCCAACCGGCGAAATGACCCTACCTAATTTGTACCTCAACATATGTTTAGAATTTAGATTTTTTCCAGTTTTTTATAATGAACCAATGCAACATTACATGGTAGAACATAAACGTCCACATATCGAATTTCAATACGAAATACTAGTATTACACTTTATAGGCTACGTATAGGGTACCTAAGTAAGTACCCTACCTACTTAAAAATAATATTAAGTTTTCATTTAATTATTTTACGTGTAAAGAGTTACGTGGCGCTTTTACTTAGTTTTTCAGTTTAAAAGCTATTGTATATTTTTAACCAAATATCGCGTTAGACCCGTGCACAATTAATCTATTAAATAGTGCGTGTGTTATGTTATGACTTATGTATATCCACGTAATTTCGAATAAGTAGGCATCCGCAAATTTGCAACAAGGTTGCCGGCAAATTGCGCTGAGACTAGCACTTGCGAACAGGAGATGAATTCCAGCGATTGCATTCATAGGAATTGTGTTTCAAATGCAATTATTTGTTTCAGAGGCTTTGTGTTTGATTGGAGTTTTCAAGTATACATCGAGCCAGTTAGAATTTTAAGCTGTTTCGTTACAAAACAAGCTATATACCAATATAATAAAGAGTTTATGAATGTGCTGCTTTGTGAGGGTGTAAGTAGGAGGTAATTTCCAACACGACTAATCCGATTTACAACAATCTTTTACTTAGATACTTATAGATTAGACAGTATTTTATTATGCGGTGCATACCATTTTACAAAATCACGAATTTTATCCTGTTATTTATAACAGGTATATAGGTAAGTACCTAGTTAAACATTGTTTATGTGGAGTACTTACAGTAAAGCGCACATTACAAAGTCACTGGTCAAAGAACAATGACACTGCCACGACACTGCAAACCAGACAATTTATTTCGACATTCATTCCCCATTATTTCATCTTTATGTCACTGTGACAAGATTCAAATTCCAATTCGTTGACTGTACGACTCCCCACTTAGGATTTATACGCGCACATGTTGTCTGACATTCCAATATCAAAACGTCATACGTCGGCAGGAAAGTTGTATGGAAATATGACCTTTAGGATTAGCAAATCAAATCAGTTATGTCAAAACAAATATCACAGAACGCCGAACCGTGTAAAAACGTGCTCGACCTTACATTAATTTTAGACTCGTGACGCAAAGATATCTAAATTGAATATAAAACGAATGATTGTACTATTTCTGTTGTTTACGCTATGCGATGTATCTATTGTGGACACAGTACATGCAACTGCATACAGTACGATGACTTCATTGGAGCATATTTGAGTGCGACGCGAACGGTCGCAGGCCGGTATTAAATCGGCGATATCTGTCAGAAGGGGACATAGCCACAGATTACAGAGAAAGGCAGATAGGCCCTAATTAATTGAACGTTTTCTACACATCCGAACTCTTTAAACTTACGTACTGAACAACGAGTAAGAAAGGGATAGAACTACGTTATCTGCCAGGTCTTCATACGTCAGGTCAGTGTCTCCGCTTTCTCGCAGCGAAAGATATTTCCTTACAAGTTATCGCTATCGATATTTACTGTGAATATTTACTACAAATTCAGACAAGTTACTTTTTAACCCTCACCATTTTATGGATTTTTAGTGGAACTAATTTACATATTTTAACCAACTTCTAAAAAGGAGGAGGTTCTCAATTCCGAGGGTTCTTTATTATTTTACGTCATACCTGGCCATAAAGTAGGAATTACCGCACGCTATGCGTGCGGAAAACCCCACTTCCTGGCCAGATAGAGACGTAAAATGTTGTACTTACCACGGGCGGTAATAAAGAAAGCCTCAGAGCGCATATTTATCGCCCTTGCCTTCGGCTCGGGCGTCAAATACCTGCGATCTGAGACATTCTTTGTTTAACCGCCCTAGGTAAGTAATGTACTATTATGTATGTTCCTCGATTACTCGAAGGCGCCTGGACCGATTTGGTTTTTTTTTGTTTGAAAGTGTGGTCCCATGGTTATCAGGTCAGGATCTGATGATGGGATGCTGGAGAAAGCCAAGGAAAACTTAAAATTTTATAGGCACACTTGAAACGATTTGGGTATTCTTAATAGTGACTCGTGCATTTGCTTTCGGAAAGCATTTCATGTGGTAGTGTGGAATTGAAATGTGGAAATGTTCGTGTGGCTTCGCGGAGTATTGATTTGAAGTCGGTTAAAAAATTGTTTTTAAAGTATAAGCCGCAAGAGTTAACTTGAGACCTCGTTCATATGTCGTTAGTACGCGCTCGAGTCTCAAGTTAACTCTTGCGGGACAAAGGTTATTATGGCAACTATAATGAAATTAAAGGTCATCGAGTGCCACTAATGTAAACAATGAGAAATATCAAAGCCTGATGTTAATTACGCAATTTGAAAACATTCATAATATAATAGCAAAAATAGTACACAGTAATACGAGAAAAAGAATATTGCCCATATACTTATATAAACACGCTACCCTAACTTCCATTAATATTTACTCGAATCATATACACGCTGCCCTGACTATACATGTTGATAGGTCTACATTTTTGATTATAAGGCCTGCAACACACTGGCGTGGCCTGCGGTGGCGGTTAATAGTAAATTTGACACCTAATGACAAGTTTACTATTGACCGCCGCGGTCAGGCCGCGCCAGTCTGTTAGAGTCTTAACTCGGGCATGACTTGTGCACATTATTGCCATATTTAAATTGTTTGTAGCGCCATTATATCATGGTTATAAAGTAACTAGTCCAGCTTTACTTTAATTTAACGAAAAACAAATTCTAACATAAGTTAAAACTGTACAAGCCTTATTTATTTTTACGCATTATACATTCAAGGTACATTTCAAGTAAATTGTCTCAATAGGCAAGATGCAATATTTTCATTTTCGCTTTCATTTGAAAGCATTGCATGTAGAATAGACCACGAGTGTATTAAAAAATTAAAATACTATAATATAAAGTCAAAAAATTCTGTTAATAAACTGACAATTTAAACTTTAGCGCCTAAACGGATCTACAGTTCCTGTGACGTCACTCGTGTTTGTCACTCGACATAATTTACGACCAGGGGACCGATTTTTGACTTTTGAGCGCTCGAATCTTTCACTCCAAAACTGACTAAAATTACGAAATGCTGTTTTGAAATGGCGATAGAAAATTTAAAAGCGAGTGGTATTGACTACTCGTATTCAATTCTATCGGTAGAAAGTTAGTGCCTGCAATTTTGACACTAAAATCGTATTTACTTTTATTTAACTTTCGAGCGCTCGAAAGTCAAAAATCGGCCCCCATGTCGACACTAACTTTTGGACGGTTTCTAGAGTCTGCTTTAATAAAGCCTTCTTCCATTTTTATTCAAAATTCTTGTAAAACACAAAATAATGGTAAATATTAAAGTTGCATCTTCCCTTTTATCACATACTAGTTTCTGCCCGCGACTCCGTCCGCAATAAATCCTTAATTATATGTAGGGTCGGGTTCTGACTCCTCTAAAGTAAATACGGTAGAATAAAATCCATTTGCCTTTTTGAAGTCCTCTACGATGCTGTTCGCCTCCGTCATCAGACCCGCAGCAGTTCATGTACAGAAGTTAGTCGGCAAGAACTATCAATAGAACTCAAACACAGTAAAATGGATAAATACCTTCTTAAAGTTCCCTACGATGCGATGTTGTTCTGCTCCATCATCAAACCCTCAACAGTTCATATACAGAAGCTACCGGGTAAGCACTATCAATAGAACCCAAACACAGTCAAATAGATAAATGCCTTCTCAAAGTTCCCTACGATGTTGTTCTGCTCCATCATCAGACCCTAACCAGTTCATGTACAGAAACTACTCTGCAAGCACTATCTAAAAGACCCAAACAGAGTATCTTATATAGATATAGGCCTTCTGGAAGTTCACTATGATGTTATTCTGCTCCATCATCAGACCCTCAAATGTTCATGTACCGAAACTACTCGGCAAGCACTATCTATATAACCCAAACACAGTAATATAGATATACGCCTTCTGGAAGTTCACTACGATGTTGTTCTGCTCCATCATCAGACCCTCAAATGTTCATGTACCGAAACTACTCGGCAAGCACTATCTATATAACCCAAACACAGTAATATAGATATACGCCTTCTGGAAGTTCACTACGATGTTGTTCTGCTCCATCATCAGACCCTCAAATGTTCATGTACCGAAACTACTCGGCAAGCACTATCTATATAACCCAAACACAGTAATATAGATATACGCCTTCTGGAAGTTCACTACGATGTTGTTCTGCTCCATCATCAGACCCTCAAATGTTCATGTACCGAAACTACTCGGCAAGCACTATCTATATAACCCAAACACAGTAATATAGATATACGCCTTCTGGAAGTTCACTACGATGTTGTTCTGCTCCATCATCAGACCCTCAAATGTTCATGTACCGAAACTACTCGGCAAGCACTATCTATAGAACCCAAACACAGTAATATAAATATACGCCTTCTTGAAGTTCACTACGATGATGTTCTGTTCCATCATCAGACCCTCAGTACCTACTTCATGTACTCAAGCTACTCTGCTAACATGATCAATTGATCAATATAACCCAAACACAGTAAAATACATAATTAAGCCTTCGCAAAGTTCCCCACGATGTTGTTCTGATCCATCATCAGACCCTCAGCAGCTCATCTACAGAAGCTACTCGGCAAACACTATCAAAAGAAGCCAAACATGGCATAAATCGTTCAAGCAAGATAATTGGAATCCTTCGTCTAAAAGATTCACTACAGCGCCCCCTGGTGAGTTAACGTAATAATTTTAATGTAAGAACTATCCCTGATAAACCACAAACTCATTACCGAAAATTGCGTCGAAATCGGTCTAGCCGTATTTGAGATAATAGAGAAAATTCATTTAAAACGTTTACTACAGCGCCCCCTGGTGAGTAAAAATCATAACACTTATCTACGAACCACCCCAGATGAACTACAAACCCATTTCTGAAAACCGCATCTTAATCGGTTAAGTCGTTTTGGAGATAAATGGGAACATTGGTGTACACAAACAAACAAACAAACAAACAGCCTCTCACCCTAAACGCATATATACCTTCTCCGTTCCGTCGTGGGTAAAAAATATAAATAAGATGCTGGTCGTAGTAGTTGCACTGTGGCGAATGCGTTTGTTTCGTAAACACGATTTGTATGAGAGTGAGTAGGTACTTGAGATTCATTAGTTATGCCGAGGAATTATGAGATGTGGATGTTACATGTGATGTATGTGTATGTAATGATTTAATAAAAAGAATGTCGGTAAACAGTAATGTATGCATTTTAACAAACATACATGACTTGTTTTTTAGAGTTTAAACAGTTTAGATCACGCAGATGACAGTACAATAATTAAGTTTTTGTACTCGACGATTAAAATATGTGTATTAAGATTTCATAGAGAATACTGCAAAGTCACTCTTTTCATAGTTGTAGTCCATGTTACTGTCGAAACAATCGAAATAACTACTTTTCGATACGCTCCAGACAACTAAAATAAATTCGACCAATCACGTGGCTGCTTTACTGAACTGTAATGAATTGGACCAATAGAATCGCTTTAATGTCGTACGCTCGTTGATGTCTTTTAAGATATCAACATGCGTACGAGCGATGAGCTGCACTTCGTTTCAACAGTATCGAGTTTGTTTAATTAGTTCAGTTGACTCGTAGAAAATAATTTTAATGAACTCGTACAAAAAGTATTGTTCACAATAGTGTTATAATCAAGCTTTTTAATCTCGTACCTTACTTAGGCCACTCAGCAAGCTTCGTGGCTTAAACACGGTACTCGACTAAAAAGCTCTCTATTATAACACGATTGTGAAAAATACTATTAATTGCTTAGAGCCGGTCTGAAAAGCAACCCCCGTTGAACTTAAGCTGGACAAAACGTACAGCCAGCATTGTCATCAATAAAAGATTTCTTATCAATTATTTGACAGAAACTTATTAAAACTAATCAAGCCCAGTGAATCTAACTTACGTGGTTATGACAGTTTGTAGGTTGTACTTACAGTCCTACTCCTTTATTTGTGTATTTAAGAATTTTTCTTGGCTTTCAGCCCTGACGGTGCGATTTCTCACAAAGAGATACATCGGGGAATACGACCATCAGCAAGGTACATATTATTTATTTAAGTACCAACCTACATAGTACTTCAATGTAATATTAATACGTTAGTGAACAACAGTAAACATTAATTTATATTATAAACAAAACTCACAAAAATACTCGGAAAACTTCACGCTCCAACTTGTTTTGGATATTTTAAACATTTTGAAATACATAAACATTTGTTCCCGTTTCAGAGCGTTTTTGACGTTTTATAAAAAGTTACTGATTCAGCTATCTTATTTATTTATATTTATTTATTTTAACTTTATTGCACAAGACATAAGGCGGACCTAATGCATCAAGGCAATCTCTATAATATCTAGATTTATTTACTTAGGTGCCAATCGTACTCCATCTATCTTCTATACATATAAAGCTGAAGAGGGTCGAAAGTCTGTACATGGAAGATATTCGAAAAAAATTGGCTAGGGATTCTTAGAATCGATAACAGAACACGTTCCAACAGTTTTTAGAATTTTTGTCTGTTTGTCTGTTTATCTGTTTATTTGTTTATCTGTTTATCTGTTTATCGGTTTATCTGTTTGTCTGTTTATGTGACCGCGCATCAAGTGAAAACGGCTGAACCGATTAAGATGAAATTTGGTATAGAGATAGTTTGAGTCCTGGGGAAGGACATAGGGTATGAAATGGGGGGTAGAAATTTGTATAGAGCTACTTAAACCGCTGCACCGATTTGGATGAAATTTGGTATATAAACAGCTTGAATTCCGGGGAAGGTCAAAGGATGGTTTTATCCCGGAAATCTTCCCTTTAGGGGTTTATTCCGGAAATCTTCCCCTAAAGGGGTGAAATGGGGGGTGACATTTTGGATGGACACCGTATAGATCAAATTTGGTATAGAAATATAGTTTGAATCCCGGAGAATGACAATGGATAGTTTGAATCCCGAAAATCATCCCCCAAGGGGATTAAATAGGGATGAAAATGTGGATAAATCCCATTTAGTTAAAATTTGGTATAGAGATAGGAGGAGTCCCAAGGAAGGACAAAGCATAGTTTTTATCCTGAAAAATCATCTCCTGAGGGGGTGAAATGAGGGGTGAAAATTTGGATAAAACCCATTTACGGTATAGCGAGTTGGAGTCTTGGGGAAGGACATAGGATAGTTTTACCCCGAAAATTACACCCCCAATTACACCACCTTAGGGAATGCCCTAAGGGGGTGTAATTGGGGGTAAAAATTTGTTTGTGACCCATTTTCATGAAATTTGGTTGAAAAATAGTTTAAGTCCTGGGAAAGGACATATGATAGTTTTAAATTCCAGAAATCATCCTCTAATGGCGTGAAATTGGGGTGAAAATTAAGATGTACTTATTTAGACGAAATTTGGTATAAAGATAGTTTGAGTCCCGGAGTATGACAACGGATAGTTTTAATCCCGAAAATCATCGCCTCAGGGATGAAATAGGGGATGAAAATTGGGGTAAGATCCATTTAGATGAAATTTGGCAAAGAGATAAAGGGAGTCCCAGGGAAGGACAAATCCATAGTTTTTATCCCGAAAAATCATTTCCTGAGGATTGTATAGAGATGAGATTTGTATAGAACCCATTTAGATAAAACTTGGTATAGAGATAATAATTTTTATTGCAGAACACATGAAAGGAGGAAATCATCCCCTAAGGGGGTGAGAAATGGTGGATGAAAATTTGGATTGAACCCATTTACGGTATAGCGATAGTTGGAGTCTTGGGGTAGGATATAGGATAGTTTTATCCCGAAAATCCTCCCCTAAGGGGGGGAAAATGTGGATGTGATGTGACCTTTGTAGATGAAATTTGGTATAAAGATAGTTTGAGTGCTGTGAAACGACAAATGATATTTTTTATCTCGGAAATCATCCCTTAAGGGGGTGAAATGGGGGGTGAAAATTTGGATAGAACTCATTTCAATTAAATTTGGTATAGAGATGGTCTGAGTCCTGGGAAAGGACATAGGGTAGCTTTTATTCCGGAAATCATACCCTAGGGGGGGTGAAATGGGGGTTTTAATTTGGATAGAACCCATTAGGATAAAATTTGGTACCTATAGAAATAGTCTGAGTCGCGGAGAAGAACAACGGATAGCTTTTGTCCCGAAAAAAATCCCCCAAGGGCATAAAATAGGAGGTGAAAATTTGGATGTACCCTATTTGGATGAAATTTGGTATAGAGATAGTTTGGGTTCCGGGGAAGGACAATGTATAGTTTTTATCCCGAAAATCATCTAAGAGGGTGAAATGAGGGGTGAAAATTTGGATGGAACCCATTTAGATGAAATTTGGTTTAGAGTTAACTTGAGTCCCGGAAAATGACAACGAATATTTTCAATCCCGATAATCATCCCCTAAAGGGATGAAATAGAGGGTGAAAATTTGGATAAAATCCATTTAAGTGGAATTTGGCATAGAGATAGTGGGAGTCCCAGAGGAGGACAATTCATAGTTTTTATTCTGAAAAATCATCTCGTGAAATGAGGGGTGAAAATTAAGATAGAACCCATGTAGGTGAAATTCGGTATAGAGATAGTTGGAGTTCCGGGAAAGGAAATCGCATAGCTTAAGTAACGAAAATCATCGCCTGAGAGGATAAAATGAGGGCGAAGATTTGGATGGAACTCATTTAGATGAAATCTGGTTAAGAGATAGTTTGAGTCCTGGGAAAGGACATATAATAGTTTTTAATCCGCAGATCATACCCTAAGGGGGTGAAATGGGGGTAAAAAATTGAATGGAACCCATTTACGGTATAGCGATAGTTGGAAGTCCTGGGGAAGGACAAAGGATAGTTTTATCCCGAAAATTCTCCCCTAAGGGGTGAAAATATGGATTTGAGTGACCCATTTAGATGAAATTTGGTTTACAGATAGTTTAAGTTCAGGAAAAGGACACAGGATAGTCTTTATAACCGGAAATCATCTCTTAAGGGGGTGAAATGGGGGGTGAATATTTGTATGGAGCTACTATACAACCCATTTAGATAAAATTTTGTGTATAGGTAGTTAGTAGGCGCAGCGTTGGTAGGCCCCCCACAAGGTGGACTGATGACCTGGTAAAGGTCGCGGGAGTCCGCTGGATGCGGGTGGCGCAGGGTTGGTCACTTTGGAACCCTTTGGGGGAGGCCTATGTCCAGCAGTGGACGTCTTTCGGCTGATATGATGATGAAGATAATGATGATAAAAATAGTTTGAGTCTCGGGGAAGGACATAGGATAGTTTTTATATCGGAAATCTACCCCTAAAAGGGAAATGGAGGGTGAAAGTTTGTATCGAGCTACGATATAAACGAGTTCTACGCGGACGAAGTCGCGGGCAAAAGCTTTTCTATAATAAAACCGTATGTTTTTATTTCAGACAGCAAATACAAGCATGAAGTGTTGCTGGACGGAGACCCTATCCTGTTCGAGATACTGGACACTTGCCCTAAGGTGAGAACACACACATTGTAATTGTAAAAATAGTTTTAATGCCAACGCAATCATACTGAACTACCTACTAGTTCCTCGCGCGATATCTATAGCTATTACTTACCAAAGAGAATATAAATAAGAGACGGGACTTTGAACAAGGTTTTGGATGACAGTGACATTGTCATTTGATTTTGACATGACAACTCATTCGAACTTTAGCTAGTTTGAAATACCACAATACCAATAAAAATAAATGCTAGTACGGATGTAGACTTACCAACCTGACGAACGAGGACGATAGTAGAGTTGTAGTATTTAACATTATCGATATCGATAATATTAGAACCCAACGTTATCGATATCGATAAATTATGATTAGGGACGTCGTTGGGCCCACTGCATGAACAAAAAATTGCTTTACAAAATCTAAAAGTAATAAATCTATAAGGTATGAAATAATAAAAGAAGAACAAATATTTCATACAGTTTATTTCACACTTATTTCCAAATCACAGTATATTTACAAAAAATCACCAATCTGTACGCATATCTTTGCGGGTCGCAATGAATTATTCTCGAACTAAGAAACCTCGCGCTTGTAGGTTTTATCCTGACAGACAGAGAAAGAACGGAAGTAGGAGATAGCATGAGTCCGCCATAGCAATAGCACAGATAGAAAACTTGTCACTTGTCAGAATTTGTCAGATTGGATCGGAATTTGAGCAGTTGGACGTCATTCATGGTTTTGTTCCTAGTTGCGCTACACTGTTACTTACCACAGAATAATTCATAGTAAGTGATGACTGATGACGTTAGCTGTAATTTTTAGGCACATAAGTAACTGAACATCCAAAATTATAATTGTTTTAGTGATTCTAGTGCCAGCAGAGCAGCTTGGCTGTCCGAGTTGATGTAGCTATGTTGGTTCCTTAGGTTTCTTTCAAGATTGATCTCCACGCATTTATTTCATGCGAAGAGTTCAGCCTGAAAGATTGAGGCCTCCTTCCCCATGCTGACGCTAGCTTTGAGCTTTGCCCTCTCACCGTGATACCACATCCAACATCACCTTTTTTTGATCCATCTGTATACCAAATGTGGCTTCCCTCCTTGAAGTCCATTTGGTCGTTTGTCCATTTCTCTCTCGGAGGTATTTCCACTGTATACAGTCTGGTGAATTTGCATTCCACGTAAGTGTCGTCAGTGGGCATGCTTAGGTTTTTGTTATCAAAAACAAGGGCCTCAAGTTTGCTTAGCGCTTGAGAGCGCCATTTTGGCCTTGTTAGTGTGCATATCCTGTAGATGCACTGCTTCGCCTCCTTTTGCACTTACAGGTGGATTGGCGTTAGACCGAGCAGTGCATCCAAGGCTGCCCCCGGTGTTGAACATAAAGCTCCTGTTGCTGTTAAGCAGGCTGGACGCTGAAGGCTGCTTAACTTTGTGATGGCTGTCTTTTGGTGGACTTTGTTACACCAGACTGCAGAGGCGTATGTGATTACCGGCCTCACTACCGCTGTGTCAAGCCACATAGCAATTTTGGGTCTTATGCGCTCCATCTTGCTCCTGCCATTCGACAGCAAGTCCACAAAGCCATTTTTGCCTTTTGTATTGTGTTATTCAAATGAGCGTTCCAAGTTAGCCTTTGGTCAAAAGTAACTCCTAGGTACTTGACCTCATTTAAGTAGGGTATTTCCTGTCCATTCAGTTTTAATTTTGCAAGCTTATTTAGTTTCCTTTTTCTAGTAAAAGGCACTAGTACTGTTTTGCTCGCATTGATGGACAGGTCATTTTCTTTGCACCATTGGTTTATGGTGTTGAGCGCTCCTTGCATTCGGTTCGAAATTGTGTGGAGGCAGGGACATTTGATTATGACTACAAGGTCATCGGCATATCCTTGCTTGTCATAGTCTAGGTCCTTCATAGTTGCTAGGAGTTTGTCCACTGCCAGGGTCCATAGTTGTGGGGATAGTACGCCTCCTTGTGGACATCTTCTTGTAGTGTAAAATGTAAACTCAATTGCATTGAGGGTCAGTGATACCACAAGGACATATCTGTCAACAAAATTTGGTTACCCAGACTCTAACAACGGAACGTATATATGAAACATCATTGTGTGCGATACGCTGTACCTACAGCCCTAGCTAGACCTCCACATGAGGTTACCATAGACAAGCGTCGATTCGTGCCAAAATGACAGTGGGGTAGGCCTGTTATTACTAAGACGTGGATGTTTGCCGAGGCGCGTACCGACGACTTTTATGCGATAAGGCGAAAGCGGGTTGCATCTATCCTAAGCCGCATCCGACGCAGCGACAACAGGATACTGAAGGTCATCGCTGATAGATCAGACGGTTCCATCCTGAGTACCTGGGTTAAAATTATTAATTAAGATGCCTACCTAGACATTCTCTTGACATTTTCACATATTATGTACCTATTGCTCTGTTGACGTTTTTCTTGAATCAGTAGTTAATTAAGAAACCTTGACATTTTCACATCTGCACTTCTGTTGACATTTTTATAATTATTTAATATGAATTAAAGTAGCACTGTTTTAGATAAATAATCTGAATGTACCTATATTATATTGTATTGTATTGGAATGGAATGTTCTGAAATAAAGATATTTTATTTTATTTTTTATTTAAGAAACCAGGCGGAACCGTGGGATAAAATATAGCCAACTAACTTTGGGTTATTCTTAGGATGAATGATAATTGAACACTCATGACCTGATGAAAAATTACCTACTTTTTAACAGATTTCAAAAACGGAGAAGGTTCGTCGGAATCTTTTATTTTTAACCGACTTCAAAAAAGGAGGAGGTTATATGTTCCACTGTATGTATACTATATGTATGTTCGCCGATTTCTCCGTCAATTGTGGACCGATTTTCAAACTTTTTTTTTATTTGAAAGAGTATACTCCCGAGGTGGTCCCATTGTCACCAATTTAGGATCTGATAATGGGATCCTAGGGAAATTGAGGGCAACCCTCAAATTTTATAGGCACACGTGTAGTGATTTCGGTATTTTCTATTATAACTCGTGTATTCACCCTCGAAAATCGCAATTTTGGTGAAGTGGAACTGGTGATGAAGACCACAGATGACTTGTGGAACTCCTCAAAGACGTAAAGTACGTTAAAGCTTCTGACATGATTCCGTTGAAGTAGCAACTAATGAAGTGTTAATTCTGATATACTTGAGGAATTGACGGAACTCCTCAAATATTATCAGCCCACATATAGCGACTCGGATTTTTTCTGTAATAATCAACGCATTTGCTCTCGGAAAGCAGTTCATGTGGTAAATTGTAATGGAAATGTGGAAATTTTCATGTACCATGTCGCTTGGCGAAGTACTGAATTGAAGTCGGTTTAAACTTTATTTTTAAAGTAAATTATTTACGTATATGTTCTCCGATTACTACTATTTTATTTAAAAATCAGTATTAAAATAGGTTTTTTGCCAAAATGTATCATTATTTAAAAAAGTTAACAGTTACTCGTACCTATGTTTTAGATTAACGTATGTGGAGTGAAATTTGCACAAAGTTTAATGTCGTATTAAATAAAAAGCACATGGTTATTTTTATAAATATTAATGTTTTTTAATAGTGTATTTCACGACGTTCAATGCAAAAAAAAGTTTACTCTAATGCAAAATGATTTACGGCAGTTTTGTGGTATTTTGTCCATCGCTGTCGAAAATACAGATATTAGCATTTTTTTAGGTGCAATTTTATCCTTGATAAGAAAACTTTTTTTAGGAAACTTCGTATGCTCGACATATTTCACGTTCTCGTCCGTTGGACCATTGGTGTTCTCAAAATAAAAGTTACCTTGCCATTAATTTCCATTTTAAGTGACATATGATTCGTCACCCATAAATCCCATAAATATAGCAAAAACCGCTAGTTTTTAAATTTTTTTACCAAATGACGTACCCGCATTTTCCGAGTAAGTTTATGATTTTCGGAGACGGCGGGCTTAACTTTTCTTGAACGATTGAAGATGCCCATGTCTTTAAGATATGTATTTCAGTTTTGCCGTCATATTTGATTTTCCTCTGAGCTCTCTGTAAGATTTTGCGACTCGGCCCCCTCAGATCGAGCCCCCTCAGAAAACTGGCTATAGCTGGAATGTTTCCCTGAACCAGTCCTTCTAGTAGTACTTTTTCTCAAGGAAAAGGACACAAAAATAATATAGACAGAGCTTCAGCTCTCACCTATTTGCACAAAATGTTTCACTATCTTCAGTTTCGGCCGTAGGGAATGTGTTAAGTACTGTAGAAATTACAAACAGTTTCGCGACGTCGTTCTTCTCGATTTACCATAATTTCAAGAGAAAAAATCCTATGCCTATGAAACTTACCAGGTTGATTGACAGATATATATAGCAACCGTAAGATGCCATTGCTGTCTAGATTTTATTTAAACATTTTACATATTGTAAACTTTGTGCAAATTTCATTCCGCATACGTTAATGTATTTTGATTCCTTTCTCGATAGAATTGTTAACATAAGTATCACTTACAGTTTAAAAGCAGAAGCGCATTTAAAGTAGAAAACAACATTCTTTTTTTGTAAAACCTCCCAACTACCATATCATCCACTATGCTCAAAAAGTAAACTAATTCACTATCAATATAAATTTTGAACGTTTGAGTAATATGTAAGTCGGCCCATGAAAATGATGAGCATACTTAGAACCTTATCGCATCAAATTGCAAGCAACTTCGTTGACACTGAAATGTCATATACCTACATTTGAAACCTCCTCCGACTCCCTACTGAAACTTCTACAAATGAGTCGCTTAATTTCAAACCCGGGTAAATCCATCTGTCAAATCATGTGATTTTGCTATTAAGAAAAGGTGATTAGGTATATATTTGCTGATAAGGTCGAATGGATTTATCCGATTTTAAATTTAAGCGACACAAATGCCACTGATAAATGTCATCACTGACAATCACTGACATTAAATTACCAAAATGATGAGTCTGTCAAGAGCTAACATTATCTAAGAAATTGAAAGAAATGTTAATATTTAAACATTAAGATGCCTGCCATAATATCTGAAATGGAGTATTGAAATTGCGACTCAGTATCAAGAGGGCAACTGTATTTCCAAACTTAATGATATTATTCTGAGTGTTCCCGGTTGTTTCTTGTATGTTGTCTTAGTTTACAACGGTATCCATGTTATTGTATTCGAACAGTATACTGATACTGACGGTTCATTATTCCCAGCGTAGTACCGTGACTAAAGAACTGTGAATGAGTAAGAAGATATGCGGTCGAAGGAATAATTCGTAGCCAACGTAATAGTCTAATAATCGTTGGCGAACAAGTCTTCTGTGGAATATGATTAATATGAATGAAGAAAACCGATTTTCCTACAACAAACATAGATGGTCATCTAAGGACTCGTCTCCGAGTGATAAGAAATTATTTGCTATCACTGGTTTGCACTACAGATTCTTCAATAACGCTAATTTTTATATTTTACTTTGTAATAAAGAAAATTCCTGGATAAGTCTCGGTTTTATTTCATCAGATCACGAATGACGATGATTTTGATGACATGATGGCAACCACGCCACGCAAGAAAACTAATTTAGTCTAAGATTAGTCCTCATTATAATTTATTTAGAGTTTTAATCAATAATCGAGCTCAGATTAAGGTTCAATCTACGACGGTCATAAAATTGGACTTTGTTGGATTTTCATTAACCTTTTGAACGCCAAGAACCCATATCGCGGTTATGACGTCGGCTGTCAAACCAACCTTCAGTCTTTCATATAAGCTTCATAATCACTCTGTTATGGAAAGAAGGTTGGCGTGTTAGTGCCACTTTAGTACGTGAATCATAGCGTTGAAAAGGTAAAGCAGTATGTAAAGTTTGTATTCTTCTACATATATTTAATCTCCGAAACTGATAATCCGATTTCGTAAAACAATAGGGAATATTACTGCAATGTTCTGCCGCCAGAGGCAGCACTAACACTAATAGTAAACCAGTATAGAAATATAGGGATTCACACACACATGCAAAATTGATTGTCAAATGAGTGACAAGGATGCTTGCATAGACAATACCGCAAGTGCGAACGAGATACAATGTCAACGCTGCTAGTGTCGCCACCTACGAAGAGTTTTGCGTAATGTTCCCTATTCACGAACATTTAGTATTGTATAAATATGTGTTTCACCTTTTTCTAACACCAAACATACTAATTACTAAACTTCAATAAAAATACACAAAAAGACCGTGTCGTCATATGAGATTAGAACCTGAGACCTCTATTTTAGAAAGCAAGCAATTACTGACAACGCCACGACGACTCATACTTATTTATTCGAAATTAATCTTCTCATTTGTGCCTTGTAAGTTTGACATTGTGTCGTGAAACATCTATTCCTAATTTAGTTAACTGCAGTCTGTCAACATCGCAAAACAGAGACAGAGATATGCAATGACAAGTCTACACTCTTTTGCATGAACGTCATAACAATGGGTTCTAAATTTAAATGGTTGACATCTAATCATCACGCGCGTTACTCTCCCTTATCGTGATTTAATTTGACAAAGTCCTAAAGTGCTCAACATTTTCATGGGCTGACTGTACGTTTCAGAGCACTGAAGATCTTCCAACACACGACATCGCCCAGTGGGCCGACGGGCTGTTCCTAGTGTACTCCATCACGGACCGCGAGTCGTTCAACTTCGTGCGGCGAGCCAAGCAGAGCCTGCAGCCAGATGTACCACTCACGCTCGTCGGGAATAAAGCTGACATGGTCCACCTTAGACAGGTAACAGCACGGACTAAGGAGTCTAAGGACCAAAAGGTCCACTTTCTTAGTGATGAGGTTAGCTGACATAGCCCAATGGGCCGACCGGCTGTGCCCAGTGCACTCCATCACGGACCACGAGTCGTTCAAATTCGTGCGGCGAGCCAAGCAGAGTCTGCAGCCAGATATACCACTCACGCTCGTCGGGAATAAAGCTGACGTGGTCCACCTTAGACAAGTAACAGTAGCCTCCCAAGTACAACCCTATTCCAATAAAAAATAATTAAAATTATTTTAAGAGAATAAGTCCTAATCAGTAGAACAATTAGGAGCGTAGAGTATAAAAGATTAGCAACCCTTTATGCTCCCGCGGAACGCTCTGGAAGTACCTAAAGGCTCTTTTCCATACGACTACAGTATGAAGTAGTACATTTCCTTTGTTCCATGTCTCTGTCATTATGATTTTGAAAGAGTTACAAGGCGGAAATGGCCTATCCACGTAAATGTTGAATTTAGAACCTTCGTTATTTCTATTGGAGTTCAAAAGTAGTAGCTGTAGCCAGACCGAGGAATTATCAAAATATTAATCGGTTATCCCCTTTGTGACTTGCCTTGTTTTCCAGGTCAGCCCGGACGAAGGCGAGATCCTAGCCAAGGACTTCGAGTGCAGTTTCCGCGAGGTAGCCGCCGCGGAGCAGGTCAACCAGGTCGGCGAAGTATTCCATGAGCTGTGCCGAGAGGTCCTGCAGCTGCGGCGGCGAGCCAAGCATAGCCTACTGGACCGCATGCTGGGAACTAAGACAGCTTACAGGGTTTACTCGCGGGGCAAGAGCGACAGCGCTTTACCTAAGGACTAAGTTTTATTCGTTTATTCAACCGACTTTTAGTTAACTTGACATCTTTAGCATTGCAAGGCTCTTTGTGTATGGGTGCCTTGTACAGCCAGCATCAAAAGTTGCTAAGCAGTCCTAGTGCTCAAAATGATCTACACACGAACTCTAATGTCAAGGGAATAAGGTTCTGTGTAGGTCATTTTGGGTGTGTTATTTTGCTTAGCTACTTCTGATGCTGACTGTACTTACATTGAGCTTCCAAGGCATCATATCATATAGGGATTATTTGTGTATGGATGCCTTAGTTGGCAAGCTGCCAAGTCATGCTGGGAACTAAGACATGTGATCGCGGGGCAAGAGCGACAGCGCTTTGCCTAAGAAGTACATTTTATTATTTTATTCATTCGACTTTTAGTTAATTTGACATCTTTGAATTGAGCTTCTTGTGAGGCTCTTTGTGTATGGGCGCTTGTAATTACACTGAGCTTCCAAGGCATCATATATAGTTTATTTGTGTATGGATGCCTTAGTTGGCAAGCTGCCAAGTAATGCCGGGAACAAAGACAGCTTACAGGTTGTACGCACGGGGAAAGAACGACAACGTTTTACCTAATGAGTCTAATGACTATTTGTATTCGTTTGTTATCCGACAATGTTATTTCTCCAGAGGCACATAAAGAGCTTGACTAATACAGCTGAAGTACATCCTGGAACTACTCGGGGGCAAGAGCGACAGCGCTTTCCCAGGCACTAAGTTTAATTCGTTTATTCAACCGACTTCTACGTTGTACCGGTTTTTTTTTATTTATGGGTGCCATGTGTACTGGCAAGTGTCAAGTCCCGTTGAAGTGGTGTACCAGAGCGGCGGCAGTGCTTTTCCCGGACGAATTTTTATTTGTTCTTTTCAACCGGTTTTTAGATTTTTTTTTTTAACTGAGCGCTCTCGGTGTTTTATTCCTTGCCTTGAGGAAAAGTTACATTGGGCAGCCGTCTTTTTATTTGCTTTTGACTTCACTTAGCCTCTAAACTTTTTTTCCGTCGGTTGCATTGTTGTATTTAAGTTTAGTAGTCTTTTTTCGTTCACGCCGATTAGTTGTTGGGTACACGATTTTTTTAAATATTCCTACTTATTATTCCTAGACGTTATGATTCACCTTTTAATCGGAATTAGAACTTAACATTTTCGTTTAAAATGGTACTTAGTATTAAAATGTTTGCCCAACATAATATATATATAATTGGGAATGGATGAAAATTTTAGAATTGCCTGATTTTTTTTTGGTGATAGGAATAACCTTCCTTAGCACCAGAAAAAAGTTTCAGAGTTTTCAGCTCCGTCAATTATTTTTGAAAAATATCAACAGTTTCCTCACTTACGTTTTGGGTTTAGGACGGCGAATGAGACAATTTCCTTGATCCGCCTCATATTACAAGAAAATATCTTAAATATCCGTGGTAAACTGACACTGGCAATGATATTGACAGCTGCAGCAGCTATATTTGTCATTGCCAGGGTCAGATATTTAAAATTTGTTTTGCAATATGAGACGGATCAAGGAAAGTGTCTCATTCGCCGTCCTAAACCCAAAACGTAAGTGAGGAAACTGTTTATATTTTACAAAAATAATTGACGGAGCTGAAAACTCTGAAACTTTTTTCTGGTGCTAAGGAAGGTTATTCCTATCACCAAAAAACAATCAGGCAATTCTAAAATTTTCATCCATTCCCCATTACCTGAGATCGGACAAATTTGCGACATTGCTCGCAATAATGTGGACATGACTCCAAAATTAATCAAAATGTTAATCAATTAATTATTTCTTGAAATAAAATTTTAATCCGTAGATAATAATAGTTTATACGTGCATATTTGAAGTCATCATTTTCGTAAATATTTTTATATAATAATGAAATGAAGTTACGATTTTAAACTGACACGATTATTTTCACTAGAAATAATACCCAACAACTACTACATGGTAAATATCCGTTTTAGTTCAATAGATATAAAACCTCCGTGGATTAACTTTTTTTTAATATATATATTTTGACATTGATAGTTGCCAAATTACATTACAGTCGTAATTGCTGTACCTAAATTACTTACGTAGGTACGTACCGTACCTAAACGGCAGCAAAATTAAATAATGGCACGTTCTTTACTGATGGGTACTGAATATCGCCAGTTTAAAAACGATGTTATTCAAACTTTAAGGAAAGGTGTTGGAAGTTTATCTTGAAACAAATCGATTCATCAAAATTCGATGAATGTTGGGAAATGATAATCGCTCTTATTCGTATATTTCAATGCAACGATGATCAAGGTAACCTTTCTACATTACTAAGTTGATGGTTAAATGCACTAAGAACTATGCATGTAAATTACTAATTTATTTATATTAGATTGTATCGATTTCTATTTGTATTTGTATTTTATATAAAAAGAAATATAGTTACTGCAGAAAATTTGGAAAAAATACTGATTATTTTCTTTTATAAATGTATACTTTAACAAACGTTTGTATTTATTGACTAGGAATCAAATTATATGTCATGTAAGAAATTAATTAATTGAATAACTTTTTGATTAATTTTGGAGTCATGTCCACATTATTGCGAGCAATGTCGCAAATTTTTCCGATCTCTGACAATTACATAATACAGATTTTTGTAACACTCATACCCGCGTTTTTACCTAAACTTCTCAGAATCTCAATTAATATAAGACGTGAAACGCATTTTCAATAAATAAATATGTGAAGAATATTTTTACTCATATTTACATAGGATACATATATTTTAACTTAATTTATATAATGCAGTATTTTGTATAATGCAGTTACGCCTGCTAACGATGCCTCCATGTATGCCTGTGGTCGCCGGTTCGAATCCGGCTCGGAGCCTAAATGTTTCCTTTAATTTGAAGTAACTTAATTAAAATCAATATAATCAATGGTTAAATGTAAACCAGGTATTAAATAACTATAGTTAAATGTTACTATTCAAAAATAAAAAGAACCTTATCGCTTCCAAAACAGAGCTCATATTTTATTGCAACGTGAAAGATAGTGAGGTTGTGAAGAAAAAATATTGAAGAGTTAGGGATAGGGATTTATATACACAAATTATTACCTAACTTATTTAATTACTGTAATTTTGCCCTATACAGAGACGTCAATGGACGTCAACGCAGGGCTGTTATTCTTAACGCGCTTATACGCCTACCCGTCTCGCCTAACGAACACAGACCTCTTATTAAGCGTACTTACTAGGAATCGCGGCGTCAAGATATTTGTGGGTTAACGGTGAGGTGGTTTTTAAAAGAAGTTACAGAATAGCGGGGCTGGAGTCGTTTTAAATAAACTTTGACCTAGAAGGATTTTGAAACTTGTACACGTAACTTTAGATATTTTTGTTACTTAATAGTTGAGTAATTTATATCTTTACAGTATTTACACATTTGTACTATTATAATATTGGAATGTTGGAGAATGAGATTTTATGAAAGATGTTGATGTAGTTATAGGAAGAGATTTATTTATTTATTTATCTGAGTTTTATACATATATAAAGATCTGTTTTAAAACGAGTTTATAAGTGAGAAACATTTGATCCGCTATGATGTGGAGAATTTATATGTTCATATAACATCTCTATAGTGAGGTCTTGTACGATCTTGTAAGTTTTGACAAAAGTTTCTGTGAGATCTGATTGTCGCTAAGGTTACTGTCATAATAGTATTGCAAGTGGAAATCGACCTTGTTGTTTCATGGATGACGTTCAAATGAACTTCGACCGTAGGGTGGTAGACCACATTTTTGGCTGACTGTACATACATTTTATGAATATCTATATTATTTAGGACGATCGGGCAATATGTTTTCACCCGTGCCTCGGTAAGAGGCAGTAGATAAGCTTATTGTACCCAATCAATGTTGTAATAAGTAATTATGCTTCCAATATAATTTATACTCTCTCGTATTTTAATCCTTTTCTATAGGGATGTCAATTGTATTTTATCTCGTTAGGCCCAACCTATGTATTATGGCCCAGTGTCCTGAAAATAGGTCATAAATCAAATAACTACCTACCTAGTAAATTTGGTTGAACATGAACACTATTATGTTTATTTTATCTCAAAAAGTAAAAAGTTGGGCTGTTAATCATGAAATTATTTGTCCTAAAAGTAGGACGAAGGGTCTCAAGAGGTCAATGGCTGCGCCATGTTAATTCAGCATTGTGTATGGCACTATTTATAATATTTATTGTAGGTCAGACCAAATTATGTCAGCTAACTATTAAAAGGGAACATTTGAATCGCTTACCAAAAAATACTGACTGCGCACCACAAAATATTGCACATCAAAATTTAATTATTGCACATTTATGTAGTATTTTAGCAGCGCAAATCAATATTTTAAGTTGTTAGATTTTTTTGATGTGCCCTTAAATACTAGCCTTTTAAAAAAAACAGAAATGTATAGACAACAAATTAAACAACAGGTATACCTACAGTCGACGCAAATATATGTACACACTTTTATACTTTCTTACCTTTATATACTCCATTGTATTAAAGAGAAAAAAATATACATGTCTTCGGCCGTCGACTGTACTTATTGTAGCTTAAAAAAATGTCTTTCTCATAGTTGCGAAAGTTATAAATATGTATGTGCATACTAAAATTAAATGCCTATCATATCATAGCATCGAACTTTCCATAAAAAGGTAGGTAGGTACAGAGTTATCATTGTTTTAGTATAAATTTGTGCTTGAATTTCACAGTGGAAATTTCACTAGCCTTGTACTATAACTGGGTTGTTTCACACCGTCGGCAATCATAAGTTACTTATATCCCTTAAAATCTGTTTGTATGTGAAGTTTGACAGTTCTGTATATACGTTAACTCACCACATAGAAAACCGCCAAATTGCACACAGATTTTAACGGACGCAACTTACGATTACCGACTACAGTTTGATACAACCGGCCCTTAACGTGCCATGCCAACCGTGCGTAGTAGGCCAGTCCGTAGAGGTTCAAAGCACCCCAGGGTACGTTGCAAGTGGTGGTTTAGAAGATTTTTTTTTTAAATATTGTTGACATCGATACAACCGATCAAATATCAAAAATTTACACGAGATATCTTGGGACAACTTTTGGCAGCCACAAATCCTCAAAATTTTGAGACTTTTTTTGGTTTCTCACTCGTAGCTTCTATACGGTGCATCCTAGGGAAAAGTTACACACTAGGAAATCAAAGAACATAAAATTGTGCGTCTAATGAGTACCAATACATACTAATTCGGTTCAACGACATAGTAGAAAACCATGGTCGAAAATTAGCCTTTCCTCAACTTTGTTAGTTATTTCAAGATAGTGGTTTTTAGGCTTCTGCGTTTCAATTTTGAATTTAACTATAGGTTTTAGCTCCTCAATTGTAGGAATTTACAGAATCGACAGTCATTTCAGCATTTGTATCATCATAACTGGTAATCGAAGACCTGGCAGTTTTCTCGTGCAACGCAATCAGCATTGCAGTTCAACGAAGAAATACTGCCAGCATACTCGGTACAATGCCTAGAGGACCTTTTAAGGGTTCCGTAGCCAAAATGGCAAAAACGGAACCCTTATAGTATCGTCATGAATGCCCGTCAATCCGTCTGTCCGTATGTCACAGGCATTTTACTCGAAAACTATAAGGTGAATTTGAATAAAATTTAGAGGATGGGTGTATTTTATTAGCCGCTACGTAATTCTAAAATGAAATGACAAAAAAAATATTCTTTTAGAGGTGCACTCCATACATATAACTGCAAGTAAAAAAGAAAAGAAAAACATCGTATGTCCACGTGTGGCACATCAATCGATAGGTCTTTTAAAATAAATATAAAGTTTCTCAGCAAGTTTTTCGATTAAGTGAAAATAGTCGGAGATAATCGCCTACGTCTGTCAGTAGAGGTTCAAAGCACGGGGTACTTTGCAAAAGGTGGTGTAGAAGATTTTATTTTTTATGTCATGTAATATGGGTACAACCGAGTACATATCAAAAATAGTTACACGAAATACCTCGGGACAACTTTTGGCAGCTCCAAATCCTGGAAATTGAGTGACTTTCGGGGCGATTATCTCCGACTATGTTCACTTAATCAAAAAACTTGCTGAGAAACTTTATATTTATTTTAAAAGACCTATCGATTGATCCACACGTGGACATACAATGTTTTTCTTTTTTTTGACTTGCAGTTATATGTATGGAGTGCACCTCTAAAAGAATATTTTTTTTGTCATTTCATTTTAGAATTACGTAGCGGCTAATAAAATACACCCATCCTCTAAATTTTATTCAAATTCACCTTATAGTTTTCGAGTAAAATGCCTGTGACATACGGACAGACGGATTGACGGGCATTCATGACGAAACTATAAGGGTTCCGTTTTTGCCATTTTGGCTACGGAACCCTTAAAAGGTCCTCTAGGCACTGTACCGAGTATGCTGGCAGTATTTCTTCGTTGAACTGCAATGCTGATTGCGTTGCACGAGAAAACTGCCAGGTCTTCGATTACCAGTTATGATGATACAAATGCTGAAATGACTGTCGATTCTGTAAATTCCTACAATTGAGGAGCTAAAACCTATAGTTAAATTCAAAATTGAAACGCAGAAGCCTAAAAACCACTATCTTGAAATAACTAACAAAGTTGAGGAAAGGCAAATTTTCGACCATGGTTTTCTACTATGTCGTTGAACCGAATTAGTATGTATTGGTACTCATTAGACGCATAATTTCATGTTCTTGAATTCCTTAGTGTGTAACTTTTCGCTAGGATGCACCGTATAGAAGCTACGAGTGAGAAACCAAAAAAAGTCCCAGATTTGTGGCTGCCAAAAGTTGTCCCAAGATATCTCGTGTAACCATTTTTGATATTTGCTCGGTTGTATCGAAGTAAACAATATTAAAAAACAAAATCTTCTACACCACCTTTTGCAACAAAGATATACTCTACGGACTGGCCTACAGCTACACATGTGACATTTCTGCTTTCGTTATTGGGGAATTACAAAAAAATGGCCGATTAAGGTTAACTAAAGTGATGTTTAAGTCACGTCTAACCTGTCAATTTTGTTACTAAACGTAGGCGATTGACATTGACTGTCGATTTTGTTACTATCCTTAACTGTCCGTTTAAGGGTGCAAAAATAATGAATATCCCCTATTTCATCAGTAGAAGTACGAGGGCTGTTCTGAAAATTTCTAGCTGCTCAAAAAAACATATAGATATGGTTATTATTTAGTCACATTTTTTCAAAATATTCTCTTGCAACATCGATACACTTTAACCCTTTACCAGGCGAGGGGATATATTCCTCCCACATATTATATCGGTTACCGTAGTCAGGTTTTTACTCCAAATCTCCTATAAAATATTTTGTCAATATATATTATGATCTTCATTCACAACACGCTTCTAAAACGCGTAATATATCTTTGGCAGCCGTTTAAATTCACTTAAACTCTAATTTCAGTAAACTACTGCGAAATTCGAACACTTTCCTTAATTTCTATGAAACCGAAGTATACATAGGTCGAACAATTTTTTGATATTTTGTAGATTTTGAGTGTTGAAAGGTAATGTAATCGTAAACATTGCTAAATATTCATGCATTATTATGTTTGACCAGAATTAGGATGTGGGTTGACATTATCCCATGGCCTTATTAGAGTTTAACTGTGCGGGAGCTATTCTTCCCATGGCCCAGTGAATTGTCTTGTCATGTCATAAAAACTCACGTTAGTAATAAATAAAACTGTTTTTTAGTTAAACCTAGAGCGAATTCATGTGTAGTAGTTTTTTTTTTTTTTTTTTTTAATATCTCTTCGCCTGATCAAGAATATAATAAGACAAAATCGAGTATGACAGTTAATTACTTAGTCAGGCGATGGGATAACCGTAACCCACATTTTTATTTCTGGTTTAAAGGATCATTTCCAACTTTCGTAAATACATGTTTTACAAGGCGTTCAATACGGTTGTAACAGTATATAAAGCACGTATGAAGACACGCTAGTTCTTAGGGGCCTGGTAAAGGGTTAGCATTCGTCAAACCATTTAAAAAAAAAGAATCTTGCGGTAGGTCGAAAAATGCACGCTTAAATTCATCAACTGCGTCATTTGGGTTGTTGAAACTTCGCCATCGCAAGTTTTTTTTTACGGTGGGAAACAAAAAAAAATGGGACCAGATCGAAGCTGTATGGTGGGTGCGGCAATAATTGAACACCGGAAGTGTGCAAAAAATCGATGGTCCGAGCAGCAGTGTGAGCGGGGGCATTATCCTGGTGAAAAAGAATGCCGCGGGTTCCGCTCATCAGATGGTCTTCGCCGAGCTGTTCGAAGGCTTGAGGCAGGCATACTTCCGTATACCAGTGACTAGTGACAGTTTTTCTGTCTTCGAGAGGAATGACTGGCATAGGACCACTGCGTTGAAAAAAAACGGCCATCATTTTTTTGTTAACCCTCCTGCCACAAACAACTTTCATAGGCAAATTATCTCCTTCGAACATCCCTTGCGTTGACTACTTAATGCTTCGTAAATGGTTCGTAGCTATATACGATTGTTCAGTTGTCAGGATGTAGGGCACTTGCTGTGACTTGCCGCTATCAACATTTTCAAGCATATATTTGCACATGATTTGCACCAATCTACCCGGCGGGGATTTTTGCTCTTCAGTAAGCAAATGGGGTATCTATCGCGAACAAACCTTCCGTACTTACAGGTGATCATTTTAAATATTGGAAACAGCTTGTGATCAAATCTTAAGTTCATCTTATATCTCCCTATATGTAATGTTCCGCTTTTCTATAATTAGCCACTCCACTTTGATGACATTTTCATAAGACACATCGGTCGAAGGCCTGCCGGGCCCGGCTTCGTCTTTGACGGATTCTCTACTTCGATTAAATTCTCGAAACCAAAAGGAGACAGTGGCTAATGAAGGAGCAGATTCCCTAAAAGCTATTTGTAAGTTTTCGTGAGATTGTATAAATGTTAAACCTCTTTTGTAGTCGTAATAAATCATTACATGAAATTCTTCTCGGGTATACGTTCATTTTGCAATCGAAACAATGACTGACTACATTTTTAAAACCAACTTTTTTTTTTCTGCAGACTGTAGTCTGTCTATTATTTTTGGCCAGTATTTTATAAGGTAAAAAAGGTTTTAATCGGTAGTAAAAAAAGTATAATTGTGCAAATAGGTTTTTCACAGCTAGAAACTTTCAGAACAGCCTTGGTAAAAACCATAAAATGAAGACCTATCTATAGAGCATGGCCGGCGCATCGTGTCACAAAAATATGCATCAAATAAATAAATAAACTCATGCTGGTAACAAGAAATGCAAATCACACTGACACGGCCTGCGGTGGCGGGACGCGTCAGTGTGATTCAGTCCTAATAGGCATAGTCAAAGAATGAACAGTTCGTGTTTTTCGACCTTATTTAAATGAAAAGTGACGATCCTTTTCATACCGCGACTGTACAGCTGCAAGCTGCAGGTAAAAGTATTGCCATGGCATATAAATAATTCGAAAAACGCTTGTGTCTCGCTGGTCAGACTACAAAATGATTGTGAGAGAAGATATTTAAGTATAGAAAGTGTATGCCGCCAGCCTTCTGGGCACGTTGCCCTTAGAAGGCAATTAGGGCATTTTTTCTAATTATAATTTTTAATTTAAGTATAATTATTATTTGCCTAGTGTCTAATTTTAATCTTTAGTTTTCTATTTTTCAGTTAATTTCAGTGTTTTGGAAGCACTATTTCCATACGAGGTTGCTTGTTTTTCATGAACTTTAAGAAATTTAGATAAAATTTATAAAAGTAACCGTCTTTGTAGATGTATTTCAGTGTTAAATTATATGTATAAACTTATTACATATTTTCTATACGATCAATAAAAAAATTTTTAGACCTATGATCTTGTTTTTTAAAAATTCAACCCGAAACTAATACTTACTATATTTTTTTCAATAATATATATTTATCTAGCTCTAGCTTATGACGGCCTCCGTAGCCCAGTGGGTAGTGACTCTGCCTAAGAAGCTGGAGGTCCCGGCTTCGAATCCCGGTCAGGGCATTCATTTGTGTGTTTATAACGAATATTTGTTCCTGAGTTATGGATGTTATATATGTATATAAGTATCTATATGTATTTATCTATTATATATATCATCGCCTAGTACCCACAACACAAGCCTTATTGAGCTTACCGTGGGCCTAGGTTGATTTGTGTAAGATTCATCATCATCATCATATCAGCCGAAAGACGTCTATTGCTGGACATAGGCCTCCCCCAAAGAGTGCTAAAATGACCGATCCTGCGCCACCCGCATCCAGCGGACTCCCGCGTGTGTAAGATTGTCCCGTAATATTTATTATTTATTTATGATACTAATATTATACTTACTTACATATGAAAAGTCTGGAAAGTTGTATAACCCATAAGAGTTAACTCGAGACCCCACCCCGTTCGTAATTTTTGTAGGTTTACGACACGATTACAAGCCGATTAACGTTAAATATGGCGCCGGCAGCTGTCATTTCATAGAAACTTGTCAAACTTTACATAAATTCGAATTTTCGCGAACACCGCTTAAGAATACAGACGGTTTGGTGCAACCAACTCTAACTTACCTTGGTTACTCTGAGGGGTAATCACGTAACGTTCCGAACGCGCGTCGGTACAATTTAACTGTCAATTTACCATATAAAAGTGACATTTAGACCTACCCGACGTTCGTACAATGCGTTAAGTGACCGACCTGCTGATCACCGAATATAATGTACCCGTGCAAATTGCCAATTCAATTTCAGCCAAAGGTTTGTGGCATTATATCATAAAATCTCCACTTATAATAAATCTCTAGAATCAGCCAGTTTGAAACTAAGCTTTGGGTTGTCACGAACGTTCTCAGCATCCCGTGAACGGAAAAATATGAAACATTTTTTGTAGGTACATTATTATTCTAGCTGCAACTTAGGATAGTTTTTATCCGACTGCCACGATTAATTAATTTTCCGAACTATACGACTTCATTAATTTTTCATTTATTATTCTTAAAGTATATCGCCGCCACATCTGTCAGCTTTGTGAAAGGTAAAAATGGCGGAATTGCTTTTCCTTAATTTCACCTATTTAATAATTTAAATCCCGTCTGCGATATACCTTCACGAAACGCATACCAAGAGGTAAAGCATACGAAATTAATCGATTCTGATATGAGAACTTATATGCGCAAATGTCGTATTAAAGCGTAATTTCATTAAATGTATCAACAAATTCGAACAATATAAGTAAACAAATATTTTTTTTAATGGCACGCGCGCGCTCTCTTTGCGCATTCAGCCAAACCACGCAAACCAAAACTCGAAATTCGTATATCTGCATTCCTCTCACTCGAGTAATGTTAGTGCGATAGAAATAGAGATACCCGAATATTTCGAATTCTGAAGTTCGTGGTTTAAAAGAAAATACGGACGTCGGATAGATCGAAAATAGGTATGTAAGCACTGTAGACACTAAATAAAATAATCACAATGTTGTAGGTATTTTCTCGAAAAAGGACTTAAAATGAAGTCAAATGAAGAAAAAAACAACGCAAGAGGTTATTTAAGTAGTCTCTAAGTTATAAGTTTTAAGAGGGGGTATGTTCTGTCCCTTTTCCGCAAAACGCACCTTCATATGAAACGATTGTTTTTTACTATGAGTACTATGACGCTCGAGGATCGTGACGTTACGGTCCCGATCGTTTTCTCACTCTAATAAGCGATATTAAAACGGTTGTAGCTTCGTAATTTTTTGAGATATTTGAACGGGTTTTTCGTTTCTTCTTTCTTTTAAAGTACTAATAAATTTTGAGTCTACTCCCCTATTTGGAAGACAAGCGGAAAGAGTACCTAATCTATATATTAAAGATGAGTCATTTGAAGAAATAGATACCTACAGAAAAAAACCGGCCAAGTGCGAGTTGGACTCGCGCACGAAGGGTTCCGTACCATTATCTATAAAAACGGCAATGCAATTGGCAATTTGTTGTATGGGAGCCCCCCTTAAAAAATATTTTATTTTGTTTTTAGAATTTGTTGTTATAGCGGCAACAGAAATACATAATATGTGAAAATTTCAACTCTCTAGCTATCACGGTTCTTGAGATACAGCCTGGTGACAGACAGACGGACGGACGGACGGACGGACGGACGGACGGACAGCGAAATCTTAGTAATAGGGTCCCGTTTTACTCTTTGAGTACGGAAGCCTAAAAACAGTACGGATTGACAGCAAAAAGTATAATAATTATATTTATGGGAACAAAAATATAAATGCCTATCCTGACTGACTCAACTCACTCACTCATCAACTCACAGCCGAAACTACTGGGCCTGCGAGAGTTGAAATTTACACCAGAACTACCTTTTACAACGTAGGCAACGGATAAGAAGTAATTTTCGGAAATCATACCCCTAAAGGGGTTAAATAGAGGTGCAAAGTTTGTATGGGGGAAACTTGATTTTTTTAGCTAGAAACTTAAAACTTTGTATAACGATTACTTATTAGAATACAAATAAAGTACTTTCAACGTTTAGGAAAATTCTGCCCCTAAGGGGGATAGAAAGGGGTGTAAATTTTGTATAGGGGAAACTTTATTTTTTAGACAAGCGACTTAAAAATTTGTAGAAAAATTACTTATTATAATACAAATAAAGTACTTTTAGCGTTTTGAAAAATTTACCCCTAAAGGGTTGCAAAGTTTGTATGAGCGAAACTCCTTTTTGAGATAGAAGCTTAAATTTTTTTAGAAATATTACTTATTACGATACAAATAATACGAAACAAATAAAGTATTTTTAGCGTTTTAGAAAATTCCACGCCTAAGGGAATGAAAAAGGGGTGCAATGTTGGTAAAGGGGATTTTTTGGAGCTAGAATCTCAAAACTTTTTAGAAAGATTAAATAATAAAAAAAAAAAAAGATATGAGATTTGTAACTTCGATCTTAGCCTGTTTAGACTACCAAAATTATTTCAGCGTTTTTTGAAATTCTTCCCCCAAAGGGGATTATAAGGGCATTCAAAGTTTGTATGGAGAGCAAGACATTTTTAAAGTAAGGGATTTGTAACTTCGGTTTTAGACAAAACAAACATGCTAAAATACTACAAAACTTATTTCAGCGTTTTTTTAACTCATCGCCTAAGAAGGTTAAAACGGGGTTCGAAGTTTGTATAGTATAGAGCAAGACATTTTAAAGTAAGAAATTTGTAACTTCGGTTTTAGACTGTTTACTAAAAGACTAGGCACAAAACTAATTTCAATGTTTTTTTTTTATTTATTCCTTAAACAAACTTGTAGACGATGACATGTTATACGCGGACGAAGTCGCGGGCAACAGCTAGTATCATAATATATCTTTACTTACGAATCACTGACTGGCCGGTTACAAAGGCAACCCTAGAGTCAGAACGACAAAGGGTAATCTGTGCCATGCCAAGTGGCCATAAATTAAAAATAAAAGCGCCTCCCCTCGCGTGTCAACAGCCGGCCAATCAGAACCTCGCACGCACGTGACGTCACGCTATTGAATTTCGGAACAGATTCAAAGATGGCACCGTGACTTAACTTGCTTTTAAAAGGACGTAACCTGAAACTAAATTGAATGCACTTCGCCCTTTTAAATGATAGTAACCAATTGTTATTATCTATTTGGCCCCTTCGTTTGCGAATTTACACAAAAGGCATGTTTGCTATTATAGACGTTGGTCAAATGTGTTGGGAAATGGATGTTTTTTTTTAATAATAGCTGCATACATAATATCCTATTGCATGGATATTAATTTAGCTTTGTATGCAGACGGTTCCGTTAAATTCACCGAAAAAATATGTTCCTAACCTTTAGACATTGTATTTTACTTCATGAAAACATTTACTGAGACACATACTGTGACATTAAGGGTTGTACGTTATTATCCTGGAAGGCAAAATAGACGGAACGAGAGGGAGAGGAAGGCCCAGAATACCATACATGACACAGATGAAGGAATGGTGCTGTAGCCACACATACCAAGAAGTAAAGACGAGAGCCCAAGATAGACTCGAATGGAGACTGCTGAAACGACAGAGGACCTGGGGACCGATTTTTGACTTTCGAGCGCTCGTAAATTAAATAAAAGTGAATAGGGTCGTTTCGCCGGTAACGCGACCACCTTCGGTTAGCGACCACTTGACGGACTAGGCTGCTTCAATTAAAGATATTAACATTTCTACAAACCCAACAGAAAAATAATTAGTTATTAACTATTCTTGAATAGTGTCAGAATAAGAATAAATACACTTTAAAACCCAAAGCTTAATCCAAAGCAAGAAAAAATAACCTCAATTCACACATTTCACACATTGCTTCCGAAAAGTGTTGACGTGCAGTGAATCTGTAAAAAAAATAACGCGACAGTTGGCGCGAAAACTTTAGTTACGTCACTTAATTTTATTATTATGCTGAAATTAGTTAATTGATCGTTTAAATGATTTAGCTGTTGTAATAATTTCGTTGAGATTCGGTATATTTAAAAATAGATTTAAATAAAATGGGGTGGTCGCGTACCCAAATACATAATTACCAAAGAAGTCGGATAGCGACCACATCGTTTTCTTTTTCTTTCCTTATGGATTCTTATGCGGCACCCGCGATATTTAGCTTGGCTAGCAAATTGAGTCGGTATTTAAGCCGCGCCAATCCATGTTATGTCCATAGTATATATAATATAATAATAATATATAATTATATATTATATTATATAATAATAAATAATTTATATGAGATAATTATATTATAAATTCGAAAGTGTGTATGTCTGTCTGTCTGTTATCTCTTCACGCTTAAACCGATGGACCGATTTTGATGAAATTTGGTATGGAGATAGTTTGAATCCCGGGAAGAGACATACCTAGGATAGTTTTTATCCCCGAAATAATCCCCTAAGGGGGTGAAAGTTTGTATAAAGCTACGATATAAACGATTTCCACGCGGACGGAGTCGTGGGCAGACGCTAGTGTAAGTAGAATATAATCTAAAAGTTAAATAAAAGCTTATAAAAAGGTGGCATTTAGATACCTACTATGAATGACATGTGTGACTGTAATAGCAATATATATAAAAGCACTATGGTGTGAGCGAGAAGGATTCTATTCTTCATTGACACAGCAATGTAAAGTAGATTTAGAAGAGTAACAATTTAGGGGTGTAGTTACTAAATAAAATGACCTATAATGATGAATTTTCTCGAAAAAGGATTAAATGTAACGTCAAATGGAGAAAAAAAAAGAGCAGGGGATTAAGTAATCACAAAGTTATAGTATCCAAAGTTTTTAGAGGGGGTGTATTCTATCCCTTTTCCGCAAAACGCACCTTCATATGAAATTATTGTCATTTACTATGATGCTCGGGGATTGTGACGTCACGATCCACTAGCGTTTTATCTCTCTAACAAGCAATATTAAAACGGTTGTAGCTTCGTAATTTTTGGAGATATATGAATGGGATTTTCGTCACTTAGGCTTATCATTTTGCCTTATTTTTTTGGATTAATAATAAATGGTTAGTGTACACTCCTATTTGTTGTGGTATAAGGGCAGTTAGGTAGGTCAAACTTTGAGAGAAAGAGGTCAATCGTCGAATACGACTCGTCTGGGTAGCGTTCGGGAAGCTACGCAATGGCACATCTTTTCGTCCAATATTTCGCAGTGTCTCAAGGCTAGTCTTTGACCAGTGTGTGTTGCCAGTGATGACGTATGGCACTGGAACGTGGTCGCTTACTATGGGCCTCATAAGAAGGCTAAAAGTCACACAAAGGGCAATGGAGAGGGCTATGCTGGGAGTTTTTATGCGTGATCGCATCAGAAATGAGGCTATCCGCAACATAATCAAGGTAAGTAACCGATATAGCCATCCGAATCGCTAAAGTTAAGTGGCGGTGGGCGGGGCATATTGCACGTAGAATCGATAGCCGTTGGGGCGGAAAGGTTCTCGAATGGCGACCACGTACCGGGAGGCGCAGAGTGTATATACCCCCACAAGGTGGACTGATGACCTAGTAAAGATCGCAGGAATTCGCTGGATGCGGGTGGCGCAAAACCGGTCATTGTGGCACTCTTTGGGGGAGGTCTATGTCTAGCAGTGGACGTCTTTCGACTGATATGATGATGATGATGATAAATCGTTTTATTAACTATTTAAACACTATTTGCAAGAGTGGTCGCCAACTAGCTAACAGGTGGTCGCAAACCGACTAAAGTGGTCGCTATCTAGCGAATTCGCTATTTTGTAACCTTTTCTATATTTTTTCCTAATCTATGGATGAAAGTGCTATATTTTATTGTAGGTTTCAAAACTTGACTATACTCAGAGCCTTTACGAATACCATCTATTATGTGTGTAAATTGAATAGGTATATTTTTACTAATCTAAAGTGAGCAACTCGGCTAAGTGGTCGCTAACCGGCGAAACGACCCTACGATTATGGTCTCAAAATTGCAGGCACTTAATTTCTACCGATAGAATTGAATACGAGTGGTCGATACCACTCGTTTTTAAATTTTCTATCGCTATTTCCAAATAGCATTTTATCATTTTTGACAGTTTTCGAGTGAAAGAGTCGAGCGCTCGAAAGTCAAAAAGACATTTTAACGTTTAGCAAAACAATTATTTCATTCGAAGATTTCAAAAACAGCCGCTTTTTTCCTATATTTTTAAAATGCCGTTCGAAATCCAAGCTTCACTAAATGTGCTATGATATTCTATCTACCTATATAATACCTAACATTTTTTTTCAAAGTATGTATTTATTTTCTATAGTAAATAAACTACGTTAAATCTAAAAAAGGCCCTCGAGGCATTGCACCGAGGATGCTGGCGGCATTTTTTCGTTGAATTGCAATGCTGATGCGTTGCGCAAGAAAGCCGCCAGCTCTTCGGTCACCAGTTAAATCAACCTAGTATTTTTAAATGCACATTTTTTACTTACATGACTAAGTAAAAAGTGTACATGACTAAGTAAAAAGTGTGCATTTAAAAGTAAAAAGTGTGCATTTAAAAATACTAGGGTGATTTAACTGGTGACCGAAGAGCTGGCGGCTTTCTTGCGCAACGCATCAGCATTATATATGCCGTCAGCATCCTCGGTACAATGCCTCGCGTAATTATTTTTCTATCAATTATGGCTGAAATTATTGTTAAATTTGGAGCTTTAGAGCACTGTATGTGATCACAATATCTATCGTCATTATTTTCTCTTCATTCATTCACCTAAATAAAATCCTACCATAAGAAAATAACTCATTAATTTATTTAAATAATATTACCAGGCCAATCATACACAAATCGAACAAACCCCATGTTAACTCAGTAGGTAAGGCTTGAGATATAAATATTACGCGCCCTGTCCAGGGTTGTTATCATACCTGAGGCTGTTATTCTTTACGCACTCGTGCGGCCTCACCACACGCGTCTCGCCTAACGAAACTAGACCTCTACCTACGCTTAGTTTCTACGAATTGCAGCGTCAAGATATATGTGGGTGAGAGTTGAGGTGAGCTTAAAACAAGTTAAATAATAGCGCGGCAGGAGCATCCAATTGTACTCCGATTGCCAATATTTATTAATAGGGAACATTACGCAAAGCTCTGCGTAGGGGGCGACACTAACACAAACCGTAAACAACCCGCCATCGCCATGACGTACAATGTCATATTTATTAACCTAACAAACAATAACAAATAATCGATGAAAACGCGTTAAACTATAATCGTTTTATTATCATTCGTGTGTTAAATACCTGTACTGTGATATTAAAATGGCATCCTATAGCTATTTAAAGGTGGATGAGGGGTTTTTTTGCTATACCCATTGCCGCTTCCCATAGTTTTCGTATCATCGTTTCCTTAGGAAATGAATGATGCCTTTCATTCTTGCATCCAATTACGCAGCACTGATGCATTTTATTTATTGAAATATTATCTTCTCTATTTGATCCAGAGCTTTGAAGGACTTGTCAAAGTTGTCAAAAAACTGTTTACCTACTAATTGTGATAGTGCTGCACTCTGGCGGCAGAACATTGCAGTAATGTTCCCTATTATACTCCTTTATAATAACTTAAAATACATTAGATATTGGCTAGTATTTCAAGGCACATAAAAGAGACCTAAAAATACTGTTTTGCCCCGCTAAAGTGCTAATCGTTCATCAAAATTCGGTTTTTATGTGCAATTGTAAAATTTTGATTTACAAGTCAGTATTTTTTTTGTGCGCAGTTAGTATTTTTTTGGTAATCGATTAATATTTTCCCTTAAATATTGAGGTTTAATTAACCTAGTAATTCCAGGGCTCCATAACCCCCGCAGTGCCGCTCCAAACATTTCCCGAATGGGCTTATCATCCCTTAGACCCCCACCCCGCGTGCTCGCTGCCTGCGCAAGCGTCATTCAGTTAACCGCCTCTGACGTAAACACTTCCAATATACATTCGAATTTTGAATGAAACTTCACTCGTCATTTTTTTTTTAAGTTTTATTAATGCTCTTTATGGTTTTTTTTGGTATAATTTAATCTTCGCGCGTTGTTCTTTCCCCGTTAACATTATCGAAAAATGTATTATTACGATTTTTGAAATTGGAATTCAATGACAATTTTACTATTGTGTGTGTGAGTTTAGTGATGTGCTGGACTTGATACGTAAGTAATTTTTATTGTATATATAGTACCTACCTACATAGCTATGTTATACCTACGTGTAATTATACATATATATATTAAATCATTTCTCAGGCCTTGCGAACTTCTGCTTGCGATTGTTCAATACATTTTCTGATACATACTGTTTTTTTGCAATGCATCTTTCAAAAAAGTACCTAAGTAGTGAATTAATTAATAAGGTTGAATACCTATATATTCTCGGACTAGACTAATATTATGACTACCTGCTTAGTATGCCTATTTTCTAACCTATTTTCTAACATTTCCAAACGTGTGCAATTGGTTTATGCTAACGTTGTAACTATGTATTAGGTACTATACCTCTGTGATTCAGATAGGTAATCAGCAATTAATTTGAAAATTGGTGTATGCTAACGTTCAGTGGCGGCGATTTTCGAAATTTTCGATGGGCAACTCGGAGCTAAGAAGTTATGAAAGAGTTTAGTTAGAGTATATAAATATAGGCTTGCCTTAAAATATGCTAGGCAAGCCGGTGTTGGAATCGGCTTGTATGGACGCTCCGCCACTGCTAACGTTGTAACCAGTATTACTATTACCCCTGAACCGATTTAGAAAAAAAATTATGTATGTAGAGATAGCTTAAGGACAGCATAGTTTCAAAGTTTTGATCCCGGAAATCCCCTACGGCGGTGAAAATATGTGTGCAGCTACGATATAAACGAGTTCCACGCGGACGAAGCTTGTTTAAGAATAAAAGGGAGCCTCGCTAATAGCAAAATGAAACCGAGAGACTGGTTAGAATACCGCATACAAACTAAACCCTATAAAGCTGTTGTGGAATTTCCATCATCAACTCACACCCAAGCACACACACATACACACACACACCCACCCCCACCCCACACACACACACCCACACACACACACACACACTCACACACACACACACACACACACACACACACACACACACACACACACACACACACACACACACAAACACACACACACACACACACACACACACACACACACACACACACACACACACACACACTCGCATGTCAATAGAATTTAGTTTATATACCAACTCGACTAGTATTATCTAAACTATATAACTAAGTAACTACATTTCCTTAACACTCCTGTAAATCTTGTTTTTTTCGCACTCGCAGACTGCCAAGATACAGGCTTAAGCCTAGTTTGGAGTCTGATGGATATACCCCATAATATCATGTAACAAGTGTTTTTGTGAAATAAATCATTTATTTATATTTATTTATTTATTATTTAAAATCTATTTTTTTTGTAACCGACGGCAGAGCCGAAAGGAAGGGTAGTGGTTTTAACAGTCTATGTTTGTTTTTACGTGTGTTTCACCGTAGCATTTAAGATTCTGAACCAATTTTGATGAAAACCCCCGACATTTTAATTTCAAAGTTAAATATCTCAAAAACGGCTGAACCGATTTTGTTGAAACGTAGCTTTCGGATTAAAAACACCACATTCAAATCGTTTCATTCGTTTAGGAGCTACGATGCCACCGACAGACACACACACACAGACAGACAGTCACACAGACACGTCAAACTTATAACACCCCTCTTTTTCCGTCGGGGGTTAAAAACAGTTTTTATTACAAGCTTTCTATCAACTTGCACTGTATGTAGGTACCTAACTAATAACTATGTAGGTAAGTAAATATTGTGGTATGTAACTATGTTTGTTCGGGTGGAATCTTGCAACTCAGTTTTGAAGCAGATATCTCCAACCCATTCAGCTGAAATTTTGGGTATAGGTATAGTTTGGATGACAATTCAATATTATGGTACCATCATGCTGATCTGATGATGGAGACAGACGGTGGCCATGGGAATTCAGTACTTAACCGATGTAACCCCGTTGAGTTTTGAGCTCGTTAGAATCGTCTCAATTAGTAGTTGATGACGGTATACAGAAACGTCATAGTCAGCGGTTTTATAGCTTGTACCAAAAATGAAATCCCATAAAAAACATTCCATGTGAAAAATAGGCCAAGTCTCGAAACTCTTCCACAGTAAAAAGTGGTGAGATATTTCGTAGAGCCAAGTGAGGCATTCTTATTAATCTTTATTTGCTTGCTAAATAAAATTCTGCAACTCGGGAATCACACAACTTTACTGCATATTTACTAATTATTGCACCTAAAACTATGTAAGTGTGATTGCCAAGTCACAAAATTTTATTTAGCAAGTGAATAAAGATTAATATGAATGCCTGACTTGGCTCTACGAAATATCTCACCACGTTTTACTGTGGAAGAGTTTCGAGACTTGGCCTATTTTTTACATGGAATGTTTTTTTATGGGATCTCTTCTTATTTAACCAACCGCAAATAACGTATAGTTTTACAGGATAAACTGCAAAAGTAACTTTGTAATCGCATGTATTTGTATAGGATTACAAACTTACTTATGTAGTTTGTATATCTCTGAAACGTGACTGATGTTGCTATATTTTACTTTTTTTTATGAATGATTAGGCTAAAAACTAGTCCCTTTTCCGCAAAACGCACCTTCATATGAAACGATTGTCATTTACTATGACGCTAGGGGATCGTGACATCACGATCCCCTAGCGTTTCTCTCTCTAACAAGTAACATTAAAACGGTTGTAGCTTCGTCATTTTTTGAGATATTTGAATGGGATTTTTGTCTTCTTTCTTTTGAAGAAATAATAAATTATGAGTCTACACCCCTATTATGGATCTGTGAGTCTGTAAGTAAAGGGTTCTGTTCACGTATTTATTAGGTTTTAGAGTTTAACACTAGCTCTGCTACAAGAAAAACTGTAGGTGTGTGTACTGTATTAGGTACCTACTTGCTAAGATCAAAATTGGAGTTGTTTTGTACCAACAACATTAAAATATTACGGTAATATTTTGATAATAGTTCAGAAATCAGGATATTTGCAAAAGAGCTATATTTTCGATACAGTATTTTTTCATGGGGCAGCAGATTGGAGAACTTGCATGGGAGTTATTTTTCTATTAAATTGCACTCAATCGATGCGGATTTACGTAGAAAAATCATACAATAGAAAAAATAAAATAAAAAAACGATTTTATTAGATTTTATCTCACGTTAAAATGACGAAATGTTATTTTTTATTTTTTGATAAAATAACATAACCGTTAGACAGAATATTGAATTAGAAATGATTTCTTGTACGACGAGAGACTTGAACGCAATTTTTTGTGGAGATAATCATAAATTAATGACTTACTCCATAGTAGACGCGCCGAGAATATAAGCTGTGACGTCATAGCATAAGCCCGTTTAATATAGAGCATTTTCGGTTGGTGCCGGCGCGTGCAGATTTCAAATGCATATAACATCAGAAAAATAAATCGTAAGAAAGTTTTGATGCTACAGTTGATATTCCTCTGGATTATATTTTTGATTTACGTAATAAAATAAAAAGTTGCAAGTTCCCTATTACGAGTATATGTCCCAGCTATTTAGAAAAACATAATTTAAATAAGATTATTTTTTATATAAGATTATTTTTTTCTTTAATGATCCATCGTCTTGTGCAGGCTATGGTAATAAGTAGTGAGCGTTAGCCTGGCTACGGCGTAGCACGTAGCATCACGTAGTGCTACGAAACAAGTAATGAAATTATATACGCGGAGTGACATTACATTTTTAAGGTTCTCACATGATTATCGTTAACAACTTTGTTAAAGACTCGAAAACGGAAGCCAAATTCCTTCTTAAAGTTATGTGAACACACTATTGCAATATCCAGGATAATCTAGGGCAGGGTCCTTCATACAGTATGTTCTTATAATTTCGAAGCATATTCGACTTTTCCAAAAAAACAGAATACTCTGTTATGCTGTTTAGCTACGGTAGCCTAGTGCCTCAGGCGGCTGTCAAGCGGCGGTCGTGGGTTCGAATCCCGGCCCGTACCAATGAGTTTTTCGGAACTTATGTACGGAATATTTACCGTTAGCTTTTCGGTGAAGGAAAACATCGTGAGGAAACCGGTTCAATCCCAATAAGGTCTAGTTTTCCCTCTAGGTTGGAAGGTCAGATGGCAGTCGCTTTCGTAAAACTAGTGCCTATGCCAAATCTTGGGATTAGGTGTCAAAGCGGACCCCGGGCTCCTTTAGGGCACAACCGGGAATAACGCTAGGGGGATGATGATCACTTTCACTGCCAGAAACGCGCCTAGCGTGCCCGTTAGCGCTTTCCGCTACTTGGCAGAATAACCACGCGATCCGCTACGAGCGTAGCGCGTAGCAATTCTTGGCAGTATGAGTTTTTTTTACCGACAAACTGTTTTAGCAGCTGCAGGTTAGCTGGACGAGATCCCTTGTAGGGGTAATTTCGCCTTAGTACTTGGACCTATTGTGTGCCATGTGTTTGTTTTTAGGGTTCCGTACTCAAAGAGTAACACGGGACCCTATTACTAAGACTCCGCCGTCCGTCCGTCCGTCCGTCCGTCCGTGCGTCTGTCTGTCACCAGGCTGTATCTGACTGATGCCGTGATAGTTCCAGCTGAAATTTTCACAGATGATGTATTTCTGTTGCCGCTATAACAACAAATACTAAAAACACAGAATAAAATAGTTTTTTTATAGAGTCCGACTCGCACTTGGCCGGTTTTTTACCTGTTATTGAGTTCAATAAAGTGCTTACATACATACATTTTTCATAATCCAACTAAACCATTTGCATTACAATACGTATTACGCATTCTACTTTCATAAAACGCTAAATTAAAGTATTACGCATGGAAATACTAGTAATCGTGTGGTACGACTAAACAAAAATAAAAATATACATGAAAGTGTATGGTACCTACGGTCAACGAATGCTTACATTTTTCGCCTTATTACAATGGAATAAAGTGCAGAAGTATAAACATCCCTTTGACGTCAACTGTACCTAAGTAGCCCACGAAAATATACCGGAAAAACGTTTGAACGTAAACAGAAGGAGAAACAAAACATTCCTATTCAATCAATAAATGGAGGGTACATAATTTCGATTCAAATCAACTACCCTCGCATAAAATAAAAAATAAATGAATAAATAGTGCCTAGTTTTTATGATGATGAGTATTATGTTATCATCTGTACGTTTGTTTACAATATCAGGCCCCGTAGCATGGATAAGTGACAACATAAAGCATCCGTCCCTGGCTGACACCGTTCGATAGGACGAGGCGACACTCTTATCTTGTCACTTATCCATGCTACGGGGCCATATCGAAAGAAGGTGTTCGTTAGTTCTGTGTAATATCAATATCAGAGTGAAAATGCGCCGTGCATCATTTGCATGCACGATGAAGTGTGAGCATTAGAGATTGTTATAAGTTTTCCTGGAACGGAATTAATGAAAATGTGAAAGATCAGATGTTTCTAGGAATCCAGTAATGCAGTAAGTATCTAATTGTCAATTCGACTTAAATTATGATAGGTTTATTCCGAGATCAGCACATATAGTGCTGACGACCACCAATATATTGAATAACACCTATCTCAGATTATCTCAAACCAAGAGAAAAAAGCTTGGCTCAAGATAATTTCGCTTAATTTGTGATAATTGAACATCTTCCTTATTAATACCTAATTAAAACTGTATTGCGAACACGGAAAACTAACTGAAAAAAAAAAACAAAAGGTACAACGCATAAAGGATGACTCACGCTAGAACGGGCCGTATCCGGCCCGGGCCGTTTTCTAAAAAAAACCGGCCAAGTGCGAGTCGGACTCGCGCACGAAGGGTTCCGTACCACTATCTATAAAAAAATCTTATTCTGTTTTTAGTTTTTGTTGTTATAGCGGCAACAGAAATACATCATCATAGTATCAGTGAGATACAGCCTGGTGACAGACAGACGGACGGACGGACGGACGGACGGACAGCGGAGTCTAAGTAATAGGGTCCCGTTTTACTCTTTGAGTACGGAACCCTAAAAACGACGGCGTTTTTCACGGCTGGGCCGTGCTGACACCGAGCCGCTTCCGAGCCTCGGCCTTGGCTCGGCCTGGCTTGGATATGGCTCGGCCGCGCAAAAACGCCGTCGTTTTTCTTAGAAAACGGCCCGGGCAAGACACGGCCCGTCCTAGCGGGAGTCATCCTTAAACGGTGTAATTGCATGTGTGCATAATTTCGAACTCAACTAATAAACCTTTAAAGAATTAATCAAACTCGGTTCAGTTTCTTAAACGCCATTAACAACACACGTAAATACAAAACATAGACTCCTAAAACCATAAATATCCCTTCCTTTCGTTTCGGCTCTGCCGTAGTCGGGCAAAAATATGTACCTTGTATCAAGTGTTGAGTTAGAAGTTAGAAAGGAGTAAAACAATTTTTTTTTTTTTTTTTTTGGCTTACATGTTAACCGCTTTACACACAATGCCGACGTTTTGTAGCGGTATTTGGTGTAAAAGTTATCCACGGTTATCCAACGTTGAAATGTCGCAAGCATTATAATCATTAATCAAATGATATCTGGCTAGAATTTAACATAAACTGAATTGTGGAATGCTTAAATTATTTACATAAGACCTCCTAGCTGGCAATGTGGTGGGTCCTACTGTCAACTACTTCCACTGAAGTATGCGGGCCACAAGCACCATCCAAAAGGCATATTGTTTAGTGAATTTGATACCATCGTAATAAGATAAAACGTTAGTCAATCCTTTTTTTTATTCAACAAAAATAACCTTAGTAATTTGTCAGTTTTCTTTATTTCTAGATTGTTCTCATATCGCGCACCGATATGATTATTAAATGCCTAAAGGTTGATTGGTAGAGAATACCTTAGGGCTTGAAGTTCGCCTTTTGTATAAATTAACCTAGTATAGTATTTTCAAGACCAGCTTCACAAAGACAATGAAATCAAAAATGCACGCAACAAATTGGAAAAAATCATATTAAAATTGTCAGAAACTCATATAAATGGCTTGTTTTTTCTAAGAAACTGCTGTCTCTTGGCTTACCGGGACAGAATAAAAACCAGGTTTATTGACCAAATAAATAAAATAGTTTTGCGTCATTCGAGATAATTTCAAATCTTCCTAATTGTTTTCTTGGTTTAAGAATATTTATCTCGAGTCAAGTAGGTATTTTTTCTGTGTATGTAGAGTACCTAGACCTAAACTTAGTTTAACATAGGATATACCTAAAAGCAAAAATTAACCAGAGCTCTTGTCAAAATCAGAAAAGGATGGAGAAATACAAATTTCAGATTAATTTTGACCACATTTTGACATCGACATATATATATGTGGTAACGATATATTCAGTCATTGAATACTTCTAAATATACAAACTTTGAATAGTTGTGCCCGTGATAATAGTGTCTAGTAGGTATATTTTAGTACATAAAAAAATTGTATGGTAATTTTTGTCCCTACATCCCGGAAATCTCATTTCTTGTATATCGAGCTTAATCTCTAATCGGCTTCATATCATGACGCAATTATAATTTCTTCCCAACGCCTAGCGTTAAATTAAATCCATATTGAAAACCATAAACAGCACCATTCGTTAATGTTAAAATTAATTTTCACTTACTTGTGAAGTCGTTAAAGTTGTTATTAATGTGTTTCGGTTACGCGGCTTGAAAGTTAATTCGTCGACAACGGTTGTCGAGGGAAAAACGCCTGTGGAAATTAAAAAAGTAAGTTTACCTAAAAGACTGGTATCCAGGCCGTTAATATTACTAAAAAAATTCAAAATTAAATGTTTACTAGCCAGTATTTTTTTATTTACCTTTTGAGTGGTTTACAACAACAACAACTTATTTATGGTAAGTAGGTACAGTCAGCATCAAAAGTAGCTGCGCAAACAAATACTTCAAAAGTCTTTATTAAAAGGGAATAAGAGCTTTTGACGTTGTCAATAAAATTGCATGGTTACTTTTGATGCTGACTGTACTCGTATCTTCCACAATTAATGTATCTTCCGTTTTGTAACACCCACATTTCCCTATCTCTATTTGTTCCTATTAAGTATTTTACTTTCATGTTGTTACTCTGAAATACATAGTATAAGTATATTTATTGCTCCAAGGTTAGCTGGAGGAGATCCCTTATAGGGATAAGTTCACCTTTGTACCTACTTTAACTTACATAGTATGTTTATGATTTAACCTGTTTTGTGTAGAATAAAGTGCTTAAGAGCAATGCCTAGCTGAGCAACTTTTCAAATCTCAAATTTTTGACGCAATGTTTCTGTCGCGCTATTGTGGGCGGCGGGAGCTGTCTATGTGTGAGCGCACGCACACAGGCGCGAGACGCGAGCACTCTCTCGCTGCGCGCCGTTCCGTTGACATCGCCCGCGAACCGGACGGAATTTATTTAGTACATTCCTGCGCGCCTCAAGCCTCTGGGTTGTTATTCGGAACACGCTAATGCGATGCGTGCGATGATTAATTTATCAAGGATCATTTCGGTCATGAACTTTTTTTGTGTATCTTTTATGGTTTTTCTTAAAATTAGTAAAAACCGCGTTTTGGGACACTTGTTTGGGTGATGGTATGGGGGGGGGGGGGGTTCAATTTAATACTCTGTCCCTCCCTACACATCCCAATAGGTTTCAGAACTACAATATTTTTCAATATTTTCCATACATTGCGATCTAGGTTGCCTGTATTATGTTATCATCATCATCATCATCCTGGCCGATTTTGACCACGGCGACTGGAACTATGGCTAATTAGAGCGTCGTTCATTAGCTCTCGGGTGACTGACGTAGCCTATCTTTGCAGATAATGTGCGACCACATTCCCTACAGGTCATCGATAATTTTTCACCACTAGCGTATCGACAAAATATGTCAACGACTGTTGCCCATCACTATTCCTTCTGTGTACGTATATTTAGAAACTGCCTCCGCCTCCAATTCGTGCGATAAGGACAACTGCAGGTCGGACTAAAATTCCCACGGAAAAATCACAAAAAACGAGGTTTCGCTCTCGACTGTTTCCTCCTCCAAAACGAGACCAATCATTATAAAATTTTGGGAACTGCAAGAAGAATAAATGATATATGCCACTACGGTTTGATTTTTTGGATATTTGTTGTCATATTTGTATACTGCGCCTTTTTTTTGCAGCGAATTTAATAAAGCTATTTTTGCGATTCTCGAGGCGCTGTAAGATTCTTTAAAATGAAAATATCCAAAAAAGCAAAACGAAGCGGCATAAATATTGATGATATTGATCTTATTTGAAAAAATCATTGCTCTAGGTTCAAAAACCAGGGAGGAAACAGTCGAGAGCGTTTGTATGGGAAAATCGCAGATAGCCATTCCTCTTAAGCATACGTTAACAATTTATCTCTGATTTAAATTTGATGGACCAGTTTAATTTCTTACGATTTTTAACAAATTTTTCATTTTGTTAAATCACGTTTTACGATGTAGGTAGGTGTATTCCTCTATTATGAAAATATAACCATTGTGACCTTCGTAGGTACCTACATGCCTGCTGAAGTTTAGTTGTCTTTGGAAAGTTTGAATGGTTCAGAGTTAGTTACACCATTTCTGTACTTACTCAAGTTATTTTTCGTATTCTTAATCTAGGCGGTAATATTTAGTAATGCGCGAAAACAAAAAATATCTCGATCTGAATAGAAATTGTGTAAACCTTTTACAACACTGTTTTGGAAGGCGTATTCACATTAATAATAGAAATACTGAGAGGTCAGCTCAACCAATAAATAGATGTTATAACATGTTCAATGCCAGCTGCGTGAAATCACAAAGCCAGCACGCCAACATCCAACAACAGTTTTTACGCTGTTTTTTTGGCAGAAGCTACCGACTTTGCGATGTTATTATCCCTCCTTTGTTGCGTCCCACCGGGCCTTTGGTTCGGTCTTTGTCCTCACTAAGGATTATCCAGGCCTAATTACCTGTTTAAACTTAAATTTTAAAGTTTAATGGTGAAAGAGAAATGTTTTTGCAAACATCTGAGCGGCCGACTGATTTCGCTACCGGTTGACGCAAGCTTGCGATTCGTGTTCGAAGAAACCAACTTTCGTTATCTGTGGTTTGCTACTGAATTTGAATAAAGAATTTCTACGGAATTCACGCTGCGGTCTGTCTAATGTGATAGAAATTCTTTGTGAGTTTGGTTTTTATATTTTCATTAGTTATTGTCATGATGTTGTCTCCGAAAGAATTTAGGCTTCTTGGGCTGCGACTCTCAATTGCATATTTAACACCGGCAAGGCATTTTAATTTAAGTCAAGTCACATCCTACGTTGGGTTTTCCCGTGCCAAGCTAGTTAATTGTTCGATAAACTTCAACACATTGGATACATAGCCTGGCCAAAAAAAAAGTTTATTTTTCGTGACACTGATAAAGAGACCTCGTTATCTTGTCGCACTGTCATTGCTTTTCCGTAGAGCGTGAATGATTTTTTTATCGACCGTTTTGTTATCGATGTTTATATAATGCAGCAATGCGATTGAATTTTCGCCTTTTAAATCTTTGCTCAATCTCAATGAAAACTTCTTGATGAAAAATGTAGATAACCTCATTAGTGAATCGATATCAATGATTTACCAATTTGCAACTGCAGCCACGAAAGGTAACTGATCATTTCCAGTACATCGGGAACTTCAATATCGTAAATAAATAAATAAATATTACGGGACAATCTTACACAAATCAACCTAGGCCCACGGTAAGCTCAATAAGGCTTGTGTTGTAGGTACTAGGCGATGATATATATAATAGATAAATACATATAGATACTTATATACATATATAACATCCATAACTCAGAAACAAATTTTCGTGATAAACACACAAATAAATGCCCTGACCGGGATTCGAACCCGGGACCTCCAGCTTCGTAGGCAGAGTCACTACCTACTGGGCTAAATGGTATTTATTTGCAAATGTTTTGAAAATTCCTTTGTTGAATGCTGATTTTAAAAACCTATTTATCATTTCTAGATGAAATGTATATAGCAGCCATTTTTGAATCACCAGTACCAGCAGCCTTTAAAAAGCATTCGTTTTTGAAACTGTGTGGGGCTGGTCAGAGCGCCCTTTGCATGTTATACCTATGCAGCAGGATTTGCAGTTGCCGCCCAATGTGAAACTTGTGATCACCAAAACCCCTATATGTCCCTCAGTAAAGTTACATTGACGATGTAGAGTTATATACAGTGTATTCTAATTATTGTGGAAAAACTATGATAAACAGTTTTGTATTTCTCGCACACACCCGAGACGAGAGAGAGAGAGAGAGTTTATTTATTATTTTATATCATATATATTTATTTATACCCGATAGTACAGTGGCGGAATGAAAAGGTTGAACAGTTTTCAAATCAAATCATTTACGCGTTGCAAGCACATTTTACCTTTTTAAACTGTGTATCAGACGAGACTCTCGTCTGATACACAGTTTAAAAAGGTAAAGGTCTCGTCACGAGAGTGATGTATTGAAAATTATGTTCAACTGTTTGAAAACAAAGTTCAAATTTACTTAGACGAATTTTCCTTGACTATTAATAGTTGAACTAAAACCTTTTTATTAGTTTGATCTTGCCATTATGTTGTGTCAAGTTTGATAAATCTAATGATTAAATCCTCCTCGCTTAAAATTATTAAAACTATAAATGTGAGTAACAGGTCCTGTCAATGTCATCATTGCTATTTCTTGTATACGTTTTTTTAAATATCTTTTTCCAAAATTCAATGAGGTTTAGTGAAATGACATTCATTATGACGGAATGTGTCTGACACTCAGTCGATAAAGCAGATACTGATAACTTATACTGAGGAAGCAAAAACAGATCTTAAGGTGATCAACCTTTTCATTCCCCGACTGTACCTAGTGACTCCTTATCAGTTGACTAATTATCAGTGACATATAAATCTGAGTACACTATCGATATTTAGATAGTCGATAAAAAAATCATTCACGCTCTACGGAAAAGCAATGACAGTGCGACAATATAACGAGGTCTACTGATAAACCTCGGTAAAAGACAAAAATCTCATTGAAATATGTCCTACCAAGACACACGATATATTACGAATGATGGTTTACCTACATACACAATTTTGCTATCGCAGTATGGAAGCCTAACTAAAATTTTGCCTTTATTAGGTATTGCCAAACAACTGACATGCATGACCGGCCGCTATTAATTTGCCGTGAGAATAAAATAAAAGGCTATAGGTTAGGATAACCTTAACAAATTAATAAAGAAAAACAATTAATTCTATCCATTAAACCACAAAGCGACAAAGCAGAGCTGAAAGACGTTAATTGTTGAATAAAGAAACATCAATCGGTCACACGAACAAGTTTAGGGTCTGAAGCACTCTTGAAGCCATAGTATAGCGACCACTAGAACAATCTACACGAGAACAACTTGCTATTGTCACATAAAGATGCTAAAGAACGCAACAAAAGCTTTATTTCTAAGGATACAATTGTTGCTTTTCGATTTACTTATTTTCGAGTGCTCTTCGCGGTTTCTTAAATTTCGTTCGCACGGTGTGAACCAGGCATAGTGTTAAGTTTTATAATTGTTTTTTTTTTGTTTTAGTTAGCCGGCCAGTATGGATATGCAATCGCTGCCAACTTCGTCGAGTGAGTATTTATTTATTTATCTATTTTATTTTGCTCGAGTCTCAGTGTCTGTTGTTTTGAGTCAGTCAGAACTAATGACTATGCCAAATCTTGGGATTAGGTGTCAAAGCGGACCCCGGGCTCCATTAGGGGCACAACCGGGAATAACGCTAGGAGGATGATGATTTTGTTCCAGTCTTTGGTAATTTCATGCGAATATTGTTTTTGCGAAGTAAGTAGGTAGGTACTGTAATTCAACCTCAGAGCATAGAATACTAGAGAGAGGACAAGCCGCCGGCGGCCGTGTCGCAGCTGTATGCTCAATGGGCATACACTGCCATACTGTGCACGCGTGCTGATCGCAGAGAATATTACGTTTTTTCCCAAAATGCCTGATATGATGCGCGTTTATTGTCAAATAAGCGTGTAGGTATACAAGTGTGTGTGTTTTAGATGTGTGCGTGCTTTGTCTTGTCAATTACTTGGGCGTTGTGTGGGTTAATGTACTTGCGACAGGCTCACTCTATACAAATCGGCCGCCATGTCCGATCTCCTTATATTCATACATCTGTGAATTCAACATTTTGAGTAAATTTTGACATTAATCGGCATGTAATGTGATACCTACCCCTAAACCCCTAATGTTAACCCTCAGAGCTCTACTCAATTAAAATTGTTGCTACTTGCACGTCACGTCATCGCACCATTGACCAATGGTACCAGTACCTAACCTATAAAATTGGAAAGTAAAATATCAATAATGCATTTAAAACTAAATGATGTACCTACGTCAACTTAATCTGTAGTTGACATCCATCGGTGCAGACAGGTATAGTGAACATAAAAATCCAAGATTAGATACCAAAAAAGTCGCAAATTAATCTAAATGACCGTTTAACAAAATAAGGTGCATTGGGGTTTGGGGTAACTTCGAAAATGGGTTTAAGTTGAATTATCTACTAAACTAAAAGCACTTTAAACTCTGGCAACACTTGCCAAGACATCTGTTCTGTTCGCTCCGGGGGTTAGCTGTGGTGGTAGAACAAATTTCCGAGATCCGAGAGTACTGCACTTAGATGTTTTAAATGGTGAAATTAACCCGTGTCATGTAGGTAACTCAGGAACCTAATAAGTTAAATTATTGACTTGGTTTTAACGTTAGATTGACATTACTTCATAAATAGTGACTTCCAAGTCCAAACACGAACCATACTCTCCACTCGCCCAAAAATAAATCGAAAATAGGTACCCCAAATTCCACGGCTCCATTTACGGCGGAGCCGCGCTTGACCAACCTAAGAATAGAATGCACCTCGCGTCGAATAAGTTACACCCTGAGAACTTTACGGTTTCGCTCTATGAAAACACAACAATATATCGATATCAGCCATATTTTTACACCAAAAAATAGGTTGGGTAATTTGACTAAATATTCATTAATAATCCACCTAAATTTAATACCGCAACGGTAAAAAATAATGAAAATTTCTTTATAGATTCCGTAAAAATCAGGCGAAAATGGTATAAACTTTCTTTACTTTATACTTAATTGACTACGTCAATATACATTCTTTGGGATACGCGCATAATCCACTTGTTTTGGTTAATGAATAAAACCTTTCGTTTTCATTCAAGTACAGTTCTTGCGTTTCAGCCCCCATATTCTGTAATTTGTTCTAAGCTCACCTCAACGCTCACCCACAATTATACCTTGACACCGCGATGCGTAGTAATTAAGCGAAGGTAGAGGTCTAGTTTAATGCGTGGCGAATAACAGCCCAGGAAGGTGAGTGGGTGCATTCCAATTACTCGTATTATGCCATTAAAGTCTAATTTCGTCAAATCCACTCGCATTCGTGAAATACAAGAAGACCAGCACAATAGTTTCGTAGCTGGATTAGTCTGGTCGATATGTGTGAAAACATCATATTGTTCTCGGGGAAAATCAGTCTAAAGTCAACACAGACGGAAGGCCGGTATTCCCGGGCTCACCGACCCTACAAACAATATTGCACGTTTCACTTTCCCATACCTGTTAATTTACGAGCTACCATCAACCCCCGATAACGAGATGCGTTCTGCGATCACTAATTTGCCTTTGTTTCCCACGCTCGCATCTGCCGTGATGACAACTCTCGTTTGTTTCCGATAAGTACCAGACTTAATAATCGGCGAGCGGATTTAAAAAATTTCGTTCTCGAATCAAATTTTGATATTTGAAAATTGATTGTAATTTTTTCGACTCTTTCTTTCCGTATTTGGACTAGCAATAGGGTATCTTCTTAATAGTCTACGCAATGAACTGACAACTTAGGTATAGGCTTGTTGCGTGGTGTTAAAATTGATAACGTCGGGTCGCTAAATGGATAGTAAACCATCAAATGATTGTAATAAAGTATAAATTACAAAATATAATTCAAATCATAAAAAGATATGAACCTTGACAGTTTGGAAAAAAAAAAGTTTATTTATTTATTGTCCAAGAGTAAATTTAAAGGCACCAATAGAATCCTTACGCTTTTATAGAAACAAATTTGTATGACAACTATGGACCTAAACGCAGTATTTCGCGACCGAAACAGCAATTTACTTAATTTTCCATGCAACGGTTAGTACAAATTGCACGGTGTGACGTCATACTTTAAAGCCAATCAGTATGAAGCGTTTCGGCTGCTGTCAGCGAGGTCCGTCTTTAACTCGATTTTTTGGGTTTGTTAATCCTTTAAATGTAGTTGATTTCATACAAACATTTGTTCATCTACAAAAACTGGTTCGAATGGCATCGTAAACAAATTTAAGGTCACAAGCCCATAGCAGATTTTTTCTTGTTGGATTCTTGAGTAAAGCATCTTAGAATAACGTTTAAACAAAAAAAAATGTTTTTATAAATCCATGTTTTTAAAACCGTTTTTTTCCTGGAGTTCCATATTCAACGATATTTACGAGTAGGTAGGTATGATGTCAGATGCAAGAGCAAGAGTGATAGCAATAGAGAGACGATCACTATTCAAACTAGTAGGGATACGACCATGATGCATACCGTGCACTTGGGGTTCGTGTTCGCGTTGCGTCGTTGCATCTCTTTCATTTGCCGTAGGAAGGAAAAAGATGCAACACCAATATTTGGGCAAATACCGCCAAGTGGAGTGCCACCATAAAGATATTCAGATATTCTGCATACCTGATTACTTAGTAAACCCTCCATTGTAAAGGAGTAGTGCCTTAATTACTCGATACATAAATGACTGTGGTGTTTAAATTCTGCAACAATGCGGTTTTCATAAGTTTACGGCACGGTATTAGGTACCTGAACTTCAATAATATTTATATGATTTCTTAACTGCGCGTATCTAATGGTTCATTCACATGATATGATATCAATTATAATTAATTTCAGAGCTAATGAGATGAGTGACAATATAAAGTGAGGGCGCCAACATCCCACGCATTATCGTGCAACAATTAATAATCGGCAATTCTCTCACAAACAGTCATAATGGCAATCAACCACTCCGCGTAACACGCGAATGATGTTCCCACATCCAAATTTTAAAATTCACTCACAATTTTAACCCATCCCTAGTTCAGTAATTACAAAATTATAAAAAACATTCGTAGTGGCGCTAGTATACCAGGACTTGTACAAAATTGGTACATATGGGGCGCTAGTACCACATTTGGCCGCGCGCAGGGATAAGTTTGTGCGTCGACACGCAATGTTGAGCCACAGGTGGGTGGTCACACGGGGTGAAGGTGATACCATCGACAAGGATGATTAGGGTTTGTTTATGGGCTAATAATGAACGTTTTTTGAATCTCGAACCGTTTTAAATGAATGGGGATCGTTAGCTGATTATATAACAATTGAACAATAGAGTGCATATTTTGTTTAGGTACGATAACGTCATTTTAAACTGGACAACTGGCAGTTCATTAATATAGGATTTCAAGCAAACCTTTTTTTCGTTCTTCGATGTAAGTAAGTAGGTAGGTACTAGGTTACACTATCAAATGGCGGCAATTTGCTTCACTATTCATCTTCGGATATGGTTCTGCATTTAAATGTTTTTCTATGAAAAAGAAAGAGATACAACACGAATATTGTTCTATGGAGAACTTCTTCTTGCAATATTTAAGTACCCATTTTTATTATACGTTCTCTTTACAAAAGAATCCACATAGACATAATAATAATTGTCGTTCTAAATAAGAATGGTTAGCACATCTATATAATATTGACTCCCATCTATAATAATTGTCCCTACACCAGCAGATGTCATAACTTCATCAAAAATCAAATTCAAATAAACTCCGCCATTGAATGCCAAAAACTCGTCTTTATTTATTAATCCTTAAACGGAATCTTTAGAGTCAACGCAATCTCGTATCAGCCGCAAATCATGTTTAAAAATTCCAAGTTTAAGTACGTGTATTAAGGTTGCATTTCCGACAGCACAATTCGATTCAATAAGTCCTCGATCTGTCATTATCCTGCTTAAGACGTATTAAATTGTTCGAGTTGGTACAGAACATTGTCTATGGTAGTTTTTTTCTTTTTGAACCAGACACCGCGCTTCCTGCCGTGCAAGTGCGTATTATTCGGATGGGACGGCTTTCAATGGAGATGCCTTTGTGACTTGCCTAAATACTCGTAATATAAAGACGTTTTATCTTGCTCGTCGTGGGACCGTGTTTGCGATCGCATGTGGCTGAAAAAATGCATTGGAATTCGTTGAATGAGCTCTCGGATGACTTTTTTGGGATAACGTCGGGGATGAGATTATGGCGAGTATAAATTATGGGTTTTGATTTGACTCTTACACCCTCGCGGTTTTTGTACAAGACATGTCTTTTATTTTCATGAAACAAACAACGTTACCACGTGTCATCATCATCACTGTCTCTAATCATATGTTTTCTTACTCAAATATCATTACGAATAACAAACAACATTATGCGTTCAGTTACTTCGAATACCACTCCAAATTGCCAGGCAATCAATAAAAATACCCAAGATTGTAAAAACTAAAAGCGCATTCTAATTGCCTTGCGCCTTTCAACACTGTCGCTTAAAATCAAAAAGTCATATGCGTTTATGACTTTCATACAGGCTTCCGTCTATTTAACTTAGAAGGGTATGCATTGTCGTGAAGTAGGGGGGCGCGCTTGGGCGGGGCATCTACCCTAGTGTTGATCACATAATTGTGACACTTTGCCGAGTAGATTTATTGCTCTTTACCGACCGTTATGTGATTCAGTTTGAGGGCTTTTGGTATTGTTTTCGATTATTGAATGGGAACGTTTAGTTAGAATTGTTTATCGATAAAGGACTGGGGTTTGCGTAAGGACCAGCGCTACTTTCAATGCATTCAATATCGCTTTAAATATTACAATGGGAATCTTTACCAATTCGGTAAATATGACACAGTCTTACCTCATCGTTCAATTATCTTCATCCGTTAGTCGCGTAGGTATAACTTAACTGAACGTCTGACAAACGTAGGGAAAGGCAAAGGCAGAAGCAGGCAGGCAGACATTTCCGAACGAACGTTAGGACACTTAGGACCACTCAACCGTCGTTATTCTTTGCAAAAAATTACATTTCGAACTAGGTACCTAACCTACGTATGAAACGTTGCGCAATTAACCAATGTTTTTTTGTTTGTTTTTTTCTGTAGGCCGCATCCTCTACGACGTGCCCTGCGCCGTCTGCCGAGACCACTCCTCCGGCAAGCACTACGGAGTGTTTGCTTGCGACGGATGCGCTGGTTTCTTCAAGCGGTCGGTCCGACGTGATCGGCGCTACGCGTGCAAAGCGCGCAGCCCTGGCGCCTGCCTGGTCGATAAGGCTCATAGGAACCAGTGCCGCGCGTGTAGACTGTCCAAGTGTCTGGATGCGGGGATGAACAAGGATGGTAAGATCTTGTCTTTACTCGTTGAAGTAAGGTAGATGCATCAGATCTTCCAAGAGTCGCGTATGGTTAAATACGTAATATAAGCCTTTAACTCTAATACTAACTCCGTATCTTTCAATTCCCAACAGCAGTCCAGCACGAGCGAGGCCCCCGCAACTCTACAATCCGTCGGCAAATGGCGCTCTTCCTCAAAGACCCGGGAATGCCTTCACCAGACATGACCATGACCCCACCAGCCCTCGACTTGGCTATGCCAAAACACACTATGATACCGCCTTCACCGATGACTCTCTTCCACCCATATGCGTACAACAGACTTAATCTAATGCATTTAAGCCACTGCCCTCCTAAAGTACCGTCTCCACCGCCTATAACACCGTCTCTTCTAACCCCATCGGACCCAGAAGCGATATGCGAGGCCGCTGCCAGACTCCTGTTCATGAATGTAAAATGGGCCAAAAATGTTCCAGCGTTCACATCTCTATCCTTACCCGATAGATTGCTCCTTTTAGAAGAATCTTGGCGTGACCTATTCATCATAGGCTCTGCTCAATTTCTATATCCTTTAGACATGAGAGTGCTCGTGAATATGAAGAGTTCTGCAGTTGATAAAGACGTGGAAGAATTCGAAAAGGTGCTGGCTGAAATAGCAAAAATTCGGCCAGATAGCAATGAGTTTGCGTGTCTACGGGCGGTGGCGTTGTTCAGAACTGTTGGTGAGAAGGATGGCCAGGGGTTTAGGAGACTGCAGGATCTGCCAGCAGTCGCCGCGTTGCAGGATCATTCGCAGGTCGTACTTAGTGAGGTAAGTTACTGAATTGTAACCCAAATAGTATTATACAAGCTAGGCCATGAGAAAGGTCTGTTAATCCAATGGAATCGGATATTTTACTGCTGAAACTATTCATTCATAATGAATTAATTATGAATTATGAGTTCATAATTAATTAATACCCTTGATGCTCGGACTTCCGGGAATGTCGCCGTCATGGGCGAACCAATAGAGCAGGTGGTAGAAGCAATTAACCTCGGCCTCCTTATGGACGAGAATTAGCGCTTTGAGAACCACATACTAAATGTTGTGAGTCTGACTGACACCTCAGCATAATGCTGAGCCAGTGTCCGGTTCACTGCCGCAGAGACACACTTGTTACATGTTTTTTACTGTTATTTTTATTTATTTTTGCTTAATGTGTCCTGTGTGTTAGTGAATAAATGTATCTTTCTTTCTTTCTTTCTTTCTAATTATGAATTATGGGAAATCTTGAAAAAAAAACTTACTAATGTCTTCTCTCCCAGTACACCTTGAGGACATACCCTCTGGACCCACCCCGAGCCAGCCTGCTGTTGCAGCTACTCCACAGCATGCGACGGATCCCTAGTGACGCTATCGTGGAACTATTCTTCAGGGCCACCATTGGAGACATACCTATAGAAAGGATCATTAGCGACATGTATAGAACAGCCAAAGATACTGTATAACTTTCGTCTCGTAATGAACTCCATGAGATTCATGGGTGGTTCATTTGTTATGTAAGAAAATATATCAACGCCTATACTGCAGCATAAGACAGGTCCCCGTGGTATCGTATTGTTGAACTAATTTTGAGGGCCGCCTTCGGAGATATCCCCATAGAAGGAATAATTGAGAACAGTATAGAAGGACTAAGATCCGATGAATAGTTACCCAGCAGTAATTTACAGATTTTCCCCTATTCATAACCGGTCTATACTCAAGGTAACAAAACGCACTATACCTGATCATTGACACATTTAGAGGAAAGTTTGAAAAAAGTTCGATTAGGTACTATTCGAATAGTACCCATACGTATTATACCCATACGTGGCAGATCAGAAATGCTTAACTTGCTACTGTGTAAGAAAAATAAGAGCCTGACAAAAAACATAAATATTTGACACAAAAAAAATCCTAGCCTTTTATTGTAGGTACTTAGGTACAATCAAATCTCTCGCATCGTGACCAACTTTTCGAACGAGACCCAACTCAAACCGCTTACTGAGACTTAGGATTGGTTCCAAGTATTAATTCATGAACATTTTTACAGTAAAAAAAATCCAAATACCTCTCCTAACCTTTTTTGATGTCATTAACTTACATTTATTAGACGATGCAGCCCATGGACTGCAACGCGTAGCGCAAACTTCTTGTTCGGCGTGTCATCTCTAGTACGTTTGTACATTATACCTCAATGCTCGGCAACGAATGGGTTGTTTTATGAAAGTGGGATATTAAAATTGTAACTTGGCTTTCCTGCTCCTCAACTATGGACTGAGTGTACATTACATTTACTGTAAAATAACGAGGTTAATTTTTGAAAAGAACTTATATTTAGGACTCACTGAAATTGATTCCAAAAAAAATATTTACTAAGGTAAACGTCCGAGTGCTCGACGCTGTAGTGGGCATGGCTTGAATTCGAATGAAGAAAAATCCTCATAGTTCGAAATTAACCCATATTGCTTAGACCAGGGATTGTAACCGGTTTTTTGCAAAAACCTCGAAATAACCACATATCTCAAACTAGTTTATACTTCATACTTATGTAGGACTGACTCAGTTGTGTTTTGAGGTAACGAGTACGTATTATTAGATTGCCCAATTAGAAAATGAAATAATTAAAAAAGAACGAAAAAAAAACGGGTTACAGTTCCCATACAAAAAATAACCGGTTACAATCCCTGGCTTAGACATAAAGTGCCCATGCCATATGCATATGGGTACAGCGATAGTGCAACTGCTTCCTAGAATAAGTAAGACGAATCAGTCAGTATAGAATGGCAGTAAAATCGGCTGGAGGTTTCCCAATATCACTTCCGAGCTCTACTCTGTGGGAAATGCTTGACGAGGACCCATGGCATATTCGAGTGCATGATCTACATCATGACATGATCAATAAACTAGACAAACTGTGTATCCAAGGCCTCGCTACCCCAGGTCCTTCATATACAAGATATGGGCAATACAACCCAATGCTGCATAGCACAAGAGTCGGGGAAGTGCAGTACGTAAATAAACTAGAGAGGCGTAGACATGTCAGTCAACGCCGTGTCCCGCCCAGGGACCCCTGTTTTGAATTTAATTCAAATTCATAACTTTAATACAAATTACGTCACATAAATTAAGTTATTAGATCTTTAAGACATATGTAACTACTACCCACACCCGCTAAGCGGACAAAACTTGTAACAAAAAGAAGAAACAATAAATATCTTTCTATCTATCTTCTACCTATCTATGGGTACAGCGTCGAGCACTCGGACGTTTACCTCTTATTGTTTTAAATTTACGAGTAAGACTTTCTAGTCACAATATTTTTTACTCGAGTACAATATTAAAATTAAAATATACATTCCCAATGATTGATATCTATCGATACGAGTATCAAGTCAACGACTTTCTGTAAACGTAGTGTAAATTAAATATTGACAATACTACTTATTAATTTATACATAATCAGTCATTCAAGCTGTTAACACATGTATTCTATCCAAATATCATAAACCCTCCATTCAAGAACCGCACATTATGGCCACCATAAAAATAGACTGTTTTGTTAGAACACATTTCTTATCTGTGAAAATGTTATTATTGCTAAATAATAACATCGATTTCGATAATATTATTTCATTCAAATTTCGAACATCTCTGAAATCAAAGAAATTTTATTTGACCTCTATTCTAATATCAGTCGAGATGACGTTTAGTTCGAAATGAATTGTCAATTTGCATACAAATTTGACAGATGTCGCACGACAGTAAGATATCGAACGATTTGATATTTGGATCCGACTCTAGTTTGTCTCTGAATTAAAAAAAAAAACTATGACAGCTGCCAGAAAACAACGCCGCGATGCCAGTCATAATATGCGGCTCCTGAATGCATCGTGGAGGCTTATGATATGTGGATAGTTAAAGTAATGTATGTGACTGTACATAATTAGGCATTAAGACACTCGTGTGATGTTATTATGAAACTCGCCTTCGGCTCGTTTCATAAACCCACACTCGTGTTGAATGCCCTTCATTATGTACAGTCACATAAACTACTATTACATAATGCGGTAATTATGTAAATGTGTGTACCTACCGAACTCAATGATGCATATCCTGCATCATTCATTTTCATTACACACTGTGTAAACACAAGCACGAGGCATCTGCCGAAAGTTTCGTGCTTGCTTAGAGTAGTAAGCTAACCCGGTTTCGACTCGAAACCGGGTTAGCTTACTTTTGCCTCGTGAAGAAAGTAGGAACCATGCCTTGTGTTGTGACGTATGCTCGTAATACGCCTTAAGGTGGTTCGATTGCCATACAAAGCGTTATTTGACATTCGCAGGCTAACGGCGTGATATTTTAAGAAACTTATGTAACAAACTTTCATCAATTGGCTTCCCATTTGCGCCAAATTCCCCCTTTCCTAGAATAAACTTGTATAAACTAGATTAATTTGAGAAATTGGTTTGGGACGTGATATTTTGGGAAAACAATTGTTCTCAAATTAATCTAGTTTATACAAGTTTATTCTAGGAAAGGGGGAATTTGGCGCAAATGGGAAGCCAATTGATGAAAGTTTGTTACATAAGTTTCTTAAAATATCACGCCGTTAGCCTGCGAATGTCAAATAACGTTTTGTATGGCAATCGAACCACCTTAACTACCTGCACATCGATTTAGTATTTTGGATAAATACCTATTAATTTGCATTGTGGAATATTAATTATTGTTTACATTATTAGTGTACCTACTTAATTATTACATTTAAGTTGTAAAATAAACTAAGAAAATTAAATACTTAATCGATTATATTTCTATACATATCTTAAGTTTGGTGATACTTAAATTAATTGTAAATAATAAATACTCAGGTATAAATATGTAATTCACTTTATATATACACCTATACGAACCATCCAATATAATTTATGTCCAAATATAATTATGTGGTAATAAATGAAATATAGTATTAATTCTGTTTATTGTCTCTTTTATCCTTGCCAACTTTTTTGTTCGGTCATGTGTATAGAAAGATAAATAAAAACAAAAATGAAATGGTAGGAAATCAGCAACTAGGTACAACATGGTCTTTTTTTGTGGTTACTTATGTGTTAACTTTAAACTTTAAATATTCCTCTTCCTCGACACGAAGTTAAACTGTCGCACACTTCTTACCAAAGTGTGTAACGCCAACCAGGGCATGTATAGATCATGGCCTGGTTGGACAGTTAGTATCAGAGCAGGATACTGACTCATGGTGGCGGCGGAAGAATGGCTAGTCCATCAACGGCGGCGCCTAAAGGCCGAGTGAGAAGGCTCATTGCTCACCTGCCAACACGCACTAGACGAGCGTGGCAGGTTAATTGTCTGAACCCCCCCTCTTAAATGTAAGTACAAACAAAATTTAAATATCATGTATAGTAAAAATAAGCTGTATATATGTATACCTTATTCCGAGTATTTTTCACAGTCACTGTTAATAATCATGTTATATTTTTCAGTATCGGCTCGGGCTGAGCACAGTGTATCGCGAAACATTGCTACCCATATCACAGTAAATGATCGTACAAATTTACACCATAAAATTAAAAGTAAATTCATATATAGGTACATGCAATCTTTCCCGAGTATCTTTTTCCAAAAGTAATGATACCTTGTGCAGCCATGCAAAATCAAATGGATCTTGCCCCAATGACTTCTTACAAACTACGCCTTTGAATAAAGTTAACGGAAATAATTACATGCCGACAAAAAATTACTACAAAATCGGTCACAGATATTTAGGGTCGCTTATCCGCGACAATAAAGTCAGTTCAAAACATCACGTCCGATGTGACATCGGAATAAAAGCCCATCCCTATTATACTTCATCAAATTCACTCAATAATAAAGCCATATTTCGCTAAGTAGCTTTTTATTTCTATTATTCTATCGCTGTCCCATTCCGGCTGTCGAAGAATGAACGAGAGCGAAGCGTATTTGTAAAACTGTCCTCGGGTTTCAACCAATAAGCCTACGGATGGCACGCTATTATGTCAAAATGACAATACACAAATTGACGCGACCGAAAGTCTATAAACTCAAAAGTTAACCCTGTTTCTTTGGCCACTGGAAACCATCTCTATCGCGTTTAGTATAAGCTTCAAAATAGCATGCAATACAAAATAAAACTTCTTCAGTTGAAACTGAACTCTCGTACACGGAGACAAGGTAATCTTTCCATTGAACGTTGATCGGCATTTGTCAGAGTAAAAAAAATGAAAGGGGGTGAACAAAAGCTCATAAAAGTTTGAGATTAATGGGGATTTGGACACAATATAGAGCAACGCACATGTCTGTCGGTCTGTCGTCAACGGAGGGAGCATCGCAAACAATGCGACGTAATACTGTCTACCGCGTGATGACGTGCTTTGATTTATTCACTCCTATTTTGTCAAGCCTTTAAAATATAATGATAGACCCCTGCACAAGCAAACACAGTAAGTATTGCATAAAATAAAATAAATATGTGCAGTCCCCATAATTTATATCTGGGAACTACCTCCTCTTGAATAAACTCAAAAATACCTATCAGCAGGTTGATCACGTAACGCATTGTACGAACGTCGGGTAGGTCGAAATGTTACTTTTTAACCGACTCCAAAAAAAGGAGGAGGTTCTCAATTCTGATGTTTTTTTTTTTTTTTAATGTTTGTTACCTCAGAACTCCGTCATTTATGAACCGATTCGTACAATTCTTTTTTTAACTGAAAGTATATGCTTCCAGATTGGTCCCATTGTTTCCAAACTCCCAGTTGGATGATGGGAACCATGAGGAATTGAGGGAACTCCTCAAATATATTAGGCACGCGTGTAGTAATTTCGGTATTTTCTATTATAACTCGTGTATTTACACCCGGAAATCATAAATTTGGTGAAGTGGAAGTGATGATGAAGACCACAGATGGCTTGTGGAACTTCTCAATGATGTACTTCAAACTATATAAGTACGTCACAGATTCTGATATTATTCCGTTGAAATAGCAAACAATGAAGTGCCAAAGGTAATTCTGAGATCCTTGAGGAATCGTCGGAAGTCCTCAAATATTATCGGCCCACATACAGCGATTTGGTTTATTGGTCTAAAAATCAACGCTTTTGTTCTCGAAAATCAGTTCATGTGGTAAATTGGAAAAAAATGTGGAAATGTCAATGTGGCTTGGCGGAGTACTGAATTGAAGTCGGTTAAAACTTTGTTTTGAAAGTAAATTATTATATGAAAAATTGACAGTTAAGAGGCTGACAAGACCAAATTTGTTGAAATTGATATTATTTAGCACATCAAAAAAAATTTAAGTTAATGTTCATCTCATCATATTTCGATATATACGGACTCGAAACATAATTGGATGAAATCGGCTCGATAGAAAATAATTGCAAAGATTGGTCTTAAAATCATCTTAAAAACGGTTCTATGTCCTTATCTTTTTGACGTATGGGTCAAAAACATAAAGTCCACATATTCATACCTAAACCGCTGACGAGCCATATTTCACAAATAATCCACACTTTTTTTTTATTTCAATATTTATTCATTATTTTCGTCTAAAACCTGGCCGCTCAAGTAACACTCGCTCTCGTTTACTCCGATACAAATAGACAGTGTGCGCGTTTTTGGTGTTGACAGCGCCTTAAATTGTACCGACGCGCGTTTGTAACGTTACGTGATTACCCCTCTGACCGTGCACTCTAACAAGAGTCATGTTTCGATATTTGTGAGCAACTTGTTGGCTCTGATGGCGACTGTACTTATAGTCCGTAAGCCCACTCCCAATACGCCTACGTCTCATGACAACACGATAAAATGCATGGCAGCAGGGCGAGAAAGTTGGGCTGAGAGAACTGTTTCAAAGGTGCCCTACTTTGGCACCGTCTGCCAAGTACTTCCGGCCATTTCAAGACTGAAGGACTTTAAGTAGTTTACTCTTTCTAGGATTAAAGGGCTAAATGATGCGACATGTCTCGTACTGTTGTCAAATTACGTAAAAATACCTACCCTTACAATTTTGACCGGAAGTGAAGGAATTTTCAAACTTTCGGTCAATTTTAGGTGCGATAATCTTCTGATTCTTGCTCAGGACCCCTTTCTCGTACTGCTGCCATCATGCATTTTATCGTGTTGTCATGAGACGCAGGCACATTGGGAGTGGGCTTACGGACTGTTACAAAGGTAAAGCTAAGAACGTACCTAACAGAATGTCAGCTGAGCCGAAGACCCCTAGCTCTTTATACATATGCAATTTAAGACTTTACTTCCGGCTATAATGGTAAAAATGTAAAGTGATGAAAAATATCTAAATTTTTCTGCTTTAAGTAATTCAATGGCGTCAAGGTCCACAAGAGAAGAAGACAAGATGGACTTGAAGTTGGTATCAGCGCCCCGCTATTCTGTAACTTGTCCTTACCTCAACGTTCAATCACAAATATATCTTGACTCCGCGATTTGTTGTAGCTATGTGTAGATAGAGGTCAAGTTTCGGGTGAGGTGAGGCACATTAGTGCGTTCCGATTAAAAGCCCAGGGGACCGATTTTTGACTTTCGAGCGCTCGACTTTTTCACTCGAAAACGGTCATAAATGATGGAATTCTATTTTGAAATAGACATAAAAAATGTAAAAACTAGTGCTATCCACCACTCGTATTTAATTCGATCGGTAGAAAGTAAGTGCCAGCAATTTTGACACTAGAATCTTATTTACTTTTATTTAATTTTCGAGCGCTCGAAAGTCAAAAATCGGTCCCCAGGATTGCTATTACAAGATATAGCAATAATGCAACAGTCGGGTTAAAATTTAAAAATAATGTTGCGTGAAATCTTTCACTGATAAGCGACTCGTAAGCTAAGTGCCTAAGTAGTAATGTAAAGTAAGTAGTGTGGCGAAACCCTTAGCCCCCCACCCCGTAGGGCCCTTACGCTTACCCTGTTTTTACTTTTTACCGGCTTTCGTTAGTCTGATTATGTCCCACTGCTAGGAAAATGTCTCTCTCCTTGATTTCCACGAATCTTTTTCCTGCTATAATAACGCAAAAATCCTTCGTAGTCGAAGGACGCCCATGTGCATCATGTCCTGTGAACGGGTTTTAACTTTTAACGCGTGGCGCAACCATAGGTCCTCTCCTCTCCTTTACCGCGGCCGTGAATTCGCGTCTTAAATTATGCTATTAGCATGTACCTACCAAGAAAATCGCATAAAAAGTACCTTCGTCTACCTCGGCCGTGAATTCACGGCGGCGAAAATGTGCCCAGACGTTTACCGTGGCCGTGAATTCGCGGTCTGGCAACCACAGTTGAAAAAAAGTTTTAATGTAGGGTCGTTTCGCCGTTAGCGACCTCTTAGCCGAGTTCCTCACTTTAGATTAGTAAATTTAATGTATACCTATTCAATTTACACACACATAATATATGGTATTTGTATAGGCTCCGAGTATAGTCAAGTATTGAAACCTACAATAAAATATATATAGCACTTTCATCCATAGATTAGGCAAAAATGTAGAAAAGGTTTCAAAATGCGAATTCGCTAGATAGCGACTGCTTTAGTCGGTTTGCGACCACCCTGTTAGCTAGTTGGCGACCACTCTTGAAAATAGTGTTTAAGTAGTTAATAAAACGATTCATCATCATATCAGTCGAAAGACGTCCACTGCTGGACATAGGCCTCCGCCAAAGAGTGCCACAATGACCGGTTCTGCGCAACCCGCATCCAGCGGATTCCTGCGATTTTTACCAGGTCATCAGTCAACTTGTGGGCGGCCTAATACCCACGCCGCGCCTGCCGGTACGTGGTTGCCACTCGAGAACCTTTCCGCCCCAACGGCTATCGGTTCTACGTGCAATGTGCCCCGCCCACTGCCACTTAACTTTAGCGATTCGGAGGGCTATATCGGTTACCTACCTTGGTTATGTTCTCATTTCTGATGCGATCACGCAGAGAAACTCCCAGCATAGCCCTCTCTATTGCCCTTTGGGTGATTTTGAGCCTTCTTATGAGGCCCATACTAAGCGACCACGTTTCAGTGGCATACGTCATCACTGGCAACACGCACTGGTCAAAGACTCTCGTCTTGAGACACGGCGGTATATTGGACGAAAAGATGTGCCATAGCGTAGCTTCCCGAACGCTGCCCAGCCGAGTCGGATTCGACGATTGACCTCTTACTCAAAGTTCGACCTACCTAACTGCCCTTATACCACTACAAATTGTTACTCTTCTAAATCTACTTTTTGTACTCGACGATTAAAATATGAGTATTAAGATTTCATAGAGAATACTGCAACGTCACTCTTTTCAGTGTTGCATAGTCTGTTACTTCCGAAACAACCGAACAAAACCCTCTGGTACAGTAGTACTACCAGGTAGTTCTACTGGTAGTACAGATGATACACCTTAGGGACACTAGTACTACTTCTAAAAATACAAGAATATCCCTCGGGTTTTGTCATAGACCACTGTATTAAAATTTCAACTGGTAGTACATATGATACACATTCCAGATGTAAACAAAATATACATACCTACATGTTTTCTAGCTCACTGAAAACCTTGAACGGAAAAAACTTTGACTTTTACTATGCAGCCAACCAAAAAAAATTTATGCTTTTTCATACAAAATGTCTACTATTTATGAAGTGTTCGTGTTCTCTTCGTATTCTGCACCAAAGTTTTTTATTCTCTGTTTGGCCTGTAGGTTGACTGGTAGAGAATGCCTATGGCATTGAGACCGCCCTTTGTAACTGTATTTTATACTGTGCAACAAAGTTTAAAAAAAACGTCGTTATCGATCGGTCAAAATGTATAAAAAACACATTTTTTTTAGATTGTATTGCTAAGCCGCGTTTTCACGTAGTGTTCTGAGCGAGCATTTACTTGTTCGTGTGCTGACGAACGAACATTTTACTATGTGAAATCCTGTTTTCATCCGCCCAAGAACGAACGAATGCTCGCTCAGAACACTATGATAATCGCGAAAGTAAATCTATGTCAAAGAAAAGGTACTCTCGCCTCTTTGCTCTTTACTTACATAATTAGACTGGCCACTTATTAATATCTGTGAATTTTTAATCTTTTCGTGAAAATATATTTCTGTGACAGATTACACGACATTCATGACATATCAACTGTGTGAATTTTGAAAAATAAAACATTTAAATTCCGGAAAAAATATGTTAAGACGTGCAGTTGCAGCAGACGAAGACAAATGTCTTATTAATGGGTGCAACGAATTGAGACTTCACCGGCCCTCCGATTTTCACAAGGCAATGTTACTCAGTAAATATTCTTTATATTTACAACCAGATACACTACTGTGTTCACAGCACATGGACACGGAAGAGTGGACTAATATTATTGATGAAGCAATTACAACCGCAGACAGCTTTGAAAAGGAGCATACGGAAGACATTGTGGAAATATTTAAGAGCGTATTGCAATGCATACAACTAACAGTTACATCGGCATTGAAGTAAAATGTTAAAGCTTATGTACTCTTACTCGTACCTATTATAGTAAAATAAATAACTGAATGTAATTTTATTTTTATTTATAGTTAATTTTGAGATTAACTCGAGAACAAATTAACGTAATTTTTCCATAAATAATGGAACATCGATTTCCCCTGTAATTAGCTGCATTTGAACATGCTGAATATAAGTGTTCCTATCTACAACAGGCTTAGACCGTTTTTTTGCAGGTTCTGATGTCACTGCGTTAACAGCGTGAAACATGGCATCCTTCTTAAGGATTTTTAAAAGATGCAAGATGGTTGGTCTTTTTTTAAAACTTTTGTTGAACTGACCGTTCCAACCCTCACAGACGTTATTTGTCCGGTGCCGCTCACCGAAAGTGCACCACAAAGCTTTCTTCGGCATCCAATGATCTTGAACATAAGATAAGAATAGTTCCAGCTTATTGTTACTTCCCATAACTTTATTTTCTTTTAGTATATAATGTAACCCTTCATCAATATTGGCTTCTGGGAGAAGGGGCAAAACCATACACAAACTGACGATTTTGTTTGTTTTAGTGTTTCGTTTTATAATCGTTAGTTTTTTCGCTTTCTTTTTTAATCTGTCCTGAAAATGGAAAAAACAACCGTGCAGTTTAATCTCGGGAAAAACATTTCTGATGGCAGTTATAGGTGCCGGTTCGAAGTCCATAATGAATTTATTCGGTGCCCACTCAGGGATTTGCGACTTAATTATCTCAAACATAATGGAATACGATTTTCCAAATTTGTTTGGCAGGAGTGCATAAATCACCGGTACTACATTATTTGTGCCTTCACTGCTGCCTAAATCACAAAATACTACATATAGTTGCTTAAAGGGTCTTGGGCAATTCTCAAACGTCCCATCGCCAAAAAATGTTTTCCCATATTTGAGATGTTCTCGTGCTTTTTCTGAAGCAAAAATTAATATTCGGCTATTTCTCTTTTTGTTATCGTTGTAATCTGCGAAAAGAAAATCATCGAATGCTGGCGGTATTTTAACTTTTTCCAAATCCCTATAGACTAAATAATCAATCTTTGAAAATTTTTTTCGTCTTCTTATAGCAATGTGTCGATAACTGTCGTAAGTCGGTAACTTTTCAATTAAATTAAGACCCTTATCCTTCATGGATGCCACTGTTTCTTTATATATTGCAGAGACACTTTCTTCTGGAGTTGAAGCCGCAGTTTCGATACTTGAGCATATTATTGAACAAACAGTGTTTTCATTTTCATTAGGCAAGCAAGCTGGAGAATGAATTGCTCTTTTCAGAATTTGTAATAAGTCCTGTAAAAAAAATATATATAACCTAGAGCAAAACATTTTTAAAAAGTTACAAAAAAGTAAAAGCATCACAATGTACGTTTATGAGAACCATCAGTGTTGTAGGCTAGTTAGTGTGCTTATCTACCTAATTTAATAAATAGTTTCAAACAAATGAACCTACCGCAGTAACGGTCACAGTTCCGGTACACTTTGTTGATTTGTAATTCTTGCACCTCCAAATGGAATTTGAGTCTTTATATTGTTTAAGTAAATAGTATTGGTGACCGTTATTTAGTAGCACTTTGCCACGTCCGCGTTGTACGATTTTTACTTCAGCTGAAGCTGAATCGTCCATATTATTTATTTGATAAATCAACAGATCCAATATGATCCGGCGTAATAGATGCACAAAGAAGGCAAAGGCACTCATGACATTTATTAATTTGATTAAACTATCATACTATCAACTATCAAAAGTACTTCAGTCTTATTTAAGTGGCCAGTACAGGATCTACAGAAAAGAGTATCGCTATGAACGCAACAAACTACAGGACAGTTGTACTACCAGTCTGCCGTTATGGTCACTAGTACTACTGGTAGTACTAGTGACCTTAGGGTGTATCATTTGTACTACCAGTAGAACTACCTGGTAGTACTACTGTACCAGAGGGGTCAATTATAAAGTAAAGAAAGTTTATACCATTTTCGCCTGATTTGTACGGAATTTATGAAAATTACTTTTCATTATTTTTTACCGTATCGGTATTAAATTTAGGTGGATTATTAATGAAAATTTTGTCAAATTACCCAACCTATTTTTTGGTGTAAAAATATGGCTGATATCAATATATTGTTGTGTTTTCATAGAGCGAAACCGTAAAGTCTATGACAAATTCTTTGTCAGTCGATTGATATATGTGGTGAACACATGGTGAATATTTCGGATTTGTGTATTATTATCAACTATCTTGTATTTCAAGACAGTAAAAAGGCCTTATTGGCCATCAGAACCGATCATGAAGTGTATAGATGTGGATAGCGATGAAGAAATGCTACATGATAAAAACAGCTAAATGATATAGCGCAACTGAATGCTGCTTTAGAAGAAGACGACGAGCCTTCCATTTTCCTGGGATCTTCGACTAGCACCTATACTGACGAAGCACAAGAGCATGTACGAATCGATTCGGCTTTTGGGCCTCAACAAACTATTAGACGAAAAACTACGAAGACTTGAAACAGTGCTTGTTAGTAAATTACACGAGTGCCGACAGAAGCTACGTGATCTCGAAGAGCAAGCAGTGCCAGGAAAGAAGCAAGACCGGCAAGAAACTTTCCGCTATATTTGGTGTGGTAAGCCATATTTCAAGGACAAATCGAATTTCCCTGCCCCAGATAATGAAGACACAATTCTCATGGCCAAAAGTAACATGTACGACTTTTCTGAAATTACTTCAGTCCCTGGCTGGACTGTAAATGACAAATTCAGCTTTACGAACCTTCTTCGTAAAATGTCCATTGATATTAAAAAGAAAGAATTGACTTCAAAGATAGCACAGTTAAAACGCGAGGGCAAGAATAAAAAGCCTAAGATATTGGAATGAGAAATTGATGCTATAAACAAAGAAATTACTGCTTTAGCAAAAAAAAACACTCAAGGATGTTGCTTTGCCAATAGGCCAGGAGTATGACTGGGAGATAATTGCTAATACATTAAATAAAAGGCACAGTGCCTCGGAATACAGATCACTGTGGAAAGTATTTTTGCATCCCTGCATCAATAAAAGTGACTGGAGCAAAGAGGAGCATGACCGCTTGCAAGGAATAGCACTCGCCCATAACTATGAAGACTGGGATGCTATTGCTAAAGAACTCGACACGGGTAGGACTGACTACCAGTGCTTTGTCTACTAAAGAACGAATATGAGCAATACATTCAGCGGAAAGAGATGAACAAAGGAAGAGGAGGAATATCTTAGGAGATTGATTGAATATTATAAAGAAGGAGATTATATACCATGGGGCAAAAGCTTTGTCTATGGAGAACCGAACCAAGATACAAATATATAATAAATATTTTCGACTAGTGGAAACGAGGAAAGGTAGATTTCTTCCGGAAGAAGATACTGTTATCCTAACATGCTATGATAAGTTTGGACTTAACTTCAGAAAAATGTCAGAGTATCTTCCTGGTCGTTCAGCCACACAAATTCGTATGCGCTACCAAGTACTAGCTAAAATGAGGATATCAACGGTCTGGACAGTTGAGGAAGACAAGAAGCTTCTTCAACTGATCGCCAATGAAGAGTGTCTGACGAACTACTCTAATGTCACAAAGCACTTCCCTGGCAAAACGCGTGTTCACTTAAGAGGTCGCCACTTAACTTTGATGAAATGGCTGAAGAAATACCCAAACTCTTCTCTTGACAAAGCTCCGAGAAGAGCCGCGCGACGCCTTGGCCATGGCCTCGCGACAGACAGTCTCAACAAAGCCACAGAAAAACTTAAAAAGAGGTTAGAATCAGAACTTGAAGATAGAAAAAGCAAAATAATCTCACGAGAATCCCCTCTTGAAGTCATAGAAGATGCTATTATAGCTAATCTTTTGACTGAACATGTCAAACAGGAAGAAGAAAGAAAATACAATGAAACTCATGATGAAGCGGAAACAATTCTGGATTCTACTTCTGTGGAGTCAGTGCACAGTCTCAATGTCACAAATCTGCAAAAATTTATTGTTTTCCTCAGAGGAAAATTAAAACTGGATATTTTCAAAACAAGCTCATATGCCAATCAGTATCCTGGCTTGCTGAATCCTCACCAAGAAGTAAATCTATTCCAGGTTAAGAGTTATTCGAGAAAAAGGCCAATTACACCAGTTGTAGTCAGTAATGCGCCAGATATATGGGGAAACAACACTTTGGGAGGCCTGACGTATGTGCTTCCCCCGCACTATGCCACGATAACAGGATGTAGAAAGCTAATGGCATATGTCAATTCTAAAACTAAACGTAAACCCTATGGACAGCCAAAACCAGAAATCAACATCAATCTGTTGATAAGAAAGAATCATATATTGAAAGAGCAAATGTTTCTGTTAATGGAGAGGTTTAAAGCACTGTTCTTGTACCCAATGATTCTGTGGGTGCTAACCTAACCAAGGAAAACTAAAGGCAAATTCCACGTATTATAAATTGTATTCACATAATGCCAACAAAATGGCGCAAGGAAAATAAAAGCGAATCAATGCTGAGGTCGAGAAGCCGGGACCCGTTCTGTATGGCAGCCGGCAGGCGAATAATTCACCGGCGCCGCGTCGAAGCCTGGTGCGCTGACGTGCCTCGCGCACGCGCCCTGCGCGCCGCCGTAGGCGTGTAGAGATGGGCAAGTCACCCGCTAGTGACGCGCCACAATTCTGTCAAATGAAGGTCCTGAAAAAATAGGGAAACTCACTCAAGGAAATGGTAAAAAAAAAACTGATACACAAACTGACGATTTTGTTTGTTTTAGTGTTTCGTTTTATAATCGTTAGTTTTTTCGCTTTCTTTTTTAATCTGTCCTGAAAATGGAAAAAACAACCGTGCAGTTTAATCTCGGGAAAAACATTTCTGATGGCAGTTATAGGTGCCGGTTCGAAGTCCATAATGAATTTATTCGGTGCCCACTCAGGGATTTGCGACTTAATTATCTCAAACATAATGGAATACGATTTTCCAAATTTGTTTGGCAGGAGTGCATAAATCACCGGTACTACATTATTTGTGCCTTCACTGCTGCCTAAATCACAAAATACTACATATAGTTGCTTAAAGGGTCTTGGGCAATTCTCAAACGTCCCATCGCCAAAAAATGTTTTCCCATATTTGAGATGTTCTCGTGCTTTTTCTGAAGCAAAAATTAATATTCGGCTATTTCTCTTTTTGTTATCGTTGTAATCTGCGAAAAGAAAATCATCGAATGCTGGCGGTATTTTAACTTTTTCCAAATCCCTATAGACTAAATAATCAATCTTTGAAAATTTTTTTCGTCTTCTTATAGCAATGTGTCGATAACTGTCGTAAGTCGGTAACTTTTCAATTAAATTAAGACCCTTATCCTTCATGGATGCCACTGTTTCTTTATATATTGCAGAGACACTTTCTTCTGGAGTTGAAGCCGCAGTTTCGATACTTGAGCATATTATTGAACAAACAGTGTTTTCATTTTCATTAGGCAAGCAAGCTGGAGAATGAATTGCTCTTTTCAGAATTTGTAATAAGTCCTGTAAAAAAAATATATATAACCTAGAGCAAAACATTTTTAAAAAGTTACAAAAAAGTAAAAGCATCACAATGTACGTTTATGAGAACCATCAGTGTTGTAGGCTAGTTAGTGTGCTTATCTACCTAATTTAATAAATAGTTTCAAACAAATGAACCTACCGCAGTAACGGTCACAGTTCCGGTACACTTTGTTGATTTGTAATTCTTGCACCTCCAAATGGAATTTGAGTCTTTATATTGTTTAAGTAAATAGTATTGGTGACCGTTATTTAGTAGCACTTTGCCACGTCCGCGTTGTACGATTTTTACTTCAGCTGAAGCTGAATCGTCCATATTATTTATTTGATAAATCAACAGATCCAATATGATCCGGCGTAATAGATGCACAAAGAAGGCAAAGGCACTCATGACATTTATTAATTTGATTAAACTATCATACTATCAACTATCAAAAGTACTTCAGTCTTATTTAAGTGGCCAGTACAGGATCTACAGAAAAGAGTATCGCTATGAACGCAACAAACTACAGGACAGTTGTACTACCAGTCTGCCGTTATGGTCACTAGTACTACTGGTAGTACTAGTGACCTTAGGGTGTATCATTTGTACTACCAGTAGAACTACCTGGTAGTACTACTGTACCAGAGGGGTCAATTATAAAGTAAAGAAAGTTTATACCATTTTCGCCTGATTTGTACGGAATTTATGAAAATTACTTTTCATTATTTTTTACCGTATCGGTATTAAATTTAGGTGGATTATTAATGAAAATTTTGTCAAATTACCCAACCTATTTTTTGGTGTAAAAATATGGCTGATATCAATATATTGTTGTGTTTTCATAGAGCGAAACCGTAAAGTCTATGACAAATTCTTTGTCAGTCGATTGATATATGTGGTGAACACATGGTGAATATTTCGGATTTGTGTATTATTATCAACTATCTTGTATTTCAAGACAGTAAAAAGGCCTTATTGGCCATCAGAACCGATCATGAAGTGTATAGATGTGGATAGCGATGAAGAAATGCTACATGATAAAAACAGCTAAATGATATAGCGCAACTGAATGCTGCTTTAGAAGAAGACGACGAGCCTTCCATTTTCCTGGGATCTTCGACTAGCACCTATACTGACGAAGCACAAGAGCATGTACGAATCGATTCGGCTTTTGGGCCTCAACAAACTATTAGACGAAAAACTACGAAGACTTGAAACAGTGCTTGTTAGTAAATTACACGAGTGCCGACAGAAGCTACGTGATCTCGAAGAGCAAGCAGTGCCAGGAAAGAAGCAAGACCGGCAAGAAACTTTCCGCTATATTTGGTGTGGTAAGCCATATTTCAAGGACAAATCGAATTTCCCTGCCCCAGATAATGAAGACACAATTCTCATGGCCAAAAGTAACATGTACGACTTTTCTGAAATTACTTCAGTCCCTGGCTGGACTGTAAATGACAAATTCAGCTTTACGAACCTTCTTCGTAAAATGTCCATTGATATTAAAAAGAAAGAATTGACTTCAAAGATAGCACAGTTAAAACGCGAGGGCAAGAATAAAAAGCCTAAGATATTGGAATGAGAAATTGATGCTATAAACAAAGAAATTACTGCTTTAGCAAAAAAAAACACTCAAGGATGTTGCTTTGCCAATAGGCCAGGAGTATGACTGGGAGATAATTGCTAATACATTAAATAAAAGGCACAGTGCCTCGGAATACAGATCACTGTGGAAAGTATTTTTGCATCCCTGCATCAATAAAAGTGACTGGAGCAAAGAGGAGCATGACCGCTTGCAAGGAATAGCACTCGCCCATAACTATGAAGACTGGGATGCTATTGCTAAAGAACTCGACACGGGTAGGACTGACTACCAGTGCTTTGTCTACTAAAGAACGAATATGAGCAATACATTCAGCGGAAAGAGATGAACAAAGGAAGAGGAGGAATATCTTAGGAGATTGATTGAATATTATAAAGAAGGAGATTATATACCATGGGGCAAAAGCTTTGTCTATGGAGAACCGAACCAAGATACAAATATATAATAAATATTTTCGACTAGTGGAAACGAGGAAAGGTAGATTTCTTCCGGAAGAAGATACTGTTATCCTAACATGCTATGATAAGTTTGGACTTAACTTCAGAAAAATGTCAGAGTATCTTCCTGGTCGTTCAGCCACACAAATTCGTATGCGCTACCAAGTACTAGCTAAAATGAGGATATCAACGGTCTGGACAGTTGAGGAAGACAAGAAGCTTCTTCAACTGATCGCCAATGAAGAGTGTCTGACGAACTACTCTAATGTCACAAAGCACTTCCCTGGCAAAACGCGTGTTCACTTAAGAGGTCGCCACTTAACTTTGATGAAATGGCTGAAGAAATACCCAAACTCTTCTCTTGACAAAGCTCCGAGAAGAGCCGCGCGACGCCTTGGCCATGGCCTCGCGACAGACAGTCTCAACAAAGCCACAGAAAAACTTAAAAAGAGGTTAGAATCAGAACTTGAAGATAGAAAAAGCAAAATAATCTCACGAGAATCCCCTCTTGAAGTCATAGAAGATGCTATTATAGCTAATCTTTTGACTGAACATGTCAAACAGGAAGAAGAAAGAAAATACAATGAAACTCATGATGAAGCGGAAACAATTCTGGATTCTACTTCTGTGGAGTCAGTGCACAGTCTCAATGTCACAAATCTGCAAAAATTTATTGTTTTCCTCAGAGGAAAATTAAAACTGGATATTTTCAAAACAAGCTCATATGCCAATCAGTATCCTGGCTTGCTGAATCCTCACCAAGAAGTAAATCTATTCCAGGTTAAGAGTTATTCGAGAAAAAGGCCAATTACACCAGTTGTAGTCAGTAATGCGCCAGATATATGGGGAAACAACACTTTGGGAGGCCTGACGTATGTGCTTCCCCCGCACTATGCCACGATAACAGGATGTAGAAAGCTAATGGCATATGTCAATTCTAAAACTAAACGTAAACCCTATGGACAGCCAAAACCAGAAATCAACATCAATCTGTTGATAAGAAAGAATCATATATTGAAAGAGCAAATGTTTCTGTTAATGGAGAGGTTTAAAGCACTGTTCTTGTACCCAATGATTCTGTGGGTGCTAACCTAACCAAGGAAAACTAAAGGCAAATTCCACGTATTATAAATTGTATTCACATAATGCCAACAAAATGGCGCAAGGAAAATAAAAGCGAATCAATGCTGAGGTCGAGAAGCCGGGACCCGTTCTGTATGGCAGCCGGCAGGCGAATAATTCACCGGCGCCGCGTCGAAGCCTGGTGCGCTGACGTGCCTCGCGCACGCGCCCTGCGCGCCGCCGTAGGCGTGTAGAGATGGGCAAGTCACCCGCTAGTGACGCGCCACAATTCTGTCAAATGAAGGTCCTGAAAAAATAGGGAAACTCACTCAAGGAAATGGTAAAAAAAAAACTGATACAGCAAAACCTACGCTTAATTTACTTACAAGTTTTAGCATTCCTGTCCCACCTCCACCCAAGAGAGCAAGAGTGAAATCAGATACTAGTCAAGAAGATATGACTATAGACTTAGAAGAGCCCCATGACCAGAAAGACATAAGTTGTTGTTGACTATGATGTGCCCACACCACCCTCCTGGGAGAATTAAGGTCCACCTGAGGATAGAAATTTAGGGAATTTAACAACCCGACCAGAACGTGTCTTCACGGTTGGTTTCTCCGGCTGCTCTTGGTTCGCCAGAGGAGTATGATCAGCAGCATTATGGCATGTATCTTGCTGTTCTGCGAAAGTGAACGCCGGCTTGACTCTATCAATAGAAACAGTCACCGGCCCTCTACTAAGCTCAACAGTGATAGTCTTATCCGTTTTTGAAAGTACTTTGTGCGGCCCCGTGTATGGCCTTTCTAAAGAACGCCGTACCGCGTCCTTACGAATAAAAACGTATTTTGCTGTCTTGAGGTCTTCGTGAACGAACACTGCTTTAGGTGAATGATGAGATGCCGGCTGCGGTCTAAGCTGACCGATGTGCTCTCTTAGCCGTGACACAAAGTCATAAGGCTGCAAAGTGTCATGTGTGTTTGTGTTGGATTGGAAAAACTCACCCGGAATGCGTAATGGCTCACCATACACCATCTCCGCAGCCGAGCAATGCATGTCTTCCTTCCAGGCCGTCCGCAGCCCCAGCAGCACGACTGGAAGGATGTCGGTCCAGCTCCTCTCATCGTGGGCCATGATAGCGGCTTTGAGGGTCCGGTGGGCTCGTTCACACATGCCGTTTGCCGCCGGATGGTACGCCCTTGTGTGGCGTAGCTGCACGCTGCAAAGGCGAGTCAACGCCTGAAACAGTTGCGAGGTGAACTGGCGACTTGATCTGTGGTGACTACCTGCGGACAACCAAATCTTGAGATCCAAGTATCACAAAACGCTCTTGCAACGGACTCGGCTGTGATATCGAACAACGGAGATCACTTCGAGCCAGCGCGTGAACCTGTCCACGGCCGTAAGACAGTATCTGAAATCCCGTGACGGTGGGAGAGGTCCAATTAGGTCGATGTGGACATGGCTGAATCTCTCACCTGGCAGTGAGAACTGGCTAAGGGGAGAGGAAGTGTGTCGGTGCACTTTTGAAGATTGGCATGCTACACAGGCTTGGGTCCAGGAACGGCAATCTTGCCGCGCGTTGGGCCATATATACCTTTCTGTGACCAATTTGGTTGTTGTCTTCACCCCAGGATGACTCAAACCATGGATGGCGTCGAAGAACTTCCGGCGCAGTTCACGTGGAACGAACGGTCGTGGTCTGCGCTGAGAGACATCGCAGAAGAGTGAAATGACAGACCCCGGAACTTGCACTTCTTCAAGGACGATTGAGGATTTGTTAGAGTCCAGAATCTCTTGGAGCTCCCCGTCTGCCTTCTGCGCACGAGCCAGCGTCTCCAGATCTGGTGGCTGCGAAATGGCTTCGATGCGAGACAGAGCATCAGCTGTGATGTTATCCTTACCGGGGATGTGCCTTAGGTCCGTGGTGAACTGTGAAATGAAGTCAAGCTGGTTCAGCTGCCGAGGTGAACTGAGGCGGTCTCTCTGCTGGAAAGCGTATGTGATGGGTTTGTGGTCAGTGTAGATTACGAAATGTCTGCCTTCAACCATAAATCTAAAATGTTTGACGCTCTCATAAATTGCGAGTAGCTCCCTGTCATACGCGCTGTATTGGCACTGTGCTTTGCTCATTTTCTTCGAGAAGCAAGTGGCTGCCAATTGTCGTTCACCAGCTGCTGAAGCGCCGAGCCCAAGGCCGAGCTTGATGCGTCGGTCACGAGAGCTAGTGGTGCATTGATCACAGGGTGTGCTAAGAGTGTACAGCGGACGATACTTGCTTTGCATTTGTCGAAAACTTGAAGAAGCTCGGGCGTCCAACTGATTGGATGAGAACCTTTCACCTTAGGACCACCTAACAGCTCATGAAGAGGCGCCTGCTCCTCCGCGGCGTGCGGGATGAAACGCCTGTAGAAGTTTATTATGCCTAAGAATCTACGAAGTCCATTTACGGTTTTTGGGGGCGGGTAGTCCCGAATTACCTCTATCTTGGTGTCTAGCGGGCGTGTACCTTGTTCTGATATGTGAAAACCCAGAAAGGTTAACTCGCGCTGCCCAAACGCGCATTTTCCCTCGTTGATCAGAAGACCGTACTCCGCTAGGCGCTGGAAAACTCGCTCCAAATGCTCTTGATGCTCGCTGTGGCTTCTGGAATATATCAAAATGTCGTCGATATAAGAATAACAGAAATCCAAGTTACGCAGTACCTCATCAAGAAAACGCTGGAAGGTCTGCGCCGCGTTTCGGAGTCCAAAGCTCATGAACGGGAATTCGAACAAACCGAAAGGCGTGGTCAGACTAGTCTTGGGAATATCCTCCTTAAAGACAGGTATCTGGTTGTATGCTTTCACCAAGTCAATTTTTGAGAATACGCTGCAACCTGCTAATCTATGCGCGAAGTCTTGAATGTGCTTAATGGGGTACCTGTCCGGGATCGTACGCGCATTCAACGCGCGGTAGTCCCCGCAAGGTCTCCACCCGTCCTTTTTGGGAGCGAGGTGTAGGGCAGAAGCCCATGGCGAGTCAGAACGCCGCGCTGTTCCGTCATTCACCATCTCCTCGAACTGCTCCTTGGCCACCTTCAGTCTATCAGGAGCGAGTCGGCGTGGCCTTGTGAACACCGGCGGACCCGGTGTGGTGCGTATGTAGTGGACGGTGTTGTGCTTCACTTCACGAGGTATACCCGACGGCTTGGTAAGTTGAAGGTACTGTGACAGAAGACTGTGGTACTCACTGTTTCCGGATAGAGTTTTTACGCTAGGGGTATCGCAGTTCATCAGCGTTGCTGCCGAGGTTAACGTTGTCAGGCTGTCAAGCAATCTACGATTTTTGCAATCAACCAGCAGTCCGTAGTGAGACATGAAGTCAGCTCCGATGATAGGTTTGTCCACGTTCGCCACGACGAAGCTCCAAACAAAATCGCGGCGTAACCCTAGATTCAAATGTAGCTTGATGGTCCCGAACGTCTGGATCGGAGTGCCGTTGGCAGCGGTGAGATGGTACTCAGTCGGTCTACCGTTCGGCAAAAATCGGCGTGGCAGCTCGCAGAGGTCGGATCCAGTATCAATCAAGAACTGCATCTTGGTCTTCCTGTCAGTAATGAAGAGGCGGCTGGCAGCGTCAGTCGCCGCGTCTATTGACTGCCCTTGGCTTTTCCCGTCACGAAGTTGCACGGCGATGTGCACTTCCTTGCCTTCTCCGCAAACACGGCATGGTACCAACACATACCTGGAGTACTGCTGCGGCTCCTACCTCGGCTTCCTGGTCTGCTGCCTGACTGTCCATTGCGAAATCTCGATCGACTCCTTCCTTGCTGCAATGACAGCTGAGCGATTTGGTTGCCTAGCTCGGTTTGAATACGAGTTTTAATAAGGTCGTCTATCCGCTGCAACAAACCGTCATAGTTGGAGGTAGACGCAACCTGTAAGGATGTGGCGGGCGAGGTCGCCTCGCACAGCTTGTCCGCCAAGTCTGCCAGGTCCTCGAGCGAGGCTGAGGACTGTGAAATCAAGTACGGCTGCACGTGGGCTGGCAAACGATGCATCCAAATCGAACGGAGGAACTCGTCCGACACGCCGCCGTCGGCCATAGTGAGGAGGTGGAGTAAAAACTGCGACGGCTTGCGGTCGCCCAGCTCCTGGTTATTAAGCACCTCCCTAATCTGCTGCTCTCGCGAAACGGACAGGCATTTTGTTAGTTCCGACTTTAATTTTAGGTACTTATCCGTCCTCGGCGGGCTCTTGATCAGCGATTTTATTTCCTTGGCATACCTTTGATCGAGCTGCGCAACCACGCAGTAAAATTTGGTGGCATCGTCCTTGATGCCCGACACCAAAAACTGCGCCTCGGCCTGGCCAAACCAAACCTCCGGGTCGTCCGGCCAAAACGGGGGAAGGCGGACCGCTACGCGCTCGATGGAGCCGGATGCGGCGACGTCCTGCACATCCGCGAAGCGTTCTTGAATCGGTATCCCGGGAGCACGTTCTTCGTCAGCCATCGCTCGTTTCGAGAAAGAATTACAATTTTGAAAAATAATTACAATTAATCGCGTTACTTAGTCGCGGGTCACCAATGTGGGTGCTAACCTAACCAAGGAAAACTAAAGGCAAATTCCACGTATTATAAATTGTATTCACATAATGCCAACAAAATGGCGCAAGGAAAATAAAAGCGAATCAATGCTGAGGTCGAGAAGCCGGGACCCGTTCTGTATGGCAGCCGGCAGGCGAATAATTCACCGGCGCCGCGTCGAAGCCTGGTGCGCTGACGTGCCTCGCGCACGCGCCCTGCGCGCCGCCGTAGGCGTGTAGAGATGGGCAAGTCACCCGCTAGTGACGCGCCACAATTCTGTCAAATGAAGGTCCTGAAAAAATAGGGAAACTCACTCAAGGAAATGGTAAAAAAAAAACTGATACAGCAAAACCTACGCTTAATTTACTTACAAGTTTTAGCATTCCTGTCCCACCTCCACCCAAGAGAGCAAGAGTGAAATCAGATACTAGTCAAGAAGATATGACTATAGACTTAGAAGAGCCCCATGACCAGAAAGACATAAGTTGTTGTTGACTATGATGTGTTTAGATTTGTGGCTGACGATGAAGCCTTTCACAAGAAATAAGGGAAGAAGCAGTATATATGTACTATTTAAGTGGCAGATGAATGGAAATATGAGATATGTTATAAAGATTACAATAGCTGAAGACAATTTGTCTGATCCATTCAAGCCGAAAAAGTCGTCAGACAATGTATATCGTGTCTCCGAAGCTGTTCAACCTATACGGCGAGTACATAATGCGTGGCGGCGTAGCGGTAGCCGGGAAGAGAATCCACAACTTGCGCAATGCGGAGCATCGGACGACAATGAGATGGCGGTTTTATTCAAGAGCATCGAAGCGCAAAGTCTTCATATGGGACTGAACATCAACAGATCCTAAACAAAATTGATGGTCATTGACCGGAACGGAGACCGCCCGCAGGGGCCTGAATTACGGGATCTTGAATGTGTCAATGAATTCAACTACCTTGGTTCATCTATTCGCAATGACGGTAACTGCGACAAGGAAATAGTTCGCCGTATACAGATGTCGAAGAGTGCCATGAGTAAGTTGGATAAGATCTGGAAGAACCGTGCTATCCAGAGGGAAACAGAAACCAGATTGGTTCGGGCACTGGTTTTCTCCGTCTTCCTTTCTCAGAATCCTGGACCATAAAAGCAAATTTGCTGAGCAGGATAGACGCCTTTGAGATGTGTTGCTGGCGCCGGCTCTTACGCATCCTTTGGACCAAAATCCGCACACGCCTCTCGACAGTTTGCCAGCAAGTCAGCAACGTATACTGTCATTGTATGGACATATAGCGCGTCGTCCCAGTAGCCTCAAATACATCATGTTGACGGGAAAGGTAGAGACGAGCCCGTGGCAGACCGCCAGCCAAATGGAGTGATCAAGTCACAAAGCTCACCGGCCTACGAGAACACCATTCGCACATTCAGCGCACCACCGGAGCCATTGGCGAGCCATCTGCACTCCCCGGAAGTGCTAGCGGTCATGATACGAGGCATTGAGGGACCGACTGAATGAATGAAGACAATTTTTTCACACTAAGATGCATTCTCCAACAGAAGGGTTTTTTAGATGGCATTATAATTATTCTTCTCAGTTCACTAGAATTAGGAGTAAAACTGACATTTTCTCACGCCAGGTGGCGCATAAGCTACTGTACCCAGCTTTGACAATTGACATAAGAACTGTCAAATTGCAAACTTCTATAATTTCTTATAAGTATTTTTCCATATTTTTCTCAAGAATGCCTCAATGTTGTGCGCCAAATTGTAAAAATAGAGGAGTCCACTTATTTCCCAAGGACCCAACTCGCAGGAAACGTTGGGAGAGTGCATTGCGCATCAATAACTTTAGGGCAAGTGACACAGCCCGATTATGTAGGCTGCATTTTAAGGCAGATGATTATTTCGGAAAAAGTAGATATACAGATGCTGTACCACTAGCCAAATTTTTAAGAAAAACTGTTGTACCGTCTGTATTCTGTTTCACTACAACCAAACAGGAAACACCAGCAGCTTTTGTCCGTCAGCAGCGTTGTGAAAAAAGAAGACGAAGAAAGCTGTTTGAAGAGAATAATGTGATAGAACACACAACAGTGACAGAATCAATAATTAGTCAGACTACTCCAGATGTAGGGCGAGAAGAAGAATTATGTACTACTGTGGAAATTGCAGAACCAGCTCAAAGTGAACACACAGAGCCTGAAACTTTGTCAAAGAGCACTCATATTGATCATGTGCATGTATATGGTTCAATAAACAGATATAAGAATAATGATAAGTCCATACTCTTCTATACAGGTTTTGAAACATATAAGAAATTCCATTTTGTCTACTCGACACTTAGTCCGATGGCACACAAGATTAGATACTTTGGCAGCAATGTAATTAGTCTATCTACCGAAGACCAATTATTCCTAACTATGATGAAACTACGACAGAATAAATGCATTTTTGAGCTGAGTAGGTTTTTTAACATAAGTGAAACTACTGTATCGAATATATTTATAACATGGATAAATTTTATGTACCAACTCTGGAGTATAATAAATATTTGGCCTAGTAAAGAATTGATTCAATATTACATGCCTAAGAATTTCAAAAAATATGATGAAAATGTTAGAGTCATATTAGATGGAACTGAAATAACTGTTCAAAAACCAAAAAATCCAACTTCCCAGCAAGCTTCTTGGAGTAGTTACAAACATGCTAATACTCTAAAAGTATTAGTCGGAGCGACACCAGGTGGATTGCTGTCTTATTGTTCACAGGCATATGCAGGATCTATTAGTGACAGACAAACAGTTGAAAGAAGGGTCTTGTGTCGAAGTGTCAAAGTGGTCATAGCATACTAGCGGATAGAGGTTTCACAAAACAGGACATGTTTGCAGACAAAAATGTTACTGTAAAGATACCTACTTTTCTAAAGGGAAAATCACAGTTACCAGGACTAACAATCGTAAAAGATAGAGAACTTGCTAGTAAACGTGTTCATATAGAAAGGATAACAAAAACCTACAAAATATTAAAGTCAGAATTGGACCATAGTTACATTCCAATAGCAAGTAAAATATTTTTTGTATGTTTTATGTGTTGCAACTTCAGAGAATGTATAATGAAGAGAAGCCAATAAAAAAGTGTTACGATGAAACCCACGATTTAATTTGCCATAATCACCACTTTTTCAGGATTGTTATAAGTGTACACAAACCTAACCCAACCCAACCTTCAGGGCTCTATAAAAAGTTTATTGAAATTGTCCTGGAAATGTTACGGTTTCATAGAAAATTACTTTTATAGCTAATGAAATACTTAATAATGAAGGGATCCAAAATAAAAACATACAACAGTTCAATGTCTTTTTATTAGTGACAAGTAATTTTTATATATATATTTATTACATATGGCAGACTCCAGGTCATGCACATAAAAGTTTATTAATGCTGTGAGCATCTCGGCTATGTAGGACTCGTCCCTTTCAATAAATAAGACTTTCATATCTTTGAAAGTGTATACTATAAAATTGCAGTACTTCCTAGTGCTGCAATAAAGCTGGCCCTGTATTTGAGCATAATAAGGGTGTCTTCTTTTCAAGTGTAAATTCCCATCTATCACTTCTAGGTATGACACTGTTACCTCATTTATCTCGCTATACCGTGCTGCATATGGGCATTTCACTTCAATCACCGTCTCCTCACCAAGTAACCCATCAGGAGAGGCGGCAAGGAATGGACATTCTTGTGAAATAAATAATCCACATCTTTGCACATCTACATCATACATTGCTTCATACTTTTGTAAAGCAATAGGCTCCTGTATCTTCCCATGGGTTACCGCTCTTGTGTGCACCGGCTTGGGAGAGATAATTTTCTCCACTATTGCTTTTTTTCCAACATGGGTGCAATGACTTACAGTATAAAACATACTGGCAGTAATCCTGCATGATCGCATTTCATGCCATTCAGCAGAAGTATCTTGCCCTCTAGTGTTTTGTTCCACTTCCTTTATTGTTTCCGCAGTAACATTTTTTAAGAATAGATCTTTTAGTAGATTTTCTTTTGCAGTCTCCAAAGTATAGGAGTGATCCCATTCTATCCCATGAGGATTTGCCGGTTCGAATGTTTGCAGTAGAGGCATAGATGTATCCCCATAACCTATGGCCAAGTTCCTCACATAATCTTCATAATTATCCATTATGTCTTCCCTTTTTAGGGGTTCAAAATTGCACGTTTTCAATCTCTTGCTGGGTAAATTTTGTGCAGCAATGGGTGACTTTTGAAACACCTTTTTAGGCTTGTAAAACATCATCAGCTGTTGAGTGCATACTTGATGTAACAATATGTAACTTTTATTTACAATATCATGTGCACCCAACAATAGTACAGCAACATGGTTGCAGCTCGCTTCTGTACCACTCCCTGCAGCACACTCACAGTGGCACGCTTCTATTGAACCTTCTTGAGACACTTTCACATCCACAAGGTAGGCTAGGCTCTTCATACTAGCTTTGCACTGTCCACGTAAATACGTGTACGTACCATCGGACGAGAAACGAGCAGTTACAAGGTGACGGGACTCATATAAAAGTTGGCCTTTTGGGTGAGTGTTGAATCTTTGAAAATATTCTTGTATTTTATGCTTGCTGATGTTGGGAATAGGCGAATCAGCGTTAATATCTCTGAATGTATCAGAGGGTGGGCACGCATATGAGCGGTCTTCTGGAACATCCAGGGTGGCACCAAAGTTTTGGTTGCGATCATATGCCTCCAACCTGAAAGAAAAAACCACACATGAGCATCGATTTTTTTATTAACACTCGAAATACCTAACATAACCTCAAATACTTGAGGCGATTACCTTTGTATCAAGTCGGCCTTTTTTCCTGCCACTGACGCTTTTCTTCTTCGAAGCTCAGCTTGAAGAACACGTACAGTCATAAACGCGTACATTTTAAGCTGTTAATCGCAAGGAATACTGAAAATATAGCAACCATACACTTGACACGACACGTAAACAAGGTATAGTCGATTGCAGCGCCATCTGCCTTGAGCTTCTAGTGTGCCTCCCAATTAAGGAGAAATCCGAATTAATTTTTATCATATCTGTGGTAGTGGTTTCTGACTAAGTGTAAGGCCTGAGTGGACGCTAGGAGAGGAGCGTTCGGCGGGGCGTGCAGCGGGGCGGGCGAGCGTGCATTCGCTTTGTGCAGCGTCTACTCAGGACACCAGTACACAGTGTGTTATAGGACCCAAAAAAGTGACATCCTCTTTTTATTAGACAAATCTATTGCTTGTATCGTTACAAATGCGAGACGAGATGTCCCGTGTGCCGATTTTCAATATTTATTCAAATATAATTTTTTAAGTTTGTGTGATTTTGTCACGAATGGAAAACGAAAATTAATTCGTATAAAAAAACTATGGTCAGTTCATCGTTTAACGTGGCTTTGTTTTATGTGGCACTTGAATGCGCATATTAATCCAATTTCACTTGCTCTTAAATGTGAACACTCATCGCAAAAAAATAATTTCTCCTTTTTGGTTTTTATTTCCATTTCTAGATCGAAGTAGAATCTCGGGATGAGTGGGATTGATTCCTTATAATTGGTAGTATAATGTCATTTTTTTTTACATTTTACATACGCGGATGTTCAGAGAAATACAGATTTTTGTATTGATTAGGATTTTTGGTTCCAAAGGGTAGTAACAGCCCTAGAAGGCTAGAACATTTTTAACCCCCGACGAAAAAAGAGGGGTGTTATAAGTTGGACGTGTCTGTGTGTCTGTATGTCTGCGTGTGTGTCTGTCTGTGGCATCGTAGCTCCTAAATGAATAAACCGATATGAATGCGGTTTTTTTATCCGAAAGCTGACGTGATCGAGATAGTTATTCTTATTAGCTACGTTTCAACAAAATCGGTATAGCCGGTTTTGAGATATTAAACTTTGAAATTAAAATGTCGAGGGTTTTTCAACTAGTCTAATTTTCTCTAAAAATCCGCGTATGTCGAATGTCAAAAAAATAGACATTGTACAACCAATTAGGTATAAGAAATCTATCGCATTCATCCAGAGATTTTGACCTAGAAATGGAAATAAAAAATAAAAACCAAAACGGAGATATTCTTTTTTTGCGACTGGAATGGACCGATTTGAATGCGGTTTTTTTTAATCCGAAAGCTGATGTGATAGAGATGGTTCTTAGCTACGTTTCAACAAAATCGCGCGGTTCAGCCGTTTTTGAGATATTGAACTTTGAAATGAAAATGTCGGGGGTTTTTACAAGCTTTATATTAACTTGCACTGTTCGTTTGTAAGTATGTAAATATGTAAGTATGTAAGTTGTCCGTCAAAATTTGCAATCTATTTTTCAGTCACTTACGGTTATCCAATTGAGCTGAAATTTTGCAAGCATATGTCCCGCACCTTAACATAAGGCGGCGTACAAAAGTGATGATGTCTTCATGAGTGTATTCAAAGAAGAATAACCTCACAAGGACATCCTCGCTCCAGGTCCTATGGAATGTAACTCTTGAGTGTATGACTTTTCTCTTGATATGATATTTCTGCTTCGCAATTATAGTATGTAATATTATATATAATAAATTGATATTAAGACCATTAACTTGTAGTTTATGTATTTAAGTGAGAATCCTTTAATAGGAACGTTTAGTCAGTTTTTCTGGTCAGCTGTCTTACCTTTTAATTCGTGTGTTCCCTGATCTGGCACCGTTCGCTGATCCCATGGAATTGGGTTGAATGTCCCATCTGTTTAAAGGTGGAAATATGAATCTCTGCTAGATCCTCTAAGTACTTGACTACTTGAAAACATTAATTGACTTATCTTTAGCATGTTATGGAGTGTCACTAACTTGGTAGCCCGCAGGCTCAGATAGAGTCGCAAGGACCCCTTTACTTATGTTTCGCCTTTAGCTCACACGAACCCAGACGGAGTCGCGTGGACTCTTTACTCATTCCCTGCCTATAGAATTGGCCAAGTCTACGTGCACTGGTGAACCCTTCGGTTCTCAAAGTTGCCGGATATTAAAACGGCGGCTCG